>JAEIFP010000666.1:1284375-2568750 GCA_018903935.1 Drosophila insularis | reverse complement strand
TTTTCGCACTTTCATTTTTCTTAGTTTAAAAATGCGCAAAACAAACGAGCCGTCTAATATTTGTTGTCATTTGTCTATTTATGATAATTAAGGTTTGACATTTTTATGATATTAATTAATTTGACAAAGTCAGAGGAAAAAAGGCAACGGGAATAGCAACGCCAACGCGCGCTTCTAATTTTGTCAACGGATGTCTCCCGACCACAAAAAGTTAATAGGCCAAGCATGACCCCAAGGCAAAGGCAGAGAGTCAGAAAATCAGAGCACAGAAAAGAGCCAATGGAAATGCAAAAGCAACAAAATCATCATCAAATGAGACGGGAAGGTGAGAAAAGTGCTTTTCCATGGGTATTATTATTATTGTTTTTTTTTCCTCTTGTTCTTGTTCTTTTTGGTTTTTGTTTTTGTTTTTGTTGCTGCCCCACTTAATAGGGGAGCATGGCCCGTGGCATTAGCGTTGATCGGAGAGCATTAAAAACTGCAGTGACGAGGGCGGCGGGTGACGATTTTTCTATTTTTCCATTTTACCATCGAGTTTTTCTTTTTTCTTCGTTTTTGTCGTAAAAACTGACAATACAATAAAAAGTAAGAGAAATGGGAAGAAAATAAACACTGAAGTCGATATACTCTTGCCATGTTCTAACAAATAAAACTAATGACTAAATTGGTAAAAATTACATTAAATGACATTTTAGATTATTACAAATTAATTGAGATCAATATTTACTAGAAAATATATTAATTAAAAAAGGTTTAAAATTTGTCTGAGGTATTCAGACTACAGTTCATTATTCAATTGATCATTTCGATTACATTATTAATAAAATTTAATGTTTTGCCATAAGAAATGAAGAATAGTTTTACTTAAACGTAGATAGAAGAAACTTTAAAATTTAGATCCATTTATTTATACCTACACATATCTCAAATCATTATTACAATTGAATTACTTTCGACGGATCTTAGAGTTAAAAAAATAAATTGAATGATCATCATTGCCATTGGTAAATTTATTTTCTACCATGACTTCAAATTTCGCAATGATGTCAGCCCAGAAAAAAGAGAGAGATAGAGAAAGAGAGAACAAAGAGTGTTCTATACAACACTTTAATTATTAGTGTATCAGAATTCCACTCCATCAAGTTCGTTTTTTATGGGCATTGCAACATTTTCGTTTCATTCTTTTTTTTTTTTTGTTCTATGGCTTTTATTTTGTTTAAATTAGGCATAAAATGTGCCTGAAGCGTGAAAGAGTTGAGTTCGTGTTTACGTTTTTATGTACAATGGTGCTTTGCAAGACTTTAAAGAATGCTATAAGTGTGAGTGAGTCTATCTCTGTGTGTGTGTGTGTGTGAGAATGAGTTTGTATCATCAAAATTCACTTTGCGCCAGCTTTTTAAATGAAATTTTGGTGTGCATATGCTTTGCGCCCTCAAAGAATAATGTGGCGCAAAAACTAATGCAGTAAATTTATGCGTTGTGAAAAGTTTTTTCCTTCCTTTTTTGACTGTTGGTTGCCACCCACTGACCAGCTGCTAGCCACTCAATGGAAGCCAAATGCTTGGCCAAGACAGGCCCAACAATAATTTGGTCTTCCTTTGGTTTTTTTTTTTTTTGCCCCCCGTTTTGCTTTTCACTTTTGCAAAATGAGGCGCAACGAAGCGTATGACAAACAGATTTTTCTCAAACGCAAATCCGTGCGCTGAAAAGAAAAGGCACGGCAGCCAAGAGCCAAGAAAAAAACGAAAAGAAAAAGTGCAGGAATTTCCATAAAATTAGAATAACAGCAGTGATTCTTTACCGACAAAACGACAGACACCCAAATTTATGAGCAGCACCAAATAAAAAAATGTGTAAAGAAAGAAGGCACAGAAGTAGACACTCCGAAAAAAAAATCACAAAATCCAGCAAGGTAGATCCGGAGCGAACTTGAAGATACCGTGTAGAAAGCTAAATAAATAAATGGGAATAATTATTCCGCTATCCAAGGCTTTGTATTATTATTATTTCATATTACCATATAAACTGACAGAGCCCTTAAATTAAAAATATTTTTGTCAGGTTTTCAAATCTGTTTTGATGGAATAAGCCAAATCATTAAAATTTTTGTTTTTAGGCGGGAATCTTTATCGACACACTTCAAACCAATTGTTACAGGGTATCAACTGCAGAGGAGACTTAAGAAAAAATTTATCGCAACGCCAAAAAGAGACAAGAAAATTGTGTAAAAAAATAATTGAAGCTGAAGCAGCGACAGATTTTACACACTCACAGGATGGCTAGGACAATGGAAGGAAATAAAATATATGGGGCAGAAGGCGAAACCCTTTTTTCTCATCATACTTTTTTCTCCATAGACGCGCCGCGCCACCGCGACTACAAGAAGTAGTTTGTGCTTTTCCGGATTTTTCATTTTCATTTCAAATTTTGTCCCTTTTTTTTGTTCGTTTGCGCAAAACTTTTGTGGCAAACTTAGGTTAAGTAATTTATCTTGACAGGGAATGAGTATCTGTGTGTGTGTTTGTCTGTGTGTATGTGTGTGTGTGGGAATTTGATTTTATTTTAATTTCATTTTTTGTTTTTTGGTTCCACTCTACGAATTTCAATTTGCAACGCATCAAATGGGAGAAAAATTGTGCACGCTTGGATTTTTTCAACTGGCCATTTTTATCAATTTTTATGGCACACTCTAACTTTCAATTGGAGTACTATTAAAAATTATTATCAGATAAAACTATATATTAAAATTTGAGGTTTTTCTCAAAATCTTATTGAGCTTAGTTAAAAAATGATTGTAGTTTGTCTCAAGATCTTTTGGACAACAATAAAAAAGACTTTTTAAATTGTTATGAAGTAAATACCAGCAAAAGGACCAAGGATGATCTACAAAGATTTGCTTGAATTGATTTCCTAAAATAAATTTGTTTAAAGTAACTGGTAGGTATGCAAGCAATTTACTAAAAAACGGGTATTTTAGATCTAAAATTATCCTTTTTCCTTTTTTTTTTTTTAATTTCAAAAAAAGTGTATCCAATAGTGTATTATTCCAAAAATAGTTTTTCTCTATTCCCTTGGCGTTTTGCAACGTTAGTCCTGACCAGACTGTGATTTTTAAAGTTCGTTTTTTTTTTTTGTTGCATTTTACAACATTTTTTCACTTACAGGATTTTTTTTTTGTACATATATATATTGTTTGTTTTTTGTTTGGTGCCTTTTGAACTTTTATTATACCATACACCCATAGGGTGAAAATGGTATATTAAAGTCGCTAAAATGTATGTAACAGGCAGAAGGAAGCTTTTCCGACCCCATAAAGTATATATATTCTTGATCAGCATCAACAGCCGAGACGATCTAGCCATGTCCGTCTGTCCGTCCGTCCGTCCGTCCGTCCGTCCGTCCGTCCGTCTGTATGAACGCCTAGATCTCGGAGACTATAAGAGCTAGAGCCACCAAATTTGGTATGTAGACTCGTGTCATATGTACGCTTATCGAGTTTGTTTCAAATGTTTGCCACGCCCCCTACCGCCCCCGCAAATGATATAAAACCGATTTTCTCAAACACCATAGCAACTAGAGACACAAAATTTGGTATGTATATTCGCTTAGTAAACGCGCACATTTTGTATTTGTAAAATTTTTGCCACGCCCCCTACCGCCCCCGCAAATTAAATAAAACCGATTTTCTCAAACACTATAGCAACTAGAGACACAAAATTTGGTATGTATATTTGCTAAGTAAATGCGCACGTTTTGTATTTGTAAAAATTTTGCCACGCCCCCTACCGCCCCCGCAAATTAAATAAAACCGATTTTCTCAAAAACTATTCTAGCTAGAGACACAAAATTTGGTATGAATATTTGCTTAGTAATTGCGCACATTTTTGATGTGTAAAGATTTTGCCACGCCTCTTTCCGCCCCCGTAATTTGAAAAAACTCGATTATCTCCCGTAATTTTCAACCTTGTGCAATCAAATTTAGCACACTTAAATTTGATACTAATATCCAGCAAAATACCAAATTTGATCAAAATCGGAATAAAAATAGCCAAGTTATGCATATGAACGTTTTTCCATATGGCCGGAGTTGGCCGTTGGCTGGTGGGGGCGCTAGGGTGCTCGAATGCTTGAGTGAGCGAAATACTAAGATATGCTTCTAAAAAGCATGCAAACAGATTTTTTTTAAAATACGATAATGCATTGGTTATTATAACTTTAAAATATTTGTTTTACTGGTGTATGGTATATCCAAGTCGGCGAGACGACTTACTTACTTCATTTTTTGTTGCAACTCATTCGGTATTTTTCTTTTTTTTTTGCTTTTTCTGTAGTTTTTTGTTATATTGTTACGCCGTTTGTGGTATTTTTGGTGATATTCGTTGCTGGGAATTACAGAATTTTTTATTACTTTTTTAACCCTTTTTCGTGTGTGTGTCTGTGTGTGTGCGAGTTTTTCATAAATCTCTAAATTGAGATTTATGTTAGTTTTGCATATTTTAGCCATGTCCAAAAGCGGTTTGGCGTCCAAAAGAAAAGTTGACTCTTCATTGGGTTTGCTCTCTCTCTCTCTCTCTCTCTCTCTCTCTGAGTGTGTTTGTGTTAGTATGCGGGATTAATAAATTAGTTTGCGGATGACTTGTCGTCTGGCTCTTAACTTTTTGATTGCTCTTAGCGGTTAGCTGACAGATGTTGAGCAATTATGTAAGAGATTTTAGATTTTGTCAATATTAAATGCCAATATTTCAGCTTATTGTCTTGGCTCATTTAGATGCAATTTGTATATTGGCTTTACCTGCATTTTGGCAAATATCCAAAGCAACAGCAATGAAAATAAGCCAATAGACAATCCAAGCACCTAATGTATTTAATTCTCATTGCTTTCAATCTGTGTGTGTGTGTGTGTGTGTGTGTGTGTGTGTGTGTGTGGGAGAAAAGTCTGTGGCAGTTAACCTCCAACGATAACTAAGGCAACAACAATAATGACCACAAACCGCAGCAGCAAACTTCTAGACCACAATAACCAAAATGCTTGGGCTATCTACTGGGCTGCCAGCTATCCATGCCAGCGGGAAGCCCATCCCTAGCTTCAGCTTTAGCTCCATCTCCATTTTGCCTTGGCCTTCTCTGAGCTAAGGCAAAATTTTAATCCCCAACTGAAGCTTAAACAAATTTTGTTCTCTATTGTGCTCCCCAAGCGGTTACAGACATATGGGGCCATAATTGAAGTTGAAATAGGATGGAGAGTTCAAACTGAAAAACACATAAACACACACATACCCACACATACTGGATAGGTCCTTCTATTGTATTTGCATTAGTGTAATGCAAAGTGTTATAAGCTTTATTATGGGTTGCCCAGACGACGATGACTCGAACTCCAACTCCAGCACCGGCTCCTACAATCACTACAGGCTATGGGTATCAAAGTCGATGGCCCAAGCACGTAAAACTCACTTTTGGGAATTTTTGTGTAATGATGTGCCCAAATCCCAAACACACGCCGAGTAAACTATATTCCTAATACTGTCTGCCGGGCAGAGGAGACAAAACGAAGCACATAGACAATAGAACAACAAACACACAGGGCAAAGATTTAACCACGATAAAGATGTGATGATGCATACTCTATCTTGTTAATATTAGCTATTTTCTAGTTTTAAGACGAGTAAAGTATTCTGTTAATACAATTCAATCCCATAATGTCTTGTCTATAGGTTCTTACTCAATTATAAAAAGATATTACTATTTTCCATATGCCAGATTATTTTCTGATCATTATGCATTTGTATAGAGAGGCTCTTAATATCCTAAATCGTTCAAAGTAAGACATGTACTTTATGTGAGGGTATTTTCGAAGTGAGCCCATTTCCTAAATGCTGTCTTTTGCTCTCTTTGGCCTAAAACCAGAAACGGATTGATAATATCCCACAAATGATTAACTTGACTGAAAGTTTTTGCATTGCCATCTTCTTGCTTTCCTTCTGATGAGCGCCTCGGGCGGTCGATAAGGATAAAATCCACACAGACCATATGTGAATGTATGGGTGAGTATGCTAATAGTTTTTGTGGGCTCGGGTTGGGGGTCGATTTGTCAATTCGTCTTTGGAAATTTGTCACACATTTAAATCAATCGGTCCATTGCTTGGCTTTACTGGCTGTTGTTTTTTTTTTTTGTTTGGGTCAAAGCCTTGATCCTGATATCCAGGAAAGCCATCAAATTAGATTGGACTGTTTTATTGGACTTTTTGTGGGCTTTTTGGGTTAGCAAATTGACAGTCAATAATGAGCTTGGATTCTTTCTTTAACGTTTAATATGTAATTGATAAAGGGTTGTTACCAAGTGGCAGTTGGTAGCCCTGCTTAGAACTGATTTATGCAATCATGTCAATGTCAAATTCCATGCCATAACTCCAACGAAGAAGTAGCAAGAAGAAGGGTCGAGAGAATACATGCATAAATATTGTATCACATGCTGTTGGCATCTCTAGCAGCTTTGCTTCGCTTCGAGCTGCGCATCATAAAGAAATAATGATAAATAACCAAATCAGCTGGCAAAATGACTTCATTTCACATCTTTGTGATTGCTGCACAAACACACACTCACACACACTGACACAAGATGTGACACAGCACCATAAACACAACACAAAGTCAGAGTCAGAGACGGTTTGTATGTTCTATCTTGCCCCATCTCTCATTTCTCTGGTTCCATATTTTTATGCGTAAATCTTTTATCCGCATGAAACGATAATAAATCTTTGCCTGGCAAAAGGCAAATCATACGAAATTGTACAGATTATTAGAGAGAAACATAGGAGGGCTAACAAAAGACAAGGCGCCTCGTCTCGCCTTAACAATGCGACAAAACATCTGGCGCAAATATTCGAATATGTTTATGAGATGATAGTCGGCAATCGGTTAGCATGAGCATCAATATTGGCAATAAGCGATGGGCTAGGAAAAACTTTGGACAAGCATGTGAAATTCGCTTTGCAGTGTACCAAATTATTTATTTTTGTTCAGCTTTTTCTTTTGAATCTAAATTCTTTTTTTTTCTCAGTCTAACAAGATAAATTAGACTATTTTCTATGGAATTTTTTTAGTGTACATGTGTTTACAAACATTTTGTTATATTTGAAAACTATAAAGTCGTTATTCTGATATATATATATATCACAAGTATCACAGATTGTTTAGTCATAATATTAAGAAGTGAGTTTTGCCTATTTTCATAATCTAACAAATCTGCTTCGTACATATCTTTTTATAAGTCATATGAATTTATCTTAACTTCCAAATTGGGTAATAATATGAAATGGCATATTGAATGATTTTAATATATAAAGATTCCCTTTTGCTTTTGTGCTTACTTAGCACTTTAAGACTTGTTGCCAATGCTATGGGGACAATACAACAACAGGCAAAATTCACAAAAGTATGCAACATGCAAAAAATAAAAAAAAGGAAATGGTAGCTGTGTATGCTGCATGAGGCAGAAGTCGAAAAATGTGGCGAATGTCGACGGCTGGTAGCTTAAAAATGGCCAAGTAAAAGGTGTAGACCCTTTGCCAACCGAAATGCACTTAAAGTGCTGAATGGCTGCCGCAGGAATAAAATAAAGTAAAAATATAACCATGCTAAAAGCCATGTCATGGCAAGTGTGTATGTGTGTGTGTGTTTGTGTTTGTGCGAAGTGGTATAAGCAAACACTTTCAAGTGCATTTAAAGTGTGGCAGCAGCTACTTCACTTCTTTACCCCGTCCCATCGCCAACCACACACTGGAATACACACACACACACACACACACAGCCTCTTTGGCTCTCTCTTAACTGTTAAGCTCAGACACCCACTTGAAGGCTGCCATTGTCAGCTGAGCCACTTTTTTGTTCGTTGTTGCCAATAATATTTACTAACCAAAAAAAAAAAAAAAAAAAACAACCAACAAAAAATTACATCAAGAAAAAATGTGCAACGTTGCAAAAAGGCCGCCGCCAAGTGAGCAACAAGTGAAGGACCCCAACAGTCGTCCTTATCCAGCTCTTACTTCCTTTTTGCCTTTCTACTACTACAGTTGTTGCTGCTGCTGCTGCTGCTACTAGCTTCACACTTGAAATCGAGGCACAACAAGGGTGCCCCTTTACCCCTGCCACGCCCTTTTTACAGGCCGCCCATTCTTGTCCTATGCTGCCATATGGCTGCCAACTTTTTAAGCGCCTTCCGTTAGAGTCAACTTTGAGTTTTGTGCAACAGTTTGAAATTTTGCCTAAATATTTTGCGACTAAAAGATTTCCGGCACAAATTGTCTATCCCTTCTCCTCTTTTACACTCTCTCTCTCTCTGTCTCGCTCTCTCTTTGTATTACACTCTGGGGGCAACTCTAAATGCTAGTTGGCTAATTTTTGGATACCTAATTTGTGTCATCCTGTTTTTGCTGATAGTTAGGGCTCACTTTTCAGTTTATGGCAAAGTTTAGTCCTTAGACAAAGAGAGAATTGTTCAGGAAATGTATTAGAGAATGATTTGGGATATGCAAATTGGTAATTTGGGTAACATAAAGAATTCAAATTAATGAAATATATCATTGCAGATTTAAAAATAGATCATGAATACAGTTTAAATGACCTAACAAGCTTAAGACTTAATTTTAAAAGCCATTGATTATAGTTTCAAATTCTTTTTGATTTAATTCTACGAAATAAACCTATTTTGTATTTAATAGCTGCCCTTTAATGTAACCTCTTCGACTTTTCTTATCCATTGTGAGCAGATAATCGCATTGCTTTAATATTCTAATAGTAAAAACAATCTTACAAGTAATGCAATAAAAACTTGTAGAAATAAATCCCGTGACTTGCATTTTTATGGGCAATGCTTTGGTTTCATTCTCATCTGGTTTATCAAATAAATCGAAAAAATCATCGTGGCCCACAAATCGTTAAATTTTCTTCCTTGTGCCATAATTCACATTTTTCACACGCCATTCGTTTTCAATAACTTGAAGCGCAAAATTAGCGATGCCAAAGACACATGCATGCATATCTGATATAGCATATATCAAATATATATATACGTATATCGGAGGCTCAATTTGTAGAGTCATGCTGACTGCCGGCATTTCCAGAGAGTGAAGCCAGTGAAAAAGTTTATGTAAGCTGAAGCGTAAATTTCTCCTCTAATTTTTTTTTTCTCTTCTTCTGGTTTTTGCTGTAGTCGTCCTGGTAACGAATTGAACTACAACTCCACCTTTTTCGCGTTGGTGTTGGAATTTTGCTCAAGTCTCAACAGATTGCTACCAAAAAACAGAGAGAAGACGATAAACTAAGAAAAGAGAAAAAGATGTATTCCCATACATACATATATCGTTCTGTATGGTATATATGTATGAATGTATGTATGAGAAGAAGCCTGGAAGCTTTGCTATAAAAATTACTTTGTTTGCCTCATGCAATTTTATTGAGCTTGAAGCGCGCACACATACGAACACACCCACACACTTGGGCATACACAAACTGACACACAGTGGCTGCCAAAAGTTTTCACCCGCGAATCTCAGTCATCTCGTCGGAGCTGTAACTTTTGCCAAGCCAAGTGAGGCCAGCAAAGTCAGGAAAAGATTTCTCAGTTGTATTAAGCTAGTTTGCTAGCAAACAGATTCTCTTGGTATTCTCTTATTCCTCATTCCCTCTGTCATTCTTCTTCACTTTTATTGCTATATAAACCAAAATCGTAAAAGTGATTTTGTGACGATTCAGCGAATTTCAACAACAGGACGAAAGAGAAAAAGGGGCAAAAGAGGTAGAAAACAAACTACAGGTACATAGGTACATTTGTTTTCCTGTTGTTGGAAATGGTTAAAGTTTGCTTCGTTTTGTCGTATTCCGTGTGTTTTGGGAATGAAATAAACTACCCATAAGGGGGTTGCACACGGTAGCTTCGACAGTAGCTGGTTTCTCATAAAGCAAATATTAAAGAATCTTCATCTACAGCTTGAAATAAAATTCCCACATATAGGGAAAGCCCAAACCAAACACATGAGAATCGCTAATTAAAACATTTAGCATGGCTTCAGAAAATGCCGGCTAATACGTAAATTAGATATGTGAAAGTTGTCTGAATAGCTTTGAGGAATTTTATTTCAATTGGCACTTAAAGCATTCCAATCTAAATTCAATTTTTCGCCAACGAGCATAACACAAAATCTATCCAATCGCCCGTCTTTATCTAACTCCATTACAATGTTGGCCGTAATAAGTTTTTGTGTCGCCCCGCACTTGAAAACCAGAATGAAAATTGTTTGGGAAATGATTTGTTGAGTCGCAATGTTGATGATAAGGGGGGGTCGGATGAAATCTTTCAAAATTGTCGCTTGACTGTAATTAACACTTTTCTCGTATAACGGACAAAATGGGGAAAAATTGCTGTGAAAATCTCTGGCCCCTATTTAGATTGAACTTATGCCAACAAAAGCAACCAACTGTCATAATTCCCATTTTCTAACAACAAACATAGATGGCGCGAATTGTGGGGCAGGGGCGGAACTGAAAGAGGAACAAAAACAATAACCTGGTCGCCCGCCCCTTTCACTTTATACCTACCGCAAACTCGACATCCCCATTCCCCAACGAGTACTAAAACAATTAGAAACAGCCGCGCATCGTCTCCTGTTTAGAGACAGTGTCGTCCGGGGGCATGGTCTTTCTGGCGTCGTCGTCATTAACGCCGGATGACCGCCTCCATAAAGCAGACAGCCACACTCATACACACACACACCCACACACCCGTATACACACACCCTCTTGTATATAATTTGTAATTTTAGTGCAATTTTCATGGCAATTTTGTTGAAAATTTTTGCAATAAACGCCGCAACGTGCTTCTCGTCTCACATTAGGAGGGGAAAAAACGAGGACTTTTTCTGGCATATTGAAAACATTTGTTACCAAAGTCAAAGAAAAAACATGGTTTGTAAAAGTTTACTGCGAACAAATAAAGACATTTTAAAAACTGCAACTATATGATAGAAAACCCACAAAAAAGAAAAAGAGAAATGTCGTCTAGAGAAATAAAAGTTTTAAACTACATATTCTCTGTCTAGGAACTTATTCTTATATCTGTAACTATGCCTATCTAAGATCAAATGTCATGTTAATTTGGATAGCAATTGTCAAATTTATAACTGCAAAAAATTGGTAACTTTGAAAGTTATAAGAAAAAATGCTGATAAAGTTATTTTCATCCATTGATTCAAATGGAGTCAAACTTTATTTGAGCATTCGTAAATAAATCCATACATTAGGTTTTTTTTTATCATAAGAAAATCACTTCAAAATTTTGCAACAATATTGGAAAGAAATTTAAATACCAAAATTAACTTTGTTAATATGTATGTAAGGAAAGCTTCTGGCTAAATGGAATCTTTTATATAAGATAATAAGTGAAAACACTTTATAACAATTTAGTTAATATTAGATAATTTGTTATAATATTAAAAATTAATAATATTAAATAATAATATTTATCATAATATTAAATAATTTGTACCTTAAACTACCCTATGCACATAAAAATTTAACATCTGCTTTTTATACCCTTGCAGAGGGTATTATAAAATTGGTCAGATGTTTGTAACGCACAGAAGGAGACGTTTCCGACCCCATAAAGTATATATATTCTTGATCAGCATGAGAAGCTAAGTCGATATAGCCATGTCCGTCTGTCCGTCTGTCCGTCGGTGCGTACGCGTTTTACTCAGCCATCTTAAGAGCTATCGGGATGAAATTTTTTTGGGAGCTTTTTTTTACCCGGGTGAGATAAAGTATGAAAATCTTTGGGATCGGACTACTATATCATATAGCTCTGGAGGAAACATTTTTGCAAAAATTGCAAAAATTGGAGTATCGCCATGAAATTTACCAATATGATAGTATTATATATAAAATCTCAGATCCCAAAATTTGAATCTGATCGGATATATAGAATACAAGTTACAGCCGATATAAATCGGTTCGGCTAGCTGCCTACTACGTCATCATTAAATCAACAGAGCACACGCATGCACACATACAGACGCAACGCTACATAAACTATGTATATGTGTATGCGTGCGAGTCGTGTCATGCGTGTAAAAGGGGATGGGGAAGAAGAAGAAGAATTTGAAATGATATTTGAAAGGTTCTGTGCATTAATGAATTGAGATACAGAAAAAGAGTTTGGAACATGAAAAAATATTATGGCCATGGACTGCAAGGGTATATAAACTTCGGCACAGCCGATGTTAGCTTCTTTGATATTTTATTCTTTTTTCGCTTCACGTAGTTTGAATTTCCAAATTATTTTGGCCTTATAAGATATGGTATGGGTGTTTCTTATTTTATTTATTATTATAAATCTTATAAATTCGGCAGATTCATTGACCTTAAGTCCAGTTTGATAATATAATTAAGATTTGAAAGTTTCCTGATGTGAGGTTCCATTATGTTAAGAGTGACAAACTAATAAATTGAAAGAAACAAGACTTCAGATGAAATATTTATATAGGTATATATTCATTCTAATTGAAATACCTAATTCTACCTAATTTCTAAAAAAATTTAGAAATTATCAAACATCATTTTTAACTTGACCAGTTGATTGTTATATGCCCAAATTATTATTTTTAGACATATATACTACCCTATCTTTTAAGCATGTTGAAAAAGCCGAAAAGAGTATTTTGCAAGTTAGCTGGAGCTTCTAAAATTTTCTAGCGTGTCAAAGTTTTGACTGCATTTTATGTTGATTTTACTGTTGCATCTTCTAGTTTTTAGTTTGGGTTAAAAGTTGTTGATTGAAGCAATTAGCAGTTGTCCCATCCTATAGCCTGGTCGGTGCGTGAGTCTGCAGCTGGTGCTGGGTGGGACTAGTTGGAACTGAAACTGGAACTGGGGACCACAATCGACCATGGGCAAATGTTTGTCTAATTACTTTGCACAGCTTTCAGCATGCAAGCATTTGTCTTCATTTTCGCTCTGCCACAGTTGATGCCACTGCCACTGCCAGTGCTGTTGCTGCTGCTGATGTTATATTTGTGCTTGTCAAGCAAGTTGGGATGCCAGGGTGCAACATTGACAGTTGCAGTGGCAAGTTTCGCCGTCTTCTTCAGTCAACAGCAGCAGCCCCAACAAAAATATAAAAGGAAAAAAAAAATGAAGAGAAAAAATTGCTACGGAAATTAATGTGGCAAAGTTTGCCGACTATACTTTCTCACCCCCTTAGCCATCAGACCGACACCCCCTCAAACTTGCCCCTTCTTTTGCTGGAGTTACCCTATACCTCATTATTTGCTGCTGCTTTTGACATTTTGGAGGGGCCGCCCCCGCCCCAATTCTCGCCCCATTATGTGGCCCTTTTGTGTCCTTGCATGCCTTGTTGCATTTTGCGGTTTTTTGTGCCATAAAATTATATTTTATAGCATTGAGCAATGCTATAAATAAGTTTACAACGTCTCAGCCCCTCTACATGCATTTCGTCAGTTAGTGGGCGTGACAACGCCCCGTTTTCGACTCCCTCCTCTTATTGCGACCATCGTATAATTGTCAATGCAATGCCCAGACACGATTCCCCAGAAGCCGACAAATTGATTGATGATCTGCTATAAAATGTCTCGTTTGTTGTAAATGTAACGCATCATAAATTCGCAAAATTATAGCAAAAAATAAAAAGTGAAATGTTCGAAACAAGAATAACCAAAACTTAAAAAAAGAGAAAAGAGCACAGAATATGAGGCGAGCCTTGGGCCAGGCACCACAACTCCCCATAAAAGTATACAAAAGAAAAAATGGAAAGTGAGAGAATTGCTTATGGATTGAAGTCTGGAGACAGGACAAACTATGGACCGGTTGGCAAGACCTTTGGGGCGGGGGTGTAGTTATAATTAAAAACATATGCCCCGGAACCAAGCGGGACGCCAAACAATGACAGCTGAGTCAGCATGACTGAGAGCCAATGTCTGCGGAGTAAGCAGGGGGTAGGGGTAGCCTTGCATTCAAGTTGACTAACCCAGTATGGGTTAATTAAACGGGTGTTGAGGAGTTAAACGGCAGATGGCAGTTTTGGCAACGATCTACCAGAGGCAGACAATGAAAATGAGCACGAAAAGTTGCAAGTTTTTTTTGCAATGGGAAGTGAAAGGGAAATAACACTTTCCAAGGTCATGAAAGAGTGAAAGAGATTTCCAAAAGATTGGCTTTATAATGTTAATGAATAAAAAAAATTACTCGCTACTGTGTATATTAAGGGAGACTGCACATAGTTTGAAATGGTTTTAGTATACGAAATACTAGTACAAGAACTAAATGTTCTGTTGAATGATTCTTATCTGAATGCATAGATTAAGCTCTCGTTAGATGTTGATGGAATAAATTTCCGGGTGCAACAATGAGAATAGGTGAAATTCCAATGCAATTATCCAACAACAAGACATCATAGAGTAGTCTTACTCTCGGCCAGTTGACCCCATCAGACATTATTGCGCGGCATTAACCAACACTAACTTAACATCATTGTGGGGCATCAGTATTAATTTGCACTATTCAATGTGCCACTTAATACCAAAGACGTGTCAATTTCATGGCTGACAAGACGACGTTGTTCATTGCTGCCCCAATGCTGGTTGATGGTTTGCTGGATGTCATCCATTGTTGTGGCTAGGCCATTTTGTGTGAGTTTTCGAGTGTGTGTGTGTGTGTGTGTATGTGCTTGAACGCTTGTGGGAATTAATTACAGCCATCAAAAGTTATTAGGCGCAATTATCACAATGTTGGGCATCGTGTAAGATGATGAAGATGATGATAATGGCGCTGCCAACGGAGTCGAGAGCTAACCCATGGCTAAACTTTAGCTAATATGATGACTTAAAGTAGGCGTCAATATCAATGAGAGGCGTGGTCGAAATAGAAGAAAACAAAGCATAGGATAAAAAAGAAAAGGAAGCCAAGTAAATGAAACGAGAACATAAAGTAAGCAAATGTGCCATAAATTAAAACTAAATGCCGTTGCCTGTCAAAGACAGGAGAAGACTGGAGGCTGGCAACTGGAGATGGAGATGGTGAAGAAGACTGCAGTTGGAGATTAACGCGCACACACATGCGCCACGCCCACTGTGCTCGCCACACTCTCTCATAGTTGTCAGGCCAAAACAAAAGTCAAGCATTGGCCAAATGATTTACGGCTCTAAATGGAAAAAATTGCTCATACACCATGTTGGTCGCGAGCTGAAAATGAAAAAAAGGAAGAAACGAGCCGGAGGGAGAAGGCATCTAAGAATTCTTTTTCGCCCTCATAAATTTAAGGCCTTCAAGCATTTGATGCAAATAAACTACACTACAAAAAAACAATTGTCTATTTCAATTGTATGAAAAATAATAATAATAATTTTTTCTCATTTCTCCAAGTGGATTTAGCAGTCTCTCACTCTCTCTCTCTCTCTTTCTCCCTAGGGTTAAAGTTAAGAAATGATCTGAGAATTGTGAAACCGGGTGGTCGTCTGACACTTGGCAGACATTTGGTCATTTGTTGGCACAGCTTGTATCTGTCGCAACATCAACAACATTCACAGTCAGTGGAGAGGCCAAAAAACAGGCAGATATATAGATATAGAATCCAGCCAACGCAAAATGAAACAAAAAAAAGAAAAAGAGTTCGCGCCACATCATCTTGTTAGCATTTTGTCAGCCAAGTTGTCACACTCGCATCAGAGTTTTTCTTTGCAACAAGTTGACAACACCAGCAACTACATGGAAAGAAAAATGAATGAGGCACAAGAAAAAAAAGGAGAATGAGTGGAATCCGTTATGTTGTGGGACCCAGTGTCAGTTGCCCTCCCCTTGCTATCTGCCTTATCCCCTATATATGCCTTTTGCCTTCACTTGCACTTTACGCCTCACTTGACTTACATTTGGATGACGCCTCCGCTGGCGCTGAGCAAAATCTTTAATTGTCGCGCAATTTTCCAGTTACTGCATTTCTCGCTATTCGCCCGTACTTTTTGTACGACCCCTCAGAAAAACCGTCCCACCCAAACGCCTTCCAACCTCCAATTCTTAACGAAAATTGCCAGAGAATTCATGTATCCCACTCATTGCCCACCCAGTGATGCACAGTGGCATGAAAATTGAATGAAAATCTTTATCTCCTTAAAAAAAGAATAAAAAAAATCATTCAACTTTTTTTTTATGGCGTTTTTGCAAGGTTTCTCTAATCTCTAAGACTTTCTTTATAATTTCTTCAAGATTCTTTGAATTTTTTGATTCCACTGTGCCTGCTACTTGGCAATTCATTCACAATTTATTCATACGAATTCATTTTCATTCTCCTTCTTTTGATGCCAGCAGCTGCCGGCCGCCACTTTCGCATGCAACTGATATGCCCGAACCCCACCAGAACCAACACCACCCTTAGACAATGACAATGCGAACAAAGGCAGCAGAAGGAGCTGGGGAGCAAGAGGAGACGATGGCGAAGAGTTAACAGTGGTACAGTAACTACCAATTAGATGGGTGAGGCGACAGCAATTTCAATTAAAAGAATTAATTGCGTATGCGGCAGGCAGTTTCAAGAGCCAACGACAGCAAGAGAAAGAGAAAAAGTGTTGGGGAGAGAGAGAGAGAGAGAGCAATTGATTGAGATACTTCCTTAACGATAAGCCGGTACTTATCTAAATACATATTTATATGTCGCCCAACTGCTTTCATTCATTTTTGAGAGGTGAATCAGTCAGTGGAAAGACGAAAGAAAAAGGTGAGGGCAAAGAAGCAGCAATACCCGCATTGTCATCAAAAATGAAGTGAAATGGAAAATGCAGCAGCTTTTGCGATTTTTATCACATTTTCACACAAGCTGACAGGCGCCAACACCAGCAACTCCAACACACACACACACAACACCTGAAAGAAGTTTCAACCACCCATCCGACACCTCACCGACAGCAACAACAACAACAGCAACAAGAACACCCAACAACAGCAAACACATTTCCTTTTGTTGAAAGCAAATTTTCATCGCAAACTTTTAACTTTCAATTGGGGAAAAACCTGACGCAAAACCGGAACAAATTTTTCTAAATAATTAAAGAAAAAAGCCACAAAAAGTACAAAGAGATCAAAGATACAAAATTTAAGTATAACAAAAACTTTATGATAAACATTGCACAACAAAATGAGAAAGAGAACCTAAAAAAAAAAAAGACCAAAGAAAAGAATTCTTGTGTAAGATGGAAAAACAATAAAATTAGTCACTAGCCATTTTTCATCATCTAGAAATGGCCAACTATTTCAAATCGATGGCACAAAATTCTTCAAAAATTCTTGCTCGAACCAATCAATAAAGAAATGAGAGAGAAATAGATGAACCGACTAAATGAGAGCACATAAAATGATATATTTTACGATCTGAGCTAAACGAGAGAAAGACCTCACTTCAGCCAGGTGAATGACAGAAAAAACAAAACTCATGTGAAAATTGTCACTTAAAGTCGCTCAATATTTGATGATAGGCCGTTCCATTGGCCCAATTGAGCCACCTACGAGATGCAAACAGGGGAAGGGGAACAACAACAATGTGTTGCATACAGAACACAACGGTCTACCGGTCCAACGATCCAAACTGATCCAAAGGTCCAACGTGGATGCATTATAAAAATGTTTTACGATTGCCGCGCATATTGTATAAAGGAGAACGAACAAGAACAAGACCGAAAAACAAAAAAACAAAAGACGCAGCTAACGTTGGGCATAAAGCGAGTTTTATTATGTCGTACTCGCCATGGAGATAAGCTTGACGATTGAACAAGGCGAGGGAGGGGAGCGAGGATTGGAAGGAGAGAAGGCGACACTGGGAGCTGAGGGCATAGGGCCAGTGGATGACCGCTTTGCATGTCGTCGGCGTTGCATTAAGCGAAACGGCGACAGACCAACGACGTCTGGACATGAGCGTGAACATGAATAGCTGCCGGCAGCTTAATGGATATGGATACACTCATACACACATAACCATATAGAGTTGTGTGTGTGTGTGGTACAAAATAGCAACAACAGCCACAAAAGTGAGCAATAGTGAACAAATGGAGCAGTGGAGTTTTTATACCTAACCAGTAAGGCAAAGTATCTACACTTTAACTAGACGGCATTATGATCAGGTCAAGTATTTGAAACATATAACTTGGTTGCATTATAGTTAACAAATTTTTAAAGAAATCTGTATAGTCGTAAACTATTTCTATTTCTATAAACTTATTAATGAGAACTCTAAAGATTTTTATTTTGCTATAATAAACTAAGCAAAGGTTAAAGTTCTTAACGGAAATCTTATATCCAACATTTTAAATTCAACTCCAGCATTAAAAATAAAAAACTATTATGCAAATTTAATAAATATATTGGATAATGATATAAAGCTAACTGTACATGTCTGTGAAACAAAAGAAAATCAATTATTTAAAACACAGTGAATGCACAAAAGAGTTGTTAAACATATTACTATTTTCAACTTTTAAAATAATAAAATAAAATATGCAAAAAACTGCAGTAGAAGAACGTAGTTATGCTCTTTCATTTATTAGAATCTCAAATTCAGAATATTTAAATTCGATTTGGGTTTTTTACTACATTTAGAAAATCTTGGAATAGTAAATCAAAATTTATTTCGTAAATTATTATAAAATGGGATATTAAATTTGGAAACATTTTGCTGAAATAAATAAATCAAATATACTAATATTCAATAATATTTTCAAGAAAATCTAATTAAACACTTAATTTTTACATTTTCTTTATATAATTAAACAAAAAATGAATTTAAGGGTTTGCTCCGTACTTTTTAAAATTCTATGGATTGAAATTAAATTTGTAATGTTTATATAATGTTTATATATAACACGGAAATTAAATGGTAACTTAAATTTTTAAACAGTTTTTTTTAAAGAAAAAGGGTATACCAGAAGTCGTCCATTAAGTTTCTAAAAAAAAGTTAGTTTTTAGAGTGCTTTATTTTACATTTCATTATCAAGTTTTATGCTCAACATATGAGCGTACTTAACCGATTTAAAAAGACTCTTAATATATACCACATACATAGAGATACCTATGTATAATAATCCTAGTAAACCACCCACTTACCTATATGAGTTGAAGGGCCTTAGTTGCAGCGGTTGACCCGCATTTTTATGCACAAGCAGCTTTTGTTTTTCAATAGAATTTTAAATACTAGCAAATGGAGCTGTGGTTGTTATTCTCTATGTTTACTAAATTATGTTTTTACTGAATCAATAAAGTATTGCAAACTATTTCCCTGCCATTTGCTATAATTCATTTCAATTGTGGTCCATTCGGTTTGCAGCAGTTTTTAGAATGCATATAAATTTGTCTTAGCTTGCCATTAATGCTACCTGATAAGTGCTCCAGCCACGAGATATACATACCTAGATATATGCTTTGGCATATGCATCTATATACACACACACACACACATACACAAGTACACACAAAAGGAGCGATAACAACGATAACATTTTAGCACATAAATTACAAATTCATGAAAAATTTTACGCTCGTGTTGTGGGTTTTCCTTTTTTTTTTTGTTTATTTTTTTCTTTTTTGTTATATTGTGGCTTTTTTGGTTTTTTGTTTTAGTTTCTGTTTTTGGCGGTAAATGCATTGCATGTTCCTCGTTTGCCTCGTTGTTGCCGCCGACATTGCCGCTGCTGTTGCTGCAGCCATTTATGTATGTTGCATCCACATGCATAGAGACAAACAGATAGGGAGACAAAGAGATAGACACACACACATATGGCTCTTAATTCCAAGAGAAGAGGGAGTACATGAAACCGTGGTAGAGGGAAGGAAGGCGATTTTACCTTACTTGTCCACAAAAGGTGGCGGCAAAGGTGCAGTTGCGGTCAATGCGTTATTTGCGATTCATTGCTGGCCTGGGATTGGAAATGGGAGTGGAATCGGTTATGGGAATGAATGTGGAAGTGGGAATTTATAAGGGGGAAACGCAGGGCAAAAAAATGGTTACCCACAGTTGCCCACATGTGCGTTTTATTTTCCTTTCTTTCGTTGTCTTCCCACTCCCCTCCCTTTACCATCTTGCTGGCTTTCAGCTTTATGGCTTAATTTTTTCGCCACATTGCAAGCAATTTAAATGCTAATCAATTTGCCAGCGTTGTGTTAAAAAGTGAAATTTTCACATGTGCAAAAATTTCTTGTGGCAATTAAAACAAACAGGCTCAAGAATAATGTTTCCAAATATAACAAGCTAATGGGAAGGGGGGATAGGATTCGTTACCACGCCTCGACTACCTAATGAAATAATAATCACAATTCAGGCAAATAAATAATATGCATATGTCGACAGTGCCAGGAAGGGATGAGCATATGCCTTTTTTGTATAAAAGTTTCTGCCTTTTTGATGGTCCAAGTGATACCTCTGTTATGACTATTTCAATAGGCTCATGAATTTAGTTTTCACTAACTTTATTCCTAATGCCAAGATATTTTTTAATCACCTAGAAGTCATTAATTCAAATCTTCATGATCTTGATAGTCACAAAGATTAAATTACAAATAAGATATCTATAAACATCTTGCTTCCAGAATTAAATCATCTATTGAAAGGGCAAAGTTTGCTTTCATCAAATTCAACTAACTTTTCTCAAGTTCTCGCATACCTTAGCGGATACCCTACAAACTTTCAGTGAAAAAGTTTCTGCTTAGAAATGGAATTTAAATCAAAATAAAAGCAAAAAGTGGAGATTTGTGTTTTTTGCGTGCGCCTCGTTGACTGTTTGCTTTTATTTTGGAACAGGAAAGGCGGAGAGTCTCAGGGGCAGAGCTAGAGGCTTAAGGGAGTCGACCGAAATCAAGTCGGTTGGAGATAATTGCGAGGAAGAGGAGACGTGAGATAGGACAGCCAGTATAAAGGAGATGCTGAAGGAGGAGAAGAACGAGGAAAATAAGGTGGACGCCACTGAAAAGTTATGAGCGACGTGCAGGTTTAGAGGCGGACATGGCGACGAGCCGGAAAAGCAACACGTAGCATTTTAATAAAAACCCCATGCTGTTGATTTAGGCAGCATAGAAATTTCATAGATAGACAACGTAGAGGCAGAGGGATTGGGCAAGAGGGATACAAAGGCTTGGTTAGATAGAGGAGGGAGCGAACAAATGAAACAGTAGCAACCAAGCAAACTGGTGCATAGTTTGATTTATGAGTTTGATTTGTGTATGTCGAGTTTTGGACTATATGTCGAGTGGAGTGAATTGAATGGAGTCTGGAGACTAAAGTCCAAAAATATAGTCCACAGTTTCGTCAGCCCATCTGCCCGTGTGCTGTATGCAAATGATGTTGCACAAGGACTGGGCAGGACAACCAACAAGCAACGGGCAGCAACTTAATTTCGAAAACGCATCAAAGCAAAATATTTGCACAAAAGTGTCCACGAAACTTGGCTCCCAAAAAGATGGCGGACATTTCGAAGGAAATAAAAAAACAGAGAAAAAGAAAAGAAAAAATGCCAAGCTAAAATTGCATTATGTCGATTTTGTGGATTTTCCATTCTGCCTTTGCCTTATAATGCAAAAATGTTACAAAAAAGAGAGAAGACCATTGCCAAGGAAAACAAGTAGCTGAAAAAAAGCAGATGACAGGAAAAGTAAAGTCGAGAACGGAAAATGGAGAAGATTGGCCCGACTGCAAGTGGCTTAAAACTGCGCCCTTCAGAAATTCCAAACTCTCTCTACAACAGCAGCAACATCAGCAACAACAACAACAACAACAACATTGGTCCTCGAGAGTGCATAAAAAGTTACTTTTTTTCAAATCTCATCTTTCAGATGGGTCCTCTGCTTTTACAGAATCTCCTTCACCACAACGACTGCTGAGTGCGGAAGGCTAGAGGCGCTTGGCATTAGCTTAAAGGAAAAGCAGGTGCTTTTCCTTCAAATCGCTTATTGAAAGCAACAAAAGGAAAGAAAATAAAAAACATGAAATTCACAAAAAAACGATAAATGGAATATCTTAAAGTTTTTCAATTTGTTTTCTTTTAACTGAAAAATATTTTCCCAATCGATTTAATTATAATTAAGTCTTGCCTAGGCCTTTCCAAGAATAGAATAATGTTTTCATTTTATCTGCTTTAATTCTATTTATCAGTGGCACACGGCCGCCTTTAGTCAAGTTGAATTTCGGGGCGTGTTTTTAATTGCCGACGACAATTAAAAACAATTTTGCAGGAGCAGAGTCGGCTAGAGGAGGCAGAGAAAGAGATGGCAATAAATTTAATTGGCCTCGAAGTGGTGACGCCCCCCCACAATGAGAAGGAAGGAAGACGCCCATTTGACTTTTGTCTGTTTGGCTTTGGCTTTGGCTTCGGCTTTGGCTTTGGGTCTTCTCTTTTGGCTTGGCTTTAGCTTGGCAGCCATTTTCACACCTAGTGACAAGGTGTCTGGGTTTTGGTTTTGGGGTGGCGGAAAGACAGCAATTTATGCGGCTGTCAAATGCAACCCAGCTTGGGGATTTTTTTATTGGCATCCAGCACGCACATCAAGGGTTTCCCCTCCACATCCACCATCTTTTTATTTTTCTCCATTGCTGTTTGGTTGGTAATTGCATTGAACACATAAATCAATTGAATTGCATTTTCATGCGACAAGTTTGGCCAAACCCTTGACACCCTCCACTGACACTGACACTGCAAGTGAAAGCCAAAAAATGAAAAAAATGGCTTTTCTTTCATCTATCCCTTCTACTATTTGGATACCCCTTCAACCGTAGCATAATCAATTCAAATTGCATGCAATGCGTCAAAGCCAAAGACCTTTTCCCTATCAAAAAAAAAAAATGAAAATAATGGAAATGGAATTTGGAAGTTGTCGTAGTTAAAGTTGAACTCCAAAACAGAATTTTTCTTTGTTTGGGCATCATTAGTTGAGGCGGAAATAGCTAAAATTCAAGCACATTGAAAAATTATCAGAAATTTTCATTTATTGCTTATCAAATTAAATGATTAATGTTTGCCCTTGCTTTGGTTTCGTTTTATTTTATTTTTCCTCAATTTTTCTCAGTTGACTTTTCGCTTTTCGTTTATTCTAGGCAAATGTCAGCAACAGTTTACCCCCCGACACCCGTTTACCCACTCTGTCACAAGATGATTTTCATGTCGCCTCTCCTTGTGGTTCGTGTTGCTTGTGTATATATTAAATCAGGGGTAGGCAACCATAGCCCGTGCGGGCACTTTTGTTCGGCAATTGCTCGTTTTGCTATCTGTGTGCATGCCGAAGTCAACCCGAATTGCACCCGAGAGCGTAAAATCTGAATTAGTCGCTTGCAGCATTTCGACGCGAGTGGATCTATGTCGCTTTGTTGAAAATATGCACATGGAAAAATTAATTTAGGGGTTGTTTTCTTTTTTATTTTCTTGCAGCAGATCGTCGATTCCGCTCGTCTGAACGATTGAGACAATATCTGTTCACTTTTCTTTTCTCACAGTGTAAAACACACACATACATTGACAGTTTGCGTTGGCTCTCTTTGTGCCTACCCCTGTATTAAATTGTTCAACATTTTATTGGGAAAGTTTTCTGCAAGCGACTTTTGTGGCTTTACGCTCAGATGATTTGTAGTGAAAATGAAAATGGAAATGAAATTTCTATGACAGCAGTCAGACTAAATTAAATATTGAAAATCAGCACAGAAGTTTGTTTCACATTGCGAATGTTGCAACACCAACACAGACTCAATATAAGGTTCAGAGTCAATAAAAAACAAAATTAAAATTATTTATAAGGTTTAAGTTTTCACACCGAATCGACTGACATATTTTTGGCCGACAATTCATTCTTAATAACTGTTATGAATACATTGAAGATCCATTTTGCAGAAACAAAAAGTTTTCTCACATTTACAGACTTTTGAATAAAAAATAAATTGCTTCTTAAACAAATTAGTTTTTAAAGAAATACATATTTTATTAAAATTAATATTTTTATTATTTGGGTTTCTATCAACATAATGTTTAATACTTTAATAATTTTCCTGACATAAATAAACTTATGAAATTATTTTCATTCTCAAAACTTCTCTTACTTATAAGATTTTATAAATATAATTTATTGAAACCGAAATTTTTGAAAAGGTATGCACCCTGGCAAGAAAGTAGTACGTGTGTAAATGTAAAATAAAAGAACCAATAAACACCTTTTTCACTCAATTCTTTAATAACAAATAATCACATTATATAACTTTACTATCATATTATATTTTCCTTTGATCAAATTATATTAATACAAAAAGTTTACTTCAATTTTTTTTAACCACTGTATGTACCTACATATATATCCGAGAAAATTTAAAACAGGCTCCAAATTCTACACTTTGTTTTTCGTAATAAATCGTCTGTTTAGAGATTGAACCTTCGGATTATATGAAGGATACATTATTCTTTTAAAGACTCAAAAATGACTAACTGCTCTAAAACATGTTTTTAGCTTAGCATAAGACTGAACAGTATTTATCTAGGGATTATAAATTTAGCTAAATTATAAGCAAATTAAAAATACTCTTAATGAGATATATTGTGGATATTTTTGAAACAAATTGCGTCGAAATCAGATTGACTATACTGGAGACTTGATTCATGTATTACTTGTTAAGGGGGTTAATCTTAAGGAAATTTTACAAGACTTTTTCGGATTTCTGAATAAATTTTTTTTTTTTTGAGGTCGAGAAACTATTTTTTAATTATCGTTGAACATTTACCCAATTGAATCCCTTACTTAATTATCATAAGTATATTGTGGCTGTAAAATATGACTTAACTGGAATCCTGCACCGTCATCATCAACTCAAGATCCATATCGCATTAATCAGACCGTACACACACACACACACACATATACTGGGACAGATACGAGGAGCATAACTCATCAAGTCACAAATTACAAAAGACAAACGATAACTGACAACCGCAAGGCTTTCTGTGAAAGCTGCACACGTCAGCGTTGCCATAGCTCACCACTTAGCACCCACAATCCACATGCAACATAAAAACACACACACTGGAACTGTCATACACACACACACACACACATTCATACCCAGACTCATACCCATTACCCAGGGGGCAAGCGTTTTTGTTAATTAAACAAATGCCGCAGTGACATGTGCACATCACGATGATGGCATTTTTGGTGCCAGTGGAACAGCAACTTGCAGCGTAGTTTTGCGGTTTATGCAATGGATGGAAATGGGTGAGCTGTGAATGTGGATGCCAAGCTCACACACACACACACACATAGAAACAACCAGTTGACAAAAGCGCACACAAATAACGGAAACTGGTGGCAATGTCACTGAAAATGGCTCCGAGTGCAATTTAATTTATTTCAATTGCAGCTGAAATTATTACGACAGACGACAAAGTGCCATTGCAGAGCAATTTGCTTACGATTCTGTTTGCTTTCTTTTTTTTCATTTTGGGGAAATTTATTTTGAGTATTTTTTTGTCTGGTTTAAGGGAATTGTTCATAAACAAATTCATATGCGCATCAATAAAGAAAAACTCGGCAAGCGTCAATTTCAATTAAGCAGACGCGTGTCCCAATGACCAGTTGAGCTGATAATGCCCTCCCACAGAGATGGCAGGGAGAGAGTAATGGGACGATGTGTTCAGAGTATTCCCCCCCACAAGTGGGGGATTTTATGTTAGCTCTTCCGGACTCTCTCTCTCGTTTCCTCTTCTTTGCTTTTGTTTTTCGATGGCACAGTTGCAGCCAATGCACCAAAAAACTCACCATTAAGCGGTCACTAGCAGGACAATGGGAATGAAATGCATCAATTAATGTTAAAAACCTCTTTTGAAAACATATTGAAGTTAACAAATGACATTATTCAACATCTTTATTTATAAATCCTTATGAATGGATCAATAATTCATCTTAGGACATTAGGACATTTGGATGTCTTTTTCCTTAAGAGCTTTAGAAATTTTTTAAAGCCATTCTACTGAAGTCGTTTCAGGATGCAATAAACTCGTCTCTTTCGCCAGACACGCCCCTATCTTTGCCTCGGCCAGGTTTTCGGCAAATCCGACAACACTATGAACCACAGTCGGTCTATATGGGATCTCTACTAGGACGTCCAATGTCTAAACTTAAACTAAATAGTATTATTTTATTTACATTCAGATTGAACAAAGAAGGTAACGTTTTAAAAACTTCTACTCAGTTTTTAATAGCTCGAAATTTTCTATTTATATAGGCCTTAAGTCCACAGAACTATGTTTAATAATAGCAAAATAACATATTTATTTATTTGTCTAAAAAACTTATTCGATACTTTAGGAAATTATATAGCAGACCAATTTTTAGGGGTTTTCTGCCGTCCTATATATACTTGTTTAGTATCTGTTTTTTAATTATGACCTAATCAATGTTGTTTACTGTTAAAATGATAGTTTTGTAAACATATTTCGTTGCATATTTCATTAATTGGTGCCACTGTGCGTCTTTTGAATAAATACATTTTTGTACTTAGGTAAGCCTCAATCTTAAGTATTTCTTGCAACCACAAACAAAAAAGAAAAAAAAGAAAACAATCAAATTTAAACTGCAAAATGCTTTTGCAACAGACATATTCGCCATGGGTGGCACATTGAATTGCATTTGATTTTACGCTTTTGATTGTTTTTGTTGTTGTTGTTGTTGCTAGTGGTGCTGCTGTTGTTAGTGCTGTTAATGTTGCTTTTGCCCCCAGTGGAAAATACAGTTTCAAGTGTAAATTAATTTATGAGGCAAACCATGGCGCCTCGCTGTGGTCAGTCTGGTCGACGAGCGGCCGCCTCGCAATTTGCCAACGATTTCAAATGTCAGGCAAAGTGTGAAATTTCATATTGAATGTTGCCGGCTGCCGGTTGCCCATTGCCCGCCGCCAGTTGACAAATGAAGCCTGACCGAAGCGTTATGCATAATTGAGGCAGAGTCCGAAAAATTTGTTGTATGTATATACATACGCTCAGGATGGTTTCACACACTATATATACATACATACATACATATGTCAGGCATATATGTACAACATAAATAAATTAGAGGACAAATTGATGGCTTACTCACCTTTCAATGCGCCGATGACGAGCAGAGCGGCCATCAAATGGAGACACCCAAACATTTTTATTATTGATGATGATTTTCTTTTTTTTTTTGGGAGTTTTGCGTCTGAGAATGTCCAGAACGTATTCAATTCAGTCTGGAATGAGAAAACAAATAATAGAATGAGTAAAAAACAATAGCATTGGCATATAAATGATTGTTTTGTCAGTGGCACGCCCGCTTTTGCCCCCAAAATTAGTTGTTAGTTGTTTAGTTGGCCATAATAGAGACATTTCATTGGCAAAGTGTAAAGCGGAAGCGTCACCTGCGCCCTGCAATCATCATTCAAATGTCATACGCTTCAACGCCAAATAGTTGTTTGACATGCCAGGGTCACCAATCAAAAAACAATATAATATATATATATATATCCAAGGTGGGGCAGATCCCAAAGAGAACCTTTCACTCGAATTTCCTTTTTCCTATTCAGATTGTCAAATGATGAAGAACCTGTCTAAGTGGTTCTAAATAAATGTTTTTTTGTTTCAGTTACGGTTACGATTTTATTTATCGTTATTTCAACCGAGTAATGTTTTATTAATGGTGCCCAATAAGTATGATCTATAATTAGAAAAGCAAAAAGTTCCGGTTTGGCAGTATTTTCTTGCTGTATTTCATACTGCCAGACTAATTAACAGTTTCTAAATGAAGCACTACGAGATTGAAATTGAACTGAGAGCATATAGTGAATAATCTCAATGACCAACATGTGTTGACTTACCATCTGTCCATCTATACCAAACCCCTTAACCCTTCTCCGCCCACAGCAATTAGGTAACTTTATTCAGGCCTGTCACACCCACAAAAATGTTCATTACTCTGGCCATTGTCCAGGTTCCAAAATCAAAGTCTGAATCACAATTGGACTTTAGTCTGTCTTTTCTTTCTCTCCCTCCTCTCTCTTTCCCTTCCTCTTTTATTTGAAAATCATTCAATGATTGTCATCGGAGGTGTGACTAATTGTGGGTCATTTATCTTCTTTCCTTTCTTTTTGCATTCTTCTATGTTTTGGTTTCGATTTGTTTCCATTCATTTTTTTTTCCTGGTTTCCCTGGAAACGATGAATAATTTCCGTTTCTAGTTTTTATACCATACACCCATAGGGTGAAATGGTATATTAAAGTCGCTAAAATGTATGTAACAGGCAGAAGGAAGCTTTTCCGACCCCATAAAGTATATATATTCTTGATCAGCATCAACAGCCGAGACGATCTAGCCATGTCCGTCTGTCCGTCCGTCCGTCCGTCCGTCCGTCCGTCCGTCCGTCTGTCCGTCCGTCCGTCCGTCCGTCCGTCCGTCCGTCCGTCCGTCCGTCCGTCTGTATGAACGCCTAGATCTCGGAGACTATAAGAGCTAGAGCCACCAAATTTGGTATGTAGACTCGTGTCATATGTACGCTTATCGAGTTTGTTTCAAATGTTTGCCACGCCCCCCTACCGCCCCCGCAAATGATATAAAACCGATTTTCTTAAACACTATAGCAACTAGAGACACAAAATTTGGTATGTATATTTGCTTTGTAAATGCGCACATTTTGTATTTGTAAAAATTTTGCCACGCCCCCTACCGCCCCCGCAAATTAAATAAAACCGATTTTCTCAAAAACTATTTCAACTAGAGACACCATAGTTAGTATAAATATTTGCTTAGTAATTGCGCACATTTTTGATGTGTAAAGATTTTGCCACGCCCCCCTCCGCCCCCCGTAATTTGAAAAAACTCGATTATCTCCCGTAATTTTCTACCGTGTGCAATCAAATTTAGCACACTTAAATTTGATACTAATGTTCAGCAAAATACCAAATTTGATCAAAATCGGACTAAAAATAGCCAAGTTATGCATATAAACGTTTTTCCATATGGCCGGAGTTGGCCGTTGGCTGGTGGGGGCGCTAGGGTGCTCGTATGCTTGAGTGAGCGAAATACTAAGATATGCTTGTGAAAAGCATGTGAACAGTTTTTTTTAAATACGAAAATGTATTGGTTATTATAAATTTAAAATATTTGTTTTACTGGTGTATGGTATATCCAAGTCGGCGAGACGACTTACTTACTTCATTTGATTTTTCATTCCTTATATTTCGGGTTTGGCAATTGGCCGTATGAGACTAATCGATGGATAATTGAAGGCTTTATGGAAAATATGAAAATACATATGTATACGAGCAATATTAAATTGGATTTAAGTTGCGACACCTTACCGAAATTCAACTTCAATTAATATTCCCATTCTAGATAGTAATTTGATCTTTTGGCCTTAACTTTGTCCTCATATACTCATCTGAACTGCTGAGGTCTATGGAAAACCAAAAAATTCAATTACTTCATACGCTTCAAGCCACAAATGGTAATATGAGAGGTCTGCCACTCGATGGCAATTTCGGGGTCGGGGTTGAAAATTTGTGCATATGCTACACACACCTACATATACATTTGTATATATATACATACAAATGTATTCTGGTTGAAACAAAGGAACCAAAATGCCAAAGAGAAGGTGAAAATAAAAAGAAGAAGTCGATTGTGGGGAGAGTGAAAAAGTTTTGAGTATAAAACAATCACTCACAAGGAGATGGAGGCAGCAAAGGCAAGTAAAGTAATTGATAACTTTCCAAAAAAAATTTCAATGGCCATGGAAACGTTTCATTTTCTGCTGAATTGTCACACATTTTGTGGGGGTTGATTGGGTTGTGTAGGTGGACGGGAGGTAGATGAGAAAACAAAGAAAATGTATTCCTAACATTTGATATTGTTAGCCCACTTGGATACCCTGCATATACATATAGGTTAAAGGACATTTTAGGGCTCTCAAGGGTCGATAGAATCCCGGAAGTGTAACTTAAAATCACATATTTCAACCTCACATTAACTAAGAAGTAGTTAAACATTCACCTTTCAAATTTCTAGCAAGGAAATGGTTTAAGAAACTTTTTTAATGTTGGCTAATATTTAAACAAGCATATAAATTTGGGTCACCGCTAGAAAAATATTCTTTCCGGCAAATATGTTAGAGTTTTTACTTGATGCAGGGTATCCTGCCAAAAGGAAGGTTAGTGTAACTTTTTGTTTTACTTTCAGGACACTTGTGGGGCTGCTTTTGGAATGGGATTACCATCTAGGTTATTTTAGATTTCTTTATTTATTTTTGGCAAATTTGTTTTGTAAATTTCTCCAGGATAATTACAGTTTTGGGGACACCTTTCGTTGCGTTCGCCTATCTCTATTTCATTCGATTATATTTTTCCGCCACTTAACGTTAGAATTATGTAAATTAGCGAAACACGCGAGCCATGGAGGTCCCTGGGCAAACCGGCAACAACCAGCCAACTGTATCGCATTTGCTTTGAAATTAGTTTAGGAAATAAAAAAAAAAAAAACAGACACACACACATACATCCAACAAACGAACCAACAAACGAACGAGAGGAGAACCAAAAATACGATAGGTACTTAGGTTGGTAGGTAGGTAGGAAAAACGAAAATGAGACGTGTGCGACGACAACAATGTTAGGACTCCCTGTGTGCACCTGTCGTTTGAGGGTTGTGTGTCTGACAAAAGCCTCTGCCAGTGTGCAGGTCGCAGGTCGGAGGTCCTTGCCATCACAAAACACAGACAGAGTCAGAAAAAAAAACTCCACACAGCAGACAAACATATTTAGATACACATGTATCACAAGTCATTTTGTGTAGCTTATGTACACTGAGCTCTCTCCCCAACTCCTATCCCACACATACACACATACTATATACCAGATGCCCCCATCCTTTGCCCAAGGCCATATAAATATTGCATGTGAACACAGTTTTTTGACAATCATTTCGGGCATAATAATATTTGCGTCTGGCTACCATCTAGACACACATATAAGTGGAAATATAACAAAACATTATATTTATAAATTGTACAGATAGACAATTTTACACAAATTTTCAATTGTCAATCAAAAATTTTATTGGCACAGCTGTTGCTATGCATGTTTCAACATTTATCGAGAACAAAAACTGAATTCAACTGAACATGTATGTACATATGTACGAATATAATTTTTTAACACATTAAAGATCAATTAATAATGCAAGAAGTATCGGCTAAAAAAATAGGAATTCCAACTTTCAAACTTTGTGGCTAAGTTTTTTTTAATATTGATCTATAATCTATAATTAATGTTTGTGATCAATAATTATATGTACTGAAAAAGAATTTTAGATAAACTGTTTCAGGATCAATTCTGGAAATGATGCTAATGGATTATATTAAACAAATATGGATCATTTACTCTTATTCGTATGATTATTAAGATAAGTTATGAATCAACTTTCTAAACATTTTGGGAACAACTGCTGTCATAAAAATTGTCCTCTAAAAAACAATTAATTTTAAATAATTATTTCTGGTTTTCATTATTTTTATAAATCACAAATAGAAACAATTCTAAATGTTAATTTGATTTATAAGCAAACAAATTTGTTTAGCTTCCAAATTAATGTCCTATTAGCAGAAAAATCCAAATCTGTTATTCAGTTTAGCAAATCGATGATTTACCGAGATATACTTTCGATTCTCCAACATCGGCCACTTGCTGCGTTGCCAAATCGATTTCAAAACTTCATAAACAACAAGAAAAGGCCTCAAACAAATGGTCAAACAAATAAAAAAGAAGGGCACATAAAAAAATCTCAGCTAATAAACTAACAAGAACCGGAAAATTTATAAACAACCAAAAGAAAAAAATACAGAAATATATATTTCTATATCAGTGTGTGCGGGTGGGTGTGCGTCAATGCGTGTGTGTGTGTGTTAGTGCATATGTGTTGTGTGCTCTTTAATTTGTTTATTTTGTGCTAAACAGCAAACAGCATCGAGTGCCATAAAAAATCAACAGGCCTCGCCGAATGCCTAGGGAAAGGGCAAAATGGGGGGAGGCCAAAGAAAAAAAAAGGAGAGGCAAATGGAAATTAAAAATTTATAAACTGGCAAAGGCAGCAAATTGGAAAATGTTATAAGTGAGACGAGAATATTTATGCAAACGTCAATGCGATGCAATTGAATTGAGAGATGGCACGTACATAACATTTTTTGTTTCCTTTTTTTTTGGCCCGCAGTAAAGGGGGAGGTAAGAGTAAGCCTGCCACAGAGCGATTGATAACCCTCTGCAATACAGATACACTTGCCACAGGGTTTGTGCACGTAGAGAAAATGAGCCCAATATGTTTTTTTTTTGTTCATCTTATAATATGGTTTTCCATTGGGTATGTTTCCTTTTCACAATTAAAAGTCTTAATCATAAACTATCTGCTTATTATTCTTAGCTAGTCTTACTTTCTATATTAGGTGATAATTACGAGATTTGTATTAACTGATAGAGATTAAACTCTTGAAGCTTCCTTTAATTTCAGGTTTCACTGACCGGAAAGCGTATTTGCTATTCTTTATAATAAGAGAAATCATTGCAACAAATTTGTAATTTTATTACAAATCAGCCAACACATAGAGAAGAGGCGAAAAGCAAATGCCGAGCGAGCCCAATTGATACACAAGTCAGACAACATGACGTATGAGTGATGATGCGTGTACGTGGATAGATGTATGTATGTATGTATGTATGTGTGTGTATATTAGGGGGAATATATAAGTACTAGTAGCTATAGCAGTGGAGGGGGCACTATGTAAACATCAAGTCGATACTTGCAGCATATGATTGCCATATTTGATGTAGCGCCACTTGTTACTAGGAGGAGAGAGAGTTTAATTCGTATTTAGGTTGCCGCCACTAAGCGAACATGGAGCTAACAGAGGCGCCGGCGCCGCCAATTTAAAACTGGAAAACGTCAAGCGGAATCTATCTAGTATACTGGCTTGTTTATAGGCATTAGAGGCACTTGAGGTTCAACCTACTTACAGATCGCCAGAGAGAGGGCAAAGAAAGCGGAACGTGAAGAAGGAACTCTGAGTGATTGTTTACCCATATTCATTCACATATTGATATTCATATTGATTCGCATCTAGGCCTCCATACATATCATAATTTATTTGATTGATATGCCTTTTTAGTTGTTTACCCATATACGTATGTATGTATATTTGTTTGTGAGCGCACTTTTCGTATAATTTTCTCTTTTTTTTCATTCTATAAATTATTTGCCATCGATAAATTGTTTGGGCCCTTGCCAACCAAATGATTTTGATTGCCGCTAATTTGACTGTCAATCAATAAAATTTTCTGCTTTTCTAGCACTTTTGTTTCTATTTTATTTTTTTGTTCAGTTGTCCCCTTTCAACATTTATAGCGTGCTTTTATTTACTATTATTTTTTATTAGCATTATGCATGATAATTTGTTGTATGCATTTTTGATTTTCAATTCGCACATCAAGTTTTGGCAAATATGCAAAATGGTTGGCCAAAAATAATTTGAAATGCACTTAATTCGTTGATTGCCAATAATAAAACAAAAAAAAACAACACCAAAGTAGTGAATATGAAATTTAAATCTACCTGTAAAATAATTGATCAAAAAGGTTAATAGTAGTTAAACTCAAAAATATATGTTGTAAACAAATGTGAAAGTTTATTATCGACAAGTACGGAAATTGGCTGACGAAAACTGTGAAAATTTTACTATTTTGCTTTTGCAATTAAAATTGGAAAGCCAGAAAAATGAAGTTTTTACTTCACTTTAAGTTGTCGTTAAAAAAAAAGCATAAACAAATATATGCATGTTTGTAGCTACTTGTGCTTTTGCCGCTTAATTTGGCTAACACATATTGGTTAGGCAGTGGCACGAATGGTATTGTTTTTAAGTGTCAGACGTCTAATCAATAAAAGTATTTGTACGATCCTAAAATTGCCAAACAAAATATATGAATACAATAATTTTTAGTAAGTTGCCTCAGTTGTTCAAAATACTTTGTATTAATCAATATTGCTCAATATTATCAAAAGTCACTTTGGCTGCTCTTTAGCTTACATATATACCTTTTTAGGGCATCATTAGTTCCTTTAATGAATTTCTTTGAATATGTGTAGTTTTTCAAATATTTTAGCATATTATAAGAGAATAATATATTATGAGAAACACGTTTAACTTCAATAAGATTTTCTCATATTTTCACAAAAGTATTTCTAATTAAAAGCTATTAAATCGCTTTTTTTTTTGTCAACTTTCCGTAATAGTCATCGATAATAAAAACCAGAAATAAAAAATTTATACAAAAATTTGTTTCTTTAGGTGATATAAAGTTGATTCTCACAAACGGACATACAGACTTTGCTATATTGACTCGACTTTTCATGTTGCTTTTCATGGGTCGGAAACGTTTTCTTCTCTGCGTTACAAACATCTGCCCCCATTCTATACTACCCTTTAAAAGAGTGTAAACCAAATAAGCTATAAATATCATAGGGATACTTTAAGCATTTAAAACAAATTTCCAAAATCAGAGATTTCAAAGTGATATCTATGAAATGCATTCCTTTTTTGTCTGATATTAATAACTAATAACTTAGATTATCCAAGAAAAAAAAATATCTACATTAACATTTGGTACCAAAATTTACAAAAATTTAAGTGAATAAAACTTAGTTGTTAAATCGCTCAATGAATGTGTCTTAAGTTTAGCAAACTTTAGAAAAGTTAGAGAAACTGCCAAACCAAAACAATTAAATTAACTTAATTAAAGTTTATTCTACAAAGTGGTAAATGCATTTAGTGCTATTTTATTTCAGCTAATCCTAATCTTGGCATATTTCACACTTAAACGTAAAGGAAGAGAATAATTAAATAATACAAATAAATATGTACATACAAATCTCTAATAAATGCATTATTGTATAATCAAATTTGAACAATTTTAATCAATGAATTTTCCGTACACAAATTTACATTGTTTAAGAACAAATTTTGTTACTTTTTCATTTTTTGGGGGCATAGACAAAAGTTCAAATAAATTGCCTACACACGATATTTGTTTGTATTTCATTTTATGATTTTAATATGTAAGCAGGATGTTTTACTGAATTTCTCTGCAAAAAGCAAAAGCAAAAGCCCAGACAAGACAAGTGGGAATATGTATTTATGCCATGAAATTTGCAATTATTTTTTATTTTCTTTATGATATTGTATATGAGTTTTTACTTTGTTTTTGTTATATTTCACTCTCAGTAGCCATCATTTATGCATGACGGAAATGCCTACCAAAAACTATGCCGAGTGCTTTGAGGTTTTTCCATTTTACTTTACATTTTCTAAGTCGTTTCTTTTATTTGTGTATATTAATGGAAAAACCCTTATCAATATTCCCATCAAAAATGCAAGCAAAAATTCTGCATAGCAAAGCCACAAACAAGGGAATATAACATGGCATAAGTAACATATGGAAGAAAAAAAACAATTTACTTGATATTCATAATGAAAAAGGACTCCAAGAGGAGTAAGGGCCTGATTGCCAAATTTAGTACTGTACTAAAGTGTAACCTACACACACATACAAATACACAGATTGACAGGAACTGGGTAAATGAGTTGACCACGAAATGTCAGAACACCACAAGTTGCAGTCCACCTACTATCCCACATGGAGCCGGGCAATAAGAAGGACTGTCATTTCCTTCTCTTCTTCAAGCCTTACCACAGACACGCACTCTGTAGTGGAGTGGATAGCAATCTGGGTTAGGGGAAGTTTTCTGCAAATAAAATCAATCAATTTCGAATATGGCAAGTACTAGTAAACACAAGTGCACTGAAATCATTTTCATATGCCCTTTTAATTTTGAAAATATATATAAAACTTTGGGTAGTTTGTTTTAGAAATATAGAAACTAGTCAACATTCCCTTCTCATTATAGCCATCAGATCACTTTATTCAGTCTACTTGAATAGTTTATTCTGTCTAATTTAAAGTACTTTTTTTTAGAAGCACAAGTTTCAATCCAATTTAAATTAAACAAGAAGTAAGGCTTGAGTTGACTAATCGTACACTTTACATTCTCTCAGTGTATATGTACATACATGAAGCGTTTGTCTAAGTGCCTGGGCGACACTGAAATCTATTTGCTTAGGTGTTGAAAAAGCAAACTGAAGTCAAATTAGAGTGTGGAAGAAAGAGCTATAGTATTCACACGCTCATTGAGACAAAACTCATTGAAATAAGTAAATGATTTGGTTTTGTGGCATATACATCCATATAATTAATAAAATCAACTAAATTTAAAAGACGGCATGCACAAGTATTCGTTTTTGGATATATATACGATTGAATGTCTCAAGTGTTGATTGATTTAGCAGCAGACATTGGCTAAGACATTTCTCTACTCTCTGCTCGAAAATAAAATTATTTCATTAACCGCAGCCCCCCTCAATAAAAATCAATCAACACTTCGACTTAATAGCCGTCCCTAACTCCACAAAAAGAAATGAGAGAGAGAGAGAGAGAGAGTTGGGAACAAGACGAACGGCAAACGCATCAAAAGATGTAAATGTATCTGCCAGATACATTGGATACTTTAGTTCAAGATGAGCATTGAGCATTAAGTATTGAGGTATTGCCAAAGACAAATTGCTTTTGTCTCTAATTTTAACACGACTTTGGCTGTTGTTTAACTTTAATTTGTTTGCCGTGGGAGTGGAAAAAAGTTCACACGGGTTTTCCTCTCATTGAATGGTTTTTTGTTCGATCTTTTTGGGCGATTGATTGGCGCACGTTTTGCGCGTGGCCAAAGCGAAAAGTTTACCTACATTTGCCCTCTCTCTCTGTTCTATTTCGTTTTATGGCTTCGTGTCTCGCACATAGAAGAAGAAGGCCATAACCCAAACCAAAAAGGGCAAACAAATTTCGAATGCATACATTTATTGTTTTGGCTCTTCTTCTGCTGTTTTTTTTTTTTACTTTTCTTTTTTTTGTTTTTCTGGTTCACCAATATCTCTTTTTTTCACATTTCTTGTCTTCAATTTTTATTGAATGAGTGTGGCGTCTGGGACCATGAGTCGCCGTGTTGTTGGTTTTGCTTGGAACAGCACTTTGTGGGTGCTTAAAACAGCTGACAGGCCCCACTGACAGATTGATGAATGTTTATGCTTTGCCTTTGCTTCCCTGTTATTTCAGCCTCAATTTCTTCATCTCCCCCCAAACACTCTCACTCTCGCTCATTCCCGCTACAATTCACCCAAGTCTTGGCATATTTGTGAATTTTCTTTTTAACAGCATTTTCATTTTCGATTTTTAATGAAAATATTTTCGAAATTCATTTGGCTTGTCTTAAGATTTATGTATGTGTTGGCCCGGTTTCTGTCTGTCTTCCGTTTCGTCTCGTGTTGTCTTGTGTCGTCTCGGTCTCGAGGTTAATTCGCTAAGGGCTAATATACGAAATTCGTTGACAATTTGGTATCATTTATGAACCACTTGATGATAGGCTGCTGCTGTTGTTTTTGTTGTTCTTTTTTAAAGCAACTCTCCCCCTCCTCCAGCATCTTGTCAATTGAATGTTTCCCTACACAAATCAAGGGCTTTACTTAATAGAAAGATTCCCTTTTTAGATTGAGGGAGATTTGAGTAGGTCAGGCCCTATTGTCTTTTCGAAGGCTAACAAGCTACTATGTAAATATTGATTGATCTAGATCTAGATCAATTTTGGAGTCTTCATATTACATAAACAAGGTAATGGGTTCAATAAATATGTGGAATCCAAACCATTTAATTGTTCGATAAGAAAGCCTTTCACATTTTTAGAAAGTCATTTTTCTATGCAAGAAGGTCCCAAAAAACTGGCTACTTTAAAAGTTTACATATTCATCTATCACTTAATTTTGGTTCGTTTGTATTTTAAAATTGAGCTGCTTAACTTTTTATTTATATAGTTTTTAAATGTGGATGGCAATCCATAATACCTAGACAAACTTCAATCTGGCTACTCCAAAATTGTTCTTAAGAGTCGAACTTGAATAGTTCTGTTAATAAACAAAATTGACAATTGTTTCATATATATTTGTTCTTTAAATTTTTGTTATTGAATTATAAGAAATTTCGTATAGATTTAAAAATCAAAATATTTTAAAAGTTTTTTTAGTTCCAAAAACAATTGTTTCATGGCACATTTTATAATTCTATAATATGCTCTAAGTATTGGATCACATTAAAATACACTTATAGCTTTTGTGATATATTCCATGTTTAAACACCGATAAGGTAGGTAAGGGTTAAATGTGTCTCTAAATGTGGTTCCATGGCAAGACTTGTCAAGATGGTATAATTTTATATATTTATAAACAATTAGTCGTGTTCTCCAGTACTATTAATTAGATTATTAAAATTATTGAACTTAGAGATCAATTTTAGACATCTAAATATCTAATCTAACATTTTTTAATTAAATGAATTTCCAAATAAAAAACCGTACTTATAACCACGCGATTCATAAAATATATATAATTTCGCCCTCTGGTATTCTAATTTGTTTGTCTTTTTTTTTTCAACTTCCAGCATAACATTTTCGTAAGCTGATATTCAGCATTAGAATTTATCAAAACTTTTGTTTGCCTTTGCACAGAAAAAATCCTTGAAAAAATCTTCAAAAACTTTTGCATATCTCGAGCTTTTCAGTAGAAAAAGAATAATTAGATTTGCCCAAGTAGAAGGATTTTTCTGCAATTATTTTCGCGAGACATTTTCCGGACACATTTGCTGACCCAAAAGGACCAAGACAAATGGATAAAATAAAAACAAAACCAAAAAACAAAACACAACCAACAAATAAAAACAGAGAGAAAAAAGGGTCAAAACCCGATTCCATTGTGGGATTTTACTTGTTTATTTTAATGCAAATATTTGTTTATTTTTAAATGGGCAGCAGTTTGGCGGATTTTTTCTGTTTGTTTTTTCTTTTCGCTCTTTTTTTTTTTTGTTGTCTTTCAATTTTTTTTCGCTTATTGTTGTTGTTGGGAAATGCAAATTTTCTAGCGCACTTGCCAGGGTTTTTTTTGTTTGCTGCTTTTCTGTTTCCTATATGATTTAATTTAACACATTTTCCGGCCGCTGTAGTTGTTGTTGTTGGATTTTGTTTTTATTTCATTTATTATTTGAATTGGCTTGATTTCGGTTGGTTTATGCTAATTAAAACAGGTTGACACACTTACTTTTTCTTTATTTTTTTTTTTTGTAAATTTCTTCTCTATTCAGCTTATTTTCGTTTTTCTTTTTTTGTATTTCCAGTTGGGTTTTGTTTGATTAGGTTAGATAAATGAGCGATTTAAATGCTAATTAATTGTTAGACACACACACACACAGTCGCAGTCACACACATGCACACTTTACAACCCATAGGCACACACTGATAAACGGAGACACGGCCAAATACATTTGACAGCGGTCTAAAGAGTGTGAGGCTTAACACAATTTATTGTTGCCTTTGAAAATATTTGTAATCAGTTTTATTCTTATTCCATTTATTACATTTACTGATCGCATAAAATCATATCAGATCGCAGGGAAATTCGAATTCAAACCGTTTAACGGTCCCACATAAGCACAAAACACATCACTCACGAGCCGCAAAAGAAAAGCCGAACCGTAGCCGCAGCAGCTCACGCACGAGCCTCTAGCCGAATCGAATTACTTTGCCTTCTTCTATTACAGTGCGTTTGTTTGTTCTTCTTTTGGTTTGCAGTAAGCCAAAAGTAACAGATATGATAATATCTCGTTAGTCGTACCGTCCGTGACTTGCGTTCTTGCGTCTTGCGCGCGTCGAAAATGACTGAATTTGTGGCTGCCACAGCAGCAACAGCAACGGCAACAGCAACAGCAGTGGCAGCGGCAGCGGCAACTTAAAACCAGAAGCAAGCAAATGTCACAGCGATAAACGAGCCTCAGCCGAGCTATATGAACGAAGGGCATACGAATGACGAACCCGACCACCGCCAGGCACGAGTCGTATGTGGGGGCGTGTCGTGTATTAACAGTTGCAGCGCCGCCTATCGGTTTTCAGTCATATACGACTCTTATACGCTTTGCAGAGGGCACAGTGGTTCAAAAATTTAAAAGCAATCATCCTTTCATTGCAGCGAAGAGCTTCCTAGTTAGGCCTGTGGGATAGGTTAGGGTTTTGATATGATAAGCAGCATTTTTATCAAATAAACTTAAAAACTCTGTAAATGTTTGGAAATGAAGTTACTGAAGAGCTATCTCTTAAGAAGCTCAAAGTTGTTATCAAATCTCCTGGGAAACTTCTGAAACTGTTTCCTTACATATGTATTTAGCATCCTGTTATATCTACTGATTTCACCCCCAAAAAACTATTTGGTCAGTTAATGAACATCCGTTTAATTTACTTAATCACTCCAAAAACATAAAAGAAAAACTCCTACAACTAACTCTCAGAGTATGTTAATCCACTGCCTGCTGTTAGCAGAGAAATGTTCGACGTACAAAGTTCGAAGAGGGGCAAATGTTAGCCTTGTTTGATGTTCGATGTTCGAATTACTGCAGCAGCAAAGCCCCAAAGAAAAAGACTGATAAATGTAAGGCTGAATAGTTTCGTTTGCTGCAGGATAAGCAGAAAAAAAAAACAACAATATATGTAAGGACATTCATATATGCAGAGTTCCTAAAAGCGAATGCGAGTAAGGTGCCATACTTGTTTCTCTTTCTTCTTCCATTGATAAATCTGTCAAATGATGGATGGGATTGGGATCGTTTAAGTAGCTGCACATTTAATGAATATGTAGAAATATTTGTATGGGGTAACATGACGAAAATAGGTCAGGAATACATAGGAAAAACATCAATAAATTAAGCGAAAATCTAAAAGAATGTAGAATAAAATAAATTCTATACATAAATAAATCAGAAGAAAAAAAATGATTGATAAGCATTTAAAATTTTAAGAAAATTTTAACTTTTTATCTATTATTAGTTACTTTTAATAAAAAGAATGTATCAGCAGATGCATATAAATCAAATTGTCAAGCTAAAAATAGCCACAGTCGTTACAGATACCGATTAAAGAGGTCTTACATACATTTATTGCATTTATAAAACTGTTTTCAGGTATAAAAATACCTAAAGACCGAGTGCGTCTTAAGCAAAATATGTACCCAAGCACATAAACTTGTTCTTTTTATTTGTCTAGATAAACAGTTAAATATTATCACCAGCTTGGTACATAGGACATAACAATTCACAATCTCATCTCAAGCTAATATCCATTGATAAATCCTCCAAAAAAAATAACAACCACAACAATAGCATTACTTGCCATATCTATAATGTGACCGGCAGCAGGGCCATAAAACAATTTGCCAGGCTCAAAGCGAAAACCTAACAATAACAAATATAACACTTAATTGTATTAACAGACCCAAAGTAGAGACGGTCATGGCCAGACCCGAACGCTGGCCAGTCCATTGGGTTCAATAGAATAAACGGGCGCGTGTCCAGCCGCATGTGTTTGCTTTAACAGTTAGTCGAGTCAAAGGCAAACAAAATACATAGCGTAATACAAGGGGCCACAAAAGGTCGAAAGGAACTACAAAGGAGTAGAGGGAAAACCAAAAGAAAAATATGCACAGGATAGGGCTGAACTGAGCCGAGGATGAGGGAGCGAGAACATTTGATTGATGATTTTATGACATTGTTTACTCAAGTGATGATGAGAAGAGCCCAAAACCAGCATAGACCAGCGACATGGGCACTAGCCAAGCAGTCGGTCGGCCAGTCAGCCAGACGCATAGACAGGCACACACACACACACACACACACACAACACACATACACTCACCCAAACCAATGTCGAAAAGATAACAAGCGAGAAGGGATCTCAAGAAATTTGTGTCCTTAAGCCCGGCTGTTGAGTGAGTGTGACTGAGATTGCACAAACAATGCACAGTGTGACGATGAACTGAAACAACAAGAGGAGGTTTTTAAGAATATAATAAGCCAACAAAAACAATTGAAACTTAATGCATTAGATTTAGGAAACTTACTTTTCCATCACTTTCTGTAGTTTTTATACCCTCAAAAGTTTTATCTACCTGATTTAGTTTGATTTTATTTGTCATCACTAATTACAATGTAACATAACATCGATAAACACAGAGTTGTCGATATTATAGAATATATAAATTTTTCATCCATTTCGATCTTTGAGTATAAACAACACATTAAACCAGTGTAATGTGCTTCCTAGTGGGCCTTTTCTAACTGACCACTTTTATGGTCCCTTTCTTCCCTTGTTTTTGTCGGGTTTTCTCTCTATCTCCTGCCATGCTGATTGTTTTCCCAAGAATGCTATCAATCTTTTGCTTATTAGGGATAATATTACAATTACTTGTAAGCGAGATAAGCCAAAGCAAAAAAGGATAAGTGTCCCTCAAGTGATGGCGTTTCCTTCTTCTTTGATCTTGAGCTGTTGAGCTGTTGTGTAAACAGATATCATGGATGAATGGCAAAGAAGTCACTTGAGTTGCATATTTTGTTGAGCATCAAATGATTGACAGCTCCTAGAAGAAGTCAAAGAGCCAGAGTTTTCCTAGTAATTCAGTTTTTTCGTTGAAAAAAGTTTGAAACCAGGAAGAAAGTGACGGCACTCAAACACACATAGAGTGGGAAAGAGAGCGAAAGAGACACTTCCTGCTCTCACCGCCAAACCCTGACAGGCTGACTACCAAACTCTATTCATACCAACAACCTGTTTCAATTTAGTCATAAACTATATTCCGCTACCTGGACACCAACCCAGTCGACCCGCAGGCGTTCTTCTCGGTCAGCTCGAGTCAGGAAGCCAGCTGTTCCCTGGCCAGGCCGCATGTCCTTTTTGTGTGCTCTGTTCGCTGGCTGCTACTGCTATTTGATGATAAATTAGAGCTGGGCAACAGAAAAAAAGTGAAGAAAATAAAACATCCGAACAAAAAATGGAACACAGGGCCAGGCAACATTTGCGGCTCTTTAGTTGGCCTCAACGGCATTTACCTTTCTTTTTGTGTTTTTATTGCTTTATTATGAGCTCGAATGGGTTCTCGAGCCCTCAGCATGTCCTGGCTTGTCCTGGCATGTTTATGCTGGCACGACACACACACAGCTACACTCATCATATACATGCAGATATATATTTAATGATGGGTAGGTTTCAGACTGAGAATTTTCTAATTACTTAAAATATTTAAATGCTTAAGAGAAACAAACTACTTCATTAATGAAAAAGGAATGTTACCTACTAAAACTGATTGGGAATTCCAAGAGGTAAAGAAACTAGATTTAATAGTTTTATTTATAACAAGTTTGCATTGATCTGCAATAAAAAAATTTACACAATTTTTAAAAAAGATCAGAAATTCCTAAGCGAATTCCCTTAAACAATTACTATAATGGAGATGAATTTCAGATAGAAAACTTTTGCAGTCGATAACTGAAAAGGTAATTTCAAAACTTTATACACTTTAAACTTTAAAGAAAGAGAACCGCAAGTTTCCGCACAATAAACAAAATCGTACTGATATTCGGCTTGAATGGTTAGTACGCTTGATTAATATGCAGACTGCTTAAACTCCTCAGTGTGTAAGATTTAAGTAGAAGCATTTCCCATAAACACGGCATTACTAAAGCGATTTGCACGCTGACAAATTTCCCAAGCATTCAGACTCTCAACTCTCTCGACATACATTGACACATTTGACTCCGGTCTGGTCCGAGACGTGGTGAGGCATATGCAAAGTTCCCTGACTACCGATGACTCTTCTGCTGCTGTTGCTGCTGCTGCTGATGTTGTGGAACGAAAGGGATGGATGGCTGTGGCAATGGCAATGGAAGGTGAAGGGTCTGTAGGTGATAAGCACAAATTAGTGGCAAATTAAGCCATCAGGAGAGCAATTGCTGCAGCTGCTCATATTTTGGTACAGTCAGCAGTTATCCATTTATCCGATGTCCATGTCCACCCATTTGCTCAAACCTCAAAAACCCCATTTGATGGACGTGCACTCAACACTTTCACCCAGCTGACAGTTACACTAATAACTTCCCCTGCTCCCCCAAATCAGACCCCATCACTCCCCCTCACACACACACACACACACTCTCTCACAAAGATACCGAGAAACCCTGTCCTCAGCCCACTGAGGGGTAACCGCCTAAACAAACAGGGGTCCTGTCTATGTCCTGTATATGTATGGGCCTGTCGCTTATCAGTTTTCAATCACATTTGAAACACATTGGTGTTTTCAGTATTTGTATCGTAAGTGTGGCCATAAATCAACAACAACAAACCCTGGTAATCCTCCTCAATGTTCAGACCAATTCACGGACATAGGCAAAAACGAAAAGAGAAACGAAACAGAAAAAAAAGGCAAAAGACACCTTTTGGAAAATAGATAAACATTGACAGCTTGACATATGTACAATAGCTCTACATACAAGGACGTCTAGAGCACAGAGGGAACGTGTTTTAATTTTTATTTGTGCGGTTTCCATTTTGAGTGATAAGCCAGCAAACTTTATCGACGAGCCAAAACCAAATGCTCGATCATCTCATGTAAACCATGTGTGGGCGTTGAAAGGAAACCTTAAACCGATTATATAAAATATACATACAAATATGTATGTATACGTATAACTGAATAATACTCCTTTTTTGTGCTTTGTTAGCCGATATATGTATGTAAGTAAAAGTGGTATTTTTTCTGCTGCGGTTCTTGTTGAGCGTCAGAAATTAAGTGGAAATGAAGTGAGCACTTGAATTTCAATTGAATTACCTTTTGCGACTCTAACCAAGAACAATTTCGGAGGCTATAAATAAAAACTGCGATGATTTAATTAAATAAACCAACTTCATGATACCCTGCATCAATTAGGAATATAACTTATTGAAATCTTTTCAAAACAATTGAATTGTACATAGTTGAAAGTATGTTAGTTGAATGTATTGTTCTTTGAGTGGTTTCTTTAAAAAAAATAATAAATTCTGTTCTTTACTTTTTTGAACTTTTTTAAACACTAATTAGTTTTTTTAGTACATAAATTTTGAAACAGTTGCTCTTTTATTACAAATACTAAACTGCAAGTTTAATGGTAGGCTCAAGTCTAGAAAAAATAAAATACAAATAGACTATTATTCACATAATTTAGCCTTTAAGGAAGCAAAGACAATTGGACTGATTTCAGATGGAGCCCAAGTGAGTCCAGAAAGAATCAACTGAAAATTAACAATAAATATTTTTGGGATAATAAGTCCCAACTTTACACCTAAATAAACTAAATTTAATATAAATAAATAAGATATGTAAACTAGAGCAAGAAAATTTAAAAATTTTGGACTTTATTGACTTGATTTCAATTAGTCAATCTTTCAGACATAGCACCTTAAATTTAAAAATATCTACCTATATATGAATTTTTTGCATTAGAGATAAACTAACATGTTTTTTAAAAAGTAAAAAAATTGAAACATTTTAGAAAGACCGAAGGCTGTTTTTTATCTGCATTTAATATAAATTTAAGTATAATATATAAATTGGCTTTCCCTAGTAATATTAGGGCTAATATACACCCAATGTGTTTAGGGTATCATAAGCATTTGCTTTTTGTTTTAATTTTAGTTGTTGGCTTCGCTGCTGCTGCTCTGCTTCAGGTATGTAGGACCAAAAATACAACCCTCAAGGGTCAAATGAAACTCAAAAGGGTTTGTTTTTCATTTTCGGCTACGGCTGTATTTTTTTGTTTTGTTTTGTGTTTGCGTTTTCTTTCATTTTTGGTTGAGAAAATATTGACTAATGACTGTTTAAGTGAATTACCATTAAGAGCTGTCGTTGTTTCATGCTTGCGGGTATTTTGCCCAAAGTGTAATTGTATAATTGTTGACGAAACTGGCATTGTTCTTGTGGTTGTTGTTGTTGCTGCTGCTTGCCGGTTTTATGTTTATTAATATTAATAAAGTTGATTAAATGGCTTATGCAAAACTAAGTACATACACAGACAAAGAGAGTGAGAGAGAGAGAGAGACGGAAATATTCTATATTTGAAGTGGTGTGTGTTTGGATGTAGAGGAGTTTTATTTGATTTATTAAACATTATTTGATTATTGAACACTTAAGGCAAATTGTGCGGAAAATCACTCTCAATCTAATTTAACCAAACATTCTAAACAAAACATTTACATTTACAGACAGAAGCTAGACAAAGTGACAGAGTTGACCAGAATGCATACATTTATTCACTCTTCCTTTCCGTTTCAAGGACACACGTGGCTGACTAACCACAGAATGGCACTCCCACATCCTAAAACCCAGCACGCGACCAAATGACTCAGTGTCCACACTCCGCCCACCCATAGAAACACATGTCAGACACTCATTCAAGTTCAACAAACCTTTGTTGACCGTAAACTATAAAAAAAGAAACAGAAGACACGGGAACATATACATTTATAGACACAGACGACGACTCTGCAATTCTCCCAATCTAAATACTTTTAACATGCATTGGGAATTGAAATTTTATAACCAGAGACACATAAAAACCATATTTGTGGACCCTGCTTTGACTCGGACTCTGAACATGCAATTGGCATTTGCTGAAGGCAAGAAGAGGGCAACAGGATAGGGTCAGAAGCGGGGGCAGGGCGAGGCCTTTAAATGAAAGTGAAATATGCCGAAAAATGCATACAACACACAATTCATATTTACACAGTAAAAAACTATTCCAATAAAGGGGAAAAAACGCAATGTAACTGGATAAGGAAATATAAACATTTTGTATATATTCGAGGGATAATTAAAGAGTTCACAAAAGTAGCATAAAATCAATTCAGACCTGTATTTGATGTCATTTAAGTTCAAAACTTGAGAAGAGTTTAATAGTTAATCCCATTTCCATATTTAATAATGATTTTGATAATTGTTCTTCACAATTGGCAACTTTCTTAAAAACTCTCTCTATTTTAAGATAATGAACACAGTTAAAAACAGTAACTTTGAGAACAGCCCTCGTTAATAACTGGCGTGAGTCCAGAATTTGCAGGAAAACTGAAAATGTTGTGCAACTGTTCGTTGACGGTTGAGAATGGGAATGACTGAGAGGATGAGGGTGAGGGTGATGTTGAGGTTGAGGGTGGCCTTTGTTATGGCGGCACAGGGTGTGCCCTGCTGACGGTTCTTACTGTCATGCCATTGCAGACTTAATTAATTTCTGCACGCAAAAAGTTGCAACTGCCACTCAAAAGTACTTGTAATAATCACAATAATAATCATAATGAATCATAAATATAATTCAAGAAAAAAAATGCATAAATTGACTTCTTTTAACTTGCAGTTGCGTTCCACTTGCAAAAAAAAGAAATACATCATATGATACACTAGACAAATGAGAGTAAATGGAACAACTTTAATGGAAACTTCTCAAATATCCGCAAGTAGTTGATGATGCTGATGACTAAAATATAATCCGTCGCCTGCACACATTTAGTGACAATCATCTGCTGACCATCAGCGGCAGCTGCCACTGAAATTAAATCCTCCAATCAATTTAAACACTCTCAAGGAAAGACTAAAAAACAAAACTAAAAAGAAATGTATTTTTTTTTTGAACCGGTTGTCATGCAAAGCAGCTTGCAGTTGGTTGGTTTCCCCTTCCCCCGCTCTGCTCTTGTTTTTTTTAAGGTTTTCTGTCTACCTGAAGCATTAGCGTGGCATAAAAAGGGGGCATTTAAATGTTTTAGTTAGATTCTTGTTGAGCTTGGTACAGAAAATATATTTATTGAAGTTCAGATAAGTAACTAAAAAACCTTCCTAAAAAATAACTTAAAGTATTATTTGCTTACATAAATATTGTACAACATTTTGTCATTTTTTATAAGATTTTCAGTAACTATTGTTTAATAAAACCTATCTGAATTGACCGTAAATTAATTAGCGTTGTTTCGAAAAGAATTTATTAAAGGGAGATATTAAAAAAATATATCTTATCTGATTTTAAATATATCGCTTAAATCTTTTTTGAAGATTTAAATCTTTTTTAAAAAAGAAAAACCTACATAAATATTTTAAGGCCCTATTGTAACTATTTTTATAAATACATTGACAACACTAAAGTTTTTAACGCTGAGATTACAAATGATTGAAAATTTAAAGATCAAACTTTGATCATATTTTTAATCACTTAATAATATTTGAATGCCATCTTAATTAAAAGCGAATATAAAAATATAGATAGATGTATGTAGATGATGATTTTGAAACCCTAATAAAATGAACTCCTAGGTGAGCAGTTATAAATATAAAATAAGCAATCCCTTAAGCAAACTTTTACTACACCCATGATCATATGGACCCGTATAGTAGTTATTCCTGGAGCTGATGTGGTTCTTGGTGTTGTTGGCGGCATCTTTTGGTTGGTGTCTGAAGGCGTTCGTGTGTCGACAGCAACAACAATAAAAGCAATCAAGAATGCCAGTTGGCAACTGCTGTATGGCAACTGGAGGATAACATATTGTTTCTGCCACTGGCTCTGCCAGTGCCTTTGCCTCTTTGTTCTATTTATTTGTTGCATGTTGCACCTGATGATGCGTGGCCCAGACGCGTGCCAAATGTGACAACAAAGGATTTGGCAGCTGTCTGACTGAAATCGAAAGCATTTCCAGGTTATATCATATATTTTGGCTTCTGTCTCCCGTTTTCTGTTTTTGATCCTTCCGAGTGAGTGATAAACTGCTGTCATCGTGGATTCATGCATATTTAAACATATCGAATTTCGATTTAAGTGAATAATTAGTGGGAAAATTTAAATTTATAATAAATGTATATTTACACTAATTAAATGAAATCATTTGCTTTTTTTTGTTAGTTTCATATTGCATTTTGTTGATAATTCAAAATTCATTAAGCCATAATAAGTTGATATTTATTTCTTGTTTATACATAATTCCAATTTAATGAAAAATTAAACATTATTATTGCCTAAATCAAAGAGGCAAAAGTTTTTGCTTTGTGCTTTTTGTGTGTGGCATTTGGCAATTGTTGTTGTTGTTGTTATTGTTGTTGATTGAACATTAACGAATCATTAACAAGTTTGCTCAATAAATTTTTATTATGGCCAATTAAAAGCAAATAAAATCAGGGAACACAAAAAAATTGCAGACAAACATAAAAAATGAGCACAAATGGCTAACAAATTTCGATTAGTCGAGCGGGGCGAGAAAAATTTGTGTGTTGTCATGCCATGAGGCATGAGGGCAGAAACAGCACACACCTCCCTCACCCACACTTTGGCCCCTTGGCACACTCATCAACTTCACTTACACATTTGCGCCACAAAATGTGGCCGAGCTGCCGTTGGCTGCAGCACGTTGCATTGATTTATTATGGCTGAATTAGAAGTCAGCAGAAGCAGATAACGAGCCAACGCACCAAGCAGCAGCAATAGCATCCAGCTAAAGCTAGAAGATGTTCCCAGAACAGACCGGAGAAGCTGCCGGAGCTGAGTAGGAGCCGAGCAAGGCCCAGTCAGAGAGCAATTGCCATTGTTCTAGCCGGTCATCGTTGGAAGTATACAGTGGGAACAGTTAAATCTTTTCTGGCTTTCATTTCGGCAGATTTATAGATTGGATATAATAGAAAATATTATTTTTTAATTTATTTCTACATACAGCCTTGTTAATATAGAGTTAATATACTCCGTAAAAGTCCATCATAATTTTATTACATTAGTTTATGTTAACTGATCAATCACCGATCAAATCAGTATAATCATTAGTTCAACATTATTATTTATTCTTTTTCGGCTGTTACATCCCAGTAGCGATTTCTAATACTGAAATACTTTATCTGAACTTTTCTACTAGTAAAGTTCTATTGATTAGTATTTGATAACAATATTTCTTGTCTATCCCATTGTATGGCAGTGCGTCGCACTGCTCGGTTCGGTGGCAACTTAATACGCACGCGTAATCGTATATTTATTTAAATTTATTGCCACAAGCTAGAAAATTTCAGCTACCGGAGTAGCACTCCAAAGAGACTGGGGGAATCGGGAAGAGGACTGAGAATAGCTGCAAAAGGGGTTTCCAAACAGAGAAACCGCAGACGTCGGAGACCTTTTCACAAATTTGCCAAGTGGCCAATGGTTACTCCGATGGCAATAGTGTAATGGTGATAGCTGATGGGTTAGGGTGATGGTAATGGTGATGCTTGTGGCCTCCACTTCTCTCTCCGAAACATCTGGCTGTTCCCCCTCGCCTTCCCACCCTCTTGCCGCGCGGGAAACAAAGTAAAGTGAAATTCTCTGGTGGTGCATAGAGAAATATTCAATTAATCACACTTTATGGTTTTGTTCAACATTTGTTGCAATTTTTCTTGCTTTGCTCTTGAAGCTTTATTACAATTGTTGCTTCATCTTCAGTGGGTTTTGCTTGTTGTTGCCATGTTTCCAACTTGTAAGCAATTAAATTTGTGCGAGTGTGTGTAGGGCGGGAAAAGGGGGGCGGGGATAACGTAAGTATCTGTGTGCGAGTTGAGCATGACTTTCAGCTTTTGCTTAATTAATTGCACTCAGTGCAAAGCTTTGGCAATTGCCATCCCTATCCTCATCTTTCCAAGTGTCCAGTTCTAAGACATTAAGCATTCAAGTGATATGCGATTTAGTAGCGACTAAAACATACAATATAGAGAACAAAGTATCCCCCATTGACTAATCCAGATTTGCAACGAAATCTTCTTACAGGAAATACTTTACTTTAAACTTGATGAAACAACTAATTTCTATTCCAAACTTAAAGAATGCTGTTCAAGACACTTATATATCAATTTTGGGTCTTCTTATTTATAAATTTAATAGCTCACAACATTCAATATCTACGATTGTGGTAAGGAAAGCTAACAAGGCAACTATAAGCATAAAATAGTTAAGGCCTAATTAGTTTTATTGAATACTTAATAAATTAGACACTGAGTTATAGAGGAATTAATTATTATATTCTTTTTTAGAGCAATCCGAAAGAAACGAATTCTGTCTATAGTATCCGGTAAATATAATTTGGCGAAATTCTCAGAAAATCGAAGTAATTTGTACTTACTTTGTTCCAATATAAACAGTAAAAAAAAAATTGGATATTTCAACTCAAACTTTCAACTTTCAAATTTCAAGAATGTCAGAAAAATTTGTTTGATATTTTCTAGAAAGGCTCTGCCCTAAAAAAGGGAAATTTAACATTAAATAGACAGGACAATTTGTAAAGTGCTTAGTCAAAAAAAAAATGTTTAGAAATTGAAAAAATGCTTCCTAACTGCTATGTCAGCTCTGTTTACCTTAGAGTTAATTGAATTTACTTACCCAAATTTCGAAGTTATTTTTAGAAAGTGTGACGTCTAATAGTTGGCTTCTAGTGGCCATTGATTTGAATGTTGCTACAAAAGCAGCATAAATAGGGAAAAAAGTGACTTTGATTCGGAATCAAAAGCCATTTGAATATATTATAACTAATTGTAAATGCCATTTTCTCACATGTAAAACTAGAATAATTGATTTCCTACAAACTTTAATTATTGTTAGCTGAATCAGAAAAAAATCGGAAAATGCAACATCCATCACACTACTCTTATAAAATTTAAAACAAACACATCAATATTAATCAACATGCATATTTTATTAACCCAGTACAAAATCCAACAACAATAATAATAATTGTAATAATATTACAATAATAATGGTATCAATACCTTCATATCCATCATTAATCTCAGAAGCAATTTGCTCAGACCAGCATTGACCTCCATTTTAAATATGCATTGCAATCGGCAATTACAAAATTATATTTGCATATGCATACAAAAAAAAAATGCTAAAAAACAGAAGCACACAACAAAGTATATGTATATCAATATATATATAAAATCCTTTCATTTGTCACTGTTCAAGAAAAAAGAGTAAACCATTTTTCCATGTGCCTTTTATTTTTATCAGGGCTGCAAAACCTTTTACATTTTATAGCAGATAATGAAATTGAGTTTTTGTATTTACTATTTTCATCTCATTGGATTTTAAGTGAAAAACATTTTGACTCCACTTATAGTCCTTACCATGGTAAAATTCTTATTATTATTTTCTGACAGTGTGCAATATCTGCCTCTATATTCATCCAATGCTTTTAAAATTATTAAATTCTCTAGCATTGATCTTAATTAGATACATATTTTTTCTGCTTTTCTTTTTGGTTTTAGATGAAATTTATAATAAATGTTAATGAATGATGATTAAAACATAGCAGAAAATAATTATATTACTATTTTTCAACTACTTTCACAAAGAAACCACAACGGAGAAAGAACATTTTTTTTTAAATTTTGATTTAAAATTTATTTTTTTTTTATACCACTAACCATAACTTTGATAACGAAAAAAATTACATAAAATAATTTGACTAAAATTTATTAAGAAATTGTTGAAATTATTTTTATTTCACTCAAAATTGAAAACCCTTTTTGTACCACAAAATTGTGTATTTTGGTTGAATTAAGTTAGATCACAAAGTATTGAGATAATTATTCTCATAATTCAAAACAGATTGACATTTACTCTTAGCTTTCGCAATTGCTTAAATCTTTGTTTTTATTCCAGTTATTAATTCAGGTTTTAAGGTTTTAATAATTTTATTTTTCATTTTTAACATTTACAAATTAAAATTATTTTATTTCGTTAAAATCGTGGTTATGTGTTTTTGCATCATGTCTAAAATTACGATATCTTGTCAGTTCCAGATCAACAAGCAGCCCTGAGTTTTATCTATAAATTGTACAATTACAACTGCACACACACACACACACAGTCATGATATATTCCCTCTTACATATATACGTATATTTATATGTAATTTAAAATAATTGAAAGCTGCGATGAGTTTACATTGCGGATGTCTGCTGCCAGCAAAAAAAAAAATAAACAAAAAACCCAACAGAAAAAAAACAAATTAATCATTATCAGTGGCTGATAAGCGCATGAATTATTTCACATTTGCCGCACATTAAAAGTGCATTAAGTGCATTAATTAATAAAAATATACACAATATCAAATAAAGTTGGAGTTGCAATCTAGTTGAGTTTGGGGTAACTTTAATGGCAAAACCAGCGCATTGCCTCATCGTTTTTTTGTTTTTTCTGCTGCTTAAATTACTTTATTTTCGTGTCGAAAGATTTCGCTTTCCTATCAAATTTCAACAGAAAAACAAAAAATTAGATGAAAGAAAAGCAAAAAAAAAAGGAACACATACAGGGAAAATGCCAACTCAGAGACCTCAGACGGGGTGCTAAATAGGCATTTCGTGACTTGCAAGCGAGTCTGCGCGACGTTTGCCCCATTAAACGGGGCCTAATTAGGCGCAACAAAAAAAGCAGCAAAGGAACGAAAGAATGAGAAAAAAATGAGCTAATGGTAAAATATCAAACAAATCGCATCAAATTTGCAAATCATGTACCCATTCTACTATACGTGGGGGGCGTGGCTGTGCCAGCTGTTTGCAAAAATTAGCTGAAAATATCAGCACGTTAGCGTGATTCACGCGACACTTTTACGACCCAACTAATGCTCACTTCCAGACAAAGCAACCCAATCGATTCGATCGAATACGTGTGCCAACTTACACCATTTCATTTCGTACCTATTGAAAGATATATTGACTAACTCGATTTACGGAAAATATCTAATCATATGAAGTACTTTATGAATCGGGGGCTTTAATTTAGTTCCTTAGATCAAATCTCTACTTTTGTCTAAATTTTTCTTATTTAAACTTGGAAATAATTTCTTTGTAATAAAAACCCAATTAAGCAGAGAATTTGTTTTATTATAAATATAATCATTATTATTATATATTATCATATCGTAAATTTAAGCAAAAACCGCTAAACTTTTTAGCTAAGAAATTAAATTTCTTTTAAAATTTCATCAACCAAAGTACTTCTATTATCACGAAAACAAGATCTTAGTTTTTAAGAGAATTCAATTTTTTTAACAGAAATTTATTTCAAAAGTATTTATTAAAAAAAGTGGATATTCAAGAAAGGCAATTTTTTCAATTTATGAAATCTAACACATATTTTAAACTAAAATCGAAACTTAAGTACATAGTTAAGACTTTGACAGCATTTTAGAAAATTTAAAATAAGTGCAACATGTGGTAAGTTGAAAGTTATGGAATATGTCAAAAAATTAATAAATCTTTTTCATTATATTTGTGAAAAAAAAATCAGATATTTCAGGTTAGTTTTGTGATAGAATTTTCCTCAATTCCTTCCCCGAGGCTGGTTCACTATGGCTTATAAAGCTATAGCAATTATTTTTCCCTTTTCAAGCTCTAGGATTCAAGCATTATCTATGCTAGGTAGTAGTACAATCCATTTCTAGGACATTTGTAGCTTAGATACACATATTTAAACATTGCTAGATCATGTGTATATGTATTTGCTTAATTTTGATTTCCCATAGTTCGCTTGCCAATTATCTGAAACTTGAGTGCGGCAATTCAACAATATTCTGACACACACAGAGAATCCCATTGGATGAAATTGAATGGTTCAGTTTTTCCATGTGGCAAAACATTTTCCGCTTTTTAATATGCTTTCCATTTTATTCCATACACTTTTCCTTGCTATCTCCCTCTATTGTGTGTGTCTCGCCTTCTGTTGGGTTTAACTCATTCATGTGCAAAACTCTTTCAATGGCCAGCTGAGAGCAGGCCAGCCGCCAGAGAGTGAAAGAGAGAGAGTGGGAGAAAGAGAGACAGGGAAAAGCAACAACCACAGTTCATTTAAGCGTGTAAAAACATAAATCAAAAAGCATGGCCTAATGGCAGCCAGCCTGGCTGGCCACACAAAAACCCAGATCTCTCGCTTTCTCTTTCTCTATAGCCACCCTCTTAACCTCTCTCTCTCTCTCCACCCCTTTTGTATTGTCCACTTCACCTCTTCCACCCTCACTCCCTGCTTTGCCATCAAGTGTATATAAATTGCCTACTTGCATTTTAATTAAACTGACTAAAAACGAAGCCAATGTCAAATGGGAGACCAACCTCAGTGCCATGGCCTGCCGCCCCCTACCCTTCTTTTGTGGCTATGACTCCAGAGGATAACAACGCACACAATCCGACATACATATATACAATATATATATTTATATATATATAAATGGGCAGACATGTGGAAATTTGCTTTAAATTGACCAACTGACCGCAGTAACCTTTAAACAAATTACAAAAACTCCTCTTGGAGTTGGAGATTGAAGTTATCTAAATGGGACTTACCATTTTTTTTTTCTTTTTTGGTTTTGGATTTTGGTTTTTGTTGTTGTATGGACTATTTAGTCTGTGATTAGCATGAGCCGCATCTGTGTCTGATGTAAATAATTTTTGCATTTCTCGCGCGACACTTTCATTAAATTTACATTTTCGTCTGGCAACAAAAAAAAAACGATGGAAACAAAATATAGGCTACTGGGGGTTGACTCTTTTGGCCATTCCGGTCAACATGTTTCGGCTACTTTCAGAGAAAGCCAAAAAAGAGAATATAAAAAAGAGGAAGAGAGAAAAACCAGTTAAAGTTGACAACATATGGCACCTCCGACACTCCGGAGCGGCCTAAATTGACCATACTGAGGGTGTGAGCTGGAGAAAGCTGATGATGCCGATGGGGAGGCAGGAGAAGTTCCAGGGGCGCGTGACCAGGTAATGGACTGTAATTATGCTAAATAAGCCATGTTAAAAGTGTAGATGTGTGTGTCACGCTGCCATTGAGGGATGGCCCAAAAAAATAAGTGAATAAAGGGAAGGAAATGGCTAATATCCTACTGCGACTGAGGCTTAGAGAAGCATAAAATTTTAAACTGCTTTGAAATCTAATGTGAGACAGCATACTACGAATGTAGCTATTTGTTATCTAGATTATGTATCCAAAGAGTTTTCCTTTGTGAGTCACATAGTTTGACTAGTAATTATACAAATCTAGCTAAAGCGCTCTTAATTTGATTCCGACTAAAACTTTTTAAGCACTTACAAGAGCTACAACCGGACCATGAACAAAAATTTACTTTATCTAAAATCCAAAATGGATTGTTTAGGCAGTCCTTTGGAATACATATAGATACTTCAAAAATAGTTTGTTTTTAATATCTCATTCAGAATTCAGAAAACGTAAGTTTTTTTAAAAAGTACCCAAAAAAAAGAGGGTGAGAGGTCCTTGCAATAGAAAACAAATGTAATAAATGAATAGTTTCATTCGCGGAGTTAACAATAAAGGCTTTTAATTAAATGTTAATATTTAAGCCAAAACTTATTTGAACCAAAGCAAATGAGAATGCTTTCCTAAAAGGACACCAATCTTGCATTCCAAATGGGCATTAACAGGTCCTTCTTAAACATATCGTAAGCATTCTCGCTGCATTTAACTTTTCTTAATAGCCACCTTAAGCCTTCTTTTGATCATTTCACACTTGAACTGAATAAATGTGGCAGGTCTCCATGTGTGTGTATGTGAGGGGGGAAGTGTAAGGGAATCGCTACGGACCATCTATTAATGCCAAGCAATTTACAGTTTTACGCCGCAGTTAACTTTTATAAATAATTTGTGCTCCTTTTCTGCTTGCTTACCCATCTGTCTCTTTGTCTCTGGCTCCAATGGCCACCCACATTTACACACACACACACACACACACGCACACAGAGAGATACATATATACGCACACACTGAGGCCTTATATTTATGATTAATGAGCCTTAACTTTTGCACTTCATGGCAATTTATGCGGCGTCTGGCCATTTGGCTTACCATATCTCTTGGCCTCCTCTCATTTTTTTCCTCCCCTACTACAACTCTGTGTGTAAGTTAAGACAGGCAACAATTGTAAATGTTTGTTGCGCAATTAAAAGTCTGTCGAATTGCTGGTAACGTGCATTTTTTTGCCAGTAATTTGATTTATTTAACCCGCCCACCAACTGCCAGCCAATGTTGACAAAAAAAAGAGGCACAAAAAAGTCCTACAAAAATAAAAAATGAACAGCACGAACACTGAGCCTTGCCGCAAATTGTCAATAAACATATCAATATGCAACACGAAATTGGTTTAATGTCAATCAACAAAGAGCGTGAAACAGGAATGAGTGTAAGATCAGGGTAGAAAGCCAATTTGAATGGTATGCTGATTGGTAGTGGCACAGGCACAGGCACAGTCGCAGCTTATCACTTGAAGCCACATGAGAGGAGTCATCCATCAAAAAAATTGGAATTCCCAAAAACAAAAATAAAAACTCTTTTATTATTTATACGCAGATTACAAAATAAATTCAATAAAAGCAAATTGTAGTCAAAATGTTTCTGGTACAGTTAACTACACTTTTTCAGTTGATTGATAAAATGTTAAGCCAGAGTTCGAGCGTAAAAGTTTATTCATGCCGTCGTTTTTTTTTTTTTCTCTTTTAAATTAAATATTTACTATCTGCCCATTGGAGTTCATATGAATGGTAAAATTTTTGGATGGGTACAAATGAAAACTGATTGAGGTTTTTCCACCTCTGCTTAAGCCAAAAAAAAAAAAAATGGTTTTAAGTTTCAAACCTGTCGTTTATCCATGAATCTGATATCTGATTTTCAAAAGCCAAATGGCAAATTATGAAGCTAACATTAACGGGATTAACCATGAATTAAATTAAAATTTTTTAAATAAACTGCCAATATTACATTGGTTTTCTTTATCCTCGATAGTACATCAGCTAAGAAATAAATCAAAAATTAATTTCAACAACTTTAACCTAGTTAATAAATTATAAAAGCATTCTGAATTACAAGAGGGGCAATATTTTTTTACTTAAAACAAAACTAACAGTTGGCAGGAGTATTTACTTCAGAACCAAAAGCAACAACAATTTACTAAAATGGGCTCATCAATTTAAGGTTGTAGGAAAAGACTAAACGAATACACATACCGATATTAAATTAAGTTTTTGTTTTAAAAACTTTGCATAGTTACATTTTATTTAATTTTAATTATGTTTTATGTCACAAGGTGGTCTTTATGATTTGATTATTTCAAAGTGGGTTTTAATATCATTTATAGGAATTTATTTACATCAATGTTCATGCCAGTAGATAAACAGTTTATCTAGAGCCAAGCTAATGTAGTTCCTTTGGATAGCTAAAAGACAAATACATATTGACATAATGGAATTTAATGGTAAGGCAATTCACAAACTAAAATATTTTCAAACTTACCTCATGCAATTATCTAAATAGTAATCGATAAATGTCTTACGCTTTTGAATCTATTGTATATATATATCCCAAGTTTTTTTTTTGGTCTATTGTCCTTTAGCTGTTTATTTATGCGACAATTTTAATGTTTCTGCAGCACGCAACGAATGGCAAATGCAGCATGACCATTTCTTCTTATTTTTCTGACTTGAAATCAAATAGAAATACGTTGAATGGAGTAAAAGAGGAGGCGAAGCATCGATACGAAACGAAACGAGCCAAAATGCATTGTCAAACTATCAAATTCTTAAATTGCAACTGACAATCAAGTCACGTTCGCCCAGCCAATGCCAAAGGAACACACACACAAATACACAAATACACATCGTGGAACAGAAACTAGAGATAGGAAGTGAAAAACCATGAGAAAGATGGAAATCCCATTTCAAGGCTGGGTTAAAGCTCTTTAGTGAAAGTGTGGGTCTCTTTGAGCGAATTGCGTTATTTAATCAGCTGATTGCATATGCAATTAACTGCACTATATACAAAATTGATTTAGTTAGACACCCAGTCTCCTAAACCAGGAAAAAAATACTGTACAAAATCAACAAACAAACTAACTAAAATAAACAACTTTCATTTTGCGGTTCAGTGAAGTTGTAATTCACTTCGCCGACAAACCGCACTGAGATATTTAAGTTGTAATTAAAATGCAACAGCAAATGGAAACATCAACATGGCTGCATTTTCCTTTCGCTTTTCACTCTCCATCTCTCCTGGTCCGCCAATTTTTCCTTTTCTAGATAAACCCAATTTCGCCTTTTTCTTGCCTGGACAGCCAAAAAATATTTGCACAGGTCTAATTGAATTTTCAATTAAGTCGCCGCAGGCCTTGAATAAAACAAAAAAAATAAAATAAAGAAAACGAAAATGAAAACCAAAAGCCAAATGAAGCATAAAACATAATTTATAGTAGGTAAGGTATCCTACTCACAAAGGACGCGAAACAGGCAAAAAAAAAAAGAAAGCAATCTAAAATATTAAGCATACGCCGTGTGCAACCGCAAAAGTGCAAAGAAATAAGAAAAGGAATCCATTAGCAAAAGTGTGCAAATAAAAGGCTAGCTTGCCTGTAGAACTTGCTGCCTTTTTGAGCCTAACCAACGACATGCAAATAAACAAGTTACACACTCACTCACACACACACAAGCAAATAACAAACAAAAAAACCAAAAACCAAAAAAAAGAACGAACGTTGTGTGAGAAAATGAAAGCCCTACGAAGCAAATGCGCCATCAACAGTCAAATGTTGGAGCAGATTTGCATGTTGCTGATAAAAATGGCAGGCAAAAGTCGACTAGAGTAGTAAAAAGAACAACCTACTCCTAGAGATCTATAGGCATATATTTGAAAAACCCTGTTGGAAAGATTAACACTGATTAGAATGCAGTTAAGCCTTTCATAGTTTGCTTTCTAGGATGTTCTAAGTTATTAGTGTAGGTTGAGAAAATCGAAAATAGACCAAAGCAAGGCTTTACGGTAGTTGGCTACATTATTTTAGCATAAGTAAAAAACTTAAATGCAATAAATAAAATTTTTTAACCGATGAACAGCAAAAGAAATTAGGTGATCAATCTTTTCAACGAGAAGAAAAATAGTTTTGCCTTGTCTAGAAATTGGTTTTAAACAGAAAATAACTTTATTTTGTATAATTTTTTTTAGGAATGGCAACTATGTAGAATTGGTAATCTTTGTTGGGTATTAAAAAATAGTTACCCAGCGAACTTTAATAATTCTAGACGCTAATCTGATTGTAGCAGGCTTTGGAAAATAAAATATTATACCTAGATTGTAATGGAGTTAAACGTATCTGTCAGATGTCTTAGTCAAGTAAAAGAAGAACGTACCTGGAAAAGTGAATAAAAATTAGAAGTAATTAGATATGTCATATTCAACTTTCAGTGCACAAGTTTTCATACATATTCCCAAGTCAAAAATATTACAAAATAATATAGATTTTAGATTAGTTTTAGATTTTAAGATATTTCGATAAAGTTTAGTGAGTAGATTAGATTAACAATTTGCACCATCATCCATGGGAAAATCGCTTGTCTTTCTGTCTTCTTTCCAAATTTAGTCAGTCCTTTCTTCCTACTCATTTTTAGGTGTGGCTACTATCAGGGGATAACCAATACATTTCAATTCCATTATTATATTTCATTTTATCAAACAAAATAACAGTTTCTTTTAAAGTCACTAGACAACAGAGACGACAAGAAATATGCAATTTTTCCGACAATATATAGAGGAAATGATATATACTCGTAGATGGCAACAAATTGGACATTAGTAAAGTCTTTGGCTATAAACCCGCCAAGTTTTTCAGCTCTTGCGACCGCACACACATGCAGCCATAAAAGTTTACAAGTGCGAAATTGCATTTCATGAAAGTGTCCTTGGCTTTAGGAGTATGAGTTTGTGTCTGTGTCCCTGTGTCTATTTTTTTTGCTTTCTCTACTCTTCCCTTTGCTTTCTCCAACGCTTTTTAAATTCACTTATTCAAATTTCTTTTAGGCGCCCACACCCGAAAAAAACACCCGCTCATATACTGGTAGAGCATTGCATTGTCTGGATGTTTGTTAGCTGGTTCTTTGCCTTCCATTTTTTGTTGGTTGGCTTTTTGGACATGTCACGTGCATAACAAATTTGTTGCCGAAATCTGTTTTTGATTTAGTGAACAGCTTGCAATTTTTCTTCATTTTTTTTTTTGGTGCAAAACTTGAAATAAATTGAATTTGTCCTCAGCCTAGGCGAAAAGTGCATGTCCAACAGTTAGCAATTGGCAGTTAGTAGTTAACAGTTAACGGTAATCAAGCATTGGCCATAAAGTTTGTTTTCTCTTGGCCCTAATTTTGTATGTATGTTTATGTATGTATGTGTATGTGTGTTAGGCCTTTCGTAGAAGTGGTTCAATCAAATGAAACTACTGCTGATTAATGTGCTTGTGTCAAGAAATCAATCAATTCTTCAAGTTTTTCTGCTTACTGGTATATTTTTATTGGGTTCAGTTAGGTTCTTTTATTTCGTTTTCGGCTCGTGTCGTTTCTAGTGTATCTGTGCTCGCTATTTTTTCTTGGACCTAATTAACACGTCCATACATCAATCATCTGGAGGGGAAGAGTTCAGCGATGCGCATTATTGTGCGTAAATTACTCAGCTCGGGCATAGTTACAAGCCATACACATACGTGACGTATACGCAATATACCTTAAAGTTTTTGTTAAAGTTTGCCATTTATTTTCATCATTTGAAGGCAAAAAGTTGCTTCATGCAGAAATGTCAGTTTGCATTTTGTTAGTTAGATAGAGATAGAAACAGAGTGAGAGATGGGGAGACAAGCAGAGCACAAGGGAGTTCTGGGTGATACGAACGGACTCGGACATACATGTATACATAGAGATGGTCAAAGAGAGAGAGAGAGAATTGTGGCCTGCGGGGCTTGCTGAGCGTCGCTTATAAATGACATGACATCAAAGCGTAACAAGCGGCACTAAATCTAAACGATGCAGCATATACACGCACATCCACATCCACACACACACACACGCACACATGTGTATATGTGTAGAGCTGTTAAGTCCTCGCCGGACAATGGAGTTTGATGCGTCTCTGCCTATGTTTGTGTGGCCCAGCTCCGATTTTGTGGCTGTAATTTTTATCCGGAACAGTTCCATTTGCTTTGCTTTGTGCCCTGTAAACTTCAACTTTAATATATTAAAGGAAATTCAATTATGATTTTCCATTGAAATATTATAGTGCATCGTATATTCCAATTAACTTTAGTGATGATATTTTTTAGAAAAACAGAATGGTAATATTTAATATACCATCTTTTCGAAAATAAAGAAGCCTAACAAATGGATCATATCATTTAGAAATAAACGAGAAAGTAGCCATTAATACCAAATCCAAAAAATCAGTCAAAATTTCCGAATTTGGTTTAAAGAGCACTTATTCCGAAATAATTATCTTAAATTTAGTCAACACTTGAATTTCTATTAGCTCTTTGAAATCTAACTATGTCTCTGGATTTTATATAAATTTCAATTGTTTAAGCAATTTATTATCATTAACATAAACAGGATGAACATTTTATTCTGGCATTTGCTTAGCAAATCTTGATAAGTCCTTGGATCTGCTGCCAACTTAGCGTAAATTATTTCCGCAGCATGCAGTCCGCAATTTATATTGCATAATAGTGGAAATGGAAACTAAGTTGGCCGTAACCAAAGTTTTCTGTTGCATCTTTATGCGCATATGTAAACACTTCCTGCTAACAACGAGCCCAAGAAGCGTAAAAATCCTTTGGATAAACTACTTTGGCTTCACACTTACACACACACACACACACTAACTGACAATGTAAAAGTTTCTTAGCCAAACTTTTGTTAACCAAAAGTATTTGAAATGGTGTTATAATTCTCTACTTAGACCAAACAGCAAACAAACAAAAAAAGATCAACTTTCGTTTGATGGAATGCAAAAGTGAGTTCTCAACAAAAAATACACAAATTCTGAAATATTTCGAATGTTTTCGCTTAAAACTTTGAACCATTGATACCATCTAGTTAAAGGCCAACAATATCCAGTATTTCTAGTTATTTTTTTTCCCATTTATTTTGTATGTGCTTAAATCACTTGCATTTGTTTTCTGCTGCTTTTTCTGAATTGTTCATATAGAATCGCAAAAGGCAGCAAATAACAACAATGAAAAGCTCTCATTGAAAACTGATAGTTATAGGGCAAAACAAGGAAAGTGTTTGTAGCACGAAAAATAAAAAAAAAACCCTCAACTCACACACAAAGCCACGTACAAGGGCGTTTATTTCACAATTTGACCATTATTTTATACAGTGTTTGATTTTCACTTCACAAAGAGCAACAATGCTTTTCGACTGCACGATAGACACATACATACACACATACATACATACATACATATGTATATAATATATATAGGTGGGTTTTTTTTACAAACTTTCACAAACGAATTTCGCAAATCCATTGAAAACACACAAAATTCGTTTATATAGCTTGGATTGTCTTCCTTATGCTCTTTTATTTTTTATTTAAAACACAATCCATTGACTATAAAAATAATATTGTTACAACAAATGCCAGGGGCTTTTCAAATTAAAGTCAATGGGAACAATTTTCAGATCAAATTAGTTCGATAACATAAAAAGAGACGTCTTCTAAAATTTTCTTATTCTCAGTCAGTTTATAAATAGCGAATCTTTGCCTTATTATAACAAAATCAGAAAGAAGAAACCAAATTTATTTCTAATTACTCTTTTAAACGATTATCAGCAAAGCGTTCGATATATATTCTATATGAAACATGAGAATAATCGAGAAATTGACCTCGAGTCTAATTTTGAAACAAACAACAAAAGGGGCAGGTTTTCTCAACACTCCAACCATTTGCGAATTTTAACTAAAATTTATTTTTCCTTTTTATGGTCGTAAAATCGTCAGTTGAATGTTTTTAGTTAGAGTGTCCTCTAAATTCGAGTAAAAATTTTTAAAGAAAGCGATTATTATTTCTATTGTAAGCGTTTTATAACTACCAAAAGATTTGCTTTGTCAAAACATTATTCATTTCATTTTCTCTTATACATATATATCTATGTATTCAGCAACTTGACATCCCTCAACGTCTCTGGCAGCATCATCTACCTGTCCTTATAGCCTTGTCCAAAATCTATGCATGTGCACATAATTTATATGTATATATGGTAAATGCGACTTTTTGTAGTAGTTTCTGTTTTTGTCATGAAATTTATGCACAAAATGGAAAATAAATATATAACGTTATTTGTTTTTAGCCTGGTCCAAAAACACACGTACACACATATGTACACAGACAAATAGGCACAGGTTATTGCTCATAAATATTTTCATTGATTTTATGGCGTAAAAATTTTGTAATTTAACACACAACACAAAAAGTGGATTGTGTAACCAGCGAGTTAAAGTTCATGCATTACAATTTGTTGGCCAAATAAAATATTTTCACAAACAGGTCAATATTTACACTGACTCTGAAAAAAGCGAAAAGTTTTCATCAGAAAAAAGAAACATCAAATCTAAATTGAAAGTTTACATTTAATTGCATTTTTGTCAGTAATTAAGTAAATGGGATTATAGAGTGAACGAATTTTGAATATTACATAATCGACAGCTGGCATGGAACTTGTCACGCCTTGCCCAACATCCTGCTGCAGCTACTGCTGTTGTTGATCCTGTCAAACAGCTGTCCTTAAAACAAATTGCCTTATCCGTTAATTGATTACAAATAAACACCAAAAGCGATACGTGCTCGAGTCTGGCATGCGTCTGCATATTCATGCGATTATATTTGTTTAGGAAAGAAAAAAATGCAAAAGGGGTAGTCTGAGCAACTCCTGACCAACCCCAAATTCTGTTTGACCAGGTGCAATAGTTTCGAAAAGGTTTACCATGGAAAAATTACTCCAGAACAAGTAAACAAAACTTCAAGCAAACGTACATAAATCTTTATTAGCTTCATTTTACGTCAACAGAACAATCAATTAGATAGTGTCACTTGCCTTCACATGTTATGTACATAAGAGGTAGCTGGCGATGATGTTGAAGCGAAAAGACCAACTCTTTTCATTCAGTATAACCACACCAGGTGCGTGCCATTTCGAATGGCTTATTGTTAACCCATAGACAAGCCAAGTGCATTTTGAGAATTGCTTAAAATAACAGTTCAGATTTAAATGTAATTATGTCGAGTTGTTTTAGCAGGTTAAACAAGACCAAACATTAATTTGCTGCCTCATACTAAATCATTGGAACAGTATAAAAAGTAAATATCTTTAAAAGTGTCGAAAACAACTTTAATTGCCGACCTTTTCTTTTTCCTTCTGAACATAGAATATCGCTGCGGTTGCTCTGTAGTCATTCATATATCATCCATGGCTATCAGGTAAACTTAAGCAGGTGCCAACTGAAATGGGCCATGAAGAAGTACAAAGTTCCCGTTCTAATAGTTCACCATGGACTGTCGTCTAGTATGACTTTTATGGCAATTCACTTACCATTTTTATTGCCTCACAATGGGTTAATGCTTAAGTGAATGCCAAGCAATCCATTTAGAGAGATGCCTTTGGGACGAGGACATCGTTGGGTGGGTCATTTTATAATTTATCAAAATGAAAATTGATGCGCCACTGCCGCGCTGCTGCTGCTGCTGCATTGCCCAAGTGTTTTGTTCAAGTCTTGAGTTTCTGTGTGGTCTTTTTTGGCGATCCATCCGTTGCATGCCGCCACATTGTTGAGGGCCGGGTGGCATGCCACACGAAATGCCATCGTAAATAGCGCAAATGCTTTCGCAAATATTTAGCTGCACTTTTCAGTGACACGCGCATTGCCTGACCAAACGGCCATACGATGCCCCCCCCCCAAAAAAAAAAAAAAAAAAAACTATGCAGCAGCTTTAAAAAATGTTCCATTTCCTTCGTGTTTTTCTTCGCTTTTTTTCTTTTTCATTTTCGGTTTCTCCAGTTACTGCGGACAAAGGCATTTATGTCAGTTAAGTTGTTGGCCAGTTTCGTGACTGCCATTTTCTGTATTTACGCTTGCATTTTCATTTGTGCCTGTAAATAGCATTAAAAATAATTTTCCGGCTTTAACAAAATAAAAGGCAAAACAGATCAAGAGACAGATGTGGCGAAGGGGGAACAAAATGAATGCTGCACACGCAGCCAAGCGCTGACAGGACGAGGGCTTATGCACTTAATGAAATGTACACGGCAATTGTCCGAGGAGAATGCAAGGACGAAGACAGTTTGGCCATAAATTGAGGCAACTTAAATTTCATTCCACATATGTTTTTCCCTCTAGCCAATTCTACCGATGGAATATTTCGGATTAAAGGCTTTCGATAATCTGACCAATCTGAAAATCCTTGCCAAGTGAAAGGTGTGAGAAAACTGTTGTCGTATTGTTTGCACATTTTAAGTGTTTCTTTTCTCTTGTTAAATGCATTTAAAAGCTTAAACAAACAAGAAGAAAAATTGAATTTTGCTTAAATTGACTAAATAAATTCCATTTATTTTGATTCGTCAATTAAAGCTTCCCAGAATTTCTACAAAATATGTATATAATTTATTCCATTTAATTTGATGTCATGTTATTAAAAGGCAGGGATGGGGGGAGGAAAACAACATCTAATTGAAATCTATACACAGATAACATATCCTTTCCTTGAACCATTTCATTTCAAAGTCATCATCACATCGATTGCTAATGCTGCAGTCTTTGGTAAACTTTGAAATTTCTTAATGTTGTTTTTTCACTCACATTTGTGCAAATAAATTGAGTAGGCTTATTTAATAATAACAACGAATTTATTGCTCAAAAATTGCTTGCTGCATTCAATTGTCAGTTTGTTACATATCACTTGACCTGAACTATTTATGAATATCCGACGAGACGAAGTTTAATTCTGAGATTAATCATAAACAAAGTGCATAAATAACCTTAATAGAAATGAATATGGCTATATAGATTGCCAAAAACAAATACACTTTCTAACCATCATTAGCTGTCTGCAATTGTGTGGTTGCAAATAAGTGCAAAAAATCAACATACCTTGTCAATTTGGGAATAAACTTACCATTTGGTTAAGTAAGAGTAAAATCTTGAACAATAAATCACAATAAATTTATATTCCATGCAGAGAGAGAGACCCAAGGCAAGTTTTGTTCAAGTTCAAGATGCCAAAAGGAATTTTCAATTACAAAACAAAATGACCAAATTAGTTATTAGACAAACTTCTGCCTCCAGAGAAATATAGAGATAGCTAATGAAAACTACGGAGAATTCTTAATTAAATATTTAACAGGAAAATCAACTTGGACAGGAAGAAAGAAAGAAAACTGCTAATCATATCAACATCACAACAATAAGCCAAAATCGAAAAACAAAATATACGCAAAAGGTCAAATGTTATTTCAAGTGAGAATAGAAAAGGACTCTAACTATTTTTCTGTATTTAGTCAAATCAATTAAGAATCTCAGTGGGAAGTAAGTCAAATTTATTGAGAAATATACCTCTGACAACGATCAAAGGGAAGATTTGGCTAAGTCTTGGAAATCTTATTCTAGATGCAAGGAACTAAAGACCTGAAAGATACTTTGCCTATATGTTTCGACTCAATATATACTTTTGCTCTACCACAGACCCTTCATCTACAAAGTATAATGGATCTCTGTCAAGCTTTTATCTGGGCTCTCAGCTCAAAACGGTAAATTTTATACACGATTATTGAGCGTTCCCAATCAGTTGAAGTTTTTTTGCGAAATTATTAAAGAATTCCGATAATAATAAGGTGAAATTTTAGCTATTTGAATTCAATGGAAGGTTATCTGTTAGAGAAATATTTATGTTGCTTCAATTCAACCTAATTTCAAAGCAGTTTTCGCATATTCCGATACTTTTTTCTAACTCAGAGCTATAACAATAAACAAGCTTTCAGATAACTGATCAAGTCAAATTGAAATTTGGCACAAATAGAAAACTTCGATACAGACTATGTGACGTGTTTTCACTTGGGCTTGCTTAGATAAGCATTCAAAGATTTTTTGCTCCGAATTTTTGTGGGGTTTATTCTGGGTTTTCTTTTTTTTTGCCTGTCCTTTTGTTATTTTTGTGAGGGTTTTTGTCTCTTTTCTGCCTTTTGTGGTTCTTCTACGGCAAAGTTCTTGGCCGGAAACGGTGTGGTGCGTGGGCCTGCCAAGTGACTCGATTTCCACTTGAGTAAACATCAACTGGCCGGACGGCCCATTGAAATTCAAGCGCGCAATTCATTTCCACTTAATTTTCAACGCTTTCATTTCCATTTTTTTTTCCTTTCAGTTTTCGTTGAACAATTTTTTGTTGTCCTTGTTTTATTTTTGTCGTTTCCTTCGTTTGCCAGTTGCCTGCATCGAAATTATATACATACTCTTTTTCTGGAATGTTTCTTTTTTCCTTTCGTTAGCAAAAAGTTTTGAGCGAAATGTGTCGCAAATTAGTCGCAAGTGTCTCAATTTATGGAAGTGTACTACATATAGACAGGGGGAAAAACCAAACCAAAAACTTGTTTTTGGGGCTTGTAAGTGTTAATTACATTGGGTCAGAAACAGAGTGACCGAAAATTGAAATCCATTAAATGTGGCAAAGGCACGTGGCCAAAAAGAGATTTGATTAGTTAGTTCCACTCGTTGGCTTATTGAAATTGATGGAGCATGCGGATTGTTAGTTTCCATCGCTTCTCTCTATGTTATGGGAGGGAATAATTGCCTGCGAATGGTCTATAAATTTTCATGGACAGGCGACAGTGATATTTATGAACAGCAATCGAAAAAAAACAAAACCATCTGTTTAATTCATTTCCATTGATTTCATGATTTGTTGGGCTGAGAATGGGGAATTTGCTTATTCAATTTGATAGGGCGACAAATTAGATCCACTGTGGCTTTATGTGGGTTGGGTTGCAAGTGTTTTGCAAATCGGTTACTAAAGTAATTTTCATGTAAATTGATTGAATGATAAACTGAACTGATGTTGGTGAAGGAAAATCGACCTGAAAATGCCCACAAGCGTTTTCTGCTTGTTATTAATTAAATTTCTCCGTATGGCAAATTCGTATAATGAAATTTGTGAAAATGTTGCGGAAAATACACAGTGTCGTTGACATTTTGCCAGGAATGATGGATAACAACATGTTGTGGGGTTGTGTGTTAATTATGTCAATTTGGAATTAATTTTAATTAGATCAAAGAATGAATGAAACTGATTCATAGTCTTTATTGTTTAATTATTTTTGTTTTTTTTATAAAGGAATCAGCATATTAAATATATCAATTTTATATATAATTAATATGTAATATTTTATTTATTAATACTTTCTTGACTTTGTTCTGTTGTAAGGAATTAATTCTTCTAATCGATCAACTTCAACTTTTAAATTTAAATATTCTTTTCGCTTTCGAAAATTTTGCTTTGGGGTCCCAACTTGACTTAATAAGGTTTCAATTACTATTTTTTTTTTTCGAATAAATTCGTAAAATTCAATTAAATTGTGTATAAGGAATCAAATAAAAGAATTAATATTAAGATTTGCAATTTATAACAAATTTTTACAGATTTTCTCTTCTGTCTTTATTTTCGCTATAAGGTCGATTAAGGTTTTCCTAGGGTCTCTAAGGTGACCTTATTATTTGAATTTGTCCTTGTTTTCATAATTTTAATGTAAAATATGTACATATACTTCATTTTTATACCATACACCCATAGGGTGAAATGGTATATTAAAGTCGCCAAAATGTATGTAACAGGCAGAAGGAAGCTTTTCCGACCCCATAAAGTATATATATTCTTGATCAGCATCAACAGCCGAGACGATCTAGCCATGTCCGTCTGTCCGTCCGTCCGTCCGTCCGTCTGTCCGTCCGTCCGTCCGTCCGTCCGTCCGTCCGTCTGTATGAACACCTAGATCTCGGAGACTATAAGAGCTAGAGCCACCAAATTTGGTATGTAGACTCAAATGTTTGCCACGCCCCCTACCGCCCCCGCAAATGATATAAAACCGATTTTCTTAAACACCATAGCAACTAGAGACACAAAATTTGGTATGTATATTTGCTTAGTAAACGCGCACATTTTGTATTTATAAAAATTTTGCCACGCCCCCTACCGCCCCCGCAAATCAAATAAAACCGATTTTCTCAAAACCTATTTTAGCTAGAGACACCATAGTTGGTATAAATATTTGCTTAGTAATTGCGCACAGTTTTGATGTGTAAAGATTTTGCCACGCCCCCCTCCGCCCCCGTAATTTGAAAAAACTCGATTATCTCCCGTAATTTTCTACCTTGTGCAATCACCTTGTGTGCACACTTAAATTTGATACTAATATCAAGCAAAATACCAAATTTGATCAAAATCGGAATAAAAATAGTCAAGTTATGCATATAAACGTTTTTCCATATGGCCGGAAGTGGCCGTTGGCTGGTGGGGGCGCTAGGGTGCTCGAATGCTTGAGTGAGCGAAATACTAAGATATGCTTCTAAAAAGCATGCAAATAGATTTTTTTTAAAAATACGAAAATGCATTGGTTATTATAAATTTAAAATATTTGTTTTACTGGTGTATGGTATATCCAAGTCGGCGAGACGACTTACTTACTTCATTGTTGATGTTTTCTTGTTGATAATAGTTTTCTCCAAACCATACAGACCTTTATCCAGAAAATTTTTGTTTTATCCGAAGTAAAGTTTTTTTTTTCAACGTTTATTGGGTTCATCTGTCACATACAAAATGTGTTAACTTAACAGAGGCCTATTATAACGGCATCACTTTCATTGTTTTGTTTTAAAACTGGTCACTTGTCTCGTATTACTTTTAAAAACTACATACAATTTTATTTTAAAAAAAATTCATGAATTCACATTCATAGTCTCTCTCATCATATGGGTGTGTCTGTCAGTCTAGACATCAAGTAGACACAATTTTTTTTTTTATAATCCCCAAAGCAAAGTTTTCGAATTATCCCACACAGACATTCACACTTTAATATACATTTCGCAGCAAGCATTAAAAAATGTCTAGTAAAACTGTGAGTTGTAAAAAATCATATTTGTAACCATAAGCCATTACCATAACACTGTGTTTAGCCACAAAATGGAGCAGGAGAAGCATCACTGCCAGACTGGGCAACCTGTGTTAAACTTAGTTTATTACTTTATTTTTAGTAGCTGCCAATTTCATGCGACAATTTGAGCAGCAAACAAGGCAATGAACTTCAATCTGGATCCAAAACTATATTCGGTATACACATCTGGGATACGGGTGAGAGATCATTCCTACTTAAGCGAGTGTATAAGGAACTGCACTAGTTAGGCACCCCTCAAGGCCACCCTCTTTTGACCATGCATTGTCCAGCTTTTATGGCACGTTGTAAACATTTCGCATAAAGTTTGCACTAAAGTGTTGTCGTATAAATTGTATTATGGCAGCTCCCTGGTCGGTCATTTCGCAGGATCGGAGTAAGGCCCAGACAAAAGCGTGCAAAAACCAAATATACTTATATATGTATAAAAAAAGGAAAAAAGTAAAAGTTTTATCCTTCGCACACTTTTGTTTCACTTTTTCAGCAAATGTTGATTTTGTTTCCTTTTTTTTTTTTAGTTTTGTTGTCTGTTCTGTGCCAAGATATTTATCTCTTTCGGTTAGTGTTGGTTTTAATTACAATTGTTGTGGTAAGCTTTTTGTTGAACTTGCCTCAAAAACAAAGGAACCGTAGTTTGATGTAGCCTGCGGCACAACCACTAAAACCTATCAGAGATGCTAATCCTGAAAAGTGAAAACCCCTAATCTATATGCATGTGGATAATTTAGTCATTAGTAGGTTTGGCATTCTTTGTACCAAAGATTTGATAAATTAGTCATCATAGTAAAAAAAATAGTATTAGCTAAATAGCCGCCAAAAAACTTTTCTTATATCCCAGGCACTCATCTCTGATGTGAATTTTGCCGTGTGGCTATAAGGAAAGTAAATTGCATTTTCACGCCCAGCTTGCAACAGACGACGGCGTATCGCATGCAACATTTACTGTTTCTGGCAGCGTCTGCCATTGTCATCCCTTGTCATCCCGGTTGTTGGTATCATCGTTCGCAGCGCCAACGTCATCATTTGCCTCCTCACCATCATCATCATCACCATTGGCAGTGGCTGACCAATTCCTTTTACTTTGATGGGTTGTCCTCTCGCTCTCATTCTAAGCATATTTTTTTCCAGTCTCTTGTTTGCTGATTCCCTTTTTGAGGCCGTGCCAGTGAATTTCCCTGATTCGTTTTTATTTCGTGACCATTATTTCAACTACACACAGTCAGACAGAGAAGGATTGGAACGAAAGAGCAGTCAGCTCCCTATCCATTTGCTTTTTGGGGCCCGCCAGACAATTTTGGCTCTAAACTCATTTGCATGATTTTTCATTTCGAAGTGTTCATTACACAGGCCAACCAATAAGAAGATTTCGAGTCTTAATATTGCAGTCCGAGCCCAGAAATTTCCAATCAACTTCATATTAATGAAAAACCAAAAATGGCCTTTGAGAAAGGGAAAGTCATAAAACGAAAGTTGTGGTTTTTCAGAATTATGTTGGCAAGTGTGTTTTTGTCTTTTTCACAAATCCTTGGTGCTAAACCCGAAAATATTTTCAATAATTTAATTGGCAAAGATGCAAACTTTCGAAACGAGTTTCCATTGCGTGCGGCCAAAGAGCCATAAATCATAGTTAACTTTTTTTCGCGTCGCGTTTCCCTTTCGTTTCTTTTTTTTAACCTTTTTATCGTTTTGTTCGTTTTTGCGTTAGATCCTTTTGTTCCTTTTATTGCGCCCACGGCCTCTGTCGTTTGGATGTCAGTTTTTGAAGGCCAACAAGCGCATATCGACCACAGAGGATACGACCAACAGTGGCAGGAGGAGACACACATTCTTTCATTCGCAGCTATGACTACAAATTGGCCGCATTTCCTTCACTCCACCTAACCATTCCACATCTGATGACTCAGTGCCCCCAAGGGCTGAGCGTAATTTTTCCTTGAAACAAAAAACCAAAAAATAAAAAAAAAAAGAGCAGGAAAAAAAATGCCATTCCTTTTTCTGTCCTGTTTGTTGTCCCCACTTCCCTGCGCCTTCTTTTGCAGCCTTCATTCGTTGCAATTTGGGTTTTAGTTTTTGTGTTTGCTGCATTTGACATTTTGTGACTTTTGCCTGGGCGCTTAATTTATGTGAGTTTTGCACTCGTTGAAGTTTCGTTTTTGTTTCCAGTGAACGGCGACGGAGACGGCGACGGCAACGGCGATATAAGTATAAAAGAAAAGAACTACTGTAACTACCAACAAGTTTATGGGAAAAGACAACTTGCCGCATAAGTTTCTTTGCCTCACATAAGTGGGTAAGTAAGTAAGTAAGTAGTTGGTCTGTCTGCATGTTTGTTGTTTGTTTGGTTTGTTTCACTGCTTGTTTGGCTTGGCCTGGTCTTGTCTGTCTGTCTGTTTGTCTGTCTCGCTGTTGCTTTTTCTCACTGTCTCATTGTCCCTCTGTTTGTTGTCAAGTGCTTCTGACACGTGTGCGCTATATGGATATGAATGCCACTGTTGGTTTTATAAGAAGTGACTCTCCTAATTCATATTCATTAGCAGACAATTGTGTGCCATGAAATTGTTAAAAGGACTGCAACTTTCTCCTTGTGAACATAGACAATACAAATATTTATGATGAGCTGAAATCCAAAAAATTGGTTTATTTAAACTAGAATACAGGCTTCTTGAATTTTACTTATCAACTATTTACACTGAAATCAAATATTAGGAAAAACCATTAAAGCCTTATAACATATACATAATTATCATAACTTTATTTACCAAATCGTTTCGTCTACTTTTTACCAGTTCGTGCACTTATTGGTTCATTTAACCTGAAATAGAATGGAATATTTCCAAATGATATTTTTAACACAAACATAAACACATTAAAGGGGTTTCTAGGGCTGCTATTTGTTGTTTACACAATTTTAATTAAATTTCATTTTTAGTTTCAAGCAGCAAAACATGTCAACAACAACAGTAGCAACATTAGCAAAAACATAAGCAGCACCAGAAACTCGTCCGCTCGTCAAATTGGCAAAAATCTAATTAAATTGGTTTAATTATAGTTGCATATTAACTAGAAAATATCCCACAAGTTTACTCAATTGCAAATGGCACTGGCACTGGGAATGATGCTAAAATTAGTTGCAGAAAAGTATTCCCAAATATACTCTATCGTCATGTAAAAGCAAGTTAAAATAACTTCTTTTCTTAGCAAAGAGAATTAAATAAATCGTCAAAAATTAACAAAGATTAAAGAAACTTATACCATATAATTTTAGAATTAGAGATTTACTTTGAAATTGAAATTTCTTAACTTTGGTTAAATACCATGAATTTTAATTGTCCTTGTGTGTTTACAACAAATTTTTTTATATTATTTAAAAATCTTTGAAAATTAAACACAAATTTAAAAATCTTGAATATGTTGACCTATATACGTTTATCTGCATATTATTCAATTCAACATAAAAGAATCAAATATAAAAAATAAATTAATCAAACTTATACAAAGTTTAAAAATCAAGAAATATAAAAAAAAATCTTTTGAAATTGTTAAAATTAAGTATTGAATTATTACACATAGTTTTAGTTTTTTTTAATAGTTTTAAATGATTAATTTATCAAAGAAAAAGATTTGGAAATATTTGATTTTAAAATTTAATAATTTAGGTAGAATGTGTAATTGCTCAAATTTAGAAAAATAAAATATGGAGAACCTACTTGATACATTTTGCATCTAACTCCTGCACTCATTCTGTAGGAATTTCATTTTCTAAACAATTCTGGTTTAATTTCTCAACTAAAACAAATTGTATCCTTGAACATGAAGAAATCATTTTCTGTTTTCGTGGATGTTATTAGAGGGTTCACCAGTTCACCCTTTGATTAAGCAGAGTATAATAATCGGGATGCATGGCAACGGAATGCAGCCATGGAGCACAACGTCGATGAAACTTTGAGGATGGAGGGAGAGCAGGCGGATTGCCAACTTTATTTAACTGTTTGCCAAGCTGTCAAGCGCTAGCTAACTACCACACGCTCTCCACAAACACTCCGCTAGTTTTGCTCTCACTTGCCTCACTATGCAGGATGTGATGTAGGATCCTAGTGTTCTAGGCACTTGTATTTTTGTTGGTCGATGGCTAAAGCCAAAAAGGAAATACGCTACATTTGCGCTCAACGTGTTCTCTCCACGTGTGTGTGTGTGTATTTGTGTGTGTATGTTGCCTTTTGCAACGTTTCACGCTTCGATGGCAATGCAGCAGGCAAAGCCAAGTGGAGGCGAGTTTGCAAGAACCACTCATTTTAATCTTACTGCAGAAAAATACTATGAAATAAAAGCCCAAACCAACTGAAATCAACAGCAGACACACTCACACACACGCACACACAGTCACCCACTACTATATGAATGTGTGGTGGTATGGCAAAATTAAATTTTAAATATTTATAAAGTTCGGAGGCCAATAAAAGGAATTTGCAATTGGTATGATTGGCTTTTAATCGCAGCAGACAGTTTTTAATAAATATGCATAACCGTACCGTGGCATTAAATGGGTGAAATGGGGACAGAGGACAGTTGAAATCCATAGACCAACCAATTGCCAATTGAAATGACCAACTGCTAATCCAAGGTGGGCATGCAGAACCAATAAGTTCTTACAAAACCATCGCTCCGGATACCCATGCCCGGCCATTGTATATTACGTAGAAGTTGTGTGTGTGTGGGGGGTGGGGCAAAGAATTGGGAAAAAAAAACCAAAAAATCAAGTGAAATTTATGATTGCCATAAAATTGCGTTGAGATGTGAGTAGGGATGTAACCAACAGGATGATGCAGCTTCCTGTTCTCTAACTCTAACAATTCCTTCACCTCGCTTCCTTACTTATGTATGTATGTGCATATGTTTGTTTTGGGTGTGTATATATGTATCCATATGTGTTTGTTTATTTGTGGGCTTGTCTGTGCGAATAAACCGAATGCATACAAATGCAAGGCAATTGCATCAAACTGCAGTTCCGTTGCATTTAAGAAAAATTGTTGAATAGCTCCTCCTTCTATGTGGCTAGCTTGGGCAGCCAAAGAGTACGAATTGAAAATGGCAAACGGAATATGGCAACTAAAATTGAAATTGTCATTGACTAGTTGCACTTTTTGGCCAACATCGATCACATCATTAATATTAAGACCCATCGTCAGTAGCAGCTTTAGAAACATCAACCATCATCATCAACCTCATAGTCACTTTTATCGTCTTGTTTGACGCATTGCCAAAGCTGATAAGGAGAACCCTTCATAGTCCTATGAATATGGCCTAAATCCAGTTTACACTGAACCAAAAACCACTTATGTAGCTTTAAAATGTTTAATATTAAAACTTGCATGCCAATAACACACATGATTAGTCAGTTAATTAGCCAGGTCAAGAACAAATATCAAATATACGAATTTTTGGTAGCCTAAAACTTAAAATTAATTTATAAATTTTTATAAATTTGATATCAATGTAAGGAATTTTTTTTGAAACATTGAAAACCAAGAATTCTTATTTTTGAATGTTTGCTAGAAATCTTTTTACAAAAACTTTTCTGTTCTAATAATAATTAAACAGAAATTATTTTATTTCAAAATATATTTTATCTGATTAAATAAACAAAAAGTAACCGCGAATTAATTTATTAGTAGATGCATTTCGATTACTAAACAAATCTTAAAAATCTGATCCATCAGTTTATTAACTGGTACATAAATATTTATGTATTTGGCAATACGTTTTGTAAAAATAAGGTCATTATTATAAGTAAATTATCTGAATTTGAAAACTAATTTTATTCGGCTATTTGTCTTTTTACATTACTCGTAAAAAAAATTAAATTATAAGCTGTTTTACGTGAATAAAACATTACTGCAAAAAAAACAAAATAATCGAAAATGCAAAATTAATAAAATGTAAATAAAAATTTTGAATTTCAAATGACTATAAATATTCCTATGAATATAAAGATTTGGAATAAATGCACATTTTGTATGTTTAAGTTAATCATCTACCAGATGATAAATGTAATCAATTTTCTTTATAGCAGGGTACTTTTTTGTAACAGTGTATCGTTTACTTTGATGCGGCAGTGCAACAAGCCTTGTTTACTTTCTGGCAAAATTGTGAAATAATGTGCTGCAATCAATTCGCAATACATGCACTTTGCCTCAACTCCGGCCATACCAATATGAGATCCTGTGCTGCTCTCTGCTTCCGCTTTGAGTATAACGGCAAAAAACTGCAGCCACTCACACACACAGATTTTAACACACATTCTCACATGTGCAGTCAAGTGTAGTTGAAGTGGCAGCTGCTGCCAGTAGAGTACTGCAACGGCAACATCAGCATCAACAGCATCGTGATGAATTTGTTTACATCAATAACAAAAAACTTGGGTCAGAGCGTCAATAATGAAGCGTTGCTCAGGATCCATTTGAGATACCAAAAGCTCTTCTGCTCCTTCCTCATCCCGAATATTCATGATGAACACGTCAAAATGAGTTTACTTTGTGGTCTGACGATTGCGATTGTGGCTTATGGAGAGGAAGTTGAAGTTGCTGTCGCTGTTTCAGTTGCAGTTTGGAGTCCCTGTTGTATGAGTATAATTGAATGCTTGACATCTATACAACAAGGATTCCACAAGAGGACGATTGCAGAAAGAATTGCTAAAACCTGACTTTTTTTTGTGATTGGTTTTCATTTACTGTATGGCGGAATTTTAATGAAGTTGTACATGTAATCAAGTTACTTTCGATTTTTCAAACATCAATATTCAACATTAAGACTAAGAATTCATTCAGTAATCAAATGTACACATCAGAACATATTAAAAATAAGTTTATTAAATAGATTAGCATATTTATATTTTCTTATAGAATCCAAGAATCCACTATGGAAAATGACGATGCTGTTCGTGGCATACTCAAGGTCGGAGGCGCTTACGGTCAAAGTCCCCCACAAACAACTAAAACTGCCAAATTCGATGAGCTAAATGTTTTACAGACATTTCATCCCGCCGATAAGGATTATGGCCATATGGTCATTGATGAACCAAAGACCCCATTTGTTTTTGAAGAGGATATACCAACAGATCTGGATACAACAACACTTATAGAGAAATTGCGCCTAGCTTCCAATCAAGAGGCACCATCATTTGGTATGGAAAACGATTCCGACGAATCGTCTGATGACGAAGATTTCCCCGAATCTGTCGAGGAGAAGGTGCGTCGCTTGGAGTTCGAAAGACGTCGAAAATTGCATTATAAAGAATTTCTATCAGTGCCACTGGCTCGTCGTCTGATAGAGCAAGAATTTTCGCATTTCGCAACTAGCTCAGAAGCGGATGTAGAGGGTAGAGCAACAAAAGATTCGGAATTCAGCACAATAGATATATGCCCAAGCTGTGAGGAGTTATCGGCCATATCATCGTTCTCTATGGCCTCAGAACGATCGGCCAGTCATAGCAGTGAAGACGGTGGTCATATTACTCGTGAACCAGAACCCGGACTCAGTCCATCGCATCATTGTTATCAAAAAATTATGGCTGATCTCGAAACGCAGGCTATGACATCCTTATCCCGTCTAAGAACGATGCCATCTTTTCGGAATCCGGAACGCGAACCCCATTCATCTCTTATCCAACCATCAGACTCTGGTCAAAAGGGAACCCTCAACAATCCAAAACAATCCACTAATGAATCGAAGAAGTGATACTACTATGACTTTTGTTTGTTTTTGGCTTCTAATATAGTAAATTATTTGCAGTATATGTATATACAAAATAGTTTTTAGTTAAACCAATATTTTAGTTAATTGATTAGAAGAAAAATATTTGATTCACATATCATGGGGGAACTCCAATCAGTAAATTATTTCATCTTCTAACAATTTGAGTTCATGTTTTAGGTATTCTAGTATTATAAAAAGTTTATTTCTCGCGTCATTTAAACAGGTCAAGGTGCAGGTTAACTCTGGCAAATTTGTTAGTTTTTAGTTTTGTTAGTTTGTTAGTCCGCTGTCAACCAGTGTCAGGTTGTCAAGAATTTTTTAGTCACTGCCGCGTTTTCAACCTAAGACAGGCCAGCCACACAATGTGGCATAGCTATGAATGATTTTAGCCCACACTGATTTCTCCTAAGTCATTGCTAATGAAACAAAAACGGGACAAGTTAATGTAGAGTTGATGTACACTCTAATGGCTAGCTTTCGTTCTTGTTGTCTACAGATTTGCATAAAAACCAAACGAACTGACCGTGCTAATTGAGTGACTAAGCATTCTCCACTCTGGTTGGTCGACTAAAACTTTTTAGCATTTCTCTTCTAATGCCATTGTCAAGCTGCTTGAGCTTCAAAAACTAGTTAACATTTCCGCCCATTCACTTTACCTGCTCCCAATTCTCATGAATATGCCTTTTGAATATAAATAATTCAAGCGCATTTAGTGTGTATTGTAAGTATGCTGATAGCTTTGGCCTAAGCCTTGCCTTGCCTTGCCATGCTTTAGTTTGCCTAAAACTGGAATGGGCTTTTCTAGAGCAAAAATTAACAGAGCGCATTGAAAGCGAACGAATACAAAAGGACTACGACAACTGGACCAAAATGTCACAGCAGTTACACCAACAAGAAACAGCAGCAGCAACAACAACAATATAAACGGAAGTTGGCCCCCTTTTACAAATGCAAATACTTATTTAACGCACAATGGGACGAAAGCCAATTGAAAACTATAAAAACTAAAAGAGAAATATATTTCAATTCATACTTTTAATTAAAAAAACATTAAAGAAATTTCTAACATAGATTAAATCGAATACTTTTTGTTAACTGAATACCTTAGGGAATTATAATTTGTGGGATTTAATGAGCAATTCTACTTTTTTAAGCATTTTATTGTCCATTTAAAAAAAAAATATTCTAAGTTCTTAAATTACCAGACTTAATAAGTAAATTACGTAGATGGAATATGTTTTAAATTAAAAAAAAATTTAATTTCCAACTTTACTTCATTTATAATAAAAATCAGTTTGAATTTTTTTTAATGAAAATATTAAGGTAACTACTATACTTCTGAGATTCTAACTTAAAATACAATCCCACACCTCAGAAGTTTATTTAAAGTATCCAAGTCTAAATAGAAATTGGACTAGATTGGATCGTTGGTCCTTTACTTGGTACCACATAGATCTACCGTATACTGCATTAAAGCCAGCAAAAAATTACATGTAAATAAGCTTAAATAACTGTTAAGTCATTCATCTGCAAAATATTTCATAGATTTTATTTTATGAAATTTATTTTTTTTTTTTTGATTTTTATGACCACTTTTTCACATGGTTCTGTGACTTTTCGCTTTTAGGGGTATTTAAATAATATTGTAAATGGGTTTTTATTTTTGAAATAATTCAAGCGTAATTTCTTGACCGGCATCTGCTGCCTTTTGTATTGACTTCCTTTTCTTATGGCACATTAAACTTAATTTGCACACAAAAGTGTTGCCTACTTTACAGGGCAGTAGAAGGAGCAGCACGCGCCATGGCAAATTAGCAACCAAAAAGAGCAAAAGCAACAAGATGAGCAACAACAGGAACAACAACGAGGAAGAGAACTGTCAGTGGATGAAGCAAAAAAAGAAAACAAAATAACACAATTTACAGTTAATCTAAATGTTGGTTTTTATTAGAAGAAGTTTTTGTGGCTGGCACTGCAAGTGAACTTGATAAAAGTTCTACGAACGAGGAGGTTTGGTTGAGGTTTTAAGGGGGGTGGCAGACTGAAGTGGGGAAGGAGCATGGCATGATATAGCAACAGCAAAAGTGACTTTATTATAATTTTCAACTTTTGATTTACTACGCCCACTCCTCGCTCTCTCTCTCTCTCTCTCTCTCTTTCGTTCTATCTATCTATCTTTCTTTCCTACGTTGTTGCTCCCTCTTTGTCTGACTTCTTCTGTATGTGCACTTGATTATGTCTTTGTGTGCGTTTCAAGACAACTTCAATGCCTGGGCCCACCCCCCAAGGCAGTCAGCCAGTAAGCACAACAAAAGCCACATACAAAATGAGGCTAATTTTTACATACAAACGCACACACACACACACATAGATATACAAAAACTGTGGCTGAAGAGATAGCAACAGCGAAACACAATTGCAAAACTTTTTTACAGAATTACAACAATAAAAACAAAAATAAAATTAAGCATTGTAATATGGTGACAAAACACCGAAACAAGAATAAGAAATAAATGTAAAATTTAAAACATAAGTAAAAACCGAATTTGCAATACTCTAATAAATAATACGATGAATTGACAACTTTCAAATAAAAAACAATTAATAAATCAAATCAAAACATAAATCTAACACTTAAGACGTAAAGAGAAGAGACTAATATATAGAAATGTGTGATCTGGTAATAGTTAAAAAATAATCTGTGATAAAAATAAACTCTAAAGACCACAACTTTTTAGTGGTCTAATCTAAATACTAAACGTAGTTTTAGATATACGAATATTTCCATTAACGGTAACTGGCTTAGAGTTAACCTCTTATCGCCAAAAGACCAACCTCTTATCGCTTTCACCATGGCCAAGAAAACTCATTAAATTTCTCTAACCAAACTGTTAGAATGGTTATCAATGGCTAAGTTAAAAAAAAATTCAAATTCTTAAGGGAACTTATCTTGCATAGCATTACCGAATAATTTAATTTAAATGAGCGTTGACTTTTGAATCGGATCAATATAACGCATATCCCTTTCGCTTGCTATCCGAGTGGCGAATTGTGTCTTCTCTTCTTCTCTATAGTAAATCTGGCACGCGCCATAATTGCAAATCAATGAGCTTGCAATACAATAGCCCCACTGATTATGACGATGGCATAACGATGATTACGCCAATTGTGCAAGTGTGTGGGTGTGTTGGTCCTAAGCTGGCAACTAACCACGCCCATTTGTAACCTTCATGTGTATAGCATTTTAATAAATTACGTGACAAACTGCAAGGATCTAAGGTGTAGATGCAGTAGCAACAGCAGCAGGTGTTCCTGGTATTTGCTCCATCCTCGAATTTCCGTTAATGTAGGCTCATTAGTTGTACAGCAGAAGGAATTCAAGAGAAGGAGGCGAGAAGAAAGGGAGGTAGAGAGAGTGAGGCATTAAAGCAACATTATGAGCCCAATTTGCCTTTGGGGCCAAGCTGCATATTCGGCTAGTATTCGCATTCGCATTTGCATTTGCAGCATCTTCTACAATTTGCATTCTCGTATCTTGTTTCGGGTATCTCACCATTCCAAGTGTAATTTGCGAAATTAAATGACAAAGTTTTGCACACAGTTAACAATATTAAATCCGATTGCAAAAGGAAAAGCGCCAACATCGTCACCGTCACCGTCACCGTCACCGTCACCGCGTCGTCGTCGTTGTCGGCAAAGACGTAGTCTGCTTCGTCGTTGCCAGCTGAAAATGTAATTACATTTTCTGTTTTGTGTGTTAACAAACCGTATAATTGGCCTGGCGCTTTTGTCGCGCACAACCAAGCGTTTGCATTCCCTGTTAGACTTGATCCTTATATTCAGATTCGATAACTCACTGCAGCAACAGTTAGGTAAGGTCATCGTTGCAATGAATTGCAGCCAATGAAATGGTTAATAATACAAGCACTGCCTTGCATTAGCTTAAATGTCCCTTTAAAGTCAACACAAAATCATTTTTAATTAATGGAATATTCTATATAGGTACATATTAATCAACTTGATTGTTAGTCTTTAATGCATTTCTTGGAGTCCTTGGGTTTGTGTATCCTATCGAATGAATGTGCCAGGATTTTTATAGCAGTTTAAATTTTCTTTTCCCTCTTACTTATAATCTTAACTATAACTATAACTTAAGTAAAGTAGTGGCAAAATAAAATTCTTGTGAGTTTATTTCTAAAACAAGGTATATTTATTATAATTGAGCCATATTATACTCTAAACAGATAAAATATTATTAACTAATTCTTGTATTTTTTTCTATCGCTTTTAAATATAGAAAGTATAAAGCTTCGTATAGAAATGATCTCGCTGCGTGATAAAAATTCTGAATTTTCCCTAATAAGGGTATTCATATTAACCATTTATAAAAATAGTCTAACTTATTACATAAGAAGTAAAAATAATCTTAAAAAAATTACTGAAAAATAAATAAATTGCACATAGAATAGTTTTAACTCATCTTTTCTTCCTAAAAATCGCATTGGGTGTCATATTTTTGGCAAGTAGACTTAATGAAATTCTGTGGCTTTTAAGTTTCCAGGCAAGAGAGCACAATGGTTGCCGCTATGCATTTCGTCGCCTTTTGTATTTGCTTTCACTCCCTTTTGGGGGCGGCCTGGCTGTAGGTTGGGTCAGATCGACTTGGGATGGGGAGTAAGAGAAACTTGCCCACATTTCAAAAGTCAACCCAGCCCGTTGAGCCCTCGCACAAGGCAAAAGGCAATGCGGCAGAAAATTTGCGATGAAGTTAAACAAATTTTGTGGTCAGTTGGTCAGAGAGAACGCAATAAAAGCGAAATACCCAACGAGCCAAATATTTACTTAACCTAATTTTGACTGGGGCGTATTGTGTTTTTGATCTCATTAAAAGTACAAAAAAAAAAAAAAAAAACACAAGATGTATAGGAATAGAAAAGAAATTACCACAACAAGGCATTAGGGATGCGAGTATCCCTTTCGAGGCTTAGATTCGAAATTGATTTTCCTTTAACTTGCCCTTTTTTCATTATTTGAGTTGCACTTGACACATGCTGAAGTCATGCGGAAATCTTTTCAAACAAGAACTTTAACATACAATACAAAAATATATATGTACCTATATATGTACTTCCCACATCACATGGCATACACTGAGGACATGGAATGCTTTATCCTTTTAATAAAAACTCTGATTGACGCAATGTTTTTAAAAGAATTTATTATGTTGGGTTAAGAATGTATTGGCTTAATTGATATGAAACAAAAGTTTTTTAAATAAACCACTTAAAGAAAACTGTAGACCACTTTTTCTCCATTCTTTTCAAATGTTCAAATTTTTTCAAATTTTTTACACCTAGCTCTGTAATATACTATGCATAAGTCTGTTTACTTATATTACCTTATATCTAATATAAGATTACTTGTACCTAATATTTAATGGAAATTTAAAAATTTATTTTGATGACCGTTGGATCGTCTGGTCAGAAGTTCTCAGTGTACTTCCCTAAAATTGATATACGAAACCTTTGACCGAACATTCAATTCCGTAACGTAGAAATATAAGTTGAAAGGCTGTCTAGAAATTTCAATTAGCTTGACATCTTAGCTAACCCTTCAAAAAAAGATGCGATAATTTCATATGTTTTTTTGCAACTTAAGAGCTACAGAAATTGTTGCCCGTTGAGTGGCACAAGAATATTGAAATTTATATAATAAACTCGATTATGAAGTCAGTATTTATATACGCCCACATACATTTCATAAAGGATATTTTGCAATAATGAAGCTGATTTGCGGTCCTACGTGGTAGGCTCATAAGTAAATCGCATTGGAACTCAAATTCCCTAGCCCAGCACCCCCTTGTCAGAGTCCCAGGCCAGTGAAGCATAACAGGCGCGTGGCCAACTGACAATGGCAGCAGAGCAAAAAGAGTCTGACAGAAAGTGAGGGGACTGAAAAGAGAAAAAGAGGAAAAGCATCAACAAAAGGAGGAAAAACTGAAAATGGCTGCTTTGCATGCCAGGCGAAACGCTGTGCCAATTTTTCAGTTAAAAGGCCGGAAAAAAATTGCGCAAAAAGCAATGTAATAAATGCGTCTGCTTTTTGTTATGGTAGGGGGCGGCGACGATGCTTGTGGTGTGGGATGGATGGACCATTTCTTTCTCTGATGAACAGCCGCAGAGAAAATTGGCAAATGAAAACCGACGACAACGAGAAGCGATAGAAACAGAAATTCATACATACACACACACACACACACATACACTCACACACACAGAGAGAACTCCGAAAACGAAACCGAAACTCAAAACTTTGCCTTTGGCCCATAAAAGACACTGAAATAGCATGAGAGTGGAGTCAACTGAGGTATAAAGTATAAAGAGAGCAAGAAGGGTGAGGAGGGATTTTTTTGGGAGTATGTTAAATGCCTACTTTTATCTTACCGTGTTGGCCGGTGTCATTTCTCAATGCAATGCGAAACAGCATCAGCATTCACCTGTTTCATCATTTTTCGTTGGCATTCCTTCATGTGCCTTCATTTTTATGTGGCACACTTTAAGGCGCATAAAAAATGGCCCTGGCCCGAACTCAATCCCCAATTCTCCACTCTCTCGCATTTGCCTTATCTTTTAGCGTTTTATGTCGCATTTGCGTAACCCAGCTACGTTTTATTGTAATAAATTTAAAAACATTTTTGCACGCTTATACACATTTTATGAATCTTGAAGATGGCGCTACGTAAACGGGTCATGGATAGGTCGCTGGAACGATGGGGGAACTGCTCGGTGGGCGGCGTAAGTAAAGTGCAATCCAGCTGAGCTTCTTCAGATATTTTATTTGGCCATTGAGACACACGAGCCATGCGAAAAGTGCAACGCAATTGGGATTTATGCAAATGGTGATATATATTTACCCACTCTCTCTCTCTCTCTATCTTTCTCTTTTCATCTTCTTCTATCTATGTATATGGTTCTCTTTCAGTATGCTTTTTCGCACAAAACTTTCAACATAGATTAAAAAATGTCAACGGAATTTATGCGAAATTATGCAGTAGCAACAGCAACAAAGTTAACAACAACAGCACAAATCTTATATGCATATGCAAAGTTGACATTACGCATACGCCGCGTTGTGCCTGTATATGTGTGAGTGTACGTGTTGGTTTTGTTCGTGCCCTGTGTGTTCTGTGCGTTTATTCAGCTCAGTTATGTTCCGCTCCATTCGGAAAATTCAATGCCACATTCTCTCTCTCTCTCTCTCTCTCTCCAACTTTATAGCACTAACAATGCGCTCCATTTTTAATAATGCTAGAGATTCATATTTTATGATAGCAAAAACCAAAGCCCTTTTGTTCCAATCGCAGCAGCTGTACGGTAAATCAACATTTTACAAACATTTTCATAATATAGACAAAACTTTGATATCCCCCGAAAAACTAAAATTGAAATACTTTTCAATGTCCCTAACAACTTATTACCACAACAATTGAAAAACGTTATAGTCATCCGTTTGCTTTTACAATCGATTCAGCTGTACGAAATACAACGGCTTAGAATATTCCATATTTGGCAAGTATCACAAAATTATAAAAACTGGTCAAGTTCATAAAAAACAAATCATTTTTCAATTAAAAGACAATTTTTCATAATGATAAAGTTCTTTTTATTCTAATTATCTGTTAAAAGGATATCAAGAAATTCACGATGATATATAACACTCCGATGGGGTCTGTTGAGGTAATAACAACAGATTTACAAGGTCGTCCGCTTACGAATTTGTTCTGGTTCTGGCACCTCTAATAAAATGATTTGGGTGCTTCATTACCCCAGTGTATAGTGTTCAATATATTATATGCATATGTATACATATATAAGTTGAATCCATCCTTTGCTGCCCATTTCTGCAGCAGTCAGTAAAAGTCAGCAACAAAAATGAAGCTTCATTATGGTAGTCAGAAAATTTGTTATGAAAATTGACTTTTTAGCCGACGGCCAAACTAATTTTGTACTCCGCATCTTTTTCGTTTCTCTCTGCCTTCCGTTTGGATGTTCTGTCTTTGTGACTTGCTGTCGGTCCCTCCATTTTGCTTTTCTTTCTTTTTGTCTTTTGTGTTTTTTTTTTTTGCATTTCTTCATTCCTGGCATAAAAGTCAATCGGCAATGTCGATTCCAACTTGCAGTTGGTTGTTGTTGCGGGTGAATGGGCGGAGTCGAGTTCGAGAACGGCGGACGGACGGGGTGGAGGGAATTCGGTTATTATGATTGTACCATCGATGGGATCGTTATCATTTGACTGGCCATTTGCTGCTTATCAAAAGCTGATTGCTATGCCCCAAGCAGACTTTTGTTTTGCCATTTCCGTCTCCGGCTCCGCCTTACCATCGCCGACTACTTTTCCCACAGACATCTCTCACAATTCACATGGCTGGAATACAATTGCAGAATTCTGTGGCAAAAGTAAACTTATTGCACTTGCCTTCATGCTGTTGGCTGTTGCCATCTTTGTTTATTGTTTTTCACTTTTGCTGTCGCTGCTGCTACGTTTTGCCTTGTTATTGCATATAAACTTCATAAATCTTTTGCTCGGTTAAACTTTTGCAATTGAGTTGTGGATACAAATTAACTTAACTTGCTGTGAAAACTTTTTACTAAATAACAACAGCAACAATACTCGACTTTGACTTCATAGCAACAGCATCAACAGCATCAGCATCAGCAGCAGCAGCAGTTGCATGCAGCTGTGGCAGCAACAATAACATTTACCTTGCAGTAAATCAAAACTTTTATTTTCGGTGCGTTGAGAAGAGAGAGAGCTGGGAACCCACTTTTCAGTTGAGCCTTAAAAGGGAATTATTTGGAAATGGAAATTTAATAAGATTAAATTCTAAGTACAAAGCTTTTAGTCATTCAATATTTTCCTTTCTATACCTACTGCTAGAAAATATATAAAAATTGTAGCTACAAAAATGATTAACTTTAATAACTCTTTGCTTTCTTAGTTTCAATTATAAGATATAACTCTTCGGAGCTAAGAAATGGAAAATGGATCTCTCGACACTTATCAGACAATGAAGTTATTCAGTTATAATATTAACAATGGTTGCAGAAAAAGTAACCGGAATTCCAAGTCAAGGTCCATGAAATATTCACCCAATGTTACATATGTGAGAATAGCCTAAAAATCCTCTTTAGCTAAGAGGTAGTTGAATTGGCCAACTCAAAGTAGGACGCCGATTTGACAAGCGCAATAAGCTAAATGTTATTCATAGAGGAAGTGAGAAAAGATATAGAAAAATAATGAGACAAAGTGTAAAACGGCATACAATAAAAGACAAGACGAGAAAAAATACAAATGGAAGATGGTAAAAAAATAAACTAAGAAAACGATGAAACACAAAAATAATTACAAAACATTTACAAATTAAATCTAATCACTCCCAGTGCCACACATACACACAAATTTAAACAACATTTAAATAATATCAATATAATATTGAAATAATTCATATTGTTGATTCTTCCTTGTAATATTATTTTTTTGCCATCAGCACAGGAAACCACTCCATTGCAAGATAATTCGACGTATAATTAATATCCTCTTCAAAGCCTTTATTCGAGTTGGATAGTTTTTACTTTGGATCTAACTACTACCTTAGATGTCAATAACTTTTTTTACAGAGAATTCATTCAAGTGGTAAATGAATAAACATAAATATAAAGTTTCTCTTTTATTTTGTACGTTTATAATAAATATATCGTTAAATTGTTGAAGTAATTGAAGTATGGTGATTTAATATATTGTTGCTCCAGGAGTTTTCCCTAAAGTTTATGTAAATAAATTTTTTTTTTTTGCTTATTTATGGCATACCGATTAGAAAATTGCTTTTTGTAAATAACAGCTAATAGATTATGCTCGGTTTGCATTTGCAGCTATAAAACTTTAATTTAATTTGATTTATGCAATATTAACGGACAATTTCCATTATTCGTTGCACACAATAAAAGTTAGTATATACAATTCTGATTGTCTGTGTTATTTATAGTATTTTACCTACTTAAAAACGATTTGAAACAAATGCAAGTACCAGTAAATGCCAATGTACGTATATACAAGTAAGTGTATGTGGGTGCGTTTGTGTGTGTGTGTTTGTGTGTGTCTATGGGTGTATCAATAACAACATCAACAAGCTGACACAAACACTAAAAACAACAATAATAAAGAGTCTGACATTCAGGCAAGCGTAAGCCGATGCGTGTTTATATATTTACTTAACTTTTATGGCGCTTGCCTCTCTCAGTTCCAATTGCACACAAACGCACACCCACACACAAACCATTACATGCTCATATATACATTTGCATAATTTTATGCACAACTGAGATCCTGGCATGGGAAGTTCGGAAGTGGAGTGCATAAATATTTGCATATGTCACACGCACAAAGTAAAGGGAGCCAGCGGGATATCAGGTCGTATGAGCGATGTCAGAGTCATCATTTTTTACTTTTTTCTCTCTCTTTCTCTCTCTCTCTCTCTCTCTGTCTTTTTCCGTTTTCATTTCAATGATGCATAATGACAGAAGCCACGATGACAAACAATGTTGCCTTAACTCAATGCCACACAATTGATTGATAAACACAATAAGTTTGTATATTTATTGAAATGACCAATTTGGAAATTTAATGTGCATACAAATTAAGACAATTTTAAAACGAAAATGATACCACAAAGTTAAGGATAAGCTTCATTGTGTGTTAAAAAATATCATTGTGAATCAATTATTTTCGGACTTCGATTTGATCTGTTTTCGTTTCATTTTCAATCAATTATTCGACATACTTCTAGAAAGGAAATATGCTGGCAATGTCAACAATTAATAGGAATTCTCAAAGTTTTCTACATTTTTGACAACTATTTGTATCTTTTTTATTATATTATAATTAAAATAGTCTATATTTTCAGTCTAATTATTTTTTGGCTTTGATTTTGGCTTTAAATTTTTAATATGTCTGTTTTAAATTTACTTATGATTTGTAAGCTAGATGTACCTAAAAATGTATATATACTACACACAAAGCCATAACCATGAAATCCATAACTAATTTGTCCAAAAAATTTACAAATACTTTTGCCATTCGATGCGCAATTATAAATCAGAAAACACACCACAAATTGCGGTCATTGCGACACGCACACTCTCAATGCAATTACGAATCGCCACAAAATGAAATATTGCACAAAACAATAGTTTGATATGTATTCATTTATTTTTATTATTAATCCCCACCAACCCGACTTCAACTCTGGTTATGAATTTAAGCTACGCTGGTAGGCCACAATTAGGGCAAATACGATAAAGGCCAATAGTGTGCAACATAAAGGAAATCGTCCACTGCTAAAGGTATCCGTATATACTTCGGTTATTTCAATTTTGAATGCTCTATCTGCTAGCCGCGACTTAGCCATTGCAAATGTTCTTAGAGTTGGTTTATAATAATAATGTATCAATTTCTCATATGAAAATTCACATTTTCAAAATTTGTAAATTTAAAACAATAATACACAGAATGATAATTGACAGATGGGAGAAGGGCTCATGGGATGCGAATGTTTCACAGCAAAACCTCATATTTCAAGAATGATGAATCATCGGATTCAACGGCTGGGCCAACTGCCTGCTGCCTGCTTCTACAATATAATTGAATTTAGTGCTAATGATGGCATTGATGATAATACATAATATTCAACATTAATTCAAGCAGACATTAATTGATTGATTATTTGATTGCATTATTGTCCTATCGCAATTGCAATTTCGCTGTCTGCCGTCATCAGGAACAAAGCGTCCTATTGCACAAACTTATTTACATACATAACGATATACTATATGTACATATACATATACAATATTGATAATAATTTGACAATATTCAGATGTTGACACGTTTAATTAGTTGAAACGAAAGCGGTTTGTTATGGCACTCCGCGTAACTCAACGCATCAAAATCAATAATCAGCTTTCCAAGTCTATGTTAAGTCTTATTTCTCTGCCTTTATCTTGTTTTTATTTTATGCTAAATGTCTTTGTATAATCTTCCATTGCATAAGATCCTAACAAGAGGTTGGATATAGTTATTCTTAATATAGTACTTAATCTATATCCTGGAAATGCATATGAATTGCCCGAATCACTTAATTACCGGGTTGATTTATAACTTTTTTTGAGACAAGTTCGATTATTTACCCGTGAAAGAATTATTTAATCAAAAGAATTGAATTTGTTATTACATCTATTTTATTTCAGTTCCATTTAAATTCAAAATTATTTAAATTATTTGACATGGATTGGGTCTTATTTTAGTCAAGTTAATAAAACAGTAATTCAGTTTAATTTATAAATTGTTCCTTCAACATTTAGATAAATATTCTATTTAGTAATGGCCATTGGGCAGCCACTTAGAAGAAGCTAAACCAAATATATAAAAAAAAATCTGCTTCATTTATCACAACCCGTTTTATTTAAGCTTCTTGCATTTGATTCATTGATAATAATAATATTGTCTAATAATATAAAATTGCCTTGATTGGTAAGATCTGAAAGTTCAGAATTATGATGTTTTAGTTATATTTATTTAATTAATAAAATGTTATAGAATTTTTTTTATTTATAATATCAGTAACATTGTGATAACAAGTTAGCTTACATTAAATTGAATGTATGAATGGAATTTCACAGAAAACTCATTAATTTTTCAAGATTATTTAAAGTTCTATATTCTTCATGTTGACAATCAGAGAATCCAAAAAGTTTTGATGGATTCCAAGACGTTCAAAAAAGTCTGAATCCCATTGATAAAATAGATTGCTAATCAACGCACTTGACGTCACAAAGTGGATTAATTCGGCATACTTAATTTCAATCTCTTGTGAATTATGATTTTCAATCTCACATTTGTTTTTAATTTGATTGAATATTTCAAAAAAGCAGTCGCAGTTTAATTGTAAAATTGTTGATCTATCCATTTTTTTTTTTTGACTCTTCCACAGCCGTCAAATTTCTTTCTATTTAGACAATTTTTAATTTTTAATAGCCGAAATGAATCACCTTTGGATGAATTTTTTTTAATTTTGTAATTAACAAATTTATATTTGTTGCACTTTAGCCATTGAAAGCATTTTGAGAACTAAATGTGATATTATAAAATTATTGAGTCTATGCCAAAGTGAGTGCAAAGCTTTGTTTACTTTATCTTATAGAAATGATGACGTAACTCTCTCAGAAATGATCGTAGTGTTGCTTATCTGATTTTCTAGTTCTAATCACGACAAAAATTCTCTCTTATTCGCTTATATAAAGATAGAGAGAGAGAGAATTGCAATCCTTATCTGAAATCGCTTATATGTTTAAGTAAAAAAAAGTGCTTGTTTTTTTTTTACTTGTGCATCAAAGAAACGTAGCGAAAGCTATTCCAGTAAGGTTATACATATTTTAGATTTGATTCACCATCTACTAAAAACCTTATATAACTCGATAATCTCACCGAAGACCCTTAAGAAAAATGTATCTCAATTTTACTTTGGAGAATGTAAATTTACATTTGTAAATGTTTATAGTTCACTGTGCGTATACTTAATCTCTAGCGGCCACACAAACATTTGAAGAGGCAGAACAATGAATTACTTCTACGTCAAGCCGCAAAAGTAACATATTTTCCAATACACAATTTCACAAGTGAGCAACAAAGGTAAATCATGGGAGTCAACCGCATTAGTGGCAACTATACAATTATTTTTTGAGCAGACAACCATTTTATCAAAAAGTTTAATTTAATTAAAAGGAAATACAAAAAATAAAAAATAGAAATTCTAAAGGTAAAAAATCTGTGAATAAGAATATACTGACCAGTTCTGACACAAGGGTTAATGTGCAGAGTAAGCCTTCACAACTAAAGAAATAAAAGAGATGAAAGCACAAAAACAAAAACACGTATCACAGAGTCGCGGGTAGGCAACAGACGAGAGCGCAAATCAATCAAGAATAGGAAAGAGCGGGAGAGCGCGTCAAATTGAACACATGCAACAACAATTTGTACGCAAGAGCGCGAGAGTTAGTTAAAAACGGTAAAGACACAAAAGCAAAAGAGATAAGCAAAACAACAACACCGCTAATGCGAGTATTGTTGTATGTTTTGATTTTATTTAAATTTAAACAAAAGCGACAGCAAGTATTCGTAAAATGAAAATAAAATTCGGATGCTGAAATTATTATTAATTAATTTAACCGGTAATAAATTTAAAAGTTATGGAAAAGTATTTAATCGCGAGAAAAAAATAAAAGTTGATAAGCGCAAAAAAAACACGTCCGTCCTCTGCAACGAGTGAAAGATGTATTTCTCTGCCTTTATCTTGTTTTTATTTTATGCTAAATGTCTTTGTGTAATCTTCCATTGCATAAGATCCTAACAAGAGGTTTGATATAGTTATTCTTAATATAGTACTTAATCTATATCCTGGAAATGCATATGAATTGCCCGAATCACTTAATTACCGGGTTGATTTATAACTTTTTTTAAGACGAGTTCGATTATTTACCCGTGAAAGAATTATTTAATCAAAAGAATTGAATTTGTTATTACATCTATTTTATTTCAGTTCCATTTAAATTCAAAATTATTTAAATTATTTGACATGGATTGGGTCTTATTTTAGTCAAGTTAATAAAACAGTAATTCAGTTTAATTTATAAATTGTTCCTTCAACATTTAGATAAATATTCTATTTAGTAATGGCCATTGGGCAGCCACTTAGAAGAAGCTAAACCAAATATATAAAAAAAAATCTGCTTCATTTATCACAACCCGTTTTATTTAAGCTTCTTGCATTTGATTCATTGATAATAATAATATTGTCTAATAATATAAAATTGTCTTGATTGGTAAGATCTGAAAGTTCAGAATTATGATGTTTTAGTTATATTTCTTTAATTAATTAAATTTTATAGAATTTTTTTTATATAATTTTATATAATTTATTTATATGTAACATTGTGATAACAAGTTAGCTTACATTAAATTGAATGTATGAATGGAATTTTACAGAAAACTCATCAATTTTTCAAGATTATTTAAAGTTCTATATTCTTCATGTTGACAATCAGAGAATCCAAAAAGTTTTGATGGATTCCAAGACGTTCAAAAAAGTCTGAATCCCATTGATAAAATAGATTGCTAATCAACGCACTTGACGTCACAAAGTGGATTAATTCGGCATACTTAATTTCAATCTCTTGTGAATTATGATTTTCAATCTCACATTTGTTTTTAATTTGATTGAATATTTCAAAAAAGCAGTCGCAGTTTAATTGTAAAATTGTTGATCTATCCATTTTTTTTTTTTGACTCTTCCACAGCCGTCAAATTTCTTTCTATTTAGACAATTTTTAATTTTTAATAGCCGAAATGAATCACCTTTGGATGAATTTTTTTAATTTTGTAATTAACAAATTTATATTTGTTGCACTTTAGCCATTGAAAGCATTTTGAGAACTAAATGTGATATTATAAAATTATTGAGTCTATGCCAAAGTGAGTGCAAAGCTTTGTTTACTTTATCTTATAGAAATGATGACGTAACTCTCTCAGAAATGATCGTAGTGTTGCTTATCTGATTTTCTAGTTCTAATCACGACAAAAATTCTCTTATTCGCTTATATAAAGATAGAGAGAGAGAGAATTGCAATCCTTATCTGAAATCGCTTATATGTTTAAGTAAAAAAAGTGCTTGTTTTTTTTTTACTTGTGCATCAAAGAAACGTAGCGAAAGCTATTCCAGTAAGGTTATACATATTTTAGATTTGATTCACCATCTACTAAAAACCTTATATAACTCGATAATCTCACCGAAGACCCTTAAGAAAAATGTATCTCAATTTTACTTTGGAGAATGTAAATTTACATTTGTAAATGTTTATAGTTCACTGTGCGTATACTTAATCTCTAGCGGCCACACAAACATTTGAAGAGGCAGAACAATGAATTACTTCTACGTCAAGCCGCAAAAGTAACATATTTTCCAATACACAATTTCACAAGTGAGCAACAAAGGTAAACAAACAAAAGGGCAAACCAAATATAGGCAATAAAAATAACTACAATAACAACTACAACACAAATTTAACACAATTATGTGATTTTTATTTTTCCTGTTTTCTGGAAGCCCAACATGTTTTCACATTTTCATTTTCATTTTAATTTTCATTTGCGTTTTGTATTGCGTTGATGCCCAGCAGCTCTAAAAGTGTCGACTGACTTGCACATTAATTAAGCGTTTTGCTCTTCCTGTTGCTCTTACTGTTTCAATTGTTATTACTGTTGTTGTTGTTGTTATTGTTGTTGTTCTTGTTGTTGTTGTTGTTGTTGTTCTCGTTGGACAGTGTTATGTTTGTTAGATGCAATTTCCTGGCCATAATGAGCTTTATGGCCCCCCAACTTAAGCAATAAAATCACACGAAACTCGAGACAAAATGTAATACGCACACACATACACACACACACACACATACACACACACACACAATATAACTAAAAAACATTTCTTGGATGCATCTTGTGGTCTCTCAGCTTGGTGTTGCATAAAAATCTCATTTACACTTCATACGCTTGCAAGGACAACAAGTATTCTGGCATGCCGAAAGAACTAATGCGGTTTTGACTTTTACTTGTTTGTGGTTTCAAGTGCAAATTACTTAGTTTTCGCTAGCAACTCTTTGGCCAAAATGTAATAAAAACACATGCCTAAAAATGCCAGTACTTGAATCCATAGGGATATCATTTATTTTTTCTTAAGCTTTGTCCTTTTAAACATAAAAGAGGGTGGGACATATACATTGCTTTCTTTGCTTGGATAATTTATATAGATATGAGAAAACTTACTATCTTACTACATACATTGGTATCTTGGTATAAACTAAAGCTTATTTAATTTTAGACGTAATAATAAAATAAAAAAAAACTATTTTAAGTTTGTTATCACTGTGTTCGCAAATAACTTTAATAATTAATTGAATGAAGTCTTCAAAAGTATCCAAAATCATGAGACCAATTCCTTTTTTTTGTTTTTTTTTGATTAATTCAATATCGATAATTTAATATTTATGCGCAAATTGAAACTGTTCGTAATAAATAATCTATTGTTAATTGAAGACCCTTTTAAGGTGTTTATTAAGCTTTTCAAAATACAATTAGAAAATTGGCAAATTGTTGCTTTGAATACTCAAAGAGGACCCAATAAAAAAAAAATGGTTGTCAAGACCATTCACAACCAATTAAATCAAGCCTGTTTCAGAGGGAATCGTTCGACGTGTCTTTGGTGGTCTCGTACTTCAATTAAGTGTAATTAAAGCAAAAACAAGAATGAGAAAAAACGTCTCTGAGAATAGGCAACAAATGCAACATGTGACACTCTCAACTTTGTCGACGACTTTTCAATGTCTTTTTGGAAGAATTTTTTTTCGCTTTTTTTTATTTTGCTATCTTTATATCTTTGTCACCCAGCAAATGTTGCCAATTTGTAGACAATTAAAAAACTTTACATGTTTTGGCATTAAACGAGCAAATTGTTTTAAAATGACTTTGCCAAAAGACAAAGGGAAAAGGGTGCGGGGCAACAGCAACAAATTCAATTCGCTTGGCGGCTGCCAAAACTGATTTCAATCGCGCACATGTGTCGTGGTTGCCTTACGTTTCCTTCGAGTTGCCTCCGCCCATTCTGCCTTCCGTTCTGCCACGAAATGGGAAACTTTTGTTTGAAAATTGTATGTACATAAATTCAATTAGTAAGCAATGCCACAAAAGTAAAAGCATAACCAACCGCCACCGTCAACGCCACCGAAGCCGCCACAGCCGCCGCCAATTCAAACTCTGCCTAAATGTATGCCACGTGACAAGGATGAGTTAGGTTGTGTTGGCTCAAGAAGAAGTTGCTGTGGCAACCTGTTTGGAATTCCTACATATATAAACGCCAAAATCATTTAAGCTTTGAAAGCGTATTTGATTGCAGCTGACACATGTGTCAGCTATATCCAGTACACAATAGAATGAAGGGCGAGGAGAGGTGTTCTTTTGGATTGCAGCTTCTTTGGCACGTGATTTCAACATCCAAATGCAATATTATAAAACTAAAACTACATATTAGATGAATAATCCACAAAATGATAAATTTTGAGAAACCTCAATACTACAATAAAACCAAAAACGACTAAAGCTAATTAAACCCTTTACTTTAGTAAGGATCAACAAAAATGTAGTTTATTAACTACTTGGGGAAAAAATATTGTAGAATGATGATGCAGATATATCTCTTTGCCTTTTTCATTATTCATTTAGTCGTTTGTTGCTCTAAATATTATGCTTTTATGTGTTTACCTTATAGTCATTTAAACTTAAACAAAATAACACAAACGATAAGTTCTGAAAGCAAAGGCAAAGAACAATATAAAATATTAATAATATATATAAAATAATAATATATATAAAATATATAAAATATTAGTTCAAAAAGTTAAAGACGAGTTTTGCAATTTATTTTCTTGGAATCAATATGAAATCGGAATTTTTGTTTATTAATGAATATATTCGAAACTTGTTCTTGTAAATTTGAATCTTTTGAATTATATACTTGTGTTCAAAAATTATAACTGGTTTGAAGTCTTAAAAGGTTAATTAAGTAAGTTATAGACATAGTAGACACCAAACAAATGCTTAACAGCTTTAAAATATTTCAGAAAAATAAGGTGGAGCCACAGAAAATTAAACACACAGCAACAACAACAATCAATGAGTCCGCAGATCTAGCTGAGTTAATCGCAAAGTTGGCCCTTAACAATGAAATACCAATTTCGGTTGTCGCCAGCAATATCACTCGGGCAATTTTTTAACGGTTCCAAAGCAAAGCTTCGAGAATTATATTAGATACTAACCCACTAAAATCAATTCACAGTGCACTAGGGATTTTACGATTAGCTAATGAGTACATTGGGCTGAGAAAGGCACATATTAACTGCCTCGAAGACCAACAGAATATCAATCCGGCGTCTGCGAAGACACCACATAGATTTACCTCCTGTATGAGATACCCAGGCACCTCGAACCCCCTACCATTTCCGGTATGCTACATTTCCGTATTAAATTGTTATATACAATTATTGTTCACTCATATGTATTTATCCTTGTAAAAAACAACCCCCCCCCACAATGTATACATTGCAACAAAAAATTTACAATCCTGCACATACTCACAGAATGCAAGGAATATAATGAGCCGAGAAAAAAATTCCTACACCCTAACCCTATTGAATCCCTATCCCTAAGTAACCCCAATATCGTCGCTATCTCCCAATTCTTTAAAGAAATAAAGCTATACCACCTATTGTAAAATATTGTATATAAACTCATGTAAATATAAGTTAACAAAAGAAATGTAAATAATTATTAATTACACTGTATATACATATTTTACAACTAGCTTAAGACCATAGAAGTTATAGCTAGCAAATAGATTAGAGGTAATTTATAATTACCTACTAATCATAGTCTAAATAAATAAATAAATATCCTTGTAAATGTTTCGTATATCATTTTGTTCTTTTGATTGTCCACTCTCAGACAGGTTGCAAAGGAAAAAAACCTGCAATAAAAAGATTAATATCATGAGATTGCTTCTCTGATCAAAAACTTAGACGTTTATAATTACCAAGATGTCTTTATTGCATACAAACTTTTAGGCAATAAAATTAATTACAATTAATTGCAATTTGGATTAACATGGTTGCAGAATTTGTAGCAAGTGTTGATTGCTTATTTTGGCTAAGCTTATTTAAACTAAATGTACAGTAATTATTTGATCGATTGAAAATGGTATCTAGAGTTAAACATTCATTTGATTTCGATTTAAAATTGCTGACAATTTCAATTTAAATCAACCGATTTCCGTTAGTTTGGCAACTCATTTTAGTCTCTGTGTCTGGTTTGGAGGTTTTTAATTATAAAATAACTATCGATATTTTTACGTATTCAAAAAGGATTCTATCTGTCTGTAACTGTGTGTGTATATATTTGCTGCTGGCAATACCAAAAACAACAACAACACCAAAAACAGAAGCAGGAACATTGCGTAGTAATGTTGAGGGCACTAGTATCCTGGTCACAATTGATGGCCATGCCGTGTAATTAGCCACAAATTGTTTAGGCCTAGTCGCACATCTGCAAACAAGCACACGCACTCACACACTCACACACTCACTCTCTGTCTGGCTGTCTGGATAAAACCCAAATTGTGCGCACATGCAAAACCAAAGATGACACAATTTTGGTCTACTGAAATGCATAGGATGTATTTTCACTCTCTCCAACTACCACAACCTAATCCTATCCCCATTTTACGCCACACCCACACCTCATCTTTCACAGTGCACACTCACTGTGGATGTGTGTGTGTGAGTGTGTTTTTAAGTGTATTTGCGCAATTAAGTAGGCAATGCTCGTACAGGTTTTCACCTTCTACCATTTCCGTTGCCCACAAATGAAAAATAAATTATGCTTATCTCTAGCTCACATGGAAAAACTATTGGAAATTTTCACAAATTCCAACTCTCTGGCAACTTGTCGCCGTGAAAACAAAATTACATTATGGCAAGCATATGCAACAGCATTCCCTTTTCCATCTATGTTTATATAGAGGCTAATAATATTATAAAACTTAAGCCCAGATATTAAACAGATGGTGTCACAAATTGATTGGGTCATGAAATTTGGCGTTTGAAGCATGATTTGTTAGCTACATTTATTTTATTTTATAAACAAATTTCCAATCTTATTTCAAGGCTCCACATTAGCGGACCATCAACATAAGTCGTACAATCAATGGGCAGGCAAATAATTCTATTTATGATCATCTTCAAACTGGAATCATTTTTTAATAGTTCTTTTAATTGCTTATTTTTGCAACTGCTTCCTATGAAATATCCATTGTGAGTGAGTCCAAATGTTTTCAAAAACTTAATCAATCATCTAGAGTTATGTTAAGCCAAAGTTGTAATTGAAATAAAATCGTAGAAGTGCTACGACTTTCAGTTAGTTTCTCATTTCGAAGCAGCATCGAAAATGAAGAAGGTGAATTTTCTTTATAGGCTACGATTGCTTTAAGCCAAAAATCTTTCAACAATTCTGATAGAAATTTTTTGTGAAAATTGCTAATAAATTGCATAGAAATGTTACGCATACGCCACGTATGCCAGTACAGCAAGCACAAACACACACACACACATACACTGGAAAACAATTTCAATGCATTTCAAGCAGTTGTTGGCATGCACACAAAGAGAGAGAGAGAGAGAGAGAACATGAGACAGAGAGAGAGCGTGAGAGAATGCCTCTGTGTGTGTGTGTGCCTTTTGCTCCTTTTGGCTTGTGTAACAGGTGCAGCTGGTAGAAGGATACATATTTTGTTGTTGCTGCTCTTGTTTCTGTTTGCTACTCCTGCCACAACTCAATTTATTTCAACATGTACTTTTGAAACAATGAATTTCACTTTAGTTGCTAATGGATTTCGTATACGAAAATGGAGCAGTCAGCAGACTTCACATAGCCAAAAACATGGGTCCATGTGCCACCTAGACTAGTTTGTGTTTTTTTTTTTCTTTTCTGTCTTTCATCGGGTCGAAGAAAGCTGCGTAGGTCTCTTCACTTTCTTTCTCTGTCTCTTATTTTCTCTCCCTATCTGTGGTGTGGTAATGCATTTTGTTTGCTTGACTTGACACTTGCATCAGCCACCATCACACAATGACAAATGAAAGTTGACGCACATGCAATGCATATATGTATGTATCCAAGTACTTATTGAGACAAATGGAGATGAAAACCACTGAAATCGTCTGTGTGACCACTATAATTATGTAGAGAACATAAGAGATGGTAAAAGTTCATGCACGAAGTCAAGGCAATTAAAAATGCACCCAAAAAAAAAATGCTGCAGGCTATTAGAAGTTAAGGAATTGATGCAGAGTCTGTAGAAATATGCAAAGTTCCTGCACTTGCCTGGGCACTTAATTAATTTTCTTTTTAAATTACATTTGCCATGGTGCAATTGTATCAACATTGTGCCATTTCTCGTCACTCCCACTCTCACTCTTTCTGCCTCTGAACCTTCCTTGCTCATTTAGTGCTTCCGAGAAGCAATTCAATTCATTGTTGACTCGCAAAAAGTAAATTTTCCAATTGCTGACACACCACCAGCAACAGAATCATTTTGTTCCTTTTTTCTCATTTGCTGCCCATGCAAATACTCTAAGCCATTTTGAGGACTCTGGTGCAAAAGATGTCCTATATCCCTACCTCACAATGCCTGCCTGCTTGCCTGCCTGTCATTCCACCCATACCGCCTAGCTTTGTCTGCCTGTCTTCTCTTGTCTGTCGTGTTGTCATTGTGTCATTGTCAGAGTCATTGTTGTTCTTGTTGCTCCTTCATGGAGACTTTATGCTGTGTTTATAGTTACCATGTTTTTTGTGCCTCATGGCAAAAGCCCAGTAATAAAAGTTCTTCTATCCCCGATTTATTTTGTCCGTATTCAGTTGTCCTTTGTCCCTGCTTTCATTTCTCCCCTCCTTTCCCTTTTTTGGGTCTTGCATTAACAAGTGTCTTTGATTTAGGTTAACAGTTTGGTATTACATGATTGTGAACTTCTATGGGGCAATTGAACAATAACCAAAATTTTAGCAAAAATTTTATTTAACAAACTGCTAAATGAAAAAAACTACTTCAGGGTTGAACAAGAAGAAAATCAATCTCACCATTCGAATCTGAAAATATTAAACCAACAACATTAACCGAATGTAATTATTTAATGTTTTTACAATGTAACCTCAATTACTTTTAAATAGAGTAGTCGCAAAAATTGAATCGACATGTATCGTTTATCACCTGCTTGTAAGAACTGCAATCAATAATAATATTAAGCTTTCTTTTTATGCCATGCACCCATAGGGTGATATGGTATATTAAAGTCGCACAAATGTATGTAACAGGCAGAATGAAGCATTTCCGAATACATTAACTGTATTTCTTGAGCAGTCTGTCTGGAGGTACCAAATTTCCTTTGTAGTCTCGTATAGTATCCAGGCATATCAAGTTTAATTTGGCTACACCCGTTTCGTCCCCGATATAAAAATAAATATTCTTTTCTCGAAGACTAAGTCCGGCAAATTTGGTATGCGCGCAGGTGATGAATTTTAAAACTCTTTACCATGCCTTCCGCCCCCCTAATTAACAGAAACCGGTAAACGGATTCCCGCAATCTGAATTAAATTTGCCAGACTAATTAATGCAATTATTTTTACTGACATACCAAATTTTGTTAAAATAGCCAAGTTATACACAAAACGATTTTTACTAGATAGGCCATATTGCCAGAGTTGGCCGTTGGCTGGTGGCGGCGCTAGAGTGCTGATGTAAGGACATACATTTTGTCTTCGAACAACTTGCTTACGTCAACTTACTTAATTAATCGCCATAGCAGTTGAATTAACTTTTACAGTAACCGTTAAAAGGAGGCTTAATTTAATGGAATTGAATTCCATTTTTTGGTAGTGATTCTATGTAAATTTTAAGTTGACCACATTAATTTTCTCAATGTTCAACTCGTTCAGTTTTCTCATATTTATTCTGTTTTTGCAGGAAATTTGCACAAGTTTGTTTGAAAAAGAAAAAAGTTTTCAAGTGTCTGAGATTTTGTTTTCCTTGCTGCCGAGACTGCGGCTTAATTAAGCAAATTTCCATTTCCTGATGCACTTGAAATTTTATGCCCCCCAGTCACATGACAGGGTAAATATAATCAGACCTTATCGACATGTAACATAACTTGCGGACCCACTTTTTAATGATATTTGCCTTTTGTTGCCATGTGTCATAAAATCAGCGAAAAATTGCCAAATTATTTAGATTTACCGACGACAAGAGGTAGTCAGCCAGGAGCTCTCCATATTGTCAAATGAGCAATAAAATGTGCTTTTATGGCCAAAGAGGCATATATGAGCGAGCTTAGTGGCATGCGAAACAAGAATACACGGGTGTACGTAGACATTTCCATAACACTGTGGCGTAAAATTATCAAATGTGAGGCACATTGTGAGGCTGGCAGGTAGACTTATGTTTATAAATTGTGTTTTTATTGAAATACACAAAAGCCAAGAGACGGCATAATATGGGAACGCATCTGAGGTGGATTAGTTGTTGAAAACAACGAAAAGACAGCATGAAACATCTATCTAAGGTGAACATAAAGATTATTTCAAGATTATATTCTTTGCATATTTTTCTAGCAGAGAAATACGGTGCACGTTTGGACAATAAAAGCTTGAATAAGAGATTGTATGCCAGAAAGTGATATAATTGATCTTTTAGTACTTTGTGTCCCAAAGAATCAAAATACCAAACATTCAAAGAAGTAAGATTTACTTAGAATCTTTAGGTTGAAATCTGGCATGAAGCTGGATCTATTGTATTTTTATTAGTTATAAAGTTATCAAGAATATTGTTATTAAGAATATTGTAGATATAGGTTTTTTTTTTTCTTTTTTGTTCCTTTCGCCGCTTGACTCCTTTCATAAAATTTCAATTTAGCGAGCATTTTATATTTGGCCATCAAAAACAGTTTGAAACATTTGCATACATGAGTTCAATATAATTACAATCAATTCGCAATCGACCCAAAAAACAATCTAGATGACCTTTATCAAACCAACTTAATAACTATATAAAAACCTCCATCAAAATGCAATAACAGCACAAAAACAACATCATTGACCTTGTGCGGGAAAACTAAAAAGAAAAAAAAAAACCAGAAACAGGAGAAAAACAGCAAAACATAAACAAATCGGTTAAAAACAAGGGGAAAACACCAACACGACATGTCATTATTGTGTGTTTGACAGGCCAAATTCAAAATACAAAATTCAAAATCGATTGCAGGACGCTGCAGAATCCACGGGGTGGGAAGGAGTTGGCGCCTGGTGGGAATGAGAAGCAATTTGCATGATGCCGCTTAGATCAGATACCACTGAATATTCCAACAAATATTTGAATATGTATTTGAATATTTTGTTGTGTATTTTATTTTTGCATAATTTGGAATGTAAAACACACACACAAAAATGGAGGGACTAAAGGAGAAGGACGCACTGATTGCAGCTAGATTTGTTGTCGGAATCAAAAGGGTATATATACCAAATGGTTGCATTTGTCTTATTTGTTTTTTGCTGGGTAATATCCCGTGTCGAGCACAACTATGCAATGCAGAATATTTTCACTATTGTTGCTGTCAAAATACGTGAAAGCTTTGCACGTGCTTAGGGCGCATCCTGACATCCTGATGATGATAATAATGATGACGATGATGTTGTTTTTACTGGGGATATTCCATTGTAATTATATGCATGTAAAATATGTAGAATCAAATATGTATTGTTCATTGGAATGCATTCAGGAGTGGATTAGACAAGGGACAGGTCCTTGCCACTCGAAACATCAAAATTTGTCAGCTATATCGTTTATATGTATTTTTCTTAATAATGTTTTATGAAAAACTAAGAACCTTAACTAAAAATTTTATAGTAAAAATTAAAATGATATGGTATAACAAATTTTAAAAATTTAATCTTATTAGTAACAGTCTGAAATATATAGGTATTAATTATGTATAAGCGTTATGTGCTTTTTATAATATCTCATTATTTTAGCCTCAAGAAAAACTATCTTATACTTTGATAATTCTAGTAAAGGATTCTGAATATTATTTGACTAGATAGACAATTTTCCGAGCCATGCCGTCTTAATTCCCTCCTGGTTTATTGTAAAAACTGCCCTAACTAGTTTGCATTTACCTTACTACTGAGACAAAAGTCAGAATCAGGTTCTTTTACCTGTATCTGGTTTATTATTTTTTGTTTTCTCGTTTATGTTTTGGTGTCAGAGCCGAGCATATTTTTTTATGCAAATATTGCAAGTTTAGAGAACAGTTTGTCTTCTTGGGGTAAGGACATTTTTTGTTCCTTCTTGCTTGTCATATTTATTTATCGAACTGAGGGAAACAAAACCAAGTTTCAAACAATACAAAATGCCGCAAAGTTTTTTGGCGTCTTTCCTTAGAAGCTAAAAATTTGTTTCTTTTTTTTCTTTTTTCCCTATTTCAAGTGAGATTATTTATTTTATACAACATAAGCTTTTTGTCTAACTGCATCGCAATTTATGTTTGTTTAGATTTGGTTGTTAGATCTCAAAGGTTTTCGTTTTTTTTTTTCCAGCTATTTTAAGTAGCCTTTCTGTTTAGGTACTTTAGTTTGGAGTCTGTTTGCTTGTAGGTGTTTTTGCTGGAGTATTAAAGAATTAATAGTGGAACGGATATTATAGCTGAGGGCCTAAAAATTTATATTGAATAATTTAGAATTTAACAAAATCTGTTTTAATACAGATGACAAAAAGATACATTTTCCATAAAATGTTAAACTAAGTCTTAAAGAAATTTAATAAAAGTTAATTTGACTACGGATTAAACTCTGTATTTTTTCACTCCCATGTTTAAATTTTTAAAAATTTTAGCTGTGTCAAAACATTAAATAAATTTTGGTTCTATATATACGCATGTATGTATATATGATATCTTGATCCATTGTTATTTTTTTTCTAAAGAAAAATTACAGATTTTCTGGTATTGGATTCTGTGTGCTACTTTTCAACATCGACCATGAACATTGAAAATATTTTTTCTGTCCATTCAGCATTCAATAGAAATTTACATCACGTCTGCATTTTTACATCTATACACGCATGTCTTTGTGTATGGGCTGGTATGGTAAAAGGACATTTTGATGTGGGAGAGGCGCGTTGAGCATACTAACACTTTTTTGTGTATGTGTGTGTGTGTGTGCCTATCTGGCACTTTCACCTAACAAAAACTCGAAAAGAAACAAACCAGAAAAATAAAAATGGAAAAGGTAAAGGTAAACCATAATAAATGTCGGAACAAATTTAGTGTAGTAGAAGTAAAACTATATTGCCACATAGCCAATTTCATTTGGCAAAGGCAAATTGGTTACCCTTTTTAGGACACTTTACGGCCAGTAGCCACATTGTTTCTGCTGACAATATTGTGGAACATTTGCTTGCCACTCAGGTAAATAATGGCATGTAAATATGTATATTTCTATACCTATGTAGAGAAAGAATATTTTAGGGTGTGGTCTAACGTTTCGTACAAATTGATCAGCTCTAATTTGCTAATTACCACAATCAAAGTGCCTTTTATTTTGGCTTAGTTATTTGTCTAAGCGCAAATGCTTCAAAAAAGCTTTCAACTGATAAATGTTAAATGAAAGTGAATTTTTGAAAGTTTCCCCAACACTTCACTGCATAATTTAGGAACCATCTCCAACTCCTTCTAAAAACCCAGTCAATACGCATAACTTCAATTGACTTGGCCTTAATACTATGCAGTCAAGGGGCAAAACAGCTCTTTGTGGGCGTTCCCTTTCTACGTCTCTGGGCGAAATTAGTGGCCAAAATGCGCCAGATTACAAGGCTGTAAAATGTTCTTCAAATATTTATTTGCCTTTGGCCTTTGTTGAGGGCGCTTTTAATTTGTAGCCAGGCCATGAATAATGCATGTCCTATATACATACACACTGTCTCTCACTCTCTCTATAGAAAAAGCCAGAAAAAAGAAAAGAGTTTGCTTAATTGCATAGCAGAGAAATTGGTCAGAGTTGCCTTTAAGGCAGGTGGCAGCCGTTATTTGGGCAGATTAAATTCATGGTAAACATTTTATATTTCAACAAAAATTTTAATATCCATAAGAATTTGAAATCCCAATGCAAATCCACAAGAAAAGTCTAACAATAAGTTACATTGAATATGTTCTTTTAAACACCTATGAATATCTTTAAAAGTTAATTTTAAACATAAACTTATGTTAGAAATAGTTTGTGAATAAATATCTTTCAAACATAATTTTAATTTGTGTTTTTTTTTTTTTGGGATACTTCTATAAAAGGCCTGTAAATATATTAAAGTCTTATAATTTAAAAGTCTTTTTATACCAATTTATTTCCCTAAACAAAGGCACCACAAGATTTTACACATTTCTCAACTATTTCTTAAGAAAATAAAAATATAATTTTCCTATTCTAAGGCTGTTTGGTTTGTGAGTCCTCTATTCAGTTTATAATTAAAATTATAAAAATTTGTTGCAATTCCTAAAGTAATAATAAATATTAATCAAAGATTAAAGGAAACTGATTTACATTCTACTTTCAGTTTATTTTGTATTTTGTTGTCACATTTTAGAAGTAACTATTTTAATTCTGAAATAGCCAGATATTGAATTTAAGCTTGAAATAGTTATATATGTAAATTTGATGATATATATTATTTTTGCTACACATCCAGATCAGTAATTATGTCATATCAGCATAATTTAATTCAGAATTGCCTAAGGAAAATATCTTGGCCTTGTGAACAAGACGACTCGAAGTCTTGAAGGTGGTGTCAGTGATGACAGTGTCTTGGACCTGAGCTCAGTGCGGTTGTGGCTTTGGGGAGCTCGAAAGCTGAAAGTGCATACACTTAGCGGCCAAGTTGTAGCTGTCATCATCGGCAAAGTCAGCATCGTTGTGCTCGTTGTCCTTGTCGTCATCATCATCATCATTATCAGTGTCACAGGCATGTCCTTAACAACGAACAACAACAACAAGAACAAAAGTAAAGAGAGAAAAAAGAACCCTTTCGGCTTATTCAGACATATACACACACACGCACACACATGCATTGCATTGCGTCTTGCTGTCGGAATGAAGTGCAGGGGTGTCCTTGGCATGAACTTTTAATTTACAACTGCGTCAAGTTGCAGGCTATCTGACATTTTTTCTCTTTTTCTGTTTGTTGGTTTAATTTATTATGGAGAAAAACTTTTCTTTCTTATTCTGGCAACTTATTATAAGGTAGAGAACAAAGCAGAAGCAGCAGCAGTGTCAGCAACCCTTTTGACGGCCTATACACACACACACATACACGCTCACTCACACAAATAAATGACAGTCATGTCAAAATATTCTCACCTCGATTTTTCATTTCATTTAGGCGGGGACGAAGTTCTCGAGGTTTATCAGTCACATAATGCTGCGATGCTGACATCATAACTTATATCATGATAAATAACTATATGTTCGTTACCCTTTTTTTTTCGTTTTGTGTCTCCTTAACCAGGTTTGGTAGGGATGCTTCCACAGTCAAGCAGACAAATGACTTGACTGAAGCTTCATCTCATCTCGTCCGTTGTCTGAACATGTCCTGGTTGGCTTTATCTACCACTAATGTGCCAGAGGAGGTGCAGGGAACAGGATAGCATGTGAATGTGTGTGTGTATGCTTAGTTATCCACCTGGCAAAGTTTTCTATTGTCTGCAAACATTTTCTTCCCTCTCATTCTTTTGGGGATTTTTCTTTTTGGCCTTGTCTGGTTCTCAGTCACGCTGCGCAAACATTTTTTATACTTTTCACTCTCATTCCATGTTGGTTTTCGTTATCCCCTTCAGTCATAAGTTGTTGCTTCTTCAGTTTATTAGCAGTTGATACACTCTGGGAAATATTTTAGTCAATTTTCCATTATAAATGAATTTCAAAAAGGTAAGAGGGAAAGCTAATTTAATTCAAGTGTGTACACGGACAGTCTCTAATAACGCAATTTAACTTTTTATGCCAACCATTGAAGTGTGCTGGCCATGGCTAACATTTGCATCTCCAATGTCTACACAAAACCAACTCGTATAAAGTGACGTGACGTCATTTGGCCAGCCAACTACAGTCTGGACATACCGCACCTCATCGCACTGCTAGTTTTGTGCCACAAAATGTTGCATACATGCCAAGCATATACAAATAGTTAAGTCTATCCATATACCTGCATAGATGTATATATATAAATATATATAGGTAAAGTAGAAATGTGAATAAAGTTTGCAAAAATATTTTACACAGCAACTTTGGACATGGCATAGTTTTAGAAAAGAGAAAGCAGGTTGAATCTGTAGTTAAAAATCTCATGTATCCTAAACACACGATTTCACAATGAGAATGTACATGCAGGATATGCATCCGTACAGACGTATCCTTGGTGCATGTTCGCAAATAGATTACATAGCTTGAAAAAAACCTCTACATGGGGTAATAGGTGTTTGGGCCACAAATATATACAAACGTCTTATTTCTATTAAGTCCAATTACTTTGTACTTATCATTTTAACCAACATAATTTTGATTTAAAAGATCCATCTTTAATATAATTTGATCCGTTAGTTAATTAAACTCTTGACGGTTATCATATGGTTTTCCTTCAACTGAACGATATTACATTTATAAAATCCCTTATCACAGCACTTTTGATATTTCATTCATCAATTTAAAAGAAGCTATAGCTCTTCAGTTTTTCTTCTATAAAAATTATTTACATTTTTTCGACCTTTTCTACGGAGCAAAGAAATCGACATGCCGGAGATTTATTGCGGCTTACCCACATACAAGTGTGCAATACTTGGACAAACTGGAGTTGGTAAGACCAGTTATTTGATGCGCCTAACGACCGGAGAGTTTACATCTACAGAGGATGCTATAAACGATGTGATACCCATGATATTTTACACTGATCGCGGAAATATTTGCCTAAATATATTAGAGGTTGGTTTCGAAGGCGTTTTTGAATGCAAAGACTTTGATTGCAAAGACTTTGATTGCATTGTTATTATGTGCGACATAAGCAAACAGGATCACTGCAAGATACGGAAGTTGCCATCTTTGTTAGTCGATGATAGTCTTCGCATACCGACAGTGCTTATTGGCAATAAGAGCGACGCGGCGGATAATGGTTTGGAAATGGAGGATTCTCATCTTATGCCTTATTTCGAGATGTCTGTGAAGCAGAATTTGAATATTGTACAGCCATTTGAATGGATAATACGCAAGCTACTGAATAATGATCTAATTAGGTTTGTTGAGGAATATGCTCCATGGCCACCAGAGCCTTTGATTGACAATTCTGAACCAGAAGCTTTAGAAGGCAACTCTCAACCGAAACCGTCGGTAGACAACCGCAGCATCGGGTCCAGATGGCTTGATTTGGCTTTTAATAATCCTCTACCAGAGGATGATGATAATTGGTAGAAAACACATTTGGATCTCAAGAACTTATCATAATACAGACAATATTACATTTTATTAGTATGTTTTGAATAAAATTGTTATTAAATTATTGATGCATATAATCGCCCATTGGATTTTCTGTCAGAAATTGTGGCCACTCAATTGAAGTAAACGTCAATTTCGTGTATAGTTGAATATTTTTCATACACGAAACTTTACATATATATATGCTTTTGCTTAGTTACTAAAGCTACATATTTTAATATACAAGTAATCTGAATTGTTGTGTACATACTTATGTATGTATAAATTGTTAAAGTTTGCTTTTTAGTTACACTAGCAAAAAGTGAACTTCCGGCTGTTGGGTAACTAGTCAGGTAGCTTCTCCTCGCACATTAACACAAAAAAATATGCACAGTTTTTGAAATGAAAGTCTCCAGGCCCAGTTGGAGTCGAAGTTTTAATGAGCTACCGGACTGAAGGGGGTTTCCGGGTGTTGTAGTGGGTACCGCTAACATATTCTCAACAAAGGCAACAGTTGTGAAATATTTAAAACATTAAATTGTTGTTTAGTACATTTGGGAGAACAAAACAACAAATGGTCTGCAAAGATGAAGGGGAAGGACATGGGTAATGTTGGAAGCTAATGAAAAGGCGTTGAGATGCATAAACTATGAGTTAGTGATGCTTGGGGAAATATGCATTTCCGACTCATAACTAGAAAATTTTGCAATTGCCAAAGGAAAATGGCAATGCAGCGAAAATTTTCTCTTTAAACGCGATACATACACATAAATATGTGTGTATCTATTAACAAAATAAAAATGCGGCAACAAAAAAAAAAAAAACCAATAAAATTGAAAAAAAAAGTGGTAAACAGCATTAAAAGTTTTTCCTCTCTCGCACACAGAGAAAATCCACTTAAATGTGTTTTCCAATTAAAAAAGTTTTCTACACTTGAACATTTTTCGAGCATGTGCGAAAATCTTTTATGCGAATTGCATTCAGAGTGGCGAAATAGACTTAAGCTAAGAGAATCAGTGTGTCCAGAGTCTAGAGTCAGACCACCATCGTACACAGCTCCAAAAACAGATATAGCTATAGCTATAGAAACCTAATGAAAAGTGATTACAAACATGATAGATAAATGCTCGACTACACCCACACACACACACACAGCCACTCACATACAGCCACAGTGGTTCATTCTGCCTTTAAGTAAACCATCTTTGGTTTGGCTACACTAAATGGCCAAATAAACTTTTTGGTCAGTTGTTTGTATGTGTGTGAGTGTGTTTGTGTGTACTTCTTCTTCTGCCAATCTCCTTTACATTGCCATTGCTATTCCATTTCCATTTCCATTGGCAAATGCTATCGCAGTAATGAACTTCTTAAGAGCTTTTCATTCTTTCTATATTCTCATTTCTTGCTGTCTTCGTCTTTTATACCCATCTGCTATCTTCATCTTGCTGTCTCACTTTAAAGTTAATGAAAATCCATTAAAAAAGTCCAACATTGTTCTTTGTTTCACTTCAAGAAAAGTATCTTTCAGAGGCAGAAACATAAAAAAAAAAATTTCTTATTAGCTTCTCACGATTTGTGTGCTTTCACTTGACTGGCTTGAATTTTGTGCAAAGAACTGATAAAATTAGGTTCAAACAATGCTTTGGAAATGCAACTGAAGCGAATAACTGTTACGGTGATCTTATTTTGCATTTGTTTAAACGTGTTAATATTAATTGAAGGTCACTTTAATATACATACTACATGGGTTCTATATAACTTAAAAAATATGTATGCCTGAAGTAAAACAATAATGATATTTTCGTGTGAAAGGATATTACGAACAACTTTCAATTTTCACTAAACTTCCACTGAATTAGTCCAATGTTGCGTTAAATATAAGTTTTTTTTAGATAATTATTAACCAAAAACAATCTATTTAGGGTCTACTTAACTTATACAATAAATCACTGAACACTAGATGTCAGGTACAAGTTAACTTAAATTCGAGAATCAAATGTCAAATATCAAATACACATTGTAAACTGAACATCGTTTACTGCTTTAACTGATATTACTGCAAAATGTTAAATTTAATTTACATTTTGGAAATATTAATATCAAGTATTCATAATATATATTATATTATGGGGGACGGTGGGTTAAAAAGATGTTAAAATTTACATAAAAAGCTAACAAAATGAAATAATTTATTACCAACTGCCTGAAACAAAATACAAATTTATCTCTCCCACTCTTACTCGATATCTCTACTGTTACCGTGTGCTCTCTGCCCCTCTCTTTCTCAATGTTATATACATAAAATATAAAACAATGCAAGAGGACGAATTTTACGCACAATTTGGATATTTTAGACTTTGCTTGAAGCGGCATTAAATTACATACACACACCAAACACCTACACGTTCAAATAGCTAGGCACACCCGCACAAACACACACACACACACACATACATAAAGAGCGAGTGAGAGATACACAGGAGCATGGGCAACTCTCTTGTAGATTCCTCAGACCCTTTTGCATATACGTTTACAGGTTCAAGGATCAAAAACAAAGTTGACAGCACTTTGATGCCGTTTGAACACACTGAAAGTGTCCTTTTCAGTGTTGCTGTTGCTCTCCTATTGCCCACTTTTCACAAAAATGTGTTGAACCTTTTCCTGTTACAGTCAAATAGAATCTCAAGAGCTAGCGGCTGGGATTCATGATTTTATGGGGTAGGAGGGGTGTGCATGTGCGGGTGAAACAAACAAATCAATGGGAATAACACATAAAACCAATAAAAGTTTAAAGACCTAAAAACGTCAAATGCATTTGCTTTCGTCCTTTTGAAATATGAAATTGCCAGAAGAGTGTGAGAAGAAGCGAATTCTCCGCTTGATAAATAAGTATAAACAAGGAAATCGTAAACTGCAAAAATTTATTGGAAAACAAAAAATAAACACACACACAAAAAGGACACACACACGCACTCAATCTTTTAAAAGTTTTCAATTTAGCAACGATATGGTCAAGGACTTGTTTCAACTTTTGTCACGAAATGAACAATCACTTGTTGTTGTTGCTGTTGTATTTTATGAAATATTAAACGTTTTACAGTTGTTTGATATTGACAGATATTATATTTACTTTACGACTTTAGATTTTCTGATTAGTTCCGAGAAAAATACTCACTTTATAAAATAAAGCTACAACGATTAACTTTCCTTTCTAACTTGCCCTTTCTGCATATTTAATATTTACCTCTTTTCAGTTGGAGTGAACAATTACCCAAACTACTCACAATAAGTTTAGTTACTTTTGATGAACAGTGAATTTTTGTAAATACACAAACAAAAATTTAAATGACAATGATACAAATGATAAAATAGCTTGAAAAGCTCTCATTGTCTTTGTGTCAGGCTTGTGTCCTGCGAGCTAAATGATCTTCCCAATAGATACTCTACCTTTATTCTTGCCAATATTTGGGGACGTAATGATAATAATGTCTCAAAAACCTCTGCATTTCAATATCAATAAACACTTCAGAAAAACAGAGGCTAGACCGCGAAAGCTTTAACCGCAAGTATCTAAAACAAATTTGGCCATTTTACCAGCTGTTCTCAATCTAATGCAACGAAGTTATACCAATGAAAAGCTAAGTATAATTTTGGAAACTACAATAAAATAAAATAATGAAAGATAGTACTTAGTATAAGTTAAATAACTTAGTTGCGCCCCTTTCAACTGTTTCTTTTCTCTGTCTGGTTTTCGTTTTAATGCTGGTATGTTACTTAGCAATGCAAAACTTATCTAGATACTACTTAGCAATTGTTTGATGCAGTAGTAAAATACTTAATTCACGAATTTTTTGCTAGATTCTTCTATTTGAACTCAACACATTGCAATCTTTATGACTAAATAAATATAAGAAATATATGTATTTTGAATATATCCAAATAAAAATCGGGTTTAAAACCATTACCAAGTCTTGCATTTCAAATGCGATTAATTACTAATATAATCTCAGATATGAGATCTGCTATCTTACACCTTTAAACAAATTGTATAAAAACACTAATTATTTTTTCATTTTTTTATAAGACCCAATAAAATGTTTAATAAGAACTCAAAGCTTCCATCAAATTGAAATCTAATATACACCATTTTAGTTTCGACTTATCACACACACGCCCACTTTATTTATAGTCAAAACCCAGACATATCATTTTGAAGCATTTTCGTGGCATAATCGAGTGTCAGTTGAGTGCCAATATTTGATGATGCGATGCAGTCAGAAACACATTCAAGGCAAAGGTGCAAGATGTTTCTAACACACTAAACTGTTGCATACTTTTTGGTATGGGGGATTTACCACACTCGGAAATGACAAACACAGAAGGAAGCCGACAGAGACAGCTATGAACATAGAGAGAGAAGAGAGGGGACAAAGCTCTAACTGGAGGACATCAAGGACATCTCGCTGCGCAATGTAATTTAGTGTGAACTGTGAAAGCCGACCCCGACAGCGACATTCCGATCTCATACCACCCACCCTCTCTCCGACCCAGCGACCTCCCACCAACCGCAAATCTTCCATGTTGCGTACCTTTGTTTGGCTAACCTGAGTCTGGCAAACATGCCAAGAGTAACAGGGAAAGAGAGAGAGAAAGAGAGAAAGGTACATTGCAGGAGAGTGGGCTCAAGTGTTTTCAGGTAAATTTACTTTAATCACTGTAAAGTGCAAAGCGGCGGCAAAGAGCGCAAAACACTTAAAAATGTCCTGGCACACTGGACTGGACTTTTTACCCGTGCCTTTTGTCTTATGTTAATTACTGGTGTCAACTTGCGGGGCAACAACAAAACATGCAACTTTGAGAGCATACTCGTATATCCTTTGAGCTTCATCCAGCCTTGCCTAACCGCCTAACCCCTGTGCCGGCCCCTCTCCTTTAACTTTTAGTCGAAATTAAAAACCAACAGTGGCCAAGGCCCAGTGCTCGCTTAACCTACAATAACACAAGCCTTGGCTTGTTGACATTTTCACCATAATTACCGTGAAGCAAAATTGTTGATTTTATTTCTGCATTAAGCTTCACATCTTTTCTCATTTTTCTTTTCCTTTCATCGGGTTTTTTTTTGTTTTGTTTTGTTTGTTGGCCTTTGTTGAATTATAAAGGGGATACAGAAGCAGCAAAATTTCTTACCATAAAACATGCTGCAAACTGTTATGAGATGCCTTTAACATTCACTGTAACTGTTAGCCCCACCTTTGCTTGTATTTCCCCCACTGGAAGTGAATTTTCGCAGGGGCAGCAGAGTTCATTTCTGGAAGCAAACTGCTCCACTTGCAACTGATTTCTGTTAACTTGCGGCTGTTATGTTAAATGTTAGGGCTAAGGGAACAAACTATATAGAAATAAATAGGTACTAAAAGAAAGATTTTATTATTTCTTGTTTTTAAATAATACATAACACACGAATTTGAGGAATTTGATTACAACTATAATGTTTCTTTTAACATATTATAAATTATTAAAGCAGAACTAAATAAAACTTCAATTTGAAATATCTATAGTAAATTAAAATTTAATTAATTAAGAAGAATAATTTATTACTATATGAGTGTGGGAGAATATATTTTATTTTTGTTTTTTTCTGAAGATTGGGAATCACAAAAATCTAGATTATATTTTTTATTTGCAGTACCTATATTATTAAACAAATGCTTTAACCTATGAAGACAAGAGCTGATCTTGAAATGCCTTATATACATATATGTATTCAAAGGACCAAGCAAGTCAATAGGTTTCTGAGAAGGCGGACAAAGCATTTTACTCTAGTTTATAGAACAAAGAATTTTGGTAAATTTTGAGTTGTAAGTCAATGACCACTGACCACTCAAAGAACTTAGGACCCTGAAAACCGAATCGTGACTGGCATTTATTGAATATTATTCTGTCTATTTTTTATTTATTTAAATTTTTTTTTTTTGTACAGAGACTGATAATAAAAATTCTTGACATTTTAAATTACTTCAAGTGAGAATTTAAATTATTCGAAACAAGAACTTATATTTCCAAATGAAAGTTAAATTTAAACTATTTAGAGCCCTCGATTCATTTGCAGGACGTGTACAACTTTAGAGTTGTATTCAAGCGTTGCCCTAATATCATTGTCATGCATATTGTCAAATCTAATCGAATTTATGTTATATGTTTATTTTCAACATCATCAGTCTGATTAAATTCATAGCTTAACATATAAAGGTAAGTGATTTTAATTACCTAAACATATTATATATAATTACCTGATGTTCTAGCCTAGAACTTCTAGGTATACAGAAATTTAGTTGCGGCTAATCTATGACGGAAATGCATTTAAAAATTATGCTAAAACTTGACAACAAATGAAAGTATATACATACATAAACCCTCACTGTACCCAGACCACAGCACTATTTCTATCTCACACCATGCTCTGTCGGTTAAAGCCCCCTGCTGTCTTTGCTTCCCTTACCACGCAGTCTCAAACCGTATGCATATTTGCATAATGGCTTCACTTCTGAAAAAAAAAAGAATAAAAAAAATAAAAACTTGCTAAACACTCTTGATAGACAAGATAAAACACTGTGCTCCGGTATTTTTGCGCATAATTTATGCTGTTGCTATGTAGATTTTGCATACAGGGAGCCCAGACCCGGACGCGGACTCAGACTCGTCAGCCTCCTCCAACTTCCTACCTGTCCAACGGCCATGGCGTGCATATTTTCACTTGGTTTCATCTATTCTTGTACGCATTGGTATGGTTATGCTATTTATTTATTTTAATGCACATTGCACAGTGTTTAATTTCATTATTTTAATTAGTTCAACAATGTTTTTAGATTTTTCGCGGCTAATATGGATAGATATATTTTCAAAACAAACTTTTGGTTTCCATAATATTTGCTATGCAGCTTACCCTGTGTGCATTTTCTGTGTTGCCACAAAGAAATGCACGGATTTATGAACCGACTCTAAATTATTATTCCTTTTCCTTTCCTTGTTTATTCTTGTATTTTTGTTATTCTCGACCACTTTTTGGTACATTGTGCTTTTGTTCATTTTAAAATTTAATAATAAAATTAATTAATAATAATATTTAGAAGAGTTAGAGTTGTCTCTAGCATTTTATGGGAGATACTTTGTGTACATTTTAATTAAAAGACTTTCGTACTCATTCACAATCTAATAAGCCATCAGTTTATTACGTCTAGGTGGAAATTTAAAAGAGATGTAGATCTATTTTATCTTTATTATATATACTACGATTTATCAAATTAGACAGACATGGAAGTTCTTAAATTTCTTAACTTTTTTTAGATTGCAAAATGTCTACTTATATTTAATTATGAAAAATTTGCCCATAAATGTAGGCAACAATATTTTGAAAGTTTAACTTTCAAGAAGTAAGTTTTCCAAAGATCTGTATATTAAATATTTTCCTTATGTTTTATCGAGGTTATTTCCAGCAAGCGAAAATTCTTAACCACTTTCGAATATACCAATTTTAAATTATACCGAAAACTGATCCTGATCCGGTTAAAATCTGTTTGTAGCGAGTCAGATTAAAAAGTCTTTAAATCTTTATTGAATTTCTTCTGTCGACGCTTTCCTTCTCGATCTTCGACAGAACTGATCTATTGAGCTAGGAAATGATTTTCAAGGCTAACATTTTAATCCAGTTGTTTATTTTTTTAGTTATCTAAGTGTGCGTTGCTATGATTAGCTATGAAAGCATCTGTGGATAACATTTTCCGACATTAGCTGCGTGCTTTCCTCAACAATCAGTCAAAGTACCTAAAGATAGGCAGAATATAAAAAAAAAACAAGCAATCCACTTTTATACATTTGAAATTTGGTAATATTGTAGAATTGTAGTCAATAAAAATGGCTAATAAACAAATTATCATACTAAACAATTTAACCATGGCTGACTTAACAATTAGTCGTAAGTTGTGATTACCGCTCAACCATTGTAAAAAAAAATAAATAAACAAATACTTTTTAAAACTTATTTTTTTCTACTTAAAGCGAACAATGTATATTGTTCAATATTATTAAATTCAACAATCTCAAGTTCACATTTGAATAGACAATCTTTGAATTTAAATAAATGTATTTCCCTATTTTTCTCACAAGGTTCACAAGTCAAGTTTATCTGTATAAAAAAAGGCGAGCAAGCAAAAAACATCACGGCATATTTATTTTGATTGAAAAATAAATCGAATTTATGAATTTATTATGAAAACATAAACGGACGACAACAATGGTAAGAGCAACCCCGGCCCCAACAGAACCCCAACTCTCTTTTCCACAACCATTTTCCTAGCTGTTTCAATTTTTTTTTTTATTACAGTGGAAATTTATAATATTGTCGTTTGTAGTTGAATTTACTTCTTTTCTTTCTGTTTTTGTGTGTGTGCTCGCCTCTCAAGTAACTCGAGATTGGCATAAGAAATTGGATGTTGCTGATGAAGCTTAAGTAATGCCTATGAATATTTACTTTAAGCGACATATATGTCGCTCTTTATATGCAGATTTGTGTTTACTTACCTTTTGTAAGATGCGTGTAATGCGAAGGAAAAAGTGATGGAGTCTAAATACATATGTATGTGTGTGTGTGTGGGGTGACTCAATAAAGTTTGGAACTTCTATTTCGTATGCCACTTGTAATTCCATTGAGTTTATTTGCCTAATCACAAATTCAATATGGCAAAGTGTATTGGAACAAATTGCATTTGGTTCAGGTTCAACTTTTGTGTTCTACATATGTATGTACATATATCGACTATTCAGAGAAGGGCAAGGGCAAATGACACTTGTTCACAATGTAACATCAAGTTTATGATTATTAACAATGGAAATTTTCTTTTGTGTGCGTGTGTTGCCCATTGTGCTGAGGGGTAATTGCTTACTGAATTTTTAAATGACTATAAAAACCAACAGAGAAAAAGAAGAGAATAGGAGAAGTACGGAAATATTTCTTGCAGTTTTATGTCATATTTTCAATATTCAGTTTTCAATTAAATGTATTAATTTTTATTCACCAATAAGTTTGTCTTTTTTAGTTGAAACCAGGCAGTCAAATACAAGTATATTGACATAAACTCGTACATGCACACTTATATATTTACACACAAATGTAAACCGCAATGACCAAGTCAACAGCAAAGATGAAAGTGCATTTAAATTAAAGAGCCTACAAAAAACAAATGGTTCAAAAGCCAAAAAACTAGCCTTAAGTCATGAGAAACACGCCACAAAAAAGAAAACAAGAAAAATAAATTAAAAAACGAACAATATTTCTACTTATTTTTAACTGCACTGGGAGAAAATAATGTTCAGGAAGGAAATTATTTTTAGACTTTTCTGAATATATTCATATTCTAAATATAGATTTTAACATTTTTTTAAAATTGTAATATAATGTAATTTAAATAAATAATTCGGGAAAATTATATGACGCTGATGATCGTTTTAATTTTTTTAACAGAAAAATGTTTGGAAATAGAAATTTTAAGAGGAGTCTAAAAGGCAATTAAAATTAAGCTTAACTAATTTAAATATTTGAAAGTCGGTAAGTAGATTTAAGTGTTACATGTCAGCAATCAAACTGTCAGAAAGTAGCATTAAACGTTTTTCTTAGTTAATGAAATTAAATCCAACTTGTCTAATCAAGCGACTCCTTAGAAATTCTCTACAAAATTTAAGTTATTTTGTACGGTGCCGCTTTGCCAACGGCTTTCTCATTTGTAAAATTGTTAGAAAACATTTTTATTTTCCTCTTTTTGTGCCTTTTTATTTTTGCCTGGATTTCTAAAGTAAATAATTTTTGTGCCTAAGTGAATTGAAATTTTCACTGACTTTTCCTTATTTACATACAAGCATTCATACACACATTTACCAAAATAGGTCCACCGAAAATAGCCACAAAAATAAAACCCCTCCAAAAAGTTAAACCTAAGACCCTTTTTGATTTAATTGAAATTTTTTAGGCTGACCACTTTTTTGACCATTTTTTACTTAGAAACGAAAACTGATTTCAAAATACCCTTATGCAATGTTTTTAAAATTCTTTTGCTATAACTTGTTCAGGGTAATTTTTAAAGACGCACACTTTTACACAATTATTATTACAATCAAAATTTTCAGAACTATTTCGACGTTTTATTTGTAAAATTGAATTTCAATTATTCTATAATACTTTTGAAGTTGAGATAGGATAGTTTTCTTACCTTATAACAGATGATGTATAGATTAAAAACATATCCTCAAACGAAACAATTATTATAAAAGTCACGAGTCTATAAAATGACCTGAATCATTGTTGCATTGAATACCTAACTTTCAAACTTTATATTAAATGAACACTGCTTCATAAGTAAATAAAATTTGTCACTAGCAAAAATCAAATGAAAATTGAAAAATACAAAGAGTTGTAGAAAAATAGAGAGAAAGAAGAATAAAAACCTGATGAAAATTTATGATGATATCTTTCTCTCGATTCAACAAAATGCGCTTAAAAACTTTACTTATGGTTGGCCAAGGCAAAGAGAGTTGGCCAAGAGTAGAAATCGACTAGATGGGGGGAGTTTGGTGGTTCTGGCACATTGTGAGAAAAAGCTAGAATCTCAGCACAAAAATAAACAAACAAAGACCTAAGCTTACAATGTATGACAGTCAAGAGATGAGGAGGATAAAGAAATAGAAGCATGTATGTATGTGTGTGTGGGTGTGAGTGTGTAAGCAAACATATTGCGCATACGCCATGTTAACCATAAGCTTGCCTCGTTGTCAACAGCTGTTTGTTGGTTACAGTCTAAGTTCCTAGCCCTGGCTCTGGCCCTGGACCTGGCCATAGTGTTGTTGGTAATGCCTTGCCCCTGGCCCTCGCCCTGGAGTCTTGCAAAGTGTTTAATGACAAATGACATGGGCTAGTGCACGTCTGTTGTTCATTCTTCATCTTCTTGTGCTTTAGTTGTATGAATACATAGATGAATGACCCCTTCAAGCCTCCAAAAAATGTAATGAAACCTAAGATACAACAGTCACAGCGTTCTCAAAGATGTCTCTTTCTCACCCTTTGTCCTGTCTCCTTTTCTCTATTTATCTGCATGCGTGACTGCATGTGACCGTCTGTCTATCTCGAGTGTCGAGAACAATGTGCAGTCTCCCAAAATGTGACACATCATATCAGGTGCGTAACCGAAACAGGGGTTCAATTTCACTAGATTCTCTTTGTCTCTTTACTACACTTTGGGTTCATGCATTAGATTGATAAAGCTTCAGTTAAAATTATAAAACCATCGTATATATCGTAAAGTGCAGTTGCTTTCATTGGTTTTCTGAAATATAGAAACAAAGTAAAAAAAAAATAAATCCTTTGGTTGGTAAGATTTATGTACATAGTTCAACTAACATAGATTTAAAGGCCCATATCAATATACTTCTAGGGCATCTAGTAGCATTATGAAATAATACATAAGCACGTTTTTGATAATAAATAACCTTTTAGCTCAACGCCAGCTCAAAGTATATAAAAAAACAGAGTTTCTCTTTTGAGCTTGCTGGAAATTCAATTGTTCATTTTGTTTGAATATTCTGGATTAACAAACTTATAAATGTCAAGCAAGAAAAATTAATTAAATCGTGTATTATATACATATTAGCCAATATTTTCTTAAGTCGTTATATTAAATTGAGTCAACAAATTTAATATATATAATAATTAACTAAAACTAACTATGTAATAACTAACTATATATAAAATAATCTTTGACACTTTTACAAATATTATTATTATTTCTATAAGTTTGCATTCACAACTAGATCTATATAAAAAATATCATTAGTATATGGAATATAAATGGTTTACTTAGTTTATATACATTCCTTTTTAATGAAATTTACATAATTATATAAACAGATATTTAAATTAACACCCTATTAAGTAATTAGTTCCAACTGAGAAAAACACAGGATGTATAGACCTATAATATGTTTTTTTTAATATTTCACAAAAATTAAAAGAAGCGTTTCGAAATTCCTTTCGCCGTAGCTCTATTTCTATTTCTATGCTTTAATGACTTTTTAATGACTACTATAACTATGTTTTATCAATTCTCCCCTCGTAAAATAAAGAATCTCTGCCTCTGCATTGGCATACATAAATTGTCTACCCTTCAGCAAACATGCATATGTGAGAAAAAGGCAGGGTGTATAGAACTGTTTTCAAGATTGATTTGCATGTGACAGTTGTTTTTAGGATGGCCAACAAAAACTAAAATTAGAAAATTTAAATTAAAATATATGACCATAAAATGTATGTTTTTTTTTCCTACTGTTGCACAAGTTATTTATCAAGAAATTGCATTGTTCATAGAAATTTTTTGAATGGAATGTTGCATTTTGCTTTGATTAAATTGTTGCAGTTTGTTGCTTTTGTGCACTTTATATTGTCTTTAGCAAATTCAATAGACCCAGACAGACAGAGCAAGTAAAAGAAATAGAGAGGCAGAAGATAGCATAGATAGAAAGAGAGAGAGAGAGAGCGAGGGAGAGAGATAGTTTCCAACTCTCTTATTCCATCTCACTTTGTTATTTTGGTTGAAATTATTAAAAAACGATTTTGTGGCGTAACGTCAGAAAGGGCTTTTGCCACATCGTTGGTTTTTATGGCTTCGCGCACGCACAAAACTTTGGCCAAAACATCAACAGTAAAGGCAATAGCAGCAATAGCAAAAACAGCAACAACTGGGCCACCAACTTGCGCCTAGCAGTTTTTGGAGTTTATGCAGAGTTGAGCACTGCGAAATTTTCATTTTGTGGTTTTCACCTGTAACAGCTGCATTACCGGACTACTTGCAATGTTTGCTAAACTAAAAATGAAAAGGAAAACTTTGTTGGCAGTGCAGCCAATCAAATGAGCTTGGCTAAACGTGCGTAGCCAAAAATTTTTGCTAGTTTGGTAATCAAAAATGTATGCATCTCTTAGACATAGAGTGGAGCCAAAGAGATAGAGAGCGAGAGAGGGGGACAAAGAGTTGTGTTGGGCAAGAGGATTTAAATTACCAGTTGTGATGTTCTGCTGGTAGCTGCCTTTCCATCCAACATTAAGTGCCACATAATTGCTTAATCTCTGCGGCTTTTACACGACAGAGCGTAATAATTTATTTGACTGTCAGTTTCTGCCCCAAAGTAGTAAGAGAACGAGTGCAAAAGAGACATGGAAATTAAAACGAAAAATTGCAGAAAAAGGACGAGACGCGACGCAAGAGGATAGCTCTCAGCGAACAAGGCAAATTATGCAGTCACGTCCCAGAAGGGGTTAATATTTTTGCGGGTCAGCAAAAGGATTTATGGTTAGTAGCCTAGTGAAAACCGAATTGTAATGGCCTGGGGCAGGTCGGCGGAACAAAAAAATTAAAAAACGGATGTCCAGAAAACTGTTGCTTTGGGGATATATTTTAATGGTTTAATTATTGCAGTGGAAAGCATTTTAAATAATGAATAATTTAATAACAAAAAAAAATGTCCATTGTATTCCTGAAATGCTGCAGATGTCTATATATTTTGATGTTGCCTACTTATTAGGGCAGCTCAGAAGTTTTCTTCTTACATGACTAGCCGAATGCAAACTCAAACGTTTCAGTAGTAAATCTTGGCTCTAACCTAACAAGTCGATTTCCAATACTCAATCTTGTGGGTGAAGAGGATGTGTTTTTCAATTTTTTAGCTCTGCAAGCTAGAATCTATTTGCTATTTGCCCAACTAAACCCAACTCTCGGAAAGACAAACAAATCATCATTTTTTCGTTGAGGTGTTGGAATTCGCCAAGTCAAAATACATTCAACATGACCGAAGTAAGCCCTAGTAACTGCTTAACTAAAACAACAACTCACAACATCTCCTTATTATCAATATATTTGTTTTAACAATTTACTTGAGATAACCGTCAATGGAATTTCTTTGACTTTTATTTAACATTCCGATATGCATTTTTCTCACTTCAAAACAATGCAGTAACGACAGAAATGTTGCATTCTTTATCAATGGAAATTACAATCATAATCTGTTATAGCCCGTTAAAAATGCACAACCTGGTATTTGCCAGTGCAAAGTTGTATGGGTGTTGAAATGGGCGTGGCCATCAGTATCAACAGCATCATCATCATTATTATTGTCCTCATTATGATCATCGTGTTAACAAAAGAGCATACTCAAGTTTCATACGAAATGCAATTCCACTTTTGCGCACTTTATGTCAACATTTTGTACGTAAATCTTTGTGTAAGACTATGCCAAACGTTCTGGCCCTGGTATCAAGGGGCGGGCTGTTCTGTGTGTGGGTGTATGCCGACTGCACACTCCTCACCGTGTGTCATTTTCCCTCTATCTGTCTCTCTTTTACATTCGCTGTTTCATCGTGTATATGTTTTGTGTGTGCGTGTGTGTGTGTGTAAAAGTGTCAAAAGTGCTTGAAATTTCAGCAGGCTTCATGCAGACGAGTAGGGTGTAGGGTGGAGCGGTTCAAGTGTGGGCAATGGTGGCATGCCTTGCCAATGCAACTCAAACTGGACACACTTGAGAGGCACACCCATTTTTTTTTATTTTTTGTGTCGGCCCACTTTTATTTATGCCCCAGAAAAAGCTCGAAATGCAGAAATCACACTCATATGCTCAGTTGCACGCAAAGTCAAAAGTCTCTTTGAGATTGTTACTATCCCTTCCTCATGCCCCCTGCCTCTTTCTTCACCATTCGTTTCCTTTCATTCTCTAACTCTCAGCAGCAACTCTCGGATATACATTTGAATACTGTTAGAGTTTCTTTTTATTCCTTCATGTCCTTTACCCTTGTGTGTTTTTGCAAAAATTTGATATGCGTTTTTGTGTTGCCCTTTTCTTTTGGCTGCTATCCAAAAATTCCTTTTGGAATCACCTCCTCTGTTTCTTTGGCGTTAAGGCAAATAAACAGTTACACACACACACAGAATCCAAGTGCAACTGCCATGAAATATTTGGCGCTTGTAGCGTTTTTCACTTTGTGGTGAAGTCCCAAAACCGGAAATGCAAGAGGAAACTCTCTCGGAAACAAAACCATGTGGGCGATATGACGTCTAACTATTTTTCAACGGTATGTCACATTGATTTGGTTAAACTTGGTTAAGATGGTCTCACACTTAAGTAGACCAACTAGATGTCACATTGGGGACAACACATGATACAACAAATCTATAATTCAATTGCTATTTGAGATAATCCAATCTGATCGAGAAGTGTGTTAAATCAACAATTCTTTCCACCTTCCCCGATAAGATACTTTTACTTTTACCTAAAGTCTGGGATTGAACTCGGAAAAAACAGACTTGAAGATTCAGTAGCGTCGACTCAGCCGCCAACTATTATATTAACCCATAAGAAAAGTGTACTTTTGTCTAATCACTCTTTAAATGAAGAAAGAAAAAACAAAATGAAAATATTTAAATATTTAGTCCCTTATGGAAAACTTAAAAAAATAATACCTGTTTCCGCCAGGGATCGAACCTGGGACCTTCTGCGTGTTAGGCAGATGTGATAACCGCTACACCACGGAAACGCCTGAGATCCTGCGGGACAGAAAAAGTAGTTGGACATTTTGCCAGCTTAATATAAGGGAAAATTAAGATTCGTATTTGCTACAGTATTTAAATAAATTTGATTTTTTATATTTTACCTTATATTTTCCAACTCACAATAAGATCAATAATTTTATAAATAAATTGCTTGCATACTTTTTGGCTTTCTTGAAAAACTACAACCCTAATCGTAAACCTTTGATATTTTCGGATTGGTCTAAAGTTTTTGATTGCCATTCATAGAGAAACTTGTGGACTTTATTAATAAGTGGTGATAATTCATCCATTTTAGGCAATCAAGACTGCTGCTTTAATATTTAAAATTATTTATTTTAATTTTAGCATGTCACACTGACTTATTTTAATAGTTTGATAGCAAAAATATTCGCATGGTGGTAAAACAATTAGTCATATTACCGTTTACAATATCGAAAAAATTTTATTAATTCAAAATTAATATCTTCTTAAATTAGTAAGCATAACTCGTTTTTAATTAGTTTGCTTTTTAGTCAATGTATAACTTTAAAAATATTTGCATGTAATTTTCGAGAACCAACATTGTTTTTCGAAATACAGTTTCAAAACGAAACGGGTCCGATTGTTTACATTACACTGTGGATTTAAATGAATTTCGATTCCCGGGTTGCCAAACAAGTATGTGGAGAATAAGATCCCACACACCCATAAAAACATGTAGATATACACAGTGGATCTACACACTGTTAAAGATAACACAAGTTTACTGATCTGGTCGTGCTCTTTTCTCTCAGAATACCTATATACATACCAATACTTCTCTCAGATAAATACAAAATATATTCAGTTCGTTTGCGAAATCCAAAGAGAGCAGACGTGTGTGAATCACTTTTTCTCTAGACATCGAAGTAAGCCCAGAGAGCTCGTAGCTGATAAGCAAATCGCAAATGTTGATTGTAAACAAAATTCTATTAAAAGCAATATTACAGTGTGATACGTTACTCTAAACATTCATAAATACTGGAAACTTTGTTAATAGCTATATATTGAAATCCGTTAATACACACATACATAGTATATTTTGCCAAGTGGCTGCTAACTGTGGGCGTGAATATGTGTCAGTGGTGCGGCAGAGAATGAAAAATTTTTTAGACTCGCTTTGCTTTTACTATAAAATGGAGAATTATTTGTTACTCACAATTAAAATATTTAAATCTCTCCATACAATTTAGATTTTAATAAATATTTTTAAGAATAGACGTGATCAAAATGAACATGACTATTAATAAGCACTTGAGTTTGTTTTCTGTTTGTGGAGCAAAAAAAAAAAAAGATAACGTTATGAACAAAAATTTACTAAAATTCACAGTGTAATCTAATAAATGTTTTATCCGTCAGAAATATTTTTAGCAACCACAGCGGCCGATTTTAAAAAAGTGTCTAAAGTAACAAAATTTTAAATTACAAATTGATCATAAAATATCATTGCATTTCATTTTTTAGAGAACATCTGTAAATCCATATATATAATAGATTTTTGCAATTAATTGCTTGTAAAATTAACATTAAAATTAACAACATTTTATAAGGAATGCATTATTTATTTTATATACCTTATACCTTATATATATATAAGGTATTTATGTTTAACATCTATTCCCTTTGAAACGCCAATTTGGCAACACTGCTAAAGAAAATATAAAAATATATCAAAATATAAAATTTTAATGCATTAACTCTGGTAGTATCTTTTCTGTAATTTAAAAGTGATAACTTATTCATTAAAATAAGTATTTTTTCATAAAAATATGCAAAATAAGATTTTAATAATTAACACTATTCATAAAGAGCTTTCCAATTTAAAAATGATACATTTTTAAGAAAATATTTCAACTTTTGCTTCTCTGATCTTCAGATTGTTTTGAATAATTAGGCAATCAGACTTGATTTAATAACATGGATATATTATCAATGCGGCACAATGAAATCGAAAAGCTTGTCTCCGATTGCCAATCTGATTCTGAGGCCGATGAACTTGTGATGTTAAAGCGTTTTTTTAAACTGAACCTATTTAGCCAAGATGTCTTCGATAGTTGGAATCCGAAAGGCCCAAATTTTAATAGCTCCCACTCTAAGACATTTAAGCTATTGCTACAGTTTTTTAATACTTTGCTTAAAGAGGCTACTAACGTACAAAATTTCCGTAATTTTATTAGAACAAATAAGTTTTATCTGATGAAATTAGTTTGTCATGTGGAGGTTTCAACGCAGATATTAAAGACTGGTAGCCCCTTCAATGCAACTTTCCGACTTCTCTATGTGGATGACATAAATATTTCAGAACCCGAGGTCTGTTGCGACATTGTATCTGGTGAGTTAAATATAATTAAACAGCAATGCCTTTAAAAAAAAACCTCCTTTCATTCTGCAGGCAAGGAAGTGTCAATACTTCAAGGGCACTTAGACTCTGACAAAATAATTAACAGGAAATTACCTATACTTGGAACAGCAAAATTGATATATCAAGATGAAAAACGCTGTGCTACATTTAACGGGTTCACAATCGATAGAATCCAGCTCTTTGATACACATTCATCAAAGAGCAACGAGTGTAGTGTTTTTGAAAGGAGATGTGCGCTGCTCTTTTACACTACACTTTCGATCAATAATGAACAAGTAGGCATTTGGGCATTGTCCCATCCGATAGTTCAGATTTCGAATGCCACGCAAGAACGGGCCGCTGAGGGTTCAATCTTTTGGGTAAACTATTTTTCAAGACAGCCAGATGAGCCAGTTTATTGTTTCGGATTGGCAGTGGCTGTGGAACGTGAATTCAATAAAAGGATGATGAATCGGCCGATGAGTGTTATGAATACTGAATACATTTGTAAATATGTGAATGCAAGTTTTCGATTTATACTGACTTTGATATTATTTGCAGATGAAAATCTTCTGGCGTTAGCAGAAGATGAACACATTACATCGAACATTTTTTTGAAAAAAGTTTGGAAGTTAAACTTTTCCTTTTGGGAATGGTTTTATAACCTTATGAAGCTACTGGAGCCCAGAAAAATTAATGATGTTCACATGACAGATATTGACATGAAAGATGTTGACATGACAGATGTTGACATGGCAGATGACAGAGATACCTCACTACATGCCATATGGGGAGCTGGTCTCATTTCTGGATTCATTAGTTATGAAAAGGCTGCGGCCCTTCTTAAGGATCAACGAGCTGGTACTTTTTTAATTCGGTTCTCCGACGCAAACTTACGTAAGTACTCTTTAGAGAATTCCATAACTGTTTTGTTCTAAAATATTTTATTACAGGCGGCGTACAAATTATCAAAATTACGAAAAATGGAATGGTGGATAGCCATGAAATATTGTATTCTGATCTTAGAGATCAAGGCTTAGCCCGTTGCATTTACCAAATAGATGAAACAGAATATTTGCTTTCCACCTTTTTAGAGGACGTGAGGAATCGGGATGAAGCATTAAATCCATTCATTAGTAACTAAAAAACTCACAAATAAGCTAAACATTGTGGTAAGCCTTCCATAAATGACCCGTTTTCTAAGTTTATTTAATGTGTTTCTAAAAAGCCTTAATAACATAAATGTACATAGAATGTAAATATATGGCATATCTTTAGTATCCAAGCAGTAAAACATATAAATGTTGCCTTCTTCTCAGCTTAGTTTTTGGAGTTTTGTTAGTACTTTCGTACAGTATTTAAGATCTGTTTTGATTATTTAATCGTTCTTTCAGAGTAATTGTTGTTATTGTTGGGGTAATAGAATTCTGCTTTTTACATTTTTTTTTTTTAAATTCAATGTTTTAAAATAAAAACCATATTGTATTATCTTATCTCAAATCTTATCTCAAAGTTTAGTTAATTTTTATAACTATAATAATGCCTAAAAGTATGCAATGAATTGATTATTTAATTTATAGGTAAGAAGGTAATGGTGAGTGTATCATTTGATGGAACAGAATAATTATTAAGTTATTATGGCATATTTTTTAGAAGTGATAGTTTCCCAAAAATTACTTCAGTCTCGCCGTGGCTCAGGTGTTTCCGTGGTGTAGCGGTTATCACATCTGCCTAACACGCAGAAGGTCCCAGGTTCGATCCCTGGCGGAAACAGGTATCATTTTTTTAAGTTACCAAAAAGACAGTAAATATTTAAATATTTTCAAAGTATAATATTTTTCACCAACATTTTAGAGAACTAAATAAAAAAGGCAATGTGCTGATACAAGTAAAAACAATTTAGCAAATGAATTTTAAATTCAATTGGTTATTAAATATTTTCACATATAAATTTCATATTTGTCGAGACAATTAATTTTTTAGATAGAGGAAAGAAGAGAATATGTAGGACTAAAATTTAACGCTTCCCTCGGAGGAACGAAAATCGTTTACGTTTTTTAAGTGGAATATGTCCTCTAGCAAAATCTGAAGCTAACCACAGCTAGCTAGTATTAGCCTCTGCTACTAATTTAACTAATGAGTTTTCAATCAAAAATCAATGCTAATAAAAATAAAAAAAGCCATGAGAGAACTCCACATTTAATTTCACTTTGCATTTTAAAACTTATGTATACACACTTATAAATGTGTGTGTATTTGTGCAAGTGTATATGAATAGTTACTACATCTGTCTTGTTGCAATTTTCTGCACTCAAATGACAAAGAGTTTCTTTGAAAATTCTCTGGGGTAACCTGAGTAACCTGAGCTAGTATTTCCCCTGCCGCAAACAGCCGCACCATACCAACAGGGTCTGTGCGTTTCCCGGCAATATAACTGTTATTGACACAACATCATATTGAAAATATATACTATATATTGTATACGCTGCTGTCGATTTTTTAAGTTACTCTTTTTCTGCGCTTTTCCATGTGGGTGGCTCTAAAACTCCTCAATGGGGCATGAGTATCGCCTGAGTAAATAAATGCGACAACATGGCGTCACATGTGCACTGAGAGAAAACGCTATCACATTGAACAAGCACAAGTAAAAGCACTTCAGAACAGTCAATCATCAATCATCAATAATAAGATGATTTTAATCTTAAACATACTTTCACAATACTACAAATACGTTTTTTTACTCAATTTTTTGAAAAGAAAAAAAACTTTTATTTTCAAAATGTGTTGATCAACTAACCCATTCAAACCATTTATTTTTTTTCTTTTTGTGTACAGAAAATATGTATACATACATATAATGCTATATATCACAAAATGCAGTGCTGTGCATATTTTATGTGCACACCCACAACAACAACAACAAAATCACCAGGGAGATGAAATGATAAAGGCAGAGAGATAGGATGGAGACATCGGGAATGGAGGCAGGAGCGAGTGTTTGGGAGCCTGGCAAAAGCTATATCATCATATTACAACAGATAAACGCCTAAAGCAGTGACGGAAAATGCATTTAAGAGGATGTTGATGCTGCAAGTGTGTGTATGTGGGTGTGTGTGTGAGTTTGCTGACAGCTTATGATTTTGTAATTAAATGCCGTTATAAACAAACAAGGCGGTATGTTTGCCGGCTGCCCTATTCCACACTTCCTCTGGCCCCAAACGCCTACATATGTGTTAAATATGCCGCCAATTCTATATTATTATCGTGCGGCTATCAATCAATCTCTATTGAGTTGATCCAATACGAAATTCCATGCCTCACTTGTCCTATATGTTTTCTAATTAAAATCCATTAATCTTCCAAGTCTACATACACAGGCACCGTCGGACATTCATATATTTACAATGTGACTGCATATATATTGACCAACATCCTGTCGTAATGTGGAATTTATTTCAAAATATTACCATGATTAGGTGCACACCTATGTCTTTCTATGCTGCAAATCCTCATATTTTCTATTTGTTCATTATTAGTTGCACAAACTGACTAACAGTTCGAGGTTAAACTTCAACATGATTTCTTAGCCACATTAGTCAGTGCTTCATTCTCATAGTCTGCCAACTAATTTAGATTTTCTTGTTTATTGGAATTGATTGGTTATTCGGTTACGAACTTTGTTTGGAATTTGTGCTAAACATATTCAAATATTTTGATTTTTAAACCAAAATTTGCAATGAGCTTGTATTTCATGAAGTTATAAGTAAGCAATTAACAAGTATAAACATATTCACTATATTCAATGTAATATGGATTCAGAATACAAACTAAAGTCAAGTAACTTAGTTTATCATCAATGTTTGTAACCAGCACAAAAGGTTTGTGAACTTTAAACTTTAGTAATCAAAATATAATGATAAATATCTTAAATAAGTTTAAAGATTTCAACTTCAAGCATTTACCACAATGTTAACTTAAAGTTAATTAAATTTTAACTTCTTTATTATTCTTAGAAGATTAAATCACAGTATTCTAGTTTAACATTTTTCATGCTAAAATGTACATCTTGTAAATTTATAGGGAATAGATAATTCAAAATTTAACGTTATCTAATAAATTTATGCCGTAATAAGGTAATCCTACAACTAGTAATATCGTATTATCTAAATACCAAATATTTGCCAAATATTTAGTTATAACTTTATATTAAAGAAGTATATTAAGTGAGGCTTTGTGTAAAAAATTTACCATATTAGTAATTGAAACCTTGTCAAACACATATAAACCAGACCAGTCGAAAGTTTTCGTAATATTATTTTTCCTATTCAATTCACATACAATATATACATACATAACTTACAAAATTTACGATAATGCAAAATAAATGAATAATGAAAAATTGTTATATTGCCCACTTGAGTAATGTCTCCTTCAGATCTTTAATTTATCTTATAAACATCTACAAAAGTATCTAAACCCTTAAAAGAAATAAAACAGATACTTCTTCCAAAATAAATTTTTATTTAAATGTAAACATTTAGTCTTGACATTTGTTTAGATATTAGCGTTTCAACGGAATATTCCCAACCTTATGTTTCTACGCTTGCAACGTGCAACAATTATGTCAACACCTTGCCACAGATATTTTTTGCACCATCCATTTGTTTTTTGTTTTTGCTGCAACACTTAAGTGGCCTTTAACACCTGCTGATGCTACTGACACACCTGGTGGGATGCATTGTTGGTATTGCAGCCATTAGGTAAAAAATCTAAAGCAAAATATAAAACGCTACGTGACCATAAATAATTTTTGACAAATGTGGTTTGGATTATATTTTCGTCATCCTCTTTCCCTTTGTTGCCGTTGCGCAAATTGAGTTCGTTATGCAAAACTGAAATAAACCAAAGAAACGAATTTAGTAAAAATTCCAAATATATGTATATACATGAAATATATTACCCTTGAGCTGAAAATGCAAAACTCAATTAGATGAAATACAAAAAATATGCAAATCACATTTTCATCCATAATAATACTGATAATCATTTTCCAATTTTTCTCTTACTTTATATTGAAGATTTGCCCGCAAGATATACACACAAAAAAGTAGGGGGAACCACATATACAAACATATATACGTATATATTCTGATTTCATTATGTACATGATTTGGCGTAAGTATAACTAAAGTGAAGTATTCGATAATGATCATAGCCACAGCTCCGGTCTCTACTCTCTGTTCACTCTTCCCTTGCCGCCATTATTTTCGTTTTGCCATTCACCGGCCGGAGGCAATCTTTGTCCTGGTCTTTTGTTTTAAAGCGTTCATAACATTTAATTTGATTGCTGCATGCATTCGGGACACTCAAATGGCCATGAAAACATATTGAGCAGCGAGTGCCGAGTGCCATAAAAGCCAGTTTTATTAACTCCCATACAAATACATACCCACTCACCATTCACATACAGACACAAATACATACAATACATTCATACAGACACACAACAATGGCACAACAGAAACAAAGTGGCCTATAAGCACATAAGCAAACAAACATTGAAAGGGAAACACTGAAGCTTCCACCTCACAAAATTGTCAATTGTGAAGTCATTAGCTAATAAACTCATTCTCAGGTATTTTGTATAGAAATGAAACCTGTTTGGAGTGAGGTGAAACTCAAAACCATTTTCAGTTAAGTTCCTAACAGCTAAAATTTTCTTTTAGTATACTGCTCTTCAAAAGATATTAAGCCGCATTTAATATGCTTTTAGTTAATATACAAAGCTCACCTCTTAGGAGCAATCTGTTTCAAAAATCAAAAAAGTAACACTCTTTAAGAAATTTTATTGTATTACATTGCTTAAATCAAAAATTAATGGAAAACGATTCACATTAAAAATGTACCAACGGATTGAATTTATGTGTGTTGATTAAACTAAGAAAACATTATCGAATTTATTGAAAAATTGAAAATTTTTAATTCTCTTTGAAATTTGTCCTGGTGGGACCCTTTGTCTAGGCATTGAGTGTTCCCTAAAAATAATAAAAAAATAAAAAAAAATAAAATAAAATATAGGAAGAAACCTAGATTTACCATACTATTTTACTTTACATAAAGTAACCCAAAACAAATTTTTTCACATATCAAAATTAATAAGTTTTGGGTTTCAAACAATATGAAAATCGTACAGTCTGGCAAATCAAGAAACACATTTTAATTAAAGTAGGCAATATTGAAATGTTGCAATTCCAACAAGTTTCCAAAATGATTTGTTATCCCCAGGCAAGGATACAAAAGGATTGATGAGAAAATCAAAAATATAATTATAAAACGGATCCCAAAGCAAATAAATATAACACAAAATTAAATTGACTAAATTTGAAGTTCATAGTTAGAATTGTCCCACAAGTAGATCCTTACTTCTCCTAGCCCATCCAAGCTTAGACAAGATATGTCAATTCAGAAGAGTTTGGTTTTTGTCACCAGAACCAATGATATATCTACTAGATAGAATCAAGCTTATAAATGGAGATACACATGAATATACATATACGTAGACACATCTACAGATATATAAACATATGAGCACATACAATTCAATTTCCTCAAATGTTGTATTTATTATTTCCTCATTGCAGTGACTCTGACGATGTTTTGAAGCGAGTCCGTAAATCGCAACAGTTAGGCGGCAGTGAAACAAATCAGGGAGCAGGAACAGAAGCAAGACAAAGGCAAACAAGCACACCCACACCCACACACACACACACACACAAATACAAACACCGGTATATTCTCATACCCACATGAAATTTGACAATATTGTTGGTATAAAAAAGGGAAGCAGCAACAGCAACAGCAATAACAGCAGTACAGGTGGGAAGACAGACAACCAAAGGATGACTGGGTTCTGGCATCCTGTTTGTATCCTGGCAAGGCATGTGCAACGCTGCCAAGCTTTAAACAATGCGATAAAATGGTATTAGTCACGTTAAATTGAATTTATTTAAGCGTGCTTTTAGGCGCATAACCAAAGGAAGCCACGGCATAAGCCACCGCCGTCGCTATACCGTTTATGATCCCCCCATTTCTCCCTCTCTCTCTCTCTCTCTCTCTCTCTCTCTGCCAATGTGTGTGTGTGTGTTTGAAAGCTAAGCCTCATTGTCAGCATATCCTTTGAGTGTTTTATGTTGCAGATCCAGGCAACAAAGCGGCTCGACAGTCGGCTTCAATTGCCCAACGACTACCTGGAGTCGACTTCTCTCTATTAAATACGAAAATTATGCAAATTATGCGGTATTATTAGATTTATTTCCAGCATTCTGCGGGTGCCAAGTAGCTTGTGTGTCTGTGTGTGTGTGTTCTGGCTATATGGGCGTGTGTTTTGGGGCGTGGCACAGTCACAGTTTTTTGTTTTAAGTAACTCCCACACGATGGTATTTTCAGATCCAGGCAAATGATTTACAAGCTCGCACTTGGGCAACATCGCGGCAACGCTTATGAGACAGTGAATTATGGCTGTCGGTGACATTTGCCGGCACTGCTCAAAGTCACATGGTGCCGCCCTTACACACATACACACGTACACACATACACATAAATGTTTAAGCCGAGAGGAAATTGAAAAAGAGTACAATTCTGTTTGGACAAAATACAAAGCTGGACTCGAATCCAGCTAAGGAACCGAATCGAATTGTAAGACTTAATTCATATGCTTCTCTATAAAACCATATGGCAAAGCAAAACCCGACATAGAAAGTTTTCTATTAGAAAACTATTAGAAAATAAAACTTTCTACTCTGAATTAATTTCTTAAATATATGAATAGTTTTTCTTCTTGTTTGTCAAAAAGTTAGTACTACAGTAGAAATGAGGTTGAAAAAAATGTATTATTATTACACTTGAACTTGTTACCACAAAATATTTAATTTTCAATAAAAAACCAATACTTTTAAAAACAAAAACAATAGGTAAACATTTTAATTTATACTCTAGAATTAATATTATTGAAATGGCCATATCTAAAGCATTGCAAATCAATATGGATTTAAAATGTTGTTTGAAATTAGTTTTGAGGGAAACACATTCAATTAAAAGTGAAGTCAAAAGTCGCAGTCTTAAAATATATACAACTGAGTTGTTGGTGACAAATAAAGATTATCTAAAATGCGTTTAAGTTATAAGCTTAGATGATATAATTAGCATAACAGGCAAAAAAATGTATGGATATATAAAAAAAAATATATATAGATATGTTATATTGGTAACGCCGAAGGGCCAGACCGATGTGGTAAGTGATCTACAATAGGCGATTAGGTAAGCGACTTGCAAAAAGATTATTTAAGATTAAAGGCAGCCATAAAACGACTATCTAACCGAATAGTAAAAAAAGAATTTAGACTGTGAAAAGGAATGAGAAACGACGCTTTCATTCCATTATTTGATGTATTAGCAAATAATTAAATCTATACCTAAATGGGACTATTTATAGTCACACTACTTATCGATTATGTTTATTTATATATTTATACCATACACCCATAGGGTGAAATGGTATATTAAAGTCGCTAAAATGTATGTAACAGGCAGAAGGAAGCTTTTCCGACCCCATAAAGTATATATATTCTTGATCAGCATCAACAGCCGAGACGATCTAGCCATGTCCGTCTGTCCGTCCGTCCGTCCGTCTGTATGAACACCTAGATCTCGGAGACTATAAGAGCTAGAGCCACCAAATTTGGTATGTAGACTCGTGTCATATGTACGCTTATCGAGTTTGTTTCAAATGTTTGCCACGCCCCCTACCGCCCCCGCAAATGATATAAAACCGATTTTCTTAAACACCATAGCAACTAGAGACACAAAATTTGGTATGTATATTTGCTTAGTAAACGCGCACATTTTGTATTTTTAAAAATTTTGCCACGCCCCCTACCGCCCCCGCAAATCAAATAAAACCGATTTTCTCAAAAACTATTCTAGCTAGAGACACAAAATTTGGTATGAATATTTGCTTAGTAATTGCGCACATTTTTGATGTGTAAAGATTTTGCCACGCCTCTTTCCGCCCCCGTAATTTGAAAAAATTCGATTATCTCCCGTAATTTTCAACCTTGTGCAATCAAATTTAGCACACTTAAATTTGATACTAATATCAAGCAAAATACCAAATTTGATGAAAATCGGAATAAAAATAGCCAAGTTATGCATATAAACGTTTTTCCATATGGCCGGAGTTGGCCGTTGGCTGGTGGGGGCGCTAGGGTGCTCGTATGCTTGAGTGAGCGAAATACTAAGATATGCTTGTAAAAAGCATGGAAACCGATTTTTTTAAAAATACGAAAATGAATTGGTTATTATAAATTTAAAATATTTGTTTTACTGGTGTATGGTATATCCAAGTCGGCGAGACGACTTACTTACTTCATTTTATTTACACACAATAATAGTCGATGGCGATTTAAAAATGGAATAGATGACCTAGACCAACGTTTTAAAGATAAGAAAAAAGAAAAACTATACCTTAAGTCTTTGCCCATATGTAACATCCTGTGGAGGGGAATCGTTTAAACTATTATAGGACCTCAAAATGAAGATGTGATATTATTTGTTATAGCCATGAAATATTTTTTAGTTGCACCATTTTAATACACTCCTGAAAAGTTAATTAGAATATTCTCCTTAATTCAAACATTAGGTGAAAAAATTATAATTATTAAGAAAAAACTAACTTTAATAAATAGGTAATTGAAGAGTAATAAAGATATCTTTAAATATATATTGTTAAGTCCACAATTATGTGGACTTATTGCACCTACCCACAGATATACCAAATAGTTTCGAATGTCTCAAAAATAAAGCTGATTAGAAACAAGAATGGTAAATTTCTCATAAAATTTCCCCTTTTACTCAAAGCCACACATATGTACATTTAGAATGGAAAGAAAGGAACATAAAGAGAGAAAACGTTAGTAGAAAGAGGAATAGAATTAAGCTATTTTGATGTTGTAGTTTCTGTCATTGGAGTTGCTGTTGGTGCAATTGTTTTTTGCGTTCAGTAGTAGTATAAGGGAAACATATGGAAAATTTTGTTCTCTGGTTGGTTGGCTGCATAAATATTTAAAATTTAATTGAAATTGCGTTCGTGTTGGTGGTGTTGCTGTTGATGCAAATACAAAGAGGGACTGCGGAAGCGGGGTCGTGCCGGAGATCAAAAGACAAGCGTTTGGCAGTTTGTGGAAATCAACGCCCGAAAGCATGCAAACGAATATAGACACACAAAAACACATACGCCACACACACACACACATACAGGGGCGAAAGCGTGACAAGCGCCAAAGTTATCCCCCAGCATTGGGACTAAAGGAAACGGAAAAGGAGGGCAGAGTGAAAGGACATATGGTAGTCTCTATCTCTTTTACCCTCTCTACCCATTCTCTTGCTTGAGAAAGATGCAGTGCTGCGTGCTTGTTTACTGTTGTCCGGGCTTTGCCAAACGATTGCATTACACACACACACACGCACACACTTTGGCAATACCACGCCCACATGCGACTTGCCTTTCTGCATGCTGCCGCTACGGGAGACACTTTTGAATGCCATGGGCACACAGTGCGTATGCGTTATATGGCTTGTTATTTATCTTTAGCTCATTGCCTCTCCGGGCACTCTGTCGCCTAGAAATGAAACTGGAACTGGCACTGGTAGCCACTGGTGCTGCTACTACTACAACTACATTCTCTTCCCGCTTCCCGACCCCCCTACACATCCACTTGCAGTCTCCACTCCCACTGTCATGCCAATAAACTGACTGAGCACCAGGCGTGGCTATGGGCCACTCAAGGGCGTTTAATTGAATGTACGTGCTCCTAGGTAGGCAGAGATGGAACAAAAGCCGTAGACACATTAACAGTGCGCCAGTTCACGTCGCTTTCATACCCATCTGCTTACCGTAGACTTTGACATCGTTTCATTGTTGCATCGACATTCAAAGCCGCTCTTTGTGGGTGAACTGCATTTCGGTGTCCTCTTCCTTGTCCCCAATCCACCGTTTGAGCCATAAATCATTGCAAATTACACTTGCCCTCATACAGCTTAAGGCCGAAGAGACAATTGCGGCAAGTTCAAGGAGTAAATGGGAGTATTACAATATGGAAAGGGAAAAGTGGTTGGATTAAATACTATAACCTTTTGTTGTTGTCAAGTGAAATTGATTTAGACCTGATTTCAATTTCATTCAAATCGAAATTATACGATTAAAAAATTCTATCTTCTTAAGGCATCCAAAAAACTTGAAAGAAAATACGAAACAAATTCTGCTTCGGGGCTTTTGTATCTTGTAACACCAAATCATCTTACCTAACTTTGTATTAAAAAATATCAAAGAAGCTAACTTCGGCTATGCCGAAGTTTATATACCCTTGCAGTATACTTGGCAATAATATTTTTCCTTTTTGAAATTTCTTTCCCTGCAACTCAATTCATCAATACACAAACAAAATATTATTTCTCTTTTTACCACAAGTTTTTCTTCTTCCATCATTTTCTAAGCAAAGCACGGCACGCATACACATACAGTTCATGTAGCGTTGCGTCTGTGTGTGTATGCGTGTGCTCTGTTGATTTGATGATGGCAGTAGTAGGCAGCAAGCAGCGCTGCCGGCAGCGTTTGAACCGATTTATATTGACTGTAACTTGTGTTCTATTTATCGGATCAGATTCAAATTTTGGGATCTGAGATTTTATATCTATTACTATCATATTGGTAAATTTCATGGGGATACTCCAATTTTTGCAAAAATGTTTCTTCTAGAGCTATATGATATAGTGGTCCGATCCCAAAGATTTTCATACTTTATCTCACCCGGGTAAAAAAAAGCTCCCAAAAAAAATTTCATCCCGATAGCTCTTAAGATGGCTGAGTAAAACGCGTACGCACCGACGGACAGACGGACAGACGGACATGGCTATATCGACTTAGCTTCTCATGCTGATCAAGAATATATATACTTTATGGGGTCGGAAACGTCTCCTTCTGTGCGTTACAAACATCTGACCAATTTTATAATACCCTCTGCAAGGGTATAATAAAATAATGAAAAGCATAAAACATTTTTGTAACATTATTCAGATTTGTTTTAAGATACTTTAGATCATATGATAGTCTATGCTTTATAATTAATAATTAAGAGGAAATTTAAGCCATATGATAGAGTTATTAAAGATTGAAAATTGATCATCTAACCAAAGCAAAAAAAGTAGAAGCTGTAACATATAATTTTACCCCTAAAAGTTATGTGCTGCTGTAGCAAAGAAAAATCATTAAATAAACAGATTAAGCTCAAGGTAGGATAAACTCTTTGTAAATATAAAACATTAAAAAAGTAAAAATAAATGCATTTGCATCAATTTGAAGTGCAATCCAATTTTCCTGTTGAAATAAAAACGTATATTTCCATATCAACAGACTGGCAAATCATCGAGCAGCATTCTGTTTTTTACAAATATTTCGCATGTTTATTAAACAAAATACAGTAAAAATTTTTAAATATTTTGACAAAAAAATAAAAGCCAAAAGTGGGCAAGCTGAACAAAAATTAATTCTGTGTGAATATTAAACTATAAAAACTTTGACTCTTACCTTTTTTGGCTATAAAAAGAGATCAAATAAACGAGATTAAACGGTTAATCTGATTATTTTGATTAGGACAAAATAATAATAATGAAAAAAAGACGTAATTTAACTTAAAAAGGTAGGTACCGCTGTATCTTTTTTCACATGTTTAAATAAATCTAATATAGGAATGCTCTTCTGGTTTTCTATTTCTGATTCTGACCAAATTCATTACCTCAATGGCGATATTGTAAGCTAAGTCTTTGAGCAAACAATATGAATAATATAACATTTTGGCTAATGATAACCTGTTCTTCTCTTTTAATGGTAAAAATATCCTCAAACGTCTTTGCTTATAATGCTTTCGACCTTAACTTAATCTCAATTCATATTTTTTCCAACTAACTACTACCAATTAACCCTTTGGATGAGGTCTTGTGAATGTGAATTTTTTTTAATTTGGTAAACTACAAATATTTATGGCTTATGCTTAGATTAACCCTCGTTTAGTTGCAGCTTGGTAGTAGCTCTTAGCCATGATAATTTTTCAACAAAATTCTAGTTGAAAAAGTTATTGTGCATATTGCATGTACATACGCATTTTAATCACTCACTCAAAGAATGCTTACAATGATAATCTCTGGTCGTTATGCCCTTCCTTCTCGTGATGTAGATGGTAATGGTGCCTTCTCCTGATGGTGGCTACTCTGTATTGCGGTGCTCCTGCTGTTTTTTGGTCTGTTATATCAAGTTTGGTTTTGGGGTCCAGGTTGTTCATGTTGGTCATTTTTTATGCATACAGACACACTCACTCACATGCATACATATACTATGCAAATGCTGATGTTGCATATATGTATGTATGTACGTATTTGAATCTATATATACATATACATATACATATGAATGTATGTGGTATGCATATGTGAATGTACATATATGCAATTCCCATGCATGTTCAACATGATTAATTTCTGTAATAACTCGATTGGAATCACGCGCGCCAGCAGCAACTTTTCCATCACGCGTTCCAAAGACTCTCTGTATCCATGGTCCCCTGTTGGCCATGCACGTTCGCGAAATACGTGAGTGAGAGTGTACAAGAGAGTGTGTCTGTGTGTGTGTGTGTGTGTGTGTGTGTATCAGTTGGCATGGCATCCTTTGGTCCGTATGCTGCGTCCTTGCTGGCTGCCTCTGTGGCGGCATTTAGCATTTGACTGCATTTAACCAAGCGAACGCAATACTGTACTCGTAGAACGAGACCAGTCACCAGGCATTCAGGGACCAACGACCGGGTACCAGAAAAGAGAAGAAGCAGAGTCCTCCATGTGCTAGTTAAATAATTTGCATCCAACTGGCAGGAGCATCTCTCTTTTCAGCTACTTCTTCTCCTCTGATTGCCTCACCACTTGTCTTCCATTCCCCCCTTTATGGTGCTACAGTTCAATAAGTTTTAATGCACTTAATTAATTCCCACTGCGTCTAAGCATTTTGCCATTCTAAATTGGATTTTTCAAAATATATTTCCATCTATTTGTTTTTTCGGTATACTTTTGCTTTTATTAGCATTTGTCAATAACATTAGCATTCCTTCTTCATCCACTTTACACACACACACACACCATACACAGTCAAACTGTCTGACTGTGAGTCTGTCTTCCTGTAAGTCGGTGTGTTTACCTAATTTAAGTTATTCTAATTCAATTAGTTCATCTTCTAATTAATCGCATTCGCACAGCATTCGCTTTTCCGCTCCCTCTTCAGTTTGATAACATGTTCTTTGCCATCAAGGAAAATTGCAAGTCAATTGGAAAATGCAATTTAGTTAAGTAAATATGGAATCGAATGATGGATAACTATCTATATGCATATGTAACTTCTATTTGTAAACTAAATGGAAAAAAAAGAGCAAGACTTATTTTAACCTAAGGGTGAAGGATATCTTGCTAATAATAACTCAAACTAACTATTGAATTTGTTATTGTAAAGTGAACCCGGAATGCTTTTAAGCAATGTTTTCCGTTTACTTCTGTTAAATTTAAGTAATAACTCCATTTTAAGATTGTAGAAATTATGGATAGGAATTAAAATACATAAAAACGCGACGTATAAATTAATAAAGATATTTGATTACTGCAAAAGAGAAAATTATAAGCCATGAATTTTGTATTTTAAATTAAATTAAATTAAATTAATTAAAATTTAAAAAATTATCTAAACATTTTGCATATTTGAATTTTTATTTTATTCTTCAATACTTATCATTTTAATATTTTGTTTTAGAGAGTATTTTGTAAACAGTTAAAGTTCCATCCCACATTTCAATTGGCCTTTGGCCTCCTTTTCTTATATTTTAAGGTAACTAAAATATATAATGGAAGAAAAACCGAATTTACCTTCAATCAATTATTCATTAAAATCTTCACCTGTCATCGACTTGTGTTATGTGGCCACAATTGCAGGCCGCGCCAGACACCAGACACTGATCAAAAAGCGAAAAAACTAAAAAAAAAAAAAATGAAAAAGTTGACAAACACACTAGCAATCTCTTCGTATCTCTGTTTTGGCCTGTGTCTCTTGTCAGCGTTCCCTAAAGTATCGCAAAGAGCTTTGCAGCGGGCTTAAATTAAAAGCAAAGCTCCAACTGCAAGTACAAATTGCAGGAGAAGCGTTTATTTGTCATAGGATTTGGCGAGGCAACCCAAACACAACAGCGGCCAAGCGGCAACGGCAACGAGCGACCAAAGCAGCAACAATACAAACAAGAACATTGACAGGCGCACAGAGTAAAACAAAAAGAGAAAACGTACCAAAGCAACAAGAGCTAAAAAAGGAAAAAACAAAAAGGGAGAGGAAAAAACGATACACGGCAATGGCCACAGCGGTTAGCAGTGGCGATGACTTAACGGATTTTCAATCTCAAAGTCTGGCCCCAAACAGGGAACTCAGCTGGGCTTGGCCTCGCATAGATATATGAGAAGGAAATAGCTCTGCTCCATAGGGTAAAACTGGGTATATGCTTTTCAATGGCAACAGTATCTTAGGCTTAACTACTAAACTAAGCTGCGATTATGACATTCTTAGTAACAGTTGTAGTTAGGAACTAGGAAAATACAAAAAATGTTGAAACAAAAAACATTTACAATAAAATGAAATGCATACGCTATAAAAGAAAACTTTTTAAGCGGAAGAAAAAGAAATAGTGTTTTTTTAAAGATATAACAACTTTCATATAGTCCTCTTGGATATACCAATGAGGTTTGGTTCTTTTTGTACATTATTTAATTGTTTTGTTGATATACTATTTTTGTATAACAATAATAACGGGTTATGGAAGAGAATATATACAAAAATACACATACGACTTTTTAGAAATAAAAGGACTAAATGAAATTCGATGCTTGGCTCTTGCTTGACATTGAACGACTTTGACCTTCGTCCGATTACGAAGTGGGATACGTAAGAATACGTCCGACTTCTACTAAGCCCAAAAATCATATGTAAACTGGCTATGATATTAGTCTGATACATTCGTCTTGCTCTTTTTTTAATGTCTAAATATATCAAAATATTCAAACCATTGACTTATAAAGACAAACATTTAGAAATAGCTGTACATATATAATTATCAAACCAGACTTAACTTCATTAAGACTTAGTCCAAATAATATATAAATTATTTTGAAAGCCATTAGCCTTATACAAAAACAGGGCGCGCACTAATCACATCATCAAAGAACTTCAGAGATAAAATTATTTTATCGCTTTCTATAAAACTTTTATAGATCTGCTGACGTCAGCTAATGTTGATTTAAAAGGACTATTTTGTCTGGGATCTTTTTCTTCTGAAGTCTAAGAACTTTTAAATGTTTTTTAAACAATCCAACAAAAATGAAGTTAGAATTAAATTCTCAACAAATAATAAGTTGACTAACAAACTCTGTTGGCTATTTTAACTGACAAAAAATAAATGCTACTTTATAATTTGTTTGACATAATTCTAACAAAATATAGTAATTTTTGTGTCTTCTGTCTCTTTTTTGAAAACAAATTAAATAATGGATATCGACGAATCGAACCATTCAAAGATATGGGTTGATACTATTTTAACTGCTACTGTTACTGACCGTTGGCCACTTTGCAGTAGCCGATATTTATATTTATTTTATTTTTATATTTACACTGGACTGCTCATGTTGGTTGTTGGTTTGTTTGTTTGTTCATTGGTTCGTTCGTTTGTTTGTTCATTCGTCTGCTCGTCTGTCGCCTGCTCACTCTCTGGGAACTTCTCGCTACTGTTTGGGCGTTACATCCGCAATGCATTTCCTTGCGGAGTTAAAATAAATTGCGAATAGTAAAAACCACCAATAAATTGTCATTTCCGTAAGAGGGATATTACATTTTTTAAATTTATGATCTTCTGCGTGCGTGAGAGGGAACGGGTTAAAGAAAAAAATTCAAGCAACAACAACAAGTGCAAGCCATGTTTGCATGTGTCCAGCTCGAAAGTTTGTTTTGCAATATTATCCGTTCTTTTTTTTTTTTTTTTTGTGTTGCAGTTGCCAGCGAAAGTTAAATCGAAACGGATACAGGACAAAAAATTTCAATAATTTTGCCTTTATTTCCCGCACAAAACTTAAATGCCCCAAAACAAAAACAAAAAAGACACCGGACTTTGATGTCCACCAAAAATTCTAATTAACTGATAAAACAAAAGTTTTTATGAAATATTATGCATAAATGCAATGACATTTTTTGGCCAAAATGGCCAACTGGCCAACAACAGACAGGCACAGACGATGAAAAAACAGGCTAGCCAAATACCGACATCATGGCGTATGCTTTATATACATACATATGTATGTACATACAAACATATAGGTTTATATGACCGACCATGTCGGTCGAAAAACACATAACAAATTATAATAAAGTTTATCGATTAATAGCCAACCGGAACCAACAAAAAACTCAAACCAAACTCATTCCCCGCTTTGTAGCGATGTAATATGTTTCAATATGCTTCCCCAGCTAAAAGTAACCCAAAGCAAACACCCATCACTCGCACCTCATCCAAATTGCCTCCCACTCAACCTCAACCTCAACTGTTTGACCTATCCAAAGCGTTTGTCATGGCAATTTATGTTCGACCAACTATAACAATATTTTTGTTTTTTCTTGTGCACTGATACACCCTACCAAAAATCGTGTTTGTATAGACTTAATGAAGAAATTAATCAATAAAGTCGATTTAACTCTGCGCAAATATAATTTAGATTTTTTGATTAAGCTTTATTTGTTTTCCGACCTATTCTAAGACATTTTTTTCCAGGCCCATATAGTTATTATATTTGTTGTAGATTATTTTTTAGGTGACTATCGATTCTTAATCGAGTTTTTGAACGATAGCCAGATTATCAGATTCGTTTAAATATGTAAATTTTAGCTATAATAAAAAATAATAATCCAAAAACACTTTTAAACTTCATAAATAAAAGAAATTAATTTATACATTCAAATAAATACTATATTGAAATAGATTTGTTTCTACAAATCAAACTCAATTTAATAATAATAACTCTGTCTTTACCTCATTTTCTTACTACAGATACATTCGATAAATAGTTAACTTTTCGATAAAAAGCCGATAACATATTCATTCACAATTTTAAATCATCTGAGTCCGGTTACTATGGAAAGAATTGTTATAGCTAAGAATCTAGATCCTTTTACAAATTATATGGGGAAATTTTATATTAATGCAGTAAGCAGGGGCCTTGGTCAAAAAATTGATCAACCATTTAGTTGTAACGATCCTTTCTTGACCTTTTGAGATACAATCCTTTTAGGGCTGAGTTCGGTAAAATAATATTTATTTTGTGCCCCGGTGAAATAGGAACTAGTAAATTCATATATTTCAATTTATATTATGAGCTTTATTGTGACGTTTTGGGATTTGGCCTGGGCTGTTTTGTGTGTGTCCTTGCTTTCGTAATGTTGGTCCTGCGCTGAATGTGGCGATGATTAGTTGCCCTTGGCATGTTCATAGTTCCGTAAGTGAATGATCCTTCGGCTGATAGGAATGCTCCTGCCGCTGTTTCTTAAAACCTCAAGAAGAGCTCCTAAACGTCAATCGACTCAAGCATGTTCTTGGTTTGAGCCCAAGGATAAATCCAGATTTACTTTTAAGCCCAGACCACTCTCATTTAGAGGTTGTTTTCTGCACCCAAAGGATAGAAAGATATATCCTTTCTCCTTTCTTCTCTTTGTTAGTGCACTTCAGGATATATACTGAAACTCTGTTGGCAGTATTATAGCTCCTCCAACGTTTAAGTATCCTGATTCTGAGGGGCGCTGCTCCTATTTCATTTGTTAATAACAATAAAAACTTCAAACAATTCCCATAAGCCAATTAGCTAATTTTTGTAAGGTTGTAAAGAAACGCAAAATCTTAAAACAAAGTATTAAAATTTATTTAGACATTCTTCTAGCCAATTTAAGTCACGCTGTTTAAATAATTAGTTGAAAGACTTAATAAATTTCGCTAAACAAAACAAGAAACAATAAAAATTATTAAAAATTTAACCTGAATAGACACTATTATTAATATAGATTTCATAAAGTTCTCAAGATTCCTGCAGGTTTTCATACATTAATTGTTATAGAAAAAATTTTATTTAAACAATTTAAATATAAAATTAAGAGTGAGAAGAAGCAAAACTAATCTACATTAACATTAAAGTTAAGTGAATATGATAATTCAATGAATAAGAATAAAAAAAATATGAATAGAGACAACAAAATGTTAAGAAAAAATAAATATTACGAGTCTGACTCAATAGAGGCTCTTTAATAGTGCTAGGCTCCCAAAAAAACCGATTGTCGAATGAAATTAATAATTATAGTGTATTAAAGTGTATTGCTATAATCGTTTAGTTTTACAAGTGTTTTTATCCACTGATCCGTGTTTATTTTCAACTGTTTGTTTTGTTGTTTTTGTGCGGTTGTTGCAGCAATTTACGTTTTGACATCTCTTTCTACATGTCTCTCGGCCCCTTTTTTGTTGGCAAACGCGTAGATTATTATTTGTACATTTCCCAATGTGTATCTGTGTGTGTGTGTGTGTATGCAATGTTGTGGGTTGGCAATTTGCATGTGGTTATGCGCAAATTTCATTGTTAAGCGCAAAAGCTATGCTAAAGGCATTCAGCCAGGTGCTGCCTGAGTGGAGCTTCACCAAACGCACAAACAAACAACCAACCAACAAACTGGAGCATAAACCTTCTATAAAAAAAAAAACCAAAAGGAAAACATCCAAAAAAAAAAAAAGAAATGAGGATGCTCCATGCAGATTTGTATTTGAGCCAACAACCGAAAATATAAAACCCAAGCTGAAACCCAAACTCAAATGCAAATGCAAAATAATGAAAAACTACCGGCTTTCATTTGCAATGAGCTGCGGCAACATCTACATGGATTTTATTTCGATCATAAAGGTAAAGATAATGATGATTATCAGGAGCGGACTTAGAAATGTTAAAGTTTTAAGACTTGTGATACTTTAAAAGAATTTTATGTCTCGTATATGCCTTTCACGTGTTCATATATTGAATAAAATGGGCTAAATTTAAATGTTGGAAGAGAAGTTCGTTGAGTAGCAAACCAAAATAAAATTTGACCTTTGGAAAATGGATTACTCCAAAGCCCCGTAAAATGTGAAGCAAAATATTTCACAGCTAATCAGATCTCGCCAACTATTTCCCCCTTTCTAATGGTCTTCCCTTTCTTATATCTGGTCATTTCTCTTTCTTAGTTATGGTCTTCTTTTTTTATAAGACTTGATTAAATCGCTGACTATATCTTTCACATATAGTATTTAAATATGTTTTTGGTGCAGAAGAGATATCTGTATAAATTTCAGTTGTTTGATTAACAAGTTTTCTAAACATTCCATAAATTTTCCTCATAATATTCTTTCCATTTCGTCCTTTTTAGTTAATGTGTGGTTAAATTGAATTATTGTTAAGACTAAGGGCAACCGGGTAAAAGGAACCCATTAAACCCATCTTTTTAGACCTATCAACCAACAACAACTAACTTGAAACATTTGATGTCCAGCAAGGTGGATCTAACGCTCACGATGTTTCAACTAACTCAACGGTGACATTCGGTCATTTAATATAGTTCAATTATTCCCCCTGTGAAGTGTCTCACTTAATTTACATCCTTCCGTCATCCTTGCCGTCATTTTGCTGCAGGATATCCTTTAATCCGGGCCTGAATAATTGCGTTTATAGTCCCTCTGCACCAACTCAAATATGAATATTCATTCTGTAATTTTCTGCATTAGGTGTTGTTCGGTATATCTGCAGTAATTAGGTGTGAATATTTTGTAGGTGTGAGCCGGGTGTTTGTATTTTTGTGAGTGGATTATTGGAAAATTGGCTTCCCTACGCGACAGTCGGCTAATTATAGCCAATACAAACAATGGATATTAAGAATCTACATCATTTATTTTTATTTTATTTTGTGTTCTTCCTTTTTTTCTTTGTTTTTACTCATTTCATTTTCTTGAAACAAACTAATAGCCTCATATAAATCCCAGCTAAAAACGCCTTAAGCCAAAGAATACGCAGAAATTTTCACGATAAATTTCACAAACAAACACCTGAGATACATCATTAGATTAAATACAAAAGATACAAAAGAAAGCAGCAGCATGAACAGAAAACGAAGACAGAGAACGCGTGCCAGTGGCAATATTTAGATGCCGTTGTAGGGAAACTAAACCGTGGGTTAAAAGCCATCTCAAAAGCGGAACAAGTTACTAAAGAAAATTATACACAATTTAATTCTTACTATTCAGTTTAAAAAAACTCATAAAATGATACTTCTTTGAGTTAACGAAACATAATATTTAAAATTTTGTATAAAAACAAAAATTTCAAAAGAAAAGATTAAAACGAAAAAAAAAAACATTACACAGCATATAACAACAATATTTAGCCTTCTTCGTTCTTGGAATCCATATGACATAGCGTGGGCGAGACTCTATAGTTCATTACCTTATTATTATTTAGTTGAAGAGTTAACTTAAGTTTACAAAGTTTAAGCCAACAGTTTGTAGCCAAGGCTACCAAGGCCTTCGGCTAAGTTCCTTATCTATTTTGCTATGACCTTAACTCTCCCATTAAAAAATCTTAATAAATGATGCCTATAGAATGAAAATACTCTAACAGTCAAAGAAAAAACACTGACCTGCTTGGGTTAATTTTGAAAATAAAGGAACAATGAGGTAGCTTTCGATTCAACTAAAGTGAATTTAGGCGGAACAATGGGCTCTCCAAAGGATTAAAGAGATGCAAAATATATATCGATTAGATTTGCTACATTATACATACATATGTATGTAAAGGAAAAACCTTTCAAAAAATGGCAAAGATTACAAATAAAACTTTTACATTTTTCAATATTATTCGTATGTTAAACCACTGTCCTGGGATCTCTGTTCTTGCTACTTACCTTGGCAAGCTCATTAGTGAAAAATTACTGTTGCGGTGACTTATGTCATTTTGCATGAATTTGTATTTCTGCTTTTATTTTCCATGTTGCTATTTTCACTGCTGCCACTGCTGCTGCTATTACTATGACTGGGGCATGGTCTAAGAAATCGCTGGCCATGTATCATCTGCATCATTTGGCTGGTTGATGATGGTGGGGGGTCTTTGTCGAATACAAACAAAGACAATGACATAACAGTGACAGTTGCCACAGTTGGAGTGACGGCTTTAAAAATGTGTAGGAGAAAAAAGGATTTCCTATGTAATTTATACATTTTTTTCTGTTGTTTTCTTTGGTTTCAGTGTTTTTGGCAGCTACGCAATTTTCTTTAGCGTTACGTGCCACACTTTCTGAAGCGACAAATATTCCAAACTTTGTGTGCGGTTATTTGACTTTTACTGGCATGCAAATCATCAGATGGAATGTCAGGCATTTGAAGATTCGTTCAACCTTCTGTGTAGGTATTCGGTAGCCCACTTACCCGCAAAATGCTCGTTTAATGAAGACCGTAAAATACACACACACGCACGCACACATAAACGAAGACACACACAGGCAGGAAAAATTATTAACGCTGCTCTGTGGTTGGTAATTAAAAAAAAAAAGAAAAGATATTGCTCATACGTCACGTGAGGCATTTTTTAATGTTTTCATAAATGTTACGCATACACAATGGGAGGCAGTGTCTGTGTGCGTGCCCAACTGTGTATGTGTATGTGCGGAAGCAGGCAAAAGTCAGCACCAAATGTCAACAGTAAATGTTAAAATTTAATAATAAAAAAAAAAAACTTTACATTCATGCTGACGCCAGCATACGTAGCCCAAAAAATATGTAATATTAAAAAATTAAGTAAACATTTAAACATTCTTCTTTTATGGCAAAGATATTGTTACTTTTTTGAAGCTTTAATTTTAAATTTAAGAACCAGTAAGCGGTAACCAGTTAAAAAGTAGGTTACTAAGTTTAAACCCAAAAGAAATACCTCTTGTTGGAATACATTTAAATTGAAGATAAAAAAAAAAAAGAATTCACTTTATTTGATTTTTGCTTATAATTTATAAAAATAAAATTCGATAACTTCTCCAATTTTTCGTTTGCTCCAAACAATGTTCTTAAGGCTAAAGAATATATTAAGAACGATTAATATTCACTTTGTCGGGAGAATAAAAATTTGTTTTATATTTGTTTTCTTTTGTTTGTTTTAGAAAATATTTTATTCTGTTACAGTTTTGAAATTCTACGTAATTAAACAAGCGTCTTAAGAGACTAAGATATATTTAAATCAAATGAAAAATAAATGTATTTTATAATTGTGTTCCCTGGACAATAAATGAGACGTTTTGACATTTACTTATATACTTTAAATAATAACAAAAATTTTAGCATGGGCTTAAAACTTTATGTACAATATCCAAACTTATATATTTTAATATGTATGTATCTGTATTTAAAAACAATTTTAATATATAAAACACTCCTTTTCTTGAGGGCAATTATTCAATTTATAACAATTTTATTCGGAATTTATTCTTGTCAGAAATGTTAATTATTATTATTTAATACATTAAACTAGAGAACCGACTTGAAGATACCATGCACAGTATTAAAGTCTACATAGATGCACAATTTGGCCTAGTCAGACAAACACTTACTGCGTAGTCTTAATCGAGTTAACTAATTATATTATCATCCCTTTATGTTATCATAGAATTACACTTTAATCATTTTGATATACTCTTTTACTACATAAATACAGGGTAAAAGATTCGAAAAGCTACATAATTCTTTTAAAATTTGTATTTTATTGACAGCTTGTAATGCAACATGGAAATTATTTAATTCATTTCTTTTTTAAATAATTCTGTTATTGGCATGTTAAATTGTGCCTTTGCCCAAACAATATTTAAATATAGCTGGTCATTGTTTTAAACTATAGCACTAAGATTTTTTAATAAAATTGTTTGTTATTAAATGAAATAAAAATAGCAAGGCTAAATGCTTCAATGGCTTCACAGCAAAATGTTTTGGGCAAATATTTTTACTGCACATGATTCTGTGTTTGCTTCTTTCTAAGTTTTGTTTAGCCATTTCCCTTTTTTGCATACTCTTGCCAATGAGTATATTTAACTTTGGCTTAAAGTTGTACAAAAAGCACTTTAAAATTTAAATTAAATTTAATTCTAAGGAAGAACGAATTTATTGGGGTTTAGTGCCTAAACAGTAAATAATTAGTTAAAATATAACTCAAGTAAAACTTCCAATAGATATGTATATCAGAATAAAATTACTACATTTCATTCATAATTTATATAAAAATACTGGAATGTAGTTTCTAGCAGATTCAGTTAAATCACTAGCAACAAATACTCTTATAGGAGTATTGGAAAATATAAATTATGAAATGTATTATATCTCATGGCCTTTCATTTAGCATTTTGTGGCAAAATATAACGTTTTCCCCAATACAATATGTTGATAGAGTTAGAGGTGGGGTTCCACATTGTTCATTATTGAATTAAAAAATTGCAAACACAAACAGTACCACAGTAACCACTCGATCTCAAAAGCTTAGAACAACTAAAGACATCCAAAAATGATAGGCAAATTTTGAGAAAATTCCTTAAATACTAGAATATTTGTGGCAGTATGAATATTCTGAATCGCATAAAATACAAGTTTTTTAAAGGTCTAACTAATTTTTTAGATTGAATTTACTATGTTAACAAAAAACTAAAAATTTACAGCTTTGATACATTATTTCCTTTTGCTTGAAAAGGGTATAGAAACTTCTTTAAACATTATAGCGACACTTTTGTCCTGTTTTGTTTTTATTTTTTTTTTCGTTTTTTGTTTGCCCTAGCACGCTTCATATTGCTCACGCGCGTAGTAAAGCTTTGGGAGTAGCATTTTCATCAGCCCTCCGCGGTGTCATTTATCAAAAAAGCTAAAAGAATATATTTGCATTTTGAAATATGGCATTTTTATGCATTGGTGTGTGTGTGTATTTGTATGTGTGTGTGTGTGCTGTGCTGGTATGTGTGTTGCAGTTTTCCATTGCAGAAATTACCCCTCATCGCGTATAGAAGAAAAATTCATATAAAATACGAATTCATAAGGCGAAAATATTGTGTGCGTTGTGTATACGCCACGTTTGCCGCAATTTATGCATACATGTGCAGCTTCCCAGTTCCGTCGGTTTTTTTTTTTTCTTTTTCTTTCTCTGAGTCGCCTTATGCTGTTTGTTACATGGCCAACAGAAATTTGTCATAAGTGCATTGGCCAGAATTTTTGTTTGCAGTGGAATGATTGCTGTAAGAGAATCATCAGTGTCAGAAAAGAACGATACATCAAGGAAGAGACAACCAATAACAATGAGGAATTGTCTTCAGAAAGGAATACTTGATTATGATAGACTGTTGTTATTTAAGGATTTCTCTGCAACACTTAGATGTTAAAAAGTTAAGCATTAGATTTCTTGTGATCTACTGATCCTTTTATAGTTCTCTTTATGCAAAATAATTAAATTTTTTCTTCGTTTTTTGAATATTAATGATTTCTACTATGAACGCATGTATACATAGATACATCTACTGGAACAAGTTAATTAATTCTATTTAACTTCTTATTATACTCACGACTAGAGAGACCTTCAATGGGAGTAACAATTTTAGCCTATTTGGTTGAGGCAAATTTACTTCCTTAAGCTTAAATGGCAAATGAGCCGCATGTTGCACCATAAAATACAATACTTAATGCTTTAATAAAATGCTTCCCCTTGTACATATACGCACATACACTTACATGTTATTCAATTGGAGGCTGATAGCCATGTGGATATGGGCGTGGCTGGCAGCTAACTACGCCAACAAATTAAGCGTTGAGGGCATGGACATGGCCAAAGATATATACAATAGCACTTTAAGCAGACTTTCAGCTTAACACTCAGTATTTTCTATCCCTCTGTTTCTTTTTCTCTATCTCTCTCTTCTTTCAGTTTTTCTTCCTAGTGCCTTTTGGCCTTTACCACCTGCCAATGTTCTTTTTTTTCTTGGCAATTTATGCATCATTTTCTACCCTGTTAAAAGCAAATGCAAATGGAAATATTTAACAAAATGTAAAAATAATAAAGTATGAAAATTATAATGATAAAATTTTGAAAAAGATATTTATAAGACGACAAATACAAATATACCAAATTAAGTAATTATAATTTAATAAATTCATTAAATTCTATTTTGTTATTAAAATATTTTTAATGTCGCTGTATAAATATCTGAATTTGATTTATTTTTGTAAGCTAGAGCAATTGCTCTAGATGGAACCCTATTTGTTTATTTCACTATGATTCAAATTTTAAAATATTCACTTTATTAAATAAAAAAAATTTGCTAGGGAGGTATGATGAAGATATTTAATGTATTTCGAATATTATTGCAATCGGGCTTACCAGAATTTTTTTAACTTCAAAAGAACTTCTTAAGAACTGCTTTTTAAGCAAATGTAAAACCATTTCATCGAGAGAAATGTCTTGCTGGTTTATTTTAGGCACCTAAAAATAATTAAGTCTAGATGAAAAATTGTTTATTTTTAAATTAATTTGTGATGGGTATTTTGTAGTCTTACCAAGTTGTCTTTATTATTTTTTTCTGCCTAACTTCTTTTACCTATTTTTGTTTTGGCTAGTTTGCTTTTTTCCGTATTCTTTATTTTCCCCTTTTGTAACTAGTTGGTATCCTATAAGGCTACTATAGGAGAGTATATTAGGGCTACTAAAATATATTTACATGATATAAATATATCATGATTCGCCTTGGGAGTCTTATATTAATAAAAAATGTTTACTTTCGAATCTCAAAATCTTTATACTTACCATAGTAAGGTATCTCTTAAAAATTATGTTTCGAATTATATCTTAGGGGTTAGGGTATGAAAACAGTGTGTACTCTAGTGTTGGCTTTTTTTTTGTTTTGCTGTTTTTACTAATTAACCGAAACATGGGCTTCTTGTAGTTACGCCTTACTTTGCCACTTCCTTTGTTACATCTTTCACCCACCACTTACGACGTGTGTGAACGAGTGTGTGCAGAAGTGTTTGGTTGTGTGTGCGATGTGTGTGGGCTGTGTGTACGTATGGCATTGATGAAATACCGAAGCTGTGTGTATTATTTTGCAATTAGACTGTCGGCCATGCTGTTGGGCTAAAACGCCTACAGACACACACACGCCCATGAGTTTTTCCTCTTTCCTATATTTTGTTGAAACATATTAGCTTTAATGCATGATGGTGAAAGTTTTTGCTTTAATTTAAATGTTTATATGCAAAGAAAAAAACACAAAAATTACAAAAGGCATTTTCACGTAGTATTAATTAAGCATCTACTCACAAAAATTTCAACTCGCTTTGCCCTGTTAATGAGCTGATAATGAATTTTTGTAAAATTTACAACTCGTTTCCATTTTTATTATGGCCAGATAAATTAACTGTTTGTTTGTATCTATATATATTACGTATATTATTATATATTATTATTGTAAATGAACCAAAAACATAATACATTATTTATGCAGCAGAGCGCCAAGTAAATTGATCGGCATTTTTCATTTTTCCTTTTTTTTAATTTTAAATTGTTAATTTATGCACTTTTTTGTTGGAAGCTTTTACCCCCTCTTTTTTTTGTACATATAATATACATATGTTGTAATATTTTTTTCTTTCCATGAGGAATGAAAACTGTTAATTTTCCTGTAATATATGAGCAACTATATTAAAGCCAATGTCATGATTATAATTATAGAAGGTTTCAAATGTATATTTTAACAATTAAAAGTTATTTTTGATGACTAATTTCCGATTACCATACATTTTTAATTTGCTAGTAAATACAATTCGCTTTCTAATTAAGAAAAAAAAACACTTTAGTTTCAAATTTCTTGCAATTAATTGGATATTAAATTGGAAAAACATAAAACTATTTTTGCTTTCTAATACTTCAGAAAAGCTGCATCATTTAGCAAAAAGTAATAATAATTTAAATTGATCCAAATAGAACACATTCCACAAAGCATTTTATAAAATTTCTAATTACAAACCAATTATTTGCGAATTATCTTTCTAATAGTCATAAATAAATAGCCAGAAGTCAGATCGTTCGCTGATCATAAATAATTTGGTCAAGACTTGAAAATTATTATTATTTTTTTTTTTTGGAGTTTCGGCTGATTTTAGAATCATATTTTTAATTGCTGTTACTTTATAAACATAAATCAGATTTGAGCATAGAGAGCATTTTAACGATTCCTCTTTCTAATAAATAAGAAGAGTCAAAATGGAGGCATCAAGGTGATTTAAAAAAAAAATAATTTCAAAATCATATAAACAAAAGTTGAAATGTTTTTAAAAAAGTTTTTTCTTAAACGTTTTTTTTTTAATAATATAATACAAATTGTTTATTTATTTGCAATTTATTATAAGGCGACAATAAGCAAATGTGACGATTTTCTTAAACGTAAGTAAATTTTTTAAAACTCATTTAAGAAACTCAGATAATTAAGCAAATATGTCTTAACCAAAATGGAGTGACATTTAGAATAAAAAAGATTGGTGACTTGTCTGAAATAAATTACAAAATTTAAACACAATAAAACAGTCTTTTTGCAGCAAAAACCTCATATCCTTTTTGGAGGAACTTGGGGTCGCTGATTTTGAATATGAACTCGGTTTTGTTTTGATTCTAGTTTCTGAGATTTTCAAGAAACCCTAATTTTTAGAGGTACCTTACTTCACTTCAAAATACCTTTTTTCTCTTAATCAGATTATCTCAAAGATGTTTTCATTGTCTACCAAAGGTAACAGATTACCAAAAGTCCATGTATTTTGTCAACATTTAGCCAAATTCAAAACGGGGTTATTAGATAAGTGATGAACTGATGTTTTCTATCTATTTTGTATCGTTTCTGTATTTTATTTAACCTGCAAAAAACTTACTTATTTGAATAAAATTGCCGGAGCTGGAATTAATTTACGATGTGCCAGAACATAGTTAATGCGAAAATTTGCTGTATACACAAAAAGATGGACTCTGCTATTGTTATTTTTTCGCTTTTTTTTTTTTAGTTGAAATTCCGGTCCAGTTTTAGCATTTAAGATTCGGTATGTTTACTGATGATATAACTTTGTCGTTCTTAAATTAGCTAGAGGTTTGTCTCTTATATGATAAAGAAATCATAATTTCAAAGGAAAATGTAGATTATCACAGAGACAAACCAAAATTCAAATGAAAATATAAAATTGTTAATTCTAATTTGTAAAGCTAATTCATTTAAATGCACAATTATTTTTATGTGCTCATAATAAGGGTAAATTTATTTTTTTGCATTATAAATAATAAAACATTATAACAAATTGAATTTATTGTTAATTATAAAATTTAGATAATTTAAATTGTGCTGAAGTGGTTTTTGAGGGCACATAAATAATGTTGAAATAAGGCCAGAACTAAAAAACAAATTAGTTAAATAATAAATGGATTTGTATTTCGTATACACATTCCCTCTTTTCGGCCTCTCTTTCTCTTTCGCTCTCTCATTTTGTATAAGCATGCTTTACACTTGCTTTCTCTCTCACTCTAGTGGAGTGCATCTTAAATATGCCACAAAATGTGTAAACATTTAATGCTGATTTAATTTAAATGCAATTAAGTCGAGTGCTTGATTTGCGAGTAATTTAATTTGCTATTGGTCCTGTCAAATTATTATTCGTCCAAACAGTTTAAATGTGGGGGGGGAGGTAAAAAAAAAAAAGAATCCATTATAAACTAAAACAAAACATTGTAATTTCATGGATGTATATCTTTTAGCGCATTTTGTATTGTGCAATATTAATTTGATTAGCTAAAAATGGAATTTAAGCACAATTTGTGGCATAAATCAATCTTTAAAATGCATTGAATGCATTGATATACATTAATTAAAGAATAATTATATAATTGTCAATTAAATTTATGCGTAGTCATATGCCTTTTAATTTTTTAACCTATAGTAAAAATTTTATTTTAATTATTATTTTTAATTAGCTATCAAATATTTGATGATAGTTACAAACTAGAAAAAATAGACAATATGAATATTAAAATCAATGATTAAATAACAATTATTCCCTTCGTTTACTTCTCATTAGTTTATGAATGTTTTTCATGATTTAATTAAAAAAACATTTGAGTGATAAAAAAAATGTAATCCCCACATTCATACAGTGTATGTATATTAACAATTATCAATTTAACGAAAATTTCTACAAGTTAAAAAAAAAGTGGGAAAAATCTAAAAATTATATATGTATCATTCTTAATTATTTTACTCTGGGCTGTTGCATTATAGTTTATTTTAAATAGTTTATATTTTTCTCTTCTTAGGTCTCTCATTAATTATTAATGATGTCTTTATTTATTTTTTTTCTAAATATTTTAGCCAAGTTAGAAGATGTAATAAACATTTTGTTCTTCTCTCATGTTTCCATATAATTTTTCAACGCTTCCGAAGTCTATTACAAACTTAAATATTCTACTTTTTACTCGTTTTTGTTTAAAATGAGAAAAATGTAATTTATTAAAATAAATAAACCAAAAATTAATTACTTCTGAACTGTGGGTGAATTATTCTACCCACTCTCAATATTTACATCTGTCAGCAGCAGAAAATCGCCGCATCGTCTAACTAATTTAATGCATTTTACATTTTACCGCATTTATATAGGAAAAACCAACCCACAGCACAGAAAAAGGCATCGAATAAACGGAGGGTCACACCCACTAGAAAAACAAAAGTTAACAATAGAATTAGAATCCAACTTTTGTATTGTTTTCTACGGCCAGTTAGGTTTAATAAACGGTAACTTGACTATGCTCAACACAATTCCATTTACCCACAAGATTCAGCCCCCAACCCCTTAAACTCTCTGCCTATTGTTGGCGGCTACCACGTGTATTATTTATTTATTTAAAAATCCCGCCTACTTGGAACCTAGGGTGAACCTTTTTAGCCACTTTCATTTTAATGTAATCAAATGAACGTGCCTGGCATTATACTGTGGCCAATAAATTTTCACAGGGCAAATACATAGATGAGAGTAGAATTGGCTATGGCAATGGCCACCCGCGGGATCTTTTCCCCAGAAGCCATCACAAAAATAACAATGAGAGTATTCCACGAATGGCAGTAGCATTGATGCTACTTCTGCCCCTTCTTTCTCTCCCTCACCCATTTGTTTTCTCTTCTTTGGAAACGTGTAAAATTGAAAAATGCTCAAAGTAGCCAAAAAGAAAAGTGAAAACCGCATTCGAAACTGGCCGCATAATGGCAAGTAGTGGTAAGAGAAAGTCCATGACCATTAGATAAGCAGATGGGAAATTCGTTTCTTTTGTATAATATAAAATATTTTCTATCAAAAAAAAAAAAAAAATTCTATCATACACCACATTTAGTATTGATTTGATGATTGTATTGATTAGATGAAGATCTATATTTTGTTGGATCAAATTAATATATCAAAACACTAAAATCTTTGGCAGTTAATACAAAAATCAAGTTATACATTTACGTTGAATGGTTTCTATTTTATCTATGTTCTATAATTTGTATAAACTATAACTTTGATTATTTTAATTATTGGTATATTGGTAAGTCCAATTTTGCCGATATCAAGTGAACTTTTGTTCCACTATTAAACTTTAAATAACTCTAAAAGACTATTCTTTATAAACATTTAAATGTTAAAAATTGCGTATTGTTTTCGTTCCATAAAGAACATGGAGGCTCTAGTAAAAATCCCTTAAAAGAGTATGATGAATTCCATTGATAAATATGTGATCAAATGCTGATATTCCATTAAATATTAAGCAAACTATTTCTTTTTTAAAAGTTCATTTCTCTACTTTAGACTCTTTTTTATTATGACAAGCCACTGAAAGTTTACAAACTCTCACGATTCATTGAATAAGTTTTATGACAACTTTTTTCCCTTGGTTTTCCATGGTCACTTTTCTTTAGCAGTGTTCCAGGTTTTGTTTCGTCCTCGATTGCTTGTGCCTGCCGTTGTCTCTGGCCGAAAGTGAAAGATCCGCTTGGCGTGGCATATAATTGAAAGGGACAACACGTCGAAGCGAGGCTATTAGGTTCGCTGCTATTGCTATCATTGCTCTTGAGACTCGACAGCTAATGGATTTCATCCCCTTTCTATCCTTCCCTGTTCCCTGTTCCCTTTTTGTTGCCACCAAAACTCACCCACTCATATTTTTGTTATATTTATTTATTTTTTCCCCCTTACTACAAGTACTTTAAAATGTTTACAAAAAAATGGAAAATAAAAGTAAGTAAATAATGCCAAAAACATCGCACATATCAGAAGAAAAAAAAATGAAAGGAAAAATATAGAGCTAAATATGTATGTGCCTCTCTCTTTCGTTCTCTCTCTCTTTCTCTGTCTCTCTGCTTGTGTACCTTTTGCTGATGATGGCCTTGTCCTGTCTGCTATTCGTACCTTTTAGCTGGACTCTACGTGAAAATATGCAAAATAGCTGTGAAAAATATTTCTATTATTTATTTACTCACACTTGTTTGTATGTATTTGCATGTCGTATATATACACATACAGCTCAATGAAGCGTACGGAATGTGTTTAGAGAGTTTTTCCTTATTGTATATTTTTCATATTTTACACTTACATCCTGGCCAGTGAATGGGAACTACAATATAGAGAAACAGAGAGCTCGTCCCAGGATAAGGCCTTTTGTCCCTTTTTTACGCAATGGCGCTGTAAAAAATGTCTAAGGCATTTACGAATATCTTTGCAACTTGTATTTCGTAGTTTTCAATTAAAATTGTTAAAAAATTGATATTCATATTTTTTTAATTTTTGAATCTTGCAAGTTTTAAACAAGAGTCGCACTCCACAAAATCAATTAATTTTCAAAATTTTCCACCCTTTCGAAGTAGACATGCGGTTTCGATAAATCGATACTGATCCATAAATCTTTGTTCACCGGTTACTGGATCCGGACTTGATTTCCTTTGCCTTTTGTGAGTCTTCCCTCAGCTCACACATCCGAACCAAATGAATTGTTAATTTCATTCAATTCATTCATTTCATTTTTAACATTGTTAATCTCTCTCTAATATCTATATTTATATCTTATTTGTATCTCAATGCACACATTTATAAATTCCACACACCAAATATTTTTTTTATTTTAACTACACCTTTATATTACATTATATTAATCCATTACGCTTGTAATTTACTGGACTGCAATCAAAAATAATGAGAACTAATTGTAATTTACGAAAGTAAACCAAAAATTTTAACTATTGCATGGGCTTTGCGGCAGGCGATCCAGGTATATTCACCCACAGGAAATGGTAAACGTCAGTAATTCATTTGCTCAATACCCTTGCAGAGGGTATTACAAAATTGGTCAGATGTTTGTAACGCACAGAAAAAGACATCTTCGACCAAAGTATACATATTGTTAATATGCTTAGTCAGCCATATTAAGAGCTATTTGTATAAATTTTTTTATCTAATATAGGTATATATAAATATATGTAATTGAAGGAGTTGGAATATCGCTATGAAATTTACTATTGTGATAAAATTTACTGAATTTTACTAAAACATCAGATCCCAAATTTTCAATCCATTTACAGTGCATATAAATTGTATTTGCCCAGTCGCAACGCGGCACAAACTGTATGTGTAAGGGTGTCGATCGCTGACGTACATATATGCGTGTAAACATTAGTTATATAGCGCAATAAAAAGAGAGAGAGGGATACTTGGAAGGTTTTGCCTGTGCATTGATGAGTTGAAAAACAGGAAAAGAGTTTGGAATATAATAGCCAAGGACTGCAAGGGAATTTAAATGACTGCACAGCCGACATTAGATTATTTGATATTTTTTTTTGCATTTTGGAATAAAACATATTATTTATGAAAGGGTACCAAAAACTTTAACTACAGCGCGGGGTTTGCCGTAGGCTATCCAAGTCATATTGTACAAGTAATCACCCTCAGGAAACGGTAGAATAGTGGTTAATCCATGATTCATTGTATTAACTGAAACCTTATCTACAATTACATCGTGCTGCAATGGAAGAAAATAATTTTTTTTATCTATTACAACGTTTTGATAAATACCCACATCGAACGGACAAGTGTGATTAAAATTTGAATATTTTGAAAACAATCCAAAGAAGTAACCTGCCACTGGGTTGATTTTTTGATTCGCCAAAAATTTGCAGCCATCCACAATAAAATCATACAAAAAGGGTTTATAGCCGTTGAATCGTTTAAATAATTGGAATCGCACCTTCAAGTTAGAATTTTTGATTTCGAGTATTTTTGGTATATTGTTTTCGTGAACTTACCGAAAATTTGGTAACGGGAACTTTAAGCAATTTAACTCTTACTGATAAATACTTGTAAGTTCGGTTAAAAGATTTTAAATAACAATATTCAAATTCACAGAATTCCTTATCGAAATTTTCGTATTTCAAGTTTGTAAATTCAAATTTCATGCGAATCTTGAGTAGAATATATAAAAAATAATTAAAACCAAAATAAATTTCAAGCATTATGACTCACTTGGTCAACTTGGATCGAGAGCAAAAAGATGAAAAGTATGCATCTAAAATTAAAAAGACAACTCATTTTTAGTAGTTAGTGGCAAAAACTAACTTTTATGTTTTTTTTTTTTTATGTAGGCACTTGAAATAAATATAATTTTACGGATGATTTAGTCATTTAAGCATGTAGAACAATAATGGGTTTTAAAACCAAACTATCAGGTTAATTTACAAAAGTATTTCAAGCGTGTCGAAGTTTGTATGCCTATATATTTTTTCTGTAACTCTTTAAAACAGGTCTATAAGTAAAAAAAAAAAAAACAAATTTTTGTTCTCAACAAATTTTTGTTCTGTAAACAGCAGAATTCCGTTTAATTAATGAAGTTATAAAATAAATATTTTATTTCTACTCGATTTCGAACCACCTTGTACCAAAAATTTAATCCAAATTCAAAACCATTGTGGGTAACGTACCACGAAACACAAATGCAATGGAACTATCGATATGCCCTAGCAAAACCACATCATTGTAGGGCACATTCCATTTTTGTGCTTAGAGAACTCTCAATTGAATTTTGATGCACGTGCTCTGTGTAAGGGGCAAGAGAGTCAGAGCCAAACCCCTGTACAATTCAGAGCAGCGCCCATTTTCGATGGCACCGCTACTTGGGTCACATTGCCGGCATTGGAGTCCGGACTCTGGGGCTAAGAGACGCGATGCGTGGTCCCAAAGGGTACAACATCCAACCATCCCATCCCATCCCATCCCATTGTATCCCATTCTTTACCATTCCATTTACACAGTTGGTCCAATTGAGAGAATGGGTATGGCCAATGGGTTTTTCTTGTTTCTTGTTCATTCATAATAATTTTTATTATGGGTCATCGGCCATTTGTTTGACGCAACGCACACACACACACACACACACACACACACACACACACACACACACTTACCCTCACACACGTAAGCATACACGCCTAAGGGACGAGAGGCTTGGCCTATTTCCATTCAGCACTTCTATTAGGCTAAATGTATCCTGTTTCTGATCCTTTTTTATTCTTTTCTTTTCGGCAGTTATACTTCTTTGCTTTTTATATTCTTTATTTTGCATATTTCTGTATTATTTGTTTTATTTATGGGTCTATGGTGCTGATAAATGGCCGCAACCTAGTCTGTCCTTTCCCCCGATTACCTATCAAAGTGTTGATGTGATTTCTTCTGCCTTATTTTTTTTTGCCCAATGGGTAGCAAATTTCAAATTCAAGTATATAGAGCCACATAAACATTTTATCAAAAATTAATTAATACGTAAATTTTACTTAAGAAGGATAACTATAAGAAAAATTTTAAGAACTTAGTAATTGTAAGTCAATTAAGATTATTATTCGAATATCGAAAATCTACGAAGAAGAATATTTTATTACACACATATAACTCACAGTTTCTATATGTCCGATCGGAGCAATTTCGGCATATGCGCTGAGTGTTGCAATATTTGGCTTAAATACGAAAAGTTGTTCCAATATCTGAAAAATTAAATTAATTGAAGACTAATTTTATATAGAAAGAGACAAGCAGAGCAATTTCGCATGGATATAAAAAGCAAAATCAGAGACTGGTTTATGTAAAAACAGACACGAAACCATTTAAGAAAAATTGTGTCAATAATTTGGGAAAATCATGGAATTTTATTTTTTTTCGGTAATTTATGAATTAAAATTACAAAAAAAAAAAAAAAAAAAACGATGGTAACAAAATGTAATTTCATTACAACCATTACTTATTTAAATACCAATACGAAACATAGTGATTCTTGTTTGGAAAAAAAATTCACACTACTTTGAAAATTAATTTTTAAATTTAAAAAGCACTTAAACAGAATAATAGCGTTCTTAATTCACTTACTTTACAAAAATGACAATGAAAAAGAAGACAAACTGAGAACCAACTTTCATGAAACGAAAAAATCTCGATTTTAGATTGATTTAATGTAAACTGATACATATTTCATTTCAAACTTTACTGACTTTTGTTTACAACAAATCTCAAAGTGAAAGTTCGCATAAAATTTTAAAATATAAATAATAAAACTTAACTAATTTTTGCTAGTAATATGAAAATGATTAAATATTAAAACTAATGTGTCAATGCCTTAAATTTTTATTTCTGTATATTCTATTTTATAATTAATATGTTACGTTTAAGAACATTGGAATGAAACAAATGTAACATGTATAAACAGGGAGTTATTGGAGACAAGTGGAAAATAAAGCACATTAAGAAGACAAGAAGGACAGACTTGTATTTTAAATTGTAACTTTTTTAAGACACTACAATTTCAAAACTGTTTAGTCTAAAATTCTACTTTATGTTAGGATTTTTCGTAAATAAAACTTGAGCCATTCATAATACATTTTTAAAATTTAATGGGCATCAACTAGTTTATAACCAAATGTGTAAGACCCATCATTTTTTGTTCAAATTATTTTCATTTCTTATGCAGGGCCTTGTTTCCTGGACTCACCCAGATCGATGTGGGTAGCAAATTGATAGATGATATCCTTGCCTGTTCTTGTTGCCACCTTTCCTTTCTTATCGAAATGTTTGAGAGAATGGGACAGATGCTACTTGTCTGCCTTCAGCAATTACTAAAAACCAAATGGTCGAACTGACATGTTTTTTGGGCGCCATATCAAAAATGAAATTAAAATTATTAAATATGTTCAATATAAAAGCCGATAGGCTGAAATTTTGTGAAATAATTGAACATTGTTGTATTGTGCAATGTATGTAGATATTAAACATTTATCATTTTACGCCCGTTGATGTTTATTTATAATACCAAAATGTAGCATTTTGCTTACATTTTGTGTGGCATTTTGTGTAAATTACTTTTTGTGAAATGCAATTAAATTGAACTTGATGAAATATCAGCCTCTGGCATTTTCTGTATTGTTTCCACATACTCTAGAATGGTATAGTGTATATACATATATTTGGTATATATGGATATGTGCAGATGTCAGGACTTGCTCCATTGCCCACACCAACTCATCTCATCTCTCACTCTATTTTAACTATCTCTGTCTGATTCACGCTCGGCTACATTTTCATTTTGGTTCAGTGTGCAGTGAAAACTTTGTTCCTATGACAAAGTTTTCGTTTGTGGCCCGTGCTCTTGTCCTTGTATTCGCGCGTAGTGTTTTATTTAATTTCCAACACGCGGCCATTTGCAATTGCATTTCAAATTCAAACTGCACAACTCCATGTTGATGGGCATCTCCGCTTCAAACAAAGTCAGAAAACGTGAAAAATAAACACAACAACAACAAGAGCAACATCAACAACGGAAATGTTTGAATGTTTGCCAAATTTTTGACTTTTGACCAAAATTAACAAAACTTAAACCTGGTAAATCCGTTTGGTTTAAGCAACTGATATTATATTTTCTTAACAAATTTTTTACCCCGTTAGGCGAAGACACACCAAGAGTATAAAAAATCATGGAAGATGAAATCACGATAAGTTTAATTTTTTTCAAATCGAGTTTAAGATAAGATTTCTGAAGTTTGATTTGAATTAATACTTAAAGTTTCGTTTTGATGCTTATATTACATATTTTATAGATTCCACAATACATTCTACTTTAATAACAATTTGTTAATTCGAAAGAACTTAAAACATTTGATGAAGATTTGAAAATTGTGGAACCCTTTTATGCCTAATTAAGTTGTAATTCACAAGCAGTTTTAGCTTTAAAGTTTAAACTTTAAACCAAAGAATTCATTAAAGAACATTAAGAACTATTTATTTATCACGTACAAAACTATTCAAAATTAAAATTTGTTTAAATTTTAAAAGAAAAAATGAATGTACAAATTAATCACTTCTATTGCAAAATGAAACAAAAGTGTAGATAAGTATAAATTGTAAAGTCCGATCTAATTAATGATTTCAAAACCATAATTTAGTCTAAAATTCGATTTTATTTTTATTACTTATTGAAATCAAAGTTGCCGTTGCCTTTTAGTGCACATTTTTCATCTAATGCAATAAAAGTTTTAATTTGTTGGTTTAACATTTTTGACCTATTTATTGTGCATACAGACACATAGCCTTTTGACCAGATTGAACAACTGGTTGGCCATCTGTTCCAGTGAATAAACTCAAAGTGGTTTTGGACCGCTGCTTCCTTCCTGCCACCGCATGTTGCATTAGCCACCCTCAACACTCGCAACTTTAAACGCCGCACTAAGCACATCATTATGTTGGCTCAACTTTCCGATAATTTTTAATTACCTCCATTGCAAGTGGCCACTTTCTTTCCTCCATTCTACCATCCTTCTCATTTTTTTGTCCACTCCAATCCACTTTGCCATTTTAGTCCTCCCCTATTGTCATTAATTTCCTTTAATGGAATGCTGCATTAATAAAAAATATGTTATGAGCACATAATAGAAATAAAAGCTAATGTAATTACATACCGTACTTGTTTCGCGAGCATTCTCAACACGCCCCCAACTCCCCCCGAACACATCGCTTCATGTCCATCGTCAAGTTGCCGTTTTAGCCAATGCGCAAAATACTAAAAATTTAATTCAACAGCTTTGCCAATTGTTTTTTTATACCATACACCCATAGGGTGAAATGGTATATTAAAGTCGCTAAAATGTATGTAACAGGCAGAAGGAAGCTTTTCCGACCCCATAAAGTATATATATTCTTGATCAGCATCAACAGCCGAGACGATCTAGCCATGTCCGTCTGTCCGTCCGTCCGTCCGTCCGTCTGTCCGTCCGTCCGTCCGTCCGTCCGTCCGTCCGTCCGTCTGTATGAACGCCTAGATCTCGGAGACTATAAGAGCTAGAGCCACCAAATTTGGTATGTAGACTCGTGTCATATGTACGCTTATCGAGTTTGTTTCAAATGTTTGCCACGCCCCCTACCGCCCCCGCAAATGATATAAAACCGATTTTCTTAAACACCATAGCAACTAGAGACACAAAATTTGGTATGTATATTTGCTTAGTAAACGCGCACATTTTGTATTTATAAAAATTTTGCCACGCCCCCTACCGCCCCCGCAAATTAAGTAAAACCGATTTTCTCAAAAACTATTCTAGCTAGAGACACAAAATTTGGTATGAATATTTGCTTAGTAATTGCGCACAGTTTTGATGTGTAAAGATTTTGCCACGCCCCCCTCCGCCCCCGTAATTTGAAAAAACTCGATTATCTCCCGTAATTTTCTACCTTGTGCAATCAAATTTAGCACACTTAAATTTGATACTAATATCAAGCAAAATACCAAATTTGATCAAAATCGGAATAAAAATAGTCAAGTTATGCATTTAAACGTTTTTCCATATGGCCGGAAGTGGCCGTTGGCTGGTGGGGGCGCTAGGGTGCTCGAATGCTTGAGTGAGCGAAATACTAAGATATGCTTGTAAAAAGCATGCAAACAAATTTTTTAAAAATACGAAAATGCCCAAAATACGAAAATTTAATTATAAATTTAAAATATTTGTTTTACTGGTGTATGGTATATCCAAGTCGGCGAGACGACTTACTTACTTCATTTTTTTTTTGTTTTACTTCTTATACTGTGGGATATATACATTTAAGTGAAGATGTGAAAAATTGAGGGGTATAAAGCGGTATACATTTTCTTGCACTTTTTAACAGAAAACTAAGGTTAAAAGAAAAATTTATAAGTAATAAAAATAACGTCAATGGGTACTCTTAAGAATATAATAAGCAAATTAAGTTTAAAATAAAAGTTCTGACATTTAGACAATTTATGCTTTCTATATGTAATATTATATATGGACCTAAAATCCATTAGGTTATTTGAAGTCCTATCTGGTCCAAGTAGATCTTTTATTTAGTGCAGATTTTTAACTTTTTCTGTTTGACAGTTTAATCTACCTAGGCAGGCCACAGTCTTATTATAAGGCCATCCCTTTTTATTGCCTACATTACAGCGCAGTAAAAAACATTCATATATAAATGTAACTATAAAACATTCATACACTAAAAGCAAATACATTTAAAAATTTAAGTAGATGATAATTTAGGTCACACATCCTATTCAAGAAAACATTTTTTTAAATTTCAACTACGAAAATAATTGATGATGAACATAAAAAATAAGGAGAACACAGAAAACCTTCATCTTAATAAATCAAAAATGGAAGAAAACTAAAACCAGTGGACAGAAAACGTCAAAACACATTGATAATAACAAAGATTTTAACACTTTATAATAGAAATTTAAATACCCCAAGAATATATGCAACTTTCAGGAGTCCGACTATGCGGATTTCTAAATATAAAACTCTTATAAAGTACCTACATATTTTTATCATTTCTCGAGGTCGAGATCTTAAAATTTTTGAATCTTCCCTTATTCCATTTATTTAACATTTTAATTCTAGTATCAACTGATTCAAAATTTGGAATTCACTTAGCAATATTATCAGTAGACTAAATGATAAAAAATTAAAAAAAAAAAAATTAAAAATTTGCTGAAAATAAAAAATTTTCTCAAATTTTGTCACTTTCTGCTACAATTTTGTGAGAAATGGGATTATGAAGTCAAAAACTTTCCATCACAAAGTTGAAAAAGAGGTATTTAAATATTTTTAGTTTTTCTTTGCAGCATTCTTTGCTGTGTGGGGTATTTGTTTTTTGTTTGTATTTTATTTTTTTTTTTTTTTGGCATTGCGCATACGACGTGTTGCCTGCTGGCGGCTGCTTAAAAGCTTTGCATTAACTATTAAACGTAACTTAAATTGCATAATGGCTCTTGCCAGACGGGTGCATCAAATGTAAAACAAATAAAACGGTGTCAGCATTCAGCCAAAGGGCAAAATGCATGACGAAAAAAATGGGAACTAGATGGAAGACGGAAAAACAGAACAAAGGCAACACATACTTATATATACATAAATTTAGGCCAACTGCAGGTGACTTTGGCTATTATATACTTTTAAGTCAATACATTTGAATGAATTAAATTTTTTTTTTCCTAAAATAAAACATTTATACCTAAACATATTTCCCATCCACACACAGAAATTTTTCAAACGATTGCAGCTAATTTTGCAATCATTCAGAAGGAAAAGTCTTTACTTTTCCACTGCAGCATTCTAAAATATTCATTCGTGGAAAGGAGAAACTAACAAAACAAACAGTCAAACAAATAGACCGAGTTGGGTAGTCGCTATAAAATGCAATCAGCTGCAAAGAAAATAGGTTTTTGCTTCACCTGGCAAGCACCGAGAATCAACGTGGCATAAATTAAACTATATTGGTAACATAAAAGTAGTTTATGCTTAGATGGAAAACATCTTCTTGGTAAAGAGGGCGGAAAGATATTAAGATAAAGCAAAATCGAGAAAGTGAAATTTAACTTAACGATTCAGTTATTATATATTGAACTTTTGAAATCCATTTCAACTTTGACATGTCAGCTTCCATTGGTTCATTTATTTTTCATCAAAAATCCCAAAATAAAATAAAAACCAAAATGCACAAAAGAATATGTTACCACAGAAACTTTCAATAAGCCAACCCAAAACTATTAATATACAACAAAAAAATTCAATTGCTTTTTGATATATTTTTTCCATTCCCTTTTTTTTCTGGTTTCAATTGATAACAAAAAAAAAATAAAATTGAGAAAAAAATCTATGCGATTTGATGAAGTTTGGCAAGTTTATTAAAAACTCGCTGGGTGTCGTGTGGTTAGCCTTCAACTAATATTTTATTCATTTCATATTGAAGTAAAAAAGTTCTCAAAAAACAAACAAAAAAATAAAGATAAAATGAAAAGGTTATATGAAAAAAAAGCAAGTGGCAAAACCATTTGCAATTTTAGTTATTGTATGCGATCAGTGAGGTGTGAAAATGGCTGGCAGTTATGCTTTTGGCATTGGCTTTGATTTTATGCGAATGAATAATGAAAATTTTCTACATCATGGGCACTTCGATTAAGATTTAAACAAACAAAAGAATTCGAATCAAAGTCTAACGGAATTTGGATGAAAATTGTATACAGTTTGACCACAATATAACAGTTACGATTTAATTATAACAAGCTGGGTAATAAATTTAGGCTAAGTAAATTTTATTACTGAAATGGCTAACGTATTTAGAACTAGGCTTGGAAACGAAAAATCATTTCTCAGGTATTTTATTTTACATTAACCTGTTCATTCCTTTGACATCCATAAATAGACAATATAATTTCTTAAGTTGGGAATAAATTATCGTTTGACTTCCTCAACTCGGACTATTTATAGTCTGTTTAGATTAAGACTTTTATGAAATGTACATCATTTCTTACATTTAAGCCGGCTTGATGTCAATCTTCAGCACAGTTTAGTTTCAATACCCAACTAGTTTTGGGGTTGGCAGTTCTTTGGAAAAGTCTGCTGATGATAAAACTTGATGGTTCTCAAGCCACTTTAAGCATAAGGATTAAGAATATATAAAGTTCGATAAGCTGTTTTCATAATGGAATAAAAAAAAAACCCCTTTTTATTTACAAGAAATGAATTTTGAAAAATATTGTGCTGAAGCTGATATTAAAATGTGACTTCAAAATTGAAAAAAAATATAATTTTGTATTAGGCCGGGCTTGAAAATATTATTTAGTGTCTATTATGAACCTAACAGAAATGAAATAAGCCATCGGTTCTAATTTTCAATGTTGGAATTTGTATGTAGATTTGATTGTAGTTTTATTGAAAGAGTTTGTAATACGGTGTTGATATTAAGTTTTTTTATGGTTACATATATGCATATCTTACATATTTTTTTAAACTTCCAACAAAGGCAACAAAGTTGCCAGGTTATAAAAAAAACTTGCATATATTGTAAAAATAGCTACAACAGTTAGTATTACAATCAATTCAAATATTAATCAAGATTCTTAATTTTATACAAATAGTGTTTTAATTTTCTTACTTTATTAAGGCTTTTTACCATTCAGTTAAATAAAGCAAATCGCCTTAATAATGCTCAATCCCATGACATAATTTTCATTTCAAGCTTATACTACTATTGAATTTGAAATTTAATTATGTATATTTTTTCCAAGGAGTCCAAATTAATTACATGCATAAGAAGCTTAAGTCAAATCTGAACTCTCAGCTCCTTAAGAGTCCAGCAAAATTAAGCTATACAAAAGTTAGTTTAAGCAAATAGATATGTTATATTTAAATGCTGTCTCTGATTTTTAATATCATGTTAAAGCACTTTCCATACCGTTTTACAAAACATCTGTAGTTTTTTTTATATTTCACCTTTTTTACTTAACATTCTTGTAACATAAATACAAAAGGCCAAAGTAAAATATTGCATTTGTCTAACTACGGATTTTGATATCTATACTGTGAATGAATTTGATTTATTTTACCAATTGTCGACTTTTGTTTCAATTACACTCAATCAACAGGCCTGGCCTTGTTTTCTTCTCCTCAGTTTGCCTTACTTTACATAAATTGCCACCCAGGACTGGGCAAATATTGCATTTTCATTAAGTTTAAGTTTTGATTTTAGTTTTTATGCCTCGGCCCCCAAAAAAAAAAAAAAAAAACCCCCGTTCCTCATACCCGGCGTTTACTTAAAAAGTTTTTTGGTACGCGGGGTTCGAAAAGAAGTTTTCGGTTTCAAAGTTTTCCATGTGTCTGTCTATCTGTCAGTCAATCTGTGTCTGTGTGTGTGTGTGTGTGTACGTGGGTGTATGTAGGTGGCTGTATGTGTAATAATCATATGCACAGTCAAAAGAAATGACGATAGCATTGACGATGCCTTAAAAGTTTTGACAGGCAAGTCTGCCTATGGCAAAAAGCAAAAATCAAGAGTTGTCAGTTACAGCCCAGAATCCAAAAAGGAAATTTGTTTGGAGTCATATCAAGGATATGCTGAAACTTAATACATGTACCTCACAGACATGTGTAGGTATAACGATTACTTAGGAATTTATATTTGGTTAAATAAATGTAACTCATAATTTATTAAGCAATTTTTAATTAATTAAAACAATAGATTTTAGTTCATGAAGTTGTAAAGCCAAACCTTACCGAAATTACAATATTCTAATTCTATTCTATATGCAATTTAAGAGCTTTAATACCTAGCTTTAATATAATCTGTGTGCATCGATTGGGATGTTCATACTGAATAGGAATATATAAACATTGTGTGGAAATTAAAGTTATTTTCTATATCCGGTTAGATAACAACATTTTCGAAATTTAAGTCATTTATTTTCTATATTTTTCCGTTTCTTATAATTTGCTTCCTTTATTCTTAGCTTCGAATGAAAAAAACTATTCAGGGAAAGAAGAGGTGTTAAGAGACTAAGTAAAGGAACATATTCATTGATAAAATTGATTCTATGCCTAGATTGTAGTTAAAATCCTTAATTTTTTAATTGAATCTTTATTCTAGTTAAAATCTTATATATCTAAATTTTCGGAATTCGGTACTGATATATCGGGTCTGCCAATGTATAGCCTAGATTAAATTTAGACAAGTTACCAAGCCAAGCCAACTATATATTGAATTCTGCAGAGTTGATGCTATAATATAACTTAATATTTAAGTCTAAGTTATCAAATAATCACGTATATGATAACTTCACAGGTTTGTCTTTTTATACTTAAATTTCTGTCTTAATATTTTGCCAAATATTTGTTGTAGTGTGCTAATTAGAAAAGGTATAGCCAATTTTGTAATTTTTCTAATTCCGCTCTAACGACTGATCGATTAAGCTATCGAATAAATGTATTAAAAAATTTCTTTGCAAATCATTGTATTATATTTTATATTTTTAATAAACAAATTTTTGACATTCACCAAAACCTTATGTAAACTGTTTATGAACTAACAAAAGATTCATTTTATTTTATACAATCACTGCTATATAATGTTATCGTTTAAGTCAAATACTTACTAATTTACTAAATATCTAATATCTAAATTCTAATAGCTTTTAAATTAGCGGAGTAAAACAAAGACGCACCGAGAAACGAACGGACTGAAATTGTTGTATCGGCTCATGCTGAACAAAAATATATATATATACTTTATGGGATCCGAAACTTCTCCTTCTGACCAATTTTATAATGCCCTCTACACCAATTGGATAGAAATACGAAAAAAATTTAAAGTTTTATTAAATATTGAGGAATTAGATCCCAGAAGTGCTAAAAAAAAAATGCTGAGATGAAGTGAGTTTTGTTTTGGAAAAAAAAAATGTCCAATTTCGGGGATTAAAAGTCAAAAATAAATGATCGACTAGTCGAAAAGTTGAAAAAAAAATTCTCTAATTATTTCTATAATAAAACTTTTCAATCTTTTAGTTTCTTCATTTTTTATATTTAAATTGAGGTATTAGCCGGGCCGAAATCAAATGTAATAAGAAGATTATAAGAAAGCACATTGCGATTAAATCTATTTATTATACATTTATATTCGACTTGCTTATTCCCATGGCCATGGAAGCAAAACAAAAGCAACTCTCATTAAAGACCTTTTTGTCTGTCTGATATGGGGACACATGTGCGTACCTCATTTAACATAATGTTCATAATTTAAAAGAGAAGCTCCTGCCAAAAACTTTCATACTTGTAGAATGTAAATCCCGTTTTCCCGCTTTTTTTTTTTTTTTTGGGTGCATCACATTTTGTATTTTGGTACCTGGGTATACGTATGTATGTGTGTGTGTGTGCGTTTGAGCAGATAATCCAAATCTCATTACGCGAAAGTCGTACTTAAGATTAAAAATAATTATTGCAATTTCTGTGCCATGGCATCGTCATCACGTAGTCGGCGAAAACCTGGCTAAAAAGTGGGAGAGTCGAGAAGACAGAGGAGAAAAAAAAGTGAAAATTCAATTAGAATGCGCCAACTTCATGTGAACACGGAGCCCAGCCAGGCGGCTCTAACTGTCTGGCTTTGGGTTTTCCCACACACAAACTTACTACCGTCCGTTTTCTGTCTGTCTGTCTGTATGGTTGACTGTCTCACTGTGCTCCTAAAATGCAATGGCGGCAAGTTACCCCAGGTAGGAGAAGGCGTCGCGTAATCCTTTTGCCAGCCTGCAAGGCAACCACAATAATTTGATTTTACTTTGCTTTAACTTCATGAAAAAGTTTCAAGTTTTTTTCACACACACAGACACTCACACACCCATACACCACATAAACACACATTGCATGACACCTTTCCCCTCTTTCTCCTGCTCTGATAAAGTTTTTAATTTTGCTGCTGAAACTCATTTAGAGCAACGCGTAAAGTGGAATGTCTGCTGCATATTAAATCTTACCATATACATATACATATATAGACTTACACTTAGTATATACTTACAAAATACTGAAGCTCTCTTCTCTCTATTGACTATATTCTATGCCTAACAACCAAAAAGTTAACCCGCCACCGAACTTTGGACAAACGAATAGAAAAAAGGAAAAGAACATTTTCAAAAAATTTGCTCCACGAACTGGAAAAATACACAATCTTCATATTCATCTTCATTTTAAATATCGGAGGCGAATGCATTTAGATAAGTTACCCAGGGCAAGGTGGGCAGAAGGTGGAATGAACAGTTCCACAATTATCAAGAATAATATTTGATATGAATTTTTCAATGTATGAGAATACTGTAGAGATACTAAGTGTACAATGAATGTAGAAAGTAAACATTAAATATCCAATTCAAAAAGGAGAACTTTAGGAAGGGTTAATAGACTTAAAAATCAATAGACTCTGAATGCTATTCGTTTATCTAGTCAGTCTCTACATATATATACATCTTCAAATTGAAATTAAATATAATAAATGAAGATTGTCTTCTTAAGTTTAAACTTTAAACATTAACAAATATAACTGCATTGATTTTTTGTTAATATCACCATTGGAAAAAAAGTTATGTTGCTCTAAAGTTTGAAATGTGAGGTGGGTCAAATAAGCTGTGAGCTTATCTATAGTAATCTATCTATCTATCTATAAGTCTTACTTTCTTCTTGGGTAAAAATCAAGCATCATTTTAAGTATGTATTAAGTCAGAGAATGATATCTACACTCAAGCCCAATGTATGTAGTATTATGCTAACTATATCACCTAAGAAACAATTTGATTTGGGAAACAGAAAAAGTCCTAAAAATCCTTCGTCAAGACTCATAGTCTCCTAGTCAGCTGTGCGAAACATCGATGTAGTATCGATACATCAATGCTTCTTCTTTCGGAAAAACATAGATTTTTTTCTTCTCCGATGTTGCATGTTTTTACCAGTTTTTCCATCACTGAAAAGCAGTAAAATCTATAACGTAATTTTGGAAGTTTTTGGTGCTCGCAGGCAGCGTTTAAAATAGATGGATATCTTAGAGCTTTAAATGGGCAAGGTTTGTACAATGTACATATACATATTACTTGAAGCATTCTTTGAAAGTTCACCTCTGCGTTTGATAATAATAAAAAAAATCAAAAATGTATTAGTTTTTTTCCTGAAAAACATCGAAACACCGATGTGGCCAAACATTTATGTTTCAACAGCTTTAATAGGTAGTTAGTAAAGCATTTCATAAATAAATTGATAAAGCAAATATTTAATGCATGCAACGAGTCCTTAAAAATGAGTCCTCCTGTTAAAAAAAAACGACGAAATAATATACATAGCATGGTAATTATTTCATATATTAGATTTAAGATAATAGGAATCCATTAATTTATTAAACAGAAGTTTGAAAATCAATTTAAATTAAAAAAAAAAAATCAAATTTATTTAAACAAACTTATTACCTAAGATAAAATAAATTATTTCTTTAATTTTAATATTTAAGCATAAACAAAATCGATGTTAAATTTTTATATTAATTTTTCGTAATTTTACAACAGCTTTTACTTAATTTCTCTACATTTTTTAAGACGTTAAATATTTTACCTGTAATACTAAATATATTATGAAAATATATATAAAATTGTTATTATTATTATTTTATGCCAAGCGATTTTTATTTTCAAAGCTTATGGCAAGTTGAAGTTGAAGTGTTGAAGTTCATAAAAGGTAATAGTTAGATGACAGAAATTATCTCACTTAAATCTATAACTATTTAAGCTCATCATTTTTGGGTTCCCATATGTAGGAAACAGTGAAAGGTTGTCGAATCGGTACATTAGCATAAGTCACCAGGAAACAAGACCACATTAACCACTGTGGGTCCATCTGACACTTGGTCCTAGTCCATCTCATCAATTAAGCAGAGAGCCATTTTGTGGGCATCACTTATTACTAATTCACACCACAGCAAGAGACAAAGGAGCAAAAAAAAAACGTAAAAACAAACATAACATAGAAAAGAAAAGGGTGCGGGGAAAACCAAACTCATTTGTCACAGTGAAATTTATTAAAATGATTATCTCGTACCTACATTTCGTACAGAATGCGTAATTTTTCCCCTTCCTAGAATGGGTTGGCACTTGCTTTCTTATTAAGGGACTTCCTCTAGCTACTCCTTCCCTTCAATTCTCTTTTTTTTTTTTTTGCCTATACAGTTTTTGCCTTTGTCTCTGATAAGCCTGTGCGTTCTGTTGTCTTGTGTTGTGTGTATGTGTGTGTGTCCCTTTTTTCGGAGGGGGTGGTGATGCTTGGGCCATAGTTTAATTGTTGCTCGTGTTGGCCCCGCCCCTGCCCCTGCCCTTCCGCACAAATGGAACGAACATGGGTTTTTCTGGGGGGCAATTAGTTCAACTGCCCCTTGGGGAATTTGTGATAATTAAAATGCTGCTGTATGCCGCAATATTTTTTAAGCTTGGCATATCAACTAATCAGATTGCTCCTATTTCAAATTTTCCATCCAGTCCTGCTCACCAGTATGCTTACCATGTCCTTTACACAAAATCAACATTTGCATTTAATTTGATGGTAAAAGGCACTTTAATTTATTTTGCAAACCCATTGAAAGTCATTTTACCTCAACCCCCCTTCCCGTTTTCACCACCCCTACCTAATCCTATTAATTCAAATTCAAACTTTTGCGTTGAGTGCGAAAATTGGAACGTGAGCAGCAGTACCAGAGAAGAAAAGAATAGACGTTGAATAGAGTATTGTCCTTTTTGTTAACCAAAAATTGAATGCATTGTTTTCTTGAAAAAATATTTTTTCGTAAACTATTGTCGAGGAATCGTTTTCCTCTGGACGACCAGGCGACGACGGCTGTCCAGGCAGTTGGCACCTGACGCAATCAAAATCCAAATCAAAGTGAAACTAAACCCCACACCCAGGCATAGTTGCTCACTTCATTTTTTTCTATTTTTTTCTTTTCTTTTATTTGTTACTCTGTGAGTGACTTGAGTGTGAGAAAGTGTTTGATTTCGATTATTACAAAGTCCTACTTTCTGCAGAAGAAAATAGAGAGCAAAAATGCAAAAGAAACTTGGCGAATACAATTTTTATAGATGCCGAAATGGCAAGTTAAGTAAACCGAAATTGCAACTTTAAAAAATATGAGAATATCAATTTGGTTTTTGGCTTTTAATTTTATATATCTAATATATTCTATGAACAATTACATAGTATAGACTTAGTGTATACTTGCATAAGTAAAACCAGAGAGTCATAATCACTTTCCAATGTGAAATGTGACATGAATGAAAAACGGTCAAAAACAATTTGAATAGATAATGTTTTTTAGAATTGTTAACATTAATTTTTGTTTAAAATGTTTTTTTTCGAAGGTATTTTCATTACTTTCTAACCAATTTCAATATGTTATAAATAAAAAAAAACGAAATTTACCGCATTTAAAATGCCATCAATCACTTTTTGAATGAATTAATTTCGCTCCGATTTTTTAATGATGTACATCACAATGTTTCGCGAAAATTGGGCATCAAATTCAGTTCTCGAGATTTTAATAAAGATTTAAAGACCTAATTTTAATTTTAAAACACAGACATCAATTTCTTTAATACTCAAAAAGTTGACTAAATTGAAATTGAAATTAAGGTTTATTGGAATATCTAGCTGTTCTGTGGCATTTTATATCTCACTGAAAAACATAACTTGATTATTATCGTAAATTAAATTTCAATTTAAATTTGAATATAAAAGAATTAAAAAGAGATATTTAAAAATGGGTTAAAGTTTGATAAAGTTACTGATTTGCAAAGTTAAATTTTTTTAATTAAATTTCTGTCAATTTACTTAATTTGAATAAATGAATTAACATTGAATCAATATTTTGGTAATCAAAAATATTTTTACAGAGCTCCGAAATTGCGGGGCCCATTAAATGGATTATACGCCATATGGATTATACGCCACTGACTAAGACAGTCTGTTAATAAAACGGTAATTTAAATTACAAAACACAGAAATAGCTTTCATTTTTATAGAGCAAAAAAAAACCAAAAAAAAATTGTTTTACATTTTAGATGTAATATTGCTTGGACTCATTCATTTTAACTTTCCGACAAAATTTAAGAAAATTTTGCTAACAGATTTTATACTTGAGCAAAGAAGAAAAAAGCATTTAAATTAAATATTGAAAAAAAAGAATGTTTATCCTATAAAGGCAGTCAGGAAGTCGCCAAACAAACTTTTAAATTTTTGAAAAATATTTGACTTACTGACTTATCAAACATACGACATTTTAGATTGATATGTCCAATTCTGAACTTTGTGCCAAATATTTGACGATTGGGCCCAATGTGGAATTTGATAACTCTTCCAAAATTTCCGCCAATACAATTTTAACTTAAATTGTAATGGAGTATCCATGTATTTAATAAAGTACAAAAAATTTGGTATTTCTTCATGTCGATTTTCAAACCAAAGTTTCGATCCATTACGTCTGGTAAACTAGCTTTATTTTCATCATTCCTTACGAAAAAGCAGAGAGACTTATTATATTGACGATAGAGAATTGGAATACCTATTAAAATTGAAGCACTTCTTCATTAGTAAAATATCAAAGAGTATACAAACTTCAAAACGGACCAGGTTACCCTTTGCTTAGTTCTTAAAATTGTTTTAAACTTTTAGATTTTTATACCATGCACTCATGAAATGGTATATTAAAGTCCCCAAAATGTATATGTATAACACGCAAAAGGAAACTTTTCCGATCCCCCCTCCCGTCCCCGCAATTTAAACAAAACTAATTTTCTTAAAAACTTAACCAGATGAAGACATGAAATATGGTATGTATACCACGCCCAATAAAGCTAAAGACATCAAATTTGGCATGTATAATCATAAGGAAACAGTCCAGATTTCGTTCGTGTAAAAAATTTGTCACGCCCCATTCCGCTCAAGTGATGAAAAAAAAAAACTTAAACTCTCTCGTTATTTTTTAACTAATGCATTTAAATTTGACACACTAAAATGCTGCAAAGTAACAAATTTGATTAACATCACACCAAAAATAGCCATGTTATCGGTACAACCGTTTTTTGTTAGGTTGGCCATTTGATAATATAGATGTAAAATATTTAATTTATTATTTATTATATTTAAATTTTAAACTTGAAAAATGGTTGCCCGAATTACTTTAATTATATCTAACTAAAATTTTTTCAACATTAAACAACTTTTAGTCAACGTATCTATTTTGATTGAGTAAAAAAATATTATTTTCTTTTTAACTATAAGTTGCAATTTATATCTTATAAAGTAAACTCTGATCGCATTGTCAAAACAAAAACAAGTCTGAAATTTTCATAGGGAAACATTAGTCAATAGTTTCTCAGAGAAACTAGTAGAGAATTTTAGTAGAATGTCTGCTGATGAGGAACAATTTGATAATGTACTCCTTGCGGTGGCCAAAAGACATCATGGAGGGGTTCCAGCCTTTCTTCAGACAATAGCGAGCTTTTTGCGTCGGAAAACCGACTTCTACACCGGCAACAAGAAGAGTGAATGGGAAGAGTTTGTTCTCGATGTCTTTCGCACAGAATGCAATATGGCTCTGGCCGCTCGAGAGGCTGCCAAGCGACTGAAGGAGGAAAAACAGCTGGCCGAATTCCAGGCACGTCAAAAAGAGAAGAATTTATGCAAAATCTCTGATAATTCCGATGAAGAAGCTGCTGATATGATCAGGGAAGCGGAAGCCAAGAAACGTGTTCAATTGCTGGAGGCCGCTTACGCCAGCGGTGATTGTTCAGCTCGTGATATATCGAAACCGATTGAGAGGGTGAACGATGACTCCGAGAGGTCTGAATTGGGTAAATTGCAACCAAATTTTGGAAATGGTTGTACCCTGGACAAATACATGTGGACTCAGACTCTACAGGATGTGGAACTGAAGGTTCAACTAAGAGTTACATTTCCTTTGCGATCCCGCCACATTGTGGTTAATATTGGTCGCAAATCCTTGACAGTGGGTCTCAGTGGTGAAGAGCCCATCATTGATGGTGAATTATGCGCTGAAATCAAACAAGAGGAATCCGTTTGGGTATTGCAGGATAGTAAAACGATTTTGATAACATTGGAGAAGATCAATCAGATGTCCTGGTGGAATCGCTTGGTCACCACAGATCCCGAAATCTCGACACGCAGAATTAATCCAGATGTTTCGAAATTTTCCGATCTAAACGAAGAGACACGTAATTTGGTTGAGAAAATGATGTATGATCAGCGTCAAAAGGAAATGGGTTTGCCAACCACTGAGGATATCAAAAATCGAAAACTACTTGAACAATTCAAGCGAGATCATCCCAATATCGACTTTTCCAACTACAAAATTTAATTAGTTGACAACAATTGCTCTACCATATCTTCTCATATGTATATGTTTGTGCAACCATACAATTTTTGAATAGGTTCTAGAATCCAATATATGTAAATATATACATACATATGCACATATCTATGGCATTTGAATTTATTTTAATTTATTTTCTATGATTAAATTTTGTAAATGTATCGACCTCTGAGATTCTCGAGAGCTTCTTATATGTAAGTATTCTTTTAAATATAATACACAATAAATATATTACGAATTTTTAAATTGTTACTCAAATGATCTAAAAACTCGAATTTTCATAATAGCTCACAATTAACACAATCTTGAGTGGCTAAGGGCAGGGCATTTCCACTAAACGTTCAACTAATATTTCAAAAATTTTATTTTTATTTAAATCATATTTAAAAAATAATTGAAAATGAAATTCTTTTAAAAAAGGGACCGGCAAATTTCGAAACATAAAATTGTTAGATATTTCAAACATATGAAATTCTCACAGAACTCGCTGAGTTTGCGGATTAATAGCAATAATTTCTAAAGCTATGTCCTTTTGAAATCGCGTTAGTGACCGCTTTTTATTGACTTTTAAATCAAAAGACCGAAGGCTCCCAATTTTTTCTTTTTATAAATATACTTACTAGGACATGGCATTGACTTTATTTATAAAACACAGAATTACATAGAAAGTTATTTAATATCTCAACATCCTTTTTTAGTCATTCTTACGATTTTAACTTGATTCCTTGATTGTTGGTCTGAAATCGGGTCTTCTTGGCGTCTGTTAAGTTACATAAAAATAGAAAAATAAAAATTTAAATTCCATATAAATTAAAAAAATAGAGAAAAAATTAAAATACACTTAGATCAATTTATATTCCTATAACGATTGTTTTTCTCTGTGTGGTTATATCTATAAATTCATTTTACATTTTAAGAGCAGCTAAATACTTAGAATACAATAATAAATACATATATATTAGTCAATATAATAGCATCAAAGCAAATTATAAAAAAAAACCGCACCTCAATTTGAAATAGAGGAATAGAGGATCTGTTCTATTTCTAATCTGAGCTCCTGATTTAACAATAATTAACCACACACACAGCAAAATTAACAAGTAGAATTAGTTCCCTTACCAAAAATTTCTAATAAAAGATTTTTTTCCTGCTCAAATTATCCAAAAATTATTAAATCATTTGATCCTTAAGCCGTTCTTTGGCGACGCTTTTGTTTCATGGTCGAATGTCTTCCTTTTTCGACCAGAATTACTTTAAGAAAAGTAATTAATTGACTTAGCTAATTAACAATAACAATTATGTTACTAATATTTCTAGTTGCCAGTAGAAATTTAGTCTTATTTAATGTTATCTTTGAGTAATAGAATTTACATTTCTTATCTAAAATTCTGATTTATCCATCTCTTAGGGAATGGCCCAGAAGTTGTTCAAGTATTTGGAAGCTTCTTAATTTTCAATTTTTGCACATTTTTACCCCACACTTTTGACTGTGTTCAGTCTCCCTTCAATTGCTTACTTTGCGCATTATGCAAATTTTTGATGAAACTACAAACAAAAAGTTTTTTTTTTTTTGTTTTGTCCGCAGCTGCTGCTGTCGTTTTGCAATTTTCGCCAACACAAACAAAAGTTGGTGTATATATACATATATGTATATTCTATATCTTTTTTTCCATATAGTAGTTAGTAGGCACATGCGGTAATATGCAAAAAGTGAGAAAAAAACGGAAAATCCTTTGAAAACTCGTCAAGAGAGTATTTGTTTTTCTTTCCAACACCAATCAGGCTGAGTGTTATTCTTTGGTATTGAAAGCGTGGCCAATTTAAATCCTTTTAACAAGCAAATACAATAAACCAGAGTGCCATAAGTACCCAAGGCTATAGAGTGGTTTTCGTGTTTGGAATCTTGCGTTTTTTAATAGAATACTTTTAGAATTCTCATATTTCTTTTTCTCCCACACAGGATCTAGTGAATCAAAAATGGGGTCTATCATGAAAAGGCCTATTAAAATAAATGACAATAGGAAAATTTCCTGAAATCATTGTTGTTTCAAAAAATTCGTCAATTTATAAAGTTTTTTATACTCATAGTTTATGATTTAAACCATTTTGATCGTTGCCTGGGAATAGCAACTTACAGACTAGCCACTATCAAAAAACGAAGATTTGGTTTTTGGTCTAACAATAAGACCTAAATGAAATTGTCTATATATAAGAAATCAATCAATAATATGGATTTTATTTAATCTCTACAATTTTTACCGAATTTTAAAGTAAAATGTTTTTTCATCCCTTTGGTTTTTGATGAAATTGGCTGAAATTTTTATAAACTTGCAAATTTTTAAAACGGCAGTTAAAAGTAAATGTAAAATGTTTTTTATATTTTATATAAATGTATTCATTGTATGTCCAGTAACAGAAAAACTAAAATAAAGTGAAGAGCATAAATAATTTGGCATATGAAATGATTGGTAAACTAAAGTGAAATCCGTATATCAATGTTTGCTAATAAGTCTCTATGCGGATTAATCAAGATTCATAATCGCAACACTAAAGTTACGTATACGCAATGGTGCAAATTTTTACCAACTTCTAAACTTTTTGTTTATTACCATATATACATAAAGTTTAAACTAGTAAACACAGCACACAAATTAGATTATATGCCAAAAAGATAGACGATTGGGTCCAATATGGAAGGGGTTAAAAACCATTCAAGAAATGTCTAACGATTACTTCATTAGTGATTACTTACTCATAACAAATCAAGCTAATATCAAAAGGCATTAAAGAAATGCTTGAAAACAATTAGCAGACCTACATTTTGTTATTTAAACAAAACAAAAAAACAAGCGTATTTTGACGCCCTGTTTTTAGACTGAATTCTTGTGCTAACCTTATATAACTCTATAAAAACTGATAAATGATATTCAAACCCCCAAAAATTACTAGTAGTTTCCACTATGAGGCTGTTGATGGAAGCTGGAAACCGATAAATTTTGCATTTTGATTTTGGACTTTATCAATTAACAACTTATCTAGGTTAAGATTTTTATACCCTTGCAGAGGGTATTATAAAATTGGTCAGATGTTTGTAACGCACAGAAGGAGACGTTTCCGACCCCATAAAGTATATATATTCTTGATCAGCATGAGAAGCTAAGTCGATATAGCCATGTCCGTCTGTCCGTCTGTCCGTCGGTGCGTACGCGTTTTACTCAGCCATCTTAAGAGCTATCGGGATGAAATTTTTTTTGGGAGCTTTTTTTTACCCGGGTGAGATAAAGTATGAAAATCTTTGGGATCGGACCACTATATCATATAGCTCTAGAAGAAACATTTTTGCAAAAATTGGAGTATCCCCATGAAATTTACCAATATGATAGTAATAGATATAAAATCTCAGATCCCAAAATTTGAATCTGATCCGATAAATAGAACACAAGTTACAGTCAATATAAATCGGTTCAAACGCTGCCGGCAGCGCTGCTTGCTGCCTACTACTGCCATCATCAAATCAACAGAGCACACGCATACACACACAGACGCAACGCTACATGAACTGTATGTGTATGCGTGCCGTGCTTTGCTTAGAAAATGATGGAAGAAGAAAAACTTGTGGTAAAAAGAGAAATAATATTTTGTTTGTGCATTGATGAATTGAGTTGCAGGGAAAGAAATTTCAAAAAGGAAAAATATTATTGCCAAGTATACTGCAAGGGTATATAAACTTCGGCATAGCCGAAGTTAGCTTCTTTGATATTTTAACTTTAACTAGAAAGTGTACTCTAGAAAAGTGCATAGAAATTAGCAATTAAATATGTAGCAGAGGAGTTTGTATTAAAAATGCATCCAATTTTGAACAAATTATTTAACTTCGGGTTTTAAGAATAAGGGAATAGCTTACAGGATATTTTTCAATATGCCTCACCTGAACGAGAGTTTTACAAATTAAAATTCATAAAAATCCTTTAGCAATTTCGCAAATTTCAAAACGTCACAAATTTGGACTGCTCGGTTTACTTACTGTTAGTCAAAGAATTAAATTATTCGTTTTTGAGTCTTCAAGATTTTCACTAGCATTAAAAAAATTACTGAATTACGTATGATATTTTTCACTTTTATTTTCAATTTCTTTCACTATATTTTTGAAGATATCTTCACAATATCTAATGCAATTCGATACGGTATAAATGTATAAATCGTACGACTAAGCTACATAATAAATATGTCATAAGAATAATTTAAAAAGGAGATGTTCCGAGATGTTCAATTTAGCTTGTCAATACAAATATTGAGGGCTAAGCATACATATCTCTCAAGTATAATAAATGGGTTAATTTTCATTTCCTACAACTATTTTTGTTTATTTTCTTTTAATATGTATATGTAGATAAGTCGATTTGGATACTTAAAACAGTATTTTCGGTATTCAAAATTGTTTGGCCAAAAAGGATTTTACTTCCGTTTTTGTATGACACATGTTTATGTTTGTATATGTGTTTATGATAATAATGTATACGTAAAGTATATAAGTATATATAACAAAAACAAATGTGATTATAACATTTGAAAATGGTAAATTATGCAATTATATGCCATGGCTGACTAAAATACTTATTAATTCATAAACGGTAACTAATTTTTAATTATAGTTCCGAAATTATATAATTATATAATAAATACTTTTTGACTTTTGTTTTTCTTCCTTGTTTTATAGACAACTAAAATTCGTTGGTTCTTTGTTTTTGTGTACGTATGTATGTATGTATGTATTTATGTATGTACGTGTGAATGTGTGTTTTGTGATCTTTTTTGGTTTATGTGTATTTACATAAATAAATAAGCTACATGCCGAAAAAAATGTAACAAAACTATACTTAATAAAAAAGTAACTACAAATACAACAAAAATTGATGATGATGGCTTTTCAGTGTCGCTAGTTTATTCTCCTCTTTGTCCGCTCTCTATGATTTTGTGTCAAAAATTTACTTCACGTGTCAGCAATGCGACAGCATCAAAGACCTTCTATATTATTCCCAGATTAGGTCAATGTTGGTGTCGGTGACAATGTTGCACGTGTTGTTCGAGTTGGTGACTTTGTCGGTGTGGCTGCTCCACTGTTGTTTCCGCTCCCTCCTCCTCCGCCGCCTACACCAGCGGCTGCTATTAAACCGCTGCCGTGTAGACGAAATAGTTCACCCACTGTGATGGCCACTTGAACAGCTCCTTTGCCTTCCAGAACATCGGCAGCACAGCAAATTAGATTCTATAAGAAGGAAAAGTTTCAATTATTTGCAACAAATTACATTACAGGAAAAAATATACATCTTAGGCAAACAAAAAAAAAATTAGTTACAAACCTGGCAACAACAACTACAAACATATAATGAGAATTTTCTGTGTGTGTGTCACCTTCAAACTGTGTATACAATGTTTGAAAGGCATTGCACGCGGTTTGTGTCTTTGCTAAATCTCACAGTGGCCATCAAACTTGCTAGTATTTAAAAACAATTTTTGTTTATTGTGTTTTTTTTTATTTTTCTTCTATATATGGTATATATATTTTCCGGATTTTTCTTTGATTTTCAAATAGCGCTTAATGGAATTATTACTTGTGCTTACAATAAATGCAACAGTTTTGATTGGAAGTTTTTTAATCCCTTTAAGTTTTTATCAATATTTTTGTAATTTCAAAAAGGTTTTTACAATTTGGCTTTGTTCCGTTTTGAAAAGTTGGCAATATATATTTGTCTGTCTGTATATATAGATTCTGGATGTCATGTATATATATATATATATATATTTGTTAAATATGGTTTATAAAAAGTTATTACTGAAATATCTAAGCATTTTCAATTTCGTATTTCATAATTTTGTTAGACAAAATATATACCCTCCATATCCTTCTTCTCTATCTTTGTTGATAAATATATATTTATATGATTTCTGAATGTTACAGATTGTGCTTCTTGTAGAAATTTGATTAGATTTTTTTGTTTGTTACGTTTATCTTTTTTAAGTACAATACGCATAAATGAATTAGGAATGTAAGTTAGCACAAATTATATATAGAGATTATATGGTTATATATATTAGATATTTTAGTTAACATATTCATAACTAATCGAGGGTTTTTATGAATTATTAATTTTCAATACATTTTCTTTTTGATGAATTAATAGATTTGTTGTTAGATGTTAATGTTTTTCTTTTACAATTTTCTTTAAGAGTCATAAACTGAAGTGAGAAATACAATTTGAGAACGCAGTTTGAAATTTGAAAGAAGAAAAACTGCTCTTAATACATAGATAATGCATATGTATACAGTCAAAGGCACTATTTTTAACTGATTTCTTTTAGTTTTCTTTTGGTTTTGATTTTGTTCTTTCTATTTTTTGTTTTCTAGAATGTGCTTTGAAAGTGATTAAAATGTTATTGGTTTTGTTCCAAATTAAGTTACTTCTTTTCTTGTGAATAGAATTTTTAAATTTTTGTAAACTATTATGTATTTGGTGATTGATATTTTTCAAAAAGGTGTTTGTGTTTGATCTTAACTTTTGATTCTAGTTTTTTGTCTTTTGCTTTAAATTTGAATTTTGTTTTGTTTTCTTTTTGGAACAACTCCACAATTATTGGATTCTTTAATTGGTTTTGGTACATTGGTATTTATAACTATTTCACGTTCTATTCTTTCATACAACTATTTTTCCCTGCTTCGATTTGTCGAATATAAACCATTTTTCCTTCACTTTGCCCGTCCCTTGGTTAAAGGATTCTCTATAACAATTCTCATTATTTTTATATCTTACGGATCTACAGCACTGGATAACTCTAACTAACTATATATATATATATATGTATATAGCTACAAAAGTTGTGTGTGTCTTGTCTTTTAGGAATATTAAACATAAATAAATTAGTTCGTTTTTTTTTTTTTGTTAGTTCGTTGTAACTTATGTTAAGAATTTGTGAAATGAAATCAAGCGTATTTTGTGTCCGTTTCTTTTCTTTACTTTTTTGTTTCAAATTCAATGTCAGTACAGCACGCAAAACGCGTCTTAAGTAGTTAATAAATATAAATTATGGGGGTTATATAAGATTGAATTTGATTTTCTTTCGAATTTCATTTTTGGTTTTTAGAGTTCAACATTATCTGATGAACTAGGAATATGTGTGTGTGTGTGTTGAAGTCGTGTATACTTGTATAAAATCTCACTTGCTCAAAATTTATCTCCTTTTCAGAAGCGAGTTGGGGGGATTCACAATAAATTTTGTGGGAAAAAAGCTGCCAAATGTTGTTTTGGATTTTATAATCTCTTAATTTTGATTTTAAACTAATCTAACATATGTATTTAAATATACTGTAGAAAGGTTATAATTTAATTTAATTTTATTGGCTTTCTATTTGCCTTCTATTCTAAAGCTTCATTGACATTATTGCGTTCAAAGGGTTTTGGCTTCTATTTGAAACATTTTTGAAACGCTTTGCCTAATTATACCTAATAAAGGTTCATGTAAAAGAAATACAAGAAAGTTAATTACATTGCCATCTGCAAAGTAATTAACTTTTTGCCTTGATGAAATTGAAACTTTTTTGTTTGAGAATTCATTTCTCTCAGCTTAAGAATCTAAATTTTTGAAATACATATATATCTTTTAATTTGTGAATCCCCTTTACTCTTCTACCATTTTAGTATTAAATTCTAGATTAAATTTTGTTTAAATACAAAAATTGATGTACATTTTCAAAAGTCTTTGGGTCGTCACAAATAAATGCCTCGAAATGAAATTGTCCTCTCAGGTTTTGTGTCACTTAAATATATAAATGTCTATATGTATGTATATGTATACAGGCTATAAGTACTATCTAAGAAAAAAGCAGCCTCAAGAACTCACTACCAAGTTAAAAAATGTGTGTTTGTTTACATTTCTCACTTAAGCTTCTAATAAAGGGCGGGGCAATATTAAAGGCAAGCCAATTTAAATACTAATACAACTGAAATCTAATTCAATCATTGCTAGCCAGGCAATGGAAAGAATACCAGCCAAAGGAAGGTAAACATAAAAACGCACGACAATATTATGGTAAGTGTATGAGAGTCATGTTTTAAGAACGAATTGCCAGAATCTTGAGTTTTTAATAACTGTTCCAATTTATGTTTTTGCTCCAGTTTAAGTGTGACCTTCTGCTGCTGCTGCTGCTGCTGCTGCGGCTGATGATGTTGTTCGCCCACACGATAGATACTAAAAACCTCCAGTTTTGGTTTCGTTAAACCATTTTGCTCAAAGAATTCAATACGCTTGAAAAGGGTTGGCGTTGGGTCTGGGTTTGTTGTTGTTGACAGCTTCTTTTCCTTTTGCTGATCTTTCTCATCGATAAGCTGATAATGACCAGCCGGTCCAGCCGAGGCCACATCATGCTCATTCTCCACAATGGTTTGCAATCCACTACCACTACCAACGACGCTACTGCTACGATTGTTATTATTGTTGCTAGTTTGGAAATTATGCTGGCCATGAGCACTCAGAAGATTGTTCTTAATTCTCTCATATGTCTTTTGCTTGGCCTGCCTAAGCAAGTGACTCATGGTGCCAGCCAATTGGCTTTGCTGCTGATGCCTGCTGCCTGGTGGCAATTCATATAATTGACATTTAACATGGCCACCATCATCATGATCATCATCATCATTATTATCCTTATTGTCAATAAGATCATCATCAGTGTGATCATCAGGATTTTGTATTATTTTTTGCATATGCGCTTGTGCTTTTTCACAATTCTCATACAAAACATTTTGTAATTGTTGCTGTTGTTGTTGCAACATCTGTTCTTGTTGTTGGATGCAGGAGGAGATTGATTGCTGCAGTTTTAATTGTAACTCTTGCTGCTGTTGCAGGTAGCGCATATGCTGATGATGTGGATTCGCATCAAGGGCTATTAGAGCGGCCACAGTGCGAAGCAGGGCCAAAGCATTTGGCACCTGTCCTCCACTTGTCTTTAACTGATCTGATTTATTATAATCGTTGACATAGATATCAGCATCATAATCATCGTCAGCACGTGGTGGTGGTTGCTGATGCTGCTGCTGCTGCTGTTGCTGTTGTTTCTGTTGCTGTTGTAGCTGCTGCTCATCTTGCTCCGAATGCGGTTCGCATTGTGGTACAACATCTGCACAGGAGCAAATCAACTCCTGCAACCAACACCAATAACAGATTTTATGCATCATTGTTTTGTAACTTTTTTGTTTGTTTGTTTATATCTATAGGGGGGGGATAAGTGTTTGTGTTTGTGTCTGTGTATTGTGTGTGTTGAGTGTGTTGTGTGTATCCATGTTTTTGTGCGTTTTGTGTTGTGTGGGTGGGCAAAAACTTACAACTTAACTCTACTTGGTTAAAGCAGTAAAAGCAAAGCCAAAGCAAAGACTACAGAAATTTCAAAACCTTTAACTCTATACCATTCTATATAGACTAGTATATGCTTTTATTCTTAGATTAATAAACACCAAACTATTTACATACCTCATCTACGCCAATGCGCCGACAAGCTTCCAAAAAGTTATCCACATTACGACGACAACGAGCCATGGTGAGTTTATTCTATTAAAAAAAATAAAATATTATTTATTGGATCATGTTTTGTATAGAAATATAATCACAAAAGGACAGAAAAGTTGGCATATACATATAGAAATTTTAATCATATCTCTTCATAGTAGATATTTATTGTTAAGACTATAACAAAAATTATTCGTCTAAATTTTATAAGAAAGTCAGAAAACAATCATAAATACAAACGTTTAATTAACTGACTGAAAATCCTCTTTGATTTACTTGACTTGATGAATAAATACAATTCATTTATTAGACTTTAAATTGAAAGAAAGTTTTTTTTTAATTCAAGCAGTTTAATCCGTCTCAAGAATATGTTAAATATATGATGAGTACATTACTATATTTTCGAAAAGAACACTACACAAAAACTCTTTAGTTTATTTCATAAATTTAATTTAGGAACTTTACTTTAAAAGGTGCCCCTAACTAATTCGTGTACGCTCATATTAAATATACACTAGTCTTTTGTCGATCATAAAATAAAATAATTACCCAAAAAATTAAATTTTTAAGAGTCTCTAAAGCAATGTTCACATATTTTATACGCTAACCAAAGTCTGAGATTTTATATATAATACCTTCTTGGTAAATTGCCTTCAAATATTTATTTTGGATACATAATAGTTTGTTAAAACAATAAAGATTCAGAATAATATCATATTTGAATTATACATTATTTCATTTCAGTTATTTTGAAATATTTCAAACACATTTTTTTCAAATGTATGGGGTTGTGATCAGAACCCACCTTTTACCTAAGAACACCTATTGAAGTTAAAAAATACGTTTTAAAACCTCGAAAAGGTCGGCCTGGGTAATTAAAAAATTCTCACAAAAGTAAAATTTTTTACTGATCTAAGTTTTATAATATTATGATGTTACAAAATTTTAGAAGTTGTTCCAGACTATATTAAGACGTAGGGGATTTTAACTTACTAACACTAAGATAACCTATATACTAGATATTTTTAGACCATTATCAAGTAGCTTTTAAGATGAAATATTTCTTTTTTAACCATAGGTACATATCTTGAAAATTCTTAATGCATATTTCACTGCATAAATAGATATGGATATAGATTGTCGGAAGAACTTTATCAAAATATCTCAAAACCCTTTAGATTCAGCATTTTTTCTTCCTTAACCAAGTGAAATAATTGTTTCTTCTGAACTGGAGCCAACTAATTAATCCTTTTTTAATTTATGGGCCACAACAAACTCACCACTCCCGGCGATGGAACATGAATGCTGGCCACCGAGCGAGGACGCACATAGTTAGCCAAATGACAAAGAATTACGCCATCAGTCAGAGATGAGGCAATATCCTCTGGTAAGGTCATCTTTAAACGCGTTTCAATAATCTAATATAATTAACGAAAATTAATTTATATCAAATGAAATTGATTTATAATTCTCTTACACTCCGCAACTGGGACATTAATTCGGTTTCCTCACGCTGACGATCAAATTCCCGACGCATGGTGAAGCTCAGCTTCTCGGCGGGTATATCATGATTCCATGTGACTGTGCGATGAGTTTTCACAGTGGTCAGTTTGACAGTTGTTGTGCTGCTACTGCTGATGGGTGACTTGATGACACTGCCATTGGACGTAAATTTACCATTGTTATTGCTATTGTTCAGGACACCATTTTTCATGGGGCTATGGGGTTTTACATAGCCCAGACAATCGGCGTTATTGGCATGAGGTGGAGACGATGACGATGACGATGATGATGATGAGGAGGAAGTGGACGAGGATGAAGAGCTGATAAGTTGCTCTGACTTATTGGCCATTAGTTCGGTGTTACGTGATGGTATCACCTTCTGTATGGGTTTCTTTGGTATGACTACTTCATCAATTCCATTGCCATTCCCATTGTGAGCACTTGGTTGCTTCATTATGGACTTTGGCAGTGTGTTTGAACCATTGGTCAGACGTGATGGTGATGGGATATCTTCATCATTGGGACTATGATTGGCATTGGGATGCTTTTGCTTGTAAATGCTTATTTCCTGATTACGCTGTTGCTTCAGTGCCTCTTTATACTCCCTGAAAAGAAAAACAATAACAATTAAGTAATTAAAGAACTTGGAACAAAGGTTTCTGTTGCTTTTACTTGTAGGTCTGTATGTTGTTTAGACTTTTATTCAGTTTGCCATTACTGCCATGCACACTCCTTTCCTGATGATCCAACATTAGATCATCATGCTCATGATCGGGTGATGAACCATTGCTAGAGCTATAATCAAGTGTCCGTTGCTTGCAGGGCGATGATGTGGGCGACACACCAATGCCGCCACCATTGACACCAGCACTCAATGTAATACTCTCGTCCACAATGGTGCTCGTACTGGAGGTCAATGAAGCGTCCATGAGATCGGCGCTCAATGCTGGATGAAGTGCACTGGGTGCCACAGCTCGTGGCAAAGTGGAACTATGCAATGGCGAATCGGTTTTCGATTTGCCGCCTGGAGCATCGTGCGACCAGCGCTTGTCCAGGCCATCACTGGTGCTATAACCCGAATCGATCTGATGCCGTGCCACATGACGCTGCTGATTGCTGCTGCTGCTGGCCTCCAGCACATTGCCGCTCGAATTGTGCCTTGGTGTCCGCCTCAATGTGGTATACCCATCATAATTTCCTCCCGAACGCGAACCCTTCTCATCCTTGGTGGCTTGCGTCTCCAAAAACTTAAAGACATGAACTAGTCCCCTTTTGCAGAGCTAAAAAAAAAAAGTAGAGATTAAAATGTAATTTTTATTTCCACTTTTTTAGAAAGATATTTTTAGCTTACGCTTGCTGGCGGCGAGGTCAATGGATTATTTTCCAACTGCAGTTCCACCATTGTGCCCATGTGACGTATCTCTAGGGGAAGACTAGCAATGCGATTGTTACTCACATCCAGGCTAACCAAACTCAGGCAGGTCAACTCTCTGGGCAAGTACATCAGTTGATTGCTTCTCAGCGATAGCGAACGCAGCGATCTCAGCTCACCCAGGCGAGCGGGCAAGGCCGCCAGTTGATTATATGAGGCATCCAGCTCGGCCAGCGTCTGATCCAATCTTCCCAATTCATCGGGCAATGTGGCGAGACGATTATTCGACACAAGCAACACTTGCAGTGGCAGAAAACAAATCTCTCGGGGTAATGAGGATAATTGATTGCTACGCAAATCTAAATAAGTCAATGACGACAACTGTTTCACCGACTCGGGAATACTACGTATCGCATTGTGATAGAGCAACAATGTCTCCAGGAAAGCAAACGTTGTGATTTCCTCGGGTAGTTCACAGAATCTATTTCGGGAGAGATCTGGAAACAAGAAGGAAAGGAAAACGTGATATTAATGAGGAAACAGACAAAATAAAACTATGCCCAGATGGGGAGAGAGAGCAAAATTGGGAGTCAGACAACAACAAAGTCTTCCCTTATCAAGCTCCACAACAGACAAGACCAGACCAGACCAAAACAGGCAGGCAGGCACATTCCCATTTGCCGACACGCCACACTGGAGCGCATGACCTCAATTTGGCTTGCCACACACAACAAAAAAAAACCGAAAAAAAAGAAAAAATTAAACAAAACTGAAAAACTGGGCAAGTGCGTTGCGGGTAACGAGTTGTTGTGGGCAAATCGTGGAGGAGTGAGCAATTAATTTAACTAAATGAATTTGCATGCGAAATGAACGCAAACAGCAAGCTATGACTTAACAGCGCTTGGTCGGTGAGGTGGTTGGTTGGTGGTGCCCAATTGCCCGAGTGAGGTGCTGGAGGTAGTAATCCAGCCCCAAGAGCGAACAGAAGGGCCGAACACTGTGTATACATAATTATGTACACGAAATTGTGCGTAGAACTTAAAAGATCAGATTATTTGCTGGAACAGCTAGTACAGATAATTAAATTTTCGGTAGAATCAATAATAAATATATATGTATAGCTGGGATGTACACAATATACATATATATGTACATTATATTTATAATATTAGATTGCATAGCCTAATTAGATATGGGAATAGCTACTGACACCTTTGCAGAGATAGAAAAACTAGTGAGAACAATTTTTCACTACCCCAGAAAAGTGAGCAATTGATCCATAATCTAAACTCTATCAGTATTCCATAAAACTTGAAAAAATTATTTAAAAGAGACTTTGAATTTAACTTGCCATAGACTTTTAATTTTATTTAAAATTCATTTAAGGACTTTATCGCTTGAAATTGATAGATTAGAGTTTTTTTTTAACAAATATGTCTAAAACTCTGGATTACTTTTTGGGAATAATTATGTTAGATCTTTGAAACTGCAAATGGTTAGGTCTTATATTTTAGAAATTTTGTTACACAGTATTATTAAACTAAGTTCAGTTTAAAAGTTTATGAATTATTCTTCCTTCTTACCCGTTAAACGACACTTTAATCTATCAGTTGAAACCTCATTCGAACCAAGGAATCCTTCCTACAGAATTTTAACCATATTTATATTTTGCCATTTTGTTTAGTATTTATTTAAGTTAATTAAAATTGGATTAATTATAATTGGGTTAAAATCATCTGACTCCTGACACAAAATCTTAAGGTCTTTAATAAAGACATTCATTTCGAAACAGTCTTAAATTATTCTTTAATACTAGAATTAAAATTCGTTGTCAAAAGGTCTTGCTGTTGTTTCCGATTTAAATTGCTTGGTGTCAAATAATTTTCATTCTAGTGAGTAAAATAAAAAGTGTTTGCCAATTACTTTACTCATTAAAACGTGAGGTTACACCCCTCAAACATTTCTCTCAACTATTATTTTAATATTTTTTAACTTCTCAATGAATTCGATGATATATTTTTGGCAAGCAACCAGAAAATTGGGTGCGAAAAATCTTTGAAATGAAATTGACCTGTTTTATTTTTCGAATGATTTTAATTGATATGCTTTTACATTTTTAGGCAACTGAATAACGAGGATCTAAGTTGGAATACCAGACTTATAGTTAATTTAATAGTTTACTACTTATAAACTTATAGGATAACTAAACCAAGTAACATTTACATTAGGCAAAACGAAAATGTTTCGAGCTAAGCAGCTTCGAATAGTAAAACGAATATAATTTCTGCTCGATTTACTTTCAAAACGAAAACAAGATAGATCGGTTCCTAACCTTTCATGAAAATAAGGCCTCTAATTGATTTTTCTAGTAAGTTATTTTGCAACTCTAAATTCGTAAATACTTTGGAACTCATTTAATGAGGACATCAAAAACCCATTTCAATCTTTAAATTGGTATCATAAATAAATACACTTTAGTTTTGACCGTCCGAAACAAAAGCTGATAAGTGTAGGTTTTGTGGCATTTTCAATAGTTTTATTAACCTCAATAAACCAAAATCCACATATGAGATAAAGAAATAAACACCGGTGGAAAGCTCTCAAAACAAAAAAACAGAAATAGGTTTATTGACTTGCTTTAGTAATTAACTTAATGCACTTAACTAACTATATATGTCTGTAAAGCCATTAAGATCTTGGTGTCACATTATGAGATTTCACTTTTCAAGTGAGGCTAAGTAGAACTGGCGACTGGTGACTAACCACTTGTCCAACAGTGCGTATGAAATGAGATTTTTGTGTAATAACCAGCAACAATTTACGAGCTTTAATCCATATTTTCTTTTCTTTTTCTTGTTTTTTACGCAATTCCAGACATGCAAAATTAAAAAAGAAAATAAAAAAAATATAAATATGTATGTATACAAATACAAAAAGCATCCATCAGAGGCAACCACTTGACGAAACTATTGCGAGGTACTTGGCCATAAAAACTGGCTGACGACAGCTTGTTGGCATTATTCGCTGTGATTTACGCACAATAACAACGAGGTGCAGCATGAGGCGGGAGGAGAGCGAATGAGATTTTAGATGGATCTGAACAAAAGCGACTGGCGACCGGCTGCTCTAGGCTTCTCTCACTCTATGGAGTCGCCGTCTATGGCTTCCTCCTTATGCATTTAACCCTCCCCATAGTCAACTTGCATAGACTCAAACATACGAATGGGAACGATGGAGGAGCTTAAGATGGCAATGGCTTCCCTCTAACCAATGCTTATATATGTATGTATATGGGTTGAATGAGTTGAATAAACTTTTGCCATGGCCACATATAGGCAGGATGTTAGGTTGACAGGATGATAGGATGATGACATACAGAGATCCCTCTTTGATTATTCAATGCGGAAATTGGATTTCCCTTCGTTATTTCGTCACAGAAAAAATTTGCTAAGAATTGGCACAATCAGCTGGGACTGACTTTGTACTTTGAACCTGCCACATGCTGCATGTTACTCTGGCCTGCCTACAGCTTGCCGCATCTGCATTCTAGGTGAGCTGGCGTCCATCCAATTATACCGGTTCTTTTCTCTCTCTTTCTTTCTTTTTTTTTTGGCTAAATGGCTTTTTGCCAAAGAGATTCTAAAAACAAAACAACGTGTCTATATGTACACTTGTTGTTTTCCATGTATTATGCGAAATAAATCAAATTTTTTAAGTTTTTGTCGCGTCGTCAAAATTGGTTCAGTCTTTTGGGAATTGCTTTTTTTTTTTTTTTTTTTTGCCGCATACTCACACACATTCATACACAGACACACCTGAGCCCCGAGTGCGTAAAAAAAGAAACCAAGTCTCATAAATATTGTCAAAACAAAATGTCCTGCCATGGCGCACACACTGACAGCCGACAATTATCCAAATGCATCTAGGGTGCGGCAGCTCAGTCAGAGATTTTCCAACTTTTTTCTTTCTTTCATTTTTGTTGACGTTTTTTTGAGGGAGTGCCCAAAATTTCAACTGAAACAACTGACTGAACCAGTTTTCAATAGCAGGTAGTCGACCAAAGAAATATCCACTGGAACAGTGCATATATAAAAAGATCTATAGAGTTAAGGATTTAGACTAAAATCATATTCCCAAAATCATAAATGGCTCATTTTGTAGTTGGGTAAAACTATTCATTTAAATTCAATAAGTTAAATAAGTGTGTTTGAGTTTAAGCAGGCAGAAACTCTTGATCAATAAGTTAACCGAAAAATTAAACAAATTCGACATAAATTTTGAAAGGAGTTAAGGGATTAAGGGAACTTTAATTCATAAGACACTTCATTGAATTTTTTGTAAAATATTTCGAATAATTCAACCATACGATTCTAGAACTACTAAATCCACAAAACCGTCTACATAATTTTTTAAATATAGAATCAAAACCTAGCCTATTTTCCATTGTATACAATATAGAAAATTTTAAGTTTTTATTTGTTGCTGTACACTTGAAATATGTTTTAGTGAAGATATGAACTAAATAATGAATGAAATAATTAACAACAGAAACTCTTTTATGTAAATACAATAGACATCTGTATAAGTTTATGCTAAAAACTTTTGATATCGTTTCATAATAAAATTGAAACTACAAAAGGTTCGACTATCCAAAATTCAGCCTGTTAATCTTTTTCGAGAACAAAAATTTTAATGTCCTCTACTTTACAAAATTTTACATAATTGAAGTAGAATAGGAAGAGGCGTAGTAATGCGAAAAGTAGTTTGGCCTAAGTAGTTAGTAGCAGTTAGGCCAAAGTACATTGTAGTAGTTACTTGTTATTAAGATACAAAAAAAATGACTTTTATACATCGCTCAAAATGTAATCTAAAAACACCTGAGGCGACTTCTTCCTCAATATTTGGTATAAATTGTTGTATAAAATCTTGACCGCTTCGTCATTTTGGCTTATTTATAAAAATAAATCAATTGATTGTACTTTTTTTTTAAATTCTTTTATATTTCTTGCTAACAAATTATAAATAAATACAATACTCAAAAATCATCATATCAAGTCAGAAATTCTCCCCCTTGAGGATATTTTTAATTTTTCTCTGCCTTCTTTTTACTTAAGCACTACATGTCGAGGATTATTTTTCATTTTTTATCGCGATATATGTATGGTAATAAATATTAACATTATTAATCCGAAGTTGGTTTCTTGCATATGAGAAGTGAAGAAGTGTTTTTCAACCGGTTTTGCACTCCCGTTTAGTTGAAAGGAAAACCTGCAGATGAAGCAGTCTAACAACTACTTTCAGTGGGTAAAGTTTTCCATCAAGATATTACTCATGCAAATATTTTTTCCTTCTTCTTTAGTTCCACACGGTATGCAGACGACGCGTCGTGACCCTTCTCTAAGTTTGTTATTTTTTTCAATTTCATCCACATATTTTTGAAGGGTATGCAGTTATTTTTTTTTATTGTGGGTCTCCCCGGAAGCAACGAAAAATTAAATTGATGGCGCTACAAACGACATTTTGGCAAATGGAGCTGAGGCTAGCCATGTGGGCGTCAAGAGTCTAACCACGTGCTCTAACCGCTGCTGCTTTTTACATACATTTATGGTACAACAGCATTTTATATACGAATATGTATATAGGTATACATATATGTATACATATTTATATATGTATGAGCACATTTTGGGTGAGTGGCATGGAGGATGAGGTCGACCACTCCATGCCCGTTATTATGTTTGCTTAGCGTTTCTGCACTTCTCTCCCCCTCTCTATCTTTCTCTCTGTGTGGCCATTAAGGGCCAAACACAGTCAGCTCTATTGATGGATTTATTGAAAACAAATTTCAGTTTATTACACAAACGGAAGGCCCCTCAATAAGTGGAACGCTAAAATTGATATATGAATCATCATCAATAAAAAGAAATAAAACAAAACATATTGAATATTTTTCCCAAAAGCTGTCTGAAATTGGAGTAAATGGACATATCTAAAGAGAACACTGTCAATTGGTTATGCAATAATTTCGATGAACTTTGACAAAATGCTACTACCCCAAAAAAATATATACATAAATGCAAATGAAACGAAACTTTCGAAATTCAATTGTTAATACTTAAATTTTTAGGTCAATTGGTTTATTTAAATTCTGCAAAGCGAGTTGTGAAAACTTGAGTAAAAAGAAGTTACCAGAAGTTAAAGCAAATCTTTATTAAAAGAAAATTTAACAAGGTCTGATTTCCATTCAATGAGATTTAGTTTTCAAATTGCAGGTAATAATGTCAAATATTTTTAGACACCAACAGATAGGATAATTTACATAAAAAAAACTGAATTATTTTCAAGGAATGAATTGCTGATCAATAAAAAACATCAATAAAATGTTAACAATGTAATTTCAATTACACCCATCTAAATCTGTCTTGGCAATTTTCTTACGATCTAAATACACAAAAGTCAAAAGTAATTTTTCGATTTTTTAAAAGTAGTTTTTTTCTTAAAACTGAAAAACTTATCATACTTATCGTCAAGTAGTTTTGTTAAGCAATAATAGATTTTACATTTCTTGAGTATGACAAAATATTATATACACTTCTAGTTAGCTTCTATAACTTTTGTTTTAAAGACAACATGCTACTATTTCTTAGCTCAAAGTTCAGTATTTCAATTCAAAACGTTAGCCACTTCGCGCCAAAAACAGATATTTTCAAAATCGGCTAGAATAAAGATTGGATTTCTTTAATAACCTCTTTGGTTTTTCCTTAATTCAATGAATTTTAAGGAAGTTTGGGAAAATTGGAAATTAATAAATAGTCAGCTTAACAGTATCTTAACCGTCTTCAAAAAGATTTTATTTTTAATCCAAATCAGTTTGTAAACATAAGGCATACAAATCAGTCCCCATTTGAAAGAGAATTGCATAAGTGACGTAAGATTTTCGACTAATTTAAATGCGTAGTTAACTTGCTTTTGAATTTGACAGGATTTTTCTTTGAATTATTTCGCTATATGCAAATTGAGGGGTGAGAAAAAATGTTTGTTTATTTATAAGTTTGCTTATTTTGTATTATTCAAATAAACTTTCTTGATATGCTGAGGCATTATCGCAAGAATTTATATATTTATACATATGTACATTATGTATGCGTATATACAAATAAATCATATGGCATGTATACATTTCCATATATGTACATACATGAAAATGACTTTCGGCCTATGCCAACCATAAGGAGTGACAACGACGTCTTTGAACAATCAACTTGAAGCAAAACTAATCAAAACAAAGGGGGAAGACAGTCCACCACCCCCTTTTTTCACATTAATTGATTACAAATTTGTATTTTTCTTCTTTTCGATGGGAAATACTTTGTGAACAGTCGGCTTGTTTATTTTATACACTGCAATTTCGCGTACTTCTTCTTTGCTTAATGTTCCTTAATCATAAAGAAAACAGTGTGAGTTTACCAAATGTAAACATTTGTTGTTGCAGAGGGAGTGGCAGGTCGGCGTATTTTTACCAGCGATATCGATGATATTGTGGATCAAGAGTGCTCTCCATTTAACAAATTTAACAGCTGTTTGTTCTCTTCACATAGTTTTCACCCCAAGTGCAAACAAATTCTTTCTATTTATTTGCCACTGCAACATCGTAATTCAATATCAAATTTTCACCAGCTGCCACTGTTTTTTTTTTTAGGTCTATTTTAATATAACGCGTGCTATGCTTCTTTCTCTCTTTTCTTCAATTAAAATTAAATTGTTTAGACCGCCGCCCGTCGACTATACACAGCAATTAATTAATGCTTACATTTAGAAAAATTATTTCTTGAATTTTTATGAATGACTCAAACGAAAGAATTCTTATAACGCTATCTGTGTCAAGTTTGCATTGCCCTCGATTTGTGGAAAGATAGCTAGACATTTATCTCCATCTCTTCCCTCGTTCTCTCCGTCACTCTAGCGACTTTTATTTATAGCTTGATAAAGATAAGCTGCAAAACAAGATTGCATAAGTAAACTGCATTTTATCAAACAATTCTTTTGTTTGCAACAATCAAGCAAACTAAAGAGGTGAGAATCAACGTCAATTGCAACACTATTTAACATGTAAATTAAGGCAAATTACGTCTAATTTGCAACAAATGTGGGAAAAATGCCAAGTATTAAATTAGTTTATATTATTCTGTAATCTTGGATTAATCGACCATTAAGAAAAGTCTCTAAAGGAGCGTATTTATACCATCATTGAGGTATTATTCACATAAAGTGCCGGATTAAGCCAGCGCGGGGCCTAAACCTAAACCTAGATATAAGTTTTCAGAGTCATTATGCTAATTACAAACTCACTTTTCAATGTTAAAGTTGGAACATTAACCGATTTTCATTTATGCAAAAGTTTGAACATAAATAAAAATCCCAAATAATTTGTAGAGAAATTTTTTGGTATTTTTAAACATACATTTTTGTCTAATCCGATTTTTTCGGACTGTATTTTCGGCAATTTCTAATCGATTACAAAAATTTATTTCTCAGTTAATTGGCGATTGAGCATATTTGAAAATGGCATTAAACAATTGGATATTTGAACAAATTTATTTCGATCCTATGCAGGACTTTTCGTGAAAATTGGAAAAAGAATTTAGTTCTTGCGATTTTAATGATTGAAATACATTATTCAACTTTAAATTAAAAACGGGAAAAAACGGGAATTATTGAAATACTCGAAAAAAATAACTAAATTAGAGCTTGATGAAACTAAGGTTTGTTAAAATATTTTGTTTTTCTTTGGTTTTTTTTTTTTTGTGTTTCGCTTGAAAATACAAGTTTATAATTAGCAAAAATTTACAACCCAATTCAGAAGTGAAAGTAAAAACATTAAAATGTGATATCAGGTTTGAAAATTGGTAAGAATTTGGAAAAGTTATAGATTTGCAAAGTTAATAAGAATGAGTTAAAAGCTTATTACCATTTTTCTGAATTTTTTAACACGGTAATCTGTATTTTTTTTTTTTTTTGTTGTTTTGTTTTAATTTTCTTTTTCCTGAGGAGTACATATATCTCGTGCCATCTTACGACCTCTAAATATATTTTTGCTTTCTCATCTTAACGAAATAAATTCCTTAAAACTAGATTAAGCAATAAGCCATGACTGATTCGTATCTTTAAACAATTTGAAATAGTCAACCGATTTTAACTGCCAGCCAAACTTTAGACTTTCCAAGTCTTTTACGATTTTTGAGCTCTTGATTTGTAAGAGTTGAAAATGACTTCCGCTTTTAGTTCCCTTCACTCTATTAAGTTTCTGTTTATGGTTCAATGCGTTTTGTGGCCATTTTTGGATTCTCCACGTTACGCGAGGCTGCCACACAACATTTCATTGAGTCATCAGCCATCAACTGCGGCACTTTTCTTTTGCGTAGGCGTGACTAATTACTAATTAAAGTGTTTGGTGTGAAAGAACATGGTTAAGAGAGTGTGAGAGACTCCGACTATATAAAAACAAGGTGTTGGTCTATCTGATAAATATTTTATAAATATTTCATTCACAATAAACAACCACCAACCACTTTAGTGAAAGGTTTCATGTTTCTGCCACTTGGCTAAGAAATCAATTCCAAGTATACATAAATAAAAATGGAATATTCTTAAGCATGAAAGATTTTTGCAACCCCCGAAATGGGAAAAATTTTTTGCTTTTGTCTGTGTGTGTGTGGGAGGAAAAGCGACCCCATGGACCTGCTTGTTGTCAACATGTTTCCGAATATCATTTGTTTGTGCGGCTGTCCCCCTTTCACTTTTAAAATGCCAATCCCGTCTAGGGGGAACGTTTAATTAACACGTGCGTCACGTGAAGGCCGGTCGGTTTTCCCCTCACTCCCCCATGACAAAAGAAGCAAAAACAAAATTTTGCCCATCAAGTCAGGAAATTGTTTAAAATAATTGCCTCAAGTTGCAACCGTGGCGGGAATGCAGCTGCCACACAAAGAAAAAGAAGAAGCAATGGCAAGAAATGCATACATACATACAAATGAAGATAAGTACTTACACACCTGGCCATAAAAATAGGTGTGGGTATCATTTTTTTTTTTCATTTATTTGGAAAACAAAAAGTTTATGTTCTCCTAGTCCATACCAAGTCCTCAATCCGATAGAAGCAAAAATTATTAAATACTGTTAGCCCAGTCTAAGTTATGGCAAAACATTTAAAATTATTGATACAGTATTCTTCTAGAGCGATGGAGGAGTTGAATATCATCTATGTGAGAGAGAATCGAGAAAAAACCTGGATATTAATTCACTTTTTTTCAGGTTTTAAGAAATAAAATGTGAATATATTTTAAACAGAAATATTAATTTGTCCAGCTCAAAAATTTTGAATTTACGATGTTTCCAAATTTTTAAATATTTCTTGAACTTTATTTGTGATTTTCTTATATACAATAAATATATTTAGGTAAAAAATAAGTAAAGCCTAAATACTTCTGAAAAAATTAACATATTTGTCCAGGTGTGTAGCTGGATCTCAAAATGTTGGTAAAGATTTTAAGTATCGACTTTTAAAAATATCTTAAGATTAGGTTTTTCATCTAAAAACAAATTTAAATAATTTTAAAAGCTATTCCGTTGTAATAACAAAGATCATTTAACATTTTGTAATTTATATTTAGTTCTTTTTGCAAGGTTTTAGAATGTAAATAATTGTTTTTTCTTAAACTTTTCGTACAAAAATGAAACAAAGAGAAGAAACGCTCTAACCTGTTTATTTATGTGTACAAACTTTGAGGAAGACGAGATGTAGATTTCATGCTACGATACACATCGACTTTAGAAATAACTTTGGTCAGAAAATCGATTAAGTGTTTTTACATTCCAACATTAACACTGAGGGCCTTCCCCAATTAACTTGAATTTTCTGGCCACCTTTTAGGCCTAACACAATTAAAAAAATAAAAATTTCGTATTATAACTTTGTAACAGAATTTAAACAAACAAAATTGTTTAAAAAGTGTTTATTACGCCGAAAACAATGAAAGTATTGTTTATTATTTTAGAAACCTAAAACTGACCTACAAAATGTTAATCCAGATGTCTACTGCATATTTGCATTATGTTTAGCTAAATAACTAGACGCATTTTCTAGTAACCTATTTTAAGGCAGATCATTCTTTCATCCGACAAAAATTGCACATGCGTGTGGCTAATTGAAGGTTCGGGCCAACTGAAAGAACTAGTTTTGAGTGACAGACCCGGACAGGCGGACAAACAGATTGACAGGAAGCCAGTCGGTGTAGTTCCAAGATTGTCATGCTGATCAGAAATATATATAAATATAGGTAGATACCACGCTACACTGTGCGTTTATAAAACAGCTGGTCCACACTTATCTTACATGTTTTGAGTGAAAAAAAGGTAAGACAAGCGACGGCGGCGTTGGCTTTGGCAGCTGCGCAGAGAGGTCGACGACGCGTCGTCGGGGACCACCAGACGACTGTCTGCCATCTGAGGCTGCTGCTAAACAAGAAATGTTTCTGTCTGGGGAGCAGCTTGACAAAACTCCCAAACAATTTCCACTAGTTTTCTTACGGGGGTGGGGGGAAATGCTCTTCTACATCTCTTACATTGATTTCACTATGTATGTATGTATCTGTGTGTGACTGTGTGTGTGTATCTGTCATAGTTTTGTTAATGTTGTAAATATGCTTTTCTTTTATTGTTGTTGCTATTGTGTTGCTGTTGTTTTATTTTATTTGTTCTTCGTATAAAAACAGACAACGCTAGCAGAGAGGAAGTCATCAAATATGTTTTGACGGCACGTCTCAATCCGCAGTCCTTGTCAAACTGTTCGTTTAGTTCGTGCTTTGCATGCGCAATGAAAAATACAAGAAAAAAGTGCAACAGCAAGTTTTCTGAAAGACTATAACCTGAACCAAGCCGCCGTAGATTAAAAATTTGTTACAGACATTGTTTTTTAATGGCATCAAAATAAATAATCGAGCCGGCAAACAAATGGTTTAATATTAATGAAAAAAGTCACCAGAAAGTCACCAAAAACAATGAATTTAATGTTTTCCTTACAAATATAAACAGAGGACATTCTAGACAAAAATTTACTTTCTACAAAATAAAAATAAAAAATTGTTTTTTCTTTATTTAATCATGTCTAGAAAATTGGAAATTGATTTCTGTCATATATTTTATCATTTTGGTTAAACGTGACACAATGGTTAACATAAGGATTAACAGGAACAATAAATTATTATGAAAAATGGGAGGATAGGTCGGGCCATTATTTTGAATTCAAATCGACTAATATAGTAAAGTATTTCAATGTGCTTTTTAAACCAATTTGATCGAGAAATGCACGAAAAAATAACAACAGCCAATAAATAATAGTGTTTTTAAGTAAATTTAGAGATTTCGAAAGTGACCATGACTTTTACGAATAATTTTGAACCAGTTTTATTCAAAATTTTGATTTTGAAAGTTTTTAGATGTCGCTATAGGAGGTTTCCCGCAGTATAAAAAAGGTTCAAAGTAAAATATGTAAGTTTATGACCTGTCAATTGCAGCCAATACTTAAATCATTTAATTCATTAAAGGAAATTTTAACTGATTTTAATGTCAATACCAATAATGCTGTCTTAAATTATGATGCTTAAATATAATTTGATTAAATTGATATTTTATTGAAATTCTAAATGTCATTCTTCTTAATTTGGACAACATGCCAATTAATATAAATATGTAGAATCTATGTATATCATAAGATTTTTGACAGATGTTTCTATTTCAAGTGAATACATATGAATCAGGAATTATGTATATTCTTCTATGTACATACATATGTAAGTAAATATACACCATCATATTTTAATTTCTCATAATTTTTGTATTTTTAAAACTATTAATAAATTTTCATAAGTCAATTTTTCTTTATCGATCGAACACAAAAGAACAAAAAAAAAAAAAAAAAAAGACAAAGTGGAAATCGATGCGGTGTATGAAAAAACAGATGGTTTTCCCAAACCAAATTCCCAGATAGGGTAGGTAAGAAGAGATAGAGAGAACAGAAACAGAAACAGGAACAGGAATAGTGCAGTGTGTAGGGGGTGGTTGGTTGCATTTTGGGCGTGTAACACGAAAACGAAAGTTGGTTGAACTTGAACAGACGGTGGAAAAATTCACTTCACTTGTATAGTTGGCCGCTGCACTCACTATTATCCGCCCAAAGAGAGTAAGAGAGAGAATAGTGCAAAGTGCAAATGGCAATAATATTTTATCCTTAGGCGCAAAAGAGATGGCAGAATGATTCTGCCACCACATAAGAGAGAGCAAGGAAAAGAGAGAGTGTGTGGTATGAGAGCAGCTGATGATGAGGATGATGAAAGAAGATGGAAATTATTGATTTTCATGAAAATCATAAAATCATATATATTTTTCTTGTACTCACCTGCGATTACCGTGTCGGTGAGTGAATATTTGGTGCCTGTTTTTGGAAAATCCTTTAGCTTGCGATTGGTCAGTATCAATTCGCCACTAAAGTGAGCCTCCTCTAGTATACGCTCCAAGGATCGAGTCAGCTGTGAATGACCCAGCGATGCGGCACCCGATGCTGATGATGATGTGTGGGAGGAGCTGGCCACAGTCCCAATCCCACTGTGTAGGCGATTGTAGACGATGGCAGCCATTCTTTGGCGTGTAGGCGTGGTGGCGTATCAGGGAGAATCAGGAAAACTGTAGCGGCAGCGGCAGCAGCAGCAGCGCTAGCAGAACTACGTTCAAAGACCTAAATAGTCGAAGCGATTTTTACTTCATTTTGATTTATTTATTTTCTCTTTTTCGCTTTCCTATGGTTTAGCACTTCGACTTGGTCATTGATAAGATTTCTTAGAACTTTTCGTTTTCCTTCATTCGCGTTTGCGGCTTCCTTATCCCCTATTTGCTTCTCTTTCACACTCACACACACTGGCACAAGCAACACTATAAACCAGCGACGCGCGCTACGTCCGTACACATCGAAAAATATTTTGAACTACAACAAAAACAAAAATAGTGATACCAGATCCAGAATGGAAAAATACCACAGCGATTTTTTTTAATAAAAGCCAGATTTAGCTAATTATCGATTATTTATCGATTAAAGCATAGGGTTTACTGTCACCACTTGCTGCTGTTATCGAAGCCAGAGCCACACATTTGAAATTTTTTAAAACGAAATGGAAGTTTTTACATTTGAGAAATCTTACTTGGAACGTTTAAAGGAAGCCGAGGCGGTTTTATCTTGGGATGGAGCTGTTATACCCGCCTCACAAGTGCGTTCCGAGTGGAGATCCTTTGTAGAGTTACAAATAGAACCTACTGGTAAGAAGTGAATCCTCTCCCTCTCTAACACACACTCACACATGCATTGTAATTTTATAGGATGGCAGGCCATCTGGAGAATTCCGCGCGTAATCTGTGAAGATCTTAAATTACGCTATCCTACGATAGTCTATGGTTATGTGGATCAGGTGATCTTTGAAGAATTAAAGGCTGTATTTGTGGTAACCGCTGTGCAGGACAATGATGTCCATTTGCCGGAGCGTAATGAGGTGCATCTCATTGAATTATGGCCTACCTTAAAGCAAGAGAACTCCGCCCTGAATGTAGACACAACAGCAGAGTGTGTAGATCGTTTGCGTTTCTTTTACACTTACGTATGGATGCCCTGGGACAAGGATTATGATGACGATCGTGATTGGGTGCAGCAGCATTTGGAATCGCGCATTCAATTGGCTTGTGATTTAAGCAAAAATAAGTTGTCACGTCCGCTTGCCTGTCATGTGCGCAGTCTAACCATGGAGGCTCGCTATATTGAACAGCGTTTGGAGTACCTGGAATTGGATTTGAGTGATGCAGAAGCAGAGAGCGACGACGAGGCCGTAGAGTTGAAGGACAATGGAAGCGAGTCCTCTAGAAAACATTCCAAAACTTCAGTCGGCGGTGGTGGCGATCGTAATATTAGCCTTAACATGTCCACACTCCCAGTGACCGATTTAATGTGTCTGCATCTGCGCATGGCCATTATACGTAGTGAATTTGAGATTCTTGAGAATACCGAAATGCGCCGTGCATACAGTGAGTTAAAGGCTAATGGTCTAAAGCGTAATCTTGCTAGTGGTTTGCTATTGGAGCATGTAGAGCGTCCGGCCCTATGTCATCTGGTCACTGTGGCCGGTCCATTGCAGCAACAATTGGATTTGCTTTTGATGGCCAAGCAGCATCTTGGAAATCAAAAACTGGATGTGTCAATGGGAAAATCTCTTCAAGATGTTTTAACTATATGCCAGAGTAATGATTGCATATTCTTGTCACCTGGTCAACATACAATTAAGTTTCTGGAGCATTTTAATGACAAAGGATCTCTCAAGGGTTTGGCCAAGTCGGAGGCGATTTTAAAACGCGATAAAGTTTTTGACGAGTTGCCAGTAATCTGTTCAAGCGATGAGGATAGTACATTGCTAGTTATCGATGGGGATTACACATTTACCAATTTGGTTTTCAACTGTTCACGTGTTCGTCGAGGAATCCTCCTGAGGAATGGCAATCTTTGCCTAAAGGGATGTCGTCTTACTGGTGATGGTCATTCATCCACCCAAGAGGGTATCGTTTGTTTGCCAGGTACAAATCTGGAGCTCAAAGATTGTCTAATCGAGGATTTTGGTGTGGGTATTTCCATGCGTCCGCAATCTCAGGCAGAGCTGGGTAGTTCAACAATTAAAAACACCCTGACAGGAATGGAATTGCTGGACCAATCGGTTGCCGTGAACTTACAGGGCTCGAAATGTATTTTTGAAAATTGTTGTGTGGGCATTATTGCTGATGGTATATCCATGCCGGGGCGAAAGGAAAAGGAGCTTGTGCTGAAGGATTTCAATGATTTAAAGAGGTAATAGTACTACGAATATGTCTAAGACAATTTTACTAATTACCTATCTTTGCGTTTTGCAGGTTGAACGATAAAAATCTAATGGGAAATTGCAATTTTGTAAAATGTCGCAAGTTTATACGAGTTTTCAATGAATCCCATCAACTGGTGGCCAAGCATTTAAATGAAATTCTGCTTGAGGAGGGTGGGGAAGACAAGGAGAACACTAAAATGGCATAAGGAAGACATTGTGAATTAGTTTTAATATAAGTGATGCATATCAAATATACATAAATATATATACATATTTCAATTTAACGGTTACTAAACGACAGAGCTGCCACACTGTTAAATACGCGCAACAGTTGGTAGTAGGGCTGCCATTTTTTTCCCAATTGTTATTCTCTATTAAAAAAGTAATTAAGACATTATTATCCCTAAATTACTTAAGCCTTATAATATACTTACTAATTTTAAATTAATTTTAATAAAATTAAAACAACCAGCTACTATCTGGTGACTAGGTGGCAACGCTGTAAGTTGTTTATTAATAACGATACGCACTTAAAAGTCAGTTTATTATCTTTTAATTTGTTTAAAACGAAACAGGAGTAGCTACAAACAACAAACAATGTCCAAGGAGCATTGGATGCGAGAATTACCGCCTGAGCTGCGACAACTTTCTATTATTAATTTGGCCATTCCAGGTCTGATGATCTCATCGTCATTTTGCATCAATTAATAAATTAATTTCAATCATCTCCAGGTTCCCACAATTCTATGACTTATGGCATTAACAGCAGCTCCAAACTATCACCGGATGCCGAACCGGCTATACGACGTTGGCATCGTTTCTTTCCCTGTTTTGTGCGCCGTTGGTGCAAAAACCAATCTTCCAGCATCCTGGAGCAACTGCAGCTAGGTGTTCGTTATTTTGACCTGCGAATAGCACAAAATGAAGGCAAATTCTATTATTGTCATGGCCTCTACTCAATGGAGATCTTTGAGCCATTGAACGAAATTCGGCAATTTCTTGATACACATTCCGAGGAGGTGGTTATCCTCGATTTACAGCACTTTTATGCCCTTGATGTCGTCCACCATCAGCAGTTGCATATGGAATTGATACAGTTCTTTGGCCATCGCTTGTATTCCACATTAGATGGCAGTCTACAAGATTGTTCTTTAGAACGTTGTCTTCAGCTCCAACGCCAGGTGGTTATCATCTACAGAAGATGTCCCATACCGTTACCTTTGCGCTTTTGGCCCAGTTACGCTTGGCCTACACCCTGGCCCAACAAGGCCAGTGTTAAGCAGCTGCAATCCTTCCTAGAAGATTCCTTGCTATCCCGCCGACCACAAGATGGATTTGTCTCTCAGGTTTTAATTACTCCAACCGGCCGGTACATAGCTCTTCGAATATTCTTCACTCTTCAGCGTACAGCGAAAAGAGTGGACAAGAAATTGCATCCTTGGATCATGGAACAAATTCCCGGACCCTTTGATCCAAAACAAAAGCCACGTGCAAATGTTTTTCTTGGTGATTTTGTTAACCTAAAGGACGGTCAGTTTTGTAATTGGATTATTGACTTAAATAAGAAACTGGAAACATTGGCAGAGGAGGAACAGGATGAGGAACTCTAAAACCGCACAATTTTTACAAGCTTTATACATACGAATATATGGTGCTAAATTGTTATTAAATTTTATACTTACAATTAGATAACTTTAAGTGAAAAATCAAAATCCTTCAAATATAATTTTAGAAAACCTATTTTGTTCGTTCTGACTTTCGGGAAAAAACATTAAGATATTTATTTGGTTCCCAATTGGTCAAATTACGAACATTTGTTATTGATGACTGCCCGAATATTTTTATTACAATTATTAATTAATTTTCCTTCCTTTTCTATTCACAGAATGAATAATTAAATAATACATTTGAAACAAGCTTTGCCATTCAGACCCCAAGAAAATAGACAAAAATATAATTGTGGTCTATGCCTCAATAGTTATTTTTTTATTAATAAAATCAATACACAAAAATACATAATATATATCAAAATTTAAAAACTAAAAAAAAACAAACACAATCCATTGCATTAAATGTCCTTCGGAATTTTAATTCCTCTTTGTCAATCGATGAGAAAACGAACGGCTTTCGTCGTCGCTTTGCTATTGGGCGAAGTTATGGCAGTTTGGGCCTGGGATAATGAACTGCCCATGCCCTGGAGTACTTGCTCCAGTTTGGTCAAAGCCTCTTGAATGTTTACAGCCAGAATGCCATTATCCTGATGGTTTTCACGCTCGTTAATCGCAGTCTCACAATAGCGACGCAAACGTTGTGACGATCTGTGCATCACCTGCAGCTCCTGATGGATGAGTAGAGTTAAATTGTTGCTCGTTTCAGTTGATTCCGTATCCGACTCATAAGACAGATGTCGTTTAGTAAACTGAGTCGTCTTAAGTAAAGGTGATGGCGGCACTTGGGGTGAATTACTTGCGGAAAGGAGTCGCTTGAAGGGCTGCTTTAATAGCATATCCTTCATGGCTGATAGATTTAAGCCAATGCGACTAGAATTATGAGCATCACCCAGAGTTTCATTTAGATCATCCTCCATGGGTTGCCATTCCACTTCGACACTTTGGAATATAGTTCTTGAATTAAGTTTTCCCTGGTGGTCAGTTGAGTTATCTCTTAACAAGTCTAACCAGACACCCAGACGAGCTGTAGGCCATTCAGCCTTAAGGCCCCGTTGCTTGTCTAGGATTAGGATAACCGTGCGGAGTAGCCCAAACTCATCTGGTGACTGAGTTTGCCGAAATTCGAGTTCTACTCCCATTTGACGACATCGTTGCGTTGCTTCTTTCACCATTAATTGGGTTTTGTGCAGACTTTCCTCGCTAGGATTAAGCATAATCCGTTGAATGTCTTCGAGTAAAGTGGATTTCGAAGCTGGCGTCGTCACGGCCACTGGCGTTTGAGCCTGGGCCAGAGCTTGACGTTCATTCTCTAACATCTCACTGTTGCATTTGTACTTAAACTGTTCCAATTCTAGGCATTGAAGACGCTCTTCAAAATCTTTCGCATGTTGGGCACGCTCCTGTTCTATGGTCATCAGAGCGACCCGTTTCTCAGCCTCTAATTCGGTTCGTAACTGTTGTTCCTGCTTTTGAAGAATCTCCTGATGAGCCAACTGAAAATCAACTAGCTTATCAAATTTACCTCTCTGGGAGCAGAAGGGATTCGATATCCGAAAATAATGTGAGCCACCTATAACTAAACGATCACCATGAAATAGTTCACGTCGATCCTCGAGCAATTCGCCATTTACATATGTTTCAAAGTCCTCGCTTCCCGGTATTACATACAATTTGCCACCACGCTCATGCTCTATGCTGCAGTGCTGTAACGCTACCAGGGGACCATCAAGAACTATATCCGGTTGTGCGGATGTGGCATTTGGCAAACGTCCCCGTCCTATGCGCACTATACCCGGTGGCAATAGATAGAAGAGGGTTCCACTCAATATCGGATCGGCTGTTAGATTAACCAGACAAGCCTGCTTCTCCCCGGCTGCCAATTCCAAAGCCAAACCTTTGCGTTTGAGCAAACGTAATTCGGATTTTCGTAGATCTTCCGCCTCTTTAAGTTTTTCCATCCATGATTTCTGGGCCCTACTCAATTCTCGCTCCCTTTCGACCAACTGTTGACGCAAAGCTTCCACTTCCGTATCATCCACAGATGTTTCAATGATTATTTTCCGTGGCGCAGGATTCGTGTTGGTTCCCGAGGATATTCGCCGTTGTCGTTCGTAATCATTTTTCAGTGATTTTAGTCGATCGACTTCGGCACGCAGATCCCTTATGATCTTGTCGTGTGGCGACTCATTCACTTTCACTCGATTCACAATGGAACGGGCTTTGCATGCATATCGCAGAGTGGCCAAGGTTTCATCGACATGCACACTGGCTGGCGAAATTGTGGCCAACATCACGGTTTTTGAATTACCACCAAGATTTTCCTGTAATGAAATATGTATAATATAATAAATTGTAATATCATTTAAATGTGGAAATTAAAAATCTTTAAATCCTTGTGTCCATAACGAAAATTAACCTTAAATTTTCAATAGCTTCGGTAAAGCTTAGGCTTACACGATTACATGAAGTATGTACATATGTAGAGAATTGTATATAAAGAGAGTGATATATTTAAATCTACAACAATAAAAAATATCACATTTGGAACGTAAAGTAGTTGAATTTGTCCGCCAAACCACCTTAAAAAAAAGTGTTTATCTCGTTTTAAATCTAATTTGGCATTCAAACACATTTTAATTACTTAACGGTCTATCAAATTTCATAATTATACCATCCAAGGTCTTAAAAAAATGTATTTTTTACAATCGCCACTATATTGTCCTACATTATGTAATACTTGAATATGTTCTACAGTTCTCAGTATCTTTCAAGTATCTTTTAAAGTTAAGTTTCTGGTAAGACTCAAGTTTAAATTATTACCTAAAACATAAGCTTTAACTATACAGTACAATCATTTCAAGTACCAAGTAATTGGTAAGTGTAAAGAAAAACGGCGATAAAATAATGAACATACATACATACATATGTATGTATAAATAATGAATGTATGCTAACTCCTCGTAATTTTGTTTTTCTGTGTGGAGTGTCTTATCAGAAGCAAAAACAGCGCAAAGTGCACTTGTAAAATGGCAATTAAAATGATTTATTATGCTCATACAAAAGTTTCATACATATTTTATTAAACATTAATAAGTTGGAAAAAAGAGACACAAAACTAAAGCAAATCCCACTGTTTACGTATACAAATAAAAATATTATTTATATTTATGTTTTCCACCTACATATGTATGTATGTATGTATATAAATAAATGCTCATACATACAACCGTAGGATTCGAATCTTGACACAAGATTATGACCTCTAAAGATAGGAAACGCCATTGTTGTTGTTGTTGCTCTTCTTGTATATAGTTGTTATCAATTATCAGTTCTTTTTTAACAAACTTCAAAATGCCGTTAACCGCCCAATTGTTATCAGTAAGTGTAGTGCAAAGTGTGAGTAAGATGGCAATAGAAACTACACACACACACACACACAGTCTTGTATTTGTTGTTTGTCCAACTAAGTAAATATAGCTTTCTAAGTGTTTGTATGTATGTACATACATACATATATGAGCACAACTACATTTACAGCTGAATATGCCTGTGTAATAGACACTTGTTTGATTAAGCAGGTCAGCATCGCAGCAAAAATACACAAAGTTAGATAGTGGCAACGAGAGCGAGGGAGAAAGAGCGAGAGAAGCGTCATAGAAGAACGCGTTAATGTTTACATAAACTGCGCAGCAGCAGCTCTGTGGGCGCGGGCGTATGCCTATAACTAGTAAGACAGAGCATAAATCCAACTAAATATGTGTATGCACAGTGGTCAGCTCATAATTAAAATTGCAAATAATTTCAACATTCAGAGGCCGGACCTAGGCCAAGGTATATCTTGATTTCCAATTTAATCTTTAAATTGAATCCGTAAAAATTAAATATTTTGCGGTTGACTCACGTACCGAATCGTACCAACATGAGTTTTCTAAATATAGAGTTTCTTTTTGTGTAGACCGCCCACTTCTAGATCATTGTCACGATCCTATATGAAAACCACAAAAACCTGCTAATCAATCCGGTGTGTGCTTAAACATACATACAAAAAGACAAAACAATTTGATTAAATGCCAACCAAAATGACGTACATACGTGCATTAATTAACACTAGTTTTACGCAAATGCTCACAAATTTTTAACTAAATAATAAAAAAAACAAAAATATAATTAGTGGTAACGACATTTCAGTACTCGACACGAATTTTGACAATCTGCTGATGGCCAAATTGTTTAAAGTTAAGAATTGTATATTAACCTCTTTTGACCGTCTGCTTATTAATTAACAAATCATGGGAATTCACCACTTGGCAACAAAGAAAAAATCCTTTCTTTGCCATGCGCGACATACAGTCTAGACGCTGATTAGTTAGTTAGAGTAAAAGAGAAAAAACTCATGACTAAAACAAGCCGTTTTTAATATTTTCATCAGCTTTTAACAATATACTGTTAATACAAAAAACTTCCCAATAGCAATATTTTCCATGTATCGTATAATTAGAAATTAACATATATTAAACGTCAGCGAAAACTGGAAATGAATCAGATTTTACAAAAAAAAAAAAAAAAAAAAAAAGAATTTCAACTATAACGCACCACTGTGCAGCGTTATATGCCACAAAGAGTGAGCGAGAAAGAGATAGCAATGTAAACCATAAGCATGTGCTAGAGCTCCGCGTAGCTTCAACAAAAGCACGAGACGCAAAACCAATACATTCTCACTTGCACGTATACAACAACCGACACGAGCACGAATCTCCCCAAAACAGCTACAAAAATGCAGTCGTTTCTCCATTCGGCTTTCAGTTTTGTACGGGACTTTCAAGCTGAAACAAACGAATTTGAAGCATTTTTTCCTCGAGAGAGAGAATTGCATTTAAAATTTAATGCAAACATACAAAAAAAAATCAAATTAAATAAAACTGGTTCATACCTTAATCAATGGTATTAAAAAGTGCATAAATAACCTAAAAAAAAAGTTATTTGAGAGACACACGCAAAATAAACAAAGAAAATAAAGTTATTTGTTGTTACAAAAAAACAAAGTTCATTGCACGTTTTATACTTTGAAAGAAGAACACACAAACAAAGTGAAAGAAACGACCTCGCACAACACACACAATAACAACAAAGAAGAAGAAGAAAGAAAGAAAAATAAAAAAGCTCTATAATGGATGTTTGGGGATTTTGTGTAAGCGACTCCACCTTATCGTATGGCGGCTCCATGCGGGGCGGCTATTACCGGGATTTTGAGCAGTTCCCGTATGGAACATTGGAGCCATCAACCACGCCTTTTGTCGTCAAGGATTCTTATAGTCGTGTCCAAGGTGAGCAAAACCGAAACCACAAAAATACAGTAAACTTACACGCAGCCAAATACACACAACTACAAATCTGTATGAATGTGCATGTGTGTGTGTGTGTGTGCGTGCACCAGCCCCCACACTCCGCGTAGTTTGTTTTTTGTTGTTTTTGCAAGAATTTAAAAATAGCCCCAGGCTGATTTGCTGGTTAGTGTTGTTGTTTTTCGCATGAGAAACACGCCTTAATTTGCGCATCTGTCGTATACATACATATGTATGTATGTACATATGTACATGTACATACAAACATTCATACGAATCTGTGAGAGCATTGTGTCACAGGGTGATGCCTGTATGTGTGTGTTTATGTGGTAAGAAACTTTCAAGTCTTATCAGCCAGCAGAGGCAAATTCATATTATGTACATACATACATACATATGTACAAATAAATATAAATTATAGAAAATGGCACGTGCCCCTAGCAAAAATGCATTCTTTTTGATTACTTTTATCGAATTCAAACACGATCTCACACAGTGACGTAATAGAGGTCATTGGAGCCCGGAAACTTTAATTTGCCGCCCTTTTTTATTGTAATAAAAATAATGTATTTTTGTTGGTGACCCTTTGAGCCACACTCTTAATATTAAGGATGTTTTTGCCTCACCCCTAAATAACCGCATTCAGCCTAGATTCGACACTGTTAAAGTTTAATGAAACCATTAAAAAGTTGAGATACACAATTACCTTTTTTTTTAAGACTCGGTTTTCATATCGAGGTCATTTCAGTCCATTAACATGTTAATTGAATAGATAAATATACACATACGAGACTGTACTTACACACACAAACACTCTTAGCTTGAGTCACAATAACAAATTTAAAGCAAGCAGGTGGTTTCCTTTCCTTTATTTTGAGCCAAATAAAGAAAACAATGTGTGAAAAATAAGACGCAATAAACAAAAAAGAAACTCTAAATAACGACAACAAGAACAAAAAGGTGTGCAATTGCGAGTTTTATCTGCCTGTTAACCATAAAGAATATTTAGCAATCATATGACTAATGTTTTTGCTTAGTGCAATATCATAGATAATAAATATATACACACATAGAGATTACATTGCGCCCAAGGTCGCTTATCACAATTGAAGTCGGGCATTTGCACAATTTATAAATAGAATATTTAACAAAAAAAATATGATCAATCTATGAGGCTTTATCTAACCAGCAACGACAAGCTTAATGAACAGCCTGAACACCCTGTCTATCACAAGTCACAGCACAGGGTCATCATCTCAACATCATCAATAAACAAAAAAAAAAAAAAAAATGCCGACGTGACGTATGTAGCGTAGTTCCAGCTAGCTATGTCATGTAAAGGCCAACAGCTGGCGGCACGTAGGCAGGCAGCAAAGAGTGGTAGGGGGTAGAATGTGGGCAAAGAAAAACGAATGACCTTTCCTTAATTAACCTTTCGTGTTTGTCTCTTTTTTTGATTACAGAAAAATGCAAACAACTGAAAACTGAGAAACAAATACGCAAGGATTGTCCCTTCTGCAAGGAGCATAAGAAACGGCCACTAATCAATTATATGCGCAAACGTGAACAACGTAAACATCATGATAGCATCTGTGAAGATGATGAGGAACTGAATCATGAGCATGAACATGAACATGAGGCGTCGTCGGCAGTGGCAGTGCCACAGCAATTGGCGTCAGTTATGCATCAAAGTTGCAAGGTGTAGGACGAACTTTGACGATCGACAGAAAAGTTAATAGACAGCAATTCAAAAAATGCCATAAACATAAACATTAAGAAAGACGAAGACGACAAAACAACAAACAAACAGCTGCAGCCAATAGAGATTGAGAGAGAGCGAGCGAGATAACTACAATAATCTAATGCAAACTGTACCTATGGTAGTTGCATAAAATATGCATTTCCGCTTCTGACGTCACTACCATTTATAAAAACAAAACAAAGAAACGAAAAACCAGCAACAAAAACTTGATACCAATTTTACAAAAAGCTCTTTATGATTCCCTCCCCTGGCCGCGACCCTCGTTTACCGCCACAAACAAAAAAAAATTGAAGAAAACAAGTAACAAAAACAAAATTATATTATTATATATGAGGGAAGCAGAAATATTTTTCAATTTTGCGTACTGAGACTGAGTATAAGAGAAACAAAAACTGCAGTAGAAAAATGTTAAGCGAAAATCAAACGAAAAAAGTAACAAAAAAAAACCAAATTGTAAGAAAATCCAAAACTAAAATTGGTTTTCAAAAATCTGTTTTTGTTTTCTGTTTCGTATTTGAAATAGTTTTCCCTTTTCTTCAAAAATTGGAGCCATGCGTTACAGGAAATTTATATATATATATACATATATATTTAAACCAATGATTTGATAAAAGAAATTCTTAGAGTTTATTATATGTATCTGTATGTGTATACTTTGGAATGATCCCCAATTTATTATTAGATATCCTTGTCTATATTAGACATCCGAAATATACGACATATATACATATATGTATATATATGTAACATCAACAGAATACTGAAACTTTTCACAGTTTTTTGGGACAAAAGCAGTAAAAAAATGTTTCTAACTATGTATGTATATATATGTATATATGTACGGTATGTACCTATATATTATAAAAATGAAAAAAGTTACAAAATGTTAAAATGTTTATTAAAAGAAAAAAAAAAAGTTATTGAAATGCTTTTTGTTGAAATAACTTGTTATACCATAAAAATATTATTGAGAGAAACTTAATCCAAGCCCCAACTGTGCAGCTCATAATACTTGAAGACTCCCAATTAAAAATAAAAAACAGTTTAGTAATTTAAGATTCAGTAACAAAATATTTTTTTTTTGGCTTTTTGAATATGTGAAATTTAAAATTTTTTGCTTGCGGGTACCAAGATGAAAATTTCAAAAGTTATAAATTATTATATTACTATTACCGTATATATATTATATTGTATTTATGTTTAAGTTAATTATTATGCACATAATGTGTGAACATAACAAGAAAATAAAAATTCAAAAAATTTTAAAAATTATTTCTTTAGTGTTTTGCAAAAATCTTGAAGGGAACAAAAATTTTAACCAAATTAAAACCGTATTAAATACCTAAACATCTGTTAAATAGGCAGTCTCCAATCGAACCAATTTTTTATGCTCTCGTTTAGCAACTTAAGTATATCAATTATTTGTTGAATATTTCGCATTGATTTTTGATAAAATCAGGATTATTTAAATCTACTTTGGTCTGATTGATTGATTACTTATACGAGACTCTTATGGACTTTACTATAATTTTTCTCAAGAGTTCGTTCAAATAATATTAATATCTTTATGCCTGGATAATATCTAGACTTTTTATTTTGGAAAAGACTCCATTTGAATCTACATTGCAAAAACTATAACAATTTTAGAACTAAAATCAATGTTATATTAATCAATTATACAAAAAATTCATGGGCTTAGCAGACCAAGGATTGGTTATTATATTTATTATAAATCAAACAAAATATTAAAACTTTTGCAGAGTTTAGAAGATTGTTTAACCAGAAATCAACCTCATCAGGTTGATATTTCGATTTTAGGTCTAAAATTGTTATAGTTTTTGCAATGTAGATTGAGAAAGTATCGTTCTGAATCAAAATAAAACTCTAAAAGGAGTCGGGAACGATTTAAAATGTGACAAAATGAGTCGCCAGGATTGAGCGATAAAACAAGATGTTTAGGATTAAAAGTATGACTTAAAAAGTAGGGATTGAGAGCAACTCATCCAGAGAAGTCGTGGCTAGGATACCATATCAACCACTGAGTTGACGATCTCGAAAAGTAGTCTGATCGGTAGGACTCAAGACAGAAGACGAAGGACTCAAAATGGGGGCTTTATGATACTTTCTGCAGCTTGGACGGCCTCAAGACTCAAGATAAAAGACAAATGACTCAATACGATGAAAATAATTAGCCTTGAAATGATAATTACAGAAGTGATCTTTAGTTTTATTTAGAAATTCTTTTAACTATATATCAGCTACGTTAAATATCAAATTTGTTTTACATATTTTAGTTTTTTATTACTGAATAACCTTTAAAATAAGGAAATATTTGAGGAATCAATATAAATTTGAGACTCATCTATTTAATTCCACTTAAAAATGACCTAGTTTTATACATTTTTTCACGAATCACCCCTCCACTTCAAGGTCTCAGAACAAATGTAGATACTTATGTAGATACATTGTGGTAGGCATTCCAAAAACCTATGGAAAGGTAGGTATATAAACTGGTTTAGTTTTCCAAATAAAAATTTTCCTATGGTGCTAATAAACTTTAAATCAAAATGAAGACACACGGAAAGATTTTAGTCTGGCATCTACTTACTAATTAAACCGGTTAATAGTCTCCATAAAAATACCTTGATATGTAATTGCTCCATTATTTGGGAAAAGCAAGTGAATAAAATGACCCTGCGCTTGGGTTTTTACAGCTTGACCCAGAAAATCATTTTACTTTTGTTATTTACTGTGAGATTCGACCGACCTGGAACTTGACCATGGGAGAGCTCTGTCTATTTTCTGTTTACTTTCGTATAGTTCAAAGTTTAACCCACATAACAACCTCAACTCAATCAAAATTAAATGAATTAAGCTCAACTCAATTGAAATGGCGAGTTCAGCTGTAATTATTAAATCATAACAAGTTCTGACCACTTTTAACCGCACTTCAAGTACGAGTACAAGCCGCCGGCTTTTCAATTTGCATCCCTTGTTAAATTGCTCTCTCCTTACACACACTCACACACAGAAATATATCTAATCAAAGAGTATATACATATGTACATATATATCTACATATAAGAGAAGGGAAGCCATATAAAAGCGAGAAGAAAAAAAAATTGCAATTTACTTATTTGATTCATTTAAAATTCAATGTTAACTATTAGTACTCTGTCTGTCGAGGGGAACAAAGAGAAAAATGAATGCTTAAATTACAATTGTTAAAGTGAGGGAAGTGGAACCGCATTATAATACAAACACCCATACATACAAACTTGTTTAAAATGTATTATAAAGAATGTATGTATGTATGTACGTCTGCATACATATTTGCGGTTGATATAACAACAATAATAATAGTAATGATAATAGTAGTAGGTAGTAATCTTAATAGTGCAAATGCTATATACCTATAGATAAACAAGTATCACATGTCCAAACAATTCGGGCACATTTTACATTTGAAAAATTCCAGCTTATGTATTTAAAACAATGTTGGTAGATAGTAGTAGTATTATAAATAATGTATTGCATAACGCTTTTAAAACCAACATAATATTTAAACAATTACATAGTAGTGAGAAAAAAAATAATATTTTTCATAATCCAATCTAAGCCCTATAAAAATAGAGACTTGGTTCTATAAATCCCAAAGAATCAACCAATTTACGGAAAAAGACAATCAAGCTAAAAGCGCCACAATATCGAGGTCCTTGTAAATCCTTACATCCTCAAAATGTGGGGTTTATGACATTCTACACGATTCAATTATTCAATTATTATTATTCAATATGAAAAAAACTCGTGCAATATACTGTAAAACGTGAGAAAAACGTGAGCTTTAAATTAATTCGCACTTTATTTTCAAATAATTTATGACGCATGTCACGTAATAAATTATTAAAAAAAACCGATTCAGTACCCTTCTGATTTGGAATAGATGTACCCATGTATACATTGTCGGAAGAAATCCATTTAAGTAGTTTTAGACGACTTTTGACCTCTTTGAAAATAACAACAAGTTCGGTAAGTTTGCTCCTGTTTTAACTCATTTGCTTGTTTAACTGCTATTTGACTCACTTCTTGACTGACTTAGTTAAACAAATTCAGTAAATTTTATTTTTTTTTTTGACTCATTCCTTTGATTAAATATAATTAACATTGAGTCACTTGTTCAGCTACTGATAATTCGTTTACTTGTTCATTAACTCACTTGTTCAGCTATTGTTAATTCCTTTAGTTGCTTATTCCCTCACTTGTTTATTGACTCTCTCATTTAGGTATTTCTTGACATGAAATGTTTGCTTTTCATGACATCTCTGAACTGTTTATACTATACTCTAAATGATAATGAAAACTCTCAATTATAAAATTGAATTCTTAATTTAAAAAGTCAGAAGATTCATGGTTATTTTTAGAAAAACTCCTGGAGAAAAAAATCAGTAAGTTTACCTAGACCAATAACATTCAGCAAGAGTAAAATGACTCGTAAATTTAATCACATCATTAGATAATGTTTGAAAAAGTACAGTTCCGGCAAAAAACCAATTTGTTTGTGGTTCTCAAATGTTAGGCTCATTTACAATAATAAAAACAAAAAAAAAAAACTTGTTTTAAATCTCATTAAGGGATCATCATTAAATAAATAACTGGCGCTAGAGACCGGCCCCTGCTGCTAAATTAACAACTATTACGAATCCAAATGTTCCAGTACTTAAACAAAAGTTGTTTATTTTCCGACTTTTTTGTTTTAGATTGTAGTTATAGTCACAATATGTGTTTTTGTTCCCTTAGTTTCATTAGCATTCATAGATATGTACATAAAAGTAGGTATAAATTGAAAATATCATGCCATGAAACTCGGTTTCGCATTCAGCTTGAATGTGAAAAACCATTTAGCTGTGACTAAAACACGATTGTTGCTAATTGTACAAAAAAAAAAAATATATATATATATATAAACTCGTTAAAACTGATGACGTGGTACTGCCACGCTTTTGGTATTGACTAAGATCCATTAGGATAAAAAATCACGTAATATTATTAAAAGAATTCTCCAGAAAATTAAAACTCAACTAAATAGACTTTTAAAAAAATGCTTCATTTGAAACTAATTTTGTGGTGTCGGCGATAAAGAGCAAAAAAAAAAGAAAAAACGAGCTTGGGAAATAAATTGGAGTACTTTAATGAAGTGCAGTGCGGTTTACCAAAACCAAAAACACTTTGCACACGAACCTCAAAATCAAATTATTATAATCGTCGTAATCGCTTAAAATTTAATTTGTCGACCCAGCTTTAGCTTTGACAACTGCAGTTTAGAATTGAAGTTTGTCATGTGAAGGTTACACAATAAAAAGATTGCAAAAATCTAAAAAAAAAATTGTTTTCAAGGATAAAACACAAAAGTTCTATTAAATAATTAATTGACTACAAATATCAATTCATTAAAATGCTAAAACGTTTACTTGGGAAACTAAAAACGCCTTCGGGCTGGCAAAAAAAAAGCAAAAATGGTAAGCCTCGAAATTCTTAAAATTAAAAACTACTTTGGGTTCGATTCCTAAAAGAATTCAGAATTAAATTCTGCATTTGTAAAAACAATTCTGAAATCTTTAAAAGAGGAGTCTGATAAGCTGGGCACTCCCCTAAATGTCAATATTTTAAAGAATTTTTAACGTTTTTCATCTCTTTTTACGCCAAACTATAAATTTTCGAAGGGGTTGAGTATTTTTCATAAATTCTTAATCTGACAAAAAATCGTATCTTTTAATATCCAAAATTACTGAATATAAGCCAAAAATCTTCACATTTTGATACGACACCCCCGAAAAATATTTTCTAGATCCGTCCATGCTGAATTTGAATTTCTTTTCTGTACTAAAATCTGCTTTTGCCACAATTTCCATGAAGTTTTGCTATATAGAAGTAATCTCAGTTATTATCTAATTTAACCGATATTTCTTGAATGATTCAAAATACAAAAAACTGATTCATTGAATAGAATGAAAGTAAAATTTGGAAATAGGGTTTTCCCCTATTATTTTAGTTACGGCCTCATTGGACATTAGTAATTAATTACTCATCGCAAAATATGTAAGGTGTACGTTTGTTTAAATCAAATTTACAGCAAATAATTTTCTTTTCTAAATATAGTTTTGTTATTCTTTTAGCCAAATGAAAAGAAAATTAATTTTATGTGATTTTCATTCTAAAATTTATTCATAGTTTACATTTGAAATCTAATTCCATTATTGCAGCTATAAATACTGTTAAATCAGACAATTATAACAGTAATTGCACTAGTCACCAATTACTAAATAGGTGAGAAAATCGACTTAACAAATAATTAATTAAACTAAGCTAAAGCAATTACTTTAATTTCAAGAGATATTTATTTAAAAAGGGAGTTCTATGTATGTATCTATTAAAAGATATCTTGGTAGAGTTTTATGGGAAATAAAAGAAATTGATATCGAGTCTAATTCAATAAAGCCAAATAAAGTTGGATCAACAGTGGCGGATCTAGACCATCATTTATTAATAGGCCTTAAATCTTGATTCAAAAAGGAAATTTCTCCCATTTACCCTCTTTGGGATCTGCCATAAGGAACTTATTGTAGGTAAGGACTAGGTAGTTTAACGAAAACTCAATAGATCTACCACTGAGAATATATGGTCTTTAGAAATTTTTGTGTGACATGTTTTGTTTAAAAACTGACTTTTGAATGACAGTCAGTAATTGAAATACAACGATGCATAACATCTCGATACTAAATCAAACTTTCATCTACATTTTTTAAGCCATAAGTTACAATGAATGTCTAGACTCTGGAATAAGACGCTTAAGTTTATAGCTGTTTACTTAGCTTATGATTTTCAGTCAAGATAAAATGAAACTGACTATAAAAAATTGGTTTATACATCGTTAATCATTATAACTATATAAATACTTTGTAATATCTAATATTCTGCTGAGCAAACTGAACTTATCTTGCCCAATATGTCACGACTTCAGATGTCTGTCGAGCGCTCACTTTTTTCTCTTATCGAATTAAATTTGTTGCATTACCAATCAATTTCTTTATTCTTTATAGTTCTTTTGTTTTATTTGCAGTTCAATCAAATGGCACCACCAACAGCAAGTTGAGCAAGACAAAATCGCAAAATTGCAAGTGTGAGCCCAGTACTTGCAAATGCAGCAGCAAAAGGCGGCAACAACAATGTCAGAGATTAATTTTGTCGCATCTAAGACGGCGAGGTGCTGATAACATATCAAGTGTTATATTATTCTAAGTGCCAACCAAAAACAAAAAAAAAAAATAATAATAAAAAATTATCTTGTATTGGACAAAATTTACTGCATGTTGTTGTTTCTTTCTCTGGTGGAAAAGATAGGAAAAGTACTTTAAAAGATAGACTAAAATCTAAACTTAGAATGGAAAATTCGAGCATGGGGTAGCTAGAGCAAGGGAAGTTTATATGTATTTTTAAATTGAAGACTGATATAGACTCATATCTAAGAAGGTCGCTACATTATCGTGGGCCTTATCACTTAGAGGCTTCCCCCCTTTTTCTTTATTTTTTGTTTTAGCAGTTGAAGCAGCTTACGATCTACATACAAAAGACATGACATGGCTTTGGTTACAAAATCCAGTTTACTTCAACAAGTCTCAAGACAATTCATAAGTGTAAATTACTTATGAAACTACTTAACAGTAGGTAATGTTGTGATTTTAGCAATTCTCAAGTGAGATAGTAAGGATCTTCAATAACACAAGATAGTAGTAAGACAAAAAAAAAAAACAACTTTATGGACTTTGTAATAACTAAAATGTGAATGTAATAGTTTATTACTCATTCTACGCTTTAGAAAATATGATCAATACGCCATTTATTAAGAAATATATATTGTCTACAAGTATTTGGTTAGATATAGTATTGCGACTTTGTTATTAGAAGGGTCAGTTATCTCACAAAAGGTGTTGAAAGAGGCACAAGATACGAGAAGGATTATATAAAGGCTGTAAACAAAATATACAAAAACAGCTTGTATTTATCTTTTTAACTGTTTACTTTAAACTTAACTTTACTTTAATAAAGATTAAGGTAGACAATTCTAGTTGTTATTTTCTATGTATCAAAGTTTAACAAATTTAAATGCAGGAAATGTGCTATAAACTTCTTAAAATATTCCTAAGATCTTAATTTTGGCTATAAGTTGTACCTTAATTTGATACATGAATAAACAACAATCGGTTCCAGTCTGTAATCAATTAATCATTTCAAAATCTGAAATGGTCCAAAAGTCATGCAGACTGGGCCAAAAGTGAACAATACTTAATCAGTATTAAAAACTCAAATGTGTTTTTCATTAGAATAACACTTGATATAGAATCAGTTAAGACATTATAAAAGTTCTAGGAATGCAAGAGTTAATCATATGTAGAATCTGACGAGTCGTGTAATATCACATGACTATATAATTGTAATCAGTTTAGTAACAAATTCTACGAACATAAGGAAGTCAGTCTAACAAGTAAAACATTTTTTCTTTCAAATTCTTCTTTTCTTTGCTTGTGTCGAGCCACAATTATAGCCATATATAATATTTTTACCGCACGTGGCTCGTTATCAGGTCGTCGAATTGTGAGCAAATAAAATCGAAATTTATGATTATAAAGTGATATGATAAAAAAATAAACAAAAGAATGAAAAAAAAAATGGGCATATCATTTAAGTAGGGCATTTTGGTTCCCTGAGAAAAAGGTGAAAACTAATTATTTAAAATTGATAAAAGACATGAAAAGAATATATGTACCTATGTATTAACGGCGATAAGGAATATAAATGAATTTATTTTATATATATGTATTGAAGTTCAACAGAATTTCTTTTCGAAACTGTATCAAATCAAACAATTCCTGGAATTTGTCCAATTCCAATTCCAATTCTAATTTTGATAGTATAAACTTGAAGAGAATTTGCATATGACTTATGCATATATGTATGTATGAATTTGCTATATAATTGGATGTGCAAATCCCAACAGCAGAATTTGTTTTAACCATAAAAACCAACGTCTGAAATCTTTATAGACCGAGTTTCGCGTGTATCACATAGACAAGGGGACGACAACATCACGAGATCAGAGGTTTTGTTTTTATAAATACAAAATGTGTTTGTATATTTATATGCAAGGTAAAAGTTCTATATATAAGAGACGAATTTGTGATACCTTTTAGTGAATTTACTTTTCTACACGTAAATCAAAGTTGTCACAATTAATCTTTTTTGTTGCTCTCAGAAATATGAATAAAGTTTATTTAAAACATTCCTAAAATATTAGTTTATATATGTAAATATTAATGTTTAGTAGTTTGTTTGAGAAGTTCTCCTATTGGCCTTCTTCTGACAATAGTTTAAATGATAAAATCAACTAAGAGCTCACCAGGAAGAAGCCAAGGTGGATAGTTTTACCCTAACAGATTCTCATGAATCAGTATAAGTAAGTTTTATAATAGAGAGACTATAAAGCAAAGTCCATATACTATCATCTGAGAAACTATAGAAGAAAACTCGTAACAAGTTGTGATACCATCGAGGCGAAATAATTATTTTTAAAGTGATTTGTTATACCCCTCTATTTACTTTCAACAGGGAGCAGGGTATACTACATATATGTATATTTGCATAATGATACGAAGGAGAACGAACTTGGAAACAATTTTCCAAAGTTCTCTTATACATATATTTGTACATATATACAATCTATATGAACGTATTCACGCGCATATATGTATGTAGGTAGAGAAAGGGGTTCATATGAGATCATTTAAAATGGGTGCGTCCTCAATATAAAATTATACCTATAAACATATATGTATGAGGCAATTTGATTAATTTTACGATTTTTAAGATTGTGACAACGATTGATTGTAAATGGAAGCGAATGAATTGATAATATTGTAATGACGAGAGTCAGGAAAACAAAAATTTGGTAGTATTATACTACCTAACTAAAATATTGAATATTGAAAGTATCTGTAAATGTTTAATAAACTTAACTAAGTTTTTTAAAGATCATTCATCATCAAGGGTTACTTTATTCACATCTTTCAATTTTAAATAATTTCAGCCGTTGTTTTTAAACTTTCCACTAAATATTTTAAAATTTCCTTGTTTCCACGTAGTTTAAAATTAACTGGGCTAGTAAAATTTCTGATTTTAAGATGCAAAGTGATATTTTTGTGGTACTTGGCATAAAAAGAATTCAAATCTGTTGTTAAAAATATACTAACTTTGTTAGTTTTTGCAGAACCGACTGTTCTAGTTTTTTTGAGAGGAATTCCTGGATCATCTTCAAAAATTTTAATTTTGAAGTTCTAAAATATTCTTAGTCTTTGATAAATAAATTATTATAATAAATTGAAAAGATTTCTCAGCTGAAAAAGTGTGGAAAACGTCAATATTTAGTTGTTTTAACTAGATAAAAATATTTTTTTTTAAATCTAAGACAGTCAAAGAATCTCGAGGAAAAAAAATGTAAATACAGTCACAGATAAAAGATTATAAATTTGGTAAATATTTTAAAAACTATCCTCTATATGTCCAGTTTGTCATAAATACTTCGAAGAAAATTATTAAACTTGCAAAGAAGTCTGTCATTGGCCAAGTTAAGTAAACAATTTTCGTGTCATGGTTTCAGCCTCAAAATGAATTTTGAAACCATTTACAACACCTTAAAAATTCACCTGATAACCCATTTAGGTAGAATGATAACAAAAATAGAAACTTAAATGTGGTGCACTTACCCTAAGTAACCAGGTGAGGACACTCTCGCGATAGGGCACAAATATATTGGGCACAGCTGATGATGAGGAGGAGGATGTGGTTCCAGGGTTGGGGCCATTTTTGCGAGAATCCGCCAATGCAGCAATTACCTTGCCCAAGGTAAGTAAACTTTTGTTGATGCTAACACCTTCTCGTATCCTTTCACCATTTGAACCAGATACACTGATCCTTTCGCTGCCGGCCAAATCCACAAGACTGATTTTACTGCGACGTGTTTGGCGCAACGATGAAGCTGCCGAGGATGTAGTAGTTCCTGAATCCGTATCCGAAGATAGACCATCATCGCTTGATAAATCCGTAAGGTTGAGAACAATATTGAATATGGAATGGGAACGTGAACTCTTGTCATTCATCGCAGTGGAAGCTGTGGCACGTTGAGAATTACCAACGGCCAACCAATTACGTAGAGCTGAATATGAATCCACAGAGTGGGCACTTAAATCCACAACATAAGGACCAAATATAGGATGTTCGCGTACTTTGAGAGCGGGTCTAGTTTGTTGTTGTTGTTGATGATGCAGAGGTGTTGAATCTCCGCCAGTTACCACTTGCTGGACACTTAAAAGATCATGGATCTTCTCGTTGTAAATCTCAAAGTAGCTAACCTCTACCTCCACTTGCAGCTGTTGATGACGAACAGCTTCAATGCGGCGAAACAATTCATGACAGAATCGTGGAATAATGCCGGCTTCATCATGTGGCGGTCCACCATCGAGTGCTGCATCATCTAGAGCTTCTATGCCCATCATACTGTAGGATTTACCCGATCCCGTTTGTCCATATGCAAATAGGCAGGCATTGTAGCCTTCAAATGCAGTGTCGATCAAGGGGCAAGCTGTTTTCTCAAAGACTTTTGACTGACAAGCGTAATTCTTTTTCTCAGGATCGCACGAGTAGAAAACTTGATCATAGCTAAAGAAATGCGTAACTCCGGCCGATGCATCGGCACTGCTGCCAGCCTGGACAGTCAACTCGTTGCTATTGCTATGCACCTGTACCACATTGGTGACCTGACCACGTGTACATTCCAATGCATTTAGAGGCCGAACACGGACAGCCACCATCATATTACTATCTTCCGAGACACTGTGCATCGAGTCTGTCATGGCATCAACTTTATCCGACCTTTGCTTCTCCCTGGCAGTCTTTGGTTTCGAGGCAGATGCAATGGGAGTCTTTCCCGCCACTGGCGCAGCTCGACCAGGTGTAAATCTATAAAGAGATGAGGGTGTATAGCAAGCATTTACGGCTGTCGACCTAACTGTTGGCTGGGTGGGTGTATTGATTGTTCGACTAAATGCCGTATTCAACAACTGCTCTGGTGCTGCATCCTGCGGCTTTGGCGTCCTGGTCAATACTTTTTTTCGCAGTCCATTGGCATCTGTGGCGGCCGGCGTCGTGCTTCCACGTCCACGCATTTGATATTGTTGTATCCGTTGACGCACCGGCGTGCTCTTATTGCTCATCTTTTGAATTTGTTATACGTTCGTTATAATTTGTAATAAAACATAAAACAAATGTTCTTTGTTTTCGAATTATTGCGGGGCGTCTGTCCTGTTTGTTTTTTTTTTTCAAATATCAGGGCTGCATGTGGCGGAACATTATCGGCAGAGATGGTCGATGTTTCGATAGTTGATAGGCTTCGATAACAAATCGACATTTTGTTCCGATAACCGATTATGTATAGACCGTTTGCTCCGATAGCCGATTGCTACTGCTAGTGCTGCCAGATAGTTAAAGTTAATTCCCGCTCAATATTTAATTTGAAACAGAAATATTACCCGTATGTATAATATTAAAATAATTTTGCTAAGACTTAGTGAATACTTTTTCTGTACACTTTGTTTTTTCACTTGAAATTATATTATATGTATTTTATTTAATTTTTATTGCCTTTAGGAATTGGCATAATAAGGTTTGAAGGTGAAATTTGCCTCTGCTTTCTACTGAAACTTGTGAAGAAACGAATTGATAGTTAAAATATGAAATAAATAATTTGACTGATTTGTAAGTATGCTTTAAACTAAAATAAATAAATGCTGTATTTGTGGGCTATATTATTTATATACAAACATGTATGTATGAACATTTAACAATTTCTATTCATTTTTTCTGCGATTATTGAATTACCTTCTATGTAGTTCCTAACGATTCCCCCAGGGTCTAAATAATTTTATAAATTATTTATATTAATATTAATAATATTAACTGTATTGCCTTTGCTTCAAATTTTTTTACCCAAAACCCCGTAGTCTCACTGGCGTGTAATTAGTTTTGTGTATGTGAGTGTGGCATTGACCGTCCTGAATGTATACATTAGTGTGTGTAAGTATGTATATATTTATACGTATTTTTATATATGTATGTATTTACAATGTGGGTAAAATGTATTATTACGTTTACTTTTAGAGAGGGTCCTCCTCCCCCAAGAACATGGACATAGCTCATATGTAAATAAGTAAGTACTTTCGAATACACGCACAGGTCAAATTTCCATTTAAGTGAGAATTGTATATAATTGACTGTTGAGCTAATCGCACGCATGACAAAATAATCGAAGGGTCCACGTAAAGTTTGTTAAACCTTTAATTCTTTTAAAAAAATTTCTTGAGTGCTCTCGTTTTCTAACAACTTTGTTTTTTTTTTTTTTAGATTTTTCTATTATATGAGAAAATAAAAAATAATATATTCAAAATGCTTTTCTATATTTCACCGGAGATAATGAATAAATTAATTTTTTCGCTGATTATAGTGGTCAGATTTAACGAAATGTCAAACCTTTTAAAAAGGCATTTAAAATTTATTATTTGAATTTTATTTATGTAAAACCTATTCTTAAATTCGAAAAATTTGTTCTTTTCATTTTTCTGTATAATTCATTTTTTTCCAGATGAAAAAGGATTGAAAGCCAAAAAATGTAACTAATTTTTAAGAAGTTTTAGATTATTTATTTTAAGCTTAGGTTCAAGTATCTCTAATTTTTTCACTTAATTTTTTCACTTAATTTTTTGTATAACATTTTTTATTTGAATACTTCTTTTTAAATTAGGCGATTTGTGCTAAGAGAAAAAACTATTTTTAGACATTTGCCTAAGAAAATGCCAAGCTAATAAAAATTCTAAAAAAGCAGTGGGAATAAAAAAAGTGTTGGAAGTCTGATGCAACAAATTATTGCTGATTTGGTACAAGTTTGAATTTACGAAATCAATTCAAAATTAATTTGTTTCATCATTCATATGAAGCGAGGGTACTTTTGAATGATTTCTAGGTGGGAGAACCTCACATCTTTAAATTTTTAATTGTTCAATGAATTGAATTAAATGAATTATACAAAAATTTAAGAAATTTCAACAATTGTAGTATTTAACTTTTTAGGATGGGGCAGCTGCCCTTCTCTGTCCATATCTGGCTACACCCTTTTTTAGCATATACTTTTCAACTTTTGATGACAAACTTCTTAGTCACTCCTCGTTTGCTGTGGCAATTATCGCAAATCGTTATCCCTTTCATCATTAACTGACTGCGGCCAGGTCATAGAATTGCGCATTAGTAATAATAATTTAACCAAAACTATTGTTGTTCGTGTTCTTGTTGTTGCTGTTGTCAGTGTTTGGATGTTAGCTCAATCTATAGTCAAATTTCAATTTAGTGGTTGTTCGTGTCGGCATGGACAATGATTAGCGCTTGATTATTGTCCTGATGTTCTTGGTGTGGATTCGATGGGATCCCACATCCTGCCCCGCCTCACTTGCCCTTTGTGGAATGTCACGTAATTTGTTTGTTCGCACTGAAGTCGGTAGTAAAATTAACTTGTTCAGATATATAAGCCCACTCCCTGGAGAGTGAAAAGACAACTGATTCATAATTGTTGTAAGATTTTTGATATACATTATACATATAAGCAAATGTGCTAAGTAAATAAATTAGATTGAAAGGTTGAAATGGAAATTGAAAACAAAGATATCTAGAGTTTTAAGTCATATGCTGAAACACATTAGCTTGAATACATATTAGTTAACAATGAAGGATTTGGTAAGTCTTCCAGCAGAGATTCAACGAAAGTTTTTTGAACATCACACTTAAATAGGTTCAGCAAGAAATATTGGAAGATCCTGTGAAGAATCACGATGTTGGTTTGGATACCAATATATTTGAGGATAAATTTGATTTCGAAAGATTTCCCAATGGATCCTCTACAAAGCGGCAATTCTATTGCTGTCCCTCAAGTCCATCCATTATATCTGATTTATCTATTGATGTTGGCATAGAAGGTAGAGGTATTCTGCTTATGCCTCGTAAAGACATTCCTTTTGGAAGAAAAACATCGGTTACTCCTGGATACTCTACACGTTGGAGCTCATTTGGCAGACTTCAATTTCGTATGGCAATGCAGCGAAAAGTTTCACATAAAGTTCCATTGATAAGGTGCAGAGGACGTAGTGGCAAGTGGAATCATTTTAAAGGAAAAAACATTCCACATTCTAACATTAATTAAAATTGAAAAATGTTCCATCGATTATGTGAAATAAAAGAATAAATTGAGAGGTTTGTATCTGTATTAGGATTCAGGTTTAAGGTGAGATTAAAGAAGATTTTTATGATTTTAAATATATTTCTTATTCAAACCTAAATATCAGTTTTCGGGATCACTTTCCAATGTGAAAGTTGGAACATGAAATAAAATCCCTCAAAAACGATTTGCAAAGATATCTTAATCTGACTTCTTTACCAGCCTATAATTTGGCCAATTTCTAAACGATTTCAAAAAGTTATACATTAAATACTTGGATTTTTTAAGAAATTAATTTCGACATGATTTTTGAGAAAGGACGGAATTGTGAAAAAAAGCATTCTACAAAATAATGATATTTTAATGAAAATAAGGAAAATTTGGGTTTTTAAATTTTTAGTGCAAAGTTAAAGATTACCTTCTAATACGAAAACTAATATTAAAGTTTTAAAAATCGGCCGAAAATTGACAGAATTACAGATTCAAAAAGTTATGGTTATTGCCACCTATTTTTTCATTTCGATTTCTAAAAGTTATATATTACGTTAAGTGGAATTTAGGCTTTAAAAACTAGGATTTAAAAAAAAAATAATATAATCATAAAATATGCATGACTTTTCATGTTTTTTTTTTTTTTGCAAAATAAGGATTTTAATGCAAATCGAAAAACATTATTGTAACATGAAAATAAACACATAGATTTTTTAAATACTCAACAAATTGACTAAATTAGAGCTTCATGAAATTCACGATTATTGAAATACTTTGCTGGCATCATTTGTTTCGCTTGAAAAGATATTGAAGATATAGAAATTGCATATAAAATCAATAAAAACAGATAACACTTTTGAACATTGGTTAAAATTCTCTTCTATTTCGAATAGAAGAGAATTTTTAAAATTCTTCAGAATGTTTAAAACTAATTTTTGTTAATTTAGTTTTATTTGATAAATGAATGACAATCTTATTATCAATTATTTATATAATAATCCAGCCCTGTAATCCAGTCTTGAAACAAAACCCTTATTTGGAAGTGGAGTAGTACCCTTTTGGAATTATATTATAAATAATAATGTTATCTTGTTCTTTAAAATTTCATCCAAAAAATGGATAGACTATTTCAAAGGATCTACTAAAATTTTTCAAAGCAATTAAGGAAATCGACCAAATTTAAAAGAAAAATGCATGCGCATTTTGAAATTTTCTTTTCGCAAAAAAGAAAAATTAATGTACAGAATAAGAAAAAATTGTGAAATCAATTTGAAGAAAGCTTTAAAAAACTAGCATTTATTTGATTTGGTTTACTTTGTCTTTATGTGATAATTTTAAAAGTTAATTATTAGTTTAGTACACACATTCTTTAAATGCTATTAAAAATATTGTTACTCTAGTTAAAACTAAATCTATATCATTATTGAATTTGTATTGGCTCATTATTGAAACGCTTGCCTTACCCGAAATGTTCCCTGATTTATTTATTACAATTTTCTCTCCTCAATGAAAAAGAAAACAATAAATATATGTGAAATGTTAAACTTAAATGAATTCAAATCAATCTGGATGATGATGTGACACTCAAAGGTCAAATGATGAGTAAAAAAGTTAAACTTTTCATTGTTTCAATAATGAGCAATTTGAAAGTGAGAACTAAGCAATTAATGTAGATATAACTTTTGAAGCTTTTCCTTTCATATACAACCTACTAAATTTTTGTTTTAAGCCTGTCAATTACAGTTGTCTTTGTTTAATTAAAAGTTATATGTTTTGTTTTAAACTAATGACATGAGAGATTTTTGATAAACAAAAGTTACCATATCACAAATGGGAATAAAATTAGTTAAAACTATTTAACATTATTAATTAATTAATTTTGTTGGTTTTCTGTTTCTTCATTAACAATATGAGAAGGAAAATAAAATTAAGAAAAACTAAAATTGTGCAGTTTTATGTTGCCAAACAATTGTAAGCTATATCTAGGATAAGTTCTATATATTAGCAGCAGCAAACGGCAGCCGATTCGAGATTTTAATAGATAAATATATATTTATATATAGTCTATGAGTATTTTCTCTGTAGCATTTTTATTGTAAATCTAAGGACTGCAAGAACTCAGCTCAGAATTAACGAGTGAGACTTTTCTTTGCCATTCTTACTGATCAGTGCAATGGGACCTGAAATGAATATAAATTATTTGTGAAAATTATTTTGTACATTTATCAATTACCTTCATTATCTGAGGCACTGGCCACACCCATTACTTTCAGTGCCCTGAATAAAGCACCCAAATTGGAACGTCCATCCATATATTTAGCTTCTAAACGGACAACCGGAGCCTTTTTGTTTTTAGTTTGTGTATGCCAGACTAGAATTTCAGTACAATTATTACCACGTGGCTCAATTTGATCGATATGCAAATTGATGCTACGCAGAAATAGATCCTCCTCATAGCCCGGTTTATAGGGCATATTCACATTGGGATACTGTGACATATAATTCAAACTCACAGCAAATCCAGCCATATCTACAGGCCACCGACGTCCGGCTATCCAAGAGTCTAGGAAAGCAACAACTTTACCCTAAAAACACGGAAAATTAGCGAAAATTTCTCTCGTTTGATAATTGAAAAACTTACCTGCCGCACCACTGGTCCACTCACAGCATAGTCAGCTATTAGACCCACTGGAAACATGGAGACTCGCTGTGTCTGTCTTATCTCATCGAATAGACGCAAATCATAAGTATTGTCATCGTCACCAAAATATAGAATACCATTTGTTAGGTTATTTTGTCTTATCCATTGCAGGGCAGCTCTACGATTTGCCACGCCTCTGGGCGCTGGTTTTGAACCACGAAATTTACTGGGCATTGGACTTGCCATATGGGTAAAGGGAATGCCTAAAAATAAACACAGACTGTTATAGGGTCATTTGAAATTATTCAATTTGATATGACCTACCAAAACGATTTAGTAATATATCGATAAACGTATCGCATCTCTCATGATCATTGGCCACCAGCCAATGGATACGTGGAACATGGAGTATAGTATGAGCCAGACGGGTCAATTCTGGTATCTGTTCACGTCTCGGATATGTGGGAGTAACAAAATAGATCACAGGCGATTGGGCGTATACGTTACGCGGCCTATCTTGCATATAGACACGTCGATCCTCATGACTTTCGCTACAAATGTGTAGAGATTCGTTGATTGCATGTGAATTTGTACTATCTGGAATAGAAAACCAATCAGTTTGGTTATTATTAAAAGTGTTTTTTAAAGCTAATCACAAATTAGCAAACAAATTCTGTTATTAAGATTTTTCTCTTTAGCACCTTCTATTTTGGATTATACAATTTGCTTTTACATTTATTGTACGTGTGTGTTTTTTTTTCTTTTTGCGCTATATTTATATTTATAATTTGTCTAATTGCTTTGCATGTGGACGGAAAGTTAACGCCTAATGGCCAGACACTTGAGAGCAATTTGCTTTGACCTTTGAGATTTCGTTGTGTACCTAAGTACACAGATACTACAATACACTGTATATGTATACATAGTATATATATATTTATAACAGATCTTGCTTTATTTATCATTTCTAGTATACTTAAATGTGCAGTTTAGCCCTATTGACCTCATATACATTCTATAAATATTATTTGGTGCGTGTTTAAGTGTCTTGATAATTATAGTAAATTGTTAAATAAATACAAATTTTTAAGTGATTGTTATCATTTGCAGTTATTAAGAGAAACTATATATAAAACTAATTTCATTCTACAGGAAACAAGCCATTCTAAAAGTTTGAAAATTCTCATTGACAATCTATATCTTCATAAATGTCGAATAGACAACAAATTACAGACAATTTAATACTTTTATTTCACACCTAATACACAGAAAAAATAATATAAATAGAATATAAGGTCATGCATCCGAAGAGATCTAAAGACCTAAATAAACTTTTGTATATACAAATAAACTTAAGTACTCATGATAATGGCAATTTCTCAGAAAAAGAATTTTCTTTTTGCTGTGAACTATAAATACACCTAGCTAAAGCTGACGAGAACAAAAAAAAAACCCCTATTAAGAATTATAAATAAAATAAAAATACAAAAGACCTTGGAAATGGAGAATTGGAATTTGAAAATTATGTTTACTTTTAAATAGAAAAAAAAGATATTGTAAATTAAAAGAGCGTGAAATAGTCCTTTGAATTTTAGAAAAAAATTTGATTATTTAAGGTTGTTTTTCTCTTCATTTATTTTTAATGGTGTTTACTATAAAAAAAAGTTCAAGACTCTGAATTACTGAATAAACTACTTCATTTAGTTTATTCAATTCTAAGAAAACTTTGAATTTTAATAGTTTCATTATCTCCATTAAATATTTTTTATTTAAATGATAATTAAAACAGAGTAAAGTGCTAACTAAATTTAACAGAGGATTTTTCGGTCTTTAAGAAAATGAAAAGGTCAGAAAAGGTCAGATATTTTATTTGGAACAATGTATATGTATTTTTATTCCAACATTAAAATTTTAGCTAACAAGCTACATAAATATTATATATATTAAAATTTTAGTTTTTGTTTATATTTTAATCGGAATAGAACCAGAAACAATAACTTTTGAAAGCTACTATCTGTACAGTAGAGATAAATGTTTGAAAAATGAATTTTTCGTTCTTTAATTCGTGAACACAATTTTCGTGAACAGTTTTAGCTTATTAAGTTTTAGTTTTGAGTTGCTTTTATAATTGCCTCAACAAAATTCGATAAAAAAAAAAATGTTAAGCAGGCCTTCCATTTTGAGTAAAATATTTCAGAGTTTTAGTTTATTTAACATATGAATTCATTTTTATTTTCGTTATGTGAATATTTATAATTCAGAATTAATCCAAAAGAAACAAATTTTTTTTTTAATGACGATTCATAAAACAAAAAAAAAATTAGTATATTTTTATATAATAAGTAGTACATTCGGTTTATATTACTATAGATAATGGAAGAATATTAAAATATATTTCGTAACAGTAGCTTATATACCTTGCTTTGGTATTCTAAATTTACATATGTTTAAAAGATATTTCATACCACGTTTTATTAAAAATTAACTTTAGCTTATTATAAGTTTTTAAATTATGTATTTCAACAAATCGTTACAAAGACTTGTTAAGGGATTTAAGTTTTCAGATTGACTTGGGCCTTATTACAAAATGCTGAGCATCATTTTCTTCTTGAAAGGCTCATCTCAAAACCAAAGGCTTTAATATATTCCAATATTGTAATCGGACGATATGCTGTACAATTTTGCTGCCTCTATGAAATTTAACATTTAGATTTGTAAACTTTTTGCAAACCTATTTGCATTTGAGAACATTTCAAAAACAATCATTTGAAACCATTTTCAAATTAAAATCTGCTTTGACTAAAGGAGAACTTAGACCCATCTTCACATCTGTTTGCCCTAACTACTAGTCATGGTTTCTCAAACTTGACTTTTAGACGATTGAATTCTTTGTTCTAAAGTGGTTACCAAATTGCCAAGGATGAAATTGTTTTACCTATGTTCAACAAAATGGAAGGCTTAATTATGTTTTTATTATGTTTGCATGACTACCAATGTGATGTGGACAAAACAAAAATTTGATTACCCAACTGTATGCCCTTAATTTACTATATCTTATATACATACCTACATATATGTATGTGTGTATATAAGTATATAAATTAACTCTGACATTAATGTGTGTTTAAAAGGAAAGTTGCCATAAACGCGTGCGGTGATTCTAATGAAAGAAGCATATAAAAGCCATTAAAGCACCCCATAATAAATTTTCTAACAACTGCGAAAAGGGGTACCAGGATGACCAGCCAAATAAAAAGCACGCAAACACACACACACACACACAAATCAAGATCTATTAGTGCCGATAACTTTCACGTGTGCCCAAAATTCAAATAATGCATATAATTTTGTTTTTATTGTAGTTATTACTGGAATAGGGAATTCATCCTGACCCCTTGGAGGTCAAAATTCCCTAATAAGTAATTAAATATTGACATGGGAAAAACCGAAATGCAAATTCCTTAGACACAAAAACCTCAAGGGTGAAGCCAAAACCCAAGTATTATATCAATATTTGATGAATGACTATAAAAGGTGCTCGCCCATTACCATATGCTTTAATGGGTCGGTGGTTATATTAATCAAGTAAATAAAATATTTGCTATTGTGATACATTGAAAATTGTGGCCTATACAAGATAAGCCCGATGTGTCTGGCCCGTGTGACAGTAATTTCCCAATTGGTATCTCTCGCACGCAAAAAAAAAAAATGATTATTATATTTTCATCATAAATTTATGTCATATCTGAGCGTAAATAAACGTTTGTGGCCGCCTCAGCTAATTAAGGCCTATTGAGAAATCCCCACACTTGCACAAAAGTACTTGACATTTCGGTTTATTAGTCACGTATTTTTACTTCAACGATTTTGTTTATATCGATGTAGATTTTACTACCATTTCAAGTAGTTTCCCCCTTAGGGTTAGACTAATAAGTAAGTATTTTATTTTTATGCAAGTTTAATAAATATTCATTCATTAATTAAAAACAAACATTACCAAAAACTGAAAATTAAATATTTATAATTTCCGACAAACAGTCACAATCAATATCACAATAACTGATAAGAAATTGTTTTATTGATATATTGATTGATTGTAGACAAATCAAGCCAGTATGTAATGTACCTTAGTTCTCAAATTTACATTTTGTTGTCACGTTTTTTTTAATACAGTGTGCCACCTCCCTTCTTTTCGTTGTTTTCATTTATTTTTTTAAGCCTTCACTGAAATGTTTAGTTTATTAAAAGTTAACTAATTATAGGCTTAATCACCCGATGACGGTTTAACAATTAAACTTTCAAAAGAGGCCCTCATTTCGTGGGTCTTTCCGATGACAATTTATGTTTTACATCAATATTTGTGGTTATAAAGATATAAGCAGCGAAATAACCGTGTCGAACAAAAATGGAAATCAATTTCAAGTTTATCTCGATTTCATGTGGATTTGAAACTTCAAATGTCAATGTTTTTTGTTTTCGAAGCTAATTTCGAAATACTTTTTGTTTCTCCTACTATATCAGCTTACTGCCGAAATTATAATTATTTAGTTATAAATTTTTCCTTCAGTGCTGTGATAAATGTGATTTATCAAATAAAATTTTTTGGTTGCCTGCTAATAATAATTCTTGGATTAGTAATCGTTAAAACTAAATTATCCACTAACAAATAGAACTTTTTTTTAATATATTACAGACTAATAAAATTTGCAATTACTTTTCATTAAGGACATTAAGGACTGACTCAAAGGAAAAGGAGTTGAAACCGAATAATTTCACTCAGAATCAAAATGAGAACAGGTCTCAAAATCCGATTCCGACAAAAATATTTGGAGTCGGAAACGAAAAAGGGCCTGATATTCTTATATTTCAAATTTATTGGTTTTGATTTGCCATTGTTTCATTTTATTATTCCGCAGTACTTGCCAGAAGTATGGTGAGATGGTTATTGAATTTAGCAAGCTGTAGTATTAATAAGTTTTTTAACAAATTTCAATCTTTTTACCCTTGCAGAGGGTATTATAAAATTCGTCAGATGTTTGTAATGGACAGAAGTAGAATTTTCATATCACATAAATTATATATATTCTTGATCAGCATATCCGAAATAATTATAATTCATTCCAAGCGTCACAAACCTGCTGAAGCCTTCCCCAATAATTACAGTATTGCAATTAAAGTTTTCCCTTTAAAAAATAAAGTTGCCATTACTTAGGTACTGTTGTTCTTTGGGTTCATCAAATTAGTCATAGTCAGTAATTAAAATGATTGTTAACATAAACATTAATTCTAGGTAATGGTGTGAGATCCAAACACAAGAACCGAAAGAAAAAAAAAACGAAAATGAATTGCAGATTTTTAATTGACATTTTGCAGCTACTGTTCATAGATAATTAGCAAGTACTAAATGATATTATATCTTTATATGGGAACATTTGTGTTAAACAAATTGTCTAGTAAATAAAGTCAAACATAATCATTTTTTTGAGTTATGGCAATAATAGAAGCTATTAATAATAAACAATTTCGACTTGTGAGTTTATGGATAAAACTCTTCTTTTTGCTAGTCATTCGAGCTAACGAAAATTAAATAGCTACTATTATTATTATTGTTTTAGCCATTTAGCCATGAAATGAATTTGATATTCCCATTATACCCTGTAAAGATCCTAAGGGTATTCAAAGCAAATGATTATTGATTACCTTAAAGTCTTAATATTAAAGAAAAGTTATCTAGGGTATCTGGAAGTCGCCATTAAATGTAGTTGGCAAAATTTCTTTGCTTGCTTTTCACTTGGAAATTCTAAATATTTACATGTTTAGAAAAATTTGCTGGCTTGCTGCCTTCAACTGTAGCGTGTCAGAAAGTGCTTCGAGAATAATAAATACCGATGTGCAATTGGAAAAGCCAAAATACAATGACCATTTCAAATGCACTCGACACGCGCAATTGAAAAAAAGTCTAAAATCGCCTGATTAAAGTGCAAAGAACAATAGAATGGAAAAAAGTATGAGATAATATACAGTGGCGGCAAAAAATTTGAGACATTTTTTTTTTGACCATAAATTCTGATTTCATTTGATTTTTATATACGGTTATTGAAAAGTTTTGAAGTATAAATTTATAGCGTTGAGTTGGCCATTCTATCGAGATGATGTACCGTAAATTTTGAAGTCGTATCTCTAAAGGTTTTTTTTTTAAATCTATTTTGAAATAAAGCTCCAAAATTCGGACCTGCCAAAAAAAAGAAGCATTTTTAAATTTTTAAAATTTGATCGTACACCTTCGGACTCTAAGAAAGAGTTTTAGGTCTAGTAAAACTAACCTGCATACCACAAATTTTCATTTTGGTCCCAGGATCCAATTCGGAGCCAATTGAAAAAGTCAATTTTGTATGTATTTTTTTAAAATCATGCTTGGCGTCATTTTAGCCATGTAATTCATTCAAAAGTATAACTACACTTGAACTACGAATCGTAGTGAATTAAATTTCCTGTCAAATGAGATATTGTTCATCAGAATCGGAAAAAATAGATAGACTTCGTTGCCTCGTAAAAAAGGGTTTTTCGTAGGTAGTATTCAACCTCTCCAGAAGATAAAAGTAAATGCATATTTTGAGTTTGGCGCTCTTATTTTTTGTTGAAATAATTGGCTTTTATTTTTGCCAACTAAATATAATACAGTAAAACCTTGCTATCACTAACTACTTTAAAAGGAAAAACTCAATATAATTAATTGAATGTTAAGTTTTTTTGAAAAAACTAATAATAACCCAAAGCAAATCAATAAATTTAAACAAAAAAAACTTTACTAGTCTCCTTAGATTCGTTATATCAAAGATTCACTGTATATACAGCAAGAGATTTTACTTGCTTCAAGTTAAATGACTCAGCTTGAAAAATTATTGAAATAAACGAAGAAAGTTTTGATTGCTCAGCAAAAGTGTATATTGACGAGGTTAACGCACTTCAATATGCAACATTGAATGTCTTTCAAAACAGAATAATGCTTTCATTTGAAACAATGTTTATCACTTTTCATATCATATTTTTAATGCACAGAATGGTAAATTAATTGTAATTCATGAAAGATTAAAAAAAAAAAAAAATGAAGAGAATCAAAATGAATTTGACTCATGGCATTTCTGCATGACATCATAAAACTTAAGAATACTATTGCTTAATAATTTTGGTTAAAAATTCATTTCATTTAAATTGAGATGCGACAAAATTCAACAAGGGGCGCGACCAAAGATATATAATAACTTGAAGTCCAAAAAAAGATATTATTTTTATTTAAATTTCTTATAAACTGATATGAAACAAAAAACTTTCCATTCAAAAAATCTTGCAAAATATTACTTTTCATATTTTTGGTGTACTAAATCACTTAACTCAATTTGTTTTTCAGGAATAAGTAACTAATATTGTATATGTACATTTTTAAAAGTAAAAAAAAAAAAACTAAAATCTCTTGGCAGAATAATATCTTGAATAAAAACCTATGGATTTTCAAGCTCCAATTGTTTTGTTTTTTTTTCTTGAACTATGAATGAAAGTTATTCAAAATCGCCGTCAAATAATATATGTTTTATTTAAATTTGATAAAAATTACATATAGGTACGTATATACTTCATGGGGTCGGAATAAACTTTCTTTTGCCTGTTACTTACATTTTGGTGACTTCAATATATGGTATAAAAAACAACAAACGAGTCACTTTTGCGCAGTGCAAATTGCTGGGTATTAAAAGTGATAAAAAGCGATAATGCAATTTTTATGAACGCTTCTGAAATTAAAGCTATTTGCCTCAAAAGTAAACAAAAGGTGGAAAATTGTAGAAGGCAAAATTTACGAGTTTATAAAGGAAACAAAATCTATATGACTCTATGTAATTGCTATTGCCATATTTATAAAGAAGCTACTAGTCTTTATCTATTCAAAATTGTTTAAGAAATGGATTTCAGATGTTTAAAAGAAACATTTTATTTTATTTAAATAATTGAATTAATTATTAAAACCCCATCCAGCATTTGGAAAACTGTTTAAACGATGATTGTATTTTAAACTATTATAAACTATTTGATTAAAAAACTATTAAATTCAGATTTGATTGAGAAAAGTTTCGAAAATAGTTCTTCCAAGAGCTCAAAATGTGAAATGATTAAACTACATGCATATGTTGGTTAAAAAAACGGGTAATTTATAATATGATTAACATAAAGCCTATTCTGATTTACCTATTTACACTTCCAAAAAGTATTTTAAAATGAAACCAATTTATTTTTAAGAGTATTAAAAAAAACACAGCTGAACTATATCGTATACTTATGAACAATAATTTTGTCGTTGCTATAAAGGTATAAACAAAAATTTTTTATAATTGCACACAACTTAAACTGTAAATAAAATTACCGTTTGAGTGTTTTCGTGTCAACTATGTCCATGACCGTGTCCATGTCTTAAACTGTAACCGTGTCACTAACAAATCAATAGATATCATCTTACCCCGCCCTCGACAAGTCACTGTGCACTAAATTAGCTAATGAATAAAAAATAGTAAATACCCATAGAAGCGTAAAAAGTGACCTTCTCTTTACCGCCGAGTTGGAAATGTTTTTGTGGGCCATAAAAACGCAATATACCTATTCATCAATTAAAAGGCAGCAGAAACAAAAATGACAATGCTCAACAAATTAAACCCATTACGGTTAAATAATAAAATACAGTAAACCACGAATAAGTCTATATGTACATATATATGTACCTATGTATGTATACCCCGACTGGAAAAGTTACTCCATGCGATTAGAGAAAACAGGTAAACCATTTCTCCCACCAAAACCACTTTTGGCATATGAGTAGAGGAAAAGGTGTAGACAAGTGGCAGAAAGCCTCGTAATAGAGAGAAAGAAAGAGTAAAGGAGGGTTGAGGAAAACAGCCAATGGGCCTGATGAATGTTTGCAGGTTGAGTACTGCCTAGTTAGTCTGTTCGTTTAGTAGTGGCTGGATTTAGTTTGAGCCAGGTCGACCACCCTAGAAACTGTACAAAGAATCATTTAATTTAGCGCCCGCTTAGTTGATATGACCTTCTGCGATTGAAATCTATTAACACAAAAATTTCTCAGATTGTGATAATTAATAGAGAAGGTCAGTTATGAGGCAGGCAACTGTCACGATACATTTATTCCCTAATAAATTTATTTGTTCAAAATTATTTAAATGATTTGGCAAGTTTATTAGCCGCATTAGGCATACAATTCAACTCTATTTTAAAATATTTAATATCTATAACTTTATGCTTTTGTTTAATGACCTAAAAAACTTTGTCTTTATATGTATTATAATTAGATTAATCAAATTGATCATTAAAATAAGTGTAAGTTCTAATTAGATTAATCAAATAGATCATTTATGTGCTTAAAATACACTTAAATTTCATGACAAACATTAAACAAAAAAAAAGTTGTTTAAATAATAAAGTCAAAAGAGTTTAACGAGCATTTTTTTATATTATTTTCATTTATTTAATCTAGTTAACATATATAAAACTCGTAATTATTATTTTTCTTTTGAAATTTTTTTATAACCTTGCGAAAAGGGTTTATTATTTTGGCCAGAAGTGTGCAACGCATAGAATGAAGCATTTCCGACCATATAAAGTATATATATTCTTGATCAGCACGAAAAGACGATTACGGACAAGGCTATATGAACTCGTCTTTTCGTCCGTCTAGGTCAACGCAAACTCCTTCTAGACCGTAAGAGCTACAGAGCTGAAATTTTGCATGTAGGCTTGTATATAGGGGTTGTATATCTGGGATTCAGCCGGATCGGACTACTATATCATATAGCTCCCATATAAACGTGAAAGTCACGAATAGTGATTTTTCTTAATAACTTCGTTATTTTCTGGGCTACTGTCGTGAAATTTAATATTGGTGAGTTTATTACACTTGTAAACTACTGTGCCAAATTTGATCAAGATCGGATGACTATATCATATAGCTCCCATAGGAACGATTAATTAAAGGAATTAAAGTTAAAGAAATTTGGTATGTGTAAAGTTGCAAGGGTATAAAAACTTCGGCACGGCCGAAGTTAGCCCCGGTTCTTTGGTTTTTTAGTTAATTTAACAAATTAGAAGAAAAGGAAAAGTAAAAGAAAATAATGTTTTGTTTTAAACCCTAACAGGAAGGATCATGGTATATCATGGCGTTTTTTTTTTTTTCATTTTTCACACGTGGTAATATTAATAATTTAAAATTATTTTATATATTAGAAGCGATTCCGAAATAATTTGGCTGCGATTTATATGACATAGATCCACCTTTATGCAAGATAGCTTATCGCACACACACACAGACGGAGAGAGTATTCACGTCTATGAGGAAATAATAAAACAAATGAATCATCAATGAATTAACCGGCTGGGGGCATGACCAGGGATATTCCAATTTGATAAGCAGCAGACAAATCGAAGTCGTTTACCGATATCAGCTATCAGTAAAAAGGCGCAAACGAAAAAAGGCAAAATAAATTGGACTCCCTACCACAAATGCGATAGGTTTTAATATTAAACTAAAGAAGCCAACCTAAATAGTGTAGAGTACTGCCTACCAACACAAGAAGAAAAGTGAAAGCATTTGTAAAAATTCACTTTCCAAGTGTCGTGGGAATGCAAGCAACTGTATTTAAAACCCAACCTGCCACGCCCATGAAAAGGGCACTAAAATATACATATGGGGACTCACCTAGACCATTATGTGCTCCATATACAGCATCCTCGGAATCATCTACATTCGCATTGCCCAGACCGAGAGTAAAATGGTTCTCACTGTTGAATGTGAAATAGAAGAAGACAAGAAAGAATCCCAAAATACAGATAGCCGGCAGCCAGCAACGACGTCTCGATGAGATAGATGGGACGGGACGAGGACGAGGACGGGACCAGCGTGGGGGCATGGTCATTGCAGCAGGAGCCTTACAGTTTTCGATATCCTCGTCGTCGTCGGAAGCTTGCGGCTCGAGTGCTTGATAATGGGGGGCACTTGGCATTGTGCAATTGATTTAGGGCAGGGGACCCTCGCGCCGCTTATGGCCCGGATTCGAAAGATAAAAGGATGCTACCAAATACGTTGTTTGGACATGGCAACGGATGTTCCAGCGCTGGACCAGCTGCCTTGGCCATTTGTTGGTAGACACTATTCCACTCACTTCTCCTTTCTCACAATTTTTTCTTTTCTTTCTTTTCCTTTTGTTATACAATTTCGTTTTCAAAACCACAAAAAATTATGCAAATTGCCAATCGACGTTCCACGGCTTTCGTTTATTTTTTTGCTTTTTTCACTTAGAATTTACGAAAATGAGATAATTTGAATTGTTTTGCTGTTTTTTGTCTGCTTTTATTTTCTTGTTTTTTTTTTTGTACTTTCCGACTTTTTTTATTTGTGTCTTTTGTTGTTGCGACGGATTTCAAAATTGAAAAAACAACACAAAAAAACAAAAACAAAACCGAAGCGCCATCGAACCACCCGAAACACCGTCGAACAATTGAGCCGAACCGCAACCGATGATGCCAGCTCCAACATTCGCTTGCAACCACACGGCAAATTCGTCTAATTCGCCCGAGCCGTAAATTCGCCTTAAAAATTTCCCGTTTTAGCGTTTTAAAACGCTTGGCGCGTATTTTCCTTTTTTAAATATAAATTTAAATTTGTTTTAAATATAACATTTTTTTGTTTTGTTTTTGTATCCGATATTTATGTACATATGTATTCAAAGATTTTTAGTTGTTCTACATTTAATTTGTGACATTTCTCCTTGATCATGATTTTCGTTTGTTTTTAAATTTATTCCTTAGAAGGACATCTAAAAAATAAATAATAAATAAATAATTAACATACTGTAAATAACGTAAGACACACGTGGATAAAAATGAATGCAGGCTTAACGACTTTTTTCTTTAATTTAGTAATTTAAATACGTAAATAAGCAAATTATAATAAAAGGGTTAAGATTTATTTGAAGACATATAAATATAATGTTTTATTATGCGGACTGTCACTATGTATATATATTTATATCCATAACATCCTATCAGTGAAGACAGAACTCAAAAATAAAATAAAAAACTTATTCCGACTTTGTAAGGACTTCGTTTCGAATATTTGTCTAGCTTTCGACCTTTTTTGAAGTTAATCAAAACTGGGTTTCAGCCGGGTTGAGGTCAATAAATCTTACTAATTTATAAGATTTCACCTTTTGTCCTGCCTATGATTTAAAATCTTATAAATTAGTAAGATTTATTGACCTCAAGCCGTCTGAAACCCAGTTTTTATTAAATTTCCTTCAATAAATAAACATTACATATTTTCAGTAAAAAAAGGGATTTTTCAAAATTAAACTTATAAAAATGCATGCAGGCGTAACGACTTTTTTCTTTAATTTAGTAATTCAACTCTAGACCTCATAGACGAACAGTTTTAGCGATCCCAAAGGTGTTCTCCTTTGTGAGTTTTTACTGTATATGTCTGTATCTAAATCCTCAATTTGACTATTAAATATCGAAGAATAAACATTGATCTTTACATTTGATACTTTATTTTTTTGAAGCCAACAAATAAATTATATTGGATTTATTCTACACTTCATGGCGCTTTTAAATTATTATTTTATTGTGTTTCATGGAAAATTAAATCGTCTTCCCTTTTGGTTTCAACTTGGTTAAAAATTTAACAATTATTTTTTCAAATGTTTTTTTTTTTTCAAATAGTTTTCCTAAATCCTTTAGTCATTGATTTTGTTCTGATATTTAATTCAGCAAGAAATTGATCTCTGTGATACTTGGAAGATGGATTAATTAAAACATTATTTAGTTTGCGTTTAACATTTTGATCATTTGTTAACTACTTCTTTAATTAACTAATCCTGTAAACTAAGCAAAAACGATTTTAAATTTCCTTCTATTTTTAAAAAACTGTTTTTAATTTATAGGCAGAATCAGAAAAGATGTTAGAAAAAGTCTAAATTGTCTGCAAAATATATTGTAGATCAATTTGACAAATTAATTGCAAAAAATATCTTTTATCAGTGCTGCAAACTAAAAGGCCTTGTGACCTTAAAGACAATATTATTGTAGGCCATGTGAATTTCTATCCTATTTAAGTTGTTTGCAATGTTCATTACATCAACTATTAATAATCTCCGACAAACCTATCTAATCAGGGTTTCTCTAATCTATACTACGTTAGTTCATAAAGACCAGACTTAAATTTTTCATCTCTAGCATATTCTAAAGAGTAATGAAATAATTTTCGAAAATCATTCTCACTTTCAGCTTTTGGGTCATTGTGCTAAAATGTTCGACTACAAGTTGCAAGAGCTCAAGTGTTTCTATATATATTATTTCAGTATTAAATATATACGTATACAATGCATGAGACACCTGTCAAACTTCTATATCTTATCTAATCAAAAATGTTTTTACTCACGTCTGGAAACGTTTATTGTCCAAAAGGCGAGTGATTCTTGTTGATAACTAATATTTACTTTGGCTTCTACTATTTCGAAAAACTATACTTAGTTTCGTTTCCAAATGAAATTGTTTCTATCATATTTAAATTAGAGAAACAAATTAAGGATAAAGGGATTATGTGTTTTACATTCATTTTATTAGCTTCGATCTGCTGATTTGTTGTACAAAATAAAAATTTACTTGTTATTGAAGCGAATTGAATATTCTTTTTTAAGCCACATTTTGGATCTCACTATTTTAACTCATGTTTTTGTTAACAATGAAAATGAATTACTTGCAAAAACATAAGCAATCCTTTTTACACTTATGGAATAATTAACTAAATGTGTAATATAGTATGAAAGGAATTAAATAGATTGGATTTCGATTGCATTCTTTAAATTTCATTCAGTGTGTGTGTGTGTGTTTTGTGTGTGGTTTTTGTAGATATATATATATATTTTAGATATTTTTCTTGATGACATCCTCCAATCGCTTGTCATTGGCACCGGAAAATTCATCAACTTTGTCGGCATTCTTAATGAAAACAAAGGTGGGCATGCTGGAAATGTTATATTCCATGGCAATGTCTTCGCAGTCATCCACATCAATCTGAAAAAATATATGCATATAAAATTGTATTAATAAAAAGTGTAACTATTTAATATATTGATATCACAAACCTTCAGTACAACAATATTATCGGCATATTTTGTAGCCAATTCAGCCAATTTAGGTGAAATCATTTTGCATGGACCACACCAGGTGGCAAAGAAATCCAAAACCACCAACTTGCTGCCAGCCTGTTTCAACTGGGCATCCAGATCAGCCTGAAAAATAGGTATAGTAAATACAGGTATGAATTAATTTCATTTCATAATGCATTTTAAAAATAAAGGTGTGAAGCTGAACACATTTTTGCATAACTTATTGTGTAAAAATGTTGCCAAGTCAAGTCTCCCGATTCCCCAGGGTGTGATTGCTGCTTATCAGTTGAAATATGTTTTGTGATAAGCCACAGCCGACCATAATGTACATACATATTAAAATACTGACACAGCCACCCAAATTGACAGTAACAACTGACAATATATTATTATATATATTTTGTTTGTTCTTCTCTTGTGCAAATTTAATATAGGTAATGGAATTGAGTCATTAGGTTAATGTCTTTTACCCTAGAACTGTTTCAGATGTTTGATTGAATGATAATTAAGAATTCAAAGTACTAATTAATATAAACAATGTTTACTTTATATATATACATATGAATGACCTTTAATTTATTAGCGCTAAATTCTTTGCATTTTTGCACTTTCAACAAATTCTCAAGTAATCAGACGTGAAATTCGAAATTGTGAAATTCGTATTGAAAGAATTTTCCAGAAATATTTCAAATTGAAATTTAATTCAACTACATGTTTGACCTACTTATGTATATTTGTATATGAATAGAGAAAAAAATAATGAAACTATAAAATCAATATCAAAATAGCAAAAGAAAACGAAACAGAAAAAAGGTTGGGCAGTTGATTTGACCATGTCGTGTTTGGCCCTAAAATGTTTTCGGTCCTTGTACATTTTTTGTAACCTTTCATTAATTCTTGATTTAATGGAACCTCCCATGGGGTGAAATGGTAATTTTAATTAAATTAACAGTCTATCTAAGATATGTGATAGTATTATATAGAAAGATTTGATAATATCCGGCATGAGAAAAAACCTGTTATTATTGTTCTAAGACATTCATGGAATATTTAATTCTTCTTCTTCTTCTTGTTTTTAAGCTTAGATCATATATTGCCCACACACAGAAGATGATAGATAGATAGATGATGACTCACATTAAAACTAATGAATCACAAATTTCTTAAGAAACAACATTGAGCAAAACAATTTGAATTTAAATTATATTTAAAAATATTTTCTGTTTCCACTTGACTTGACTAACCACAAATTGTAGATATGTATTTATTTATAATTTTTAATTCCTATGACGTCAGATTTTTTTTAAGATTTCGCATTGATGTTCATACATACATATATGCAAAACAAATCTATATATATTTTTTTGTTTGTTGTAAAGGAAAAACAAGTTTGATAATTAGAAACAAAACATTCGACATTTTGTTTAAATGTCGCGCTGATAAACATTTGCCGATACGTACATATGTACATATATATATATATGTATTTATGGCATTTTATATAAGCATTTAGATAGATTTTTAATGTACACCCTGAACCCTCCAAAAGCCACGAATGCGATAAGTGGGTTTTATAAAAGTCATGCCGCCTCGAATTAGACATACAGTAGTACAGTACCTGAACATATATAATTGTGATTATGAATTAACTGTTCAGGGTCTAATGGCAAATATATTTTTGATCCATTTTCCAATTGCCTTTCTTTGTGGTTCTCATCATTCGTGAGTTAAGAGAAAGAGATGATATCATTTTGTTCGCACTTTCTAAGCACCTACAGAGATTCGTGTAAGCCGTATGGCAAACAAATGGAATGACATAGTCGTGGATTGTGGGGAAATATTTATGTATCAGAAATGTACATACATATATATATTACACATTTTCACTGCCACTTGAGGAAAAATGTAAAACAATTTGCATTTTGGCACTCACCTTGTCTTTTACTTGGTACACCATTTTCGATTAGTTCTAGTTTATAGATTACAACCGGTAAAAAATATATTTGTACAAAAGTTACTTAATTAAGCAGAGTTAAATATATATATTGTATATTAACTCTTTCTAGAACACGCAACCAACTCGTGGGTATATAACCTAACGAAATGACAATTGTAGACGCTGGGTACCGTCTCTTAATGCGAGGGAAACCCAAAGTCACCACGATGCAGTGGCGTATCAAAATGGGGGTCCAATTGAAATTCTCCTACAAAAATTCAATATCTATCAGCCATTTTAATAGGTTTCTGGATATTTAAAATTAACCCATTTTGGACCGGGCTGATTTTAAGATGCAAAATGATTTTCTTAAAAAAATAAAACATTCTGCCTGTTTTAGTTTGCGAAGAAACTGGTTCGAAAACTGGATTTGAAGGTTTATTCAATGTAATTTTTGTGCAACTAAATACTTCCCTTTGATTGAAATATAGTCAAATAAAATACCGAATTTTTGAAAACATTCAAAACTTGCTGTTCTAAAAGTCGAACAGCGGTCCAAAATGGGTTAAGTGACAAAATTTTAAGACCAACGAGCCCCCATTGAAATTTTTCACCTTGATGCGCCACTGGCATAATGAGAGGGTGGCTGAACACAACATACAAACTCGTTTATAGCGGCCTGGTGAGTTCGCTCAGTTCCCTTTAAATAGTGTTGGGAAAAGCAAACGTTTACAATTTAATAATGGAAATTATATATTTGTTACTTAAGAAAGGAATCAATTATAATAAATTAATATTTAGGTAAGGCTTATTTTATAGATACATAATTCTGTTTTGTAAAAGTATCTTTACTATGATATGCCTTAAAGTATGCAGTGGTTTCAGTTCATTTGAACTGTGTACGTTATTTTTCTTCAACGCTACGTTACGTTTCAGCCTTCACGTCATTCTGTTGCTTTTCAAATATCTCTGTAGCCATAACTTTAATGAAATTCTCAATTCTGAAAACATGTGAAATACTTTAACTTCTATTTTCCTTCAGGTCAGTTCAAAAATTCATTAAAAATCGCAAAATGTATAAATTTCTTGAAATCAATTGGCAATAATTTAACCAACATATGTCAAATTTGATCAAAGTCGGTTGAAGAGGCATTATTGAATCATTGTTATTTGTAAAGTTAATTTTCACATTGAGCAATACCTTAAATGGCTTAAATTAGAATCAAGAGGGTTAAGTACTCTTACAGTTTTTTTTGTTATTCTTTTCTTAACTATAGACGACAAAGCAAAGAAAAACTTGAGATAAAAACAGTAGAATATCTACTCAAGCTGAAGCAGTGCGTTGTATTTATTAAATGTTATTAAATGTTTATATGATAACTATATGATATAGGTATTCCATTATGATCAACTCTGTCAAAATTAAAGACAATTATGTACTTGAGTTAATAGTGGTTTATTGGTGATAAGGGGAAAAGAAGCAAATAAGTTTTTCTAACCAAAATTATTTTTCGACCAATTGTTGTGAAAATAACATATTTATTAAAAAGTGAAGGTATACTATAGAGTGATCAGATATAGAATCCATGCAGTACATAGAAGCTTCAATAGAAAGCTTCTATTTTCATTAGAAAATACAAATAGATTTTTTTGGTTTTTTTTGCATTAACTACAACTTAACTGACCTCTTAAAATTTTGCAAGAACATCAGTTTTTACAAGGTAGAATTTTGATTTTTTAATTTTTGCCATTGGATCACGGGTTTATCCCAATTTCTTTAAAACAAAGTATTAAATTCTGAATCCCAAAATATTTCGAAAATTTGTTTTCAAATATATTTAAAAATAACAACTTTTGTTTTAAAGAATTTTAGCTTAAAATTTAGTTTGAACGTTAATTCAAGGTTTTTTTCCAACAATCCAGAATAAAAATTTGCTCTTTCATTTGGATTTTTATCGAGCCACACTTAACGGGACAGGATTTCTTACCTAAAATTTGGCTTAAGTTGCGAAATATAAAGAGAACGGCCAGACTTGGGTGCTAATAACTGGCATTAAACCAAAGTGACTTTTTTACTTTATAATATTCACTACACTTTGAGTAGCTTTTTCTAAAATATAACTTTACAAAGACAATCCGTAACTATTAACATTGATTTAAAATATGTCAATATATTTGACATAAAATAAAGGTTTATTTTCCATTTTGTCGACAAAGATTTGGAGCCCTAGTGTTGCTACACTAAAAGCGCAAAGTTAAGTAATAATTTCAGGCGATTTTAACAGTACTAACAATGTATGTACTGTGGTCCAAAAATTTGTCAGATTTTGTGGCATTAACTAGAAGGAATGCAGTTACAGAGTTGAAACTTTGCACATATAACCATGTTGGGATGCATAATGAAAAAAAAAAAAAAAATTGGAGTGATTTGACAACGCCCTCTTGACCTCCCATACTAGCCCAAGCAGCGTATACGTAATGTGATTTAAATTAATTTGGGATTAAAATAATTATAGCAATTAAAAGTCAACAACTTAAATTTTAATATTTTATTTTGAACTGTTATTAATAAAAAAAAATTGTCTCTTGATTAAGCAATACAAACTATAAATAAACAGCTTTGATTTTATTTTAAATAAGATATTTTTGACGATTGCTTCAATCTGGCATCAAACTTGGCTAAAATAAATGATAATATAAATTAACCTCGGAAAAAGTAATCATAACATAATTTAATACATACTTTGAGCTGTAATTTGCTATAATTACTCCACAATGTTTAAATTAGTGTTGGGTTGCTCATGAGTGAGTGAACAATAAAGAGTTGTTCACTAAACTGAGCAACTGAACATGTTCCTTTCGAATTGTTCTTTATTGCTCACTTGCTCTTTTTTGCTCACTTGTTCTTTATTGCTCATTTGTTCTTTATTGCTCACTTGTTCTTTTTTGCTTTTTTGCTAACTATTAAGTTGTTTGGTTTGTTTTGTTAAATTAGTTTTAAGTACAAGACTTATAAAATCATAAAAAAAGATTTATAATGGAACGTAACGTATTTCATTGTCTGTTGTGATAAGAATTCAGTAGCTTTGAGCTGTTCATGAACAGTGAGCAACTGAACAATGTGAGTGAGCAACTGAGCAACTGAACAACTGAGCAATGTGCATGAGCAACTGAGCAAAGTGAGCGAGTCGACTCACTTCGAAAAAAAGAACAAGTGAACATGTTCACCAAAGTGAGCAATGTTTACCCAACACTAGTTTAAATACGATTTTGTTTCAACAAATTTTTTAGGATTTTGGACCACAGTGCAATGGATCGAATTAGTGACTTTGAAGGCTCGTAAAAAATATATCGTTGTCATTAAAAATTGTTTAAATTATTGATTTGATATTTCGACAGTATGAACTTTCAAGTTATTAAGTTAAATTCTTAATAAAAATCAACAAATATTTCGACTTTATGACGAAATCTGGCCCCAATGTGCGCTGTAACAAACGGTCTAGGTCTAGGTCTTGATGTACTGACAGGTGATCAGATGGACGAACATGAATTTTTGAACCGTTTCGTCGTGTTGATCAGGAATATATACATATGTATGTATGCAGTATATATGGAGATGACTCCGGACCAATATTAAAATAACCTTTTCGCAAGGATATATGAATACATTTTATTCGAATGAAGTTTTCTATCAGTTCACTATATGTTCGCATTCCTTACAAGCAGCCAGATATTCTCAAAATAACTCCCAGTAGACTCGTATAGGAATGGTTGGGCTATTTTAAACAGTTAATTTATGGCGACAAAGCACATGTGTGTGTGTGTTGCCAATTCAATCAGATTGAGAAATTAAAAATCATTTGACAAACTTACCGCCTTTAATATATTAATAACTTTTTGAGCATCCAATTCGGGCTGTTTTCCAATTGTAATATTATCACCCATTTTCTTGTAATAAATTCGTATACGTATATTAACAAATCGAAAAGACACGCTTCATGAAAAACTCAATAGAGATGATAAATTACAGATAGAAAGTACTCGATTGCCTGAATCAATCGAATTCATCGATAATATCGATTGGCTATAAAAATAGTGAAATTGATTATTTTGTTCCATTATTACATTATTTATTTTTTAAAAAAGTGTGAAGTGGCAATTTTTGTAATTATTTATAACGATAATATTATCGATAGTTTGCCTATAGACTAGGCCAAATTGTAGCAAGTCATTGTAACCGTCTTCTTCTAAGTATCATTTCATTAAGTAAACAGGTGAAAAAATGTGTGTGGTTTAAGAAAAATCTATTACCAAAGCTTTGACATCAATAAAAAATGTGAAGAATTGCTCACATTGGTCCTAAAAATATTTTGTGTTCCATATCAACAACAAACAAAATTAATCGAGTTCCAGGGATGGGGAAACTTCAGTTATGATATTTGATAATGCTCTTTGGAAATACATTAAGAGTTTTCTATAAAAACTAGAGAGCTGCATGAATGATAGGGAAATAAATTTGGGTTAACAATGTTCAAAACTAAATAAATGAATTAAAAAAGTTTGAAAATCGACTTCAAATTTAAAATCAGTCGCTAAACATTCAACCGAAACAAAACGAAGTGAATGAGTTTAGTGGCTATGTTTCGAATGCATTCGAATCTCTATTCTAATTTCAGTATTTAGTATTTATTTGTATTGTGGGGACATACCCAGAATATAATCCTGTCGTTATCAGGTACAAACCCCAACCCCTGAATCAGGAAGGTGATGACTTAGCCAATAATATTTTTTGTAATATGTATTGGTTACCTTTATTTATGTTTTCTGGGTTTGTGGCAATTAAGGAATCCTTCCTAATTATTGTATTGAATATTTAAATTGTAATAGCCGGTTATTTCTGGTTTCGATTCACTTTATTTAACCATTATTTTTCCTTACCTTTTTTGGATCAAATTATTGCTACATACATCTTCTCATTTAAAATGAGGAAATTCGAATAGATCAGTCATGGATTCCATTTCTGATTCGGATTTCAATTCATTGCCTTTCATGAAACAAAGTTAGAATTCATTCATTCATTCATTTCATTGTGCACTTGTATTCATTCATTTCAATTCAATTCGAATAGATTCATTAGAATTTGATTTCTGTCTAATAGAATTTAGAAACTTCATCGACTGTTACTTCTAGCTCGCCTACTAAATTATAAACTTTTTGTTTCCTTTTTTTTTTACAAATCAACATATTTTCATAATTTAATATAATTGCTTGACATAAACAATAATTAATACTATATATTCTAATTGTAGGTATAATTTATAAATATGAAATTAAGATTTCAAGACATTAAAAACTATGAGTAATAATGTTTCTCCACCCAGGACCTCTTCGTTAAGTACTATTGCGTGACTGACGATGTGGCTGCCGTTGCCTGATGCAAATGATGGTGGTGATGATGGTGATAGGTGAGTGTGGGCGGTGGTGGGGGTGGTGCTGGACTGGCAAAACTGCTAGCCGCCGCCATTTGCTGTTCATAGTTGGCATAATGATCATAATAGCTGCCATAACTGCCGCTACCATGATCGAGTTGGGTCTGAACACTTTGACTATGACCAGGTGAAGATGTGGTTCCCGTATCGAAGTAGCTAACACCATTATAACCATTTGCACTCTCATAGTAATGGCCAGTGGTTGTGGGTAAAGTCGTATTGTTCGCCGCACTAAATTGCTGATGCAGATCATAGTCCGATTTCGGTTCACGATTATAATAGTAATCATAGTTCTCTTCCATATACGATGACACCGGTTGTGTTTCCACTGTGGCATTATACTTGATGGTGGGTGGCATTTCACTTTTACAACTTTGTGTCTCATGACTCAGGTGTTTGATCTGTGAGTAGTTGATGAATTCTGGTTCCGGTGTGGCCAATTGGGAACTGGACTCGTAGGAAATCACAGAATTTGTGTGACACTGATTCGTCATGGCATTATTATAGCCTCCTCCACCTCCAGCACCGCCTCCTCCTACTCCACCTGTAGATGAAGTTGTTTGATGTTGATTAAGTCCTGGCTGATAGGCGGATAATTCCGAGATGCAAGCGTAGGGTAAGCTGGGAGATTTACTTGGTGCGGCTGTAGCTGCTGTTGGTGTGGCATGGTGATAGATCGGATAATTATATGTTATATGCTGATGATTCACTGTAAACACATTCGCTGGTGTTTCACAAGGTATCACTGAGGCTTCACCTGGCCACGTGTTCGCTGTCACATACGAATTGGAAGTTTGACCTATCTGATGATGATGATGATGGTTGCGGGTTGTGTCCTCTAGATAGCTGCACGTGCAATGACTATAAGTACATTTGCCACAAGCTGTGGAAAAGCATGAAAATTTATTAACAAAGACTTCGTAAGAAAAGAAATTGCATCTCACCATTAAACTGGTATATCTCCAAGGCAGAATGATTTAATGGATTGCTTGATGTTGTACGTTTAAGAGATTTTCCCATAAGGTTCTGTTGTTGCTAAAGCATAATAATATTTTATTACTTAAGGCAAATTGTTCTTTTACTTAATTAAAAACATACCTTCACCTGCTTGACCAACCCTGCAATAACCGATTTTTTTGTACCATTTCCTGTTGATCCTCTCGCATTGCCTGTTGCAGTTGATTTGCCTGTCAACGAAACTCTACCGAATGCCCGTTTCGAAACGCTGGAATTCTTCGGATCTGGTCTGAGATGATCGTGAACACCTTTGGCCTGAAAGAATATTGCATTCCCCGAATGCCGCCAGAAATGTGTCACAGGATAGCCGCAATGGCCACGACATGGCTTGATCTCTAAGCGTCCGCCACGACAATTCTTATTGGGGCAAGCTTTGCCCTCCTGTTTGCGGCGTGCCTTATCGCAAATTGCTGGTCGCAAATTGATTTTCGCTCCACTGGGCATTGTGCAATGCTGCGAACAGATCAATACTCCCAGGCAACTTTTCTTAAGGATATTCACATTATGATTATTGGTATTTCGCATAGCCCAGCCGGATATATGCTTTTTGGCCTCCTCATTGTGCAATGAGTAAATGTGTCTCACATGTCCATCGCTCCATTCGTTGAACTCATCGAATTCCAAGTCACCCACTTGAGGGACAATCGCATCGTTGATATCCCAATCACGTTTCGTTTTGTAGGTCATGCTGGAGTCTGTGGAGTTTGTGGATTGGGATAGAGAGTTGTGAGGATGAATGCGAGTGTGATTGTGAGCTGGCTCTTGTAATGCAAATTGCTGGGCGGTCTGATGGGATTTAAAAGTGTAGCCATTTCTATAAGAGACGTAAGTTAAATGCAAAAACATTTAAGCAAATAAATTTTTAATAAGTATCGATTTTTATGTTGCATACTTTTCAGCATGTGTGCATTCTTGCATGTATCATAATTAGATGGTTTCAATTTACAAGCAGTTAACTTAAAATATATTATAAACATTACAATAAATAATGTACTGGAAAGAAATAAAATAACGTAGATTTGCTCCTATCCATTTGTTAAGGCTTCAAATGGAGGTAAGTCAATGTTGAATGCCTTTTTAACGATAGAGCTAAACAACAATATTAACAATATCGATTTAACGGTTTGTATATTTATAGCTTAAAGCAATGCAAACTTTTGGCTAATTATTTATAGCTATGATGTAGTCAGTTAAACAATTTTTGTTTGCTAAAAGTCAAACAATTTTACAAATTATTACAACGCGAAATGGAGGGTCTTTGCCCCATTAAGTATGCAACAAGATGCAAAAGTATTCATAATTTTCTATAAATTCAGAACTTTTCATTTGTCATTGTAACTCTAAAATTGTCTATAACCTAAGGATAATTTTTTAGTCACAGAGATATTTTTGAAAATATCTTTAATTATATATGTAGAAAAGCGGATACTTGGGCTACTTCTTGCATACTTTAGAGGGCAAAATTCGCTAATTTCAAAGCCCTAAAACTATCAAGACATAAGGCCATAAAAGAAAAAACAATTTAGAAGACACTAATTTCAAAGCCCTTAAACTATCAAGACATAAGGCCATAAAAGAAAAAACAATTTAGAAGACACTTAACACTTAACCAATGTTAAGTATAAACAGCTTACAAAATTTTAAATCTAAAAACAATTAATACTCAACCATTATTCTTTATTTTTAAAATATATAATTATAAGTTTATTTTTCCTTAACGAAAGTAAAATGAAATTTCTCTATTCAAAATTATTTAGAAGTTCATATATATTAGTCCTCAAACTAGGCCGCAAAAGTTTCACTTAATCTATAACAGTCAGTAATTTCCTAAAACTCTTTTTAAGAATACTAAGAATATAGCCAAAAATTAATTATTAAAAACAAAAACTATACCAAAGAAGGATGTATTTATTTTTTATTTTGCCTACTTAAAAACCGTAAATAAAAATTTCAGTTATTGTTGCAAGGAATTCGAAACTCGAATTACAAAATGACTAAGCACTAAATAGAATTACTACTTTCATTTATTATTGTTCAAAAAGACTTAGTTTAAATAGCCTTTTAAACAATCATTATGTTTAACTGGTCAATGTTTATTACACATGCTCAGTTTCAGTGATTTTTATAGAACATTTTGAATAAAAACCTGAATCTTAATTGCCTAAACTAAAACGGTTTTGAGCGAACTTTAATTGTCATGCCATCAAGTCAATCATAGGTCTCTGATTCGTTTGAAAATGACAGCAGGTACCGTTAACCTAGATTAAAAGGCACAAGTAATCCAAGCTATAGCTCCAACTGACATTTATTTGTTTGTATGTGTAGGTAGTAAGGTAATATGAGCGCCACTAAACTAAGCAAACAAAAAAAAAAAAAAAATTATGGACACTTCAAGCGCCATCAAATGTTTTGACTGAGTCAGAGCATCATCTCCATCCAATATGATCGGCATGTGTGGGAAGGGATCCCTGGCAGATTCTACACATTTATGTGTTAAACGTTTAGTATTAAAGTTGTTACGTTCCGCAATTAGCAATAAATTTGTAGAAAACCCAACCCAAAACTCATTAGAGTGCGCCCTGTGAGCCTTTTTTTGTGCTCTCACTCACTTCTTTCTGTCTATGATTCTGGGTTTTTTATGTGTACTTGGAAGTCAGCAGGTTGCATAGTCTAATAAGTTTCTAGCGACCTGCGTTTACCTGAGCGGAGTTTGATCTTCTGGTGGTCTCCCCTTCAACCTGTTTGTGGCTTGTCGTTTGTCGCTTTGTTTTGGGTTCGTAAATTGACTGCCTGACACTTTGAAGCGCTCGTTAGTCGCTCTTATCTGATGGTGATAGTGTCTCACTTCGTTGTTTTTGGGGAGCCAAAGATTCTCTCCCCTCTGGTCTGTTTAGGTTCTCTGGATTATAATAAGTTTGTCACCTAGAAAATATGTCTATATTCTCAATTCGATATTTTTTCTACACTCTCTAGTCAACGTTGGTGACCCTTTCGCTGGCTGCGGCCCCCGCTTTTGTTTGGTCTTGTTGTTGTGCGTGTGTGTGGTCCCGCGCCTCTGACTGACTGACTGACTGGCACTGGCACACCCCGCCGTCTCTAGCGAGTGTCATTAACTAAGCTGTAGCCTATGGCACAGCATGATAGTGTAAAGCGCTTGAAATCATTTACATGTTTTCTTCCATATAGTTTATTCATATTGATTTGTGGCTTATTCGATTTTAGATATTTTTCCTTCTCTTGTTTTGTTTTTTTTTTTGTTGTTTGTGATTTATCATAACACTTGTATAATAGGATGGTAATGGATTGTGTCAATGGTTGAGTTTTTTTTTTTTCTTAATTAAGTTAATTAAAGCGTCTATTGGCTTGTGGAAATTATGTAATATATATTGGAATGTGTTGCTAATATTTACTTCGAAAATCTATTTAAAAACTTTGCAGAAATAATAAGTTTTAAAGACTTCTATACATTGGCATTTGACATCGATTATCAACAACTGGAAAACATAATTTTATTTAGTAATATATATTTAATGTTTAGGTTTGACCAATGACTAAAAATTTTACAAAACTAATGTAATAATTTGGGTTTTTAAAATGTCTTCTTTGTATATATTCTATTCTATAGAAAGTAAAAATTTTTAAGCCTACAAAGCCTACTAAAAGGGCGATTAATTTATTAGATCTCTTGGTAGTTAGTAGCTTCAACTTATAATTATACATTTATAGAGGATTTAATTAAACTAGTCAGATGTTTTTAAAGAACAGAAAGATATGATTTCCGACTAGATCAGGACCCAAGTCGATATAGCCATGAGTATAGCTTCATCCCCTTAATCAAAGTTTTATTATGACTAGTTAAAATCAAGTCTGATAATTTGTCAGATCGGTGCACTATAACATAAAGTGTCATAGAAAACATCGATCAATTTACTGAGTAAAATCTTGTAATAAAGACATATTTAAAATCTAATGAAATACGAAAATAATTAAAAAACGAAACTTATTAAACAAAACTTAATGAGATATTAAAATGGTTTGCTCTAAAAGAGTATAAAAAGTCAAAGTTAGCTTCTTCTTAAATATAATATTAGCCTAAGTTTAATGGGATGAAATACGACATTTACATAGTAAAAGAAAACTTTGATTAGTTAGATAAAAGTCCCCAGAAGTTTAAAATATTTATAAATAAATTGTATAAAAAATTAAAATAAACAACAAAACTTGTAAAATTGTAAATTATATAATTCCCATCAGTTAGTTTAATTCGTTAACTTTAAAGGAACTTACATAACAACCATATTCCAAATTAAATATCAATCAGGTTTAATCCAGAAAATTGAGTGCAAGTTTATCCAAAATAATTATGTATATATTAATCACACAACTTTTGTTTGTTAATTCCATTAATAATTTCACTCCACTTCACAATGTATCACATATTATTATTATATGCAGTTGGGCCCATTATATCCCAATTAAATGTCCATTTTGTTTACTTCCGTGTTTATGTTGCACTATATCCAAGCACTAATCAACCATTGGATCTAACTTTAGTTGTATTCAATCCGTCGCTAATTTCACTTCTATTCAAAAATTTATGCGAAGCGGCACGAACGACCAACGAACACGATGAGACGACCTTTCACTGTGGCAACCTGTGCGCTCCTATGGTGTGTCCACCAGGGCTAAATTCACGTATCTGCCAGATACAATACGACAATGAAGAAGAAGACAACAACACCGACAAAAAACAAAAAAAAAAACGAACAAAAAAAAAACAAATAATGTTGAGCACAAAAAACCAAACTTCGACGAACGCTCTGCCAAGTTTTGTCAACAAAAGAAATGATATTATGGATCTGGCTCCACCTACAAAAACCAACAACACACACAGACACACACACACAATAACGAGACACAGCCAAAAGGAGATGGGCATGGGCAAGGGCACAAGGCAGGAGGGAACAGGGGCAAGAGACAAGAGGCAAGGGGTCGGGGACACCCGCATAAATTTGGCAAAACTTCACACACAAAACGACGTCGGCGCATAATCATCATCAACAGAGCAAAGAGGAGCCACAGCCAGCCAGCCAGCCAACCATCCATCCATCCAGCTGCCCCGAGTGGTAAAATGTATCCATGAGATACAACACCATTTGCATTGGTATGCGTATGCGCTGCTGTTGCCTGGAAAGCAGTAACTGGAAAATACTGCTCGTCGATTGGTCGGATAACTACTTCACAATGCTCTTATATGTATGTGTGTGTGTGTGTGTTATTTGAGAGTTTTTAAAGTACTTACACATACACACGCAAATAATTATAAATTGGGAAACAGGGGAGTTTGAGAGGGGGTGAAAGAACATTTTGTTCTTGTGTACTTGATAAACATCATAGAAATTTAATTACTTATTATGTACGCTTATCAAGTCTCATTCACTCTCATTGCCTTGTATCACTATCTCTCTCCTTTTCTGATATCCTTGTGTTAATATTAATTTCAATGGGTTTAGAAAATTCAAGATTTTATCATCAAAATGTTTTTTTTTTTTGTAAGAGTTAATGAAGTTATTTATCTTTAAAAACAAAGGCCAACCAAAGCACATTTGTTTTTTAGAATTTTAAGCAATAATACTGAAAAATAAATCAAAATGGTTGTTTGAACTAAAGTTAGAAATTTTTCAAATAGTACTTTTTCTTTATAACATGTTATTTTAAGTCTTTTTGAAGTCAAACTTTTTAAACTGAATTATATTGCTTAATAATCTACTAATATTTGTTAATAAAAATTAGCAAATTTTAAGATACTATTTATTGATGAATCTAAATTTTGGAAAATTAAATCTGACATCTTACGGGGAAAAATATATCTTGAATATCGAAATTTAAGATTTCTTTTGGGGCACATCATCGAATTTGTTGCTACCAGTTTCTTTTGTCTGCTCATAACTTTAGGATCCTTCAATTAATGTCTAAGTTATTTAAGAAATTTTTTAATACATCTTACATTTCATTATCGTTTAGCAAAGCTGCAAATTTAAAAGTGGAGATGGGTTTCGGAAATGAATGTATATTATTTTGATCCACTAGGTTAGCCAGGTTCTCTCTTGTTAAAATTCTGCAATCCATCTTGAATTGAATTCAGTGTCCGTTCTAATTGAGCTTGGAGCACATACCAAGCAACTGGTGTACCTCATTAGGTCTGTTTCCATCTTCCTTTAGAAAGTGTTGAAGAAGAGTTCTACCAATTGGCTTTTGGTCTGTATTGACCACAGTCGGTCTTCAGATGTCCCTTTTAGTTTTACTAATAAGTTCCGAATTATTATTAGTAAATACATATTTAAAGATTATCATCGCTTGTTGGCAATGTTTTTTAGGTAGTAATTGCTCCTAAACTATTCTATGGTAAATAGTCTATGGCTGGACAGTTCCTTTTCCTTTTCGTTTACTCTTACCCCACATTGGAAAGGTATCCAAGATATGAATACTTTGTTAACTTGAACGTCATCCTGGAATGATATAAATTGAGTGCGCAACCTTTAAAAGCAGCTACTAAGAATCATTCAATTTCTTACTTACTTAAACTTCAATTGAGTGAAAATTTACACAATATATTTGTCTTTACAGGTATTAAAAGGTAAGTTAAATAAACAAAGTTATTTTGTTAAAAAGATTTAAAAATAAATAGTATTAAGCTTTTATTATAGCTAATATTTCAGATAATTATGTGTAAGATTATAATCCTAAGAATAAAAGTTTTAGTTTATTATCTGCTTTAATTATAAATACAAGAAGAAAGTTTGCAAATTTATGCTTTTAATTATAATAATTCTGCTTGTAAGCGTTCTCTGTTGCCTAGAATATAAATAAATTTAATTGAAATTGAAAAATGTTACAAAGTAGTTGCCTGTCATTTTGGTGGACTTCTTCTTTAGAATTTCACATATGCTGGCATTGACTTTTGCTCTGATAACTAATTTTAACTGAAACAAACTATGTGAATGTGAGGGGGAATCACAGAGTATCTAGAGAGCATTTAGTAAAGAGGAAAGGAAAGCTCCTGTTTCTTTGTTTTTTTTCTGTTATGTTTTCACCTGATCAGCCCGCATAGCCATTTAGGGCAAACAACTTTGTGTGTATGTGTGTACAATGGCAACAAAGGAAACACTAAACAAATTTATGCATCCAGTTGGTAGCACAACAATTAACCAAGAAATGGAGAAGCAAATAGGCGTTAAAGTGAAAATTATAACTACCAAAATGCCATTACAATTGGTTGACAGACAGAGAGACAGGAAATGCAATGCAGCGATGGCTGTTGACTGTTGACTTGCTCATTGACTGTGACCCATAATTAAAAGGGCAAAAGTCTTGAAGATGGAAATGGTAAATGTTAATGGTAATGGAAATGTAAGATGGTTTGCAACTTATACGGGATTGGGCCTAAAGATGTGTAACACTCGTGGTATAAACCATCAAATGGAAAGAAATGGCTGCTAGGCATATGTACATACATAGATATATATATATATATTTACATTTACCTTTACCTTTACCTGACTTTAGTAGTAGTAGTTATGGCCCTCCTTTAATTTTTTTGTTCGTCTCTCTCTATCGTATTCTTTTTTTTTGTGCTGTTGTCGCCGCTTTTACGCTTCATAGCAAATGATACGGGTGACAAATACATATTTCAACAATGAAATGTAGAAAATATATTTACAATTTTTCATACAACTCTGGCAAATGTTTATCGCATTTGTGGTACGCTCTTTATGTTGCAGCTGCGTTTACTTCATTTTTGTCTACACACATTTTTCCGTTTTGTTTCTACTTTTGCAATTAATTGCCTTAACATTATTTTATAATTCATTTCGCAGTACCAAACTTCAAGTGTGGTCCATCTTGGGGTTCATCAAGTTCTCTAATGAGCGCGTGCTCCACTAACGCGCCAAGCTCCAGCTGTTTCTCCCTCACCAGCAAACAATAGAAAAAGGGCCTGGGCCCTGTCATTGAGAAGACCCTCAATAGATTCCAACAGTTCAAAAAATTATTGGTAAAGCTCATAAGTTCACTTTGTGTTTTTTTTTTTTTTTTGGCGCATCAAATTAATCATCATGCTGTTAAAATAAATAAAAATTGGTATAGTTTGAAATGGTTTTCTAGCGCGTTTTTGGTTTTTTTTTTTCTTTCTTAAAGTAAAATATTATTAATTAATTCGCTATGCCACACTTGGAGAAAAATATGTATATAAACATAATTAGGCTTTGATATGAGTAATATGGGCAAATTTTAAAACGATTCGAAAAATGTATAAATTGTTAGAAAAACATTAAATATTATTTGTTGAGTTTAATATTTCTTCAAATAATAATGTGTAGAGTTTTTTTTTTAAATATTAGCTGTTAAATAGCTCTTAAAAATAATTCTAATAGATCGAACTATTTTTACTCAGATTTCAAAAAAAAAAAATAAAGGCTTAAGTTCTAGAATTTTCTATAAGGTATAACATATTTCGAAATTTCAGAAGATAATTGAAGTAAAAATCACTTTTCCAAGAGGCTAATTAAAGTTTTAAATGCATGTCTTACACGTTAACATTAGTCACGAAACAAGGTATATACATTTTTGATATATGATATTAAATTTCTTTTTTTTTTCAAAAATCGATTTTAATTGAGTTTTTATCATAAGAATTGGTAATTATGAAAGTCTTATAGATAGAAGAGGCTATGAAAAAATAAAAAAGCAACCGTGTTTGTCGAAATTATATTTTTTTAAGGTTTACTTAAAAACCAAACAATTGTGGTCAAATTCAATATTCAAATCCATCTTATAAAATGTTTATTTCTGCCAAAATCATATTTATTTTTAGCTATTAAAGGTTTAAATCGTTTCGATTAGAAAACGTTTCAAAACAATTTCTGAAGGGCTTTCTCAAAAAAAAAAAAAAGGAATATTCTTTCTATAAATCAAAACATCTCAGAATTTGATTAAAACCCAAATATAAACATGTACATGTATATTCTTCTATCCAAATAAATGATTGCCCCTATATAAAAGAATTTTAGACCAAAAAAAATTGTTAACACATTTTCAAACATCTTTTTCTTCAAAGATTTTCTTTGTCTGTAAACGCTCCTTCCACACAAATTTTAAAGTGTGACTTGTGGCACCCAACAAAGACAAAAAAAAAAAACAAATTCGAAGACTAAAGAGTCAAAAGGCAATTTTTTCCATTTACGCAATTAATTGGTCGTCACACTGGGAGGTCCAACGGAGGTGCCTCTCTTTGGTCCCCTCCCCCCGTCAAGTTACCTCAGGCAAAGCTCAACGACTTTAAACGCGGATTAACATTTTTTTTTTTGTTTGTTACCTATTGACTGATTAGTATTTAACAAACATCACCCACAAAAGCCACAACTCAAAATCCAGACTTGTATTTTGACAAATGTCTTTGCTAATGGATGGATTTCTATTTTTTTTTTTGTTTTTGACCTTAGTTACATTAGCTCGATTAGAACCCAATTACATGAAAAGGGTTGAAAGACCTGCAACTTAATATTTTTTTATGTAATGTGGTTTTGTGTTTTTTTTTTTTTTTTTGATTATAAAAATTATAACTCATAAATTTAATTTTATGACTTCTTTTCCCCCAAAACACAGAAGGTGCCAAAATTATATAGAATTAACAAGTGTAATTTTCGCACCCAAAATATAAAGACCCCAAAAGAGCAACCAGTTGAACAAGAAGAAAGAAATAGCGGCATGAGAGGACAGGAGTCCCAAAAATGGGAGGAGCATTTCTTCATCAGTCAAATTACCCAAAATCGCCATGTCGCTATCCTGACACCTTTAATCAGTTAAATGAACTGTTGAAAATTTGCCATAATGATATCAAGAATATAAAGAGCGGCCCTAAGACACGCGACAGTCCAGAAAGGAAATCAACCGAAAACCAAAAAAAAAAAAAGCCCATTTGATAGTAATGCCCATTTTCTTAACGTGACTTTTAAAACCTTCTGGTCATGTCAAGGAACTCAGAAAGCCCTCATAATGTTTAAGTAGGTAAGTATGTATATATGTGAGAAGGCTCACATCTGGCAAATATTGCAGTTAGACGCTTGAGGATAAAAAAGTATTTTTTTTTTTGCTCTTTTTAAACTTTTTTATTTGACAGTTTGGTTTTCCTTGTCCTGGAGATTCAACTCATGTCTTGCTTGCTCTGTTTCTGATTTTAAATTGACTTAGTTATCTCTTGAGTGCATTAATTAAAATTCTCTGCTTCTGTGTCCAGAGATAGGCAGAGAGAGAAAGAGATATGATAGCTAGATAAGATAGCTTAATTCAGTTGACTAACTGGGTGGCGTTGTGTGTGCTTGTGTCGTTATGAAAATTGATTTATAATTAACTTCAATGCATTGGATTTTGCTTGGGAACCTTTGAGACCTTTAAGGTTTCTTAATGTATCCTTTAGACCATAGACCTTGAAAGCTAATTCAATGGAGTCCACTTAAACTATAGTTTATTATGGGAACCCTTTTTTTATGTTTTTATAATTAAAAAAAAAAAAAAGTGCTCTTAATTTTACTATTAATCTAATTGTAAGCTTCAAAATTATGTCATTATATTAGAATAGTCAAAGCTAAATATGAAATTAATTTATTATTTTTAAAAATAATATGTACATGTTTTAAGTGACATTATTTATTTTGAACTTTCTTAAAATATTTCATATACTTAACAAAAATAAAGGAGAAATTTTAAAAAATCTCAAAATAAATAATATCACTTAAAGCATAACATAATTGTAAACTTGAATTAGAAAAAAACACATACATAATTCAATATCAATTATAATAAATATTTATTAACAATATTTAAGTAAATTCAACTCAATTTCATTTAAATAAACTGTTTATATTATGAATTGACAACTTTTTACAAAGAAACTAAAAACTGTCAACAAATGACAAAATAAAGAAAACAATATTTAATGGACTGTTTTTTTCTAGAATTTTTTCTGCTCCGATAGTGAGAAATATCACTAATTTTTACTTTTTTTTAATATAAAAAAATAAAAAGTTTAATAATGTTTCTTCGGAATAACTTTATAAATACGGTAACCTAGAGAATCTGAATAGAATTCAAGGATAATTCATAATGTTTTACTTTTTATCATTTCTTTATAAGCCCAAAATATAAGTCTTCAGAAAGGTTCTCCTTCATCGAAAATTACTAAAACTTTTAAACCAAAATTATGGATTTTTTGATTGGACCCTTGCCCAAAATATTTTCTAGATCCGTCCAGTACAAAACTAGTCTGGTGATTAACTTTAAAAGAGACTTGTGGCAAAATTATAAGGTCTGCTATAACCTCCTTAATTCTAACCCGAAACCTATCTCTTTATCCTTCTTCAATAAATCAAGACAATTTCGATACCCTCAGATTAACTTCTTTTAGATTTCGCAAATCGAACCAGTTTCTCACTTTTCATGGAAATTGATGGTTATCAAAGATGCATCTGCTCAACCATTCTGAAACATTTGCAATTATAATATAGAAATCTTAATCTCTAGGCCAACATCCCGCATATATGTAGGTATATATAGGACAGTCAGTAAGGAACTAATCAAGTCGTATAGAACTAACAAAGCGCCAGGCCAGTCAACTTCAAAACACGCATGGCTTGACCCACAAAATGGAATGGGATCAGAAGAGCAGTAGGTAATATGGTCACCAGATTAAATGTCAAACCATTTAACTGAATTACGATTACGATAATGATTACGATACTATACGATACGATTATGATTATGATTATGAATGAGCATTAAGCGGGAGCTTAACTTATCAGCGGTCTTAACGAAATCAAAAAGATGTCAACTGTTTCTTCTTCATTTTTCGTTTTTCTTCTGTTTGCTCTTTGTGTATTATTTATTAAGATTCAATTAGTGTAACTGGTAAAACAGGTGCCGGAGTCCTAGGGAAATGAAAAGGAAAGGTAAATAATAACAACAATTAATTTAGTCTCGATGCTGGGCACGTAACTAGACGGCATTGGCACGAGTTAAATGTGCTTATGCCTCCTGATGCTGATTCGTCTGATTCTCAAACAGACCACGAAAAGGAAGTGGCAAAGACTGCGGCAAGCCGCCGAGACCCAACAGCTGCACTTGGATTTTCAGTTGCAAGAGTTATGCTGGCGACAGTTGTTCTCTTGCTTCAGTTCCTCCGACTAGACGACAGACGAGACGGACGACAGACGACAACACTTGGTAAGATTTACATGGCCAAAGTACCTACATGTATGACCTCGCACGGGCACGTGCTAAGCATTTCTAAAAAGACCATCCAAGTCCTCAAGAAGACCAAACAAAAAAAGGAGATACTCTTCCTCGTTTAGCCTCAATTGAAGGAAAAAAAAGGTGCAAAACTGTAAAACTCCCACGTTTATTTAGCCCATACCAGCCCACACTCGCCAATTGATGTATTGATGGGCCATGGGCCATCAAATGATCAATCTTGTCTATCTCTCTGTCTGTCTGTCTGTTTGTCTGTTTGTTTATTATTGTACACCCCTTCGAATCAGCCTCGGCTCCCCCTCTACATGAAGTGGCAAACAAAGCCAATGACAATTGCCTTTGACAGTTTCTACCGATTTTCCCTTCATCAATTGTTGTTTATATCACAACGGTTTATCCTATGAGTTCAAGTTGAAGTTGCTTCGGATTCTCGAATTCAGATTTTGAGTGTGTGTCATTCTTTTTGCATATGCTGATTTAAGAACAACGAAACGACGCGTCGTTTGTGAAAAAAGTGATTGATATTGAAACTGTCCTTGGGCAGCTGGTTTTTGGTATCTGCCAGGCCTAATGGATATTTAAATGGAAATGTATGAAGAAAAAAATCAACCGCTTGAAAGAGAAATTCCATATTTTAGAGTGAATTAGATTTAATTTAATTAAAGTCAGCTTAAGTTAAAGAGAAGTTTAATCATATTAAATGTAAAATATGGTAAAGCACTAGTCAATAAATTTGTGCTTAAGCGAATCTTAAGTTTACTAAATTATAGAAGGATACATTTTGTCTGAACGGCATTCATTAAAATGGTGCAAAAAATTTGTATTTTTGTTTATAAAACTAAACAAATTTACTTTAAAAAAATTATATCATTTCTATCTGATGAATCGTTTCGAAAAACAAAAACATACTTTATATTTTGTATGTTCTTTTCTGGTTTATTTTGTTGTACCCCCTTATATATTTAATTTTATTTCATAAGTATTCGTTTAAGGATAAGAGTTATGCAAGAGTGTATGTTTAAAAGTAAGTAATCACGAGAAAATGAAAAAATCTGAAGTCTTGAGTCTTGAACCTTCCATATAACTGAGTTGTCTTTAATATCCGAATATACGCCTTTGTCTTTTGGTTTTAACTTATTTAAAGCAAAATTATAAAGTTAAAATACAAAATTTTACCAATTCAGTAACATCGTAACTTGAAACACAATATAAAAATTTCTTTTTATTTAAAAATAAAATGACACAGATCGTTATTGTATTAAATATTAATGCTGATAATTTTTAATCAACATTTGGGTAATTAATTTAAATTCAAAACTATTAGTTTTGGTTTTTTAAGGGTTAACATCACGGACCATAAATAATGATTATTTTTCTTTTTCTAAATTAAAAAAAATCCTTTACTTAGAGAGGACACAGAAAAGAATGGACTACGTCAAAATCTTTAATTTGGGACCATCTATCTATTTAAGCAAATAATTTTCAAAATTCAATATTTTCTGCGAGAAAGATTTTTAATTTTGAGTAATTTAATAAAAAATACTTCAGACTATAAGAGCTAGAGCCACCAAATTTGGTATGTACACTCGTGTAGTATGTACACTGATCAAGTTTATTTCAAATTTCTGCCACGCCCCCTACGGCCCCAGCAAATTATATAAAACCGATTTTCTCAAAAACTATTCTAGCTAGAGACACCATAGTTGGTATTAATATTTGATTAGTAATTGCGTACATTTTTTATGTGTTCGCCCCCGTAATTTGAAAAAACTCGATTATCTCCCGTAATTTTCTACCTTGTGCAATCAAATTTAGCACACTTAAATTTGATACTAATGTTCAGCAAAATACCAAATTTGATCAAAATCGGAATAAAAATAGCCAAGTTATGCATATAAACGTTTTTCCATATGGCCGGAGTTGGCCGTTGGCTGGTGGGGGCGCTAGGGTGCTCGTATGCTTGAGTGATCGAAATACTAAGATATGCTTGTAAAAAGCATGCAAACCGATTTTTTTAAAAATACGAAAATGCATTTGTTATTATTATGTTATTATTATTTGAAATATTTGTTTTATTGGTGTATGGTATACCCAAGTCGGCGAGACGACTTACTTACTTCATTACATATTTTATTGATAAATTTATCGTTTTTATATTAAGTAGTATACGATAAATTCAACGCTAATGTATGTAGGTATAACGGTATATTGTATAAGTTTTTAAAATTAAAAAAGTAAACTAAAAAACTCAAATTTAGTTTAAAACATTAAGTTGGGCAAACTCTTTATCATTTTACTTAGAATAATTATTGGTTACATAAAGGAACTACCTAAAGGAATGAATTTTTATTTATTTATTTATTTACAATTTTAGATAAAGTATTAATACTAGACCTAAAGAAAAAGAAAAATATGAGTACTAGCTACAAGTCTAGTATTAATACTAAACCTAAACAAAAAAAAAAAAATCTAAATACTAGCTACAAGGCCTTCGACTCAAAAAAATGATACAAATTAGTATATTACATTTTTTTATAAAGTTGTATACTGCGATTATGTTTTCAGGTGAGGTGGTTTTCAGTAAATGGGGGATTGGATGTGAATGGGAAATATAAAGATATAGAAGCCACAAATCTTTCCAAAGGTGGGACCACGAATTTTATAAGCTATTTGAACATTAAATATTGAAATTGGTAGAAATTAGCAAAGCTATGTCAACGGGATGAATCACATATCTTTGCTAATTTGTACCAATTTTAATATTGAATTCGTACTTGTGTCGTTTTAAGCCAAATACAACTCCATTTAAGACAGCCTTCGCTTTTCGATTTATTAAGTTTATTCTTTTAGTTAATGTTAGTTATTCTGCATTGCTTATATGCAGTACAATAGTCCTGTGAACATTCTGTACCTCCTCCATTTCTACCTCTCCCCCTCCTGGCACACTCATTAAGAGGGCAATCAAAGTTATCTATTGTGGCGCACCTTTTGGGACGCGTGCCCATATATCCGGGTTTCGTTTTTGACACACGTTCTCCTATACATATATGCTTCTGTATTGATGCTCCACGCGAGTGGCCATAAAAACTATTTAGGCGAAAAACAAATCGCAACTAATTAGCCAACGAAATGATGGGCGGGTACACTATGAATATGTTGCCTAATATGAACCAAACAAAACCCAAAATTGGCATGCAAAACATAAGCAAATACAATGCATAACTTGAAACTGCATGACCAAAAATATTTTTGGATAATTTTTAATAGAATTTTTGCACAAAAATCCACCACAAATACCACCACCGCCAGCAGCACCACTACGATTTTGTGGCCCATAAATTACTGACATGAGTTGGCCCAGAACGACCTCGTTGGGTTGGGAGGGATGGAACTATTTGTTTGTTCTATGAATTCAATGCTAATTTCGTAAACGTATAAATTATTATTTTGACAGTAGAGGTATTTTTTTATGCATTACCAATTCGACATTGATTGCTATCAATGTTCCAGTGAAAACTTTTCTGACCACACACAAACAAACACAACATACTAAAAGAAGGACTCACAATTTTGTCAACATTTGCCAAACTAATTAAATTAAAAGTCATCTTCAAGTGGATTTATTAAGAAGACCTCGCAAGAAAAAGAACCCACAAAATCTCCACAGGCAGCAACGCCTCTCTCCAGGCAGTCATAAATGCAATCGCACACTTCACACCTCGGGCCCAGAGATTCAGACGCAGAGCTCAGACACTGGCGCAAAAGCAGACGCATCCTGTGGCGCATGGCAAGAGATCGTCGTCGTCTTGCGTTTTTGGGGTCATTAGTGTCTCTGTTGCCTGTTGCAGTGTGTCACCTGCCCGAGTGTATGGGTGTGTGTGTGTTTGAGTGTGCCTCAACTGATGTTACAATTACCTAGGTAATATGAGCAGGAGGATAAACAAAGACAACGCCATGTACGACCACAGAATATTAAATATTTGAGGAGCAGATGAAGAGTTGGTAGTAAAGCAGTAGTAGAAGGCAAGGCGTCAAGATCGACGCGAGTCATGCTAGATATTAGCCAGGTCTGGTAGAGGCCATCAATTATGTTTGTGAGACTTCATAGAATTCAAGTTTAAATTACCATCATTTGTCCTGTGTAACTTTTACAGCCTTATGAGTTGCCCTAGCCCCTACGGCAAAACAATAAACCGGGAAAAAGTCAAGAAAGATCATAAACAAAAAGTCACTTGTATTGGTTTGAATAAATGTTTTCTTATTCTTAGTTTAATGGAATATATTTTTATATGAAAATATCTTTATCATATAGAAATAGTATTATCCATTTGCTTCAGTCGATCATTGGAGAAATGATTGATTTCGACTACTATTCTAGTCATTTCTTTGTTTCAGTATGAGATTGACTATTTGAATATATTCATAATAGCAATCTTTCATTCTTTAAAAATTACTTTTTATGTTCTTTATTTGTAGTTTAATTTCTACACCACTTAAGTATTAAATGAAATGGTAATTGTTAGGGTTTGAGACTTGATTTGACCTTAGCAATAATCCGTTTATATCTGAATCTATAAAATTTTTAATCAACTCGTTGGCTTAGACAAAAAGAGTAGATATTCTAAAATATCTGTAAAAAGATTCTAATTTTAAAACGTTTAAAGGTAGTTTCCATTTTCTCTGACTGTTTTTCCCAGTTAAAAACTGAAGATTTTTTCATTCTTTTTAAAAGTTTTGATATTTGGAATGAAATTTATAAGTCCCAACAGGTTTAGCTGTCCTATTGAAGTTTTTTATAATAAGAGTAATATAATAATACCTACAAGCTAAACTTAAAATTTATTTTCAAAAACAATTTTCCAATGTTTTTTTAATTGAAAATTAATAAAAAATTATATTAGCCCAACTGGATCGTTTTTCTCCATAGGCACTATAGGCAAATAGTTTGTTCTAATTTTAGTCGATTCCCATAAAAATTTCGATTAATTTGTTAAGACTGTTACAGTCTTCACTTATCTCTGTTTTCACACCATGAAAGAACCCTGCACTACCGAATTTCCTTCCTTTCTACCTTTTCGACTGTCCAATTCAAATCCAATTAGCACGCTTTTGTATTATGGCCCCTTATGGCTTGTACCAGAAAACAACAAAAAAAACTGAACAAAAGGAAATGACGAAAGGAAGAGCGGAAGATGCCCAAAAAAAAAAAAAAAGGAACAATGGAACGACTTCAAAGGAGCGAGTAAATGCAAGAGGGGTGTGTCATCTTGCAAACTTTATGACTTGAGCACCTTTTTTCCCTTTTCGAAAGTGCCAACCATTAAACGCTATTAGCGGGCATTTAAGGATCAATGTTAGCCCGTTCCACACTGGGCTAGGGTCAGTGAGATTGTTGGAAGGGTGTTTTTAATCTAATAAGCCAGAAACACGCAAACAAGTTCACGTGGGAAAATTAGAGCACAAATGTGAGAGGAGATGCCACAGAAGAAATGAGTGGGTGTGGATCTGGATGTGGATCTGGTAAGTAAAGCTGGGTGTGTGTGGGAAGCATTTTATTTATGGTAAGAATAAGGAAGTACAAGCCAACGCCCAAGCCAAGTGTCAAGTACGCAACAGAATGTCATCAATTTGTTAAGTTTATGTGACATAATCCCCGGTTCTTAAGCTGGTTCCATCCGTGGCTATAAAAGCCTCCAACTCAAGCCAAAGCTGGAGCAGTCTCGCTTGGTTAACACAACGATGTGGCGTCTCTTGTGGCTGCCACTGCTGCAGCTGATATTCCTTCATGCCAGCCAACAATTAGATTTGGATTTGGATGATGCCGATGCTGAATCACTAGCACCCATTGGCAGCGACAAGGAACTCTCTGATCTGGTTATCACCACAGCTCTGGGCAAAATTCGTGGCACCATTCTACCCTCACAAGCTGGACGAAATTTTTATGCCTTTCGCGGCATTCCCTATGCCAAGGCTCCGGTGGATAACTTGCGTTTCCAGCCACCTGAACCCATCGAGCAATGGTTTGACATATTCGATGCCACCTTCGATGGGCCCAAATGCCCGCAACCGGGACTCTTTAGTGAGGATGTCAGTGAGGATTGCCTAAGGTTAAATATCTACACCAAGGAGCTGCCCAGCGAGAAGCAGCCAAATGTGAAAAAGCCTGTAATTGTTTTTATACACCCTGGAGGATTCTATTCTCTATCGGGACAGAGTAAAAATTTTGCTGGACCACAGTATTTTATGGATCGTAATCTTGTATTGGTCACATTTAATTATCGCCTCGGCTCACTTGGATTTCTGGCCACTCTAACTCGGCAGGCACCTGGCAATATGGGACTCAAGGATCAAGTGCAACTTTTACGTTGGGTTAAATTGCATATATCACGTTTTGGTGGTGATCCAAATGCTATAACCCTACTGGGCTATGGAGCTGGAGCCATGGCAGTCACTCTACACATGGTATCGCCCATGTCTCAGGGTCTTTTTCATCGGGCCATTGTGATGAGTGGAGCGGCCACTGGTCAATGGTCATTGCCGGAACATCAAATTGAGTTGGCCAAAAAGCAAGCAGCTCTTCTACAATGCAACACTGAGGAAATGTCCGATATGCTGGATTGCCTCAAGGCGGTAAGTTAGAGAGAGAATTTTATGTACTCCAATTGCATGACGTTTACCCAAAAGAAACACTATTTGGAATATGCCAACACATTGCCACGCATGTTTGATTTTGGACGCAATAATCCATTGATACTATGGAAACCTGTAATTGAGCCCGATTTTGGTCAAGAACGTTTTCTAATCGAAGATCCTGTGCGTAGCTATCAAAATGGTGATTTTATGAAGGTGCCCATTATCACGGGCATGACCAAAGATGAATTTGTTGGACCAGCCATATGTGAGTAGCTATAGAGAGAGTGTATAAAAGTTGAAAAATATTTCAGATATATATTTTTAGCTATACTACAGAGCCCTTCCCTTTTGAGTGCCTTCAATGAGAATTTCGAAGCATTGGCTCCCATTTGTTTTCTGTATAATGCCAGCAATCCGCGTGCCCAAAATATTAGCCAAGAGTTGCGTCAACATTATTTTGGCCAATTGCCTTTTGATGCCAATAGTTCTTTGAAAGCCTTGGCCACTCTTTACTCTGATGCTTTGACTGGCTTTGGCGTACATCGTTTCATACATTTGGCTGCCAGATCTACAAAAGTCTATTACTATCGTTTCACCTATCAGGGTGGACGTAGTCATATACACTATCCGGAAGACACACCTTATGGAGTTGTCCATCATGATGATTTAATGTATTTATTTGTGGAACCATCGATAAGTCGCATGTTTACCGAAGATGATGATGAATTTCGTATGGTGGATATAATGACAAGAATGTTTTCGGCTTTTGCCTACAAAGGGTAAACCAAACAGGACTGAATATGAACTTTATTATTATTTTTCTAATACTCTCCTACAGGGATCCGAATAAGCCAAGTGATGATCAATTACGTAGCATCCGCTGGCGTCCCTTTAGCTTCAAGAAACGCTATTATCTGGATATTGGCGATGAGCTCATCATGCAAGAGAATCTTAATTCAGCACGTTATGAGATCTGGAAACGTTTGTTCCCTCTCAATTGGCGACGTCAGACCAAGGAACGTTGGCTAATGGAATACATTTAGAGTATAACAAAAACAGAAAAAAAGGGTTGATCATGCATTTTATCCCCTACTGTACTTTTGTATTGTAATTTTGCTCTCGATTAAAACTCTAGCCACTCTGGCATAATTTACAATTTAATTTTATTTGCAATTGTTTTTTTTGTTTTTTGTTTTTCACCAGTTGCCAAGTGACACAAAACCAATTGGCATACAACATTTCCTATCCAATTCGAGTTGTGTTTTTGGGTCTGCGTGTCATCACTTTGTGTGGGTGCATATATTATAGAGCCGAATATAGGAGGCCACTGATAGCGTTGGTAGTAGGACGTGCCATCGTGCCCTATGGGGTTTAAGTTGTCCATACATTGATCGCGTGCCAGACGAATACACTGCAATAAATTTGGGGGTAACTAAAAACAGATTGCTCTAAATGAAACGAAAGACTTATGACCTCAAAATCTACTCAACTTTTTTTGAGGATACAATAATTTGATTTTTGATTTAGCAGTTAATTTAAGGTGAGATTTAATTCAATTTTCGCTAACTTATAAAATTGTGTAGCCCCTAAAGTTCAAATATTTTCACTTCATTTTTGAATGTTTAAGAAAAAATTATGATCTATTGAATTTTATAGGAAATTTTCATTCAAAATATCATTAAATGACTTAACAAACTTTATTTTGAAAGTAAAACAATATTTTTAACTTTTAATTAAATAAGCGTAATGAAAATTGTTGTTTTTTATAGATTAAAGAATTCTTGTTTCTTATAGAGAGTAGATATCGTTGTAGACATACACAGATCGATATATATATAGAAAATTTTGTTATACATAGACATAGACAGAGATAGTTTGAAGAGACAGTTGTTAAAAGACATACTTAGAAGAGGTAGTTAGAATTGAATGTCAGAGAAGTGTTAATATGTAAGATAATTATTGTTATTAAGAAATAATTGCCCAATTAAAAATTTTGCATAATTTATTGAACCAATTTTTATCTTTACACTTAACGAATTTAATCCAAAAGAGAACCTAAAAAAGTGAACGGAAAATAATGAAGAATTTAAATAGAAAATCTCTAGAACAAGTTTCATTAGATCCTTCTGCCTTTCACATTTATAATACACTTTCTCTCAGTGTAGTGACCTACTCTCTACTCCAAAGTGACTTCACCGCCACCGTACACAGATGTTGTTATTTCACTCCCATTTCTACTGTTGCTCTTCCATTCACTAACGAAAACCGAAAACCTATTTTAATTTTTATTGCTCTTATCGGAGTTTGGTTCCGCTTGACAGCATGACAATGTCAAAAAGCTAGGGCACAAGCACGAGTCATCCATCCATCCATCCATCCACCAGACAATCGAGTTCCAACCAAGTCCCTATGCAAGAAGGACTATGCAACTCATTAGCATAGTCAGACCCAACAGGCACACATGACGCTAGTGTCCAATTGGCAATTGAGAATTCCGTCATGAGTCACGCTATAGCATCATTGCTTATCCTTTGAGAGGGTGTACCAGTTGGAACAATTTTGTTGAATATTCTTCCTTTTTTTTTTTAATATATTAATTTATGCAAATTGTTCTAGTAGTCGTAGTGGTAGTAGCATTTGTGGTTATCACCCGCAATAGATCAATTTCATGTTCGCTAGGGTTGCACTTTGTTGATCGTTTCCACTTTAGTTTTAATTGTTGTGGCTTGTCGGCATACTCATATGCAGTTCATATCCTATTGGCATATGTTGTTTGTGTTGTCCAGACACAATTGGTGAGGAGGAGGAGGAGGAGTGGAAAAAAAAAACAGAAATACTAGTCAAACAAAAGAATGAAACCCACAAAAAGCAAGCTTGGGAATTGCCATTTCAATTTCCAACGAAGATTTCCAATTCCGCGAAATGATGCAAAATAAAGTTGTGAGACTCGAAAAGAAAAACTTCTTCAGTTCAAGAGTCCGTATGGCTTATATCAGATGAAGTCGTCGTCGTCGTGGTGTTTCGGTTTTCCTGCTGCGACCCAATGCCTTTTTATTGACTGATGGAAATCGTTCAAAAAGCAGTTGGAAATTTTCACTGCACCCACAAAATGTAATTAGATTGCTGGGCCATAGACTCAACAACAACAACAACAACAACTAAAATAAAACAAAAACAAAACAAAAAACCATCGAAATGCAACCACAAACATTTTCAACACTTCCTTCTGTGGTCGTCGTCGTCGAACGAAAGACGCGTGCTTGGAACTCCTGCTGTCCCACAAAAACTCCAACAACATCAATGCTCAGGCATCTCTCTCTCTGACTTCTCTGTGGCTTTACAATGAAGTTGTCTGCGCAATTGACGCACGACGATAAGAGCATAGAGTCTCTGTCTTCCAGCCGGCTAAAAAGAAGTCCAAGCTTGCCAAAAGCAAACGACCAAATTGAATTGTTTGCAACAGGAGCGGACTATGCCAGGGCTTAAGGTTCATTATTATGAGAGATTCAAATCTTACATTATTTATTTTTGATGTCAATCCTTTTAAACAATTTTTAATCTGGTTTAACATCGAACCCTTTGTTAGGATCATGCTAGAAATCAAGGACAAGGTCAAACTATTTTATTAAGTTGAAAAATTTGTTTATTCTGCATGTTTATTAATTCTTTCCATATATTTACAGAAATTTAAAGTTCAATTTATATAATTCCTTTAATATTTATATAATATTTTGCATTGAGACCTTTTAGAGAAGACTATACCTTACCTCCTATAAGTTTAACAGAAAATAATATGCAATCCCAAGTGTTTAAATTAAAGTGTTTATATATTTATGCTTGTCCTACCCCTCGTTTGTCCTACAATCCGCTCCTGTTCGTTGCTATGTCGTGGCTATTGCTGTTGCTGTTTGTCTCTTACATAGAAAAATTTGCACAAACATCACAAAACTCATAAATAACAACAACACCAACTGCATCCAGAAAATGTCCACCAAGTCTTTTCTTTTTTTTTTCTTTCTTAAATCCGATGCTAAGTTTCAACTCTTTGACTTTTCGACTCGATAATGTGCATTGCATTTCAGAATTTATGAGTCACCTCCAAAAGACTAAAGACTAAGGATTTTAACTTTTTAGTTCTGTCTTTCTCACTCGTTTTGTTTTGAAAGTTATTCTAGGTATTTATTGGGTTAAGTTCAGTGGATGGCATATTTTTTGATTTCTATTTTTTATACCATACACCCATAGGGTGAAAATGGTATATTAAAGTCGCTAAAATGTATGTAACAGGCAGAAGGAAGCTTTTCCGACCCCATAAAGTATATATATTCTTGATCAGCATCAACAGCCGAGACGATCTAGCCATGTCCGTCTGTCCGTCCGTCCGTCCGTCCGTCCGTCCGTCCGTCCGTCCGTCCGTCCGTCCGTCCGTCCGTCTGTATGAACGCCTAGATCTCGGAGACTATAAGAGCTAGAGCCACCAAATTTGGTATGTAGACTCGTGTCATATGTACGCTTATCGAGTTTGTTTCAAATGTTTGCCACGCCCCCTACCGCCCCCGCAAATGATATAAAACCGATTTTCTCAAACACCATAGCAACTAGAGACACAAAATTTGGTATGTATATTCGCTTAGTAAACGCGCACATTTTGTATTTGTAAAATTTTTGCCACGCCCCCTACCGCCCCCGCAAATTAAATAAAACCGATTTTCTCAAACACTATAGCAACTAGAGACACAAAATTTGGTATGTATATTTGCTAAGTAAATGCGCACGTTTTGTATTTGTAAAAATTTTGCCACGCCCCCTACCGCCCCCGCAAATTAAATAAAACCGATTTTCTCAAAAACTATTCTAGCTAGAGACACAAAATTTGGTATGAATATTTGCTTAGTAATTGCGCACATTTTTGATGTGTAAAGATTTTGCCACGCCTCTTTCCGCCCCCGTAATTTGAAAAAACTCGATTATCTCCCGTAATTTTCAACCTTGTGCAATCAAATTTAGCACACTTAAATTTGATACTAATATCCAGCAAAATACCAAATTTGATCAAAATCGGAATAAAAATAGCCAAGTTATGCATATGAACGTTTTTCCATATGGCCGGAGTTGGCCGTTGGCTGGTGGGGGCGCTAGGGTGCTCGAATGCTTGAGTGAGCGAAATACTAAGATATGCTTCTAAAAAGCATGCAAACAGATTTTTTTTAAAATACGATAATGCATTGGTTATTATAACTTTAAAATATTTGTTTTACTGGTGTATGGTATATCCAAGTCGGCGAGACGACTTACTTACTTCATTTTTTTTTGTTTTTTGGTATTCTCATCTCTAGCGTAGGTGTGAGAAAAGTGCTGGTTAGAGGCATTTGGGTTAAGCTGCAAAGTGTGATAACTATGCAAAAGAGCTTAAAAATTGGGACAATAGAGATTTGGATTTCTATGAACTTGACACTTCAAATGGAAGGAAAATCTTTACTTCTTCTTTAATTTACTTCAATCGATTTTACATCTTTGAACAGAAATGTTAGCTAAACAGAATATCAACCAAGTTTAGACAGTTTAATTTAATCATTTCGTACGACAATATTTGGATTGTGAATCAATATGCACAAAAAAAACATTTTGGTACTATCGAAAATTTTGAATTTCTTCATTTTTTTATGCAATAAAGATATTGTAATGAATAAGCGGAATAGGTTTTAAATTCCCCAATAGTTTAATGACATTTTTAGGTGATAGTTTAGTCTAGTTTATGCTTACATATGTATCCCACACATCATTTTGTAGATTGTTTTAACAGAGATCACCTGGATGAGTCTATTCGGAGCCTTTTCGTTGACTAAAATATAATTATTATCCTTAATGAAAGGAAGACTCAAACCTGCCTCTTTTATATGCTTAAAATATGATTAATGTAAAGTAAAAAAAAAACATTGAAGGCTGTTGCCAAATAATCAAACAGGTGATTGGAAATATGCTTATTTTGACTATTGCATTACAATCATACATGAATTAGGATTGATTATATATTTTTTATATAGTTATATTTTATATTTATATTTTAAAATGAATCGCATATGATTCTAAAGAATGAAAGGACTCTAAACCGATTATAAGTAGGGGTTAAGAGGTGTATTCACGAGTGTATCAATTTCATCCAAAAAAGGATTCATTTATAAACGTCATTATGACTATTTTAACCACATTTATGTTCAGAAAACAATGTAATTTATAACTATTTTAATCGAAAGAATATTTGCATATGATCAGATAATTAATAAAATTAAGCTCTCTTATAAATTATGTTGTTTCAGTATTAGATAATATTATTTCAACTGAATTATAGTATTATCCAATAATTACTTAATATGTATTATACATATTTATGTTGGTATTTCTGAGGATAGATTGGGTTGTGATTAGCACCAAATTTAGATATGGTAGATTTTGTAAATGACATTTTTAAATACTTAAAGTATGAAACAATTGTTAAGGTTAGCCATTTAAAGGTAATTCTATTTCCATTCTATTTCTATTTCAAATTAATGGCTTACAGTGATTGTTACATTCTTAATTATAAGTATTTACTTTATTCGTGTTCTTTTTTATATAAAATAAGTAGTTTCTAGAGTAAGTACATAGTACTTCAGCTGCATAATTACACAATCTTCAAATGGCACGAGCCTTCCAAATAAGTTTACGGCGCCAGGGAATTATCACTTTGGCCCACATGCTACCACTTTCTACCTTATCAGCTTTACGCATGCGCCAAGTGCTGGCATTAAACAAATTTATGAGCCATGGCGCTCGAAGAACTGGAATAGATAAAATTGTATAATTAGCATAGAGAGAGCAAGAGTGAAGAGAAGGGAGAAGGGAGGGAGAGTGAAATGCATTTAACAGAGAATTGCGTGTTATGCGTAGGCGGTGATGAAAATATGCTGATAAGCTGGCGAGAAAACCATTAACAGCACATCTAAGGGTAGTAATGCTGACTGGTACTTACATCACCGTTATCATCATCATCATAATCAAGAAATTTTTCAATTTTTAATAACTGACACGATCCTGTGGCGTTTGCAATATTGGAGAAATATTCTTCAAGTGGCAACTTTTCCGACAAAATAGTCGCAATGCGTCGCGTGCCGATCACAAGCTGTGCCTCCTGTGCGCCACTCAAAGTCATCTCCTGCTGACAGCCTCCTCTTGGTTCCTGGTTCTCTCTATCCACATACAATACCTTTGTGTCCTTGTCAAATTTATAGAAGACAGAACGAATTTTGTCTGTTGTCATCATCATGCGGCACGGCAGCATCAAATTTCAATAATACTCGTGCATAGTTTTTGTTTGTTCCTTCTTGTTTATTTACAGCTTTCAAACTTGTGTGATAAACTGATGATGGATCATGTTGCACGGTAAATAACTCCTCTTTCTGACTTGATTGACTAACTGACGATGGGATGGTATACTAGATGGTTGAAGTGTGGAACTGACTGACTCTTCCAGGGTTGTTTTTCTTTGTTTCTAATAAGTTTTCCTGCCCCTTTTGGAAGCTGCTGCAAACTCTCGAAAACTTCATGGGTGAGTAGAAAATGTAATGGAAGGACGACATGGGAAAAACATTTTGTACTAAATTCCTGAATTGTTAGAATTTTTAACTAAAATTACAATAATTTTATCATTAGATACTTTGAATTCTTAAAATCTTAAACTGTTTAAAGAACCTGAAAGTGTTATATGATACAAAAAAAAATAGATCTCAAATTATAAAATTTTTTTAATTATAACAAAAAATAATAGTTAATGTGCCAATGTATTAACTACTTTTAAGTTGTCGATCGTAAATTGTTTGTGAATATCGAGTCCGATAATAAGGAATATTTTTTTTGAATTTCGTATATTTTTTTTTAATTTATCTGTTGCAGCTGGCCAGTAGTACAATTCAAATTCAACAAATTCAATATTTTGAAGGCACTTCAAATAAGTTCAGAAGCTTCAGCAATCCTAAATCCTATCTATAAAGAAAATCTTACAGTTCTTTTAAATTAAAAATATTGTTATAACCATTATAATTATAAATAAAGTGAAATTCTGTGAATCTTGGAATACTGAAAAGTGTTAAATACTTTAGCGAAAAGTTAAAAACAAGTTTTAAAAGAGGGACACTAAATGTTGACAGAAAAAAAGAAAAGAAACTAGAAAAGTTATCATAGTTTCGATATTAAGCGTGTTAGATGTTTTCAACATATAATGATGTTTATAATTAGTAAAAATAAGTATTAATATTTATATGACAATATATATTTAAATAAGATTAAGAACTGATTTATTAAAATTATCCTTCTGCCAGTTTATTCTGCACTTTTTGATAATCTCATCACTATAAAAATGTCTGACATCTGTTGGTCAGCTATATTTACATAGAATTTCAACAAAAATCCCTTTATATTAAATTAAATTCGTCAAAATTAGTACAAATAAAAAATTGTAAAAGTAAGAAAAGGTAAATGTTCCAAAGCCCCAGGTTATTTGTTTTAGCCCAAAAAAAAAACAAACAAAATTTCTCTCTCAGATAATGAGCATGTCAAAAATTCTACTGGTGGTCCAACGATTACAATATAAATAGGTATGTATTGGCTGACAAATTATTGTATATTTGGTATAGAAAACTTAAAGTTGAAGTTTTGATTTATTGAATGAATCATAAACTGTCAACAGCTTGAAGGGAGAAAACGTTTAACTAATTGCTCAATAAGAAAGGATTTTTGTCTTCGAAAACATTAGAACAAGTGCAACATTATGGACATTTTGGGGCATGCAACGAATTGATGTGGAGCCTTAAGGGGGAAAAAAAAAACAAACAAAAAACTATTAATCAAATAAGACGAACAAAAATGTGTATTAATCGTAGAAGTAAAAACCACACCCGCATGCCATTTTAGAGAGTTTCCCACGAAAGAGCAGTGGCAAGCAGTTAGTTAGTTTATTTTTTTTAGTTTCCTTTAGTTGACCATGGCGCTTGCCAGCTAAATGAAATGAGCTCAGGTGGCCAAGAAACATTAGCATTTAAACAGTTTAAACACGTAGGAAAATATTAAATAAAGAAAAGGTGAAAAACCATGAAGAGTTGCGAGTATCCCAGCAGAGATCGGAGTAACCTTTTTTCCAGGGGGGGGAGAGAGACAGCTGCCGATTCCAGCCGCTTGTGTGCCTCAACAGAGCCACTGTATGCCCTCATATTGTAGTTGTAATGTCAACGTCAACCACGTAATCGTCTAGGCAGCGGCAACATCCCTTCTCTACTTTTTTGCAACATTCCTGAGAGTTTGAGAGAGAGAGAGTTCCCCTACCCCTGGCATAGTGAATCGAGAGCTGGTCCTTTCGAAGGGTGCTATGTGGCGCGCTAATGTTTGGTTTCATTAGTCCTAAGCGACAAATCAAACAGTTTGTGGCAGTTCCCTTTTTGCTTTTTTTGTTGCACCATTGTTTACACTCATTAGTTGGTCCTTTTCCTCCCTCATCCTCCACAATTGTATGAGTGAGAGGCACACTTCATAGACAACTAGCATACGTTTGATTTTAATTTTTTTTTTTTTTTTGGTTTTGCCACTTTTTGAGGGTTTGTTGTTGCACATTAATAATCACCATTGACAACATTGACAGCATTCGAAAGTGGGCAAATAAATATTTGAGCGGGAGGCAGGGAGAGAGGGAGAGGGTGCTGGCTGGTTGAGGTTTAGGTGGAACACGAAAAGTGGCAAATACACTTAACACTCGTGTAATTATTGGTCGATTTTTGGGTGATTGCACTTTTCTCTACTTTTCCCAATGGGTGCCATAGATTGCCATCGAATTGGCCTGGTTGGGCGTGTTGCAGTTTAAAGGATTTGCTACTAACGATATGCTTTGTTTGAGATTTGTATAATTAGAGGAATATTTTTTCAAAATATAAGGAATTTACTCCTTCCTTTTATACAAAGTAATACTACTCCTACATCCTGAGAAAAAAATTATAAATGGAACCTCAGAAAAGATTACAATGCACATATCTCAAAACAGTTACAGTGCTAGTCCCAAATGGGGTTGTTTATCGAAATTCCACTGTAATTACAAAGCCCAAAAGATGATTTTTAAAATCACATATTTATAAATTTTCGCAAGTAGTATTGTACCTTTTGATTGAACGAACTCGATATCCACTTGAAAATTTTATGTTTTTTTTGTAATCATTCAAACAAAAAAAAGAGAAAAGGATTTCTTTTTTAACTATAAGTTAATTCACTAGAAAATAGACGTTATGGAGTAAAAAATTGATTTCTATACTATGGTGGATATCCTTGATTTTTGCCCCAAACAAAAATACAGTAAACTTGGCCAAAATTCAATGCTTAGCGGAAAAGATTTTTTGTAGTAAATTTTATAACTCATTTCATTTTTTGAAAAGTTATGTTAAATGAAAATAACAAAAATACTAATAGGTTGTCACGCCCCCTTTAGCCCGTATAACTGCCAAGGACCAGCAGAGTATCCTCGGTGATAACGTTGTGCCAAACATTTTCCAAGGACGAAATTAGATGTGACTTATTTTTTGGTTTCTGGTCTGTATATGGCACAAGAACTACCCATTTTATTTCTTACTAACCAATCTTAAAATCTAAAACTCCATCACTACTTCTAAAACTAGTTGGGAATTACAACTGAAAAAGAATGAAAAATAAATTTATTAATTTCAGAATTTTTTTTTTTTTAGACGAGCAAGAAATATCTCATTTTTTGGATTATTTATTATTGTAATAACTTTTTAGCATAAGGCAAAGACATTCGTTAGTTCTATTTTTACTTAAACAACAAAATATTAAACCTGATTTTTATTTTTTTAGTTACAGAACCATCAAATATTATTTTTATGTATTTTCTTCTTATAATCTACTTACTAAAAATTAAGAAACAGGAGTATAGAGAGTAAAAAAACAATGATAAACATTTTAGATTCTCACAGTTTTGCTGATTTGAGTCTTTGGTTTATTGGCACTTCCGATCAGATGTATTGCATTATAAAGAACCGATCGTCTAATGGATTTTTTTTAGATGCAAGGGGTAAAATTTGTTGATTTCAAATATTTGTTATTTTTTAAATTTTTTTTCTTTGGAAATCTCTGGTCAATAGCTTCATTAATAGAAGGCTGGCCCCTTATCTGGCGCCAGGTTTCCATTTTCAATGACAGACTGACAGTTTCAATATGAAATCTTGTATATTGTTGTTAATTAAATATTTATACAAATGTAAATTGCCTTGATTAATCGTTTTTGTTGTCCTTTACATGAAGCACTTGCACCAGCTCCCAGGCTCAAATCAAACAACAACATAACATCAAAGGACACTCTGCTTTCTCTCACCCCTGCCACAATTCCATTCTCATCCTGCTGCTGTTGTTGTTGTTGTTGTGCCTTTTGCTTGTACTTCAGCTCATCCCATTTGGATTTTTGGGTGAAAGTGTTCACATCAAACGACTGTAAAATTAATTGTTTTGCCTGTTTGGTTTGTTTTTTTATTCTTCCACGTTTTAGTTTTTTGGACCTGATAAATAATTTGATTACAGCACACACACACAATCACATATGATGTTGAGATGATGCTGTATTCCAACAAATAAACAAAAACAAACCATCTCACTCCTCTGCCCCTGACCCATTGTCTTCATTGTCTTGCCTGTCTATCACAGACGGCTACTATACTTCATATATGTATGCATACTCCATTCCTATCCTCTTTACTCCATTCCCCTCCTCCTGTCGACTCCTCTTCTCTCCACTCCGATTTGTATTGTTGTGTGTGGTCGCCATTTGAGTGTCTTTTGTTGTTCACTCGGTCGCTCTGGTTGATATCGTTGTCGCTTGTCGCTTTTGTTTGAAGCCTCGGCGACAACTAAATGCTTAGGGCCAGAGGGGGGCCAGAAGGGGGGGAACATAGGGACCCAATCATAATTATGTTTGCTTTTGTTGTTGTCGTGTTTTTTTTTTTTTTTAGATCGACTCGGGTTAATAATGGCGTTAATGTTTATGGTGATGAGAATTTCAAAGACCACCCTCGCTTTATTATTTAAAATTGGTTAAAGATTTATGATAAGCAGCCACATATGAGAATTATTTGAAATGCATTGAAAAATATATATGGTCGAGAATTTGTTTCGGTCTCAATTCTATGGCATATGATTTATATAACAGATGAAAATGTAGATATATTTTGCAGTTTATCTAAAGAAAAAGAAATCTAATTCTCTTCTTTTTATGTTTCTATAAGGTGACAAGATGCAGAAAACCTATTAAAAATTAAATAATGTAAGCCATTTTGAAAAACTTTCATAAATGTTGCCCAATTTTGTAAATTTAATGGACAAAAGAAACTATTCATAAAAGTTAAATAGGTAAAAAAATTTAAGAGAATAATGTTTTAAAGTTTTATTAAATAAAATGTATTTTAAAAAATAATTTCCTTAAACTTGAATAGTATTTTTAAATATATTAATATATAATGAACTTTGTTAGATTTTAAAGCAGTCAAGTTGTGTTTATTTGTATTTTGAAAGGTTCAATTTTGGTTTAAATCTAAAATTGAGATTCTATATAAACACTATAGGTATATAAATAATAATAATAATTAAAAAAAATAACATCAATTCTCGACTTGATGTTTGGAACTTAGTTAACAAACAATGAAAACCAAGACTGTTTTGCAAATTTATTTAAATTGGGAACAAACAAATGAAACTTTTTACCATATATTAATTTCCCAAATGATTTAAAAAATTGTCAGTATTTATGATTTTATAAAGTATCGATATATGTAACTTAAGGCACTCTGGGGCATTAGAGCGTTAATTTATAGAATAATTATTCAATCAACTTAAAAAGTTCACACTAATGTACAAATGTAGTTGAAAATTTTGTATAAGACCATGGGACAGATCTAGAAAAAAAAATTTGGAGAGAACCTCTGAAAATGCTCTATAAAATTTAATCAAAATAGTTCATAGTTTTAGTGTCAGGGATAAAATATTATTACTACATGATCTATAATAACTAGGAAAGTGTAAAAATATGTCCTGATCGGAGTCTTGAGTTTGAAATTTGGACCACTTCTTTTGATACGTCCCTGAAGTCATCCAAGTTACTGTGAATAAGTGATAGTTTTTCTTATTTGTTATTTTGTTTTTATTTATTCTATAAAATCTGTCATATGTTGACATACATATATTGGCCTAAACAGGTGTTTCAAATATGTTGATTGCAGATTTCTTACTAAATCTTACTACTATCGCTTTAAGTAATATAACATTGACCGATTTTTAATTAAAGAAGCAATTAATGTACACACGTAGTAAAAGTTTAATAATTAGTTATAGATGTCCCATATTTTACAGCATAAAATCCTTTGACATCTTTAAATAGCTATTGCTTAAAGTTTAAAAAGTTTTAATTACTTTAAGTTTGACTTTTGTCCCGAAAATCCCCCACATATAACAATCCTTTGGAATCCTTCTTCGAAAACCTTTGCAGACCACATAAAGAAAACATAAAGAGGAAAATGTTCTACCAGGACAAAAGTTTAGTCAAAGAAAATATGGAAAATTAACTTGTTAACTTGACCCACACACACACACACACATACGCACACATCGAGATTGTGTAAATATTGTACCTTATTCTCATTTGGGACAAAAGACCTCGCCACAAAGGAAAAAGCAAACCAAAAAAAAAGGTAGCTCAAAGTCAGTCAAGTCAACATGACATGACAGAAACAGAATGCGGAAAAAATACGACACCAAACTGAAAACCAAATGTAAAATTAATTTTTGGCGAAAAATTTTTAATTAAAAACATGCATAAAATGAACAAAAGGATATTGGAAAATACTCTCATGTAAAATTGCGATCGTAACACATCAAACAAATGACAATTCATTGAGCCAACAGCTGGAAAATATTTTGAAGAAAAAAGAGTTGAATTGTAACCATATCGAGTGTTTGTGAGTGTGTGTGTGTGTGTGGCTTTTGTGACTCAATTACAATAAGTCTATTAAAAACTTATGTCTGCGGCTTGTCTAGACGGCACAAAACCAGAACAGAACTCAACAGAACCGGACCTCAATCAGTCATTGTGGGTCCTTCTTGTGGCTCACAGGGTTGATCCCAGCGCGTGCCCCTTTTGACTTTCGACTGGTTCTCCTTTGTGATCCTTCATCTTCTAACACAAACAGTACGAGGGCCTATGATCATAATGATTATTTTGTGTTGAATGTTGGTTCTGATGGCAATGATGATGATGATTCTGGTGATGCCGAAGCGAAGGTGTTCCAGCTGCCGGTTTTTGTGGGCAACGTCTCGATTTCACTTTCGTTACGCCTGGAGGCCAGAAATTTTTCGAAGGAAAACCCATCCTTTTTCATTTTGTTTTATATCTCCTCTCTTCTCCTTTCTTTTTTGTTTTTTTTTTGTTTTTGTTGTTATTGAATTGGTCTTTTTGTGACGCATCATTCGGCTGCGGTTTTGATTACGTTTTTATTTCGATTTTTCAGTTTCACAAAAGGAGTAAATACATTTTTGAAGTAGCGCCGTTTTTCGGTTTCGAGTTTGAGTTTGAGAAATGCTTTATAGGCTTGTCAGCCCCGTGTCTGGCATTTTATGTGTGTGTGTGTGTGCGTTTTGTCAACATATCATATTACGCCCCCAAAGTCCATAATCGCTAATGACAATACAAATTGAGAGTAGAGTAGACACACAACAGCATAGGGAGAGGATCGAGAGAATCTCGAGAGCCCTGCCCAGGCGCAGCCGCAACGGCATTGTGATGAGCGTCTTCTTTTCTGGGAAGGCCCGAACGATACAGCCGGCGCGGCGGTCCAATTCGTGCTTAAATTTATTAAACAATCTACATATACTTTGTGTGTCTTTATGATTGTGTGTGTGTGTGTGTGTGTGTGTGGGTTTGTGGTATTTTAAATGAATTTTAAACGGCATTTGGATTCCTCTTTTTGGGGTTGTTCGACCCTTGCCACCTTTAGGCCATCGATTGAAATTTCGTGGAAAATGTTTCATCGTTAAGCAAAGAGTTCAATTGATAAGCTTTTGGTAAATGGGAATTTATACTTTAAGCTCTATTAATTAAGGTAATCCAAGTTTAATCTAGTTTAAAGCATGTTACTAATCATTTTGAGTGCAAAAGAAACATATGTTTACATAGATAAAAAAAAAGGTTTTTAGGTCATTGAATTCTTTTGTCTTTTGGGTCGTCAATAAGGAGTTAAAAATGGGTAATATTAAAAATAACAATTCTCTAAAGTATGTCATGAAAAATTCCACAATTGTCGATAGTTTACTATAGGACTAGAAGTAGTGTGTAATAATGACTACCAGAAATTCAATCACATCCCTTTTTCAATATGCTTGACTTTCCTATACTTTCCTATCCATGACCTTTCATAAAAAGCCTAAAGATTTGCCAAGTATATCCCAGCAAGAATAGATATGCATATGCTCTATGTATGTACATACATATATGGACATCTGATAAAAATCAAAGGACCAGATGTTATAGGCATCAAGGTATTAGTCCTTTAGTAATTCGATTCAAATGATCTAAACAACTTTTCAAAAAAAATTAACTTGAACTAATTTTTTGTTGACCTTTTACTTTCTATTTTTTATGAAATATGTAATACCAATTTTATCATACAGTCCCAGCAGTAGACAGTTTGATAAAATTTATATATGCTCAAAACATATCCTTATGGACAACCGATATTTCTGTACAAAAATGTTCATTAGATATCCTCACTTTCAAATTAAGCACTGAGTCTAGTTTACCAAATAAAATTTACGATATTATGTTGGACAAATAAAAATTTTAGATAAATAACAAGTAAACAATTTTCAATTTTATTATATAAATTATTTATTATTAACTAGCTTACTGACATTCAATAACAAAACGATCTTAACTCAGATTGAACTATTTGAAAGTTTAAAATTTTGATATTTTGGTGACTAACAATAAATGTTTTCAACAACAAAATATTTCTTAAAGTGTTAAACTTCCTAATTCTAATTTATTACAAATTCCTTAGCCATTGTAATAGGTAGTACCAGAAACATGACATCTATAGAGTTTTTCGGCCCAAGGTAAACCAAAACAATTTATATTCTGTATAAACCTGCTTAAGAAAATTTGGAAATTTGTGTTTAAGCTCTCTCTCTTTTAGATTTTGGCTCACTTTCAGATAGATATATAATTCCATTATTCATTGCCCTTTTGATACCAATTACTCTATTACAACCCCCACACAAAACAATGCCACCCCAAAATCCAACTCCCCTTTTATATATCATGAAAAAAAGGACTAACGATAATCCTTTTGTCTCCCTTAAATTGGCATTGTTGGGCATTTTTTCACGCTAGAACAAACTGCAAAACGTCAATAGCAGATTGGGCTCATGTGTATGTATGTATGTATGTATATACTTAACATATGCCAAAAACTTGACAATTACAACAATTTAGAGTCTATATTGGGACCCCCCAAAATAAAGCCAAAAAAGCCACAAAACATTTAAAGACAAATTAATGTATATTTAAGCTGGCCAAGAAAACAACCAAAAACTGAAAGACTAATTGCTCAACTAAGAAAATCTCACGCCTTGGTTGATTAATTAATCAAAGTAAATAGTTGAACGAAAAGCAAACCAAACCAAACCAAACTGAACCTCTCAAACGTGACCATCATTAGCGTTATCTAAACGGGCCTATTGATAAGTTTTTTCCACACCTAATAGCTACATTAATTTCCACCACATTTGCCAGGAGGCCACACCAGTGGCTATGACTATGGCGATGACGATGACGTTGAGTTGCCTTCCAGCCATGTTCACAGCGCCGCCCTTTGCGTTGTTTGGCGTGGGAAAGAGCTCATCCCACAGATGGCATAACGTTCCTTGTAGGCTGGCAATCCCATTTTTGGTATCCGTATCATTGTACAGCTAAATTTATGTACACAGAATTGCATAGTAGCCAGTTTTCTGTACTTAATATTGGTACTGTGGAATATCGCAACAAAGAACTTTTAAGATTAAATGGTAATGTGAAAAGCAAAATATAATAATTATACATATGGTTGTATCCATTTCTTCCATTTCTTACCTTATATTACCCATAGATATATCCATTTCTGTACTCACTATAAATAAGTCAGGTTCTTTGTCACTATGAAAAATCAATAGTGGAAAGTATTTCTTTTCTATTAAATATATTCAACATCAGCTCCAAATTATTTTGAGGTACGAAAGGTATGCAAAAATCATGCATAGATATTAGTTATCTCCTCCCTGCCTCCTGGATGGGTTAAGATACTTATCTGACCCATTTTAGAGTGCACTATGTGTCATCTTACATATTTTAAGATAAAGGCTAAGCCAATTATCACTTGATTCCATTAGTATTTACCCAATGGATTTCTTGGATTGAGAAACAATTATTGTTAAAAGTTTTAAGTACTACCAAAGAAGTAAGACAGTAGGACTTAAGTTCACATAAACTTACTCAAAAAATTACCATAACTAATAACTAATTGATAGCTACCAACAAATACATATTTATAATAAATAATAGATAACTACAGACGATATTGTGCCTAATTAATATTCCAAATCAACAAGAGATGCTGAGTCAATTACAAAATTTGGCATGCTTTATGGACAAACTACCGAAATTGAAGAGGGATGAAGTACTTTTTCTATACACATACTTAAAGGGTTGAGAAAGTCTTGAATTCGCAAAGATCAATTGAAAAGTTTTCAAAAACCAAAGTGATAAAAGTAGGGCAAACGAAAAATGGAAAGCTGACAGGATAAGCCACAAACATTTTCATTTTCCTTTCTCTTTTTCTCCAATTATGAGAAATATTTTGCATTCAATATTATTAATATTATTATATTTGTGTTTGTTATTTTTGTAGTGTTCACCCGCATAAAAATCTGGTGTAAAAGTGCAATTTTCACACGATTGCATACCAAAATATACAATAACACATTTCCCTCTCTTTTTTCAGAGATAACTTTATTATCAAAAGTGCCATGATTAGCTCTGGATAATTTGGAAAATTCTTTATAAAAACTGCTTAGAAAAGATCTTTAATTGAAACACCATCACCCTGAAAACTATATACTTGGAATGAAATGAAAGATATATATATATATGTATGTATGTACGTTTGTTGGTTTGTATATTTTGCACCACCCATAAAGACTTATAGAACCTACACCCGCAGAATTTGTTAATTTTTTTGTACAGATAGAGAGAGAGGAGAGATTTTTCTCATGCCACCTCTTACAGAGATTTAAATTGATTTCCTTATTAAGGCACATCCCTCTTGTAATATTCAATTAAAACCCACGACCCACAAAAATACAGAGTATGAGTTTCTAGCACCAAATTCCCTTTTGAGTGGTAATTACTCTGTGATTCTTTTCGTAAAAATAATGCTGGAGATGGAAAGCTGACAATGACCTTTGTTGAAAATAAATTCAATTAATTGTAGATACTTTAATTGCGAAACGGCAAAGACTAGTAAATATAAATAAATGATATAACAATTGAAAGTCAAAGTAGTTCAATGTTGCTAAATCCAAATCTTCATTTTTTTCACTTTTAATAGCTGGCGGAAATAATTGAATTTAATTAGACTTAAAGCCACAAGCAGTCCTCAGTTTATTAGTTGTCGAGCAGTCAATTTGATGTAGTTTTCGTTTAAGCCGAAGGACTTAGTTGCCAATGTTTGTTAGATATAGTTTAAGGATATAGTATAGGAATACTGATAATAATAATAATAATAAAAATTGTGTAATGACATAGCTGAGAGTTTTTAAAGAAAATGATTGAATTTTATGTAAACGACAAGAGTTGATTTAAAATTGTAAGCAAAAACCAATATCTGTTGAAAGTTCACGTTACATCTTTTTACATCAATTTTGTTTTTATAAACAATTTTTTTTTTATCTTATTGTTAGATAAAGACACTATGTATTCTTTGCCAAATGCTTTTGTAAGTCCAGAAACATACAGAGTATTATTTTAACTTTTGTCAGTATTTACTTGCTGGCAATTTAGAAGAATATAGTAAAACTTTTCCCCAATAATTATCTTACATAATGAATTCAAATTATCTAGAAATCTATTAAAAAAGTGTTTAAAGAATTCTTAAAATTTTATGGCATTTGCCACAATAAATATTAAAAAAGCTAAATTTATGTTTGTAGACAAATTCATTTAAATTTTAGTTTTAAGATTTACCAAAATCCAAATGCTAAATTAATAAATGTACAAACTAACTATATATATACCCTTAAGATTTATCTACCTCTCCTTATGTCGGACCATTTTTTAAAAATGTTTGCATCTAGCTTTAGGAGCTATTCTAATTAACTGATTTAAGTAATTTCAGTGACTAAGTGAATACAGTCACATTCTACCTCCCACTCTCTGGCACAATGTATTTGCAACATCTGGAAACGATGCGTGAGAAATTTTTCTACATACAAGTCTTTGAAACCGTTTTGTGGTGTCGGTGGTAGAGCTACGTGGACGTCATCAAGCCACAGGAAGCTTGAGACCGACCCAAACAATGTACGGTAACAGAAATGAATGGAAAATAAAAAAAAAATAATCTCAAGTGGGCACAGTTTGAGCTGAGACGGAGGAGACGCGACGACGGCGACAATGTCTGTCAAGAGGCCACTCATATATTTGCAACAAACTGGAGTGGCTGCGTCCAATGATCAAGATTTGGTGGTTAGTTTGGATTGCGCCGCTCCTGCGGTGATGCGGTGTGCACATGCGCACTCAAGTGACTGGAATATTGAGCAAAAAACTCTTTGCAACCGATTGTCGCCGATAGTTTTTGGGAGAAAGGAAAGTTACTTTGTTGATTGAAATGCTGCTACTCGGCGATGTGTGAAAATATGTTGATGCATAAATGTGTAAACCAAATTTTTGAGAACATATGATATATAAAATGTGTATATAAGAGAATAATAGGTATTAAGAATAAATTGAAAAACACCTTAAGTTTGTATAAAACAATAAAAAGAGAAGTAGATATAAACTAACTTTTTTGGTCCATTTCGTCATTAAGATCTTTAAATGAGCTCTTTTTGAAATGAATTTTCCAAGTTTACTGCCCTTTATATTCAAAGATATTTGAGCTCTTACTATATCAGGTTTTTTTTTTGCTTATGCAGAGAGTATTTAGAAATTAATCAGATGTTTGTAAAGAATAAAAAAAGACGTTTACTTCCCCATTAACTGTAAATATCAACTTTAAGGCTTAAATTGTAAAGTTTTTGGAATGAAACTTGGTATGTAAGTTTTTCTACCATGCACCCATAGGGTGAAATTATATCATAAAGTTGTCGAAATGCGGGAAATAATACCATCAATTTTTTAACTACTAGAATTAAATTTGATGCAATAAAATCTGTCATCAATATTCAGGAAATTAACAAATTTTATTGAAATCGAACTGAACAAAGCCAAATTACGCATATAAACTAGAGATCTCCTGTGCTTGTAAGAGTAAGCAAGATGTTGAAATATGCTAAACCACATGTAAACAGGAATTTAAATTTTAAATACACATAAATACATTTATTTAAAGTACAACATTAATTTAAAGTACAAAACACATTTAAATTAGACCACTAGATCATTTAGTTGTGTACATGAAATTCACCATAAGAGTATGAATATTTTTGTGGTTTTTAATATGGTATTCTAGATCTAGGTGTCCATGTCTAGATCAACTTGTCTGTTGAGGCTGATTACTTCCTTCTACCTGTTTCATAGATCTTGGCGACTTTAATATACCATTTCACCATGGAAGAATACCAAACACCAAGTGAATTAATTATTTTAAACTCACAATAGAAAATTTATGTATATAAAAGGAGGAAGTACAATACTTGAATCCGATTTAATTTATACCAAATTTGTTGGCTCTAGTTGCAGAATCTTTGAAGAGTAATGCCAGTTCGATATGTATATATACATTTTTATACAGTAATAAATGAATAATTTTACCTTTTACATTTTGGGGACTTCAATACACAATTGAATTGAAGGGATAACGAGTGGCAAGGAAAACGAGATCGAATGAAAATATTGCATTCTTTGCTTTCATGTTTGTAGAAATTTATTTCATAATTGATTTTTTATACCCTTTTTGACAGAAAAGTCAAAACCTTAATTTATTTGTACTTTTCAGTCTTTGAACTGAACATTTTTATTTCTCCAAACAGTAGTTTATAACATCAAAGGAGGCCTGGGCTTAAAATTTCCTTGTACGTGAATATATGTACATAAATATATACATTGTAATTTTTATTTTTGGAGAGACAACATATTCAGAATTATTAAATAAAAGAAATGGAAAATTCCGACAATAATTGTCCTCTTACGGAAATCAATAAAGGAGAAATTGAAGAAGAGATTCATGATAGCCAAGATAACGATGCCGACGAAAGTGTTATTTGCCAAACCATGGATGATTTAAATCTAAACTTAGAAGAGAGTGAAGTGGGAGATTCTCTATTATTGCCAGATTCATCCAAATATCTTGAGCCAAAGGTATTCCAGGAGAGAAGTATGACAAAGATACAAGACTTACATGCTCGCCTCACGAACATTTCGAAACGTATAAGTCTCTTGACTTTGGACATGGAGAAAGTGAATCAAAATCTAAGGTCAGCCAGAAACGAAATCGGAAATTATGAAAAGAAGTACAAACCTATTAAAAACGATGCAGATAAGGAGTCGCAAGCTAACACTGAAGGGGAGATTGATAGCGGATATAATGAATCGACTCAAACAGATTTTCCCAGTGCTCGTCTAGATATGATTGTCGAAAGTGTGGGTGATTCGATAGATGATTACAATTAAAGCAACGGCTTGCTTTAAGAAGAAATATTTGGATATAAATAAATAAAAGGGAGAATGATTAAAAATAAAAGCAAAGCTGTTTTTTTTTTTATAGAAAGGGAGGACTGTGACAAAATTATTCGAGAACGGGAACTACAATAGGTCTGAGTATTTGGAACTTAAATATTTTCATGAATGTCTGTGTTTAATTTGATGAAAATCAATTAATATAATTTGAAATACCTTCAATACGATAGTTTCCGATTTATCAACATTTTTTTTTATTACCAAATTTAAATACTAAGCTAAAATTCTGCCACCTTTTAAAAAAATCATATAAATTTCTCACTAAGTCGTCAGTCAAACCTTTAATATATTGGCTTGCCAGATGAGACTCAGTGCTCCATCCTAAGTTTAATATTTTTTATAGACACTTCGACATTAATACATAGGTGGGAGAATGCAATGGTACGTACTCTTTTATCTCCCTCCATTCCTATACTACCTTCTCTCAGAAAGAGAGATATTTTAGGTCTGTGAAAATCTATTATCTGAAATATTTCATTAAAAGTTATACCATGTTAAAATACTTGCAAATTAGCCGAATCTGAAATAACAAAACTTATGACCTTTTCAGCTACTTAGCTCACACATTTACCTAGGAACCGCCCTACTGCGGTGGTCTATGGAAAAGATCGATTACATTTATGCAACATTTGGCAATTGTTGAGTAGCAGACAGCTGCTTTGATTCATAACTCAGAAGTAATGCAAATCTCAAGAAACAAATGGATATTTAAATATCACATTTAAATGACATCAAAAGGAAACTCTCAAGTGACCAACATGCTGGCAGACCTCCTCCTAAGAATGAATGAATGAATGAATGAAGAAAAGAAACTCGCACACACACACAAAACATACACGCCCCGTGTTGAGAAAAACCCCAAGCGATAATACCACTTGAGTAATCAATCAAAACGATATGAAACGATACTCGAACTCAAACCCAAAACTCATAACGTCGACATCTTGTAATGAATATTTAAGAAGATGGAAATTATCACAAACCCCCCGACATTTTGCATAAATGATAGCAAAACAATAGACCAATATGCTTTGCATACAATACGATTATTTGAACACAAAAGTACCCGAAAAAGAAAACCCTTGAAAATCAACATATTGCATTTAATCTAGACATATTTTTCTCTGTAATCAATATGAAGAATAATAAGAAAAGAATAAAATATATGTATATGTATATATGAAAAAAAAAGTTTCCTTTTTTTTGCCCTCGCTTAAGTGAGCAAATGAGCCAGTGAACAGAATTTGAAACAAATAACAAAAGCCCTTCGGAAAGAGTACACACTCGTTTGCGTAGTCGTCATTGAAAAGGGGGGAAAAGAAGCCGTCCTCTTAAGGGTTTGCCATTGTGTGAGTGTGTGTGTGTGTGTCTGATATTACTATATAGGACCGACCGAAGACAAGGGAAGTTTCACATTATTGTGTGTATTTAGATTTTGGTTCATAAGCTTCCTCTGAGCGTTCAGTTTCACACCATTTTGGCATCGTTGTATTGTTTGTGCATAAATACTTAGGAACCTAATTCCAACTTGTTGGACGAAATGAAGTACTTCAGTTCAGAGGTTTCAAGCTTTACCACTTGGCTGCCCAGAAAGCGGTGGTTTCTTCTACTCTTGGTTTTCTTTTGTTATTCAGTATAAGGAAAAATAACTTAATAATTTTGAATAATGCCGAACGAATAAAGGGTTGTCCCTTAACGCAATTTATATCTAAATTTTAATGACAATAAAAACGTAGCGTTACATATTCTAGATTAAATACAATTATGTATTTATGACAAATATCTGTGTAAATAGAACTTTTCTATAGATTCAAGTTGTTAAAAGCAGGGACCGTAAATAATGATTATTTTTTTTTTTTTAAATGAAAAAATCATTTACTTATAGAGGACTTAGAAAAGAATAGATTACACCAATATATTTAATTCGATACCATCTATGCATTTTTGGAAAGATTTTTAAAAATTCAATTTTTTCAATTTTCTTCAATAAAGATCATTAATTTTGAGTAATTTAATAATAATTATCCATAAAAATCTTTTTTGATCAAAAAAAATAAAAATCAAAAATAATGATTAAAAATGATTTTTATTTTTTTCGCTCAAAATAAAACTCACTTTTGAAAAACGGCTTCTATGTTAAATATTTTCAAAATATTTTTGCACATCCTTAAGAAGGAGTTCAAGGACTACCACTCCATAAAATTTTTTTTTTTTTTTGCATTAGTATTAATACCAATTTTATCATTGTTTTCATTTTTCATACATTTGTCAAAAGCTAAAGCTGATGATTTTTATTTTTTCGCTCAAAATAAAACTCACTTTTGAAAAACGGCTTCCATGTTAAATATTTTATTTAACAAAGAAATAAAGATAATATTCAATGAACTAATTATCTCGATTGCTTTTAAACAACTTGAATATATATAACAATTAAGTAAATTCACTTTTTTACAACTCTCCCGAACTACTCTTATTTCATTCCATAATTTATTTAGCATTTATACTTCTTCAAACATTTTTTTAACACGCCAATAAACAGGCAACAAACAAAAATTTTTACCAATTTCTTCACCCACAAGAAATTTCCGTTGGAGGGCTAAAAAAAAGAGCCGACTGTGAGATACTCTATTTATTTAATCGAATACTTAATTCTAATTACCATACCTAATCAATTGTTTTCGCCTTGAGAATATTTATATAAAATATAAATAGAAACAAATAATATCGGCGTTAACTTTATATACTTCCAATTAGACTGTAGAATAGATTAGAAAGACATTTGTAATAAATAAGAATGAAATAAGAAATATACTCCTAAGTTTGAGCCCTTGATTTGGGCATTACGACCCTAAATAATAGGGTATCTAAAAAAGGGGAAAAAATTGATGTGCCCAAGGCCTAACCCATCAATTGGTAAATGAAAAAGGCTATGCAAACACTGTGAACCCTTAAAAACTTTTCCAGAAACTTCAAAAACAAGAAGTTTTGCCACTTAATTGAGATTAATTGAACTTACTTATATGTACATATATACCAAATGATCATAGTAAACAACTTTTTGGTTGGGTTTTATGTGCACACAGAAAATAGGAATTATTAATAATCTCAGACGAAAGAGAGAAAGAGATAGATTGTGGCACCCCGAAAAAAAAGAAACGCAAACCCTCCAAACAAAAATTGAAAACAGAAACAGAAATTTTATTAAATTAAATTGAGTGCAACGAAATTTTGGTATAGGGAATATTTGTACATAGCAAAAGCGGAAACATAATGCACATAGATGCAAATCAAATATATTTTGTGAGGTTAATGCACTTTCTGGTGTGGCCCTTAATTGGTTTCTATAAGGTCTATGACTGATATACATACTCACAGATATTTGACTGACTTTTGTCTGGGGTCCAGACATTCTGTTAATAGTTTTTGGTTGCCATTGTAAGTCAAAACTAGGCAATTTAACTTAATTGACATTCAAAATGCAGTTGAATAAACTTTTGAAAACATCTACGGAAATGACACATTCATATTTATGTGGTTTTCTGAAGAAAAAATCTATTTTCACATCATAAAAAAAAGGAAAACCAAAAAAAGGAATTTAGCACACTTGCCTTAAGACACAAAGCGATTCGATTTACGCAATAAAATCTAATTAGTAAACTCTAGGAAACCCAAAAGAAATCCTAAAAAAAAAACTGTAAAATTTTTGTTCAGGTACTACTTGAATTCTTTCTTTCAATTCGGTTTTTTGTGTTTCGAAATTCGTTATGGTGACGACACTTTAACTACAACAAAGATGCCCAAAGACAAAGGACACACGCTCGACCCTCGACAGAAAGGAAACTGAAAAACCAACCACCCAATTCAACGGAATTCAACCGATCCTGAAGTTAACTCAAGCGCAAATAAAAAAATTGCAACTTTAAAAAAATATATTTTTGAGTATTCCATTTGATGCAATTTTAAAAAATCAAATGGTCGTCGTGCGCCGTGTGTCGAATTCTGTCAATATTTCCGGTGTATCTAATGACAAACGCATGTTTACACGAGTGCGAACATATCCGGTCGAGGGTCCGGTTATGGGGATGCAAACACTGATTGCGGAGGCCGTACATCCAGTCAGCCAGGAACCATTACACGGATATTATTTAAAAAAAAAAAAAAAATGAAAACTGCGAAAAAGGCTTCAGACAACTTTCAGGGACAATTAAATGGATTTACTCAAGCGTTGGCTTCAGTATTTATTTGGCTAAGGCAATTTATAAATGATGGGCGCGAATTGTGAACAAAAAAAAAAAGACTTGGTATTTTTTAAAGGGCTTGAAGGGTAAGACAATGATGATGATTAATGATCGTGTGGGTAAATTTTATTTCTGATTGTAAATTATAAATTTTGCTGCAATGCTCGATTTAATCTATAAAATAAAAGATCATTCTCAAGATATTCATACAATATATGCATGATGGGAATTCCTAAATAGATCAAAATTCTATATAATGAAAAAAATTTTTAAGTTATATTTATTATATATGCTAAGGTGAAGATTTAAAGCTCAGACACATTTCAACCTAATAAAAACCAAACACTAGAAATTTTCCTAAAACTTCTAAAACTCTAAATATATCCAAGATACTTTTTTAGAAGATTTCATGTGAAGTCTTAGAGTTTTTCAAAATTTTGTTACACTTTTTTCAAACTTTGTTGCCGTTTTTCACTACTGAATTATATTGTCTATATATTTTATTAGTGTAAAAACAATAAAAATTCTTTCTAGTTGAATGAGATGTAAATGAATTGACACATTATAATATACATAGAATTTTAGAAAGGATTTTTCTGTTTTCATTTATATTTAAGTGTAGTAAAAGATTTAAGATGATTTTCTACATTTTTGCTTCCCTTTTTGAATTGGGAAAACTAAAAAAACCAACCTTTGTATATCGGAAAGGATTACTAAGATAGAATATGATTTAAAAATCTGGTAAATCGAAACTGAAATTTTACAAACTCATTTAAAGTAGCTATTTTAATAGAGAGTTAAGTATCTCGTATTAGTACTTCAGGAAATGTCGGACCTAGAATTGTAAAAGGGAGAATCTTTGCAATATGCATTCCAAAAAAAAGATGTATAATATTGTCCTGTAGATATATAAAATAATTGAAGGAAGTTTTGTATATAGACAGTTTTTAAGTTATCAGAGGCAATGATGATCAATTTCTCTAAATCTGCCTGTGACTTCAGTGCAAATGAAATTAATATTTATATAGAAACACATTGATTTTTCAAATAAAATTTTATCTTTCAAGCTTCTTCTTATTATTTGATTAATATTGGATTAAAATTAAATTGTTGTGCAACCATGATCCACGACTAATGCCAACTTTTCAAGTACAATTCAATTTGGATCACAATTGTAGGAATAACTCAATTGAATTTGCCTCACCATGCAATTTTAGATGCAGATTTACTGGTATACTGGTGACTATCCAATTGAAAAACAATCTCAACTGCCACAACTGCAAATGTGCCACGCGCTGTGGCACAATATTTCCAGAGGTCTTTGGACCATTTCACATGGGGTTGTAGTCAGTAGCTCATGGATGAATAGAATGGAATGCGGGCACAATACACTCACGATATAAGTAAGTATATTGTGGGAGAAAAATAAATTTTTTGATGCATAAAATATGTAATCCAATGCCATAGTTTCTATAAAATAAATGCAAAAAAGAAAAAATAAATATAATAATCATTAAAGAAATACCCAAAGAAAACATTGCAATGTTTAGACAGGAATGTTGTATAGATGTGCGTGGGAAAAATATTAAAAATATGTGTTTTATATTCTGTAATCCTTCCAACTGGACACAATAGATTAGTGTGATGTGTCTCCAGTGATGATGATGATGATGATGAGTAAGCCCATTAGAGAACAAAACTGACCCTGACCACACCTGACCTTTTGTGTGTTTGGACAGATTAGTGAGACAGGCTACTTAACAAGCGGCGATCACTTGTTGTACACGAAAATATAATCAGCCAACAAAACATACACACAGACACACACACTCAAACCATTCCGAACCAAAAACAATTTTCATTTTTTGCCTTTACAATTCAATTTTCGAAAATTTTGTATATCATGAGCGAGCGATCTATTCGTTTACCACAGCAGGACACTCCAAGAGACGGACGGCGCTCGGACTTAAGGGACCCTCAGGGACTCTAAGGGGACCCGAGACTCGGACCCATGCAGAGTGTGAAAGATATTATCAGTTTGACTCGATCTCTAGCTTGTTGTTGTCGTTTATGTTTTCAGTTTCATTTATCAGTTGTATATAACTATTTTATGGAACAATGAGAAATTATGATGAAACTTGTTTTAAATCATTTATACTCCTACCCTATTCTCTATGGGGAGGATTGCTTTAAGTTATTTGATTGAAACTTATCATATTAACCAGATCTTGGCTTTGGCTTGGGTTTTTGCCAATTGAATGATTTTCCTCTATACGCGGTTTTAATTGCAACCATATAGAAATGGTTATATATAAATGATGGAAAGTTAAAGTTAATTAACTGCGAATTGTTGTTAGACTCGTCAAAAGATCGGTTTTGGTTGATAAGATTCTTATGTTTTTGGTTTTTAAGGGTAAGTGAAAATATATTGAACATTTAAGTCAATGAGAAGAGATGGAGAGAGGTGGGTCAATGTTAGTTAGCCAGAGATGAGGAGAAACTTAAACATATTTTTCAAGGCTTAAGCACTTTTTTAGGTTCTTTTCAGGAAGAATTTAAATTAATTTTAAAGTTAGTGAGCTCTTACTTAGACGAATCGCAGACCAGATCTATTTTAGTTCTTCACAAAACTTAAGCCATGTCTGTGACATTGATAGAAAAGGATTATGTTCTGATCTTTTTTTTATTAAGAGAGAAGTTTATAACTCACATATTGTCCACACATTATTTCCATGCTTTAATCTCTTCCCCTCTTTATTTCTATCTCTCAGTTTTAAACCAAATAGAAAATCCCAATTTTTAGTCAAACCAAAAGTCAACCCTTAGGGGCGTAACTTCCCACGACACCAGGAAATTGTCGAATTTACGATGACATTTATGCGTAATTTTTGGTTAAAATTTTTATTGCTCCTCCAACAAAAACGAAAAGAGTTTCCTCTATTTTCACTTCCACTTTCCACTAATTCCTCCCCCCGGCGTGTGGAATGTCAAATAAATTTGATTGGAATACCCAAACATTGTTTAACGTTTTCTAATTGAAATGGAACTCTTAATTTTTGGCCTCATTAAAGCGACCACACCCACTTTAGCAATGAAATAATCCTTACTTGACTCAGGTAGCCAACAGTTTTTGGTATCTTTATCGGGACCTATATATTTATGATTTTTCCATCATATGCAGCGTCATGACTTTTTCCGTGTCAACGCCTCTTAGGCGCACCCTTTCTTATTTTCTCCTTCTGGTAATCCTTTCCTTTGAGGTAAAGGTCCTATCACGTGCTATGGGCTCACAATCTTGGATGGACTCGACGGGTTGCTTTTAACTCTGCGTTCATTGAGGAGATGCCGTCATCATCGTGTCATAATTGCATCTTGTTTCTTCTTGAATGCGGAAGTGTGAAAATTATGGGGTTTCCTTACCTTTTTGTTTTTTTTTTTTTTTCGTTTCAGTGTTAATGATTATGTTTGTTTGGTTTATCATCGGCTTAAGATCATCACCAGAGAATGGCCAGAAAACATTTTGTTTGCCAACTTTGTTTCATATGCGTGAATTATGACTTAGGGTTAGGAGGGATGTTTGGGTCCTTCGTTTTCTTGCTTTCTAGGATTGTGTTGGGTTTTTTGTTCGACGTGCTAAATTGTATTTTACGATCGTGAACAAGATGTTCTTGTAGATAGCATTGGAAGTTTCATTCCCATTTTTTTTTTCATTTTGCAAAATATTTCGTTTTTCTTTATCATCAATGGAGATCGTGAGAACTATAAGAAGTTGAAGGGGTTTTTCAAACAGCTAGGGAATTTCTAAAAAGAGTTTTAAAATTTATTTAATATATAATAATCTAACAAGAAAAAGTTTTTACTATAAGAAACGACCTGGCAAATGTTGTTTTTGGGATACTTCATGATGCAAAAAAAGGTAAAGATTAAGAATAAGTTTTTAATGTAATTAGAAAATATTAAAGACTGTTTTTTTGTTTTGCACGAACACATTGACAAATTTAAAGGACTTACCTGTTGTAGTGAATTATTATATTATTTTTGTAACTAGCTTAAATTTGGTTTGTTTTCTTAAATGTTTATCACTATAAAAGGAAAATATTTGCCAATTATTTTATTACTAATATTTTGTAAACTTTACACATTTAATATTTTGACTATTCCGAATCGAAATCGAATTAAAATATAGAAAATTAATAATTTGCTTTGTATTATCATTAGCTTATGATTTTTGAACTTTTTTATATTATCTCTTACTTAATTATTATTATTAAATTATTTTATTGTTTTTGAAAATCGTTAACATAGTATTTTTGGTCTATTTTAAAGCAAATTTGATTTACATATATCCAAAAAAATTTTAAGGCAGTAAAAATAATTAAATATATATTTTGAATTAACATTCTTATATTTCATACCCATGTAAACGGAGTATAATTTTTTTTAAATTTAACACTATTTCTTTGTATGTTAAACTTTAAATTTTCTGCAAAAACACAAGAATCTTAAGAAAAATAAAGTCATCTTTAAGAATGTACGCAATATTTTTTATTTGTTTAATAAAAATGCCCAAAATATTTGCATTTGTTACGATCAAAATAGTAAACACTTAGCGAAATAGTCTTAAGAAATGAATATATTGAATTAATGCAAATAAAACTTACAATTAGATTAAAATATTTCTTGAATGCTACTAGAAAATACATATATAAAATATAAAGTCTAAATGCATATAATTTTGCTAAAACTCGAGACGGGTCTTAATTGGTCTTAAATTATTTATTTAGACATGATTCATTTAGACCCAAAAACCATGAAGCTGATGTAAAATATATTTTGATTAGTTTTTAAATGACTTGGATGCTAAAATCTAGAATGAACTATTAAATCAACGACAGCTTCGATCAATGATATATATTCAACTCCGCGATGCTATAAATGCTGGAAGCCATATGAATATGCTGAAGATGCTTTAAATATTTATTAGACTTTTTGACCACCCAAATGGAAATGGTATTTTTATTTTTAAAGAAAATTTACTAAAGAATTTTCCATCCTTACTTGGCTGTATTTCATTTACTTCTCGCATTTTGAATAATAACATTTAATATGTTAAAAAAACTAACTCATAAGAAAATGATAGTAATGTGCATTGGTATAAGTTAATGATGTTAAATTAAATATTAAAGACAAGAAGTCTTAGTTGGTCTAGAGCTAAGAAAGAGTTAGATATGTTGATTTATGGCTTCAAGGGGAAAACTTGCATACTTTTCTAAAAGTTTAAAGATAGTTACAACTAGCTCATGCTCCCTTTGTATGCATTGCGCCCCCCTCGGATTGAGTCGCAGCTGTTTGATGAGTGTCACCAACCATTGCCAGGTGCAGAATCTACTCCCTGACATCCTTAACTTAATTAACTTTGACTGGCCTGAAGCGCACGTGCTGCGGCTGTGGCTGCTTCTGCAGACGCAGACGCAGAATGAAAAAGTAATTGCAGGTGTGCATTGGTCTGACCAATCGAAATGAAAGACTCCATATCCATAAGATACATTTTCCAGTTAACGGATAGCTACGGATAAAATGCGGATAAACTGGAAGTCAGGCCAATGAGAGCTCAAAGAACGAACTGGGAATACCAACCCCCGCTTCCCGGTCGATGTGGCTTCGCTTGAAGCCAACTTAACTGCGATGCGCAGAGCCGAGCCAAACAGTCAGCCTTGCGCAGTCGTTGCGAACGGACGTCCATGTCGAGGGAGTGAACAAACCAAAAAAAAAACAAAAAACGAGATACTTAGAGTGTTAAGAATTGTGCGTGTGTGTGTGTGTGTATTAGAGCAAAATGGTGTTAAACGTAAATATAGTAAACGCGCCGGTACCTTTACCGATTCCCAGTCCACCAGCCACCGAATCTCGCATACAAATCGAATGGGATATCAATGATACGAAAATGCCAACAGTCAGCCAATATGATGATTTCAGTGATTGGGCCAATGGACATTGTCGTCTGATCTATACGGCTCTGAACGACGATGCTCGCAAACATGCCAGCGGTTGGGCCATGAGGAATACCAATAATCATAATGTGAATATATTAAAGAAAAGCTGTCTGGGCGTTTTGTTGTGCAGTGCCAAGTGTAAGCTGCCCAATGGAGCGAGTGTTCATCTTAGGCCAGCCATCTGCGATAAGGCCAGAAAGAAGCAGCAGGGCAAACAGTGTCCCAATAGGTAAGTCAACTTGAACAGCAAAAAAAAAAACAAAACAAAACTAACTATGGTTTATTTTTGATATTCTCTTCTCTGTTAGAAATTGCACTGGCCGTTTGGAGATACAATCTTGTCGTGGTCATTGCGGCTATCCGGTGACACATTTCTGGCGTAAAGATGGCAATGGCATATATTTTCAGGCCAAGGGAACCCATGACCATCCCAAGCCGGAGGCAAAAGGTTCCACCGAAGCACGACGCTTATTGGCCGGAGGACGACGTGTACGCAGTCTGGCCGTTATGTTGGCCAGAGATGCGGCCTTAAGTGATAAACTAAGCAGCTTGAAGACCAATAAACGTCAAGCCAAGACACAATTAAATCAGCAGGAGACTAAACGTAAACGCTCCGAAGTGATGTCAATCAATCAGCAAGACATAAATGGATTATATCAGAACAACAACTTAAATTCTCAGCAATCCAATTATATTGCCACACCAGCAACAGCAACTCAATGGAATAACAATGAAACTTACTATAATCAAGATGGATTTACATGCTACAATTCTACGAATAATCTTTATGGTTATGAAATGCTGCATTCACCTTTATCCTCGACTAGTACCAGTTCGGCCAGCTATTATCAAGAGATTCTGCCCCAAAGTCAACACATGCAACCCACACAACAGCAACACCAACAACAACAACAACCCACGGCAACTCACTACGAACCCATGAACTCTACAACAAATTATCAAACAACAGGCATGACTTTATATGAAAGTTGCGATGACACATCCAGTTTGACCAGCAGCTCTGGCTATAGTTCCGAAGATTATAGTTATTTCAATAACTATGTTACTTCCAACGCCGATGTGACAACAGCAGGAACACAATCTGCCACAACAGGAGATAATTTCTTTACCACAAGTTCAGAGATTTTCAGTGTATTTGAGTCTACCATCAACAATAGTGCAGATGCTGCCAATATGGATTTATTATATAGTGAGGCAACAGCCTATCAACAGCAACAACAGCAGCCACAACAGGCATATATATCGCCTAGCTATCAGCAGGAGCATCATCAATCAGGCGATTTTTATTATAGCAATACGGGTGTGGATAATGTATGGAATATACAAATGGATTCAAGTACCCCATATCATCATCATCAGCAGCAGCAGCAGCAGCAACAGCAGCAACATCATCCAACATCGACAAATGTTTATTGCTAGACTAGGCAAAAGTCCGACCCCTTCCCCTCAGCCTAAAGATCTCTCGATTATCTTATATACATTCCTTTTCTCTCACAATTCCCAACTCAACCATCTTTTAAGCGTTGTTCTAGTCTCTAACATCAAATTTTTTCCTAAACTTAACGTTCTTCGTTATTCAATCCATTGAATTGTTAATTATAAACAAATTTTTGTATGTTTCTATTATTAGTTAATAGCTTCTAGTTAGTAGTTTCTAAGCAATCGAATATACTATCTATCTATATGAATAATTACAATTTGTTTCTTCAGCTATTCCAAAGTTTTAATCTAATTTTATAATTTTAAGTTTTATGTCATAGTTAACTAAGTGAATAGAAGAACCCACCTATTTATGAGCATTTCGTATGAAATAAATATTTTTGAAACAAAAAAATAAATAAAACTTAATTGAATATCTAAATGACAAAAAACGGGAAATAAAGCTGACTCAAGAGGGAGTTATTATACCATACACCCATAGGGTGAAATGGTATACTGAAGTCGACCCCATAAAGTATATAAAGTATATAGCCGTCTCCTTCTGTCCGTCCGTCTGTCCTTATGAACACCTAGATCTCGGAGACTATAAAAGCTATAACTAACAAATTTGGTATATTTGTTGGCTCGCCCCTTCCGCCCCCAAAATTTAAACAAAAGTGTGATTTTCAAAGACTAGCTAGAGACATGAAATATGGTATGTAGACTTGCTTATTAAAGGTGCATTTCTATGTGATTTGAAAAAACTCGACTATCGCCCGTAATTTGGCATACTTTAAATTGATATTAATATCCAGCAACATACCAAATTTGATCAAAATCGGTCTAAAAATAGAAAAGTTATTCAAATAAACGTTTTCCCAATATGCAGGAGTTGGCCGCTGGCCGGTGGCGGCGCTAGAGTGCTCGTGTGTTTGTAGAGTGAGCGAGATAGCATATGCTATGAGGCATGGAAAAACAATTTAATAGACATACATTTGGTTTTCGAAATATGAAATGTTTTTTCACTTGGTGCATGGTATACCGAAGTCGGCGAGACGACTTATACTAGATCGGACTGGGGACAGAATTTACTATGGGCGATTAAGGGGCTAGGGAAATATTAATTTCTTAAAAATCCATCGTGAAATATTAGAAAAAGATTCTCAAGAATCAATCAGTTTACTTGCTTATAGTTGGAAAAATCATTGTTGTCCTTTAAAAACTAATTCAAATGATAATATCAAAATATGATAAAGTCAAAAGAAAATGGCAAACTTTCAAACTCTAACACGTTTTCCCTAAAAACCACTCCTATTGAACTGGCGGCAAGGATAATTCTAAATTTTCTAATTTTAAAGAAACAAAATGCAAATGACGAACTATGGCCACAATTCCGTTGCCGACCTGATTCAAAATTTAGGAATTTTTTGTACTATTTTTTTTTTTAAACAAAAATAAAATAAAATTACATCAATGCTGAATCTAAGAACTAAGACGATCCTGCGTCAAGTTATCCTTGCCACTAACAGGATGGTGTTTTTTTTTTTTTTGATCAAACTTCAACTTTTTGAACAGCTATCCAACCGAGAAAAAAGTTTTTTATTTTTCAAGACAATTTGTTCTAAATTAATCTTATAGTTTTCAAATGATTAATTTTTGAAAACGGTCCAAAAAACAGGATGCCAACCTAGAATACCCTTTCAAATCATATTTTACTTGAAACTAAAAGTTACAAGACCTTCATTAGATTTTATAAATTTAACGTTATCAAGATTATATTCTCTTGATCAATATCATTAAAAAAGTTACAATATTATTTATTAAAACCACAAAAAAAAGCCTTTTGGCTTAAATTTCTCATGTGGTTTAGCATTTTGAAGGAAAATAATATATGCATTTCACATTAATTAACTCTGAATTTGACTTTCCTATCCTGTCAAAGATTTTGGAAAATATAGAGATTTTAATTTTTTTTTTAGTAATATTAAAGTAATTAATTTAATCATAGTATATGAGCTGAATCTATTTGTTCTAGTTTGTGGTTTTGCCTGTGTTTGAGTCTAAATACACTGTTAAAAAATATGTCTTTTGCAATTTCAAATGCCACAAAGGTTATTAAAATATCTTTATTCCCACTGAGTTAAAGCGTTTTAAACATTGCATATTTGCTTGATTTGAAATTTTGGAAATAAGGCAATTGTTGTGGGTCCTGACATCAGAAAACCATTTTTTTTTTAGAGTATATTTAGATTTCAGCGGTAATCTTAAAAGGATCAGTTAAGCTTGAACAAGTCTCATTAGTTTTAATAATCTTACATGTTTAAATTGATACTCTAAAATCAAATAAATAACACTCAATATTTTCAATATAGCAATGCTCAATATCAATTAATGATGCTCAAACCCAAAAAAATGACAGCTGACTTCCTATCCTATCCTATCAAGTGAGTATTCTAATGCTGTTCATATATGTATATGTCTAGAATTTCCGCGTTTAGATCTATATAACCTATGCAACCCTTGCCTGACATTTCTATTAATGTGCAAAAATAAACCATTAACAAATTGGCAATAGACCATTCTGCAATGAATATATTCATGGATCTACCTTATGCAGACTTTTATGCATTTTAAATTAGTTTGCCAAATTTGCAGAACCTCAGACCCTGGCCTAGATATAATTTCGCAAATTCGCGCGCATATTGAATTACAACGGCCCAACAATGGGATCAACGTCACTAAATTTGCATAATACCCTTCTTTAGGGCACCCAAAAGGATAACAGAGAAAAAAGCGCAATGCCAAAGTCAGTCGACTCGATTTCCCTTCATTTGCATACGATGGCTTGGAAGAGAAGGGCGTTTCAGGGGCTAATCAAACATTCAAGGACAAATAGCGTTAACCCAAAAAAAAAAAAAAAAGGATAAGAGTGAAGTGCTATCCAGGACAGGAAGCACACGCTTCTTGTTTGATTTATGGTTGAAAATTAACATAAATGAAATCAAAACATTATAAATGTTTTCATTTAGGTACACCATTCAAATTATATATGCAAATATATTGTTACACACATTTTTGGAAAACGAAGTCATTTCATATTATTTCTGCGAATGCTTTATCCTTGAAGGTCGCACGCGTCGAACAGGCACACTTCACGTTCAATGTATGACAATTAATGGGCGTTTTGTTTAACCTCATTAGGGTTGAGTACTCGTACATACTTACCTTTTGCCCACCACCCTTTGCCCTTACATTTATAGAGTGCTCAACTCTTCCTTTTTTTTTCTCTTTTTTAATTATTTATAATCGGTTTAAAAAAAAAGGAAGCGGTAGGTTTATATTGAAAATTTTGACTATAGCACGACATGAACTCAGCTTAAAAAAATGGTTTAAAAAGATTGTTTAGGTGTTACTCTCTTTTTTTTGGTTAGGTAGGTTAATGCCATATTCAAAAGTGATGAAGGGTTCAACAATGGAGAAAAAGCTGTAAGGATTTCATTTGAAAAATTGGATAATCAGTTTAAAAAAATTATCTATAAATTTGGATGCAAATGTAATCATTATAACTGAACAAGATTATTTGAGATCTGATCGTACATTTTATTAATTTATAATCTGAGTTGATTGTAAATTAAAATTTTTTTAAATTTTTTTTTATTAGTAAGTTAAGCTATATTTTTAGCTCTAACTTGTTTAGTTAATAATATACAAGACAATTCGACAACAAGTAACTTTAAGAAAAACTTGAAAGATTTTTGAATTGATTGCTTATTAAATTCTCATTCTTTTTAGCCAATGAACATTATCAAAGTTTCATTCGGATTTTTTTCAAAAATTCAGTTTAATTTACTTTCCTTCCTAGTTGAAGAAAATTTGGACTTTAAAATTAATATCTTTTACAGCATATATTACAGGCCTAAGCAGATAAATGGCAAATTTCAAGTTCATAAATCATCTTTTCTTCAAAAAATGTAAAGAAATTTTAAGCATTTTTGGACAAAAAAAAAGGTTTAAGAATTTTCCTAGCCGTAATAGCTAGATATCCCTCAATCTTAAATGGACCTAAGAAAGAAATGGAGTGATTCTAGACAATTAAAATTAAAAAACGTTCTATAAATAGGCTAAGGTAAATATACCCAAAAACAAATAATTTTGTAATATATAATATTTAATATTTCTACAATAAAGAACAAATCTATTAATCCTGTAGCTAATAAAACCAACTTATGTTATTAATAATTTTTTTTTTTAATAGTTAAAACCTAAATATATTCGAAAACTCTTTGAATGTTGATATAGATAAGTTTTTATATTGTTTTAAATGCTCACGTTTTGATTTCAATTGTTTTCCAGTTTTAATTAACGTCGTCTAACGCAATATATTCCAAACTTTGTTAAATTATATTCCTCTATATGTTTCCATTATCTCATCCTAAGCTAAATCAAATTGATAAGCCCGCTGATCTTCAAAAGGTTAAACGCCAGCAGCATTGACAATTCATCTCGTTGAGTATGTCAAACTCAAGAGTGACTTTTTTGTTCTATCCTGATCTCTTCACACATCATCACATCGTCAATATTAAAAGTCACAGCTGCGTTCAAAACAAAAAAAAACGATTAACTATCAAAATTTATGTCAAATGTTACCACAATAATGCGCAAAAATCTCATCTAAAAACTATTTAGTACTTGGCCATGGCCACTTCAAAAGAGGCCCACACACACAAAAACGCCTCACAAATAAATGAGGCGCATTTAATGCGGTCGATTCAATGACTTCTCCCGGAATGACCTGACCTAAACAATCAGAGTGACATGCGTGTCACATATAAAGAACAAAATATTTGGTGTCAGGGTGGGTCAGCGTGAAAATCGTATAGAACACCAAAGGAAAAACATAGAAAACCTAGACAAAAGGGAACCAAACATATTGTTACGAATTTGTTTGAAAATTTGTGAATTAATAAAGGCAAAAATTTAAAGATATTAAGAAAATATACATAAACAATATATGTACAATTATGTATATACATATATTTCATAAAAATCATTTTGCATTCTCATTATAATTTACTACTTATCTTAGTGGTGGATCTAAAAGAACTTTACTCCATAAAGTATACAATAAACAATCCAAGATAATATCCTGTGGATAAAAAATAATTCCTTATAGAGAATGGCATAGGAAAAGATATAAATTTGTTGAAAACAATAAACACTTTTTCAGTTTATTGCACATTTTAACACCTAAAAATGGATATAATTTTTATTTGCGGAGGCTAAAAAGACCATTAAAAATTTGTTTAAAATTGTTCATTTCATTTTAGTTAGAACTGTTTATTGATCATCCAATTAGATTATTATAATTTACCACGGATTAGAACAACAAAATTTTGCTCAAAATATTCTCTTAATGGTGCATAGTTTTAGGCTTCCTCTTTCAAAAACAATAATAAATCTTTAATTCAATAAAATTTAAAAAAAATTGCTTCGTTAAATAACTAATTCGATTTTTAAATTAGATTTTAAACTTTTTATTTTCTACTTTAAAACTAAAGTAAAATAAATTTAAACTTTCAGTTTTAAATTTTTTTGAAAGCGGCACTAGAACTGCCATTGACTCCGCACTGCCGCAGTCACTAGTTCCCACCAAGATTCTCGCCAAACTTCCCGCCAAGTGGGCAGCACTAGCAACCGCCACCGATAACATTGTGGCACATACATCGACGGTTTATCAGCTCTAGTGCAACAAGTCGGAATTATTTAATTTTTTGTATTAGTTTTTGTTTTAGTCAATTAGATTAATTGATTTTAAGTTTAAAGTGTCGAAATAAATTCGAATAAATACTGCTTGTAATGTCGGCAACAAGACTTCTGAATGCCATTGGCCAGATTTCACGGCATCAATTATTGCAAAATCGCTGTGCTAGAGGTAAAAATGCCGACGTAAAGTCAAATGAGGAAAAATTAAATTTTTTTTAGAACATATAAATGATTTATGTATAGATATAGGAAGTATAAATTATAAAAGAGATATTATGATGGACGTCAATTTGGGGTTATAAAATCGAGAATGTCGAATCTCGATTCGAATCTCTACCGTTGCGGCATAATGGACTTTGAACTTTGTACTCTATGTTGACGTCGGCGTCTGTGTATGATTTTTTTTTTGATTGTGTATGGGGGCCCACTTATGAGATAATATTGTTACTAATCTTAACCCTGCCTGCTTGCCTCACAGCGTTTCCCGCAGCCGCTGTCCAACTATATCGCCAGCAATCACCACGTCTAATGTCCACCCAAACCGCTGCCAATCCCTCACCAGCAGCAGCTGGGGTCAACAAGCATTTACACACCAAAGTGGTCAATGGAGTCCTAGTGATTAAATTCGATTCACCTAATGTCAAGGTTAACTCATTGGGCTCCGAAGTAAGCGATGAATTCGAGCGAGTCATCAAGGATCTGGAGACAAATCCTAGTGTGAATTCGGCGGTATTGATCTCCGGCAAGCCGGGATGCTTTGTTGCTGGTGCCGATATTGGCATGCTAGAAGCCTGCCAGACAGCCGAAGAGGCTACTCTCATCTCACATGGTGCCCAATTAATGTTCGATCGGATGGAGCGTAGCCGCAAACCCATTGTGGCTGCCATCAATGGTGTTTGCCTTGGCGGTGGTCTCGAATTGGCTTTGGCCTGTCATTATCGCATTGCCACCAAGGATAGCAAAACAAAATTGGGTCTTCCAGAGGTGATGTTGGGACTATTGCCTGGCGGCGGTGGCACTGTTCGTTTGCCCAAATTGACATCCGTTCCAACTGCCTTAGACTTGGAGTTGACTGGCAAGCAAGTGCGTGCCGATCGTGCCAAACGGTTGGGCATTGTCGATCTTCTCGTGGATCCCTTGGGTCCTGGTCTACAGCCGGCAGAACAGAATACCATTGAGTATCTGGAAAAGACTGCTGTGAAAGTAGCCCAAGATTTGGCCAGTGGCAAATTGCGTGTAAATCGTGAAAAATCTGGCTTGGTCAATAAATTACAGGCTCTGGTCATGGATACCGATTTTGTGAAGAACAAAATTTTCGATACCGCCCGCAAGCAAGTCATGAAGGCTTCAGGAGGCCTATATCCAGCACCTCTTAAGGTAAGAATGGGAACTTCTATTCCAATAAGGAATTCATTCATTGTCATTATCGTATTGCAGATTCTGGATGTCATTCGCGCTGGCGTGGATAAGGGCCAGGAGGCTGGTTACGAGGCAGAACGCAAAGGATTTGGTGCCCTCTCTGCCACACCCGAGTCCAAAGGTTTAATTTCTCTGTTTCGCGGTCAAACTGAATGCAAAAAGAATCGCTTTGGCAAGCCACAGCAAGCTGTGAAGACTGTTGGTGTTTTGGGTGCCGGATTGATGGGTGCCGGCATTGTTCAGGTCTCTGTGGACAAAGGCTACAAAGTGGTAATGAAAGATGCCACCGATGCAGGTCTTGGCCGTGGCATTGGACAGGTCCAGAAAGGACTGGAGACTGCTGTGAAACGCAAACGCATCTCGGCTTTGGAACGTGATCAAACTCTAGCCCAATTGCGTCCGACTCTCGATTACAATGACTTTAAAAACGCGGACATTGTTATTGAAGCTGTATTCGAGAATATTGATATTAAACATCGTGTGATCAAGGAACTGGAAGCTGTTGTCCCGGCACATTGTGTAATTGCCACCAATACGAGCGCTATTCCCATTACCAAAATTGCTGCCGGAAGCTCTCGTCCGGAAAAGGTTGTGGGCATGCATTATTTCTCGCCAGTCGATAAGATGCAATTGCTTGAAATTATCACACATCCCGGCACCTCAAAGGACACAGTGGCTCAGGCTGTAGCTGTGGGTCTCAAGCAAGGCAAGGTTGTGATCACAGTGGGCGATGGACCTGGTTTCTATACCACACGTATCCTGGCCACCATGTTGTCAGAGGCCATAAGGTATAATTTGTTTCTCTGATGCACTTTTCATTTCTCTTTGAATAAATATGAATTCTCTGTTCCATAGACTGTTGCAGGAAGGCGTAGATCCAAAAGAATTGGACCAGTATACCAAAAAATTCGGTTTCCCAGTGGGTGCTGCCACCCTTGCGGATGAGGTTGGCATTGATGTTGGCTCTCACATCGCTGTTGATTTGGCCAAGGCATTTGGCGACCGTTTCAGTGGTGGCAATCTGGAAGTCATGCAGGATATGGTTCTTGCCGGTTTCTTGGGACGCAAATCTGGCAAAGGCATCTTCCTCTATGATGGCAAATCCAAGGGTGGCCGTCCTGTAAACACATCCGCCGTTGAGATTGTCAAGCAAAAATATAGCCTCGTCTCCAAGGGTGCCAATACACCCGAGGATCTGACCCTGCGAATGGTTTCACGTTTCATCAACGAAGCCGTACTCTGTCTGGAGGAAAAAATTCTCGATAGCCCACTGGAGGGAGATGTTGGTGCTGTTTTCGGTCTCGGTTTTCCACCATTCTCGGGCGGTCCATTCCGCTGGGTTGATCAATACGGTGCTGGTAAATTGGTCAGCAAAATGCAATCATACGCTGAACTCTATGGTGCTCCCTTCAAGCCAGCTCAAACTCTGATCGATATGGCCAAGGATCCATCAAAGAAATTCTATCCCAAGACTACAGGTGGTACATCGAAATTATAAAGAACAAAAGAGTCCACGAGTTAGTCCAACGAAATGTTAGTTTTTAATATACTTAGCATTGTGCATTTTCCTCTGTCAACAAATGGACTTGGTCCTTCTAATGATATTTGTAATTGTTGACTGATATTTGCTTAACGAGTTTATCAAATAAATTGTATCATTTAATATTTTTTTCATAAATCTTGTATGGATTTTATTTTGACACAGACAAAATTATTAATGTTCAGCTTATCCTAAACATGGAACATATTACTTTGTACATCCTTTGTTTACTTGCTTAGTTTAAACACCTAAAACTATATACAAACACAACAAACAGCAGAATAGATCTAGCTGCGGCTAATTCCTATATAAAGCAGACTCACTATCTTTCTATCAACTAGCACATTGAGCGTGCACACAACACTTGGGCATGGAAATGGACTGGAGAACTAGGAGATACACAACTATTTGCCTTTAGGAAGTAATGGAATTACAAACAAAATCACAATTATTCCATTACATTCCAGCTTACACAAATCATAACCAGAATTTGAATATTTATCCATTGGAATTGTTAAAGAAATGCTTTCTTATTTTTAAATAAACTGTACATGTTTGTTTCCACCTTCTTAGTTTGCCAAGTTCCAGTCCAATCTTAACAAACATTAATATTAAACTTATTCCAATTTCTTTTTTAGTGACTATATATATTTGGGTTTACTTTATTTACGCCAATCCCGACCAGAACTGTGTCGTTGTCGTCGTGCACCACCAACACTATTTAGGGAACCATTGCTACTACCTGCAGCGGAACCATTCATCAGATTGGGTTCAGGATATCGTGCCACGACATCATCAATTAGCTCTAGGATGCCAATTTTAAATTTACGACGCTGCTGCGGTGTCAAGGAGGCAATATCGGGTAAAATGCTACGAAAGAATTCCATATCGGCCATCTCGGAGATACTATAGCCAGCAGCATTTGTCATGGTCGTGGTGGCTTCACCACATTCCGTTTTGATGCGTTTGGGCATCTGATGGTGATCGGAATGATGATGCGGATGATAATGCATTGGCATTTGTGACGATGGCGATACACGTCCATCAATGTAGACCAAATTTTGTCCCGATTCGGCCAATTGAACATCGGGTATAAAATTCTGTAGGCTATCAGCACTAGCTGTATCACTTCTAGCCGATGATCCTACTCTGGGATGGGATATATTCGGTGTACTAGTTACATCTCCTCCTCCTCCTCTACTCTGCTGTAATGTGAGAGTAGCTGCTATTAGAGGATCGAAGGCATCGATTGTTTCTTCATCATCATTCTCGGACATTGATTGCTTCATCTCATGGACTTCGTCGGCCTCATTTTCTGACAAGGATTGTTTGAGCTGTAGAATTTCTTTGCCAAGATTATTGCTATTATTATTGACAGAATTAATGGTAGTTGTGGAGCAATATAAATGCTCTTCATAAGGATGCATCTGCTGCTGTTGTTGTTGCTGCTGTTGTTGCTGTAGATGCTGCTGGGATAGATGATATAGCGTAGCTAGGCTTGTATGACCATCCAAATTATTCCGCGTGGACTTAAGGAAGGGTAACAAAAAGGCCATGTGTTCAGTCAGATAATATGGTTTATGCTGGGGTTCCGATCCATTCTGTTGTTTGATATAACGAGACAGACAGGCCCGCAAATTACGCCAACGTTCCTTGCAATGAATGACTGAAATAAGATTAGTATACATTTTGTATATAAAGATAAAATAACAACGTTGGAGTAGTTTAAATTAAACTTACCACTTTCACGGGTTTCCTTGGAAATTAGCACCCAAGCTTTCTCTTGATTATCTCTGAAAATATTTGAAAAGATTTAAAAATTAAATAACCTATAAACGGTAAATGTTTACAATAGTTAACTAGATTTTATTTATTCGTTTAATTTACTGGTCTACTACTAATATTTACGTCTTAGAACAATTTATAGGACTTAATTTACATATGTGTCCTAAGAGATTTCGGTCACTAATTTATTTACCAATTTGAAGTAAGTCGCAAAGTAAAGTTTTGTATCTAAAAATTAGTTTTGAGAGGCTATTCTTTTTTGTTTATGAACTAAGAAGAAGACCTCCTTAACTTTTGTATAGTTTTGGAAAAATTAAAAAATAAATGTAATTCGAAACTTTTTCAAAAACATGTTGTTTTTGGAAACTCGTTTTTTTAAGTCCTTATCTAGAGCCGGATAAGGCCAAACGCCTTTAGCAATTCAAAAACCGAAATATAAGTTGATATTTAGGTGTTTGGATTTATTATATTTATACTAAATTCCAAATTTATTGAAACATAACTTTTTAAAATTGTTTAGAAAATGGCCAATAAACAGGCTACAAAATTCGACAAAAATCGTTTGTTTAAAAATTAAAAAAAAAAAAATAAATAAAACATTATTGTTTTGAATCATTTTTGACTGACCTTTGTTCATATTTGAACTTTTACATTATAAAGTGATCTTCCAATTTGCATTATGACTAAAAATATTTTTATTTAGGTTTTTGTCTTAATCCGGCGATGGATGAATACTTTAAAAAAACGGGTTACCAGAAAATAGGATATGTTTTTAAAGAAGTTTCGAATTAGAGAAACTAATTGAGATTTATAATTAGTTAAAATATGGCCATGTTACAGATTCGCAAAGTGAAGAGTTTTGAAAAAACAAATTTTTTTGCAGAATTTTTCTACATTATGTTAACTTTCCAGTTTTTGATACAAACAAAAAAATTGTCTATAAGAGAAAGACAAAATAAAAGGTTAATTTTCAACAAGAAGATACAGAAATCAATTTGAATAACTTCCAAATTGGCAAAATTACAGTTTCCCAAGGATAATCTTTTTGAGAATTTTGCAAGAGATTTTTAAGAAAATTTAAATTTTACTTGATGAAATCAAATTTAACCGATTGCGATTGAATCTTATCAATATATTTTTGCTTTTTTGTTTTTTACTATTTGAATAAAAAGATTCAAAGACAACATTTTTTTTATATGCCGTTTTATTATTAGTTTAATTTGCTGTTATAATTTTGAGAAGGTTTATTTCCAATAATTCTGACCTCTAGAAATACTCTATTAAATTTAAAAATATTTAAATTGAAAATAATATGCAAGGATAGATAGATAGTGATGGAACATTTTCCACGTAGGAAAGAAATGTTTAGAAAACCTTTCTTGGAAATAATTCTGAAAACTATTACAAAATAATGAACTCACCTGTTGCGATATTCGGGTACTTTTTTGTCATAAAGACATTTATGTGTGCGTACCAAATTCACAAAGCGTATGTTGAAATCCTCATCCGCCTGCATGACACGATTCGTTGATCCTATATTAACTATTGTAGTTAGTGAGTCGTTATTGTTGTTGTTGTTGGTACTGCTATTGCTGTTGTTGTTGTTGTAACCATAGACCGAAGAAGAAGTTGCTGTCGTGCTGGTAGCAACTGTTGCAGTCGTCGATCTTTCTTCGGTATCGTTATTGTTGTTTGTATTGCTGGTTGTCATATTCCAATCGTGTTTTTTTTTTTGTGCAATATTAAATGTGCTGTAGCAGCCTGTTTAAAAGACATCAATTTGCAAGGCAAAAATTGTTATTGTTAAATTGTCATTGTAAAAGTGTTGCGAAATTGCAAAACGAAATCGATTGTATGAGAAATGTTGATAAGCATTTCAAAAAACTGCTCCCAAAAGTGGCTTTAATTTATGTTTCTTTAATAGATTATTGCAAATAATTTAAAGATTTTAAGAAAGAAAGAAATAAAGATTTAAGAAACAGATTTTTCTTAATTTTTTAAAATATAAATAAACTACAATCTTATTTTTATTGGTTTCTGTTTATTTGGGCCTTATATGTAATAACAGTTTAAGGCTTCTTTTTTTGCAACGGTCTTAGATCCACCCCTCAATCCATCCCTGTATATGATATATTCAAAATTCTGAATAGTTTTCTTCTTCACTTTATAAAGTTTTTTATCGAAAGAGTAATTTTTAAAAAGTATTTTGAAATATTGATTGGTATAACACTATTACATATATATACATAACACACAATATATTAACGGTATTTGAAAGTGTTGCAAATTGGTCTTGGATGAACAGTAAGTTTTAAGGGTTTTTAAAAATGTTTCCCGTTTAAAAGTAATTGTTTGAATGTTTCTTGGGTTTTTTGCAATTTTGTTTTGTTCATTGTTGCTGCTGCGCCTTGTCTTGGTAACTTTAAAATTAAATCGAGCAGCAAAAACAACAAAGGAAACGTGCCTTTATTCGCTCCCCTCAGAACTTTACCCGCCTACCCAATTTCCCCGTCGCCCGTATCACTCAACTGTTTCTACAAATTTCATTCCGTTTCATGTTGTTTGTTTGTGTTGGTCTGCTGTCTCAGCACGACGACGACGAAACAACAGAGCTTTTTATGTCATATGTACATATGTATGTGTATGCACAATACATATGTACATATATACATACATACATACATACGTATTCTTTTGTGAAACTTAATAAAACATTATGGTTGTTGTTATTGTTATTGTTACCGCTGCTGCTGCTGCTGTTGTTGCTGTTGTTGTTGTTCGTTCGTTCGTTCATGTTGTTGCTATTATTTTCAGTACAGTTTTGCGGGCAACGCTTAGTTTGTTGTTGACAGCAACTTTGTTTACTTTTCATATTATTATAGCCAACAGCAAAAACAACAGCAGGCAAAACATTTCTCTATAAAAATGACAGGCCATTCTTATACCCTACACGTGTCCTTAATAAGTGGGGAAAAAAAACTTGTTAATGTTAAGTTTTTATAGTAGAGTGTAGATCGTCTGATCAACCGTTACATTAATACACTTTTTCAGGAATGAACATGATCACTCACATGCTTTCTGACTCGGATGTTCACTGACTCACTACTTTATTAACTATTTGAATTATGAAGAGTTATGGTTATTATGGTAAATAAATTTTATACACATTAATGGTAAGAAAATATCTCCATATTTAGAAATAATGGCCAATTGGTCATAAAGATTCAAAGCTGTAAGCAAAAATCATTGACGGATTCAAGTGGCACTTCGGCGAAATATCAGTATTTTAAAGAGTTTTTGACACTTTCAATATCTTTTTAGTGAGTCTTCAAAGTGGCCTTTACTAAAAATAACTGCAATTACTAGGCAGAAAATTTAGTTTTCCAGATCGGTCCCTCCTTGAAAACATTTTCTTGATCCGCCAGTGACAAAAATAAGACACATCACTTTAAAATCACTTCTGGTTGAGGATTCCAAATGCCGCGGGCCGAGTCTCAAATTATAAGTAAGTTTTGACTTTAAAATAGTAAATAAACTATCAAGTTATTATTTTGGTGTTACTTTATATGAGCCGAAAAACGATTTTTGGCGATACCTGGCATAGATCTTGGTGGACTTGAACAAATCTTTGGCCAAAAGATCTTAAGTACGGTAACTTAAAACACAGACAGACGGAAAAATGAAACTTGTGTAAAATGCAACGATTTTAAGTGAAAATAAATAGAAAATTCAAGTAAACTTGAAATTAATATCTACACAATTTGTTTACCACTTTAAAACAAATTAAAAGTTTGCCTATATTTAGTTTCACAATTGTCTTATAACATATACAAAGATTCAGGGGACAACTGTTTATGGATAGAGGGGGAGCAAGAGCTAACCAGAAACATGACTAGGCAGCATACATTTTTATGCTAGCAACCTGTCTTCTAAGTGGCAAGCAGCAGCAGGTTGTTTTTTTTGGTTGCCTAGAAACATGTGTGTCTAGTTATGTAATGCACTTAGATTACTTTATGGTACAGGGTATTTCATTGCCGCAGCAGTTGTCCTGACTTACTGTGTTTTCGTTATTATTGCTTATTTTTATTTTTGCTTTGTTGTCTCGACTGGTGGTTGTTATTGTTGAAAGCTTCGTCTCGACACTGATAACAGAGAACAACAACTGATGTTGCAATAACACTGCATCAACACCAACCAACAACAATAATAACAAGGGGAACGAGTCGCATTCGTATTCAAAACATTTTGATCATTTGATATTCAAGAAAAACAAGAGAACTCGGAAATTGATTCGCATATTTTATGACTGCAACTACCTGTTTTTTGTTACTGGATTCTAATCAAGCCATTCTCTGGCTCTTTCACTTGGGTCTCACTCTCACATTTAGTCAGTTAGTCAGTCGGTCAATCTAACAATTTTCCCGCGTCTTTTCAGCACCTTACGGACGGCTTAGCCACCTACCTCTCCCTCGTACACACACAGGCACACACAAAAACACAATGTTTTTATGATTCGCACAAAAAACAACGTGCGCACAGTGACCTTACATGTTTCAAAAAAGATTTCTTAATTTCAATTCAACTTGACTCTTAAGCAGGTATGTACATACATATGTACATATGTATGTATGTATGTGTGTCTTTGTCATGATCCTTTACAAGGTGACTATTGTTATTTGTTTCCTAAAAGTATAAAAAGGTAGCATAGTTTTTCCAGAGAATTATTTATACAATTTTTATTGTTTTATTGTCTATTTTCTTTGCTCTATTATTTTTTAACGGTTTGCAAGATTTTGCCGATTTTGAAACTCTATATTGGTAATTTTTTTATTCTTTAACAAACTTTTTTTTTCAATATTTGAAAAAATGATTAATTATTTATTTTGGCCATTTCGAAGTATTATGGATGGTCATACTAAATTAAATAGATCGAGAAAATAACTTTTATGGCCATGCATTATGACTTTTAGGGTTTTCGATCTTTAATTCTGGACTCGCAATATTAAAAAAAAATTTTTTTGTATCTATTTTGCTGCTAATTTGCAATAAATTAGTTTTCAAATACATAACTATATTTACAACTATAGTATAATTCATCCAACATTCCAGTTTACATCATATTCTAACCACTGTGCGTAAAAAAATTGTTTTGTTGCTTTGTTGTCGTCATCATTATTATCGTCAGCGAACTTCATTATCAACATTGAACGCGCGTGTTTTTTTTTCTTTATACATACATATGTATAAATATATGAACGTGTGTAAGTATGTATATATGTATGTGTGTATTTTTGTATTTGGTTCTACCATACTATTAGTTCGTCAGTTGTTGCTGTCGTTAGTTTTGTTTGTTCACTTTAAAAAAAAGGAAAAAAAAGTCAATGGTTTTGTTGTTATTGTTGTGGCTGCTGTTAATGATGATGTTGTTATTGCTGCTATTCCTGCTTGTTGCAAACAAAAGAAAGCTAACTTGGCCATCGAGTCATATACAGATATTTATTGTGTTACGTCTATTTAACATAACACACAGAGAGATATCTATAACAATATATGTATGTATGTATATATCTATACATACATACATATATAATTATACACACACACACAGAAGAACAACAACAATAACAACAACAACAATTCTGTTGCTGGCTGTGAAATAAAAAGTACAGCAATGTGCAAAAACAGAATAACAAAAACGCAACAACATCAACAACAACAACACAATTTCTAAAGCTAACAAAATTTTGCAGAAATCTTGCCCCCTGCTACTAAAAACCCCTTCCTGTTATCCACATGCAATAACTTTGTTAGATAGACAAATACATACATATGTACATACAGAGCAACAATATGGTATATCAAAATTTGTTGTTTCTTTAACACGTTCAAGGAAATTTTTGTTGTGTCTTGTTGCTTATCTTAAAGAATAGTTATTGCTCATGTAATTCTTGTTAGTACTTGAAATTGTTTTCAGTTACCTGTTATTGTAGGTCTTTTCGACAGAAAAGGTTAAGTTCTCGAATTTTTTACCAAGCTGTAGCGGTTAATATTTACGTGATGGGAAAAACCCGTATCGAAAAACAAAACCGTTTCAATGCGCGAGTTTTAAATAGCGCGCCAAAAAAAAATTACACAAAAAATTTGCCCCAACGTTAACGATAGGTTTGACTGACGTAACGTACAAAAATTGTTCACTTTTCTATTTAGATTTTTCTTTGGCTTATATATGTACATCTATATCTATATACAACATATATCGTATGTTTCACGTTTCAAGCAACGAAAGCGACTAAAACAGGCAAAAAAAAAGTATCTCAAAAAAGTATCTATCAGCCACAGAACAAACAGAGAACAACGCACAAAAACTCTGCTCTCTCACACAAATATATATAGATTCGTATATGTACGAACAGCTGCCAGCAGGCAACTTTTTATTGTTGTTGTTGTTGCAGCTGCTGCTGTTGTTGTTGCTGCTGACGAACAACAAATAATACAAACATACACGCATACATACACTCAATGTATGTATTGCGCCTGCCTGCGATGTCACCGTGTGTGTGTATGTGTGTGGGTGTGTGTGATGTGATGTGAGTTAGAAACGAACATTGTCGCTCTCTTTCAAAATAAACAATACAGCAAGCAAACAAATTGATTTGTTTTTGTGCAAAAGCTCTCTCCAAAAATGTTCGCCTAAAGCTCTTTCCAACGAATTTTTGTTTACATTTACTTCGTACGACCAAAAACGAATGTCGAAATTCAAGAATTCAAATTATAAATTTACCCGCTCAAAGACAGAGTTGCTTCCACCATCGAAAGACGTTTGTAAAATATTTTCCCAGGACAACTAATCAAATATTATAAAGGTTGAGAGTTTTCGGCGCCTACGGTTTCAATTATTTCGGTGTGTAACATTTGAATTTATTCATTGCGATTGGTGTTTTGTTAACATTTCACTTTTGAATATAAATATTGTTTTTCGTTTTAATATTTTCTGAATTTGTTTTTATTCATTTAAAACAAAAACCGTAGGAAAATATCGATGTTTCTCCACCCCTAGATGCGCGAGTACCATATTCATCGATAGTGGGCATCTTCGATAGTTTATGTTCATCGATGACTGGCTAGATTCACAACTATCGCCAAGTTACTCCACACTAACTGTCTCTGGTGCCTTCTTTTTCCGAGAAAAGTTTTTTCTTGTTACTTTTAAAACTTGAACTCAAGAAGAACAGTTAAAATGCCTGAAGAATCAAAGAAAATCGATTTATCTAACGATGGAGGAGTCCTTAAAGAAATATTAAAAGAAGGAACCGGTACCGAAACACCAAACAATGGTTGTAAAGTCTCGCTGCATTACACCGGCAGATTGGTCGATGGCACCGAATTTGATTCCAGCGTGAGCCGCAATGAGCCCTTCGAATTCGAGCTCGGCAAGGGTGAGTTATAATATATAATATAATAATAAGGAGGGGGGACATGCTTCTAGAATGTTTCAATTTTGTGTTTTTTTAAGGCCGTGTTATCAAAGCCTTCGATATGGGAGTAGCCACAATGAAACTTGGGGAACGATGCTTCTTAACATGTGCTCCGAATTATGCCTATGGTGCTGCAGGCAGCCCACCAAGCATTCCACCCGATTCAACATTGATTTTTGAGGTAATGTCGAGGAACTAATTGATTTTAAAAAGGTATTTTCTTTTAATTTTAAGCAAAATAACTGCTTAAGAAGAACGAAGATTTTTTAATAATTTTGATATATGTATTTTTGAGATAAACTTTTAATTTACTTGTAGCTTGAAATGCTGGGCTGGAAAGGAGAGGATCTTAGTCCCAATCAAGATGGCAGCATTGAACGGACTATTCTAGAACAAAGCGAAAAGAAGCGTACACCTAGCGATGGGGCCTTTGTCAAGGGTAAATACATATATACAAACATATACCAATAAATTTGTGGTTAGCTTCAAAATAAACCACCATTTTGTTACTAGCTCACATTTCTGGATCATTCGATGGTCGAGTATTTGAGGAGCGCGATGTTGAATTTGATTACGGCGAGGGCAGTGCCATTAACCTTATTGAGGGCCTTGAAATTGCATTGGAGAAAATTAATGTTGGCGAGACATCCAAGTAAATGAAGCAAAATCATATTTCATTTCGATAGATTGTTAACGGATATTATTTTTTCTTAGAATCAAGATTCAACCAAAGTATGCCTTCGGTTTGAAGGGCAATGAAGCCTTTAAGATTCCACCAAACGCCACAGTAGAATATACAGTAAAACTCAACGATTGCGGCAAGGGCCTCGAAGAATGGAAATTAAGTGACGCCGAACGCATCGATGAGGCTAAAGTCTATAAAGAGAAGGGTACCAACTACTTTAAGAAAGAGAATTGGTCATTGGCCATTAAGATGTATAACAAATGTAAAAACCTATTACCGAATACTGCCAATACCAATGAGGAGGTCAAGAAGCTAAAGATTGCTACACACAGCAACATTGCCTTGTGCCATCAAAAGTCCAATGATAATTTCGATGCCAAACAAGAAGTATGGAGTTTAAAAGTACATTTAGCTTAAAAATTTCGTTTAACATTAACAATTTATTGCAGTGTAATGCCGTATTAGCCTTAGATGCCAATAATGTAAAGGCATTGTATCGTCGTGGACAGTGTAATTTGATTATCAATGAATTGGATGAAGCCTTAAATGATTTCCAAAAGGTGAGACTGAAAAATTGTCTTTTAGTCAGACCTCTAAAATGTGTCCTTGTTATTTTAGGTTATTGAACTAGAACCTGGCAATAAGGCTGCGGCCAATCATGTACTTATTTGCAAGCAAAAGATCAAGGAGACCAAGGACAAGGAGAAGAAATTATATGCTAATATGTTTACTAAATTAGCTGCCCACGACAAAGAGGTATAGAGACGCGCAGACGTTCTAGTCAAAAAGAACCAAGAAACGTAGCATATTTTAATAAATTTCTATCTTAGACCGAACCAATCAGAGAAACAGATGTACTCAGCAAGTGTGGTGAATGGTCCGAGGAGGATGCCAAACGTGAAGCTGAGTTGACATTAGAACGCGATAATGTAATTATGATCTAAATACATATTTTGAAAATTGTTCTTACTACAAAAAATTCCAACATACAACACACCAACATCTGAAAATGAAAAATGATTTATCGTGAATGCTTACATTATATTTTAAAAATATATACAAAATATGAAATACATTAACTAAGATAAAAGTTGAAATTTTGGTTTCGTCTCCTTGTCACGTAACCAGAGAGGCGACACGGGAACTTGGGATTTAATATATTCGGATGCCTGAAAGCAATAACCCGAGCAAAATTTTTTACGCTCCGTTATATCGTAGACCTTATTTTGGCGTGCACAAATTTTATATTTTTGGGAGAGAACACTGGAAATATAACATACAAATTTTGAAATTAATCAATAAAAAATGAAGCATAGGTAGTAATCTTACTTCTCCAAAGCTGTGGAACAAAGTGGATAGCCACAAAGTTTGTTAATGGAACGTTCTTCAACAATATCTGCATAGTTATTGGGATCAATTTCACATATCTAGGTATTAAAAGGTAAGTGTTTGAATAATATTGTAATCTTTAAGCAAGAGGTTATTTTGGCGTTACATCTTCATCACCAAGATCAAAGTACGTAAAATAAAACATATGTATTTGTATGTACAAACATATATGTAGATGACTGATGAATTTATACTTTTCAAATTGCAATTTGAACATACATACATACCAGGCTAAGGAACTCATCCTGTTGAATATGAGGCTCTATAAGTCTAACAACTATTTCCTGTGCTCGAGCCAAGGCTTTTCTCTTTTTTAGCACAGCCGCTATTAATTGTTCTCTGTATATGGATATTAAAACTATTAAGTTAAAGGAATTAAGTTGCAAATTGTAAAACTACCTTAGGTTTTCAGTGTTTTTCGTTGTCATTTTTGCAAATGTTTACAAATTATAAAAAAGTGTGACCGCACTTATTTTACTTCTCATTAACAAGAATTTTTAGGAATCGGAGTATTCTCCAGCACTAAGCCCTTAGATAATAAGGGCACACTGTTAATTTTATTGTAAAAAAGTAAACAATAGACGAACATTTCACTAAAATGGTTTGCGAGAAATGCGAGGCCAAATTATCAAAATTGTCGACGCCAAATCCTTGGCGGACCAGCGGAGCACCGGCCGGCGGACGCAAAATAAATGAAAATAAAGCGTTGTCTTCTGCCCGTGAGCGTCTGAATCCCATAGGCACTTCACTGGCCCCATGCAGGTAAGAATATTAAACAATAATTACAGCTTAGTCGACATTAATTGATAAATTTTTTATATTTACTAGAATTTGTAGACAAAAAGTTCATCAAATGGGCGCACATTATTGCCAGGCTTGTTCTTACAAAAAACTAATATGCGCAATGTGTGGCAAAAAGATACTGAACACGAAAAACTATAAGCAGAGCTCGACGTGAAATGGAGAAACTATTTCTAAGCTCTTAATTAATCTAGACTGCATAGACAGAAATTAATGTACAAAATACTTCATTATATTGTAAGGTCGTCCAATAAAACAAATTTATACCACATTCAAAATTTCAATTCAATTTTTGCTACAATTCTGAGCCTGGCAGTTATAAACAAATACGGGCTACTTAAATAATTTCACAACACTGTAAAAACAGCTGATAACTGGTTTTCGCTTCCTTTTACGCTGTAACAAGGAAAGATTATTGTCTGTGTAAATTTCATTCTTATTTTGATTTTCCTCTCTGTGATAAATCGAATTTAATACATTTCATTCCACTAATTTGAGACAGTTTTTTATTGAGGGTATATACAATTACATATATCAAAAAACCCCCAAAAACTATTTTGAAGAGGTGAGGCACGGTGCAGAGAAGGAAAAGAAAACGCTACATCTGCACACATTCTGAATGTGACGTCATTGATGATACTCGTCAACTACATACATATGTACATAGATAAAATGAAACTAATGCAAATTTTTCTTTTTATTTAAGTTGCAGTAATCTATACAAGCGTCAATACAACAAAGGGCCATAAACCATAATCTGATTATTCGAAAATAATCGAAATGTTTACAAATGTGAGTAACTTAATAGTTAACAACAATTATTGATTTCGTTTAAATGATGCCAATTTCAGCAAAGGTCAAACAATATGGCAGAGAAAACTCCAACCACTTCACCATCGGATCTAAAGTTGCTCTCATTGGATTTTGAGAAAAAACTTTTAACATTTCAATTAGAGCAAGAGAAGATAAAGTCAGCAGCGGCTAGGGCAAATGTTGCGCCCTCTGATTATAAGAAAAAAATTGAAAAGTTACAAAAGGAGCTTAAGGAAAAGGAGAGTATAATAGCAAGTTTCGAATCGCAACCTTCAACTACAACTAATAATAATATTATTAACAACAATAATAACGCCATTGAAACCCCTTCATCACAGGGGGATCAGAATGTGTCTGATATGGCATTCAAAATCAAAGATTTGGAACAAAAACTTGCATCTTGTATGAAGGATAAGGAAAAAATTGCTTTACAATTGCAAACAAATGCCTCTGAGAAGCACAGCTATTTGGGCCTAAATTTTAAACTTACTATGGAAAAGCAATCTATGCAAATGGAAAAAGATAAACTCAATCAGCAAATTGAAGCTCAAAAAAAAGAAATAGAAACAATTACTAAGACAAAACAAGAAATAGAGGAAAATAATTTAAAGAACCTAAATGAGCTTCAAGCTCAACTTCAATCAAACCAAAAGGAAAGACTAAATTTATGCACTGAAAATCAACAATTGAAAGAAGAATTAAGTACGGCTAAGGGAAATATTACCAAGATTCAAGCAAATCATACCAAAGTTCGTAATGAATATGATGTTAAATTAGAGAATCTTAATGTTAACCTCGAGTCGAAAACATCTCAACTTAAGCAGCAGGAAAAAGTTATCAAAGAGCTTCGTAAGGATCTGCAAAACTATGGAAGTGGCGGTAAATTCAAAAATGTATGCACTGAAATCCAAGAATTGGGCAAAAATATGCAGCTTCTACTCGATAGCCAGTTTGAAGAGAAGGATAAAAAGATTTCAGCATTACAAAGTAATTTGAAAGATTTTAAATCATGCTCCATTTGTTTCGATGAAATGGAATCGTATGGCGATCATCGATCTGTATCATTGCCCTGTGGTCATCTCTTTGGGAGAAAGTGTATTAAAATTTGCCTTCAACAGGCCGCAAATTGCCCCAAATGTAGAAATCACGCGAATTCTTCTTGTTTTCGTAACATATTTCTTAATTAAAATTGATATTGTTACATTTTATTTTACATAACATTAGAAATAAGTATTCCATTATTAAACAATAAAATGCAAAAAAAAAACATCTTAAAGATATTAAATTTTGTTAAGATAATTTGAAAAATTAAACTGCAAGTCAAATTGATCTGCAAAAAAAGAAAATCGTAACATGCCATATAAATTTACATAAACATATATAAATATTGATTGACATTTATAAAAATTTAGTAAAACTTTCCTATTTGGAATCATAAGTATATGTATATACCTACATATGTACATGCGTAATCCGTGCATCAATTTCGATTGAGATTAAAATGATAAGCTAAAAAAGAAGAAATTTATATTTAAGTGATTTTTTAACTGAAAGCTGTTGTCTTTCTAGACTTTTCCATTTAAATGAGTTAACAGAAATACAAAAAAAAAAATAAATACATTTCTTTTAAAGTGCCTTATAGTTTCATTAGTTTTAATATTGTGATTCTCTAAAATGAACTATTTTTTGGTATGGTCGCGTTGTCACTTGAGGCTAACTTTACAAGCTGCAATTATAAGAAATCGTACTAACAATAATCATTATTTTGATCAATATTATTAATCTTCATTGATCATTATTTTTGATTTTTATATACTTTTTTCTTTCCAATCTTTCCAAAAAAAAAAAATACGGATTACTATCCTAGATTTCTACAGAGGCTAAATCATCTGATTTATGATAAAAATAAATAGTGAATCAATCTCTCATAAAAGAAGTTATACGTCTGGAGGGATAATTAGCGATGTCCTTCGCAAGGTGGACAAATATTCTGTTCAAAACAAAATTGATATTTTTCATAATGTAAGCTAAATTTTTTCGTATTGAACAAGCATACACGGGATCGCTTTAAGCGATGTTTAATACAGTCGGCCAAAAATGTTTTCGCACATCTGTAAACATTTTTACTTCAAAGTGTCAATTAGTTACATATTTTGAATAAAAAAAATAGTTTCTTTATAATTTACAGAACACAAACATTAGCTAACGACTAAAGAAATAAATAACATTAATTGATTAAACCAGTTAAATACGTAGTCAAACATTTTTGCCTAACTGTATGTACAATAAACATTTTTATTAAATGTATAAATAAGTTTTGTGGGAGGCTTCAGTTACTTTTTAGCTTTTACAAAGCGCGGAGCGTTGGCAAGGGACTCAAAATTAATTTTCAATATATAAAAAATTGAAATAAAAATTGTATTTCATAAAGTGTGTAAGAATTTATCTAAAGCGGAATCGGATAATTTGTAAATTGTGCAAAGTAAACTACAAAAAAAAATGTAGAAATTATTATCACTTGGAGTAAATACTTTTGAGTGTTTCTCATAAAATATTCTTAGTTCATTTCTATGTTAAATGATTAGACGATTAAGCATTTTATTTCGATGAACTTGGTTGAGCTTTTATTTCTTTCTAAGAAATTGGGGGTTATCTGTTGGTGAACAAATATTATGAATTTGGTCTATAATAATGTTTTATTTTTAAATTCAGACATGATGAATAATAACTATGAATATAGGATTCCTTACCAGCCCACTAGACAAGAATTTGCTGCAACTCTGGGGCCACCTGTTTGCTGTATGTAATTCCATATTAAACTATTTTTCAAATATATTTATTTGTTTTTTTTTTTTAAATTAAAAGGCATAGATCTTACCAATGATGTACCACAGGAATATTCCCTAAATTTAATGACATCTCAAATGTCAATGGTAAATCCAATTGAAGCTAATTTGTGCTTTAATGGTCAACAATGTCCATGTATGTACATATATGAATTGAAAATTAACTTCATTAAAATTTTAAAAAATTATTATTTAATAATATAGATGTGATTAATGAAAACAGAACTCCATTAAATTTGAATGGATTCCTAACAAATATATCAAATGAAAATCAAAATAATCTAAATTCTGCCTTAACTCGGGATAATGGATCCTTAAACAATCTACATAAACATCGTATGTACACACACAAACACATTGAACACAAAGTAATTAAGCTTTTTCTTTAGCTATAGATTTTCTCGATGATCACAATGTTTTTTCAATTTTGGGCGAATTGAATTCCACATTTCCAAATTCAAGATCTTCAGGAATAGCAACTCAAACTCAAATTGATTCAAGCATAATTCATTCTCAAAGAGATTATAATCAAATAAAAATGAAAATAATTAAATTATTAATAGCCCTAAAATCAACTATAAACGGACAAAAGAAAACTATTGCGGAACTTAAAGCTCAGTTGTTTAATGAAAAACAAATATCAATTTTTCGGGCTGAAGAGCAAAGACAACATAGTGACAAACAGCATCAAGCATTTGTCCGTAAGATCAATGAATTGGGAAAAAAACTAAACCATATGCAGAGTTTGACAAATGAAAGTCATAATCGAAAATATGCACAATTGGAACGTATTTTGGAAGAGGTAAAAAGACAAAGAAATAGCCAAATGGAATCCCAATTGAGCAATCCCTTTACAAACTGGAAATGTTCGATTTGTTGGGATTCAGAAGCATCAATTGAACATCATCCAATGGTATCACTAACATGTGGTCATATTTTTCACAATAATTGTATACAAAGGGCTTTGCTGGATTCCCATCAATGTCCTTTATGTAAACAACCGTTTAATTTCAAAACAAAATTATTTGTTGGCTAGAAACCATTTAAGTGTAAAAGAAAAAAATGTATAATTAAAGTAATAGTCTTTAATATTTTGTCTTCCTCATTGTAGTTTTTAAATATTTAACAAATATAACTTATAACATTATAATAATCCAACAACTTGACTCTTTAATCACATTGGTTTTTCCTTTTCCCTACGACGTTTGGCACTTTGCACTGTGCTCGAATAGCTTAGAGCATCTTTATCGAATTCCAATGGCATAATGCCGAGATCTCCACTATAACGATTTTTGGCAATTTGTAAATATTTTTTACCCCTCACCGATGTTAGACGTTTGTCCTGTATGATGAGGACATTGTCAGCCTCTTGAGTGGCTTTAGCTGTGCCAAATACCGAACTTGTCGTTAGGTCATCCTCCTGCCGCTCTTTCCGCGGATGCATAACCAATGTCACATGGACATTGTGTTTGGTGGCAAAACTACGAAAGGCCGCTATAATTGAATCTTGTTCCCAAAATTTATCACCCCGATAACTGGACACGCCCATCATAAACTGAAGATTATCAATTATCACATGCTGCACGTCATGAACGTAGGATGCATGCTCAATGGCTTCTAAGACCGGCTTAAGTGGCTGCTGACCATGAAATGTCATAAAGTAGAGCGGAATACGTTCGAACTCTGTGGCCCAGTGGGTGAACTCATTGAGCTTATCGTCCAGTGGATAACCAACATATTGACGCAACAATGTACTTGCCAGACGGGTATTCCGAATCTCAAAGGAGCCCCACAGTGTGGACACGCCCTGGATAGCCAAATCCAAAGAATATTCACTCATGAAAGTGGTCTTGCCGCTACCTGTGGGACCTGTCAGAATAGTTAGCTCACCACGACGATGACCCTTTAGCAATTTGTTAAGCACCGGAAAACGTTTCCACTTCACGCCATTGACTTTCTCAATGTTTTGCAGTTCGCTCAGTATATCATTGCGCATTGCATTAAAAGTGGTAATCGATCTGTGACGAACTGGCTGGGCTTTTGCCAAAATATGACGAAGATTAAGACGACGACGTTGAGCCAAATGCGGTGACGGTTCTGTTTCCGTTGGCCTAATGAGCAGGCAACGCTTGTCCTCTAGTTTCTGGGCAAACGTTCGAGCTGCATCCCAACTGTGTGAGGCATCGTAGTGCAACCAAAAGATTAACTCCTTGAAAAGCTCCAGTCCAGGCAAACATTCTTGAGGTAGCATTTTCAGTTCGAATGGCAGGCAGACAATGGAATCTTAAAAAACATAACCATTTCAATTGTCAAATATACCTACAATATTTAAGGACTTCTTACGCGTTTCTAAGTTCTGTATGGCAAGAACTATGAAATCCAACAGATTGCTAACCAGCACCGCCTTTTGTTTGCCCCCTCCATGAATAAGTAGACCTGAATTTGTTGCCTCCTTGTGGCTGATGGTTTCCTCACGGCGATCGCCGGTCAAATGTAAAACTTTCTCCCCCACAACATGTTGGGCAGCATTACGCAATTGAAAGACTAGCAGCTGCTCTTGAGGTTCCCATTGTGCTCCAATGGCGTTTAACTGTGTAGCCTTAAGACCCTTAATGGCTAGTAAATCACATGCTTCCTGGGAGACACTAGTAAGATTAATATAACGAGAGGTAAACACGGGTTGCTTTTGACTCAGCCGTTGATATCCAGTGGGTGAGGTTAATTGATAAGCCGGCAGTATTTGACTTAGAGAAGATTTCACTTCACAGTTCGGACAGACGACGGTGCCTGAGACAAGAAACACCACATTAATTGCCATGAAATTCTTTTTTAAGAAAGAAACCTCACCAGTTCGTTTATTTACATAGGCCCATCGTGCGACTAGTCCTTGTCCTTTGCATGCCACTCGTTCGGGTTGAAGGTCTTTTGTGTTACGTGCAGCACACAGCCGGCATTCCAAATGCAAGCACGTGTGTCCATCCTTATGCGGCACATTGTTAAATCGGAGCTGTCTTTTAAAATCTATATATTCTTTGGCATCTAATGCATAATCCGTGGTCTCAGTCTGTGTGGCATAATACTTAGTTAAAGCTTTGGATTTGTTGCTATTTAAATTAAAAAACAGTTTGACTGAAACGGCGCGTCGCATTTTAGTGTTATCGATAGCATCCAGACCAGATGATATTAAATAAATATCAAAGAAGCTTCGGCTGTGCCGAAGTTTATATACCCTTGCAGTCCATGGCCATAATATTTTTACATGTTCCAAACTCTTTTTCTGTATCTGAATTCATTAATGCACAGAACCTTTCAAATATCATTTAAATTTCTTCTTCCCCCTCCCCTTTTACACGCTATGTTTATGATATAGTGGTCCGATTCTGCCAATTTTCATACTTTATTTTTCCCAACTCAGCTTCTCATGCTGATCAAGAATATATATACTTTATAGGGTCGGAAACGTCTCCTTCTGTGCGTTACAAACATCTGACAAATTTTATAATACCCTCTGCAAGGGTATAAAAATGGCGGGCACTTTTAAATAATCGTGACAGCAGGCCTTAAATGCAATAAACGAAATTCATATTCATAATAAAATCAAACACAATCTAACATAAACATGGTGTATCCTTCAATTCAACAATACTTTCGTTAATGAAAATGCAGAAGAAATAATAAATTCCTTTAGACACCACAAGTGAAAAATCTGATATTTCTTCTTAGTTCTAATTAAAACAACATAACATACATATTGAAATATTTAAATTTATTTTACTTCTTTAATAAAAAACCAAAAACCTAGACAATTTAGGTGAGTTTTTCAGCATCAATTCCATTACGTTAAGATGGTGGAAACTGCAAATATAAATATAAAGAACCAATTATAAGTATTTTTATGATTAAAAATATTAATTAAAATGATAAAAAATAAGTTGAAATCAGACACCTTTGACCATCATTAAGTCGAAACTTTCTGGTGGAAACCGCAAAAGGAAATTAAAGTAATCATCATTTCAACTAAATTGCAAAAGCATTTTCCTAATAGTATTTACCTTTATGCTTCCCAAAGAACAGCTATTGCAGACATAACCTCAATCGGGCCAGCACATGTCTGACACTTGCATGTTCCTGAAACAGAAACAAATTAAAATTAATTAAAATGACACTAGATTGTATTTACAATAATAATAACAGTTTTTAATATCAGTTTATGAACATTGCAGCACGAGTCTACTAAGAACAGGTCTGTGTTATAAATTCATCATGCTATTGTTATAAATTATTATTCTTTTCTCTTTTTCTTACCTCTTATGTCCAAAGAAGTCTCAAAATATCAACTCCACGAGGAGTGACCTGGATTAGTTTTCATCCCTACAAAAGAAAGACACGTTTTTTAGTTAATAAGGCTATCATAGTAAAGTACATTTATAAGATTAGATATAAAAATGTTGCCATCAGCCGCCAAATCATCTTTAAATGAACAAATTATAGTTCAATTAAACATTGAAAAATACAATGGAAAATCGAGAGAATCTGTTCGTTTCAGTCTCGTCATCAGTCTCATCATTGGCAACACTTCCACTTATTCACTATTTAATAATTGCTATTTTGTACTAATTTCAAGACTTACCATTCTCTTTAATTTTTCAAAGTAAAATTTAAACAAAGTAAAATTTAATTACAAGAAACACGTCTGCACGTGGCGACATAACCAAAAATAAAGGAACAAAAATGAATTCGCCTTAAACTTTTTGATTATTTCGCCTTCAAAAACTGGATCATTTCGCCTTAAAAAATTGATATTTTCGCCTTAAAAAATGATATTTTCGCCTTAAAAATATTATATTTTCGCCTTAAAAAATGATATTTTCGCCCTAAAAAACGATACTTCGCCTTAGTGATTATTTTTGGGCAATGTTTTCCGATGTTTTGTGACATATCGATGTTTGAAAAATTCGCTGGTCGTTTAAGAGCTTTTCCACCTAATGCCAAATCCTTGCCTATAACAGGAGAAAAGAAAATAATCTAAACAAAAAATGAATTCGGAATCAATTTGAAAGCTTTGATTTTTAATTGCACTTACGAAAATTTTCATTTTGAGTAGTTTTATGTTTGAAAAACGAACCTAAACTGTATAATTACAAACAAGGCAAAAATGTATAAAAAATTTAAGGTTGTTAAAAAAATGAGTAAGTTTAATTGTTTATATTAACTTGCCAACAGGTTCTAGATCGAATGAAAATATAAAAATAATTAAAAATATTAATTGCGTTTTAGCATGATACTATTTAAAACGAATACATCTTGCTTGAAAAAAAAAATTGGTAAAGATTCTTTAGAAGTTCCACAAGAAATGTTATTTTATTCCTTAAAACGATAACTTGATATTAATTTAAAATCAAAATTAAAAGCATTAATGTGAAATGTTACTTTTCAAAATCGGTTTAAACTTGGAGTCACAAAGTTAAGTGTTTTTAAGAATTTTTTAATTAAATTTTTCTTGCGATGCTATATTTTGATAAATAAATAAATAAACGCGCCTCATGGCGCGGGGCTGAGTATAATATTTCAAAAAGAGTCCTTACACTAACTATTGGTCCAGGGTATATCAAGGTTCAGTAATAAGAAAGTAAGTAGTAATTATAACATAATATTTAAAAGTAGTAATTATTACATATTGAATATTAATCATGTGAGATAACAATATGAAAGATCGACTTTTTCGTTTACCATAAATAATTTGATTATTTAGTTGGCAAAATTTCTTCAAAAAATATTTAAAATAGTAGGGTATAAAAGAAAATGCTATTTTGGAAAAAAAGGAAAGTTTGGAGTTTTTATTACTTAAGAGCCTAAGAGTTTTTACTCAAATAAAATTACAAAATTTCAATGGATCCATCAGCATGTCCAAAACACTTTTTGTTTTATTAAGCCAGGAATTCACTGACGTTGAAAATGTCTTTCTTAATCAATGAGATTTAAAACAGGCAATGTTTTCTTTTATATTCTTTATACTGAAAACCGCGTTTTTTCAAAATCCCGCTTATTTTTAAATCGATTATCCAACACTCATTTCGGAATTGTACAGTACTGCAATGTGCAAATCGATAACCCACAATCGATAATCGCTGCAGACAAACAGCTGACTTTTGTCGTGGAAAAAAGAAATTTATTTTTTTTTTATTCATAATAATTTTTGATAATAACTAAATATTTATAATTTATGGCTCCGCAGCCTGTGGTTACGGGCTTATCGCCCAAGGAGGGACCACCTGGAACAAGAGTCACCATACGTGGTGAATTTTTAGGGACGAGAGCACAAGATTTAATTGGTAGGCGTAGTCTTGTTTTTAATCATAAACCAATCGCTTAGATTCTTTCTTCCATTCAGGCTTGAAGATTTGTGGTTCTGATTGTTTATTATCTGCCGAATGGAAGTCAGATAAAAAAATTATAGCCCGCACTGGTCCAGCAAAGGGTAAAGGCGACATCATAGTTACAACTCTGAGCGGTGGAGTGGGCACATCAACAGTACAATTTCGTGCTTACCATGAGACGATCGGGCCTCTAAAGGAGTCCGCAGTATGGATAGAGGAGTCTCCTTCACAGAATTTTGCATGGGGTCGCCGGACTTTGACACAATCCGGTCTGACGCAGGAGGATCCGTTGGGTTTGTCCATTGAGGGCAATGAACAAAAGATACCCGAAGATTTGCGAGATTTATTCCCCGATGCATGCGGTGACTTGGCACAGGAACACTTTTCACCAGCCTGGTTTTTGTTGGAAAATCATTTGGCCACTTCCTTTGAGGACTTAAAGGCCGGCTTGGCTTATCTCAAAAGGAAAGTGGAGAGCCAGAAAGAAGGCCAATTGTCGTTCTTAAAATCTAATGCAGGGTCTGTGATCGATCAGTTGGATACACTGATGAACATTAGGGATAAGTTGCAGGAGGATATCCAGTTGCATGGAAATGAACCGCTTAATGTTTTGGAGGAGTCTATTGAAAGTGAGTAGAGACCAAAACCTAAAGAAAAAGCATTATCTAATTGATCTCTGTCACTTGCAGATTCCATAAGCGAGTCGCAAAAGATATTTACGGATGTGCTTGTGCGCAAGGAAAAGGCAGATTCCACTCGATCGGTTCTGTTTGCCTTGTCCCGACATAAGTTTCTCTTTTGCCTGCCAAACTCAGTGGATCGGCGTGCCAAGGCGGGTGAATATGATATTGTGGTCAACGATTATTCCCGAGCCAAAAATCTCTTTGGCAAAACTGAGATTCCCATATTCCGTCGAGTCTTGGAAGAGGTCGATCAACGTATTCTGTCCATACGTAGGCAATTGCATGAAAAGGTTGTAAAGATGCCGCAAAGTGTGGAACAGCAAAAAAAATTGATCAAGGCTTTGACTAGCTTGGAGCTGCAGCAATCGGGAACGCCAATTGGCGATAGGTTGAGGAACACGGATCCTGCCTGGGATGCTATTGAGGCCAGAGCCAAGTATTTGGAGTCTACGTTTCGTCAGACCTTTGATCAGCATGCCAACAAAGATGCAGCTGGAACCCAGGAGAAACCAAAAGCTCGTGATCCTAGTCAAACGCCAGCTCGTGTGAATTTCTGCGAAGAGATTTGCGATATAGCAGCCTCTCAGCTGCCGGATCTTTGGCGACTGGGTCAGCTATATTTTACTGGCGAACTGCGTGGTCCCCACGATCCGAAACCTGGAGATTTTAAGCGAATGATTCTTAATGCAATTGAGAAATTCTGTGTGTACCTAAGGTTGGCCATACTGATAGCGGGTGATCAGCGTGCTTTGCGTCAGTCTAGTGGCTTAGCCTGGCCCATAGGCTCCGCCTCGTCCACGCATCAATTTCTGCCCTGGATTCCCCAATGTTTGCGCTATACACGAATTGCCTATGCCACTTTGATTACCTTGGATTTGCCGTCCGAAGCCTTGGACATTATACAGAAACTGATCGATGAAGTGCGTCTATTTAGTTTCTCTATTATTTTTAAACGGGCCACAGATCGTTGCAAGAAATTGGGTTCTCAAGAGACCTGGGAATTGGGCGTTGAAGATTATCCAGGAGCCACACTCTTGCCATCGGCTGTAGAGTCTCTACTATTGGAAACATTGGAAGAAGTTAATTCTGTGTGCATGCAACCAGAAGTCAGAGAAGGTAATCTTCTCGAGCCACAGTCAGATGGCCAGCGCGAGGTTTCGCAACGACTGCAAGAGTTTCTGTCTGCCTTCAGTGGGGTCATTGAAGAGCTGGCCTTTCATTCCCATGACGAAGAAACGCCCACCCACAATGTGTCCCAGTTGCTAGGCTTTCCGAATGCTCAGCAACCGGATTCGGTGGCCCACAGCGGAGGAGCGGCTGTTACTTGGGAGCAGCGTATGCTCTGTTGTCTGGCCAACTACGCTTACTGCAATAAGAGTTTCTTTCCTCATATAGGAGATATTTTTGTACGTTTTGGTTATCCCTTGCCAACATTGGCCATCGAAACTTCACGCTACACGGTTAATCAATTGTTTACCAATCTCCTTGAGGAATATGTAGAGCATAAGGGCGACCCACTGGTGGGCACAATTGAGCCGTCCATGTATCTGGGCCCCTTTCAATGGGATCATGAAATGGAAATTGGCCAACTCAGGCCGTATGCCCATGAATGTTGTGATAATTTGATTGGTGTCTACTCGGAGATCTACAGCATTTCGCCGGCCCTGCTACGTCCAATTTTGGAGTCCATTGTCCAGACCATATCCGAGGAATTGGCCCGTCTGATGAGTTGTGTGCAGAGATTTAGCTATACGGGCGCAATACAGGCTCATGTGGATATACGTTTGCTTAGGGATGCCCTCGAATGTTACTCCAATGAAACGGCCAAGTGAGTAAATTCGCTAATGCCTATCAATTAAATTTTTTGTTTATTTTTGCTTTTTTGTAGAAATTATTTCCTTGAGGCTCTGGAGGCCATTAATCCGCCCCTGAATGGCGAGCAAAAACGAAAGGCCGATGAGATTCTGGAACGTGTGAAACGAAATATGCGACTGCAGTTGCTCTGCTTTAGTGTTAAAGAGCCCTAGAATATCATTCCATGCATGCAAAAAAAAAAAAAAAACAGATTCAGTTGAAGAATATTAAATTCATTTACATTGAATTTGTCGTGCGAACTAAAAGTATAGAATTTATTATTTAAATTTACTAATTATTAATCATTTATTATTTTTTAATAAATTTGCCAACCCAAAACTATTTAGTTATGGGGTTTTAAAAAAGGTTTGCTTATTCTTTATTTAAAAACAACTCAAAATTATTTTGTATATTGCCGAAATATTTTATTTTTTAGCAATTAATTTCGTGAGTTGTTGTTAAAATTAGATTTTAAAATCAAAAGAGAAATTGCTGCCTTCCGCTTCGTATTTGTTGGCCAATTGTTTGATGGCCTCTTCCACATTGATTGTATTGAATTTCTCTTGGACACGCTGCTTAATGGGATTCTCGATGGCATCCATTATTTGGTAACGCAATAAATTTGGTAATACATTCACCACAAACTCCATGACATAGTCCATGGTGCCGGCACCATCGCATCTCACTTGAATGTTGCCCATATCGAATTGGAGGTCATTGATCTGTGGACGTTTTCGTGTGTCCAGTGATTGGCTGATGCCTATGGTGGCACGAATATGTTGCACGGTGAACTGTACATGACCCACACGTGTCATCATGCCTAAACCGACCTCCCATTGACCAGCGCCGGTCACTTGCTGTGTGCCAATTTGGACACATAACGAAATTGTATTGTTTTCCATGCCAGCTGACATATTGCCAACACGATAGAAACTAGAGATACCATTGATCCATGTATGCGATAGTTGGACACTAAATACACCAACTGTTCTATTCATATCGGGCACATGATATGGATCATAGCCCATGGCGCGTACCTTTTTTCTAGCCTCGGCAATGGCGCTATCCAATGGAGTTATGGAATTGGGCAGACGACGATCACCCATCAATTTTTCTATATTTGCATTGATCTCTCCACGCAGCTGCTTATCGGCTTCCTGAAGCATAAATGGTTTCATGGCATCAAATACCAGATTTGGTGCAGAATTCACAATACCCTGGAATACTGTGCCAAGGAATCCAAGATTTTGGAAATCCATAGCCATATCGGCAAATGTAATATCCATTTTAATGCGATCCGTAGTCAGATGACCATCACGCTCCACGGCCAATGTTGCAGTGGCCTCCACATAAACCTTCTTCAGTACCACGGTGAACGGGCCATTGGCCTTGGAGAAGAAGCTACTCAGAATGTAATTGCCCTTCACATTCATTTCATCCAATTGAATGCCAGCTTTCACCTGAAGGAAAAGTTTATATCAGCTGGTCTGTTATGGATTAAAAAAATGACCCACCTGTAGGTCCTTAAAATCGGCATTAATGCTACTAATACGAAATTTGGACAAACCATAAGCCTTCACTTGCATCATATTAAGATTTGCCATGCCAAGACTCTTTTTCATATCGGGCACCTCCATGGGATCAGGAACTGGTACTCCTGGCAAACCCACTGGATCCGCTTGCTTAAAATGTTCTAGAACGGCCTCCAACTGAGCAGCGACACGATTTTGAGTTGCATTGATATTATGGGCATCATTGGTTTCACTTCCTCCATCCTGATCCACAGCAGCCACCTCTGTGACATAAAGACAAAGGTCAACACTTGATCAAGGGTTTTGAAAATAACATTGTGACGTCATATACCATTTGCCTCCCGCTGTGTGGTCGCCGCACCATGTGCCAGCAATCCAATCCCCATCAAGATTACTATCAAATTGTACATCTTCCTCGAAAGATTTGCTGATTTACAATGAAATTCTTATCAGTTTTATAAAGGAAACACAGTCAGCGTCTCTGACTCTGTCCACACTTGACCACTCGCATACGAAAACTGACTACGCATTGAGTTAATCAAGAGATAATGTGATGAGCCCAATGGCATCCCAGATTCTAGATGCTTGGTGCTTATCTAAGGGTCGCCCGAGCCGAGTTGAGCGAAATCGTCGTCGATTAAAGTCGAAATTGAGTGTGAATGGAGAAGAGGCAAATGACTTTAGCTAGATGATTAAGAAATCTCTCAAAGAAGATTAAGATGGACTTGCATATTAAAAAAAAAAAACATTTTCTGATATACTATTAGATTAGTTTTTGTTATTTTGCTTTCAATATCTTAAAAAAAAATTTATGAATTTATTTTGAAATACATTATTCGATTTTTAAGATTATTCGACCGCAAGAGAAAGATTAGACATCTGATACCTTTACCTTACCTTCTTGATCCTGAGTTGTGAAATACGTCAAGAGTGTTCGTTTTGAATAGAAGTACTTGTTTAAGTGATTTGAATACATGAATCGATAAATTTTTAAAAAAGTCTAGGGGTTAAAATTTTCCCAGCATATGGATTCTCTTGAATCGGCCATCTATTAGATAGGATCTGTGGCCAAGTAATAATATATGAATTTACATACCTATGTACCAATTTAAAGAGTAGTAGAGTTTAAAGTAATCCTACGTCTTGTGCTTTGAGTTGGAAAAAGCCATAACCTTAGATAATGATCTTTGTCTTTAAGACTAAAATTGATTGCTCAATCTGATGTTTAGTTTTCTGATTTTAATTGTAAGAATAAAGGTATAACTTTCGAAAACAACTTAAAATATTAGTTATGATTTAAGAAACTAACGCGGTTTCCGATCATGTTAAAAATATTCAGTATAACTGTGTAATTTTCAAAAATACAAATATAATTCATATTAATATGTATATTAAAAAATTTTTACCCCCCATTAAAATCAGAAAAAATTCAACTTGAACACATTTTCAAAAAAAATTAATTTATTTTTGCCAATTTATAGCAAATATCGATTTTTTATATAATATATTTTCACGTGCCAAAAAAAAAGTATTCATGCTCAAAAAAAGTTCCTTAACCTATGAAAAAAAATTGTCTTACAGGTATAAAAAAAATTTTCTTAAAGATATGAAAAAAAATTGTCTTATAATTATGAAAAAAAAATTGTTTATACACTTTTAGTTGTACATACATCATATTTTTGGTTAATGGAACATCGTTGTTCGATTTCATATATTTTTTGCTTGGCAATTATTTTAATGACCAATTGCAATTTTCATTGAGACTTAATACTATACAAAAAAATTTGTAAAGGATAAATATTAGCCGTAAGTCTTTCGCAATCTTTGAGACCTCCAAAATGTTTTTTTTTTAATACTTTGGAATACAAATTGCTTTAGTCATATAACGTTAAGAACCCGTTGGGAATCTGGGACAATTAAAAAAAAAAAACATATTCTTAGTATTGATTTGTCTGTACTCTTTGAAAGGGTACAAATTAAATCAATAGGTCTACCAATTTCAGTACTAAATAGACAGCCAATATGAAACTGGTTTACGACATTATCAATTCAACATTAATACGATCAAAATAAGTTACGGGGACATGGCTTTGGATTATAAACGACATTTGCTATATATATATTTTATATATAGTCTGCACTGCCCTACATATATACCCTTCCGCACAGGTATTCAAAAAAAAAAAAAAAAAAAAAAAAAAGAAAAATCGAATTTGCAATCTATACATCAAGGTCCCTTTTTCAGATCAATTGACTTGATCTTACAAATCATCTGAACCGGACATAATATCCTCGAACAAAAAATGAGCCGTTTCAGTGGCTGTCAAACTGTCGCCAGGACAGGCATCCTCATTCTCGTCGATATTCTTGATTTCGGGAGAGAAGCATTCGGTTTTCACATGATTGCCACATAAGCATATTGCGGTATGGAACTATTGCCCGAATCCTTGTTTTGCAACTGGACACGCTGGAATCCATAATTGGCTGGATCGATGGGGACATCGCCTTGGAAAATATTAAAACCTGCAGATGGGAGGAAAAAGAAAAATATTGGAATTATAATATGAGCATTTGGTTTGATCAAGTGAAATTATAAAATTAATTTTCTACCCAACTAATCTGCAAGGATCGGACAACTGTGGATTGAGGTATGAGAGAAGGATTGAGATGTGTGAAAAGGAACTTGTAAGGATTAAAATCGAATCATAATATTGAACAAAGGAATAGAAATTATTAAGAACTGGATTTTCATGTTTTCGAATACTGAATTTCCCCCACACATAAATAGGCAAACGAAAAAAAACTTTAAACTTGATGATATTTATGAATTCTGGGTACCTCAATGTCGTCTCTTGAAGTTTTACTTTTTAGGAATTAGTTATTTGTAATCTTACATTGCATTTCATTATTCTCGTTCTGGACAAGCACAAGAGGATGCTGCGATTGTTCCGGATTACTTAGAGCCACCAAAGTTAAGCCCTCCAAGCTCCTATTCGATGCATGAGAAGTAGTAGTAGTAGTAGTAGGAGGAGGAGGAACTGTCTTTTGTTCTTCTTTTAGAGCTATTATCTCGGATTTTAAATTCGCCAATATTTCATCATCGTCTTCATCATGGTCATCATCATCCATTTCATCGTCGGTATCAATGTAATCTTGCTTATGAGGATTATTACAACCCTGGCAGGAGCAATCGGTGCAGCTATTACCATTGATGTAGCACCAGCAACGATTATTGCGACAAGTTTTGGGAGTACTTGGTCCAGAGATACCACAACGGCAATGTTTGCGCTGCTTGGGATCGGCTGCTGCTGATTTGTTGACCTTGCCTGCCGAGCTTTTTGCTGCAACCGAGACGGGTTGACGTTTGGGGGATTCTTCATTAACTGGCGGTTGCACCTGCACCGAGGTTACAACGGTAGCCGTTTGTTTGCGTAATCTCATATGAGATGAACTACTCTTCTCCTCTTCTACTAATTGGGCATGCTTTCGTTTGGAGACGACGACACGCTCTTCCTCTTTCTTGACAGGCGTCACTGCCGCCGCCGGCAGACGTTTCTCTTGGTTTTCCTTGGTTACAGCCGTAGGTGGTTTATCCTTGGTAACCGTCTCCTTGACAGCCGCAGCCAATTGATCCTTAAAAGCTACAAGCTTATCCTCCTGTTTCTCCATGGGTGGCTTTTCAGCTGCTTGGTTTAATGATTTTTCCTTGGATGTGATGGCCAACTTTTTCATCGCTGCAATAGACTGTTTCTCCTTATCTTTGTTATCCACAGGAGGCTTCTTTACTGGTTTAACAGCTGCGGCGGAGGCAGAAGCAGCAGGAGGAGGAAGGATCTTCTCCTTGGAGACAGCTGTCATAACAGGTTTAACTGGGACAACTGCAACGCTACTTTTCTTAGGTTTGGCAGCAACTGGCTTCTGCTTCGACGTAGGAACAGACGTTTCCTTAGCTGCAGAAGACATCGGCTTCGCATTAGCAGCATCAGGATTAGGCTTTTCCTTGAAAGAAATAATCTCGGACTTTTCTGGAATAGCCACAACCACATTCTCCTTGGCAGGAGTAATTGGCTTTGGGTTTTTCTGTACTAAGGCTTGATCTGGAACTAAATCAGATGTGTTATCTAGTTGAACTAACTGTCCGATTAAGAGCTGTGAATCTGTATCACCATATGATGTATCAGATGGATCGGGTAATACATAAGTATAGGTGCCCTCTTCAATAGTAGTTACAGAGCTGATCCCAGACGAGAAATTCAATTGACTCCAATCCGGAGTTACCAGGGATTGCGGTTTGGCTTTGGTTACCAGAACCTGACGCTGCAGACCAACACGCGATCCCGTGGGCAATAATGGAATGGGACTACCAAAATGATGATGCTCTGCGGTGGCGGCTTCCACCTCAATCTCCATGTCACTAATGGACATCTGTTCGGGCAGGGATTGAGGAAAATGCAAGTCTGGTGTAGTGGCTGTCGAGATATTTGGGGTCTCATCTGGCAAAGATGAAACCAATGTCTTAAGAGTTGAAAAATCCGGCTCAAAGAGAAACATATCCCGTATATCATCATACTGTGATCCCTCCACAATAAACTCTTGTACACTCTTTGAAGGCAATTTGATGCGCGGTTTATTTGTATTACTTGTCACCTCAATCTTTTGATTCTCTAGTTGGTGATAGAATCCCGATTGCAGGATCTGGACACACAGTGTCTTGTAGCAAAGCAATTGCAGGGTCATGGCACGATCTTCCACGTAGATTTTATAATCAGAGCAATCATTACATTTTGGACATTTGGGGCTGAGACGCTTTTTTCCACGTACACATAAACGGCACACAAAATGATCACAATGATGTCCCTTTGGCTGATAGGGATCGACCAGTAGTTTGCAACAGACCACACAGGCCAGAAGCTGGCGCAGGTCACCCAAGGCTGTGCAGAATTTATTGATGCGACCCAGATTGAGATCGGACATGGAACGCATCGAGAGATCCAACAGTCGTGCATAAGCCGACTGAGCTGCGGCCATTCTGAGTGTGTGTGTGTGTGTGTTTGTAACTGTACGAGAGGATGTGCCGCTTCCTTTTTGTTGCTTCTTTGACTAGTTTGTTGTTGTTGGATTCCCTGTCAATTATGTATAAATTGACCAGCAATTTCTCTTCTCTCCACCGGCTGTCTCCTATTACCACCTACGCATCTTACGATTTTTCTTTCCTTTTTGTTTGTAGTGGTTGTTGTTGTTGTTTCACTTAGCTGATATTTTCTTAGATTTACTTTACACGTGCAAAAAAAAAAAAAAAAAGGTTTATGTTTATATATGTGTCGTGGAATCAATGCATTATTATTACTATAACACACTATAATACTTTAAAAAAAAATTCACTTAAAAAAAATATTAAAAAAAACACAAAAAAAAAAAAAAAAAAAAAATTACCCAAGCAACAACATCCTCTCAGCGTGAGCACAAAAACAACAATAATTCGCCCTACAATTTGTTCGCCTTAAAATTTTATAATTCGCCCTAAAAAGTTGATGCTGTTATCGAAAATTAACAGAGAATGTTAATTCAAATGCAAATGTTAAATTTTAGTGTGAACGTATTGTGCAAGGTTTTAATTACTCTTAAATTGAATTACTCCTAATTAATCCATGGCATATGTATGAATTTTAGAAAGATAAGCATTATAAATATTAAGTCAATTAATCTCCTGAAAAGTTTGTAATAAGCTGATTTTCTATTAAACCTTTCGTATTCGTTTTTATTTTGAAAACTTCTCGTCGGACTAAACAGACGTAAGCGTGTAAAAATAATCCCTTAAATATATTCATAAACAAGAAAGATTGCTTTTATTTATTGACCTCGCGCCGGCTTATAAAAAGTTTGATAAAAATCGAAATATTCGTAATAGAACAATACTATTTTAAAAATGTTTAAGTCTTTAATACCAAGGATCATTTTGAGCTTAACGCCAGACAATAACAAAATTAACCAAATATGTTTTTTGAAATTTTGAAAACTTTGCAAGTCTCTTTACCTGTTAGCTGTCACAGCGACTTAACAGCGACTTAAACTTAGTAATGTATCTGTTAAAAGTTACAAAGCGCGTAAATAAAAAAATACGTATAAAAATTTAAATATTCACAATATAGTTGTTGTATTTTAGGTAAATAAACATATATATACAAATGCATAGACAAATAACAATAGCTAAAGTGACAGTAATGTTAATTAAATGTACATTTTAACGATAAATGGAAAATGCCTGGCACAAATCTGTAAGTAGACTTTAAGTTTCTTAAAGTGATTAATGGGTCGATTTTAAGCTAAATAACTTATTTACTAGTCTTGAAATAGTCCATTCCTAATACCTTCGCTCCTCCTTCTCGTTGACCTTTGATAAAGGCTGATAACTGGGATTTGAGAAGGCGTCTGTTGTTGCGCCAGTTGCTGGCGTTTTGGCGAGATTTTTACGTGGTGGCTTCACATTTACATAGTTCTCGTTGTCCCCATTGAGTTTCGTCTCCACATGATGACGAGGCGAGGGTGTGGGCGTAACGTATTGTTGCTTCAGGACTTGAGGAAATCGTCTCTGCTGAGCCGGACTGTTGTTGGACTGATCGCCATCCTCTGAGTTGGACGAACGATGCAACATGGGTATCTCCTCGGGTGCCCGATCAGCCGCATCCACTGTGGGCAGACCATTCTTCTTGCGCAATGGCTTATGGGATCCGCCATCCATGTTATTCGATAGAGTCGGTGAGTGCTGCTGACGAACTGTATCTGGGAAGGTGAAAGAGGATGTTTCGTTGGTTTCTTTGGATGAGAAATCCGGGAAATCTGTAAATTTGACAGCATTTTCATCGCTTTCAAGACGGGTGGGTGAAAAAATGGCGGTGCCAGAGACTGTACTGGGTTCCTGATAGTCATCGGGAAACTCTTCAATGCCTGTGCGATGGTGGATTAGTGGTGGTGGTGGTGGTGCATGTGGGTTGTAAATATGATATATATATATATATGAGTTGCAGATTTAGTTACCAGCATCCAAGCTAATGATAAGAATAAACTATCTATCGTTATACTCACGTATATCTGGCACCATATGTCCATTTACATAGCGTGGACGTTCCGGTGCTGGCTCATCTGGTGAACCCATTAAAGCCAGGTAGTCAGTGGGTTGCGTCTTCATATATTGCATGTTTGATTGCATATATGGATTGTTCAGATCCAGGTAGTGCTATGGGAAGACAGGTAAAATATATTTTTGAAAATTCTGTTTCGCAAATTTATGACAGTTTAATATCCTTACGTTGGCTACATCCTCGGTCAACATGCTGGCAAAGCGTCGCTCCAGCTCATTGAACAATGGCCGACTCTCGGGGCTAAAGAAAAAAGGACCAAATTGAATTTCGATTTTCTTGTGCAACAACTTAATTGCCTCTACCTCTTTCTCCAACATTCGAGCATAATCTCGTAAAGTTCACCATTTGCATACGGTGGCTTTTCCATACGATATCCATCGTTTAGTTTGTTAAACAACTCCTGATTGGGATCAATACCCGGATAGGGAACCTTGGCCAGTGAGAATAATTCCCACAACACAATGCCAAATGACCAAACGTCACTGTAGGTGCTGAAAACTTGATCGCTTAGAGATTCCAGTGCCAGCCATTTGATGGGAAGTTTTGCACTCTCTAAAAAAAAAAGTATTGCCAACGTTTATATAACCATTTAATTATGAATATGTTTAGTTACCTGATTTCTTATAGTTATCACCACGATACATTGATCGGGCTAAACCGAAATCACAAATTTTAACCACATTATCTTCGCATAAAAGTATATTACGAGCTGCCAAATCACCATGAAGAACTTTCTTCGATGATAGATAATCCATGCCACGGGCGACCTGAAAAGCCCAGCTGACTAGATCGCTGGTGGTCACTGACATGGCTTCCGTTGAATCGGTCTTGTAGTTGGATCGCCATGCAGGCTGTATTGAGTTATTCGACATTACATGATCATCTGCGTAAAAGCAAAAAAAAAAAAAAAAAAAAAACATTTATATAGAATCTGCCGAGTATATGTAAAATCTTTGATCCTTACCCTCTGGGACTGTTGTCATTACTGTGGCCTCTGTGGCACATGTATCCATCTGACGATCATAACTATACCCAGCGGATCCTGGACGACCTGCTCTTGTGCCCGATCTGGGATCATTTTCCGAGTTTCTGCGATGAGTTTGGGTATAGTTGTTGTTTACAGAGTTCATGTGATTGATATATGAATGGTTCGGGAAACCAACGTTAGCATACTTCAAGCCACCATCACTGTTAAGATGTTTTGTTTTTTTTTTTTTGTTTTTTTGGTTTTGTATCACAACAAAAAGAGAGCGAGTAGACACAGAAAGAAGATACCACAACCAGGCACAACAACCACAGGCAATACATTATTATATATGGGCGGAGGGTGTAGGTGTATTTGATGTTGTATTAGTGTGTGTGTGTGTGTAGGCAGAGAGTAAGTCAATCAGGAGAACAAGAATAGAGTTAGTCAACACATCATTAATAGCGACACGTTTTTTTTTGTTGGGTTAGTTTAAAACATTTATCAAGTGCAACAAAATCTACTTACCGATGCAGTTCAAAATTATCCGAAATACGCTGGGTCATAATGGTTGGATCGATGCGATCATTTGTGGGATTTATCTGATTGATATAACACTTGCGATTGCGTAATAAAAAGTTTTGCACATTACCAAAACGGCAATACTCCACAATGACCATTAGTTCACCTTTAGTTTTGGTAATAAATTCAGTTAATTGATTGTATTTAGAAAGTAAAACAATAGAGCTTACGTTTTGCAATATTCTTGGTAACAGCGCCCAAAAGGTTAACCACATTTAGATGCTGGCCCAAATGTACCATGATCTTCAGCTCAGAGACCAGGGCACGCACTACCTCATTGTCGGCGGTACGTTTAACCATTTTAACAGCAACTATTGTTACCGCATTCTCATGGCTTATGCCCTCAGCTTCGCCCTTTAAGACCACACCGAATGCTCCGGCTCCAAGTTGTTTGCCTAATTTCAGTTTCTCTCGTGGAAATTCAAATTCACGATTATAGGGAAGCAGATCCGCTTGTTCATCCAAAGATAGGGCCGGATTTATGTGCTCAACGGCACCTTCCTCAAAGTTAGCGAGACCAGCGGCCTTCAATTCCAAGTGTCGTTTCCGTTCCTGTCGATAACGTACAGCCAAAAAGGCACAGAGAGCGATTAGAGCACTAAAGAAAAAGACAACCACCCATATCCAGGTCTTTTTGATGCCAGGCATATCTAAACAATAAAAGACAAGTCAGCAATCTTCTCCTTTCTATGGATAATAGTTTCAATATTACTTACTCGCTATGACCACTGTGACGGAATTTTCAATTTTACCCAAACGATTTTCCACAACACATCTGTAGAGGCCATCGTGTTTGGGATACAGATGTGTGATCAAGAGTTGGGAATTATTTTCCAGAATATGCGTCAGATTGGTCTCATGCAATTCCGTATCGTCCTTGTACCAATGGACCGTAGCCTCAGGAATTGCCTTGGAGCGGCACTCAAGTGACAATGATTCACCAAGATTTCGCTCAATTTTCGAATTAGCATTCAAATTGGTATACTCCCATTGAGGAGACTGAGGATCGTGAACAAAAACATCTATCTCACGGGACTCATATTCATGCGATTGCATTATATGTTTGGCCCGGCATTGATATGTACCACTATCCTTGTCTCTAATCGGATTGAAATGAATGGTCCTCTTATACGAGTATTTCGTAGTGCTTTCTGTAATTTTGAGATCTAAAAAAGATACGGATTATGTTATTTATTCGAGACTACTATTAGACATTAAAGATATGAAATTTACCATCAGTTTCTGAGATGGGTTGTCCATTTTGATACCATATAAGATTTCCATCGAAATGATAGGCCAAGGCCTCACATGTTATACTCTCTTTTTCCCCTTTGGCAATCTTCTTGGTTAGATCTAGTCCGTAAATAGTCATATTCTCCGATATATCACCCAGTAAGACATGCGACTTGGTTGTTCCCGTAACAAGATTATTATTTACTAGATTTTGTGCCACACACAATAGAATTCCCGGTTCAGTGGGTGTGAAAGTGACCTCGTGTATAAACTCAACACTTAGAGTACCAGGTCGAGTTGTACGTTGAAACTAGATTGTTTTGAAATGTATTTAATTAGTGTTAATACATATATGTTTACATATATAGAAAACTGCCACTAAATCTAAAATTTATATACCTTAAATTGTTTTTGAACACTTTCCGACTATAAAAGTGAACAGAATGGACGATGAGATTGGGGACGAAAACAAAACAGAAATTGATTGTGATTAATACATTTAAGAAACGTAAATTGTTTAGCTACTTACACTAAAATTTTGCTGTGGCAAATTATGACAGGTCGGCCAACGTGGTTCCAATTTGCATGGTTTAAATAGAAAAGTAACTATTGCAGTCGGATACGACATAACCGTACAATTGAGATGAGCCTGATGTCCTTCCTGGACATAAACATCTTCCATACTGAGTACTGGTCCAGATATAACACTAACATTAAATTCCAATTGCTTGGAATTAACACCATTTGTGCCTTTAAGCTTATAGGTTCCACTATTTTCCAATTGGGCATTCAATAACTGCAGTGTGGTGCTCAATTCAGTGGATATTATCTTAAAATTCGACTCAGTTTCCCAAATCTCATTTCCATTTGGCTTATACCACTTGAATGTGGGTTCAGGAAAACCTTCAAATATGGCTGTCATTTGTATAGTCTTATTCGCAATCTCACGGACATTATAATGATTCGAAGGTTCTCGTACATCCAAATAGCTTGATTTCGGCTCTACAACATAAATTGGTTAAGCCACATTTTTTCAAATTCTTTAGATTTGTTGTACTAACCCATTACTTTGATTTTGAAAGAGGAGAACTCTTCTCCAGTTTCATCCTTAACAATGCATTTGTAGGCTCCGGTATCGCTTTCTTCAGCATGAACTACCGTCAAAATGCTGCTTGCCGTTTTATGCGTGTTATTCTTATTATGCTCGGCAATATCTGGTTTCACTATCTTTGCGCGACTCTGTAAATTGAATAATTTTTTAAAATATTTATTCAATTGACAATTGTTATGGCCTTTATGACTTTACCTGATCAAAACCTCTTGGCATTTTCCATTCAATGTCAATTGTTGTTTGTGGCGGTGCAGAAATCTGACATACCAATTCAAACGATTCATTGTAGTATACATGTCCGCGGGGTGAAGTTGATGTTATTATTGGTTTATTAAGTCGACGGTTTGCTTCTATTTATTTTAAACAAAAAATTAAAAATATTATTTCAAAGCTCTTAATAAAGTATCTAAGTTAATGCAAGCCGTTATTTAGATTCATGCATAAAACAAAAAATATGTGGAAATGAGGATAAATTATTATTAGAAAAGACAAGGACATACTGCTTTAGGATTAAATGTTAAATGTAATTTAAATGCTCGATTAATTTATTATTAGTATTTAATATTAAACAGTCCATAGCTCAATCCAAATTCTCAAAAAAAAAAAAAAAATATATAAAAACAAGACTTTAAAACAGGGAAAACAAATATATATATAAAAAAAAAACCAATCAACAGGACTACAAAAAACACTTACGCCCTTTTGGTGGACTTGAGGGCAATGGCATCATTGGGGCTAAATTCGCAGGATTACGCTTATGGCGCAATAAATTAAAATTTGCTGTGTCTTCGTAATCTGCCATATCATATTCAAGACCAGCACCAGAATCTTCAATCTTAGTGACATAACTATTTGTAGGGTTAGTAGCATCTTCTTCAAAATTATCCTGATCTTTGTTAGTTAACATATCTAAATGACACCAATCAAGAAAAAACCATTTAAATTATATTTGTTGTATCATTGTCCAATCCAAATGCATGATTAATAAAACAGGTAATAAAAGTAGACGTGGGAGAGAGAGAGAGAGAGAGAGAGAGAGAGAGAGAAATAGAGATATAGTGTAAGAGATCTGTTTAGATCAACAAATTTTTTTTGTTAGCACAAATAAAAGCAATGCATATTTTGTGTTTGTGATGGGTATTCTTTGTGGGTTGTGTAAAGCGAATGTTCTCAATGTAAGTGTATGTATGTTTGTTTGGTTTGTTTTGGTATCCATCATCCTGGTGTAGGCAAAGCCAAATAATAAAGCAATATTTACGACATTTAAAGACAGAAATCACAAAATCACGATTTTGGGGGTGCAAAAACTCACTATCAATTTGATCGTTACCAAAAAAGAGCACATTAATAACTGTGGTTTCATCTTCATTAGTTGGAGCTGGCTCTTTCGGCTCACAAAAATATTCACCGCCATCGGTGATGCTTCGAACTTCAAGAACAAAACCTCTTTGGGGATCGTATCGAGCGGATGTATCACTGGGATATGTCTACATAAGGGAATTTATATAATAGTAATTATAAATTTAGATATATAATTAAGCTATAAGTTAAAGAAAAACTGCTAGAAAACTAAACTGACTCTGCTTTGCTGTTTGGACTTATAATTTAGTTATAGTCGATATATAGTTTTTGCTACAATGTATTTAGATATATGTATATAGATATATATACAGATTGTAATCGATGGCTAACTACATACAACTGAATATTATATATTTAAACATACCATCAAAATATACTGTCATTGGTAATTTTGTTCTGTTTCTTTTTGATACACACAATATTGGCGTAGGTGGTGCATTAACAATATAGAGAATGAAACCGAATTTATCATTATATCTCGAAACATTGTAAAAAGCGTAATGGCTCTGTTCGAGCGCATGCGAATGAATTTCATCTCTATCAGAATTCTAAGTACCAAACGACAAAATTCACATTTCAATAAAAACATAAAAAATAGTCAAAAGAAATAATCAATAAATAATAAATTGTGATAATAATAATATCAATACTAACATCACCGTTGAAAGACAGTATTACTTCTGTCTCGGGCATTGATGGTTTGCAGGGTATTATCACTTCGGTGTATTGTCGTGCCTTCACTATTGGCGGAGTATCAGCCAGTAAATTATTTGGATCATTGACGTAGACATAGATTGAACTAGCGTTATTACTATTAACACTCTCGATAAGATCCTCAGTTTTCATATTGATCTGTACATCGCCATAGCGTACTGCACTTTTCTTAATGCAATAGTAGGCTCCCACTTCCCGAAAACTGACTTCCAGCAATAACAGTTGTAAACCATAGGGACGCAATGGATCCTCAGTGTTGGCAAAGGGCACAACGGCCTGTAGCACTTCATAATTAAAAATCCATTCAACGGGCTCATCGGCTTCGCATTGAAGTGTGTAATTGGTCTGTGCATCCAGTTTAATGGCGTTCTTGCAGGGTGTTATTAGAGGTTGTCCCATTTCCCCGCCACAGTTGACTTCCTCTAGAGCTTCGTCATAATACGGTCGTGGTACTGAAAGAAAAAATTAAAGCAAAATAAATCACTGTGAAAAGCAGGAATAATAACTTAAATCACAATATATTTAAATTTTTTCAGGAAGTTTTGAAATAAATTTATTGTCCTTCATTAATGGGTGATTCATTTCATTTGAATTGAATTATTTAAATTATGTAGATATTTATGTTGCATACATGTTAGAATTTCAATAAAATTGTTGAATTCTTTGTTTCTGAGAAGAATTTTTTTAGTAAGCAAAAATGTACTTTGGACTTTTGAAATTGATTTTTTAAATTGTATTTTTAATCTATATTGAAAAAAATATAAAAAGCTTAAATCTTCTTATGATTTTTCTATTTAGTTAAATTTGAAGTTAAAAATAGTTATAAAAAACAAGAAATGTTTTCTTGACTAAAGAAAGAGACTTAAAATATGATAAAATGATTATTGATTAATGATTATTTTAATTTAAAAAGAGAACAATTTTGTAATGATTAACATTTTTATTAAATTTTGGATTTGTTAAATTTAAAAAAGAATTATAGTCTCTACAAAATGAAGAATTCTAGCTGTCTCTGAAATATTTGATTGTAAAGCTTTATTGACAAAAAAAGCTACGAATGAAACTGATTTCTTGTTAGAGGCTTAGCTTTAAAAGGGTGGTTCTAATCCTTTGTCGAGCAGAGTGTTATTTCGCCAGTGCAAATCAAAGTGTTTTTTATGAATGAAAAATGGTAAAAAATTAGTGCCTAAATATTTGTAGAATTTCTCCATGGCGAATACATATAAGAATTTAAGTGATATTTTTAAAACACTTTATCTGGTATGAGCTATGGAATAGTCCGTTTTTGTGTTTGTTTGTTACAATCTCTTGTATCAGAATTGTTGTTCTGTCTTAAAGAAAGTTGAAAATCGTTTTATTTTTTATGATCGCACGCTCTCTCATTGCTGTAGGGCTTCTTTGCCTCATACAAAAACCATTTTTCATTCAGTGGCGCTATCGTAATATAGTTAAGTGATTTGCCTTAATTGCCATAATGGGCTCTGGCTCCATCCGAGATACAGCAGCAGCCGCCGACGCCGCATTGCGCTTGGATGAACCTCACTCTATGCCTTTGGGTCTGGTGACGTTTTTTGTTGTTGCTTTGGCGTTTTTTTTATTTTTTTCTTCATGGCAATTGTTTGTTTTTCTAGTGATAATTGAACATTGCCTCCGCTAACTGATAGCAACAGAGTTGTGCTTTACGAAGTCGAAGCATCATAATTTGTAGTCCGCTCATATATTATAATATACAGATTTGTATATGCGGTTTCATTATTTAGATCACAGAAGAGATCCAAAAAAAAAAAAAAGAATACATGTGTAGCTTATCAAATTTATTACATATCAAATTTCAAGTCAAAATTTTGTCTTGTAGTTTATTTTGGACAGATCTTTCTCCCTCAGTTTTTTGACTTGAAGAAATGGGAAAAATGGATTGAAATAAAGCCCTTTTAAAACTTGTGACAGGAAATGAAACGCCATTGAATTAAATATCACCATATATGTATATATATATACAAATGTATATAATGTATCCACCATTCATTTGTATATACATACAAGTGTGAATGAATCTTGTTTGAAATCTTTTATAATGGAGAAAAGAATGATTCTGCAAATTGAAATCATTTTGGCATTGAATTTCATATGGAAATTTTTGAGAATTTAAAAAATATTAATAACAGATGGGTAATTTTTTTCTTAGTTTGCTCTCTCATTGAATTTTCTAAAAATGATGATCTCAGTTATTGATAAATGGATATTTTTTAGTAGTCAATTTTCATATGTTTCACTTACATGCTGTACTCCATGAGATCCAAATGACACAGAAGAGTGTCAAAGTGAGTATTGCTTTTTCCATTCTCATTATTTTGGTTTGCATATATTTAATAAATTATTTATTTCTCTACAACTAATTGTGTTTAACAATTTATTTAGCTAAGCAATGTCATTGCATCGGTTCGTAATCACATTTGTACTGTAAAATATAAAGAATTGGAAATTTTTAATATATTTATTATTTAAAAATAATTGTAATTTAATTGTCTCACTTTTCACTTAATTCACAAGTTCAAAAATATTAATTTCTTGTATAGAGCTGCATTCTATTACACACTGTCAGCTCAATCGCCACCCAAAGTGAACTGAGCTTATTATCCTCAACTGTTTAATCTTGGAATGAAAGCGATAAATTTGTTTTTAAAGGCTGTTTATGCTTTTACATGCAAAGTACATGCTTATGTAGAAATATACATATATGTACATACATACATGCATTTATATATATTATGCGTTTCTTTTGATAAAAAAAAAAAACACTTACAAAAAAATAAGAATACATATCATTAATACCACTTGTTGACTTTAAGATACCCTACAAAAAACCGTTATTCATACAAGGAACTTAATGAATGAGCTTAAATTCTAGTATCTTTAACTATTGATGCGGATACTTAATTTGTAAATTTATCTTTATATCTGCAATGATTTGAACGTTTTCCTATATTTAGATATATATGCGAGTTTTTTTATTTTTATACTAATGATTTTTATAAATTAATATATATGTATTTATTATTTATTTATACTAAAATCGTATAGCAATTACAAATTATAGCCAACGTAAATAGTAACTTCACCTTAAGCGAAATGAATTAATATACATATGTATTTATTTATGATCAAAAAAAGCATTATTGTTTACACATATTTCGGTAACTTCAATATACCCAAAGTGTAGAGTATTATGTTTAAACATATGACCTCTTTATATGTATACTCACAATCTATCCGAACTCGGAGCATTATCAACGCAAAAACAAAAGATTTGTGTGTGTGTATGGGAAAGGGAAATGAGACGGAGATCAACAGTGTTGCAAGATGCAAGAAATACCCAAATTGAAATGTAAAAAAATATAGTATAGAAACAACAGAGGGAGAGAAAAAAAAAGTGGAAAACCGTGTATGTCATTTCCGCATTAAAAAAATAAGGGAATTATTAATGCAAGCATCCGGGCTTACAGTTGACATGTCAAACATTAGGTTTAGTAAGAGGATTTCCACTAATTTCCACACTGTGCCACACCTTATAAAGTAAGGGCAACAGGTCACCCTTATGGCAACTGGCCATAATTCAATGTCAGCTCCACACTCACACACACACACACATTCCTCATGCCAAGCTAAGGAGCTAAATGACAGCCAGACATGCACAATTAAACAAGTTGACTAACCGACGCCATCGACGCCAGCGTTTGCTCAAATTAGAACAGCAAATTGTCCCCGTTTTATAGGCCACTTCCTGTGTGGCATAAACCCATAGACATTCAGCAACTAAAATATTATATACTTTGGCCACAATTACATGTGATATTCGAACATCAAACAACAACAAGTGTTCCATCTCACAAGTTCTGACATCAATAAACAGGAATTTTATTGGCTAGGATAAACAGCATGAAGGCGTGCACCACCTATGAGGCGCCTAATTGGTCATTTGTCCTTGTCATCATGGCCCCTCTCCAGATAGAGGTCGTGATCTTGTTAGTCATTTGATATCAGTTTTGATAAGAACGTATCAGCTAATTGAAAAAAAAAAAAAAAAACAGTGACGTCCGAAAAGCAGTAAAGATTACGTTCTGACTCTGACATTAATATCGCAAAAGTTTCTCATGTCAATATTGACTTGGCAAGCGAAAAAATTGTGGCTAATCACCGAGAGGATGGCTGAAATCAATTGAAAACGGGAACAGTTCTTCATGAATGCTCTGCTTGCCTTCCCAGTAGAATGAAACTGGTTTTCATGTTCCTCTTTTAGATTTTCTGAATACCTTATTGGCTATGAAAAACCATATTTATAATCTTTCAAATGATGTTTTAAGTTTAGTTGATATTAACTTCATAAATTTTTTAATTCCAGGAATAAGCGTCAGTTTTTATTAAACTATTTAAAATGTATATTCTAATGACATTCTGCATATACATAGAATCGTTACCGGATGCTTACTGTACAACCATGCATTATATTTACATAAATTGAAGGCCATATTGTGATTACAAAATTCTGAGAATTGAAAAGCGCTAGAAAGTGATAAAATATTTGTATAACTATTTGTTGCAAATTCTTTAAGTTTCCCAGGGTACCGTTTTCATATCGAAAAGCCCAATTTTGACCTCAAAAAAGAGGGGCTAACCGAAACCAATTATAAGGCGGCTTAACTTTTGTTCTTGTTGTATTTTCATAAAGTGTGAAAACAATTCTATTGAAATTTTACATTAGTAATTGAGTTTTACAATGCGTAATTGAACTTCCGTATACTTCTATAATGAATTATAAAGTCTCAAAATATAGTCTTTCTTTCTAGCCAATATATAGAAACATATTTGTCTGTAGAAACATCGAGAATCTGTTCCAATGTTATGTATAGAATAGAATAGTGTTTACGCTTATTAAGTTTATTTTAATATTGCATTTCCTTATCTATTTATCTTTAACACTTTGAATAAAAACAGACATTTGACCGTTACTTGATATTTAAAACGATGCAAAGTGTGCTTTTAGCTTTGTCGGATCTAGGTATAGATGAGGATATAGGAGAGTAAAAACTAACGGTTTAAAAAGAAAATTTAGGTCTCGGTTTAATAAAATTTTCAGCTGTTTAAGCTGAATTTTTCCTCATTTTCTTCGCTGGACTTTCAAGTTATCACTTAATACAGGCATAAATAAAAGTTTTAAAACTGAAATGAAAATATAATGAAAGAAAAATATAACTGGTGAAGTGGTGCTTAAAAAAGCTTTGGCCAAAGGTCATTTTGGAAATCTATTGTCCAATGAACTTCATTATACTCTTGCCCAGAGTTGTATCAGAGTCTTGAAATACTTGTCCCTAGTCTATGACTGTGAGATTTCAAGAGTATGAAAGCTTCGTTGTGGCGAATACATTTGTTGTTGGTCTCTAGCTATGTTGCCATGACGACACGCCCTCTGCCTTCTGCCTTCCGCCTTCTTTTTGCCTTTTCATGCTGCAGTTGTTGTGTGGCTATTTTTAACATCAGCTGCAAGGGCAACTTACGTTCGTGTAACGCAAATTGCTGGGCTTGCTCCTGCCATGCCGATTCGCCCCAGAACAAGCCGCATAATTGCAGTGTCCAGCTGCTGGCCATTGCTGGACATTGCAGTGATTGTTTTGCTGCCACAGCCAGGGAGATAATTAGCATGAGCCTAATGAGTCCGGCCATCAGGTAAAAGAGGGTAAAGAATATGTGGAGCCTATCTGGAATTTCATTTGCGTCAAAGCAAACACCAAATGGCATCGTTCAATTTGTATTTAAACAACAATTATATTTATCACTAAATCAACCATACAAAAATCAAATGAGTCAACTAATGATTCTTTAGTAAAGCCGCAAATATTTATCAAACTGAGATACGTATCATATTCAATGGCCAATACCAAAATTCTTGTAAATACTTTGCGTATTAATTGCGTTATACAAACTGTGATATTTAACATATTGTGTTTATGACCTAATTCTTTGACTATATGAGATATATAGCCATCGCGTTGAGCATGACGTCATATGGTAGAACACGCTCGAGTGACGAACTGCTACAATTCATTCATTCATTCAATAAAGACCGACCTCTCGGTCGACGTACATACAAACTTATTCATTTGTATGTGGATTTAGTGTGGACCTCAAACTAAACGCATATATGTAAACTTGTTTACTTAAATGACAATATTTACGTATTAATTAAAATGCTGTGCATTGAAGCGACAGTGTGCGGAAGAAGGGGGCACTACGTATACGCGTTAACAAAAACCGGTTGAAAGGTTGCATTTCTGATTGAGTTCTCTCTGAGGAGAATTCCCTTCAATATGTTGGTTTGTTTAGTTTACCCTGTTGCTTTCGGTATTAATAATGTGTGTGTGTGTGTGAGTGTGTGTGTGTCTTGTCCAAATATAGTGCTGTCGTTTGTTCAAAAGGAATGTTATGCTTGAAAAGAAAACAATTCACAAACCTATTAAAAGAATTATTTAAAGCCTGGAGAGACAACAAATCTATAAGCTATACTTGACATTCGCAAAAATCAATTGATAATGCCATAATAAGGCCATGTGTATTTGTAAATGAAAACAAAACTATTTTCTTATTTCAAATGTTAGGAAATTTGAAAACAATATCGCGGTATATATGTATGCATCAATTTCAAGCTACTTTCTCGGCAAATAAAGCAACCTTTTATACATATTTTTTACAAAAATAATGACAAAGAACAGAGACGGATTAATATGAAGATGTTTTATTGTATTTTCAAATGCATTTAAAACTGGGTATGGAATTTGAATTTTATACAATTCTACTTTCTTAAAATTCAAAAGAACCAATATGCTTATTCTATTTTAATAAAATTTAGCAGAAATCAACTTTCAAATTGAAATAAATCGTTTGGTATGTATAGGACAAGATACAAAATATGTATATGTATTTATGGAGTTATAAAAAATTAGTAAAAATTTTTAAGAATTTAGCCGCATTTCAAATATTGTTAGTTCAGATCAGTAGATTCTGAGCTTTTTTCGAAGTTAACTAATTTTTAAATCTTAGTTATTAAATATACTTAGGTTTTTTATTAACGATATTTTAAATTAAATGGTCTGAACGGACGATTCTCAAAGTTAGTAACATACTTAGTTTACAAAATGTTTTGCTTTCAAATATCCGGACTTAACGAAAGTCATATAAAATTTATATTATGTTTATACTTAAGCGAATTATTTCATGCAATCTTCAAATGTTCAACAGACAGAAAGTTTAAGTTAATTAAAAAAACTTTTCATAGAAAATAATGTATATCCAAAAAGACATAAGTATAGTTTTAACCAATTTAGTTCGATAAACTCTTTGCATAAATGCATTCAGTTGCTAAATGTTAACTCTCAATTCCAAAATACATTTTTCCAAAGAAATTTGAATAACAAACTTTCGAGCTAGAGTATTATTACTCTCAAATATTCATGCCAGACAGGCAATAAACAAAATGTTCTTTTATCTTGAAAAACTCTATTCCTCATACATCACAATATTAGTTTCCATGGTGAGGTCTGTTTTTTTGTTTTTGTTTTTTTGGAAATCCTTTGTCGCTTCTTTATGGCATAACTTTTGACAGTTTATTAACGTTTTAAATGGGCCCGAAAACAAAGTTTGTATATTATTTCAGTTTTAGTTTTTATGGCCAATAAATGAAAAGTTGACCTGCACTTTTTCATGGATGTGCAACAGATTTTTTTTTTTTTTTCGCTGCGGTTGTTGCCACGTTTCTGTTCCTCTTTCATTTCTTCCACAGACCAAATACGTGACTGGCAACCATTTTTTGATCTGACCCTGGGCTGCTTCAACAATTTGCAATTTATTTTATTCGACTCGGGTAGATTCTAATTTCTTGGTGCTATGCCGACTCGAGTTTAATTCAATACTGAGGCACATTGCTGAGTTTATGGCTGCAATTGGCGTTGCTAGTGGGTGGCTGCCACAATGAAAGTGTCGCCCATTATCCGGTCTTACCTTTCTCTTTTTATTACGGCCAAGATGTAATCTCGCCTAAGAGAAAATTTATGGCCCAATTGTGTTGCATCCCTACAACATTCTTTTGACCTTTAGCTTACTTCTTCAGGTTGTGTTGCGTGTGAAAGTCAAGTGGATTTTCCATGCGGTCTTTGTATTTGCCTCGTCGCAACAACTTAATGGAAAACTTTTACACAAATATCAAAAAACAAACCTGCCTCTGGCTAGTAGCCAAGAAAATATGGAACTAAAACAACAACAAAAAGGAGATACGAAAAATAAAACAAAATACAAGGAAGTATTTTCATTTCTTTTGCACTCTATGCATTTTATGCTTCAATCTCATTAAAAATGCAAAACGAAGCAGCGTGCAGTCAGGCAAAATGAAAATTTGCAATTTGGAACAAACGATTTTTAGCCAGCAACGCGATAGACTGCGACACCAGCCAACAAATAAACAAACAAACATCTAACACATAAATCATAGGATTTGTCAATTGAAAAATGGGCAAATCTTAACTCATGTCTTATCGAAATCTTTAAACAGTTTCCCATGCGCGGCACGTAAATCAACGTGAGATGGAGGCGGGGGCAAGCCACCCACTATGCAACAAATTGACTTACTCTGTCTCAGACTTTGCTACTCTGAAAGCCGACAATTTTTGGGTGTGTGTGTAGGTTTTGCCCCAAAAATTTTGATTTAAATTAGGTTTAGGCAAAGCTTACGGCATTCAGTTCTAATCAACATGATCAGGCCACCTAATCATCATTTGGGCACATGCCCACTATAAATTGCGTGCCATTTAATTAGCTTCAGCAAAAGTTGCGTAAATGCCTAATTAAATGGACATGTATACCAACTAACTAAGGTACATAGTATTCTTTTTATGTAGAAATACATTTACAGACATTTCTTGGAATGTTCGCCCTAACCACGCGAATTCCAAAAATAATAAGATGCATCATCAAATATTCTTATTGAATTTTTTTAATGGATGATCATAAAAGTAAATAAAACTCCCGGAAAGATCAAAAAAAAGTAAATCATGCAAATATTTATATTAAATATAATTAATATTGAGATTTAAGTAAATTTCAAGAGTGAGAAGTTCGCCTTAGTCGAGTTCAGACATACTTTTGAGAAGGAAGAGCATACAAAAGTATCAAACCCCATCGAACGCATAAACACTTACGGCCAGATTATTAGGTGTGACCACTGGATTTGTGAACTATCCATAAAAAATGATAGGGCAAGTTCTACAAACAGCAAACTGATTCTTAAAGTAATTCCCAGTAATAATTACCAGCCTTAAAAATTAATTATATGGTTTATAAGTTTAAATAGCCATTTTCTTCTTTCATGATATAACATAAATTCACCTTTTTATCTATGGATATCGTTTCGTCTCAGGTGCCAAAATACTTTTAATATGTTAAAACAAAACAATTAACTTAATTTCAGTGAAATTCTTCTAAATTGTTTAATTTCTGTAACGACTAAGTTGATAGTTTTTTTTTACTTTATTATTTAACATTTATTTAAGTTTTGATTTTAATGCTAACATTTTAATTTAATTAGTTTCCTGTATTTATTACACTGGACAACAAAATCGTAATTTTTGTCTGTTTCACTGTTTAATAATTTTTGATGTGCGGATTTCCAATCTGTACTTATTTTTTTTGCAGCAGCTGTATAACAATATTAATGATTGATATTTAACAGATTTAGTTAATTTATATTGCTTTTTAGTTAGTGTTTACACATAAAAATTTATATATACAAAATTGCATTAAATTTAAAGGCTATTAAAAAATAATGTAATATATGTGTTATCTAATAGCAAAGTCTGCTGGAGATAAACCTAAAATAGATATACAGACGTCCTGAAGCCTTTAAAATTGAGCTCAATATTATAAGTTGCATTTTGTTAAAATATAGTTTTATTTGTTTCTTGGCAAACAAACATATATCATAGCTAATTATTTTATTTTTGGCTGACCTCCAAGTGATGCATGTATAACAATCCTAAGTGGAATATGCATTTAGTTGATTTGCATAGCAATGTTGTTGAAAACAACAAAATAATATTTAAAGTTTTCTGGAAGAATTTATGAAAATTTTGACAACTCAAGTAGAGAAAAAGTAACCTAAATATGTCTCTGTCACTGTTAAGTCGTTAATCATTCTTTTTTACTTTTTCCTCCCTTTTGAGGTATTTGTTTTCGCTATTTCGTAATTGCAGATCTAGGGTTTAATTAATTAACCAACTTTTGGAAGGAGGTACCAAAATCCAAAAAATTGTGGTTAAGGGGAAAATGTGTGAGCTAGTTTTTGGGTTGGGTCAAAAACTCTCACAGCAGGGCGTAGGTTGATTCTTGTTTCGACAGAACATTTCGCCAAATGTGCTTGTTGTTCTATTGAATTCGAATTAATTGATAAATGGCCATGCAATTGAAGGTTTGGGTTGGCCTCGCCTAGCTTGTGAATTTTTTTTCTTCCGAAAAAACCATTATGTTGGATATATTTCTTTTTTTTTGTGTTTTGGGGCAAGTGCGGTAACTCCCGCTGTCAACTGACAGCTTTTCCACCCACACACTGTAGTGGAAAAACTTCAACCAGTTGTGCAATTTATCTGTGAGCTCTTTTTTTGTTGTTGCTCTGCAATCTCTCTGGGCTGAGACTTGTCACGCCCACATTAGCATCTGTAACGCCTTCCCGGGCCTTGCCTCCTCGTTCTGCCAGTTGAGTTAGCATGCGGGCTTCTTTTGTGTATGCATTTCTTACATTTCTTTAACTCTCTAATCTACAAGACAAATACAACGTTCCACAGCTGATAAATTGGCAATATAAAAACAACACGAAAATATCTAGAAAGTGAAAGATAATGGACCGACCGACCCTCGATATGGAAGTTGTTATTTTCAACTTGCGGGCACTTGATATTTTATCTGCTAGATATAACTTATCAGTTAGTTATGTGTTAGTTTCGCAATTTGTTTATTTTTCACTTGATTTAGCGTCGAATATAACGTAACAAAAAAACTAAAAAAGAATTAAATTAAGGAAAACTCTGCTTAATTCAAGTAAATTTTATGCTTATGTAACTGGGCAAAGAAGAAAGTTATTTTGCACAATTTCAACAGATGATATAAAAGTGAAATTACGTGTCGGAGTAAAAAAACCAAATCTCTTGGATGAATCATTAAAAACCGGCGCATACTTGTTGCTAAAGCCCACGTTTAGCTAGAGATTTCTTTCCACATTTTCTTGCTTTATATTTGAGCATGTAAAGCATTTAATATAAATGTTGCTAAAGCCATTTGTACAATTTTGCCCCCTACCGCCAAATGTTCCCCCAATTCCCTGTGGCATTTTGCCAATTTATATATTAGCCATATTGAAAGCGACAACAGGCCACAAAAACAAATAGTAACGTTATAAATTTAATAGCCGACAAGTGGTTTATATATGTATGTACGTATAAACGAATATATGTTTATTTTCCCTTCATTTGCCATGGCCTCAAATGAAATTCTTAAGATTTCGCATTGCAATTGTTTAATAAATATATATATATATATATCATTTTGTTTACAAACTTGCATCTTTTGTCTTGATTGAATTGGGTCAAAAATCCCAATCGAAACAGTGAAAATTTTAAAAACTAATGAAATGATCCAGGAACATATTACGTCGGCGCCAGCCATGAAAAGAAAAAAAAATTGCAACCCATTTTATTCAAATCGCCTCTTGTTCGTATATGTACTGCATCTGCACTATGGTTTAATTAGAAATCTTGGCTCCGGAAAACTTTTGCTGCGTAACACAAACATAATGAAGAGAAAGTTATAGAGCCTAACAATCTCCTTCAGCGGGCTCCAGGGCTCTTGGCTCAGGTGAAAGCCGTAAATATGTCCATGATTTATGGCAAACAAATCGCCCTCAACTTCTGCATTCTTTGTCCAAATAAAAAAAAAAATTCTTAACGCTTTTTACGAGCCAAACACGAGGCAAACGAAAAATGTATTATTTATGTTGTTGTGGGACTGCGGCCCACAATATTCAAACATAGTCTCAACCCGGTTTAAGCCATTCACAGATTTTCAGCCTGGTGACGTGCAGAAATGGCCGAAAATAAACCATAACAAACTGTGTGAAATCCAGTAAAACCAAAACGACCTTGAAATGAATTATGGTAGGAGAAACTTTGTGGTCAAGTAGACTTACTATTGTAGCCTACTTTCATTCTAATTTTAGGTTTCTATTGGTAAGCTTATGGCAAACTTTGCCCAAAAGTTTTATTTGAGTCAGGTCATGAACGCTGTGTGTTGATGTTCATCAGACTTCTGTCTCAACATGCAATGGAATAAAAGTTTTTCAAACACTTTCCAAAATTTTAATTAATTATGGACAATATTTCTTAATTTGAATAGTCTAACTTTCAGATGTATAAGCTCTAGATGATTTATTGTCCACCAAGTTCTTAGCACATTTCGCTGATAACTTTTTTGCGCTAAAACTAGTTGGAAATTATAACTAGAAGATTTGAAAGGGAGGACAGAGCTCTGGAAAATTATTTAAAAAAAACTCCTTTAAAACGTCTTAAAACCATAATTAAATGCAAGTACTCAATATTTTGTCCTATATATATAATTGTCCTATATAAATAATTTGAGTTTTCGAACGAAATTCCGGGAATTTTACATTAAAATATAATTGGCGGGTCATCCATTGTCCCGTTTTAAGTAGAGAATGGAATATTATAAAAAGTACATATATGCTCATAAAAAATATAAGCAAAATGAAACTTATATAAAATTGCTTTCAATACATTTGTAGGTTAAAGATATTACTGTAAATGTTTTCGGTTATCACATTTGTATGTATATATATTCTGACTATAAGAATCTAAAAGCTGGCATGGACAAATCTACATATCTACACTTATCATAAATATTGCATAAAATGGTCTCCCCTTACTTCCTCCCAATACTCCGACTCATTCTTGCCACACGAATGAATGCCACAATGTATCGAGCCTGTAAACCGTTAGCTGGCATTTCTGATTAATGTGCATTGCGAAAAAAGGTGTGAAAAAAGAGTTTGGCCAACAGAGGCAACAGGCAAGAACAGCAAAACACAACAGAAAACAATTTCACCAGAATTGTTATTCCATTGATTTATTTTGCCATTTTTTATTTGCTATTGTACCTTATCATAATATTTGTTATTGTATGGAGTTTTTCCCATGAAATCGCCATTTCTAGTAAATATTTATGCGAAAAAATTGCCTCTAGATTTCCTAGTTTCAGTCTCTTGGATACATTTAATGGGCTTCCAGCCCATGGGCGATTTCTGGTAGGCAATTTTCTACATCACTCCAAAGTGATTGACGTGCAGCAGACAAGCGGGTAATATGCGTAGAGGCAACAATTAGTTGCAGCAACAGAAGCAGCAACAGCATCAGCCTGACTGCCAACCGTTTGAAGTCAATGATAAATGGACCCGAGTGATCTCAAGTGTTTTGAGAGAAGATCTGCATTCAATAAACAAATTGGGCACAGCAAGCAATTGCAGCAGTGTTTTGACCCAATTTGCTAGTGAAAAAAATAACGATAAATATTCCTTTTCTAAAGACTATATGGCTGGGGCCAATATAGGGGGAGATACTTTAGAATTGTAAATTTATGAAGGAAAATCCATTGGAATTTTGCATGGCTATAAAAAGTTGAGTCACCTTAGAGTGTTGATGCAGATGATATGTAAGTATCAATATTTGCAATTTCCATATATGGTGAAAAACTTAAGCAGATTTGATCTTCCTTGTGTTAAAAATAGATATCAAATCGATGCGAGTTTTAACTGATATAATTTGTACAATTTAAAATGTAATACTAATATTTCGCTTCGATTTTTGATTGCCAAAATACGATTTGAGTATAAAAAGACAAAATATTGTCTTGGAGATCCTTTTCTTGTGGCATTCGAAATGAATTTATGCGTTCAGTTCGTTTGTTATCAAAACAGTCAAAAACCTTAAGAACCGGTTTATGAAAGTTGATCTTACCAAAAAATATAATAAAAACAGAAAACAAAGAAAACGTAAGCAGTTTCTCCCTCTCTCATCATATACATATGTATGTATGTATGTACATATGTACATTTGGGTGAGCTTTTTACGTTTTACGTTACAAGCAAAATGTTGGTTAGAAGATGCTAGATTGATGATTAAGAACAGGTGGAGTAATCTTACTAAAGTTTAGTCTAACAGTTAACCGCAAAAGCAACATCGATAGAAACAACCAACAACAATTCCAGTGTCACACGTCACTGGGATGGATGAATCACGGCTTGGTTACCTGGCCCGTTGGCCGTGTTTGTTGTCTCGTTTCATTGGAATTCCGAATGCCGTTGACACAAAATTTACTCATATACAAACACACAGATACACACTTATACAAGAGGAAACACTTATCAATGAAAATTTCGACTGATTTGATAATAATACACTCACGCATACAAATCTACAAATAAAGGTCAGTAAATATTCAACACTCGCACACACACACACACACACACAGTTTTCTAGCCATAGAAGGGCCGATATAAGATACTTTCAATAACGTTGCATCAATACACAAATTCGATATTGAGCTGTGTTTGCGCATTAGAATGAATATCGGCACAGTATTTTGTATTTGTATTTGTCACATGTATGTAGCTGTATGTGTTTTTTTTTCTTTCCATCAGCTATATAGTAGAATATATGTAGCTCCTCTCTATCTAGCTTTTTGTTTGCATTGATACTATATCTAAATTTTATTATTATGGTATAGGTAACGTATGTATTGTCATAATTGAGCTCAGGTATTAGCACCTTTTTGTTGATAATGCATTGCTTATATTTTTTGATTTTAAGCACTTTTCTTTAACGAAATCGAAATTAAATTGTTGCTTACATTTTCATTAAAAATATATAAATTTGTTTAAACAAAATATGACACTTTTGTTTTTAGTAAAAAACCGAGCGATATTTAAACTGCGTCGTCGGCAAGTTTGAACAGCTTTAAATACTTCAATATATGGAAATTATATTGTTTAAGAAATTGGCTTACACGCACGCCAAACACGTCCGCTTCGCATAAAGTTGTCTGAGTAACTGAAAATTTTGAAATTCTCTTGGCGGCAAGCAGTGCTGGTTATTTAGCTATAATAGCGGAAAGAATACACCAGCCAAGAAAAGAATCATTTATGTTGAATTGATAGTTTAATGTTGCCTTAAATTATGATGCTCAACTTCTAATTCAATAATTTGGTAACCCTATAGTTGACATTGTAGAAATTATTAATTTAATAAAAACTGCAAATTTGTGTATAATAGCTACTTTTAAATTTGGCTTTAGCTTTTTAGGCCTGGAAGAGTTGACAACACTGCTTAAAAGCTTTAGCTGGGTGTAAGGGAGATAGTAAATCATACAAAAATCGAGGAGGTGAATGCGACAACAAACCATAATTTTAAAAGCTGAAATTCTAAACTCTACTTAAAATGGCTAAAAATTTAACAAATATTTAAGTTTACATGCGTAAATTTTTTATATAAAAATGGTTTTCAACGTTGATAGTTTGCTTTTTCGGCGAAAGGTTTCTGTCTTGGCTAGCCAAGGCGAAGTAAATGGTGTAGGGTTGCCAGACTGTTAAATAAATCTAGTAGCGTCTGAAATACGTTATGAATTTCAACTTTAGCTCTTACTACATGCGTGCAAGTTAATTAAACTTATATCATTTCAATCTAAAATTACTGTATCAATTCAAATGAACTTCTACAATAGTATAATTGTTAGCATATAGCTAAAATGTCTACAAACAATACAGTTATGAGTTCTCAAAACACATAATGATGATGTTATCCCTCTCATGCTTATTAATCTCCGCAAAGAATTGTTGACCCTTGCATGACACGAGCTTTATAAATAGTTTCCTGAGATATTTTGAATGTAAACACAGCTAAATACATGTATATCTGGCTGCAATCGACATGGTAGACAGAACAATTGTATGACTAGCATGAATAGACATTGACTGTAATTAAAAATTGTTTATTCCACCATATTGGGGACATATAGGTAGGCTTAATGGATCGACGAATGACCAGTGGGTACAGAGCGATCAATTGAGCCGAACGATCAGTGATCGTCAGAGCCAAATACCGCTTAATGTGCAAATAATTACCAAATCAGAGTCTAAAAGTCTCTTTTCGGAGCCTATATAAATAGCGGTGCGACCTTTGCGGGAGTTAACCATTCGTGTTACTTTCGAAACGTTGACAAAATGTTTTCCAAACTTGTTTTCCTTTTGCTCGGTTGTATGGCCTTTGATGCGGCTCTGGCTTGTGTAAGTAGTTTGTACTTAACTGTACTTTCCCCAAAAACACATTGAAATGGCGACGAATTGTGCAAAATATTTCACACAGAATGGCTACAAGGCCAAACTGGTCAAAATGGATAATTGTGCTGGAGACGATTCCATTATGTCTGTGGACGATGATTTCAGTATCAAGTTAAACAAGAAATGCGAACTGGTTCCCTCGGGTTGCATTAAGAACAAGCCGTTCGCCACAGCTATAGCTAAATTCAAGGTCCAAAAAGATGGCATTGTGATGAAGGAGGGTAAAATGGATCTATGCGCCGCTATCGATCAAGCATCAACCGAGGCCAAGGATATTTTGAAACTTTTCGGCGCCCCATCCGCTTGTCCGGTGGCAGAAGAAAAGGTCTGCTCCAATGAGCATACAGTTGATTTATCCAAGTATAAATCCATGTTGGGCATGGCTCGTGGTCATCTGATCATTGATTCCGAAATTAAGCATGACACTGTAAGTGATTTACCACCCTCTTAACTCCTGTACCATTTCTCATTGGTTTGATTTCCCTAGGGTAAATCCTGTTTCCATGCCGAAATCGAAATTACCAAGAACTAATGCTATAGTCATTCATCCCCTGGGCATCTAAGGATTAACCAATTCTAATATGAGTCTTGCAAATTGTTTTAGTTGTAAATATTAAATAAACTTGGTAAAGAGGTGCACATAATAAGCAATCGAATTTGAAATCTATCAGTAATAAATTCTTGTACAGTATATATATATATATATGTATTTGCGCAACATTTTTGACAACACTTTAAACTTACAAAACTTATTAAAACTTATGTTAGTCCATTCACAAAGAGTTCGAGTAGCAAAGAAGGAAAGGGAAGCTTTTATTTTCTAGACCGTCTTGAGCAAAAGATCGAGAGACTTCAGATACGCTTCAGCAGATCCCCGAGAAACTGTAATCGTGTTCAGTATTCTTTTCGTTGAGGCGTCCCAGATAAGGCGAGTGTTTGATGCCAAAACTATAGGCGGGCACGTGAGATAAATTAACCTAGAATTAGATTGACAAGAAAATCGAAAAAGAAAAACCCCCGAAAGAGGTTTTGTTGTGAAACAAATCGAGACTATTTATTTAAAATTTCTTAGCTAAAACTTTGTATCCCTTCTATTCTCCATAAGACATCTCATAAATCTTTCGGGTACAAGAGTTGGCCGCTGTTTGCCACAAAATGGCGAATGTATAATGCCAAAAGATATTGCTGGCGTTGAGCGCTTCTCCCAATACTGTGATCAGGTCAATAAACTTAATCGTCTAATTAAACTCATAATAACTAGTATTTAAAACTCTACCTTTTCTGGACAGTGGGCCCCAGGTCCTGGTTTGGCATCATCGCTTCCAAACTTGTATTTGCCTCGCATGGTATAGGTTGGGGGCTTCGGCTTGATGGCCGTGTATTCGCACTCATAGTATCCTGGTCCGGGTAGAACCAGAGCCGGTATAAGTGGAGCCTTTTCGCGACCCGCCATTGTATAAGCAGGAGCCGAGCGTATTGGTCCCTCTTTGCTGTTGCCCAAGACAGTTGGTATTTTGTAGACATTAGGAGCTAAATGAGAGGGAAAGATTGATTCAGCCTATCAATATTAAAACAATTTAAGTTTGAGGTTAGGACTATGACTTTATGGTTGATTGATTGGTGTTTCGGATGGCTGGGTTAATAGGTGAGTAAGCTTGGCTGCAAAAAAAAAAAAAAATAGAACAATAATAACACACACATACACATGAACAAACTTAAGGCATATAAGTAACGTAGAAACAAATAAACATACAGCTTGAGTTGGATAAGTTACCTTATGATCTTCTCTTGTACACTGCTTGCTTCCACAGCGTACTTAACCGTCGATACTTTCGTTGATTTGCCCCTGGTTATCACAGCGCCATCTGACTGGAGTACAGTGCGCGTACTCGAATTGGCCGCCTGCATAGCGCTGGCATCTGCAGTGCCACGTGCGGTTACCTTCACATTACCCACTTCAGATTGTCCGTTGGCAACATGACGAAGTGTGGTTTTTGTTGTGGTAGTGACCGATTTAGTTTGATCGCCATTAGTTAGTGGTGCGATCTTTGTGTGACTGTGGGTGTGATTGGTGCTGATGCCATTCACCTGCTTTCCTGAAGCCGGCTTCACATCGTCCTGTTTAACAGTTGTTGTGGTGATAGTAGTGGTAGTGGTGGTTGTGTGATTGTTCTCTCCATTTTGACGTACTGTGTGAGTGTGCAAATAAATGTATATAAATAAAATACTAAATAGAAAAGCTGTGCTTCTTAATCATAGACACAAATGCGATAAAAGCGTATCAAGCTTATATGTATTTAATATCGTTCACATGATTTCGACTTGTAGTCAAATATGAGTCGCAGACCTTATTGCTATTCCAGATAATAGTTGTACACCCCTATCCCTTAACTAGTTCGAAAATAAGGGTTCAGAGTAAAAGGTATACCCACAAGAAAATTGCGCTATTGGCTTTGGGATACACTTTGGCAACTGTGAGTACTAAAAGTTAAAGTTATGTAATACCAAAGCCCAACCAATATAAAAAAATTCTCAAAACGCCTTTAACTGCAAATCGGTTGTCTCTTTAATGAATGTGGATGAGTAGCTTACCAGGACTGGCTAAGCGTCGCTCGCGTCTTTGCAAGATACGATCTTCAATGTAAGCGCCTTTCGGTTCTAGAGAGTGCAGGTGAATATATACAGATGCATAGAAGGGGGATATCAAAGGCCAGATCACCAAACAAACAAAAATGTGGGAGCAAAACATGGAACAAACAATAAAAAATAACACAGATAGATTTATACATCCATCACCATATATCACAACCGCAGAGTTTCATAACTAGCAAAAGCAAATAATTTACCTGGAATTTGTGGCATTGGTAATGTCTTCAATCCGAAACTGTATGCCGGAGAACTATCGACTCTGCAATGCTCAGGATGATAATGTCCAGGAGCTAGAGACCAACATAATACCAAAAAATAACAAGCTACATGCAATATTCGAGCTAATGTGTATCCAAGCCTATATTTTACCTGGTGCATCAGTGGAAACCTTAATCTCAGATTTAGTTCCAAAAGTGTAAGCTGGTGAATACTGTGTAGTGTGCTTTTCTGGTTCATATGCAGTGGGTGCTGTAAAGGTAGTTGTTGATGGGTGCTCATAAATATAAAGTTTCTGAGTGTAAAACTTGCCTGGTGTATCACTGATTCGCTCCCTTTTCAACTTCATCCCGAAAGTAAATGCTGGAGTGCTGTCCAGCTGACAATATTCAGGGCGATAGTCGCATGGCGCTGGTGTCTCGCTCAACTGTTCGACAACAGTACGACCTGTAATTGTGTAAGCAGGTGTATGGTCGAGGCGAACTTTCTCTGGCGCATAGTCGCATGGCGCTGGATGATGATTTTCCACCTTGGGGTCATATTTGCCACCAAAGCTATAAGCGGGTGTGTGATCCAGTCGCACCTTTTCGGGGCAGTAATCACCAGGAGCGGGAGTACCATTCAAAACTTTGGAATTGTGCTTGCCAGCCATTGAGAAGGCAGGATTGTGATCTTGTCTCACCTTTTCGGGTGAGTATGCTCCTGGAGCGGGGGTGTCACTAGCTTTGTGGAGGTCATGACGACCAGCAAACGAAAACGCGGGAGTGTGGTCCAGTCGGACTTTCTCTGGGTGATAGTCTCCAGGAGCAGGTGTGTTGCTATCAACTTTAGGATCGTTTTTACTTCCGAAGCTGTAGGCGGGTGCGTGGTCCAAACGAACCTTTTCGGGACAATAGTCCCCAGGAGCGGGAGTGTCACTTGAAACAGTTGGATTGTGTTTGCCAGCCATTGAGAAGGCAGGATTGTGATCTTGTCTCACCTTTTCGGGTGAGTATGCTCCTGGAGCGGGGGTGTCACTAGCTTTGTGGAGGTCATGACGACCAGCAAACGAAAACGCGGGAGTGTGGTCCAGTCGGACTTTCTCTGGATGATAGTCTCCAGGAGCAGGTGTGTTACTATCAACTTTAGGATCGTTTTTACTTCCGAAGCTGTAGGCGGGTGTGTGGTCCGAACGAACCTTTTCGGGACAATAGTCCCCAGGAGCGGGAGTGTCAATTGAAACAGTTGGATTGTGTTTGCCAGCCATTGAGAAGGCAGGATTGTGATCTTGTCTCACCTTTTCGGGTGAGTATGCTCCTGGAGCGGGGGTGTCACTAGCTTTGTGGAGGTCATGACGACCAGCAAACGAAAACGCGGGAGTGTGGTCCAGTCGGACTTTCTCTGGATGATAGTCTCCAGGAGCAGGTGTGTTACTATCAACTTTAGGATCGTTTTTACTTCCGAAGCTGTAGGCGGGTGTGTGGTCCAAACGAACCTTTTCGGGACAATAGTCCCCAGGAGCGGGAGTGTCACTTGAAACAGTTGGATTGTGTTTGCCAGCCATTGAGAAGGCAGGATTGTGATCTTGTCTCACCTTTTCGGGTGAGTATGCTCCTGGAGCGGGGGTGTCACTAGCTTTGTGGAGGTCATGACGACCAGCAAACGAAAACGCGGGAGTGTGGTCCAGTCGGACTTTCTCTGGATGATAGTCTCCAGGAGCAGGTGTGTTACTATCAACTTTAGGATCGTTTTTACTTCCGAAGCTGTAGGCGGGTGTGTGGTCCAAACGAACCTTTTCGGGACAATAGTCCCCAGGAGCGGGAGTGTCAATTGAAACAGTTGGATTGTGTTTGCCAGCCATTGAGAAGGCAGGATTGTGATCTTGTCTCACCTTTTCGGGTGAGTATGCTCCTGGAGCGGGGGTGTCACTAGCTTTGTGGAGGTCATGACGACCAGCAAACGAAAACGCGGGAGTGTGGTCCAGTCGGACTTTCTCTGGATGATAGTCTCCAGGAGCAGGTGTGTTACTATCAACTTTAGGATCGTTTTTACTTCCGAAGCTGTAGGCGGGTGTGTGGTCCAAACGAACCTTTTCGGGACAATAGTCCCCAGGAGCGGGAGTGTCACTTGAAACAGTTGGATTGTGTTTGCCAGCCATTGAGAAGGCAGGATTGTGATCTTGTCTCACCTTTTCGGGTGAGTATGCTCCTGGAGCGGGGGTGTCACTAGCTTTGTGGAGGTCATGACGACCAGCAAACGAAAACGCGGGAGTGTGGTCCAGTCGGACTTTCTCTGGATGATAGTCTCCAGGAGCAGGTGTGTTACTATCAACTTTAGGATCGTTTTTACTTCCGAAGCTGTAGGCGGGTGTGTGGTCCAAACGAACCTTTTCGGGACAATAGTCCCCAGGAGCGGGAGTGTCACTTGAAACAGTTGGATTGTGTTTGCCAGCCATTGAGAAGGCAGGATTGTGATCTTGTCTCACCTTTTCGGGTGAGTATGCTCCTGGAGCGGGGGTGTCACTAGCTTTGTGGAGGTCATGACGACCAGCAAACGAAAACGCGGGAGTGTGGTCCAGTCGGACTTTCTCTGGATGATAGTCTCCAGGAGCAGGTGTGTTACTATCAACTTTAGGATCGTTTTTACTTCCGAAGCTGTAGGCGGGTGTGTGGTCCAAACGAACCTTTTCGGGACAATAGTCCCCAGGAGCGGGAGTGTCAATTGAAACAGTTGGATTGTGTTTGCCAGCCATTGAGAAGGCAGGATTGTGATCTTGTCTCACCTTTTCGGGTGAGTATGCTCCTGGAGCGGGGGTGTCACTAGCTTTGTGGAGGTCATGACGACCAGCAAACGAAAACGCGGGAGTGTGGTCCAGTCGGACTTTCTCTGGATGATAGTCTCCAGGAGCAGGTGTGTTACTATCAACTTTAGGATCGTTTTTACTTCCGAAGCTGTAGGCGGGTGTGTGGTCCAAACGAACCTTTTCGGGACAATAGTCCCCAGGAGCGGGAGTGTCAATTGAAACAGTTGGATTGTGTTTGCCAGCCATTGAGAAGGCAGGATTGTGATCTTGTCTCACCTTTTCGGGTGAGTATGCTCCTGGAGCGGGGGTGTCACTAGCTTTGTGGAGGTCATGACGACCAGCAAACGAAAACGCGGGAGTGTGGTCCAGTCGGACTTTCTCTGGATGATAGTCTCCAGGAGCAGGTGTGTTACTATCAACTTTAGGATCGTTTTTACTTCCGAAGCTGTAGGCGGGTGTGTGGTCCAAACGAACCTTTTCGGGACAATAGTCCCCAGGAGCGGGAGTGTCACTTGAAACAGTTGGATTGTGTTTGCCAGCCATTGAGAAGGCAGGATTGTGATCTTGTCTCACCTTTTCGGGTGAGTATGCTCCTGGAGCGGGGGTGTCACTAGCTTTGTGGAGGTCATGACGACCAGCAAACGAAAACGCGGGAGTGTGGTCCAGTCGGACTTTCTCTGGATGATAGTCTCCAGGAGCAGGTGTGTTACTATCAACTTTAGGATCGTTTTTACTTCCGAAGCTGTAGGCGGGTGTGTGGTCCAAACGAACCTTTTCGGGACAATAGTCCCCAGGAGCGGGAGTGTCAATTGAAACAGTTGGATTGTGTTTGCCAGCCATTGAGAAGGCAGGATTGTGATCTTGTCTCACCTTTTCGGGTGAGTATGCTCCTGGAGCGGGGGTGTCACTAGCTTTGTGGAGGTCATGACGACCAGCAAACGAAAACGCGGGAGTGTGGTCCAGTCGGACTTTCTCTGGATGATAGTCTCCAGGAGCAGGTGTGTTACCATCAACTTTAGGATCGTTTTTACTTCCGAAGCTGTAGGCGGGTGTGTGGTCCAAACGAACCTTTTCGGGACAATAGTCCCCAGGAGCGGGAGTGTCGCTTGAAACAGTTGGATTGTGTTTGCCAGCCATTGAGAAGGCAGGATTGTGATCTTGTCTCACCTTTTCGGGTGAGTATGCTCCTGGAGCGGGGGTGTCACTAGCTTTGTGGAGGTCATGACGACCAGCAAACGAAAACGCGGGAGTGTGGTCCAGTCGGACTTTCTCTGGATGATAGTCTCCAGGAGCAGGTGTGTTACCATCAACTTTAGGATCGTTTTTACTTCCGAAGCTGTAGGCGGGTGTGTGGTCCAAACGAACCTTTTCGGGACAATAGTCCCCAGGAGCGGGAGTGTCAATTGAAACAGTTGGATTGTGTTTGCCAGCCATTGAGAAGGCAGGATTGTGATCTTGTCTCACCTTTTCGGGTGAGTATGCTCCTGGAGCGGGGGTGTCACTAGCTTTGTGGAGGTCATGACGACCAGCAAATGAAAAGGCTGGATTATGGTCTAGTCGCACTTTTTCCGTTTCGTAGGTTCCCGGTGCTGGAGAGTCGTTTGATTTATGTAGGTCATGGCGACCGGCAAATGAGAAAGCAGGATTGTGATCGTGCCGTACTTTTTCGGGACAGTAGTCGCCTGGTGCCGGAGTGGAGATGTCTGTTTTCTGCTCATGCTTACCCCCGAACGTGAACGCTGGGGTGCGATCACTTCGGTACTTCTCCGGAGCATACGACCCGGGCGCTGGAGTGTCGTTGATAGACTTTAGTTCATGACGCCCCGATAATGTGTATGCGGGGGTAAAATCCAATCGCACCTTCTCCGGCTGATATGTGCCGGGTGCGGGGGTGTCATTCGAACTAGTTATAGTTACCCGCTGCCCAAATGTGTAGGCAGGTGTCTTGTATAGCAAACATTTCTCGGGCTCGTATGCGCCGGGTGCTGAAATAGGTGAAAGTTGAAAGTACTTGAGTTTAGTACGGATTGTAATCAACATAAAATAAGTGCAGTTAAAGCAATCACTTACCAGGCGTGCAGTCGACTACATCGTGAGATGTCTTGCCACTTATGCTGTAAGCAGGTGTTGTATGTAATTTGGACTTTTCGGGGCTGTAGGCACCGGGTGCTGTTGAATATATCAGGTGTTTAAGGAAAGCACTTAAAAAAAAAATAGCCTAAATACTGGACCCACCTGGCGTAACACTTATCTGTGTATGCTTTGTCTTCAGACCGAAACTATAAGCGGGTGTATGTTCTAGTACTACCTGCTCCGGCTTATACGTGCCCGGAGCTACAATACGGTGCAAAATCGATTTTTTTTTTCAATAACATCAACACTATAATTCTGATGTGTGTGTTTAGATTTACAAACCTGGTGTATAGTCGGGCCTTAGTTCGTGATGCTTGATGCCGAAACTAAACTCTGGTGTCTTGTTCAGCTTCACCTTCTCAGGGCAATAGGCACCAGGAGCTGCGAAGAAGATATTATTAAGTGAGTACTCGTGAGTGCCAGTTTTCTATTCTACATAGATCAATGTAATATAGGTAACTGTCCAATTGTCTAACTCTAGATCAGGTGCCTCAATTGCAATGAAAATTACCTGGTGTGCCCTGATCGTGTTGGATTTTAGTTCGTCTACCAAATGTGTAACGTGGCGCATTCTTTTTTGATTGCGTGACCTTTTCAGGGCAATAGCTATTCGGCGCTGTTAGTGTTAATGAAACAAAAAATTTTAGACTACTCATAGGGCTAGAGTGAGCTACAACTAGTAAAGTGAGTACGGAAACAGTTAAATAGTTAGATAGAAAGAAAGAACGATTTTAAAATTGAGTTAGAAGAAAGAGAGATAGAGCGTTACATGAGTGAAATTAGTGGGGAAGTTAGCTAAACCAACACCAAACTGGACACAAAACAGTCATTTAACTGGAACAGGCGAATACTAAAAATATACTATTCGGCCAGTTAGTTGTGTTACCTGGATTTTCAACAATGTAAACTTTAACCTTAATGCGACAGGAATAGCGTGGCGCTCGCGGCCTAATGACATCAAGTGGCACCACTTGATAATGGTTAGGTCCTCACCAGTTGAATTTGTGGTTGGTTTTTTTTTTTTTTTTTTGGTTTAGTTTAATGTTTTCGCATTCATTCATTAGGAGAGAAAAATGTTAAATAATTTAAATCAAATTAAATAAAATGGAAAAAAAAACATTTTAAAACACATCTTCAAACACAAAAAGCTACACTATAAATCTATCATACAAAAGAGCATTAGAGATGAAGAGAGAGATAGAGGGGAATAACTAGCTACAACTACGAATATGTTTATACTTGAGCTAAGGATATGTTTATATTTGTACTAATGCAGGAAGAGGTTTATAGGAGAGCAACTTACTCGCTGCTGTTGGGAATGAAACTTGCATGGAATGAGCTAGTCATGTTCATATACAATGATGATTCGGGGTCCATGATCTGAATGCTTTTGATTGATGATCCATCTTCTGATAGGCATGCAACAACAATAATGGCCATAACAACAACCCAATGCCAAAATCCAAGTCCAAACACCATTCCAAAACACCATAAGAAACCAATCAACTCTAAGGCCATAGACCGTTTTAACTTACCTGGTATTAGACTGAACTTAGCATTGGCAGGCTTCTGGCCGAAAGTATATTTTGGTGTTGCATCGATAACAGCCTTTGCAGCATGCACTACATCATATTCCCCGGGTCCAGGGTTAGAGAAGCGACTCATTTCTTTCGGCCGACTCTGTAAAGTGGCTGCCCGTGGATAATCCTTTCCCTTTGCCCGCAATCCAGTTACATTATATTGTGCTGGACCCGGACCAAAGGTATCATACTTGTTGTACAATTTCTGACCAAATGAATATGATGGGGCACCTTTCTTCTTTGAATCAGGAACTTTGCTGCCTATAGATAAATATGTAGGTACATATAGAATATTTGATTTATTACATATTCTTTAAAGAATAAAGCTTACCAATCAATGTGGGTAATTGTACTATAGCCGGTCCTGGATTGCTAGTCTCGGCGGCTATCTTACCCGTACGCACTGTGGGTGTCCATGGACGTTGCTCAATATTTCCACCCATGGTTAGAGATCGGATGATACGTACACGTGCACAAGGACCCCGGTTGGACGGTTGAACCTTTGTCTTGGTGAAAAATACCTAAAAATAAAACATACATTTTACAGATCACTTAACTCATTGCTTTAAGTCGTAGAACCTTCTTAGTCATATTGTGGCTGTCTTTCGATGTGCTATGTAAATTATTGCTCTATATTCACTCAAATTTGATTAGATTTGCTATGAGAAACAGCTACATATATAGGTAACCTAATAATCTAGATCGTTGGAATACAAACAAAACTTTTCGTTGGGGTGACATAAAATCAATCGCCCTCAAACTTTATTCAAATATGGCATGTAGGGAAAGTTCTTCCTTAATAAGTTCCTTGCCATTGCCATAACTTTTGGTTTGTTTCGAATTTTCTGGGCCAATTCGTTGAGAGTGTGTGTGGAGGCTAATGACAGGCCGTTTGGGTAAGGGCGTGTCGTGACTGTCACATTGAGATTTGTGGGCTCGTGAAAGGAACTCGAAAAAAAGACAAACAATGGACAAAAACAATAGCTTTGTGGTAGGCTCGTGACCTTCTTTTCACAGCTAAGGCAAAAGGCGTTGCATATCGACAGGCGAGAGACCTGCAGACAAGTCTGCTGGTACCCGTCGGTATCAAGCACCTCAAAACACCTATGAATTTCGAGTGAGTGTAATCGATACATGAGCGACGCGGACGACGACGACCCCAATTTAGCTGATTTTACCCCATTACGCCTAACCAAAGTTTTTGAATAAACTTTTACTGTATAAACGTAAGCCTTGTTAAGCCTTTCATATGGTAATAGGTATGTGTAGAGAGGTGGTTAAAATTGGATTTAGATTTGAGATGAAGTTTATGACTTTTGTTTTTTGAAGTGTCGAACAATATCAAAATTAACAAATCAAGGTTATAATAACACCAAATCAGAACTTATCCTGCAACAAGGTTGCGCCCCCAAAAAAAATAGAAAAAAAAAACAAAAATTGCACGAAATGTACAAAAAACTATGCTAAGTGCTAATGTTACCCATTTTGAGGGGTTTGTTAGCCAACAAAACGATTACTTTTAATGACTTATGACCGCCGTTTGCATGTCGAAGTGGAAACCAAAGACTGTGGGCGGAAAGCGTGCAACTCTCTTTTAGATGGCCGTGAATATTACTTGCTATGTAAATAATTGCTTGTATGTAGAAGGCGTGGCATGAAGTCGTCTGTAGCTGTTAACAGGGCCAATATACATATGATGTAGCTATTGGTAATACACTACATACACACGCATATTTTGACGTTTGACGAACAACAATGAATTTGGTTTTCTTTCGTCTTTTTGTTTCTTTTTTTTTTTTTTCGGAGTGGGCCTGCAGTTGTTTCGACCTTGCACGCAATTTGAAATACATTTTTTGCTTTTTTTTTTTTTTTTGTACATAGAACAAATCGCATTGGCTTATAAGGCGATTCTTACATCATCATCAACAGTATCCCCAACGCCATCATCAACATCATGAGTAGCAGCGGCAATAATCACATCCCACACACAGCAACGGTTCAATTCATTTGCGGTTTGGGGCCAAGATCAATTCTTGGCGATGAATCAGTCAGTCAAATGCTGTATGTATGTGGAGTCAGACATATGGCAGACATTTTGCGTGGCACACACCAAGTTGCCTGCCTACAGATGGTTAGTTTCAATTTAGTGGCAAGTTAGAGCAAGAGGAGGCCACCGCATTTAATCAAGTTAATGGAGCATTTTGGTCATGCAATAAATTCGCATGCAAAATACAAAAATCTAAGATTAGAGCAGTGAAAATTATAGATAGCGATGCCTGATTAATTTAGTTATTGCAACTTGGGGGTGCAAGGTTTATCAATGATCCGGTTCTAATGCCGGCTATATACGCCCACAAGCTCAATGCTCTCTCTCAAACTGGTCAGATTGCTCTATTAGCAATATATTATATAGATTAGTATCTTCTCTCATCCTCTCCTTAGTTTCTATGCTTTTTGCTTAGTCTGTTTCGCCTGCTATTATTCTCATCGTTATCATTAAGACCTTGAACAATTTGTTTATTTTTTTTTTTTGTTAAACGAACACAATTCGAATTGATTTTCACACAATTGACCTGACTTAAGAGGTAGAGTAGCACACGTCAGCCACAATTTATGATGATATCAACCTTAGAAAAAACAAAATATATATATAATTGACATATTATCGCACTAAATGATACCCTACAAAAAATTTGATGGCTTAAAAACATTAATAAGCATTGGGGAATATTTAGATTATTTGTTAGAAACTCCTAAGAAATTGTTGTGGTTTACATTTCTGTTTTTAATGGGGAACTTTTTGCTGTAAATCAATTTTCAACGTTAATCTTGGCGTACAGCAAACTTTTCTAATTAAAAAGATAAGAACATGAAACACCAGAAACTTAAGTTCTCGACTGTGTTCTATGGGGTAAAAAAGTGCATACGTATTTTTTATTTACATATATTATGAGTCTAAGTTAATGGTTTTCTGATAACTTTAAACAAAGCTCCATGCTTTCAGAATTCTTGCGAGTCATAAAAAAGATTGAAAATATTAAAAAGGCTCTTAAGTTTAGACAGTTTATGACCAATTTAAATACCAATCTTTACTTTCATAAGGCAGTTTCATAAATTAAAACCTTAACTTTTCTTGAGTTTAAATATGAAACCTCTTACATCGCTTAAGGTACTTTTTAAAATCTATTTAGCTTAGTATCGAAGCGAATAAAAAATAGACTTTTCAAATAATACGAATGTCACATTTTAATTACATACTATAAAGCAATTTCTTTGCTCAAAAACTGGATTTTCTTTGAATGCACCGATTAATATTGTACACCTTTTATTTGACTTTTTAAAATTTATACTAGATATTAGGTTTAAAATAATATGAGAATTCTGATGAGTGACGGTTCTTTGGCTTTAGTTATTAAACTGCATTATTACAAATTAAAGTCATTTCAGATATCTAATAAAAATTTTCGATTTATTGTATGCAAATTAGTTATTAATTGTTAAAAAGAATACAAGGATTACATTCATAATAAATTTATCACATCTCTCTAAAGAACATACGTTTTAAGTAATATTAATTACTCGATTATAATTTAATTATTTCCATAATTTAGTTATGTCATGTTGACCAATTCGAGTGTTCAACATGCCCAATTGTGGCTTAATTATAGAGTATTTAAACGCTATCCGCAATCGCTTTAAATACTATATTCATACTTTTTCCATTGTTTCGTTTTACGCTCTTCCTCCACATGATGAATTTAAAATATGAGCTCATTTCCCCAAATAATTTTCAAATTTAGACATTTCAAACGTCCATCATCCAAGACCAAACTTTTACGCCCAAATATGGTTTAACTAACGTTTCCTTTATAGCCCACATTGAGTTGGAAGTTGGGTTTCCATTCAAGCAGCCAGACATCGGCCTACACAGATTGGCATAAGACTGAACTGCATGACTTCGTATTTTTTTTTTTTGGTTTTTTTTTGTTTTGTTTGTCTCTCTATTGAGTGTGTAAAAGTTTAATTAACAGCAAAACAAGTTAACCAAAAACTTCCAAAAAAAGAGAGGCAACAACAACAGGTCGAACAACCGGCAAAAGTGCCAAATAAAATATTGAGTCTAACAAAAATATATTCCCAAATTGAGCTGATAAAGATACAAGCAGCGGCAATATGTGTACCTACAAAGAACTGACGTCAGCTGTGAACTAGTTTGTGATCTCTAAATCTAATTAAGTTACCAGCATTTAGAAACGTGTTTTGGATTCTCAATTGCAAAACTCTACAAAATTTTCAAACACAAAACAAAACAAAAAAAAAATGGGCATTAAAAAAACTTGAAGAGAAAGCTGGGAAAATTGGTTAAACATAATAAAAATTGGCAAAAGTGTTTAGTTAGAAATAAACTAAACGAAAAGCTGATAAAAGCTTGTGAAAATTTTGACTAATTTTGTTTGAAAACACTTCAAGTGGAATAGCAAATGGGGGGAAAAAAACCAAACTTAGGTGTTATGTCATTTAATAAATATTTATCTTCTTTTATATTGTGCATTTTCTTAACCTATCCCCTGACACGCTGCTGCGTTTGTTATACCCTTTCGAAAGATAATGATAATCGGGTATACTAATTTGGCCAGGTGCTTTAGTTAGAATGCAAATACTTTGAGTTTAAGTAGATTTATAATATTAAGTATTGAATTTATTTATACTATTCAAATAAGATGCGACTGTTCGTATCTTTTATAATTTTAATTTCACTCTTTTATTATATTTTAAGGATATATTCTATTAAATAACAATTCAAACTTTTATAATTTATTTATTATAATATTGTTAATACTAGGTTAATTTTATTGTACCGATGGCTTCAATTATTGTCTTAATAAAAGATTTTTGAAGCAGGAAATTTAATCAAAATTTTTGTAGGTTTTAAAATATGTATATATGTAGGTATATATGTATATTTTTTTTTTAATCTTGATAGTAGTTTCATAGAAAATGTTCTTCTTGAATCGAATTTGTGTACAATCTTTTTCACAGATGAAAATAAGTTTGGGAAAATCTTTTTCATATATCCAAAATCTTTTGGTAAATAAAATTGTTACAAAATCTTTAAAATTTGATATTTTTAATCTTTGTTGAACACGCCTCCAGAAATATAACTTAGAGCAAGAATTTGGAAGAGTATAGAGTTACGGTACTCAAAAATTAATTCAGGCCCTCTGGGTTTTGTTTGACTTTTTTATATATTTCTTTGGTAATGTTTTGTTTTTTTTCGCTTTTTTTGTCTGTTTTGAATCTGTGCTTATAATCACTGACTTTGAAAAATGAGCAGTGTCGGGTCGACCGGTTATTAGAGCTGCTGATGTCATGGGCCAAGTCTTTGAGAAAACAAAAGCTTGATAGGTTACACTGAACCTGCGAAAAAGTAATTTAAAGTTTTCACTCCAGAAACAAGAGACATCGTCATATGTATTCGCTTCATAAAACCATTGACAAAACAATGGGAGGTGGTGCATTGCAACAGCTGATGATAGACCAAACAAACCGGGAAATGCCAATACAAGCGGAGTTAGACAAATAGACAGACAGTCAGACAGACAGGCAGGCAGGCAGGCAGGCAGAGTCTGATAGACTCGAATCGGCCTGCCTGGATGACTGGTTGACTGCCTTCCTACCGCACTGACTGAGACAGTCAATGAACTTTTAAGACAACACGCAATCCTGAGCGGACTACTACCAAATTGTTAACGCCTACCCAAAAAGTATGATTTACCTTGATTATCCTTTTGCCACTCACCACAAATTGTTGTGTTTCTGCCGCGGCAAAGTCTTCTTTTTTGTTTGATTTAAAACTTTTTGTTATTTTCGAATTTTCCTCGTTTTTTTTTTGCACAATAGAAAACTTTACGTTAGCCAAGAGCTAGACGCCTTTATGCCAGTCCTTTTTCGATGCTTTGCACCTATTTCGAAGGATTCTCAAAACATCTGTTCGTATTGCGGAAGAATGTTTTTGCACTTTTTTTTTTCGTTGGTTTCGTTGTGTTCGTTAATTGAGCTCAAGTGACAGCTGCGGTCTCTAAATTTAGCTAGAAATTGTCAAATAATTTACAAATTGTTGATTTCGCGTTGATTTATTAACGTTTTTGTTTTTTTTTTTTTGCTTGTTTGGGTGTTCTGCTTTAAGTTAAACTTGAACCGCACTCAGGAGCTGCCAAATAGAAACTGTTTTCATTTCAAATCTGGCGTTCTGTTTTGTGTGTGTTCAGTGTAAGCTTTTGTATTTCCGTTGGCTTAACATTATAACCGTTTGCTGCTAGATTTAACAGTGCACAGTGGTTTACTTGCAATTTGTTTGCTACTTTAACTTGGGTTTAATAATTTTAACTAGTAAAAATCTCAGATATATCGTAGAATTGGGGTTTTAGATTAAAAACTAATTAGCTTTTTAACTTTTTTCACCAAATTTCTTAGAAAAACATTGGTATAAACTATACATTAAAAGCAAAATCTTATGAATAATCCTAAACATAACTCCACAATTTTCGTTGACTTTTTTGAAAAAGTTTTGTTTTATGGCTTGTAAGAATCTTTCTATAATTTGACATTAAATCTAAATAATTGTTATAAATTCTAAAAACTTAGCTAAAGTTTTGATTCATTGAAAAATATGAAAACTAATCAAAGATTTCGATTTCTAAATATTCTAAATACTTTCAGCAAATGCTCTTTAAAAATCTTTTATCCTCGGGCATCGACTGTTTCACTGTTTTTAAATCGGAAAGAAAATGACTGAGTTAGAGTGTATAAAAAGTAAGCCTTGTTTAATTAAACCTATTTCTATTAGCTGTAAGATCATTTTTCATTATTATTTCTTACAAAAACTTTTTGGCTTCTTTCAGGACCTCAATATATATAGAGGTGCTTACGATTGCAAATCCAAATTCAAAATCGAAATTGATATCTTTTTGCAATTTCGTATCCAGCATAATTTGCTTTCAACTCGTAATCTTTGTCATTGTTTCACATCAAAAATGTTTAAATTTTAATTACTAGAATTTGACGCGTAGTCCATCGACACTTATTCATAAAGTATTATAGTTACTTATATACTTGGAAAATAAATTTCAAACTACAGTACGCCAAACATGCTGTAAAGTTACATTCAAATTACTGGCAATTGTAATGAGCGTTTCCAGCAAACCCATTCAATTACTCACTTTGTTTTAGTCTGAGAATTATATTTAGATTTTTTACTTACTTTGCATTTCAATTTGGACCTGAGAGAAGATCCAACTGATCAACGTGTCTTGCCTTCAACCCACAGTTCAATATGTGTATATCTTAATGGCTCATTGATTTGCTGTAATTCGATTGGATTGTGCTCATCGAGCAGCCTATTTATGGCATTTTATTCAAAAGCAATGCCGCTATTGCGGTTATGTAATGGAAGATCTTGTATCCCATAGCTCTCTCGCGGTTTTGCACATAGACAACCTTCACCCACACACGTGCCTAATGGAGCATGCAAAGTAAAAAAACTAAAAAACGAAAACAAAAAGCATTGATTTATTTGTTCGGTTTTTGCTATTCTGTTATAATTTGAATTAATATTACATTTCTATCTATGTCATAATTCAATTAAATTTGTAATATTAATATCTGGTTTGGTTTACCGGTTTTGTTTTTTTTTCTCAATATAATTTTGTTTTCTGATCTATGGTTGCTTTTAAAAAACTTTCACCTACTATTTGTCGTGTCTCACAGTAAATTATTCTTATTGATTAAAGTTGTGATAGTATTTTAAATCAAATTATTTGCAAAAAGCAGAAAAAATAAAAAAAGAAAAAATGGTTCAAAAAATTTTACTCTATGAAGTTCTAAACATAAAGAAAATTAAAACAAATTGCTAGTATTTTGAATCTTAAACCTAGATTTTTTGTTTAATACACTCATGATCGAAAAACCATAATAAATTATGGCGGTCTGCACATATAAAACCCAACAAAATATTGATTTCTGTATTTTTTTTTTCAATTTTTATTAGCGATATCACTTTGATGATTTTTCTGGGTGTGTTTCTTAATTTTGTTTTTTTATTTTTAGGGGGATTTCATGGCAATAAACGTATATATATATTTATCATACAAATATGTATATTATATATAGCAAACAACTAAGCTGTAGTATTAATTTGTTTAGTTAGTAGTAATTCATGTAGATTGCAGATGTTCTCTATGTAGTCTATAGCCGAGTTAAATTTCAAAGGATAATCCGGCTTAATATGAAATGTTGAACGGCTAAAGGAAACTCGAAATCTTGGAATCTTTTGGACGCGTACAACATGCATATTTTTGATGGATCTCTGTTTATAATCTATTTATTTGTATTGCATATGCACTTATTTGTCTAGAGACATGCATATTTGGTATAAGTATATATCCTATTGATGTACATATGTATATAAACGTATACAAACCCTAATGTATGTATGTACGTATGTATAGTTTTTTTTTTTTTTTTTGTTTATAGTATGTATTCCTTGTATCAAAATTCTGTATCAAAAGTTTTACAAAATGTTTTGGTGTTGCTTTTTTTCTCTGTTTGCTGTTTTGTTATTTGATTTGAGGCTTATTATTTGATTATTTTTTCCTTGATTTTCAGATCTATCTTGTATTAGTTGGTTTTTTAAGTCTATATAAGTTGCATTTTATTTGGTTCCGATTTTATGTATCTCTCTCTATTTGTGTGGGTGTTGATGTGTGTGTGTGTGTGTGTGTGTGAGTAGTGTGGCATCTTTTCAATGGGCTGGCAAACAGTTTGTCGTGATACCGAATTTCGTGCTTTTACGCAGTCTTTGGCCCAAGTATAGAAATCATAAAAATTAACTAAAAATAAAAAAAAAAACAAATGATAACTATTAAATGTTTATGATACATTTTATTTGGGTTTTTGTTTTTCGTTTTGCATTCTCATGTGTTTTTAATGATTGATTTTCACTTATACAAGTCATAAAATTAATTAAGTAAAAACTGTTTATAAAAATAAATGTAAAATATATATTCATTATATCGTATATGTTGTTTAAAATGAATTGCAAAAAATATTCCATTAAAATGTATATATATAGGTAGATATATATATTTATATTATTATAAAGCATACATACATATAGATATGTAAATCTGTTACTTTTAAATTTCAAAAAACAAACTTTGAGCGTTATGAGAAATAAGTGAAACCAATTAGTAAAAATATCGGTTTGCAAAAATTAAATAATAAATCACAAAACTTAAACTTAGCACGTAAAAAGTCTAATCTAAAAAAAATTGTTTAAATGTTTTTCTTTTTCATCAAACTTTTTTCATAGTGTGTGTGTGGGTGTGTATTTCGTCTGTGTGCAAACATTTCGCTTTCGACTTGAGGCTTATTGGGTAAATTTAATGCTCGATCAGTTTTTCTTTTGCCTATTCTATGTATGTATATATGTATATGTAGACTTAAATGTATGTTTATTTGAAATTTTCATTTAGCACATGGGCTCGCTTGTATCGAAAAGAAAGCATTTATCGTTATCAGATGCATAATAATTCGTAATCATATTTGAGTTATCATCTCTATGTGGGGGAAATGTATCAAAAATTTGACTATTTACTACAGTTTTATATAATGTTATATGCATTACACATATATAGTTTGCTATACACACATATATATAGCCAGTTAGTAGTTGCAGTTAGTGCCTACTAACTAACAGTTAACGCTTTCGTAAACATAATGATATCATTCGCTCAGCTGAGCTTGTCGCTCTATCAAAACATCCAAATATATCATAATTATAATAATAATAAAATGATGGGGAATAATCATAGACTGGCATTTGCTTAACTAAATCTTATGGTATATATAGGTATATATATAAATCTATATATGATCATAACTTGTCTTCTATTTCCCTTTCTCTCACACTTTGCTTCACACGCTTAACTTAATTTTATGCCTTGTTTCGTATCATTAACTTTAACTTTAATTTTCTTCTTAATAATGCGTCTGTGTTATTCAGTGCGATGCAGCAATAATTATAATGATCCTCAGTATTTAGTCGGTCAGTGTCTGGGCCACTAGAGCCAGCTGATCCATTAGTACACGAAAAGCGGGACGCTCTTCTGGTCCATGTGACCAGCACAACTTCATGACCTAAAAGAAAAATCATTTATAGTTAGTTATAGTTTCGTTTTGAAATCGAAATGTGTTTTGCCACTTACATCATAAATCTCCTTGGCACACGACTTTGGTTTCTCTAATATAATGCCACGCTGGACACGCTCAACGACCTCAGTGTTCTTTAGACGACCATAGGGCATCTTGCCACAGGTGAAGATCTCCCACATGAGTACGCCTACAAAACAAGACGTCAATTGATGAAATGAAGGGCTTGAAATTATTATTTTTCGTTTTGTTTACTCACCATAAGCCCAAACATCGCTTTTGGATGAGAAGCGCGTATAGTTGAGCACTTCCGGTGGTGCCCATTTGATGGGAAACTTAGTGCCGCCGGAGCTAGTGTACTGATCATCCAAGACATAGCGTGCCAAGCCAAAGTCAGCCACTTTAACAACATTCTCAGAGCCCACAAGACAATTGCGAGCCGCCAGATCGCGATGTATATAATTGTGACGCTCCAGATAGGTCATACCCTTGCTAACCTGTATACACATGTCCAACAGTAGACCCATATTGCCAATTAGCGTCTTCTCATGTCGACGCAAATAGTTCAATAGCGATCCATGCTTCATGTATTCGGTGACAATGTAGATGGGTCGATGCTTGGAGCACACACCATACAATTGCACTAGATTCGGATGCTGTAGCTTGGTCATCACCTTGGCCTCCTCAATGAAATCATCCTCGGACATGGTGCCCTCTTTCATCATCTTGACAGCCGTATCAATGGAGCCGCGCCATTTGCCACGACGCACTACACCAAACTGACCCGAGCCCAGCTCTTCCATTAGCATCAGTTCCATGGGATGAATTTCCCATTTATCATGCGATAAACCGGCTGTTGGTGGCACTGGACGATCGCAGGGCGATGACTTTAAACGGCAGGCAAGGCCACCCGAATTGTGGCGATGATAGTTAATCAGATCGGGTATAGTTTCGCAGCAATGCTTCTCGCTCAAATAATACTCGCAACGGGCATTCTGTTTGATGTGATAATGCTTCACATGCGATTGGGGACTATAAAAATCAGAAAGTAGAATTGAAAAAACCAATTTAAATTTCAATTATATTCTTCCTACTCACACTTTGGTATGAAGCGATAATGTGTAGAGACCCTTGGTTGATGACTTGCGCACCACAAAGCAGCCTTCCTTGTCGCCTTGTTTCAATAGAGATTCGGCACGCTGTCGTGACATGTCGCCCACATACCATCTAAAAAAAAGGGGGGGGGAAATCCAACAGTCAGTAAGAGTTATGCCATGTGGGCTGTGATTTAACCAACTTACTCATAGCGTTCGAGACCCAACAGGGCCTTGGGTTTAACGTAGTTGCTGGGTATATAGCCAACATTACCAACCGCATCTTTGACCTTCCACCAATGCTCTTGTGTATCATCAATGACCTCGTATTCGGCATTCTAAGTAAAGGTAATTAGGTAAATAAGAAATTTTGTCTTAATATTATGATTTAGTTAAGATTTTACATCTACAATTAGCAACGATAATTTAAAACATTAGTTCCTTGAAACATAAAAAATCATGTAATTACATTAATCCTTATAGCATACTATTAATATTCTTTAGTATAGCATATTGTTGTATAAACTATCAACCTAACTATTTTTGACAAATGGCTTAGACCATAACTATTACTAAATACACTAGTCTGGGATTCGAACACGGATTCGAACACGGATCCTCATTGGTCATTATAATTGGGCCACTCCTCTAGCGATACCTTTTCAGATACCTTAGCCTATTTGGATTCAGCTTTTGATCAGAATTATTGTCTGGCAACATTGAGAATTGGAATAGTTAAAACATCGAATAAGGCAAACCTCGAGAGCTGATATAATTAGAGAGCGAACTAACTTAAATGGAAAGATAACTATTAACAAGAATATTTTATTGTTATATTATTGTAATTGAGCTGATCCTTTCCTATTCTATATTATTACCGAATCGATAACAAATGAAGTAAGTAAGTCGTCTCGCCGACTTGGATATACCATACACCAGTAAAACAAATATTTTAAATTTATAATAACCAATACATTTTCGTATTTAAAAAAAACTGTTCACATGCTTTTCACAAGCATATCTTAGTATTTCGCTCACTCAAGCATACGAGCACCCTAGCGCCCCCACCAGCCAACGGCCAACTCCGGCCATATGGAAAAACGTTTATATGCATAACTTGGCTATTTTTAGTCCGATTTTGATCAAATTTGGTATTTTGCTGAACATTAGTATCAAATTTAAGTGTGCTAAATTTGATTGCACACGGTAGAAAATTACGGGAGATAATCGAGTTTTTTCAAATTACGGGGGCGGAGGGGGCGTGGCAAAATCTTTACACATCAAAAATGTGCGCAATTACTAAGCAAATATTTATACTAACTATGGTGTCTCTAGTTGAAATAGTTTTTGAGAAAATCGGTTTTATTTAATTTGCGGGGGCGGTAGGGGGCGTGGCAAAATTTTTACAAATACAAAATGTGCGCATTTACAAAGCAAATATACATACCAAATTTTGTGTCTCTAGTTGCTATAGTGTTTAAGAAAATCGGTTTTATATCATTTGCGGGGGCGGTAGGGGGCGTGGCAAACATTTGAAACAAACTCGATAAGCGTACATATGACACGAGTCTACATACCAAATTTGGTGGCTCTAGCTCTTATAGTCTCCGAGATCTAGGCGTTCATACAGACGGACGGACAGACGGACATGGCTAGATCGTCTCGGCTGTTGATGCTGATCAAGAATATATATACTTTATGGGGTCGGAAAAGCTTCCTTCTGCCTGTTACATACATTTTAGCGACTTTAATATACCATTTCACCCTATGGGTGTATGGTATAAAAATTAAAATAGTACGGAATGTTTTTGAAATTGTCTTTAAATTTCAATTGCTTGTTTTTTCAAAATCTTAGTATAAAAAGTTGTTGTTTTTCTTTTTTGCTTAATACCGACTTTAGAGTGTGGCAATCTATATGTTTCTGTTTTCATGTAAATTACTAATTACTAATTAGAATGAATTATCATTCTGAAATTACTCAAAGTTACATAGTTATGTACATATATATAATATGTAATTATCATATATAATTTTTGAGTGTTCCTATATAAGTTGCCAAAAAACTAAACTTACCTTCTCTAGTGACAAGTCGCCGCCCTCGATGGCTTTGAATGGATAAAGGGCGACCACCAATTTGACAAAATGTGAATTGTCCTAAAATTGCAAACATTATTAAAATTATATTTTTATTGTAGATCAAATTAAATAATAACTTACCTTGGCTTTGGAATTGGGGGTACCAGGTGTGGGAATTCCACCAGGCATATTGGCATCCAATAGATTTCCGTTGCCGTTGAGTAAAGTGGGAGATTGTTTGAAAGTTGTCAGCGAGGACTGAAAAATAATCAAAAAATTCAAATTAACTTCAAAAATAATTAAATATCATCAGCCCTTTTCTCACCTGTGGCTGTAGTGATGTGGGCGTACAACTGCCACCTCCTCCGCTGCCGTTGCCTACGCCCAGGCCAAGACTCCCGCCGCCGCCTCCTCCTCCGCCGCCGCCTCCGCCTAAGCTCCCTGAGCTGTTGTGTTGCAAACTGAATTGACTGTTTGTTGTTGAATTGTTGGGACTGATGCTGCGCGTTGAATTCTGGGCTGGAGAACTGCCGTTGCCTAAAAAAAAGATGCAACAAACAAAAATTTGGTTAAACATAATCATCAAGTTTGTTGTCTAAGTCATTCGTTTTGGCCACGTGCATAGCAAATTATGCCAAAAGCAAGTCATTATATATATATGTATACATATAAATGTATGTAAAAAAAAAATGAACCAAACGATAATTAGCCAGACAAAACAAAAAAATATAAAATAAAAATAAACTACACAAATCGCCTTAAAAAATATAGTTAAGCTATTCTTGACAAGGTTAATTATTGCAAAAAAAGATGAAGAAAAATACCAAAGTTTTTAGTTTTTTTTTTGACACTGAACATTGACAAGATTTTCAATGGTTCAAGGTGGTCGCCCACAGTTGGCCAAATTCACAAAAAAATATATAAAATTTTTCAAACAATATGGCAAAAGAAAGAGAAATAATCAAAATAATTATGGCCAACGCTCATTTTTTTTTTCTTGATGGGTATAAATCACAACTTTGGACTTTGAGTCTCTCTGTCAATATTTCAATCGAAAAATCACTGAACTCAAACTGTAACCCCAATTAAAAGTAAGAAATAAACAAAAAAGAAAACCGGAGAAAAACAATTGCCGCCAAATGACGAGTGAGCTATACCCTTTCCAGTTTCATTATACTACAGCAGTTGCATTTTTTTGGATTTAAGGCAATTTCTGTTTATATTATTTATTATAATATTTAACCAAGTTTCATTTTTACTTTACATTATAAGTAAATCAACTTTGAAATCGATTTTTTCTAACAAACCGCAGAAATTTTAAAATTTGTTTCGAACGCTTTTTGCATTTTATGTTTAAGCCTGTCTGAATTATACCAATAATATATTTTAGTCACCTCATCGTTGAAATCATTATAATATTCCTACGAATATAATTTGAAATCTATATAATTTAGCTGTATAATGGTGAACATGGTGACTTTGCTATATTTCATAAAAAAGCTTCATTATTTAATACCAAAACGTTGAAAGGTCAAGCAGTTTTTGAAACTATTTTCAAAAGTTCTAATTTTTTTCATTTTCAGCTGCTGTAAACTGTTAGAAAAGTAAACGGTTTATAAAAAGAAAATGGGGAAAAAACATAACTTTTTGTTTAGTTCCTATTTTGAAGCGTTTGGAATGAATTTTAAATTGTAGAAAACTATTTGTATATGTTCCATACAAGAAAAAAATATTTAAATTTTTTTTAAAGAAATTTTAATATTCGAAATGTCGAAAATAACTCATACATATATTTTTGACGACAAAGCACAATTATAATATTCAGAACAAATATTGACGAACTTAATATTTTACAAAATTTAAATATATATTTTGTATTTTTTAATTATATTGTGCACGACTAACCAAAATTTATGTACTCCCTCAAGTTGAAGTGTATGTAAATCAATATAAAATGCCAAGCAAAAAATTTTTAAGTTAACTTTAAAGTGGGCGTCTCTTATGCAATCGTCATACTCCTCTCCCTCCATCACCCCCGACAAATTTAGCCTGTGCTCCCTTGAAATGAATGAATGATTCGAACGATCTATAACAATATTTTTTTTTATAGTATTTTGTTTTCTATTTTTTTTTTTTTGTTTTTTTGTTTGCTTGTGGTACTTGATGGCACTTTGCGTTGTGAGTGCGCTTCAATGCTTCAAGTAGGCGCCAACTTTTGAACGCCTCTGCGCGAGAATTGCGAACCGATTGAATTTAAAACGGAAAAGTGAAGGTTAAAGCGCAAAGCGAAAGTGACTGTCGTGGGTTAAACGATTTCCCAAGCAGGTTACTTGCCATATACAAAATATAAGCATCAAATTGCCCTGCAGCAACTTTCAATTGATAAGGCAATTTTCTCAATACATATACAAACTACGCTCCACATTTTTCATGTGAAAATTGCAATTTTTCCAACTTCTCCTCTCACGATAAAATACAAGATGTAAAACGTGACGGTTAAAAAAGATGACAATGAAAAAGAGTTAGGAGAAAAGATACAAAAGGATAGCCCCAGCAACAGCAGCAGCAGGTGAAGATAAAGAGAAGATGAGAAGATGTAGAAGCAGGCGGCAAACCAGACAACAAACCAAAATAGAAAGTTTTTCTCTTTTTTTTTTCCAAAGCGCAATTGCCAATGTTGTGTGAGTTGTTTGTGTGCCTCGCCGGTTATTCAAGTTGTTGTTGCTGGTGTTTGAGCTTTTATTATGCCATTTTTTTCATACCGATTTTCTATGCAAATGAAAAGCGCTTGCAGCATTTTCATTGTCTTAACACCAAAACAAAGAAAACAAATCAAAAAGTAACCAATATTTTTACCCACATACACAAACATACTTTAATATATGTATATAAGCAAGACATTTTCCTATAAAAACAAGGTTAACCTAGTCAACAAATTGAATAAATGTAGATGATGTATATGATCATGTTAGGTTCATTCTGATTGTAAATCGTATTCAATTTAAATATACATAAACAAATCTACATTAGGGTGCTTCTTAAAAATTGAAGTTTTCAATAAAGCATAGCCTCTATAATTTGTCTTTTTATCTCAGCTTTCTGCAGGAGTTTTCAGAATCTAAAAAGGGCTGGAATCTCGTAAATAACCAACTGGAATTTTAATATTATTTTTATCAGGGACATCCAAATTTATATATATGAAATTTGAAGTGGGGTATTTTTTCAATTTAAAAAAAATGTAAAAAAGTCACAAATTTTATTTAAATTTCATTACCAGGAACTATTTTTCTACAACCTTATCCGGTAATTGTAGTAGCTACTCAAATAAAATCATAGAAGGAGTTAATCAAATGTACTTCCTATGCTGATTAATGAAATTATCGACAATTGCCAATTGTCTAAATCAATAGAATAGAAAAATCAAGGAAAAATACAGTTTATTTATTTTCATAATATTTAACTAGATTTCGATTTGTAAATTGCTATTTGTGGCCTTTTCGTAAAGCTGCTTGAGGCCGATTTTAATTTTTTGTTTTAAAGTTTATCAAAATTTTCGAAATTTTTATAAGATAATGTGAAATTAAGCAGTTTCATAAAGAAGCCACTCAGGTTCTTCGTTTATGTTAAATTTTGTTTACGTAGTATGATGAATATAAAAATAGAATTCCTTTTTTTTTACTTTAGAGAATTACATAAAAACAATCCCTAAATAGACAAATTGCTTAATTTTTTAAGAGTGTATTGGTTTCGGTTATTTTCATTTTTATTCAACATTTTTGCTTCATAACTAATATGATAAAGTTGAATTTTTCGCAACTCTGGAAAATTGCCAAACGGAAGCAAACATTTTCTTTCTTTTTCTTTTATTTGCTTTCAACTCTGGCGGAGTTTTCTGCAGATTTTCTTATTATCTTGTGTAGAGATTATTTATAGTTAATTGTGTAATTGCTTTGCTTTGCTTTGCTTTGTGTTGTCATTGTGTCTCTTTCTATGTCTTTTCTCTTTTGTCTTTTGATTATTTATACAATTTGTTATGCAAATTGTATATAGTTGTTGTTATTGCAGCTGCATTTAGACCTTGGATTGAAGTGTCTAGCAAAATGCTAGACTTTCGAACACGTGTTTTGAGTAATTTTTATTCTGAATCAAATGGCAGGTGAAACTAATCTAAATACTTGTATGATGACTCACTAGGTGAGATGTACGCCCACACAATTACCTAAATAAGGTGAATTCGAAACAAAATTTTGGTGTCAAGAGAAACATTTTTGTTTTTTTGCAATACCCTGCTTTAAACTGATTTATTAACAAAGTTGTTTGAGCTGATAAAGGTCTTCATAAAATTCATTTATAAACTCATTTAAAATTATAGAAAATTCGTAAAAAAAACATAACTTTCTTTAGATAGAATAAATGAAACGTTGACCCATTCACACATTGCATTTAAGCTTACAGGGTATTTTAATTGTCGTCTTAATTTTGGTTATGCTTACCCAGCTTCAATGCCGATAGAAGCATCATAATTTCAGCTATAATAGCCCTCTAGATAACTTTTGCGTTTTCTTTAGAGCCTTTTGTTTTAAACTTATTATTTTGACTTTAAAATATTCAATTAATTAAGTCAATTCACTTTTTTTTTTTTTTTATTTCTTTGTGGTTGTTAATTAAATATATATTTTATAATTTCTGTTTGCAATTCTTTCGACTACAGTTTCCAGTTGCCAAACTGGTTTTCTTGGTTGCTTCCTTTTTTGAGCAATTTGTTGTCGTAGTCGCAGTCGCAATTGTTGTTGTTGTTGCCGTTATTGTTGTTGTTGTTGTTGTTGCACTGGCATTTCCATGATAGCTAGCTATCTGTTGCTGGTTGACCTTTAAGCTTAAGCACAAGCGGCTTTTACCGTTAAAGCCTGGCCCTCAAAATTTTCAGCTTCCTGCGCCAACTTTTCGTTTTGAATACGAGTTTAATTTGCTGCTTTAGTTAAATTATAATATTTCTTTAATTATTCTATGTTTAAAGTTACTTTTTTATTTTTTGGCTTTCACACTTTGGTCAGCGAGGACGCCATTTTGAAAAGATTCTCTTAATGATTGAAGATCGAAAAACTAATTGTTTACACAAATTTCAACAACAATCCTAGCATTTTTTTTTTTATATTTTATTTTCAACAACAACACAAGTAAGTAGATTTAGTTTAATATTTTAATTTGTATATATAAATGTAAATATTTTTTTTTAAATATGTTTCCGAGCGACGCGAACTGTTTCAGTAAATGTTTAAAAGCCAACTGACTGAAATGGCAAATAACTTTTTTTTTCTCCCCCCGAAAACTCGAAGGTGAGCAACGACAACAACGATGGCAAGTGGAGAGCGAGCAACATGAATGGCAAAAGCAAAAGGCATACAGAAAAATAAGAAAAAAAAACATTGTCTGAGAAAAACTTCCACTACACAGAAAACAGAGGCCATAAACATAAAGTAAAACTTAATTGTAGCAACAAGCAAAACCAGCAAGTGGAGAGTGAAGAGCTCAGAGACCATGGGGAGAGAATGGGGAGGGAAGGATGGGATGGGGAGTTGGAGGCACAACCAGAAGCAGAAGCCGCCAAGCGCAACGATAGAGCAACATCATCATCATTATCATCAAGCAGCAGCAACAACAGCAAAAGACTTGAGCAACTGAGATCTAAGATTTGATCCAAGGCACGAATGTGTGTGTGCCTATCTCTGTATATGTGTGTGTGTGTGTGTGGCAAGAGAGCGCCAAAGTTCCATTTTGTTAAATGTTAACGGTAAAGTTCCATCATCAAAAAAGAAACAAAACTTTTTTTTTCTTGTTTTGTACTTTGCTTATTCATTGAAGTTTTTGGCCATGTAATATCAAAAAGCCAGCAACACAAAGTAAATGTAAAAAAGCCGCAGAAACATCAGACAACAAGAGTGTAGAAACAACAATACCGAAGCAACATTACAAAAAACAACAAACCAGGAGAGAGACAGAGGGAGAAAAAAGTGTACAATTTTTTCTCACTTTGGCCAACATTGTAGGTGAAGCAACAGGCCAAAAGCAAAGCAAAATGAAAGAAAATCAAGTTAAGAAAATTTCAAGTAAAAGATGATGGCAGGGAAAAAAGTGGAGGCCCGCACACGCCGGCAACAAGCTACTAACTAATGCATAATATAAAATGTTGCTAGCAACATGTTGCTGAAAAATTGAACTTTTATCTATGTAGCTTATGAAATTTATAAATTCATTCCCTTTGGAAATGAAAAGGGCTAACCTGAAGTGAGAACTTGGAGAACGGACAATTTCTTGGCGAATATTTTACCACAGTTGGTTGTTATTATTTTATTATGTATACAAAAGTTGCTGTTTGTCAAAATACAACCACACTACACTACAACATAGTTTACAATGTTTTTTAACCTTTCAACCCTCAATTCAAGAGTTAAAATCTTAAAATATTATTTTCTTTATTCTATCAACTATTAAATTTTTTTAATATTTTGTCAAATTTCAACAAATTTAAAGTAGAACAACCAACTAAGACAAGTTCTTAGCTACTTATAAGCAGGGGAGGATAACTGCCTCCGCCTAGGGCGTTAACTATTATCTATTTTTGTACGAAAGCATTTAATTTAAAATTAAGTGTTTTAAAAGTTTTGCTTTTAATATGTCATTTCGTTTCATTCATTTAAAATATTTTTTTACTTATTTAGGAACGTAAATCAATTTAATACATTTGTATTAAAACTCTACTTTATTTGAATCGGCGTAGCGCCCATTGAAACTCATAATTTTTTCCGTTTTCCACTAAATATATTTATTTTTATTAAATGTAATTAGAAATTCTTAACTGTACTCTAAATGGCAAAAGATTTAGTCGTCAAAATAACCTTTGAGTAGTTAAATACTTGGATAGTAGTCAGTATGTTATAAATCAGATGAATTTCATGTAGTTTACAAAGGTTTTTAAATAGTATTTGAATTTCTTGACAATTAACTGAAATTTATATAAATTGCTGACTACGTAAAGAAATAAGTATATACTAATACTAAACATTAAAAGGCATATAATCATTATTAGTGCAACTCTACTTTTATATTTGCTGCCTAAAAGTAGGCAATATAAATTTTGAAACTATCATACGGCTAAGAGATACTTTTTTAAAGAGTCACGATGGCATTCGGCACTCCCTTTTGACTCGTTTGGATGCAACTTTAATGCATGACTTTGTCTTCTTCGTCTTCTTCCACTTCTTCTCCTATAGCTGGCAATGGAATCTACATTAGGCGTCTGCTTGACTAATTTGCGCCTCTTTTGTTATTAAGGCGCGTGCAATAACAACACAACAACAACAACAACAGCAACAAAGCGGCAATTGCATTTTGTTAACATGAAAATTGTTGGTACGTGTAATGGAAGAAGACAAGAATCAGCAGCATCTAAGCCAGTGAAATGAACTAGGCAGTTAGATTGGATAGAAAAGAAAATGTGCAACAAACAGGCACACCTCAAACCCAAATTGGCAGTAATTTTGACATAAGACTTTGCCAACAACTGAATAGATTTCCCTCTAAAGCCAAAAGGAACTTTTTTCACAGCAAAAAACACAACATAAATAAATTACAAATTAGTTACCTTCAAAAAGGCCAAAAGAAAAAAATAAAAAATTAAGGTTAAATGTTTACATCCGAAGCTCATAAAAAGCGTGTGAAAATTGTTAACTAATTTCCAAGTTGCATGGCAAAACAGAAAAAAAAACAACAACAATAATAATAAGAGAAGAAAATAATTACAATAAACTTTTAGAATTTGCTGAAGCAACAACAACAACAACAACATATTTAATAAGCAAACAGGAAACGGCAATAACAAAAACAATAACAATAATAAACTTTTGTCGCCAATTGTGGTTTGGTTCATTTTGTTGTTGGTTTTGTTATTTTATGCAAATGTAGGTTAATAACATTTTGACGCATGCGCAGTGAATACAAATTGAAACCAGAACAACAACATTTTATGCATTCCAAACAAACAACAAACATATTGTGCGTAACTTACAGATTTTCGATAAACTAACTAAAACTAGGTAGCTTAAGACGAATTCTCTATGCTCTTTTTTTCACAAGCACAGAAGGCAATAAATCACTTTGAACTTTTTTCTTGATTAAGTTTTGAATTGTTTAGTATTGCTCATTTCTGATTAATTTTATGTACCTAATCTTTTGATGAGAAAAAGGGAAAAAACTAGACCAGTTAAAAAGTTAAGTTTTTTTTTTGTGAGTAGCCATTTTTTATATGCAAAAAAAGCACTAAATATTAAATAAAGTGTAAAAAGTTGCACAAGTATTGAAAAAATAAACAAGTTTTTTATTTATTTTTATACCAAAACTTTTGCAATGCGTCATCAGTTCTAAAAAGTTCAATTGCTTTTAAGTTTTAACGATTAACTGTCATATAATTAATTTCTAGTTACTCTATAGTTATACCCTTCAAAATATTGCAGCGGTGCTGAACAAAAAATATTCACAAATAAATTCATCAGATTTTCATCAAGTCCAATTGAAATGCAAAGTAAAAATATTTATTTTTGATTTATGCTGTGGGTGTTGTGTGATTTGTGTGATTAATTGCATTAAGCTGAGCAATTTGCTCTATCGATTGGAATGCATAAGATTTATTAGCATTTTGAACCTGAGATTTATGCAAGACGGAAGTGGAAAACGGTTTAGAGGTTGTAGGAATTAAACCGCTAAGACCAACATCATCATCATCAATCAGTCGGTAAGCCAGTAAGAGGGAAGAATTAGCGTAAACATGTTTACAGTTAAGTATTATTAGAAATCAAATGATAAAGCAATAACTAACTGCACATCTGTTTGTTTTGGCATTATTACAAATTCAATTTAATTCAATTAAAAAAGCAAGATTTAGTTTGTAACTACTTTAAAATACCCATTACTAAAAACATGAAGGTTTAAGGAAACGCATAGGCCGTTAATATACTCAAATCTGCGATAAAATGGATAAAATGTCCCCAATGTCTCCCCTTTTCCTCTCCCTTATCTCATCCCCACAGGCTTAGATTCATTCAAATTTTGGTCAGATCTATCAACAAATACTTAATTCAGAATAAGTAATAATTTATCATTATGTAAGTTCGTTTATAAAACTAATAATAATATTAACTAATTTGTTAATAAGGGATAAAAAGCAAAACAAAACATATGAAGTAAACTTTTTAGATGATTCTGTAGTCAAAAAATGGCTTTAATCAATGTTGACAGAAAAAGGACATTTTTGAGATATAAAGTTTTCCAGTTCTTTGACTGCTTATTGCAAATAATAATGGCAAATTTCTGCAATTTCTAGACCTAACAAATTTTTACAATCTTTTCTTTTTAATGGATCATATACCGACATTGTACCTACTATCCCCAACGCAAAAAGCTTAATTCCATAAATAAATGGTCTATTTTATTTTTCTTAAATTTTCTCTTTTTTTTATCCAATAGTTTTAAGAGAAATAGAAACCTAAATCTATAAAAATCGTTGTCAATTTCTATTATTTCTATGTTTTGCATATATATATCAAATAATCTTTGATCATTTGATTTTCATTATTTTTTTGCATGTTATAGCTATTTCATCCTTGTCTGCAAATTTATGTATATTAAAGGTTTCATATTCTATTTAAAACCACATTATTTTTGGAGGAATAGACCACAAAGACAACGCCTTTACCTCCCCAGGGGGTTTGGTTTAGTATGTCTAATTAACACGACATAAAACAAATACTAAACATTCAACTCGATTTGCATTTGCATATGTATTTCGTATGACGACAAAATTGAGGCGGGCGTTGTGATTTAACATTTTTTTTTTATTTTACACAAAAACGAAAATTAAAAAGTTGCTAGCCGCGTTGATGATGAATTTTTTCTTTTCTGTTTTTTTTTTCTTTTGTCTTTTTCAGTTAATTTTTGTTCGGGTGAATGGTGTGGATTTTTTTGTTTATGCATTTATAATGAAACCTTTTAAAAAAAATAAAAACAAAAAAAAAAAGAGAGACAAAAAAGCAATCATCTGCAAGTTTTAGCGAATGAACTGGCGGCAGGCAGATGAAAATGTTTATAAAACATAAAGTTGATAAGCAACTTTTGTTGCTCTGACCTTGATCATAGTTTTTTTTTTTTTTTTGTAATATGAAATTTATGAAATATATATTTCCCATTTTCAGCCTCTGGTCAAGCTTTGTGGCGCTATTTATGCAAATTTTATGAAGTAAATATTTCAACTGGTTAATATTATTATTTTTCTGCTGCTCGTCATCATAAAGAACACACACATATTGTGTGTAGAACGATATTACTTAAGAAAAATTCCCGTAATTTGTAATACAGAGAATGGTTGACTTGGTAGCTAGTGCGAATATGAAAAGTTTACAACAATTATATATAGAATTTTAATGTGTTTTTGCAGTTGGTTAACTGGTTTGTCTGGGTATTGAACGTGCCTCACCACCACCGACTAGAGATCTTTTTTTTCCCGAATTCAAACGAAGGTTGTTTTGTGTTCAGTGAAATCGAAATTGGATTATTCGCCCAACGCAGAAACACATGTTTCTTTTTGGTAATTCCCCTGAGAGCCCACTTGAAACTAGTCTTTGACGTCTTTATTGAGCGGCAATAATTGTAACTAACTGACTGACAGCCTCATAAGATGCTAAGCAACAACAAAAAGCGTATTTATTTATATACATATATATAGACGACTTGCTAATTCGCCAGGCCCCAATCCCAATAATTAACAAATGCGTCAGGTGTTTTTCTTTTTTTTTTCTCTTTTTTTGCTTTTGCAAATTATGCATTAAATCACGACTGAGCAGTTTGTGCGACGTCATTATATTATCTAGGTGCTGAAAGCCTGGGAATGTGTTTGGGGTAACACTATTAAAATACCCTTTGATAATCATTAATCAATAGTTTCCCTTTTTGTTTTTTGTACTTTTAGAAAGTGAAAATTGATAGTTAAATTAAAATATTTAATACTCTAGTTAAAACACTGTGTTTAAAGTAACTTTTTAATGGGCTATTTAAACCTGTACTTAAAATAAGTGTTTATTCATTATTTATTGTAAAAAGCCTTTTAAAATTATTTAAGCATTTTTTCTCTACTTCTTATAGCTTATAATTTGCCTAGTTTTTGTATAGCAATCCATTAGTCGTTTTATATTACTTTTTTATTTTATATAAAACAATTAAACCTTGTATAATTAGTAAATATTTATCTTCCTCGCAATTTGTAAAATACAGTTGTGATTATTCTTCTAAGGAAAAAATAATAAAATATAATATATTTTATATATTTTACATTATATAACAATGAATTTTAAATAAATTAAATTCAAAATTATATTTTTTTTTGTAGTGTATTTTGTACTTTTTATAATGAATTTCTATAAAGTTTTTACATTTCTTCACTGAAATTTCGTTCTAATACGTTTGTTTCTGTTACGCTTATTAACAAGACTAAATACCGAAAAAAATTAAAACATATTTAGGGGAAACCCAAAGTAAACAAAAGAAAATTCAATTAACGGTAATTGAGACAAATTTCTACAACTCTCAATGTATTTGTGAAGATAAATGGTACATATGTTAAAGAAAGATTTGTCTTAAATTTTTATATTAATAGGTTTTGTTGAGAACAAAGCTAAAATAAATCATTAAGAACATAAGCTAGTCAAAAATTTTATCTGTCAACCAGTTTCGTAATAATTGCTCTAATTAATATATATATAATTGTAAATATAATAACGAAAATTTCGAAATTTTTTTCAAACTGGTTTAAGGGCCATAGGATTCTGGAGTTATGGTCAAACTAAAAAAAAATGTATAGTCGAAAACGTCATTTTAAATCTTTAAGTATCTACTTGTATCTACTTAGAGATCGACTATACAGAAAGATTTCTAGAGAGCAAACTTATTTTTTTTTTTTACAGATTTGTGGGAAAAGTGATGCATAGAGGAAATTTCACCCAATCAAACAATTCCTTTTTTCCATATAATTAATTGTGTATAATTATAATTATTAGTATAGACTAAGTTTTCATATAATGATGTTTTTTTTTTTTTTTGGTTCTGTGCATCTTTTTTATTTGACTGTAAAACTTAAACTTAGTGTCTATATTTATATATGAAGATGCCTGCGTATTGATTTGTGACTTTTCCATTTTGTTTCTTGGTAATTTAAGTGCCCAAAATAACCTAAAATACATATATTTTGTCATATAATTGCAGGGTAATTCACAGGTCGTTGATATTAAGAGGGCATGACATGACATAAAGACAAATATATGTTATGTAGGTTTGTGTTGGATTTTCTGGTCAATTGCTTTGGTCAACTTTAAAGCTTTAAGCCGCACACAATCAACGACAAAACAAGTGAACGACGGCTCAAATTGCAAATGCAAATTGCAAATTTTTGTGGTCATTGTTAACTAAAGGCCATAAATAGACACACGGCTGGCCAACGACAACAACAACAACAACAACAGTAAGCAATAATTTTATTGTCAACTTTTTTGCATGCCAATCAACCGAAACAAAGCAAAGCAAAAGCACACACACGGCCAGAAAACTGAAAGTCTGAAGCGTTAAAAAGTTGGAGATGGAATGAGGAGCATTTTGGCTCCAAAGACTGAAATCTTTTATTTTTATTGACATTGATGCATCTGCCTCTGGGGCATGATGAAGGGGGACTTTATTCGATTTCCTTGTTGTTGTTGTTGTTGTTGCTGTTGCATTGCCACTTTCCATTTCAACTTCAAGCTTGAATGCTGCAATCTTCCATCTTTGCAAGTTTTTGTTCTAGGAGGCTTGGCTTATATTGTGGACTCAGCCGCTCTGTTGCCGCTCCTGTTGTTGATAATTTATTTCAATTATGCAATTGCTATGTCTGCAAAAGTTGCAGCACCATCTTCTCCTTTTTAGAGTCACAATCTTCGTCTTCTTTGTCGTCTATGTTGTTGCTTTCTGGTTTATCGTGTGCCTGGCATCGAGACTTAACGTCTCCAGCTGCCTCTTTTGCCTCTGTGTCTGCGTTTTCCTGTCATATATATTGCATTGCTGACGATCATCTAATAACCGCCTGCCATCCCCCATTTGCCATCTCTTTTGTGTGAGTTGCTATATAATCATGATAATTGCATCAGGGGAAGAATGGGAAGCACGAGCAGGCGATCTGATTATTCAGCCGACTGTCGCTAAATGTTGATTTAAGCCCCAGCACCATCCACTGCCAAACCTTGTAATCATCGACAGTGACGCCCGCCTTTGAGGATGACTAGGCTTTTGATTTTACATTGACGTTTTCGTTTTATATCACTTTTGGTTTTCATTTTTTTTCCCCTTCCAAAACGAGAACAAAGTAATTCGTTTTTACCATGTAGAGACAATTTGCAGTGTGTGATGAATAATAGGTACTTACTAGAAAACAGTTGCTCGGCTTGTGCCTAGGTGAAGTATTCGGAATTAAGTAAATTCTATGAAAATCTTACAGATTAGCTTTAGAGTACTGAAAGCTTCTATGAATGGTGCGCACATCTTTGCATTTTTAAATCGAAAATGTACACTCATGGCCAAATTTATGTATATGTGTATGCCTAAGGATTCTGTGATCTACGGCTTTCCCATGAAGATCTGTGTAAATTTGAGGACATTCTTAAAATCAATGGCATAAATATTTTTTCTAGTGTTAAACCATTTTTTTCTCAAAATGTTAAGAGACATTTTACAATTAGCAAAGTTCCAGGTAAAAAAAAAAAGAAGGTAAATACAGAAACAACAAATGTAAAAAATTTGATACTAATTTCTTGTTGCTAAAACCTAAATTTTTAGTTGGTTGATTTTTTGGCGACCTTTTTGATTGATATTAAACATTTCTTTTTGCCGACTGGAGGTCGATGATAAAAAACAAAGGAAAAAAATTTAAGGGGAAGATAAAATTTAATCAAATCAAATCATCGATTAAATGCTAACTTACATATATGTATGTATGTAAACATATCACAGAATCAATAAATCGATTTTTAATTTGTAAGACAGGACAAATTGTTGTTAAAGAAATACCTCTGAAATTTTGAAACTCTTTTTTCTCAAAAAGGGGTTCTCGAGAGGAGAAGAAGTTTAAAAAAGGTGCTAGATGGTTAAAGTCCACATTTTACTATATGTAAGTTACTTGAAAGGTTGGAAAAGATATTACCATAATATTTTCTATGGAGGATGCCAACCAAAATCTTACGTATTAAGGATAATCTTAAGTATATACAAATTCTAAAATACGATTCTCTTTAGATAATATCTAAGAATATAAAGAACTCACTTTTATGTGATACATTTTATATGAATGTCGTTTAAATTTATATATTGAATATAAATTACTAAACTTTTAGACTTAATTAATGGTAGCTTGCAGTTTTGCAATAAAAAATGTTGCTAAACAACTTTTTAAACATGGACACGAGATCATGAGAACTTAACTAAATCGAACCACCACATATTGATTGTGAAAATTTATTTACCTTCTTTGGTTTTCGAACTGGTCAGACTGTGACCAATGTGATTCCAAAAGTTAAGGCGACAGCCAAAAACTTTCATTTCCTTAACGCGTTCCTTCATGTTGCCAATAACGCTCGTTTCGGCCAAACTCACACAGGGAATCATTTGAGAATTGTGGCACAAATCACAAACAAAACACTTTTGACGTCTTATCAGACGTTTTTTTATGATTTTTATTTCTCTCTTTCTGCCGATTTTTAAGTTTAATTTAAATTAAATTTATATAGCTAAAAGGCAGACGGGGGGAGGATAAGATTAATTAAATTGTAGAGATTGAAGATCTTAAACCATTTGAAACGTTTTTTTTGATTGACAAAAAACACGAGCACAGCACATAGACTATAAGTAGGTACATACAAACATACAACAAACAAACATACAAACATTTGCTTAACATTTAATGAGCCTCCTCAACTCAAGTACAACACTTTGCGGAAGTAAAATTTTATTTTATTTTTTTTTTTTGAGCATTTTCTAAACTACCTTTTTGCTTTCAAACAAATACTTAAAGTCAAAGCAAAGTTCAATCATCAATCAACTATTTTGAAGAGGAAACCAGCAGCCGCTGGTAAATTTCAATGATGGCATTTTTTTCGTGGTTAAATTCCCACTATTTAATAATAAATCAATCAAACTATTATAGTTTAATGATTTATTATGAGTACTATTAGAATTTGCCTAACAAAGAACTGCATTAAAATGAGGTTAAATGCAGTTTGCAGGGCCAATGATGAACTTGCCAATGCAAATTTAGATGATGATGCAGCAAAGAAAAATATCGGTTGAGGTTGCCCTCATCATCATCGTCATCATCATAATCGATAAGCATCATTATGATGATTATCTTAATTTTCATTGATTTTGCATTGTAATTGTTCATTGTAAAGCGTAAAGATTATTAATTTTTGTGGCTAGGCTAATGATGCAGACAACTCATCATAGATCATGGAGGCCAAAAACGAGTTAAAAATTGATTTATGATGATGATGAGTGATTCGATTCACTAGGAAAAAAAAACACCAAATTAGAACATCACCAAAAAAAAAAAAAAAAAAAAAACAAAACAATGCCATCTCATATCTGTTTCAGTTGAATTCAAGAAATTAAATTAGATATATAAAAAGAAATCACACAGAACTTTTGTATAATTATGATGAACAATATCAAATGCTAAAAAAAACCTTGAAACACAAAACGCACCTAAAAAATATTAAAAAATTCAACATCATCCGTGCCATCAGCCGTGGGCTGAAGCTCAGTTCAATGAGCTCCAATGATTTTTTTTTAGTAAACCTATCGACCGACTCTTCTTGTTGGTAGTAGAAGCAGCTGTTGGCAGCATAATTAACATCAATTTCAAGTTAGTTTGGTTTTTTTTTTCTGGCCCCCCTTCTTTCTGTCTTTTTTTTTTTTTTGTGTTTTCCATCAGTGTAAACCTCAATTTAGCTGAGGCAACAAAATCTAATGAACTTTTAAAATGATTGACGATAACTATAAGATCTTGCATGTGTGTGCGTGAGTAAGTGTGTGTGAGTGTGGGGGGGCCTTACGCAAAAATTGGGTGCGGTAAGCCTGACTAAGTGCGGTGTTTACATGTCAGTAAATGGTTAACTAAAACATATTCCCAAAAAATATTTTGAAATGTCGAAAATTATTACACAAATTAAATTTTTGACTATTAAAGTGAATGCTACAGGTACTTTAATCCTAAAAATGGGTTGATCGAATTTTAAGCAAGTTTTAATTTAACAATTTCGATAGTACAACACTAAACTGATCATTTACATTTAACTACATTCAACGTGACTAAGTTGAATTTTATACCCTGCACCGTAAATGCTTTATTATAGAAATCGTTTAAACTTTTTTCTTTGTCCCAAATATTTTGGAATTTAACATTGAAACGAATCCTAATATAATTTATTTTCATGCATTTCAAATGAATGAAAAACGAGTGAGAAATTGCATTTTAAAACTAATGAAAATTTAATTATTTTTTTTAATTTCCTTTAAACGCTATGACGTAGTCAACGATGTCATTAACATTACAATTATGGTGTAACTTTGTGGAAATAAAAAAAACAAAATGTGTGATAAATATGAAAAATGTTAATTTTTGGAAATCTTTACAATTTGCTACGTAGTATCGATTCGCATGTAAAGTTCTGAAGTTATATCGAATTGAAATATGCCAAGTTTCAATATCTTTGTAATCGTTCATAGATTCATCTAGCTAAAAAGTTTATTACCGTGAATTGGCACATAGGACCAGCTTCTTGGCAGCTTTTTAAGTAGTCGTTTCAACCTCACATTTAAGAGTATAGATTGATTGAATTTACAGCCCATAGTTTATGGGCATCAATTTACAATCTTATGGTTGCCAAATTGAATTCTCTGAAAGTGAAACTTATATCAGCTTCCCCTTCACTGACATTAAAAAGCGTACCAAAGTAAAGGATATGCACTTTTCATGGTGATCAAGAAAAAAATTAACATCTTATGTTAATTTGGGACATAAATAATACAACCCTTTAGCACTTTAAAATTGGAATCTTAAAAAAAATATAGCCCAAGGGTTATAAATATTTGTTTTAAATCAAATCGTTTTTTTATTTTGGGCCTAGTAGCATTCATTCATTTTAATTATGTCATATCTAAAAACATTTAAATTTTAAGTACCGACGTTAAGTTCAGTGTATAAAAAAAGCTTTGCTAAAAAAATAAAAGCAATATTGTTTAAAATTTATATATAAAAAAAATATAAATGTTGTAATTGCAAAGAGAGATGTAAGGAATAGACTTAGCTGTAAATGATAATTGTAAGGTATGGGCATGGTCACTAAGTGCTTCTAAATAACGAGACTTTGCTGTAATAGAAAGTTGTAATAAATACCCATAGATTTTCAAACAGATAACGTGTATATACATTGTACATATTTGAAATACTTTTATAATCTGCGTAAGCCTTTTTTTTCGCAGTGTATATCAAACAATTTGATTGAATTGATTGAATTTGGGCCACATTGAACTTGTCGTGACCTTGTCTCATATGCAAACTGAAAGTTTCTACAAATTTGAATTGCCAAAACCAAAAAATTTGTTATTGGTAGTTTTTATTGGGCGTGGCAAAGAAGTGAAAGAAGCAACCGTTTTGACCTGATTCCAAAAGGTAAACACTTCTGTGAATCCGAGTCCAAGCGTTGAGAAGCGTGAACAAAGCCAAAAAAAAAAAAATAATTTAAAGCGGTCAAAGATGGGAAAAAAAAAACAAAAGGAAAAGAAGCAAAGCTTTCGCTTGTCATGATTTGTGCCTTTTTGTACGTTTTGTTTTGAGCTGATGTTGTTGTTGTTTTCTTCGTGTTTTTTATGGTAGTAATTCCAGAGAGTTTGCAAATTTGTATCTCAAAAATGAAATGGCACGTAGCTGACCTTGACCCGCAGTTGTGGCCAATAAAAATGCAATTTTTATGCGGTTGCCCCAAAAAAAAAAAAAAGCAAACGATTGCAATTGAATACCCCTCCCGATCTTACTCTCTCGCTCGCCCTCTCGAGCCTTTGTTAGCGCCTGCTGAGCCAATTTAGTTTTTGGCAAATTGCTAACGGTACCAAAAGTGAACTTTCGCAATACATACAGCAATTGAGTCGGGGTCCAGGGGAGTATGGATTCAGGAGGAAGGTAGCAGTTACCTATGTATGTTAAAGCAGATAAAAGAAGAAGACGAAGTTTAGCAACAAATGTTGCTGCACGAGACCAGTTGAGGAAACGAGATGGCCAAAATGAAACTTGAAAACTCGTTTGGGATTTGCAGGCAACCTTCGAAGAGTAGGCATCCCATCTACAACTCATTGGGAAAACAACCTTATTTTATTGCCTTTTTGCCTTCTGGCTCTCTCTCTCTCTCTCTCTCTCGCTCTTGTTCTGTGTGTGCTCAAGCAAGAACCGTTAGCTAAAGGATCTTGCCGATTCTTTAAGCATCTTTGCATTATAAATTACCCAAGCCAGCAACCAACCTCATAATCATCATGATCATAATGATCATTGGCATCGTCTTACAAGTGGTTTGGCCTGTTTCTTCTTTGAGGTTTGTTTAGATGCATTTTCCATGCAGTCAAAGAGCAAAAGCAAGTGGAAAATTTGTAGATAATTAACATGAGTGCGAGGTACCTGACACAAACACACATAGAGACACACATACACACACACTCGTAAGAGAGAACATTTCTGCGCCAGTTTATGATCGTTTTTACCGAGAATTATTATACAATTTTCTTCACTTAATCATGACTTGGCCATCAAAATATTTGTAATCCAAACATTTATGATTCCCCTCCCCAGCACACATATGTAGTCACTCCCTCTGCCCTGTTTCCCATCCCCCCGGTAGTTATTTTTTTTTTTTAAGTAACAAATTTAATGCCGATTGCATTTTATGTATTTTTTTCTTTTGCCTTTCTTTTTTTTTTTTTAAATGACAATTTCAAGCTACCTTTTAATGGCTTTTTGGTTTTGTTATTTCTCTTATTTTTTTTGGTTCTTTATTATTTTTTATGGGCTTCTTTCTGACTTCTCAAGAAAGATAACATATAAAAGAAAGAAGAAAATGAAATACAAATGTTATTCTATAAACAAAAGCCTTCACTCATTTGACAAAAGCTGAGAGAACATGAGTCCACTGAGAGTTAAATTGATTTCTATTGAAATTTGAAACGGCACTTTTAGTCTTGCTAACACTTAATGGGAGGGTCTGTTCTCCCTCTTTTTATTTTTTCTTTTTTATTTTGGAGGTCTCTCAAGAACCCCCGATAATAGCAAGTGATAAACCTAAATAAAATGTTTTTGTTTTGGGAAATAAACTACTTACTAAAAGAGGGGAAAAACGACTAGACAATTAAGAAGACCGAAAGCCCGTCAAACTTTCAAGAAAACTTTTCATCTATCTTTAACTATAATTCATAGAAGAAATAATACTCATTGTCAGTCATTTGATTCTATTTGTTAAATATATGCCCGCTGCGATGTACATTATTTTGCATTCTTGAGAATTAGCATTTTTATACATTGTTATTCCAACACATATTTTATCACGATCCAAACCAAAGTTCCGTCACAGCATGTGGCTATATGCAAAAGTTCATTATGAAGGCTAAAGATTTTGCCTATTTTACAGTCCAACATTTGTTCTATTGGGAATTGAGTTGGCAAATGGGTTTAAATCCGTTTAACCTTTTATATTAAAGCTTGGGTAAAAGCAAACGGTTATAATCTAGTTTATTAAATGCAAAATGAAAGCGATCTTTATCTAAAGTAGGCTAAATTCAGATTTGAGTTTAAATTATCATAATTTTTATAGCAAAACCTACTTTGCCTAGAAACTGTTGGGTGAACATTCTAAGTAAGAATCGTATAAAAAAAGTGAAATTTTTAGCAGTTTTGTTTACTTTTTGTTTTTACACTTCAAAAATGTTTACTACTAAAAAGTTTACCCTGGTTGCCTTTTTACTGTTAGAACATTTTTCAAAAAATTGTATGAAAAAACCGAAATTTTTTATAATATTTGTCTACTTTTCAATTTAAGAATTGAAAATATTTAAAAGCTAAACAATAAAACGAAGAAGTAAAGCTTTTGCAATTTGGTCCGATTTTCAAGAATTTAAAATATTTAAAAGCAAAGTTATTTTCAAAAGCAATTTGTATAAAATTTTATGTTTCTTTATTTAATAAAAAAGTTTATACCATACAAAAAGTTTTTTTTTGTCCAAAATTGTAAAAGAAATCAAAAACTTTTCAGTAAATTGTCATCAGTTTCAGTGTTTCAAAAAATGTTGCAATACTCTTAGAAAATTTTCTGATTCTATTTGATTAATACTTCCTTCAAAACAAAAGTTCTTATAGCCCTAGCTCCGAAAGCAAATGTATGTATACAAATTTTATATACATATATATTTTTTAAATGTAGTCAAGTCATAATTTTTGTATTTTCTTTGTAGTTGTCTCTGAAGAGCTTTAAAAACTACGTGATGAGCAGGCTTAAACATTTGTTTTGAACGTGCCTGGCCTCAAAGTGCTGAATGTATCGACGAACAAACGAAGAAACAACCAAAAAACGAGAAAACACAAAACAAAAATCAAAACTTATAAAACAAACAACAAATAAGTGAATTCTGACTAAGGCAAAGAGAATGAAGTAAAGTGACCGAAGAGGGACCTCAAAAATTGATCCGAAATCAAGAAAAGAGCAAGATACAAGCAAATCGTAGGAAAAATAGGGATAGAAAAGGGGGATCAACGGATCCTGTCTGCATATTGAATTACACAACAAGAAGAGGACAGAGACAGGCAAATGATGATGGCTCGACGTTTGGTTTTTAGCTACCTGCACAAACAGAGATTCTTAAAAAAGAAAAAGAAACGTTGCTCGTTAAGAGGACAGGCGCCTGCCCACTAATTGGTTTTGATTCAGGTAATTTCCAAGATTCATTGTCCACACTTCCTCTCTCTCTCTCTCTCTCCCCCCTGTCTCTTTCTCTTGTTCATTTGGCATTAGAAAAATCAATATTTCTATGATTTATTCTATGCAAAATGTGGGGAAAAACACTTTGCCTTTTAGCCCCCCTCACATTTCAAACAATGAAAAGTCATAAACATCGAAAAGTGTGTATGCAAAAGACTAGAGTGAAGATCATTTTACACATTTGGCTTATTGTTCTTTTGAATTCTATTCAAAACTAGAAAAACTTTCAACCACCATCATAATTAAATTGGCCAAAAAGAATACGCATTTTTTTATAATCAAAAAACTTTTTTTTTTTTTTTGGTTTGAGCTGGGCCAAGGGGCAGATGAGGAAGGTCTGAGAGGGCCCTGTTAGAAAATGCGCAAAAGATGAACAAAAAAAAAAAACAAACGAAAAAAAGCAGAAAAACTGCTGTGTGCACGCCAAAAAAGAAACAAGTTAAACAACTTTACTTGGCTTAGAGAGCAAGAGAGTTGCCAGATTTCTGTTATTTTGTTCAAAACCAAATACAAGGTGGTATATGTATATATGTTTGTATGTAGGGGTACATATGGCATGGTAAGGTACATATGTCTATACATATGTATGTAGGTACGTGCTGATCGTGACATAAGCAAAACTTTTACTGTTAGAAATTGCATTTGGAGATGTGTCGCTTCAAACGGTTTAAAACAATTTGTTTCTTTTTTGGTTTTGTTTTTTTTTTCTTTTTCAAAATTATAATTACATTTTTATCGTCGTTTTACACTTGCACTGATGTTGTTGTTGTTGATTTTGTTTTCTCCCACTTTAGCTACACTTGGCATTTCACATTTTGTTAGCCGACATTCAAAACACACACGTTTTGATCATAAACAAAATGTTAAATATGTATGATAAATAATTATATAGATATATAAATTTATATTGCTTAACGCTTTTCCACCGGCATATAAGGGCGTAAAAAATGATCTAACAATAGAAATAATTAATTTTCTGTTTTGTATATATATATTTGTTTTTTTTTTTCTAGATGGCACAAAATATACACAGAAACACGCGCGCGACAAAACGACTATCGTTACAAATCGAGACGACAAACTAACAATAATAATTGTATATATATATAAAGATCTTTGTAATTCCGAACCGAATCATGCGCCACGTTAAGTTTACTGTTGCGCACTCGAAGACGACTTGTAAGCAACTGACGCAGAGAAACAGCTCAATAAAATGAAGAGAAAGACCAGAGACCAGAGACAACAGACTCTGACTCTGCTGGAGCTGGCGCACAAGTCGCTGCTGCGACGGTTGAGAGTGAGAAAACAAAGGAGATCGGAAATGTATTCAAAAACACCGAACTTGGTATACACTTGTGAAGGTAGACTGCTTATTAATATATTTCTTGATAAACTATAAACCTTCTAAACACTTTTATTTGGTTTTAGATAATGATTGATTAGAGTCCGTTTATCTTTTTCTATACAAACTATGAGTTAGTAAACTTACAAACTTCAGAATTAATCCGATCAAAGGATCTATCATATATATAGATTGTCCAAAACCAAAACGTAAAAAGAAGAGAGAGGGTCAACTAGCGTCTCTACACTCTAAGGGGCTTTATATATAAGAAGACCTATCAATGTAAAAGATATAGAGTTAGATTTTCTATGTGCCTAATACAAATAAATGCTTTAGCCAAAAAACCTTAACACTTGCTGTTTTTTTTTAAATTTAACTTTAGACCGGCATACATTAGCTTGACCGACATAGATAAAAAAAAAACATATGACTAATTGATTAAGAACATATGCATATATGAAAGTTAACTCATATATGTATATAGGTATATTTTGTATTTGAGGTTGGTATAAATGATAAAAGGTTGTTACATTAATCGATCATTCTTATTTAGGGCTCGGAAAAGCGATTACTAATTGTAACTTAGTATATACTATGTAGATTTGATTAAAATAAATAAATTGAACATCGTATTAAAGTCACGAAATACGGATTTTATTTACTTGTACCTACATTTTTACTCATATAGTCGAAAGTCAAATCCAATGTACCCTTCTAGCTAGAGTATTATGAAGTCTGAGAGAATGGTAAGTGAGCAGAGGGAGAGACTAATATAAGTCTTAAGAGAGTCAGAAGATTGTTGTTGCTGCTCAAAATGGAGAGCCAACATTTTGGGGAGTTGTCTACAACAACAATAATAACAACAATGAAATGAAATGGAGAAGTACAAGTTAAAGAGAGATAGGGAGTGAGAGGGAGAGAGAGAGAGAGCTAGGCAAATGCAACTGCAACTGCGCCTGCCTAGACAAATCAATGAGCATATTTTTTCCTTTTACACTTACCTACTTAAAATTACAGTTAGAATCGGTTAAAAATTTAGTTACGTACCTGCAAATAAAAAGAGAGAAGGAGAGGAAAGATAGAGAGAGGGAGAAAGAGAGTTAATAAGCATGTCACTTTAGCAGATAAAGTCTTAAAGTTAAAAGTCATTTTCTAGCCATTAGCAGGAAGTGCGCCAAATTGAAATTATTTGTACGAGAGAGAGATAGATAGTCATAGCGAGTTTTCTTCTTGTTTTTTGGGCTAGGAGATGTGGTGTAAGAGGAGAAGGGCTAAATGTGTGGCTGCATCTTGGTCAACAAAGGCCCTAACCTATTAGGCTTAATATAGACTATAAAAAAGAGGAAAAGAGGGAAAGCTCAAAAAGCAATGAACTTTTGCATGATCTTGTTTGCCTATAGCTTAAAGCGCCAAAAATATAAAGAAAACCCTTCCGCGGTTTAAAATTTTGTTTTCTGAATTTAAATCGGGAAATAGCTATACATAGTTATTAAAAAAATATAATTGATTTTTTTTTATTATTTATTAAGATTTAATGACAGGCTGAAATAACTGATTTAAAAATATACATATAGAATATTTCCTTTGATCTTTGTATCAAAGAAAAGACTACAAATTTTTAGCTAATTTTTTGTATTATAAAATTTTGAATAGCAACTTAAATCGAATTGATTATTATTTAAGTTTAAACACTTGTCAAATGTCTGTTTATGTTTCTTCTTCTACGAAAGATTAATAGCTACAACAAAGAAAGAAAGAAGTAAGATAAAAAAAATTATAAAAAAAGTTATGGCCAAAAATAATCATTGCGTAAAAGAGTTAACTAAGAGAAGGTAATATCTACACATACATTTAAACATATTTGTATGTATGTATGTGGAGACAGAGTTCAGTGTGTTCAGTTCCTTCTTAAGTCTTAGCTTCTGCCGATTTCCCACGTTTAGAACGAATCACAACAGAACGGATCATTAATCATGGCAGGCGTAGGATGGTAAGCAGCAACAGCAGCCAAAATAAAGGGGTGAGGTAAAAGGTAGGGGGGAGGCACAAGACAAACCGCGAGACGGCCTAAAACTTTTAAACAAGCCACATTGGGCAGGTCGAAGCAGCCACCGAAGATGCATGAACAAAAAGAACAACAGCAACGAAAAAAAAGATGAAAAAAAAAAAAACAGGCACAAAAGCGCGTTCCCTGCTATGTCTTGTCTTGGATTGGTTTTTTTTTTTCAAGAACTGGAACGACGACGGCGACGAAGACGACGAAAGTCTGGTCTTTGGGGCCTCTTTTCATGGTCAATCACCCGACAACGACCAACAACGCATTGAAGGTTTCTTTGAATGCAGTAGAATGGGCTATAACAAAAGCACCTAATTACAATCATTTTGTTTCGAGAGAACGAAAAAAAAAAAACAAAACCCACACACATTTATAGAAATTAATAAAATCATTGATGACGACAGATTAATCCTTAACCAAGCCCCTTCTTCTCTCTCTATGGGTTTACTCCTTAAGGTACTCTCCCATTCTAGGCAAGTTCATTGCACGTGCCCAACTAGCTATACTAAGACTAGTATATACAAGCAGGTATATTTGTTTACTTTTTCCATTTTAGCCTTAAACAATTGGCTCAAGCCAAAAAGAAAACAACAAATAAAACAGGTTTTCTAGTTTGCCAGCTTCTTGGGTCGCTCTCTTCTCTTAAATATTGAACTGGCTTCTTTTTTTTTTTTTTTTGGAAGATTGGGAGAAACCAGTTTGGGTATGGCTATTGGCCAAAAGGAAGTCTCCTTTGGAGATCCAGACCCAACAACCAGACCTGACGGGGGTTGTATTCAAATAGAAATACTTTTGGTAAACTAATTTAATTTATTAACTTTTTTGAAACTTATTTAAAATTTCGCCTACTCATAATAGAGGTGCGCCGTCTTTTGTTAGCAAAGATCATTGAAATTCCATTAGAATTTTATTAGACCACACGACCTTCAGAGATATGTCAAAGAAAATTTTATAATTCTTATTGATTCTTCGCTGTAATTACAAATTAAATGAATTATTCACATCAGACACGCGGGCGAAAGTCAAATGGCTGAGGGTAAAGAAAAGGATTCCAGAAAAGTATCATAATTAATTTTCGAAGAAGAGACCTCCAAGTGGCCTTTGTGGAGGGCGTTGGAAAGACCCTCAAAGAAATTGACAGGCTAATTTATTGTAACGGCAACTGACATGTGCTCCCGCTGCACAATCTCGTCGGGGTGTTTTGGGGAGCCCACTTTTGTCTGATAAATGAAGATGAAGGCGACCTGATTTTGGCCAGATCGCTGCTTGGCTTTGTTGTCTCCTTCTACCCAAATGAAATGACTTGCCGAAATTGGCAGACTTAACGGCAATTTAAAGTGACGCCTCTAATTGATGGCTGGCTACAGAAAAGAGAGAGAATAAAGTCGGGGAGTGGAGGGAAGAATGCAAAATGAAAATGAAGATGTGTGTGCGCCCCTTTAAATATTTTGGAAAACTGTCAAACAATGGTGACAGCATGTGGGCACACTCACACACATACACACACACACACACTGACACTCCCAGAGACAGATGGATGGTTATGGAAAGGGGTTCCCATTTTCCTAATCTGATGACATAAATGAACAATCAAGACCATCAACTGGTGACATTTTTGGGATCCAATTTAGACGACATAAATGTGAAAAGTTTTGACATAAATGCAGCTGTTCACATGTTTCTTTTTTTTCAATGGTAAAGGATAATCGAGAAAATATCCATGGGATTTTAGAAACAAATTAACAATTGTATATCTATAGAAAAATAAAAGGTGTTTACAATCTACAAGATGGCATACATTATCTTACTTTCCATTATTCTCTACATCGCACTCGCTTATATATGTATTTAATTTGATGACTCAATACAATTCAAGATAATGTTTTACGTGATTAAACAATAGATCTCATGACTCTGATAAAAATGGAATGCAAAAATATATACATACATATGCATATAATATGGATATATAACCTGTTGGTAGCCATCTATTACTAAGTATTACCTAGAGTCAAAAGTGCTTTTGTCGATTTCAATTTACTTGTTTTTTGTGAGGCAAATGTTTGACAAACGCAAAAAATGAAGGAAAACACTTCTTCTTAGAATTCGCACCCGAACAATCAGGTGCCAAGTTGCATTAGGCAAACCTCATCTAAGTTTGTCTCGTATATTTGTTCCGGCCACACACAAAGCCAACAGCCAGCCAAGTTAGCAATCTTAAAGATGCCGTTTTTTCTTCATGTTTTTTTTTATTCATCTCTCGAACCCTTGGCTCATTAACAGCTTAGTCAGGCTACTGACACTCCAGACACGCACGAAACTTACTCCAATGCACTCAAAGAAAAGAAATTGCGGTTAGAGAGCATCGCCTGGTAGGAAGGATACACCGTCAAGTGTATGTCAAATGAGGCTAGACAAAAGGACAGAAGGCTATGATGCAGAAGGCAAAAAAAAATAAAGTAGTCATATGTGTGAAAAGCAAAAGGTTCTCAAGAGTTGAGTTGACAAGTCTTTTTTGTCCCCCATATGTCTGTATGTATGGAAGACTTGCCTACTTCAAGCCAAACCCAACCAAACGACACTGACATTTGTCTAAAGGAGTGGAAATGTTATATGAAGTCAAGGCTAAATATAAAAATCAAAGAAAATATTTAGATAGTCCTAGCATTGTTCATAGTTGAATTAATTTTGTGGCAAAAGAAATAAATATATGTAAAATATTAAAAGTGAAAACCGGTTGGCATTTGGACTAACTTTGTATAATTTTCTTAGATACACTGATTAAGTCTGATTGCAATATAATGTATTTCATAAGTTTTTAATTAAGAGAGATTAAGCATGATTTTTACGATTTTTGAAAAGATCATAATGAATAACACATCGGCGTTGTTGATCACCAATCCGAACTAATTTTACAGTTCCAAGAATTTGAGACGATTGCTTCGTAACTATCAAAGAAATTGGTCTAAGTTAAACTAAACTTACAACATAATAATATCCTTCGTTGATGAAATAAATAAATCTGAAAAATGTATCTAAGTATATATATTGCTAGCAAAGTTTTCTATAAATCCCTTTGGTTATTTTGCATTCCCTCTCATTATAATAAATTCCAGACGGTTATAAACAATTTCAAGTTATGCATATATATATATATAGACCCACTAGCATGCCGATGAAGTAGTGTTTGTTTTCTTTTTTTTTCCAAGTTGTTTGTGTATATGGCTGACAGCGAAAATTTGTTTCCCTCATGTTGCAATCCGGCAAAGAAAAACACAAAGTCGACTAGCCCCCCATATGGTTGTCCTAGCTCAAACTGCCAATTTTCACTGACTGTCTAAAAACAAAAACAAACATGAAATAAAATCCTATAAATAGGTAATAGACAGATTTCAAACTATGGAGCAACCGCTCGAGTTGGTGGACTTGGAAGAGAATATAGGTTTCCATTTGGATGATGTACACTTTTGGCGTAGACATGGGGATGAGGATCGTACACCAATTGATATTTCAAGACGTACAAAGATTTTGTCATTGCTCTTTATTGCAATACCGGTGATTTGTGTTATATTTCTCTTACTTGGATTATTGTTAGCTTCACGCCAATGCGCCGCAGCCCGACATCCGAATGTATTGCGGGCTAGACCCTTACAGCAGCTCCACTTCTTGCCGGACCACAAGCCAGGATGATAGCGATATGACTTGGGGGTATTGCTGTCCTCACAAACTACATAAAACCAAAAGAAAAAAAAAAAAAACACAGAAGAAATGAATAAACATTTAGGAACAGCTGCAGCCATGATTTGGGTTAAGCATTGTTTTGGCCGCGAGATGGCCTTATCGCATAAAACAGCTGCACTGTTAACCAAATAACCAACCAACTCTTTGCTTCCTTTTTTGGGGTCATCATTATCATCATCTCTATAATCATCATTGGGTGCAGTAGTGTCGTGCTCACCTTGTCGTATGGCTCTGATCCACTCGCTGCGCTCCTTGTCGCTGTTGGCTATCACGTAGAGTGTATATTGAGGCACCGCTCGTCCGCCCTGTTGTCCCTCAACTCCACCGCCGTTGGCCGACACTTCGGTCTGTCTGGTTGCTGTCTCGCAGTAGCCCACTTGAAAGGGATAACCCTGATAATTATGATGAGTTTATATTTAAGTTAATAAAACAAAAAATCAAATTATCTCCTCAATGATTTCATGATACTCACATCCGGTGCAAAGGGATCACCACCTTCGCCGTTAACTGTTGCCTCCTCCACAAGGCGCACCCCCTTCAACTGTATTCTTCCGCGTTCACGTCGGCGCTAAAAATATAAAGACTGCGATTAACATTTGAAATCAAATAACAATAGTAATAGTTTTTGTAGTAATCTCAAGAACTGTCATTAACCTAGTAACCACACTTTGTAAAGACAATTTATTTCTTAACCAAATCCATGTTGGTCAGAATGTACTTTTTGTTTGTTTTTAGGCCATTTATTAACATATTTGTGATTATAATTTGTTTATTAAGATATCGTAAATATACCAAATACATTATGGAAGGTGAGAGAAGAGTCCTGGCATGTATTTATGCTTTTTTGTTAACATTTTCGATTACAACCAAAGGGGCCGAAATATTGCGGCTTGTTGAAGTTAGCATGGAAGATTTTCTGCTAAATCTTTGATTTTTACATAGCTGGATAAATCTATTAGGGTGGTACTCTTTTCTTCAGGACCTAAAGGTCGCACAAAATTACACTTATGCTGAATTTATCGACAACTTTATCTTAAACTCTAAGCGCCCCGCAAACTTTTTGAACAGTTCTTGTACCAAGGAAGAAAAAAAAAGTATTTTAAAATTTACAAAAATTACCTGCATACTGCTCAATCAAAAGAACATTTATTTAGCTAAAAATACTTTTATTACTTTATATTTTATTTTATTGGTTGGATTGTTGCCACAACCTACTGTGCATAAAGAAATGGAAGAACGACTGCATCTAAAAATTTCTATGATGAAAGGGAAACGGGGCATGGCATGTAAATTTCTACAAAATGAGCTTCATCATTGTGGGGGGAAGGGGAAATTATTATACTTATTTCCAGTCTTCATCTGACACATTAGCAACGCTAATTTAATGCATCGTTCCCCACTCTCCATCCCAACAACTCGATTTGACTTGACTCGACTCGACTCTCAAGTGCGTTTCAATTTCAATTGGTTGCCAAGTTGAAAATTTTCATTTTCATTTCGTGCTGAATTTCCTTTTTCTCTTTCGTTTTTGTTTTGTGTGCTCGTTCATTATTTCGACTTCATTACATCGTACATAATAGCCCTATAACCCCTCCATTTGACTTAACCCAAATAATTTTCAAAGTTTTATGCCCAAGTTTTTATGTACAAAACATTTTTGTTTGCTTTATCAAAAGACGAAGAGGCAAAACAAAAAAATTACTTGAAACCTAAAAAGGAAGTTCAATCTTTTCGTTGTTGGGTCTCTTAAATTGTTGTTTTGTTTTTCTGTTTTGTGTATTAGCTGTTGCAGTACTTCTCCGCACTGATTGCCCCCCATTTTTAGATGGTTTTTTTTTTTTTTTTGAGTTCTCTCTCGTGTTTTCTTATTTTTCAAATTGCTGCTTGTTTATTTGAGGTCTTTGTGTCAACTTTGTCGTCGAGGTTTTTATGTCGTCGCTCTTTGGTTTGGTTGCCTCACATTTTTTGTTTGGATACTTTTTTTTTTAGGTTGCTGCGATAAGTCGCTGCTTATCTCGCTGGCTACAAAGTGTGTGTGTGTTCCCTAGACTCTTCTTGTGTGCAGTCTCCTAATCTAATCCCACCTAGTAGAGAGCCAACAACAAAATTATGTCTCAGCTTCCAACCATTCTGGCCTGCTGGCCCTGACAACCTTAACAAAAGATTCTACCAAGTCAATTAGGCCAATTAAGTTGACGTAATTGAGCTTGCAGCGCTTAAAAGTCTTCCCGATTGCCTAGTCCCGCATCCCTTTAAGTGTCGGCACACGTGCAAAAAATTACCCTCGACAAGAAAAAAAGGACGACAACATTGCTCAAGTGCCGCCAAGTGGAATGCCAGGACGACACAAACAACAAAAAAAAAAACCCTCTATACAAGAAAACTGAGATGGCGAAAATTTCATAAAGGCTCTTAAGTTAGTTTATGAATTTTAACAGCGAGGGTAATCAGCCAGCCAAAGGGTTTGTATCGCATATCGACTGAGGCTGACTGAAAACACTTTTATTCTTACATAAAAAAATGTATTACATATCCAAGAAAGTCTTCACTTCTTCTTTTTTAGGATATAAATTTATTGATATGTAATTTGATATTCACATTGAAATTTTAAGAATTTTTCTAGTAATTCAAGAATTTACAATAATTGTTTAATTGATTCATTTGCCTAAAGGGAAAAATGTCTGGATATAAATTGAAATTCCGGAAAAATTGTATTTTGTAATTATTGTTTAATTTGCTTTAAATTATGAATAAAAGGAAAATTTTTTGGATTAAAATTAAATGGCAATGGATCTACAAAATATTTTCGGCGAATATGCAATCAGAAAATTATAATTTCGGATTCAGACTTTAATAATTTTCAGTAATTTTTGAGAGGAGCATTTCGTCAGTGTGAGGATTTACCAAAATTGCCCTACCACTTTGAAGATTCACCTGTCTGGCGTAATATCAAGCCAAAACTGATTCGAAATGTCGATATTTTGTTTCTATAAAGTATAATTTTATAAAAAAAGATATGATACCTATTAAGTTTTTTTCTTTTTAAATGCTCAGCTAGATAACTTATTCTTGTGTTACAATTAGAAACACAATTGAAGGAAATTCAACTAAAGACTGCATGTAAGTAGCTATTAATATTTACATATGTGTATTTATTTGAGGGTTTAAGAAATTAGTATTTTATTCTAGGCAATAGAAAAGAAGATCAATTAACCCAAAAGAGCCTAAAAAATTGATAAATCGATTAAACTGATTAACCGAAATCTATGGTTAGATAATATACTCATTTTCTAAATCATGGAGAAAATCGATCGATAAAGCTATCTCTAAGACAAAATGACCTGGACTTGAATAATATATGTAAATTATTATTCAATTATATGTAATTAATTATTTATTATTTTTTCTTTTCTTTTTTATCAGATTTTTACTAAAGGCCAAGGTTTTAAAGGAATCAATCCTTACTAATTTGTTTTCCTAAAGAAGTTATTATTTATACACATATTTTAATATTATAAAGAAACAGTTTTATTTCCATCCTATTTCAAGGGATATCTATGACATAATATGCTTTTATAAATGTACTATATTTGTATAACTTTTAAATTCCAAATAAATCGTTTAAACGTAGTTTCATCAATAACATTTAATACGTTTTACTTAAAATATAAAATGAGTGCTAAAAGATAAATATTTGCATTTATCGAGCAAGCAGAGTGTTATGAAGTTTATAAAACAAATCGACTTTTTTCATGGTTCAACTATATAATCTGTGTTTGTGTCTATGATTATGACTCTCAACTAATGTAAGCTAATGAGTCGTATAAGCTGTAAATGAATTGAAAAGAAAAAATTGGCCATGTCAAAGAATTCAAGTGGGTGAGAAACATGTAATTGGCATGGCCAACGGGAAGGAGGTGTTTTAGGGGGTAACTGTGGGTGGAACCTAGAGGAAGCCACATTGCGTTGCGACTACAACATGACATCCGGCGGCTGTCAGGGCAACCTAGTTGAATTTGATGATGCTTCCTGCACACGCCACATCCCAGTAGAACATGTCGTGCCACTTTCTCGTTGAATTGAAAAGAGAAGTAGTGGAGTCGAGTCGGGGCAGGCAGGCATATAGCAAAAGTGTCAAACAACAAACTAAAAAACAAAAAAAAAGTTGAAAGAAAGGCAAAAAACGGGGCAATGAGATGAAAACCTAACTGAAATGGAAATGAAAAAGTATGGCTAAATTGTTATGAGTTGCCAGTTTTATAAAGTTTGATATATGTATGTACAAACACGAACATCACAATTTTCAAAACCTTTGACCGTTTATGTCTGCCGGGAGGCATTTGGGTCAATGAACTTCAAGTTGCACTTTGAGTTACATTTCAAAGACTCTCTCTGTGTGTGTCTGTGTGTATTTGCTTTGTGTGTTTATCACAGCGCGAATGTTGAGCATATGTTTGCAAATTGGCATTGCGACATGTAGCATGTGGCGTCAATAAGAAACAAATGCAGTGCAATGCAGATTCAGATGCATGCCCCAGTGTTAGCAGCTGCTTTTGATATGCAGTGGAAACAACAACAACAAAAATTGCAACCAATTAATGGCAAAAGATCTTGAAAACTAAAAACTGGAATGGAAAATCTCCATCTTCTTGATCATGAAACCAAAAACTGAAAAAGAAGAGATGGAAAAAAACCGCAACGAAATACAAAAAACTTTAAGAAACTGGGTAAATAAAAATTGAAAGGCCTCGTGCGCATCTGCCGAGTGAAAGTCAATTAATGCAACATTAATCAAATTCCTTTTAAATGCAGTTCGACCAACACAAAAATGGGTCCAAGTTTGTCTTCAGGGCATATCCATCCATAAAGTGAAATGAGGGTTACCCTCCTTCTCTTTGCTTTTGGTGGCGTTGATAATGGAAATTGCCCCAAAAAATAAAACAAAACAAATGCTCCATGATTGAAGAACATTATAAAGATGTTGATTGACATGATGTCTATTTAGTGTTAAGTTACCACAGAGTTCAAAAATATGGAAAATTTATACACTTGAAAAAAATGTTAAATTTTTTTTTTTAGTTTTGTTTATGTAATGTGAATATGTTTTTACATTGTACATAGTCTTAAGTGTTAAGTTACGATGGAGTTCAAAAAGATGGAAAACTCATACAGTTTTTTAATAGATGATCAAGCTAAGAAATAACTTATTGAAATCAATGAGAAATTTGTCATAATACATTCAGAGGAAATAAAAACAAATCATTGCAAATAGAGTTTTGTTTAGTTGACATTAAATTAATACAGAAAACAAAAATAAGTTATTTCTAAATCAATTTTTACGACTTTCAATGCGTAGTGAGTAAAATTTTATTGTCTTTTGCCAACTATTTCATTGCTAGTTTAATTAAATTCAATTGTTTGCGTACATTACTGAACAACAAATCTCGCCAAGGTCTTTTCAGTTCAACTGCTTTGATGAAATGCATTAATGGGAATATAAAATCGAGATTCAGGCATGCTTTGATAATATTCCATTTATATTAATAAACTCAGACGCCGCTCCGACTTGGCTATACCATGCATCATATGAAACAACTGTTTTAAAAGTAATATAACGTATGTATAAAATATATAAAATAATCATATGGCATCCCACTTATGTATTTAATCGTAACGGACAGTCATAACTAGATCGGCTCGTTGTTGATGTGGTAACGAATATATGTAGGTATATAGGAACATTCTTTAAAGCTGGCCAACAAATGCTATTGAATGCCAACTATCAGAATTTAATAACTGAGTTGGCTTTTTAATAAATGTTGGCAAACATCAATGCCGAGACAGAACACTGCCTTTTACAACTAATTAAAACATTCGAATAGCCTTCTATTTAAAAATAATTAAAAAGAGGAGTTAAATCTAAAAAAATACTTCAAATGCTGCTTAAGTTCTATGACTAAGTAGGACCTCGTCATTGACTTAAAAGTTATTGTTTGCTTTGCTTCAAAGTTGTTTGCATGGGGGAAAACGATTATACATAAAATATTTTGTCGCAAAGCTTATTAGTGTCCTGGGATATCCCTTAAGTTTCCAACAAATTGGTTCGCTAAGTACTTGCAACACTTATTTTTTTTTTTTTTGTAAAACGACCTTTTCTTTTTCTAAACATAAAGAAAAGAACAAGAATAAAAGTAACATAATATGTTAAAAGGACGAACGGTTGGAAACATGAAACGATGCGTTTCGCCATTGTTAAACAGAGTTGTTGCAATAACAAAAAAAAAAAAATAATAATAATTGTCATAGAGGGGATACCCCAGTGAAATCACCTTCCGCAAACCAGAGAGCGGGGTAGACAAAGTAAAAGAGAGCTGTCAAAGCAAACCGGCGACAAAAACTCAGCTCAACAGGCTTACAAGCTTTTCAAGCAGGTAACCTGAAACAGGTAACACAAGAAAAGGTACAAGGAGAAAGAGAACAGAAAATTATGTTCAACGCAAAAGGAGATTAAGTGAAAATTGCTATTGTATAAATAAAAGAGGGAGAGGGTCAGGTCACAGAGTGGAAAATTATTGGAAAAAATTCCGAACTGTCGAGGGTGAACGAATGGAAAATTAATTCCATTATGGAGAGTAGTGGAACCAACAAGAGAGTAGGAAAATGAACCAAAAAATGAAAATTCTATACTCCACGAACTAATAATAAAGTTAGTATAATAACTAATAATAGAGTTATTGACTTTTCAATTTAAAAAAAGCAATCATCAGGTACCCAGTTTATTCCTATCTAGTTCCACTCTTTACCCTTAATTATATTTCATATATTTAATAAGATATATTATATAAATATTATAATTTTTAAACGAATGCTCTTTTCCAAATAGCTGATTTTACATTCCAAAAAATTAACTCAGTTTTCTCGACTTCATCATCATATCAAAAGAATTGCATCAACTGAAGTGCAACAAAAATGTTAAATTAAAGACAGCAATGGGAACCTTTCAATGTTGATTAATGTGGAAAGAAATATATATACTTCATATGGCATGTTTAAATGCCATCGAAATTTGAACCGCGTAGCGAATGGAAATGGACAACAAACACAAGCCGATGTTATATGTATGTTTGGTGTCAGTGTTGGCGGTTCCTTCGATTGATCCAGAAACAGAAACAGAGACGGGACTGTGGCCTGACAATTGAAGCGAAGCACTCATTCTCCATTCAATTCAAGCAAATGATTGATAATGCAAACCCCCTGGAGATTGCGCTTATTCCTTAAAAAGATTCTTCTGACTGCATGTGGAGCATGTTTGAAAAATCGTCTCATATAAATTATAACTGTAATCAAAAAAAAAATTAAGAAACAAAAAACTAAACTTTAAATTGGAAATAATGGCTTTTCAATTTTCTATTCCCTAATTGTTGCATTACAATTTTAGGTCACGCAATGAGTAGGCCAGCCCAGTAAAAAGGTAAAGCAGTGGGGTAATATATTTTTTTTAGAAAATATGCAAACAAAGGCTGGTTGACTGACTGGGTAAAAAGTTTGAGTTTACACACTAAGAGATAAGATAAAGACAGACAGATAAAAAATGTTTATTTGCATCTCGAAACTAAAATTGTTTAGTATGCAATACAAGATTCGAGTTTATAGATAATTTCGTATAGTCAATGAAGAAATTATGCATTATTTTTGTGCTCCGATAATATCCAATTGAGCTCTAACAAGTAAGACATATTTTGTTTGGTTTGTTAATTCTCCTTTTTAAAAGTAGATAAATTATCATATTATTAGCTTTATCTACTTTGTAACCTGAATTGCAAAGCCTGCCAATAATTGGCAGAAATGGCAAAATAACTTGTCTCACTTAATTTAGAATCTGCACAAAAAAAATTAAGTTTGATTAAAACTATGTTCTTCACAAAAATTTGTAAAATTTAATTTGTTTAATAAAATTATATAATTTCTTTAATAAAATTATATAAGTTCTTTCTTGTGCGATGGTCACTCTGAATGTGTTCTACAGTTAACAAACACTTTTAGTAGAATTTTGCTAATCATCTTTTTTACCTTTATAATAAATCGAATATCGAATATGTATCTAGATTCAAATATAGATCTATGCCCATGATAAGACTTTATTTACAATGACAATATGAGAAATGATAAACCAAAAAAAAAACATTTTCTATATTTTTTATACATATGTATGTATGTTAAGGACTGTAGTTTATTTTCATTATGAGCTAAGGAACCAAAAATCTCAAGGAATATCATAAGTATAATTTTTTATCATAAAAATAATTTTGAATGTTATTCTATTTTTGTTGCTAATCAAATGTTATTTCTAAATCATACTACAAATTCAAAAAGTAAGCATAAATTAGATTCTTTCATGGTACTCTCGATTGCATATATTGATTTACTTTGAATAATCTACTAATGTATGTATGTTTCACTTATTAAAAAAATATTCTTTGATATTCGACATCCGGACATATTAATTTGTTTGTACTTCTTTCCGTTTTGGAAACTCATGGTAATCACAAGGGAGTCAAGAAAAATTCATAAAGTGTAAATTTGTTCAAGATGCCAAAAGATCATAAAACTGTCGATCCCACATCAAGTCTTCTCTCCCTCTCTCTCTCTCTCTCTGGAGAGTCTAGACAGAGACCTTACAAAATTTATGCATTTTTCCAATGAAAATGAAAACTAGAAAATGAAATTTTATTTCTCATATATATTTAAACATTTTCTCATTCGTTCTCACACACATCAAAGGACATGGTTGGCTGCTTGTCTTATACCCAACTGAGTAATTAATTTGGCGTTGAAAATAAAGTAAAGACAAGAAAAAAAAAACAAATTATACACATTTTCTTTGGTTATTTTCTTTATTTTTATTGTGCTGTATTTTTTCTTTTTGCTGAATCACTCTGCTGTCTTCGGTGTTCTTCCTGTCAACGATAGAACAAAAATTTGTGTACCTTGACAACTTCCTCTGCAAGCAGCAGGCAAAAACTTAGTTTGTTCTTTTCATTAAATTTGCATTATGTATGTATATATTTTATACTAGACGAAAAGTGAGTGAGTTTGGCCAACCTACGCTATAATTTTGTTGCGTCCTGAGAAAAGCCATCAAGCATGAACTACTTACTACTGATGCCATTTTTCATTGGAATTTTCTATAGGGTCTCCACGATGTGATCAAGTGATCCATCAAAAGGAACTCTTGGGAAAACGAAAAACAAAAACGAGCGCGTTGGCGATGAAATTAACGATAAGACAAAGGTTGAATGTTTTCTATGGGCTTTATAATTAAATTTATCGGAAAAAAAAAATACAGAAAAAGAAACCTCAAAAGAAACGAGAAATAGAAAATCGATGGCAGATAGCATCAAGAGGAGCTTCAAGACTCACACAGCTGATCAATCAGCTACACACACAAACACACAAATAGAGTGCGAGGAGGAAAAAAATAGGTGTTCCTCTCTCTTACTTTGTATTTCTTCTTACGATCCAAGCTATAAATATGAAAATCGTGACTTGAACGCTTAAAAAGCGCTTAAAATGTATTAAGCAAACATATGGATAACTCTTGGTCTACCAAACGGGCCAAAGGAAATGACAAAGACTCGAAGAAAGAGAGGTATATTAAATTGAAAAGCGAATGACGATGTAATAGAAGGGGAAGGGGAAAGGGTATTATAAATGTGCAGAGGAAATTGTCAGTCATAAGGTCAGCGAAGGCCAAACTCTATCTCTTGAAATTCATTCCTATCCCTCGAAATCTATCTTACAATTTAGACTCGAAATAATTACATGTGAGAGAAGAGTTTCGTTTTTGACAGCTGTGTGTATAGGAGGAGAAAGAAGAAACCCCTACGCAAAGGCATTTTCATTTTAATTTTTCTCTTTCATTTTTTTCTTTTTTTTTCGGTAAGACTCATTTGCTTGGTTAGCTGTTTAAATACATACATCAGGCATGTGCATACATACATATAGATTCCTTTTACTCTTCTCGTAGTTAAAAGCAAAGTTGCTGCAGCCATGTCTTTTGTCTATTTCTGAAGCAATTTGTGTTTATTTTTATGTTTTGATAAATGCATTTTTGTTCCAACAAACCATACAAAAACGCATGTGTGTGTGTGTGTGTGTGTGGTTAAGTATGTATGTATGTATGTACATGCTTTTGTACAAAACGTTGAGGAGGTCGTTCACTGAACACTCACACTTTCGCCCCTTTCATCGACATCTTACCGCATTCCCATCGACTTATTTATATAGACCCTTGAGTTAAATGAAAACAAAAATTTTCCTAATTGGAACATCAACCGCAAATCATCAAATGTTTTCCTAATTATAATGTTTTTTCACTTGTTTAACTTAGTTACACACGTTAGGAAAACAAACGTTCTAGGATATAAGGGTCTGAAGACTTTTTAACGGGTGAAACTAATTTCACAAAATTTCCGTTGCGTCGCAAATTCAAAAAATCATTAAAAAAGGATAGAAAACAGAGGTTTTTATACCATACACCCATAGGGTGAAAATGGTATATTAAAGTCGCTAAAATGTATGTAACAGGCAGAAGGAAGCTTTTCCGACCCCATAAAGTATATATATTCTTGATCAGCATCAACAGCCGAGACGATCTAGCCATGTCCGTCTGTCCGTCCGTCCGTCCGTCCGTCCGTCCGTCCGTCCGTCCGTCTGTATGAACACCTAGATCTCGGAGACTATAAGAGCTAGAGCCACCAAATTTGGTATGTAGACTCGTGTCATATGTACGCTTATCGAGTTTGTTTCAAATGTTTGCCACGCCCCCTACCGCCCCCGCAAATGATATAAAACCGATTTTCTCAAACACCATAGCAACTAGAGACACAAAATTTGGTATGTACATTTGCTTAGTAAACGCGCACATTTTGTATTTGTAAAATTTTTGCCACGCCCCCTACCGCCCCCGCAAATTAAATAAAACCGATTTTCTCAAACACTATAGCAACTAGAGACACAAAATATGGTATGTATATTTGCTAAGTAAATGCGCACGTTTTGTATTTGTAAAAATTTTGCCACGCCCCCTACCGCCCCCGCAAATTAAATAAAACCGATTTTCTCAAAAACTATTCTAGCTAGAGACACCATAGTTGGTATGAATATTTGCTTAGTAATTGCGCACATTTTTGATGTGTAAAGATTTTGCCACGCCTCTTTCCGCCCCCGTAATTTGAAAAAACTCGATTATCTCCCGTAATTTTCAACCTTGTGCAATCAAATTTAGCACACTTAATTTTGATACTAATATCCAGCAAAATACCAAATTTGATCAAAATCGGAATAAAAATAGCCAAGTTATGCATATAAACGTTTTTCCATATGGCCGGAGTTGGCCGTTGGCTGGTGGGGGCGCTAGGGTGCTCGAATGCTTGAGTGAGCGAAATACTAAGATATGCTTCTAAAAAGCATGCAAACAGATTTTTTTAAAAATACGAAAATGCATTGGTTATTATAAATTTAAAATATTTGTTTTACTGGTGTATGGTATATCCAAGTCGGCGAGACGACTTACTTACTTCATTAAATAAAGTGTCATCTCAAAATGTAATTCTGTTGAATAAAGAAATAGAATGCTAACATACTTTTATTTATGTCTTTTAAGTACTAAATAACAATCAATATAAGCATTTATTAAAATTAAACTATTTTGCAACCGACTGCCACATGATATGAATCTATTATGGTATATATCTTTTCCATACCACATAGTTCCATCTTGCAGGAGAACAAATTCTGTTAATAATTAACTTAATTCGAAACTGAGAAATGTAGCTTTTAGTACACTTCCATCAGAAATGTAATCCGTTGGATAATAAGGAAAAACTAGTTGAATTTGACATGCTGATACATTTTTATGTATATAATACATAAATGCTATTTTGTATTGTAGTATATATGTATGTACATTTGTATATATTCAATAATTTATTGTAAATTTATTTTTTGTTTGATTGTATTGCACACTTTTTTGGGCAAGTTTTAAATACTTAAATTACAAGTCAAATAAATCTAAATAATTGTTTTCCAGGGCTGATCTCATGAATACCTTATTAAATGTCTAAAATAAAGGCCTGTCATAATTTTGCCAATTTATTTACCTTTAATAAATAACATTTATTATTATATACAACTCATAAAAGCTGAATTTTTTTGTAAGAACAATAGGAAATATTTCTAGTTATGACAAAGAAATGAAAAAGTATCAGAGGGACAAGGTAATTTTGAACGTGCCGAAGTTTGTATACCCTTGTAAGTCTGTCAAAGTGAACAATCTTGTACCTAAGAGGTCGAATTTATGTCCTATATTCCCAATTTTTTGCTAAATACGTGGGCGTCAGGGAAATTGGGGGCCTACACAGACGTGTTCTGCTGATCAAAAATATATATAACATATACAAAAAAATATATATAACAGAATACACATCCAATTTGAAAGAAATTTAAAAATTTTTTTCAGATTGGATTTGTATTCTTGCAAAAAAACTATTAATAATTCAAATTGAGTCAGCAATGATTTTTATTTTTGAGAAAAAAAAATAAAAGTCATTAAATGATTTTTATAATTTTTTTTTTTTTTATATAATCACAAATGATTTTTATTTTTTTTCTTTCAAAAATAACAGTTATGGGTTGAGGGAAAAAATCAAAATCAAAAATAAAAGTTATTTTCGAGTTTTATTTTAAAAATCAAAAATAAGAGTTATTTTTGAGTTAAATGGAAAAAGTTTCAAAATAATTATTATTATTGATTTGTTTAGATTTATCTTATAACAGTTACGGTCCCTGATATATACATACATATATATGTATATGACTAATAACATTCACATTCGCTGAGCTCCTAAAAGTAGGCTTTATAGAATTTAATGCTTTTTATAAAAAAAGAGCTAATTTAAGCTAATTTATTTTATTCGCAATATTGCTGAGAGAATATTTCTTACATACATTGATCGTGGGAAAAAACTTTCTCTACACCTTATTAGTTTTTTTTTTTTTTTTTTGGTTTTATTGAAAGGCACTGCTGCATGAAATACTTGCTTTTAATTAAAATATATTCATACATAATTATTATAAATTTGATTTTTTGTGTATATGTGTGTGGGAAAGAGCCCGAGGCTAAGGTTCATTCATAAAAATGCATGTGCAACAACATAATTAGGGTAGAAAGGAGGCGGCCGATCCAGCCTTTCTGGATTTGCCACAAAATGTCTGAGCCTGTCTGCCTAAGAGACTAGAGTCTCGGTCTCAGTTTCTGTCTCAGTGTCAGTTTTGTGGCGACTCCTCAAGCTTCTGCAAAAGTCAGTAGAGCACACAAGCAACGCCCGCAGGCCAATTTGTCTGGGTTCTAAAAGGTTCCCTCACCCAATCTGCCTCTACGGATGTCTCTCCTCCTCCAATATGGACAGAAGCGCTGCAGTCTGCATCCAATTCCTGAGCGATGACTGCGAAACGCCCCCAAAAAACAAGAAAGATGCAGAAGAAAAATATTCACAGAGTAATGGAAACCGGAAACGGGGCGGATGCCAAACAGATTGAATCATTGGCCATGGCCTATGCAGTGCAGGAAAGTTGCAATTTATACGATGAACAGCAACAAGCCATATGAAATATCTGCTTTACATGACAGATTCAACGGAATTTTGATTTGGCGAAATTGTATGACAAAAAAATAAAAAAAAAACGGAAATTAGTTGACTCAAACGGTTGGCAATTTATCATTTCGGACTGTTTGGACAATTGTTTTCGCTGATTTTACAGTTACGCATTCAAGACAACAAAACAGCAGACCAAATAAATCACATTGGGACAAAAGAAAACATCAAAAGAGTTGAAAGAAGTTTGTGATTTAAAATTTTAATTTATTGAGTTCTATTTAAGATGATTTTTTTTTCAATTTTTAAATTTTACTATTTCGAAATTTTAATCATTTTCAAAAAGTTGTGCAAAAGTATTAAAGTAATTGAATATTTGTTGTGATACATTTATTTATTTCTTTATAAAATAATTAATAAATCCTTATAAATCTAGAATATAATCAGCGGAAAAATTTCGGAGCTGGGTCGAATCGAAAAATAAAAAAAATAATAAGAATCAAAATAGGGATTGCATTAGGGATAGTATAATATCGAGACTTGCTACATAATAACAAAGAAGCTGTTGAAATTTGTCAGGTATACGATTTAGTATAAACCCCCGTGTACTGCACGGAGTCTAAAGCTTGAAATGGAATCATTGAATCATTATCATTTATAAACAATTACAACAAACTCTTGAGAGTAAATATATTTAGTTCAGTTAAGCATCAGCTTAAAGTATAAAACATCAATTATGATCAGGATCTATATATTTCAGGTCTAACACCAAGAAATGTAAAAGAAATTCAAAATGAAACTTATAATTAAAATTTTTGTGTAATTTTTAACTGAAACTTGCTTACATCTTAATATATATATTATATTTTAATTAAACCTCTTTTAATTCCTGTAATTTTAAGTCTCCATAATGGGAGCGTTGGAATCCTAGAGTTTTGCCTTTTGCCTTATGTCATTTGCCCTTTGATAGTTAAATTAATAAGACATTGTGCTATTTAAATTAACTTTGTTCCACTGTGGCACTTAAAACGACCTTTCGCTACGTGTTGGGGGCAGTTAGTCAGTAAGTGTGTGTGTGTGCTTGAGTGAGTGTGGAAAGTATGTCTTCACACGCGGCTTAAAGTAAACCAAAAAGACATCCCACCACATTGAGTTATGAACTTAACCCAACTCCCTCCACATGGCATCGGACTAACTATTCCTGTTTAAGTCTCAAAAAAGGCCATAAAGTACAAAACAGCTAACAACTTGTGGCGACTGCCCCAGTCCCTGTCCCTGCCCCTGTTGTTGCTGCCGTTGCTGGTGAAGAAAAAGATGTTGTTTTATGTCTTTTATGATGACTCACGCCCCGCGTGCGATAAGATCAATCATCAGCAGCAACAACAACTAGAAGGAAAATGAACTGCGAACGGCGACGATCGCAAACACGCAGCATTGCGGTCGCCCGACCCCAGACCATCATCTTTCATGATAACACTTTGAATACGAAAGTAGACAAGTTTTGTTGCCTTTTTTTTTGTTTTGTTTTGGCTATAACCAATTCCATATGAAACCGGCTTTGATTTCTAATTATTAGTGGCTGGTTCGGTTCGTCGTGAGCTTCAAATTAACGGCGGAAATAGCTGAAGCGATAAAGCCAATCAAAGAGCTTAAGCCCTATATTTTTTTTCTCCCAAAGAAAGGCGGGCGTTTAGTTTTTTTTTAAATTCTTGTTGTCTTCTCCGCTCATCTCTTCTTTTTAAACATAATTCCAATTAAATAAACGATTGTTGTTTATTGTTTAAAAAAAAAAACAAAGGCGTAAAAAGGTGTTTAGATCTGTCTGCCTCTGTCACTTGCTTTGGGTCTCTGGATCTAGTTGAGATTTTTCCTCTTGGTTTTTTTTTAATAGCTAGCAATATGCAATAACTCAATGTCGGAGCACACGGATGACAAACAAAAGGCCGACACTGAGACTGAGGGAGCATAAACCTGACGATGATGAAGATTCCCTGCCAAGCCAAGCTATTCAGGGAGCATAATGAAGCATGAAAAGCTGCGGCTGCCACAGACAAAGCGTCGTCTGCTGAAGTTCAAGACAAAAGGTATATTGAAGCAAGTAAACTAAGTATATAAGTAAGCGGTAGTCAGCTGTCATCCCATTTAATTCCCGTTCTAGGCTTTGGGCTTAGGACTTTTCGCTCATTAGAAAGCATAATTTGGCATGCCTGTCACGCCTATGTGAACTCCATTGCCAACAAAAAAAAGTATTGCATTTGAATGAATCATCATCTCCCAGTGCTACAGATAGAATCCGGACTTTTTATAACCACCAACCACCTCCGTCTATATTAATAAATAGGCAAATCAGGTAGAGGTTCCATTGACCAACAGGTTTTTTTTTTTTGTTTTTTGACTTTCTTGTGACTCGCCGCGTTTCGAGTTGGTGTGTTCGTGTTCGATATTGTTATGCTATATGTTGTTACCTTTTTCTCGATTATAATGATTCATAATTGCTACAAGTGTTTGTGTTTATCGAAAAGGGTTGGGTCTCTGCACAACATCATACAATTGATATGTAATGGGCATATGTAAATGGGCCGAAAAGTGCTTACAATTAGTCAGCAGTTATAGCAGCTGCCATATAAAAAAAAAACAACTCGAAAAAAGCTCAACATTTTGATACTCTATAATCTATTGTTAGAACATTTTATTCAGTATTGCAAAATCTAAGGAAATATTTTTAATATATTCTATTACTTTTTGTCGACCTTTTTCAATTTTAACAGACCAAAATAAAAACCAAAAAAAATTTTCAAATTGCTGCTCTACAAGGCCATTCTGATGCCTGTATGGACTTATAGCATACAACTTTGGGGCACAGCTTCAAACTCAAACATTGAAATTCTGCAGCGTTTCCAGAATAAGGTTCTGCTAAAATTTTAAGGCGCCTCCTTACGTGGGCATCCACAGAGACCTTAGTATCCCGTCAGGAAAGTGCGAGATCGGGAGGTATGACATTCGGTACAAGGCTAGAAACCGATTAAAATGCACTAGCCCTCAACACCATGCAGGCCAGACGTTTGAAAAGATGTCACCCACTTGATCTGCCATTTAGACCAAAAGCGGACTGGCGATTCTACATTCTTCTAGATTATAAACATTATATTGACAACATTAATCTTCCAAATCGATCAAAAATACCAAAAACATATAAAAATACAATAAAAAACATTTAAAAAAAACAGCACATTCTTTTTATTCTTAATTATTTATTTTTAAAAAAATTAAATTCACGAAGAAGGATAAGAGACAAATAATTTTGAATGGTTTCTTTCTTTGGAAATTTTTTGACCCATATTTAAACTAGTTTAAAATGAATGTAATAAAATTATTGCGGTTTTCTTTCAATTTTAAAATTATTTTTGCCAATATTAATCGGCTCGACCTTATTTGCATGAATTTATTTATTTTAGAATACTTTTCAAAAATATTCTAAATTCGGATTGTATTCGCTACCGAACAATTTTTTTAAAATACACAAAATAAAATACAAATTAAAAATGTACTTGTCTTTAGTTTGTATACATGAGTACTCAAAAAGTTTCTGAATGAAATGGATTAATGGATTAAATTAGCCTCATATAAAAAAAAAAACTAATTATTTATTACCATATATGAATGAATATATAAAATATGTATGAATCTTAAAACAAATATACCCTTTGGCACACTCTTCAATGTTAATGTGTGTAACGTTAAAAATCGTTATCCAAAAGCCATAATTTCAACATAATTGGAATAATTTTGAGTCAATCGCAACTTGCAAAGATGTCCTTTATGCCATGCGGTAAATATTAAATTTGAGTTCGGTAAAAGAAAAGTAACTGTAATGCTTAATGCAAAGTTCCACAGTCTTGCGGTTGCAAAAAAAAAAAACCGCAGACGACGTCAGCTTGTCTCAGAAAGAGCTCAGAAGAAATGGGAACAGACAAGCCACGCCATATACTCATTTATGCATCTCTTAACTCTGGGACTGAAGAGACACCGGGCGACATCTGTCTTATCAAAAACATTTTGGCTTTTGGCGCCAATTTCATGTTCATGGGACACACGCGCCACCACGGGCCCATCACCCAGTGTGGCAAAGATTTATAAAGCAGGCATAATAAAAAGCATAAAAAGAAATAACCAAAAATGTGTTTTTTTTTCAGAATGGGACCGACCACCCGGAACAGTCAGCGCATAAGACAAAACACTTTTGCTGGCTTGCTAATTTGTCAGCATTGTGTGATAGGTGAGGGAGCAAGAAAGGGGGGAGAGAGATTCAGATGGGAAGGGAAACAACTGCGGGCTCTTGTAATTCTACGAAATCGGCTTTAAGCCATTTCGAGGCCTAAGGTGTCAATTCGTGAAGAATTTTTAAATGCATGCGATGAGTAATAATCTCACACATACATACACAAAACAAAAATTCATTTTCCACAGAAGCGGCTTATTATTGAAATAAGGTAAAAGAGAAAACGCCAAAGTGATAAATTTGAATGGCTAATTGGAAAATGTTGGACAATTATGGAGATTGATCAGCACAAAGCTCTAAAAGAACTCTAGACGAATCCATGGCAAGAAACACATTTTGTGTGTATAGGATCATAAAAAGCTGCGCAAAGTCATAAACCAACCAAAGAAGGATTCACATTCACATTCATATGCTCGGCTACTGACCAGAAATTAACGTTGCCCACACACAACGATCTATGGATTATGAGAGAGTGTTTTTGGTAGAGCTAGATATGAGGGAGGTAAATGGCACCTCCATTAGCCATGCATTTGCATTGGCTTCGGCAATATGTATTTAAATGGACTAGTAACTTTTAGATCAAGTTTGTAACTCAAAAAAAAAAACGTTGGCTGGTTGTCTGTTAAGTGAGTTTACAATTTGATAAGGTTTCGTCATAACGTCTTGAGAAAGCAATCGGTTAACTTTGCAGATTAAGTCTAAATGTGTTAATAAATTATCAAAAATGAATCAACAAACACGAGCTTGTCTGTGTATGTTGCCTTTGGTTGACAAAAAGTGGCCACAAACTCTGGTTTTCTCTCTCTTGCACCCATGAATTAAATGGAACGGGATACTTTTCTGTACAAGCCAGTGTCCTCGATTTAAATAAAAAAATGTTTAAGAAAGAAAAAAATAAATTTTGGACTTAAACTAAATGCTGTTTTAATTTACATATGTACTTAAGTATATGTGGATACTATGTAGTTTTAGAGATAAATTGTTAAAAAGTTTTCCCTCTATTCGTTTTCAATATGTTCTTTAAAAATTAAAATTGATACTCTGTCTCATGAAATAATACCATTTTCCATAACAGCAAGTTAGAGAAACAAACTTTGGCAATTAAGTAAAAATTGAGGCATACTTATTAATCATTAGAAATAAAAACATCTACCCTAAATAACTTTATATAATATCCCTTTAAATATAGTTTTATTCAAAAGTTTTTCTCAAAAATCTAAGAGAAGGCAAATATAGGAATAAATTTTGTTGTGTGAACGTGTTGGAGGTTTTATAGCAAAAGTGTATGGCTCAATTCGACATGGCCCTTGCCTTGCATTCACGAATAATTTCTTTCTATTTAACACGCCTTTTGCATGTGACCGCCTCTTTTAAGAAAATTGTTATTTACAGCCTTAATCTGCGCGAAATGTATTAGAGAGCAGAACGAACGAACCAACGAAGAAACGAACGAAAGAACAAAATGAACGCATGGAGCCCATAGCGTAAAGAACTGCAAAGTGTTTGCAAACAAAAAGTCCAAGTTCAATTAGCATACCACCATGGTGAGCCATAGATGTGGAGAGTGGGGGCTTCCAAGTCCCGTGGGACTAGCCCAAGCTGTGATTTTTATGACAGGTTAATGACACTCCTCGTCCACTAGGCGGGAGTGCAATGACTACAACTAGGTGCCTACATGGGGAGGGGGGATGGCTGTCTCCTGGACCTCTTCATGCAGTTGTTGCATTCGTTGGGCCGTCATTAATCAGTGCACGCTGAGGGCTTGACCTCAATAAACATGACATGGCTTGGACATGAATTACAACCAAGCAGAAGCTGGCAAAAAAAAAAAAAAATAAAACAGAAAAAACCCCAAGCATCCTGAGAATAGAGACAAAGGAAGCGCGCTAGCTAGCAAATCAATCAATTAATTGAACATTTTCTACACGAGTTCATCGAACCTCAAACCTCTTTCAGCTCAGACTTAACGAGAGAAAAAGAGACAAACACAGTGAATAGAAAAAAAAACGGATAAATCTAGTGGAAACTCTTGGGTTATGGGAGGGTTATGAAGGCGAGGGAAGGAGACAAATTGAATGAATGAATGGTGGTTAGGCTTCAGTGCTTTTAGGTTTTCATTCTGTGCCTATCTAAGCATTAAATTCAATTGCATATTTTCAGGCGTCTTTTAACAAAATTGATAACCTTAATGCATTCAAAATTTCAAAAGAAATGTTATGAATTTGAGAGCAAACCTTAAAATGGTTAAAAATTAGTGTAGAATTGAGCCAAAAAGAGAATAACATACATAAATACATTACCTAAGTATCGAAAGCTTATTTAAAATATAAAACTAAAGTCATATGATGGATTTATAAATTGTAATTTATTATTTTTTCCTTTTTTTTTATTTTAGAAATTTCAATAATAAATAATTTATAAAGCAATTATTTAAATTTGTTTGTTCTTTAACTACAAAATCGTAGTTTTGCCTTATTTCGATATTTCTAATATCTATGATAAATAAATTCATAATAAACAGAAATAGAGACTCTAATGTATTCTCTTCCCAAAGGTAACTAACGGTAGCGCATTAAATAAAGCTCTTATCGGAAAAAAAAAACTCCTTAAAGAGTTTTCAGGGTTAAACATTTTAATTGCATATTATTTCATTTAACATTATTTTATATCATCAGTCATCTAATAAAAGTAAACACCTGTATTAGTCTTTAGGGGTTTAAATTTTAAACTTTTGCTGTCCTTTTTCTTAATTTATGCGTCTTTTAAATCAATTTTCATTCAAAACTAAGCCCCTAAAAACCAACTATGTATAGTAGACTTTGTTCTTACCTATTATGTTACGCAGGACGTGTATAATCCTTTTTATTTAGGCAAAGGCACACCAAAAAATTATTTTGGGGTGCGGCAACAACAACACTCACAGAAACATACACTCACACACACGCATATATAATATATATGTATATATAGAGAACCAGCTCGCTACACTTGAAAAACTTTTTGCATTGGGTGGGGCGTTTTCTTCCCTTTTTTTTTGCTGTTGCCGAAAAATTTTCCAACGACGCCTTGGAATTTTTTTTTTTTTTTTTTTGATTTGGATTTTGCGACTTATTAATTTTTGATTAAACAAGTTAATAAACAAGTTAAGAAACAAATACTCGTAATTTGTTAAAATTTTAAAATGTATGCAAGTTGGAAAACAAATTCGAATAAGGGTTGATTTCGTTTTGCCGCCTGATGAATGAAATTTATTTTTCTGTTTTATCTTTTTAGGGGTGCACACTACTTAGAAAAGCATTAATTCTAAGGAAATGGACTTAGTAAAGCCAAGGAAATTTTAGGAAATTAGTTCACAAATTGAAATAATTAAATATGTATTTTTGGTATATTTAATTAAGTATATGTATTAGTTGATACGAATAAAATTTTTGGGATAAAAATCGTATAAACGAAAATTCTAATACACGTCCAAACGCGATGAGGCAACGGTTGAAACTCCGGTTACGAAGGACCAAACACGGGCAGTGAACTTCGTTTTGCCGACACACACACACACACGCATTTCATCCAGGATGCATATGTGTGTGTGTATGAGGGAAACACTTTCCAATTGGAATAACAGAATGGGATAGACGAATGGAAAACTCTACATAGCCATCTGAGGGGGTGGTTTTTTTTTTGTTCCTTTGCCGGTTGATAAACAGCTGCTTGCTGCAAAAGAAAAAGGTTCCCATTCAATGTTTGTAGACTGGAAGCGAATCCATGCAACTCCATGCGATGCTGAGCCGAATGCGGCATTTGTTTTGAAACGAGAAAACGTGAAACCGCCAAAGCCTTTTTCGGGCAGCTGCTGCCTAGACTGGATATAAAAGACTAACTGAGACATCACCCCCACCATCCACCCCACACACATATTAGGCACACCTTTCATCCTTCCATCCGTCCATCCCCGTCAGCCCTTAAGCCGGTAGGTGCCATAATAACGACGCAATAAATGACGAAACCATGACGACGAGATGAAACGCATACTTGAATATGAATAATAATGAAAGTCTCTCTCTATCTCCATTTCTCTGTCTCTCTTCCCTCTCGTTTATTTTCTGTCTGCCCTTATGGGTTTTTTTTTTTGCTTGTGTCAACTCTTCTGACTGATTCATTCCTTATTGATATCAGGCAAACAAGGATCTAAAATTTATTTTTGTCGGATGTACAATTAAATAATTACGAGAATTGAAAATTGTTTTGAGATTTGCGTGTCTAGACCGCGATAAATATTAATATGCTTCTAAATAACAACTAATTGGTTAAACTTGGTTAAAAAAACTTGTTAATCCAAAGCTAAACAATTAGTCAAATCAATTCCTTGAGACAAAGGCAAGTCTTAATTTATTTCTTCTACCTCTTTCAAAAGTTTTGAACTGTTACTATATAGTTTTATAGTTACTTAGTTACTTAATGAAATTGTCTAAAACATGAATTTAGTATGTCTATAAAAAATATAAAATATATGTAAATACATACATAGGTACATACTATATTCTAGAATCTAGATGCTGAAATAAAATTATTAGCTCATTATCTCTATAGAGACAGTGAGAGATTTTTGAAACGAGAAGCAGCCTGTGCCAAACAATAGAAACCAATTTTAAAAAAAGTTTACAAAAAAAACAAATTTTAAGTTTTAGTATAGTTTTGATGTGTACTTACGTCTACATTATCTGTATCGAAATAACAAAGTGTTCGTTTTGTCAACTCGAACCAACGATGTTTATAATTGACTGGTGTAAAGCGTTTTTTATTTTGTGCTCGTTTCACCATGGAACCACTTTTGATAATATCATATAGATGCTCGGACATTTTATCCATTTTGGCTTGAAAGGATTTGCTGCTGGAACGCAGTGAGGCTGATGACTTAATGCTACCATTATGGCCATGGACATTATTTCGATGCATCTTGTTGGAGTTAAGCATCTTAGAGAGAGAGAGAGAAAGAGGTCTGCAAAAGAAACATCGAAAAATGAAAAGATTAGCAAATCATGTTAATGTGTTAATGCCAAATATGAAACATCAAAAAAATTTGTTGGATTACAACACTTCAAACAAAGTCTCATAAATCAGCTTAAGTGGGCGTGGGTGTGCTAAAAGTTATTGACCGTGGAACATCACTGGTTCTGAAGTCGTCTAGTCTTTACCTCTCCCTTTCCGACATCAGTCAGTTGTAGAGATGGCAGCAAATCGAGCGATTAAATGGACAATTAATTAGCCAAGATCTAAAGAGTAGACGGGACAGAAAAACTTGACTTGAGCAGACAATGTTGATGATCACTGGATGACCTTGGGTAGCTTAAGCAAACCAGTTACAGCAAACTGATTAAAGGATTAATACTTCAAGAATAAGAAGAATATTGCCGCGTAGCGAACCGTGTACACAAACAAACGGCTCATTGAATGCCATTGGAGAAGTCGCCACGCTACCATCAGTGGACTGTAGCTCGCTCTTCTGGAATTATCACACTTCAACAAAAACAACAATGAAAACAAAACCAAGTAAATAGGAGCATTTCGCAACTCTAAAAACCCGAATTGGGCCCGCAAATATCAGGGCTGACTTTTTATTTTAAGTTGATCGATTATAAAATCTTCAAAAAATAAAAAGAATTTAAAATTCATTCGAAATAAATCCATCCAACATGAATATATTCAGTGAAATTAAACATTACTTACATTCTTAGTCGGTTTTTTTTTTAAGAGAAACTTTTCTCAAGAATTTACAAATTAGTTAAGGACTCTTTTGACTTGAGGTTATCTTTTAGTATTATAACTCTTAAAGATCAATGTAGAATCGAATTAATTGTCCATCGATTTATCAGTGTCATTCAGGGCTGTAAGGAATGAAATCGATAACGACCTGAAACCAACTGTAAAGCAATTCTAGGCTGTCCCAGAAATATCTTTTCGTAGATTTAAAATCTCCGTACTTTTCATGCAACATTTAAATAATTTTGCGATTCTATCGAAATAATTGTGGAATAAAGTTGTGTTAAAATAAACTTTGATCATTCGTTTGGAAGAATCGTAATAGAATTCTCCTCGACAATTTTAGTTTCATTGACCGTAGAATGAAATTACTTTATGGTGCAGTTTTAACGGGATAATTAATTATTTTAAAAGAAAAATAGTTTTCCGCTTTAAATTGTTAAGGGGTTTTAAATACAAAATGTCCTTCTTGGGGTCTCATGTCTCTCCCAAAGAATCCATCACTGACCGGGGGATGTTTAAGATATTCGTAGCGTACGTCAAATTATGTTTACTTTTTATCTTTTATATATATGACTATGGATAACAAAATTATCAAAGCATCCTTTAGGACGTTCTTAAAAATTGAAACTAGTACAATCTCATAAACATAGAGTTAACGCTAAGTTCGCTCCTGTTGACGCATAAAGACAACTGAAAATGTCTGAGCCCATGGCAAAATAACAAAACAAAAGCGACAAATGCATAAAAGCAGCAACAATAACAACGCCCGCAACTGTAGAAGCCGGCCCTGCCCCCACTCCATCTTTTCCCTTTTTGTCCATTCAACCATGGCACTTTAATCAAGCAGAGGAGCCGACGCTCCAAAAGCGAGACTCTTGAGCTCGACGCGCATTGCCATAAGTAATAAAATAAACACGGCGAAGGCGCACATCAACAGCAACAACAACAACCAAATTTCATACATTAAATGGGAGGTGAGAACTGCAAGATACCCTGCAATCATATCTACTAACAGCATTCTTGGCAATTAAATTCACTAATTACACTTTCTTTTGTAAGGTGGCAGATCTAGGGATATGAAATAAAGTATGCAATATAAATCTAGTTGAAAATATAAAATATAAAGAGCTATTTCAGTGCCGGATAAAGCCAGAAAGCAATGACAAAAAAACCTTAATCAAACGATTTCTAAGCGATTTCAAAAGGGTTCATATAAAAGAAATCACAGTTTAGCGTTTTATAAAATGGCATTAAACATTTAAATATTTAAAAAAAATTTATTTCGATACGGTTTTTTGAAAAATTATTGCAAATAAAACTAACTCAAGTTATTTTGACATGAAATTGTGAAATACTCAACAAATTGACTAAATTAGAGCTTCATGAAATTCGGTGGCCCCCACCGTCCCGGTAAATCAGGTTCTAACTTTATTTCAAATCAAATAATGCTGCTTTGAATACAACTTATAGGATTGCAAATTTGAAGTTGTCTGATATGCCCCATCATTAATGCAGTCTACAGAGCACAAAAAAAGGATGGCAAAAGGCGCATATGTGTGTATGTGTGTGTACATGCATAAATCTTTTGGAGCCACGAAGACTTTTTGCTGGATATACATACATATATGCATGGATGTACATATGTATGGGGCAGCGGGCGTGGTCTGGTAACTTGTTTCGAACGACTTTGAATTTCGCCACGCAAATTTTGTAGTTTTTTTTTTAATTTTCTTCTTTTTTTTTTGCTGATCTAGGCAACAAAACAAAATAACAAAAAGAGAGAAGAATGAGACAAATGTTTTGCAGCTGCGTGGGCGCAATTGACCTTTGCAAAGTGTATTTCAAATTGGAATGCAATTCAAGTCAGTATTTCTGTGTTTTTTATTCATACCGATTAGAGGCTTATCAGCAAAATTCTAGTCAAAGCCCAGCTTGTTAATGCTGATAAAACAAAGAACGAGGCTATGTAATCTGAGTTGTGCATTAGCAAAAAAGAGATAGCAATAGGAAAGGATAGACAGGCAAGAAGAGATAGAGAATGAGAATGGGGAAAAATAGGCGATAACTGTGCCAACACTTACCCCGTTGATTAAGCAATTTGAACTCGGTGACTTGCCGCCCCTTTCCCTCCTCCGACAACCCAACCGAACCGAGCAGGAACAGCCGGCACAGTGTAACAACAACAACAATTATTACAATTGAGCTTTAACTAATAACAACAACAATAAATCACTTTCGTTTAAAGCGTGGCGCACAATAATTTTGACCAATCTGACCGACCGGCTTAGTAAACAATATTGAAAGCACACCGACACACACACTCGTACTCCCACTAACACTAGCACACGCGCAACAGGCAACAGGAATTCCGGGAAATAGTAGATTTCATTGCCAATTCTTTACCGCAGTTGTTTATGTTTTCGGTTTATTATTATTTAATCTTATATATACATAAACATTTCGAGTTTCCAACGAACTAAGCGGACCGCGCCGACGCAGCGCCTTAGCAGAATTTAAAATTAAATAAGATAAAAAAAGTCTATGTTATATATGCCGTCTCACATTTGAGTCTGTTGATTTTGTTATCGATAAGTGTTATGGGCAACATTGTTTTGCGTTTTTTCTGCTTTGCGCGCGCAGTCGATAACTGCTAAATTTAATTTCGATTAGATTTAAGTAAGCTATTTTAAATTAATATTCGGATTCCCCAAAAGATGAAAATATAAAAAATGATTTACATAAAGACAAATACTTCAATCCATGGTACACATTTCAGGAAAAAGCTATGACTTTGTATTACGTAAACAATAATTTAAAATTCCATTCTTTCAGCAAATGAAATTTAATAATGTAGTCAAAAGTACTGTGCACTTAATAAATTAAATATATATTTTTTCTTTCACACTGTAAAGCCTTACGCCTACTATTTCGAAACACAAATGCATTCTGCATAGAGAAATAAAGGCATTGCCCAAGGTTAGTTTAGTTTTCCTTCTTTTGGATGGCAGCAATGCGCCAGGCACCCACCAAATAACGCACCCAGATCATTACTAAATCCATGCCCATTTGTAGCCACGACCAGAATGGTGTCAATTTCGAGCCATCAATTTCGGTCCAGCGAACAGCAACCTCAGACATGGGCAATTTTAGGCGCTCGGCTACAAAAAGTAACTCCACATCAAAGGCCCAACGTTGTACGTGAAGACTGGCAAATAGTTTGCGGGCCGTAGATCGGGTGAATAACTTAAAGCCGCATTGTGTGTCCCGTATAGAACGTACAGCGAAAAGCCACACGAGCGTATGGAAACCATGCATCAAAACGGTGCTGCTCAACCAAAATAGGTCAATTGGATTTCACAAATTTGGTGTTTCATTTGTCTTACCGTACGAAACTTCTTGAAGCTATTGATTCATCTTCCAAGTGGGCACGAGAGCCTACGGCCAAGCCATCGTTACGCCATTCGGGGGCTAGAGCATTTAGAGCCTCGGCTAGTTTCTCATAATCCGGAAATTTGGTGGCACCATCAGCATCAGCAAAAAGCAGTTGACAACCACGAGCGCTAAGCACACCCAGACGCACTGCTCCGCCTTTGCCGCGATTTTCGACCAGTTCCATAACACGAACTTTTTCAGCACCAAATTGTTTTGAATACTTGAGGGCCACAGAAACCGTGGCATCACTGCTACCATCGCTAACTATAATAACTTCATAGGTAAAAGTGGATTCCTTTTTGCTTTTCTCCTCTAAGAAGGCCAGACACTCATCCAGCATGTTAGGCACTAAAATGTGTAAAAAGACAAATACATTTATCATGTGATAGATTACTCATTAAATGTACTCCATCATACACCGCTTCTCCTCATTATATGCCGGCACTATCACACTCAATTCCAAGGTGGGCGGCTCTTCTATACTAGGAAAATCCACATTTTTAATTGTCTTTGGATCTAAAAATGTTTCTTCATCCTTGTGCCTTACTATATTTGGATACGGCTTCGTCTTACACAGCAGCACGATTAATCCCTGGATAAAATAAAATTCAAAATCAAAGTCATCAGTTGTACAATTCGTGCAGAAGTAAATATTTTGTGTGAGTGTGTGTGTTCAATTAACATACCAACAATACGCCGACTGCAATCACAGCTACCGAATAATAGCAAAGTTGCAGAAAACAGGCCAACATGGTGTAAATGAATGAATTGTGATAAACAGCTATCTTAAAACAAACATAACTTCGTTCGATTAATCTGACTCAATCAAAAGCCACGTACACGTATTAATTTTAAAGTTTTCGGCGGCCGCTGATAAAGTAAACAGTTCTCGCAAATTCAGTGTTGGAAAGCGTAAAACGGCATAAAATCGGTAAAGTTGGAGTTTAGTGTTGGTAAAAACAATATTTTTAGCTGATTAAGGTGTTGCCAAACTGTTGTTTATTTGGCGCATAATATGAACCGTTTTTTAGTCTTTGCGGGTAAATTTGAAACCGGTTAAATTAAATCTGAATTGGCATATGAAAGCCAGTTTATTTCTATCGAGAAATATTTTATACTGAACCATATTTTTTCTCTGGCAGCCTTTCGGCTCATATTATTATAAAAATATAAATATTCTTTTGTTAATTAACACGAAAAATAGTCTATAGTCACTAAGGAGCACCCCTTTGGATGTAACTATTTTAGTAAATATTTATCGAAAATAACCCGCTTATTTTACTTTATATAATTTTATTTTGTGTATAGATTGCATATTATTTTGTTATTTTTAATAGATATCAGATTAACATTTTTTATTTCGTTAAATAGAAGATGAAAAACATTTGTACAGGAATAATTAAAAAACAAAGTATGTAAATAAATCTAATTGATTAAATGCTAAACTACACATAAGTCAATAGATACAAAAATAAATAAAATCGTATTGTTTAACAATTACACACCGTTCAATTCGCTTTGGTGAAATCATCTGGACTTATGTTCTGAGCCCTTAGCATATCATGGAAAACGCTGGATGTATTTTTAGCCAATTCTATAGGCTTGCCCTCTTCACAAATTCGTCCATCGTCTAAAACTAGGATACGATCCATGGCTTGTAGACCACGCAGACGATGGGCAATAAATAGTAGAGTACAGCTTTTAAAGGCACTTCGCAAAGCCTGTTGCATACACAGATCAGATTCATCGTCCAGGTTGGAAGTTCCCTCATCTATGCACACAACTTTGGCATTTTTAAGCAAAGCTCGAGCTAAGCAAAGTAGTTGCTTTTGACCGGCTGAAAGGTTATTGCCGCACTTCTCCATCCGACCATCAAGTCCACCCAGTTGCTGAACCAGCAGAGTGGCCGCTGGAGAATTCTTGACTGCATGCCAAATCTCCGAGTCATAGAAGCCATGACGAGGGTCAAGATTTTCACGAACAGTTCCTGTAATAAAATGATTTCGAAGAATTTATCATATATTGTTATTAGATTTTACTTACCCTCAAAGAGAAATGGCTCTTGGGTGATAACACCCACACGCTCCCTTAGAATATGCAGGGGCAAAGTACGTAAATTCACTTGATCCAAACGTATTTCACCCTGACTTAGTGGCGCCACACGAAGTAGTGCAGCCAGAATCGATGTTTTTCCAGCTCCAGTGCGTCCCACAATGCCGATCCGCTCAAAAGCTTCCGTTTGAAAGCTAATGCCCTTTAAGGCCGGTGCAAGGTGTTCCCTATAACTAAGTTCGACGTCTCTAAAACTAAGCACTCCCTGAACTGGCCACCCAAACGGTGCCTCTGCAGTGCCCTCTGCATTCTGCTCGCCCTCCAATTGCAGATATTGATTAATACGCTCCACAGCAACCAATTCTTGCTCTGTCTCGGCCATGGCATGCAGAAGATCCCCCAATTGTCCAGTTATGGACAATGCATAAGAGATGCAAAGACCCACCAGGCCGGGATTTGTGGTGTGAGAAGCCGTAATGGCAGCCAACAATCCGGCTCCACCAACCAGCAATGCGCCAAGCAATTGCAGACGCAGTGCCAACCATTGCTGTGCAGCCGACTGCGTTAATTGGGCCTTAATACTTTCCTCCAGTTTCGCCTGAAAATCACGCTGAAACCGTGGACTGGCTCGCATGCTCCTAATGGTGGTCAGGCCCTGAAGAGTTTCGGTAAAGTGCGTGTAGAGAGGTGACATGGCATTGCTGGACAATCGCTTAATGTCACGCGATGCATGACGATAGCGTTGTTGCAGATGCAAATAAATGGGTACCATGGGAACAACAACCAGACCCAGCCATGGCATGGCGTACAGTGAGACACAAAGGGCTCCTATCAATCCCACTAGTTGGGCCAGTAAAATGTTGAGAATAAAGGGCAGTGAATCGTCCACAGTGTTGGTATCAGATGAGAAGCGATTCAGGATACGTCCGACCGATGTTATGTCGAAAAAATTAAACTTTGCCTAAAAAAAAAAACTAGTTAAACAAATTGTTGGCGTAGATAATTCCCTGGACTACTCACAAACATCACCCGCTTAAGCAGCAACTCATGCATGTAGATGGCTGCTTTGATTCCAGCATAGGCAAAGAGAAATGCTCGTACCAGAGTAACTATCGAGTTGGTCACTGCAATGCCGGCAAAGATTCCCAAATAAAAGCCAGTTGTATGTCCCGAATCACCCAATTTATGCTCCAGTGTCGTATCGTTTGGGTGTGGATCAAGTGTGGTCTCTGTGACCCAATGCGCTAACCATGCATCACTGAGATTTCGTGTCAGTTGCATCAATACGACAAACAGGAGTACAGTGAGAGCTAAAGGAGTGCTCACTGCCCGCCAGTAGCAAGCAAAAACATTGCTCGAAAGATGTCCATACTCGCGGGATTCTTCCAAAAGCAAACTATCCACACTCTGCTTATCCTCTGCATTGGCTAACTCCACTGAGGAACGATGACGTCGGGCAATGGACTCTATGCCGTTCTCCCCCTTATCCACCGCATCATCATCATCATCATCCTCGCTGAGATCAATGCTTTCAGTCATATAGTCACTTGGACGCAATTGACCATCTTGCATATAAAGAATTTGATTAGCATGAAAGAAGAGTTGCGAGCTTCGGGTTACAATAATACGGGTTTTGTGCTTTAGTAGTCTTAAGAGGCAATATTTGATTATATGCTTGGCCACATGTGCATCCACAGCGGAGAGTATATCGTCCAGAAGGTAAACTAAAATTTAATAGAGTTCAAGAAATAAATATAACCTAGGAAAGACTTAGGTAAACGGCCCACTCACTTTTCTTATCCTGGTAAACGGCTCTTGCCAATGCCACGCGTGCCCTCTGTCCACCAGATAGGGTTCTTCCGTTTTCACCTATGCCCAAAAGATCACCGCCAAGAGCTTTGATATCCTCTTCCAGGGCACAGGCGTGAATCACTGTCTTATACCATTGCTCATCGAAATTTCCGCCCCACACTATATTATCGCGTATGGTGCCACGTTGTAGCCAAGGAGTTTGGCTAACATAACCAAATCCCGTTGTCAATTCCTGGACACAAAATTCACCATCCAGGAACCGAATGCCTGCGACAATGGCGTTTAAAAGAGTGCTTTTGCCGCCACCCACAGGTCCTTCAATGCATATTAATTGACCAGCCTTAATATCTATATTGATATCCTGTAGCCTAAAGCCACTCTCAGTCTCGTCTTGATCATGGGCAAATGATGCGCCTTTCATCTGTAAAACACTGGGAGCTTCGCCTTCCCCTCCTCGTCCTGTGCCCATTATAATGGGATTATAATAACTGGAATAATCAAGATCGGGTATATCCAATAATTGTTGGACTCTTCTTATGGATACCCATGCCTCAATGAGACCATTGAGCACCCAAGGAAATGCATTCAATGGTCCAATCAGCATATATAGCAACGCCACACTGGTATAAGTCGTCGAAGCTATCAATTGTTGGCCCATCAAAACGGATACACCAAAGGTCAGTAGGCACATCAAGATCGGAGTTGTGGCCCAAAAATATACACACATGGCATCCAAATATTTACGTTTTCCTAGAAACCTCAATTCCTTTTGCCGCAGTCCTCGAATCTTCGTGATGAATATATCCTCCCAGGAATTAATTTTGATTTGTTTGGCACCCTGCATGGTTTCTGTAGTGGCCGACAAACGACCATCTTTGGCCTTCATTAGACCAGTAGAATAGATGCCAATACGCTTGGCTAGCCATCGGTTAATCGGTATCAAGAGAGCCGCGAAGGCTACACCAGCCAAAAAGGCAGCTCCCAGTTGGGTGTAGAGCAGATACAATGTGGTAAACAGCTTGAAAGGAATGCTCCAAAAGAAATGAAAGCTAATGCAGGAATTCACTATGCGATCTGTATCGGTGGACATAAGATTTAGAATATCCGGTTTGGCCTCATGGAGACCACGTGCCTCCAGTGCTTTGCGATAAATGGCATTAACCACGCCTACACGCATCTTTAGGCTAACCATAGCCATACGCCAGTCAAAGTGTGTGGCACACAAGGCAGACAGCAAAGTGCTCAGAAATAGACCCAAAGCATAATAGTATGCCTTTCCATGGGCATTTGCCTCCTCGCCTTGTTGTCTCAAGAGTCCACCCAAAAGCAAAGGTCCAGCAAATCCACTCAAATCGGCTATAAGTCTTAGGATGCCAATTAGATAAAATTCCAGTCCAAAGCATCTGTGCAATGCTCGCCACAAACTTTTCGAATGATTCAAAGCCGAATGAAGTCTCTCACTGAGACGTGTGATATTTAAGGCATCGGGCAGATCAAATAGATCTTCAATTTTCTTTAACTTGCCAGCGACTCCTTTGGAAATCAATGGATTGACCCAATGGAATAAAAACCGAGAGGGCCAATTTGCCTCATCCTGGGCATGTCCGAGATGAGCCTCATTAAAATCAAATTGAAAATATGTATAACGATTCGACAGCAAGGCCTCTTGTTCCCGATTGGCGGCTCCAGTTTGCGAGAGGGCAACGTATACGGCATTTCCACGGGGCAACAGTGTCAAACCGTAAATTAGATCACATACGAATGTGCCAAGGCTCCAGGGCCACCAAGTAAAATTACGACTAGTGCGAAGCCACACACCATCCAGGACTACAACACACAGCCAGACGACATTTATCAGCAATGGGCCACGTTGGCTGAGTTCACCATAATGGCGCGAGTTGAGAAGATATCCTAGACATATGAAAACATTTGAGTAAAATCTAGATCGAGGTTCTTTTGCTCACTTACCATAATGCACTGCCCACATTATGCATTCGGCAGAGACCACCAATACATCTACAGCATAAAGATCAACGCTTGCATTATGGAACACAAAGATTTTCACCACAGGCAGCAGGGCCAAAATAATCGTCACGAATGTTCGCAATGCCAACAGCTGCAATTGCCTTTGATTTCTTGCTATTACTTTCGAATTCGTTAGTATGCCGAAATAGTAGGCGGATAATGCGGCAAATATCGTGTACACTGGCAACTGAAGCAACGTCTTCTGGAAACACGGCAATAAATCATTCGTATCGTTGGCAAAAGGCTTTAGGCCAGTTGGACAAAATTGTGTCCAGTTCCATGACAAATTGCTCCAATCGATATCCGTGTATCCGGACGGCATGATGAAAATGTCGCGAATATTTTCTTTGTTTTACTATTTAATTAGACGGCGCTTAGTCATCACTCTAGCTCTAGCATATTTATTTCGCGAGAGGGTGATAAACAAAGAGCAACAAAATTGGGAAACCCTTTTCAATTCACTGTGATAAACCGTAACCGCCAAACAGCTGATTTAGCGATAATACGATTACCAATCATATGGGAGTATGATTGATAATTAAGATAACGTTGTTAATCCACTTGCCAGTCACTTGTAATTAAAGGAAACTTTATTATGTATAAATTACAAATTCTTTTCCGTTAGCTCAATATATTTAAAGCGCATAAATGCGTAGTTTTTTTTACTTTCAAAATACGTTCGATAAAATTGTCGCATTACAAGGAGACATAGTTCTCGATAAATTGTCGATAGATATCTAAAGTTTCATTTGTTTACAATAACAAGTCGCACTTGTGTATTTGTATTTATATTATTTTACAAGATGACCACAGGCGACGATGCTGAGACTTTAAGTCCACGTCCAGCGGAATCAACTGGCTTACCTAAACAACTGCTAGACATCTTCAAATCCTTAGCTGCTAATAGTCAGATTACTTTCAAATCTCAACAAATTGATGATCCTGAGCTTCAGTCGGAGGAGAAGCAGGATATTGCTCAGGAAGCTTTCTGTAAAAACCGAGAAAATTTCCTAATACGTTTTGGTCGATACATGAGTGAACCGCAACTGAATGACTTTCAGTCTCTGGGAATTGGGGAACCGTTTAAACCCGATGAAAATCTGGAGGAGATGCGTTTGCTCTTGGATGACTTTCAGCGAAAGCTTACCACACGTTCCGTTTGCGTAAAGAATCGTCGCTACCATGCAATGCAGGATTTGATCCAGAAAGGAGAATATTTTAGTGAGCATGAAATGATGCAACGTGCTCCAGATCTCTACCAGGAGCTAGTCGGGCAATATATGACCGAAGAAGAAAAGAGGGCTAGAGATACTTATGATGTCAAAAATACAACATTTTCGGGCATATTGATGCATACCTTGGAACAGAAACAGCGGGAAGAATTGCTAGAAGGCAAAGAGAGCCAATCAATGGAAAAAGAGGATAAAGTGGAGGAGGTAGAAGAAGAAGTACCATTGAATTGTCGGAGTCAATGGGGTGGCTTTGATGACGACGAACCAGTAGCCTGCTCTACTTCCATGATAAAGCAATTGCCCAAAATCACCACACCTGAGTACTACAATCCTGCCGAGCGAGAACTGCTGCGCAATGAATTCATGAGTCTAATGCAAGAACGTTTTTTAAGTGGAGAAGATATGGATTTTGATTATACATCTGTCGATGATAATGCAATGTTTGACGATCTCAAGCAAATCGAACAAGACGAGGAAGATGCCTATTTTGAGGATGACGAGGATCCGGATGAGAAAGTACAAATGGCTAGTAATCAAAATACAGCTGACGGTTCCTCCAGCGAAGATGAACTTGATATTTACATGCGACATTTGCAACAGCATCCAAGTCTACAACATACTTAGGATTTAAGAAGTTCCGACAGTAGACCTGGTTTATCCCACCACCATAACCTAATCCACAAGGGTCTTATTCGTTAGCTTTTAATCAATCTTTTAGCTTAAATCCTAGGAATACATGCAATTTGAGAAAATATTTATCCCACTTGTTGTCCGTTTATCTAGGTCGACCACGTCCACTTCCGCCACCGCGTGGAAAACCGCGTCCACGTCCCCGCAACACCTTACTGTTGGGGGGAGGACTCTTGGGCCTTAACATTTCAATGCGACTTGTGCACCCCGTCGCAGGAGCTTCGGCGAAATATGTCTGATATAGTTCCGCATTGAAATTCGAGTTGGTTAACTCAGGACCCAATGTAAGCCAACCTGGCCTGATACTTGAATCCCGACCAAATAAATGCAAACGACGACGTCCCAAACAGAAATGCTCAATGATATGAAAGATTTCGATGGGTTTCTCAAAACTCCCAAATTCCTCCTCCTCAGAGATGATTAAATCAATGTCAACATTAGCGTGGATAAAGTCACCATCGGTGGACCTGCGAACGGTGCCTTTGATCCCCATTAGGCAGTGCTCTTTAGTGCGTTGAAAGACAGCCTTGGGCTCCAGCTGTTTAGAATGCCCGGGCTTATTGATATTGGTGCGTATCCAGCAAATATCTTCACAGCGTCGAAAACCCCATTTTTTGAGGCAATTTCTACCCATGTCAAGACCTTCGCTGGAACCGCACCATAGGAAGACAAATGACCGATGGGCTGCTATTTCGCCCACATCCAAATCTAAATAAAAGAAAACATTTAATTTACACTATACCGTTGTCTATAACCGAACTCTTACTTAGTATATCATCCCAGTTCCAAAACACACGCGGTGCCCCGCCTACTGTTGCCACAGAGGGTGCTGCCCTGGCATATTCCTCCAATGGCGGTTCTATAAGAATTACATCGAATTTTGTACCTAAAGTTTTTACATCCAACGTTTTCAAATCTGCCTTCAGATACATGGGAGCCGATGCAGTGTCCTGTATCAGTTTATCCTTCAATTTAATCAGCTCCCTTAGCTTGGGATATTCCTCAAAACGATCGGCCAATCCCACATCACGTATGAAGTTTTGTGGTCTTTGTCCCGTATCCACAAAATGTTGGCAGTAATCATTGTGAGGATTCGATGACTGTGTGCCCTTCAAGAAAGTCGAAGAATCCCGGTATATAATTTCACTGGGCGTCTTCTTTGAGGACGACGATCCGGCATCTTCCTCATCCCGCTGACCGCTGGCATTCAGAAGCTGTCTACTGTTGTTTGTATCTTCAACATTTCCCAGCACCTTTTTCAAGTCATTCACATCTTCTAAACCAAACTAAACAGAGAGATTGAGCAGAAAATTGTTTTATAAATTATTCCTTTGTCTAAACGGTGGAGGGGGAGACACTTACAGTTTGGGCCAAAAGCATACGACGTTTGCGGGAACGCTCTTTGGAGTTCTTGAGGACATCGCTCATAGCATTAATTATTTCCTATATAGGAACAGAAGACAAAAACTCTATATTTTTAAACAAATAAAACAAATAAAAAAATCTCTTGCACCGCGTCACTTTCATTAGCGATGACACATATCAATGACCGTGAATTTTCACCTGCAATTGCCACTAGATATGACACTTGATGATAAGACCATTGTGAAAAGTTGCCGTAATAATTTTTATTTTTTTAACGTATCTATGTATACGGGTTACTTACAACTATCTATTGAATATAGATATATATTTATAGATTTCGTTAGTTGAGGTATATAATTATATTATTTACGCGTGCATACACACTAAAGAGTTCGTGAAAAATATCGAAACATTTTGCCATTCACAGTGCATAAAAGAATCGCCATTCACACAAATCAGCTGCATGTGCCGCTGCCGGAAAATTTGTCATATTTTTATTATAAACGTTAAATTGTTATAATAATTAGTGAATTTAGTTAACTAAGTCCCGAAATGAAGCTACTGCGCCACTCGCTATGTGGAGCATTGGTTCTGCTGGCGGCTTGTGTGTTCTATACAGCCGCGCAAGCCAAACCGAAGGTTTGTGTTTGTTTTATCTTGGCCACGTCACTGGCAAACTCATCCGGATAGGATTAGAATTAAAATTACCGGCTAAATGGCTTACATGATGTTTTTCGATTCTTACAGACGCTTTCTCTGTCGGAGAGGGTACAAAATCTGGTGGAGATGAATCAGAAGAAACCCCTGCTACGTTTCAATGGACCCAAATTTCGGGAATATGTAAAGAACACACCGCGTAATTACTCCATGATTGTGATGCTAACGGCGCTGGCGCCGTCACGTCAATGCCAGATCTGTCGTCATGCCCACGACGAGTTCACAATAGTGGCCAATTCGTATCGCTTCTCGCCGGTCTATTCCAACAAAATGTTCTTTGCCATGGTTGATTTTGATGAAGGTTCTGAGGTGTTCCAGCTGCTCCGCCTGAATACAGCTCCTGTGTTTATGCATTTTCCGGCTAAGGGTAAACCAAAAGCAGCCGATACCATGGATATACATCGTGTTGGTTTTGCAGCCGATTCTATTGCAAAATTTGTAGCCGAACGTACGGATATAACGATTCGTATATTCCGGCCTCCAAATTATTCAGGCACAGTGGCTATGATTACGTTGGTGGCTTTAGCGGGCAGTTTTCTTTATATACGACGGAATAATTTGGAATTCCTGTACAACAAAAATCTATGGGGAGCTATAGCCGTATTCTTTTGCTTTGCCATGATCTCGGGTCAAATGTGGAATCATATACGTGGCCCACCATTGGTGCATAAAACCCAGAACGGAGGCGTTGCCTATATCCATGGCTCGTCGCAGGGCCAATTGGTGGTGGAGACCTATATTGTCATGTTCTTGAGTAAGATATCGGGCAAACTATTTGTACAAATGTTTTTTTTATTGTTATCAATATTTCTTTTTTTGTTTTTTGTAGATGCTATGATTGTTCTGGGCATGATTCTGCTTATCGAATCGGGCACCTCGAAGGGCCATAACAAAAATCGTATTATGGCTATGGTTGGCTTGGTACTATTAACGGTATTCTTTTCCTTTTTGCTCTCTGTATTCCGTTCCAAGGCACAGGGTTATCCTTATAGGTAAGTTTAGTTTCTTCAATTCCGCATTTCCATAAATTTAATTAATTTTTTTTCTTTTTAGTTTCTTGTTCAAATAAAATTGACTGCAGCCATGGATTTTTTTCAATAATTTTTCCCGTTTTCCTCTCCCTCAATCGTTTTGTAGTTAAAAATTCAAAACCCAACGCGTATGTGTGTGTGTAAAAAACGGACTTTAATAAAAAAAAACAAATACTTAATAAAATTTGTATATATGTATATTATTTAGGAATTAGTTTTTGTCTTTCAGGTCAAATAACTCATGAAAAATTAAGGCAGCTCGGAAATAAATATAATTTAATTGTTAAAGTTAATTGTTTAAGTCTTTATTACAATATTCACTAACAAGAGCATCTGAAAATAATTTAGTTTACAGTAGATAAGGAACAATTGCATGCCTCCTTTTCGGGTAATCCTTGAAATTCTCCTTGTACCATTGATGGGTAAGCAGGGCATTAACAGTTTGATTGCTGGCCACCCACAGGAATATCAGTTTCCATGTGCGAATCGGTGCATATATATCGCTTAGACAATAGTACATTACAATCTCGAAAAACATATGTGGCGAGGAGATCAAATTAAACCAACCACCCTTGGGTAATAGATGCTTCTCTGTCTTCACTGATCCCGTTTTCTGATCCTTACGCAGATTGACCAAGATTATATTACTAGCATATTGTTGATGCCAGGAAAAGAGAAAAATTAGAATGTAAACGATTTGGAGAGGTGAAATATTCTTTAAAGTGAATTCGTTCGGTTCAGTTCCTCGTACAAAGCCGGCTGTATGGGACACCAGAGATACAATGGCTCCAAAGTAATGTATATATCCCACTGTGTAATGGGAAAGATTCATTTTACTGTGCTTGGAGAAAATCTGCACAAAATTCGTTTCATAAAATCGACGAAAACATTGCAGTGTTAGCAATACGGTGCCCACCAGCGCCGTATTCGAGTCCACCTGGGCTACACGATTGCTAGAGCCGCCACACATAAAGTCCAGGAAACGCAGTGCATACTCTGGAGCTGCCTGCTGACGAGTGATGCAGTTAACCATCAAATACAATGCCCACAAAGACCAGACTAGGGCAAATATATAGAAATGTTTGAACCATCCTTTGGGTACCTCCAAACGACTGACCAGTGCATCGGTTTCTCCCTTATGGCTGTGCTTGCCGTAACGAAACCATTGCCGAAAACTGTTGGGCAAATGTGACTCTATTAGGGTCATAAGACCGCCAAAGATCACCATGGTTATTATGAATCCAAAGAAAATCACTTGAATTAAATTAATGCTGTAGCTATCGATGAACTCCTCCAGGGAGCTGATAAGAGAGAGCCACCACATTGTAACGTTTAATCCAAAATACGTTTTTGATTAGCGGAGTTTTGACACCCCGTTTTCGAAAACTTTCTTTTTTTAATTTTTGATGATGATAGTAAAAAAAAAATGGCGGGCACTTTCTCTGTTTAATTTTTTAAAGTAAAATAAAAAACAAAAAAATTCGCCTTAAACTTTTTGATATTTCGCCTTAAAAATCGATACTTCACCCTAAAATATCGATACTTCGCCTTGAAAAATCGATCCTTCGCCTTTAAAAATTGATAATTCGCCTTTAAAAATCGATAGTTCGCACTAAAAATTTGATAATTAGCCTTAGTGTTGCCGAAAACACACTCAAAAAAATTATGGTAGATTATTGCCAGCTGTTGCTTATAGGTTTCAAAATAACATTTGTCAACACTGTTCACTTAAAGAAGGAAAGTCGTTAAAATTTAAATCTTTTTGTTATTCTTGAGTTACACTTAGACCGCTGTAAAGTAGCTGTTAACTTATGTATTTGCATTTGTTTATTTACCCTGTTCACTTGCTATTTTTCATTATTTTTCTATTCATTAACTTATTTAATTTTATTAAGCAAAACATTCCACTTGTGTAGATACTCAATGGAGTGAAATGGAGGTCGAGGGCAGTAAATAACAGTCCCTTTCGTCTATCCTTAAAGTGATGAGCAGAACAAGAATTTAAAAATTTGTCCTCTGACATCTGTGAAAACAATAAAAACATTCTATTAATTCTATTAACTGCCATTAGTGAAATAAAATTAAATGCAAAATCGATGAACTAGCCACAAAGTATTACGAACGGAATCTAGCCAAACTTAATGCAAGCGCAAAATTTGTCAATTGCATTTTTAAAAAATATTGTCTGAGCGAGCAATAAATGTATGCTTGGCAGGTCACACACAAATAAGAAAAATAAAATTAATAAAATAATTAATTTTGAAGAAATCTTGATTTTTTTTTTTAACTTTAACAATTGGTTGTAAATGGCAAAAACACAGCTTCATGAAGTAAGGGTAATTTGAGAATATTTAAGACTTTTAGATATTGTCTTGCAAAAAAATTAACTTTTACGAAATCATGATTTTTTACGAAAATTTACATAAATTAAGTTTTTGAGGTTTTAATGCAAACTTAAAGTTTTTTTTTCTTTCTAATGCATAAACTGATATATGAATTTTAAAAATCGTTAGAAAATTGACAGAAATACAGCTTCACAAAGTTGGGGTAATTTAAGAATATTTGAGAATTTCATACATTTTCTTGTAAAAAAATTAATTTTTACTAAATCGTGATTTTTTACAAAACTTGACCAAATTTAAGATTATTAGGTTTTAATGCAAACTGAAAGTTTACCTTTTAATGCATAAACTGATATATGAATTTTAGAAATCGTTAGAAAATTGGCAGAAATACAGCTGTACAAAGTTGGGGTAAATATTTGAGACTTTTAAAAATTTTCATGTAAATAAGTTGATATATACATATACTTTTCTGATTTACCGAATTTTCGCCAATTTCCAACAGATTTAAACAAGTTATATCTGAATTATAGCGTTTTTAATATATTTTAAAGTTAAGTATGGTAAACACTTGTATGTTTAAAAAAATAAATATCATAAAAAAAAATTAATTTACTGTGATTTTTATTTAAGACCCAGAAACGTATATTTAGATCTTTAGATTGCAACAGTCAATTTTTGAGTTACTATTTCATTTTAAATTATTTTACCTAATTGTTGGTTTCGGAATTTCCTCTAAACAAAATAGTTAAAATAGCTTTCAAACTTGAAGTAATAAGTTTGCACCATATATGTATATAAAATGTAAATATTATACTATAATTTAAGAAATCGATGACAAACAATTAGAAAAATGTATCTCTTCTAAAAGAGTGTTACATGGGCATTGCCGAAATTTATATACCTTTGTGACGTAACAAACATCTGACTAATTTCATAATACCCTCTGAAAAGGTATAAAAAGATTAATTTATATAATTAATAAAGCCGCAAGCCACTGATTAGCATTATTTTCTACATGAAGGGGCCATTGTTCAGTTCTTTAAACGTTGTACGTTAGTCAACTACGATACACAATTCAAAATGTTAAAGTTCTTTCTATTGCTAACAAAAATCCTGGCAATAAATGTTCTTAACTATCGATTCGATGAGCAGCAATTTGTGTTTTCGAAACACTGGATTAGATATGTGAAGTTTTGGCACTACTTAATTTTTTTGCCAAGCCATTTGTTGACTTTCTCTGTCACCTTTGGAAATATTATGTCATCCGCAGGACTGTGGAGTGTAAAGGTTGCGTTGTATTTCTTGTTTATTGCCATATTTTATATATGGATAATTAGTGTATTGTATTGCGGTTGGTTTCTGGCCTTCAGGGCCAATGAAATGTGTCAGTTATTGAATCGACTAGAAAAACTCAGTAAAATACATTGTCAGCTTATTGGTAGGCCAGTGCAAATATCTCGATATAATTTATTCTGTCAATGGTTCCGGGAAATTATTTTATTTGTCTTTTTTATTACTATTGAGAACTTTTTATTAAGCACAATTCAATATTTGGATAATATACACTGTCTACGTCTACTGATCGCTTTCTGTTTCATTGACTTTATCATGTTAAAACACTATCACTTGATAAAAGAACTGGATGAATTTTTTGAAAATCGTTTACCCAAACAGAAAGTGGACTGGTCTTTGTGCTTGAATTATTTAGAAGAATTATTACTTCTACGTACGAATATGCAGAGCATTGGCTGGGTACCTCAAACCTTGAGATTATTTATTGAACTTATTATTGTGCTTATTGTTGTTTTCGTAAATAATTCGTTGTTAAGTCGAAACAATCCTAGCGGAATCATTGTGGCAGTTGTCATTTTCTTTTCCCTCATGTCGAGAATGTGGCGTGTTATTCGCACAGCCCGGGAAATTATTGAACTGGAGCGGAAAATATTAAACCATCTTTATCTGCATGAAATACGTCGGATGTTGAAATGTCATCCATGTAAAACTTGGAGAGAACGATTAGTAAGTGCATTTTCCACGGACAGTTCAGAATTGATTTAAAATCATTTATTTTCAGTTAGACCAAATGCATTTCAAAAGAAATTTTTTAGCCGAACGCTCCGAGACAATTTGGAATTACATCTATATACGGCGATCTCTTTTAATTGAGACATGCGATTTTTTAGTTGTCAATTGTTTGTTCTTAGCTAGTATTAAGTGGGCTTACCCGGATACTATCTAAAATAAGAATTTTTTATTTATTTATATTGAAGGGGTAATTAAATATTACAGTCATCAGTAAAACTATGTATATACCCTTTACCTAATACTGGCTTACGAAGACCCAAGTTTGGCCGTTCTTAAAAATAAATAATAATAATAATAAATAAATTAATAAAATTATGTTTTTATCGTTTGCGAAGAAAATTAGTTTTAATGGCTTGTTCTATAATTCCTGTTGTCTGAGTCTGATTAGTTGTGGGCATCATGTGGACATATGGGATTCCAATCTAGGGGACAGCCTGTCGCAAAAACTGTGAGCTCATACAGACTTTCCAGAACAAGGTGCTCAGGATAATATCGTATGCGCACCACCAACAAGGAGATCCACAAGGAACTCAACATGCCCTGGGTTCAGGATGAAATAGCTAGGCTCAGCAAGGATCATCTGGAGCGTCTTGACAGGCACCCCAACCAGCTAGCCAAAAACCTTCTAGACAACAGCTCTACCACCCGCCGCCTAAGAAGACTCCATCCATTGGACCTACCAGACCGAGGAGTGATCAGCTCACTGACTCCCACCACCAACGCCTCCCCTCCCTTCCACACACATAACCCTTAAACACCTTAAATACCCTAGTCCTAACGATGATTTTGCATAAAAATCATATTCTGTTACGGTAATCGGTAAGAATTCTTTGTTTAATAAATAAGAATGGGTAAGTGATGAGTGACCCATTCGTCTTCTAGACAATTTAACCATGTCTGATCTGGTTTTGTTGTAGGTGGAATGGTATACTATTGAGAGTTTTCTGTTGTGGTTTGATAAAGTGTAATGGTGGGAGGTAAGTAATATTTAAGTAATATTGTAATTGTTTTCTGAATTTATTAATAATGATTCCTTAATGATTCATTCGGATTCGTTAGTGATTAGGAATCATTAACGAATCATTAATAAATTACCAAAGAATTATCAACGATTAAATAATGATAATTATCAACGATTAAATAATGATAATTCTTTGGTAATTCTATATAAGCGCAACAACAACTAAATTCAATCAGAATTTTTTTTCCACATTTAAATGGAATTGTTCGGATTGTAGTCGTGACCATTTTTTTTGGTCCTTTCACGAGATCTTGAGGCTATGGTTACTTTCTTAAATACTCCACTCCAATTTCAAAAACTTTAAATTATCAATTACATTGCAAACATAAAAAATTGTAACCAAGCGCGTGGTGCGTATATCAACTAAATTAAGCTTTTCTCAACCTCAATCATATTACGATAGATGGCGCCTTTGAGGCTTTTAAACTTTAATTTGAAAAATAACTGTCCGTACATTTTTTTTTGGAAAATTTGTATGCGGTCCACGTTGGAACGCCTGGCAGTGCCCCATAAAGGAAGACCGTAAGTCCACATTGGCTTTAGAATGGTTTTGTATATTAAAAGTTTGACGTGGAGCCGCAGGGTAGACTTCCTTCCAAACAGCCAGAGGTGGCTCCTGAGTCTGTCGTCCAATTGTTTGCGTTTGTTGCTGAGATGCATCCTCCAAGTGAGACGTTTGTCCATAATGAGGCCCAGGTATTTAGCCGAGTCTGGCAGGGCAGTATCCTCTTCGAAGCGCAAAGGTCGTTTGCACAGACTTCTCGCGGTTGACGACAATATTCCAGCGCCGGAGCCAAGTGTTAATGGGGTCTAACTGCTCCTGAATCAAACTGCCAGCAGTCAGCATTGACTCGTCTGATGCCAAGAAGGCAGTGTCATCCACATAGGTGGCAGTGAGAACTCGTGGGTCCGGAGATGTCGGCAGTGTAGATGGTATACAATATAGGGCCCAGGACGCTGCCCTGGGGGACTCCTGCTCTTAAGCTCTTGATTTCAGAGGTGTCATCACCGCATCTCACATAGAACATCCTATGGCAAAGATAGAAGCGCAGCCACATATAGAAGGGCGCTGGGAGAGCGGTCTATACTGATCGTGACACTCGTTTATTCAAGCTTTGAGAGTATAAAACGAAAAAAAAAATATTGATGCAAAATATTGTTTTTCAGTTTATTTCGAAACAAATGATAAATGGGTGTTTACGCCACCGGGTGAACAGCAGAGAGTGAGGGGTAGGGTTTTTTCCCAAAACCGAATTCGGTCATACTGAGGAGGGTGACGAGGGGTTTCTCCTGTGAATCGCCATATTCAATCCAGTACGAGTTTTAATCCGAACACCCGTTCTTCTTCCTTGCGCTCTTATCTTTCGATATTGTAACTTTTTTCAACCCGAACCATTTCGTATGTGTCGGGATATCTTGTGAAATAAATAAATAAATCAGAATTAATTTTAACCGAAGTTCTCGCGCGTTTTAATTTCATCACGCACTCACCAGACCCTAAAAAAATTGGCACCCGCCAAGTTGTACACCACAAATCGTTCCGCCCCTCCACGAACAATGGGGAAAAGTTAAGAGTAGTGTCAAGTTGAAAGGAAAGTTTAATATAAAGATACCATAAAGATTCCTTTGCCATATTATCTTCTCCCTATTCAGCTAATAAGCAACGTGTAATTCAACATCACTGTCATTTTGAACAACTGCTAGTTAAACGTCATTTCATGTGATCGTGATGTGAAAAAGAAAAAAACACTCGCCGCTCAAACTGTCTCAGTTCTTGAAAAACTTTTAAAATTTTCGCTTTGTAAGCAATCAAAACACAATATCAAACATTTGATGACTTTTCAACTTTCCCCACCGTCATCTTTCCCTTTGACATTCTATTTTTCTAACTTACTATGCTTTTACACTAATACATGGACACAAAGTTGAAATTTATTGTCTCTCATATATAGCTGACATTAGGCGCCGGAGTTCAATGAAGCAAAAGCTAAGAATACAAAGTGAAATCTCAAGCATAAAAGTTGCTATAATTTCAATGACGTTGTAAGGACATTTTTTTTATTAAGAGAGCTACATTCGTTGCACAAATGTTTAAATAGTAAATATTTTAGTTATTGCATTTTCCTAAAACTAGACCCGACAAAAACCAGCATGCCACAGCAAAAGACCGCACAGCGGACCTTTTCGGCATCCCAAACACCATTTCGATCGCAGAAGAGAAACCTATATATATTTCTACAAAATGCACCACAGGATCCTAAGATTCGTTGCCGACGACTAGGTTGGGTTATCACAGCTTCGTCATCACTATCATCGCGTAAGTCTACGCGACCCATTATATCTATTACTTCTTTCCGCTGTTCCTCTAGTTTTTGATCCTCGCTCAGATATTCATAGGTATTCAGTTCCTGTTCATGCTCAGAGATGCGATCCGTTTCAATGCGATCTGGATGGAGTGCCATCTCTTTTTCAGGGCTTCGCCACCAAGGAAATTTGAAAGCACTTTGCATTGCCTGCTCATTTGGCGTTACTTTGACTGCAGGTTTCTCTTCTACAATTTCATCCAAAGAACTATAAAAACTATCGGTAGAATCACTTTCAACATCATCTTGATCCGTTTCAACATCAGTGAAGTTAGCAGATTCCTGTGTATATTGCTGAAGTTCTTCATAGTCAAGGCCATAGGGATAAGTATGAGGTTGTTCTTCGAATGTGTTATTCAACTGATGAGTTATTCGAGTTACTCCTCGGTTAGTAGTATCCTCTTGCTGCTGTGGATATGATTGATACGGTTCAATATTCTGCACGCTCTGCTGTGCTCCGCCACGAAATCGTTGAAAAGGTGCCAATTGTCCTTCCAAACCATTCCAAATCATTAAAGGTACTTCTTTAGCCAAATTTAATAACAGAGCCGGAGCCTTAGCGAGAGCTGAGGATAAAATAGATTTCTCTTGCGATCTTCGTTGGGGTCTATAAGTACGTCCAGTGGTGTAGGGCAGCGGTGAGGGCCAGAGTGTGCGATTACCACCAATTTTATGAACCGAGGGTGTTGTCATAGTGCCAGCATTCTGTGACCGCCTGGTCTCGTATAATCCGGGTGAGGGAGAACGAGTGTTCACTCTGGGTCGTGGTGGCAAAATATCTGATCCCATGTTTCTGGCATACAAATCGCGTTGATACTCTTCATCCTTCTCCTTGGCTATATAGTCCAGGGCACGTTGTTGGGCACTCTCCTCAATGATTGCCACATGCAGCCTGCGTTCCAAATGTCGACGATTTCGGCCTGTTATTAAAGTGGGTGTTATCCGATAGTTGCGACACATCACATACAATTGGGCATCACTCAGCTGCTGCAGCTGTCCGAGTGTAGTTAGCGCGGAGGTTGACATATTGAAGAACTGGCTTCAATTGACTTGGGCTACAAATTCATAACACGTCTGACTAAAAATTTGGAATATTTCTCGTATAATTGAGTTGAATTTTTTTTTTTTTTTAAATAAATGATAATATCAGCAGAACATAAAGAACTATGATTTTTATCAAGGCCTAATAAGATTGATATAAGTTATAAGTTATTCTTTTTTCGACCTCCCTGAAGCAATGTATTTATCGATATTTCGAAATAATGAAAGCGATTCTGAATTTTTCTGTCCTTTTCAATTCAAGGGCATTGCTTGGTCTTGCATACATTACCCATACGCCATGTGGTTATGTTGCCATTCTTCCAAGTAAAAAGGGAAATGAAACTGTAATTATATTTACGGCAAGGCATCAATCTCCCACAGAGCCTTGTGTAAACTGCTGCACTTTCAGTGACGCCTAGAAAAAAAGAGGTAAGAAAAATGAACAAAAAAAAAAAAAAACCAAAAAGAAAAGAAAAACACCCATCACGTAAAAAATGAGATTGAATAAAAAAATGAGCTGTTGCCCATTGCAGTTGAGGCCCGGCCGAGGCTTTAGTGCCATACTGTTTCATTTACCTTTCCGCTGCCCACCTGGTGAGGAAATCTCATCGCTGTTGCACTGATGCGCAAACTTAATGACTTTCGGCAATTTGCCCAACTTGGAATCTTCTTATAGCAACACTGGCAACAGAATCAAAATGGCCATGAACATGGACGTGGACATGGTCCCTACTCCAGCAACTTCCGCTTCGGGTTCAGTTCTGGTTCGCGTGGCTGGCAGGCACTTGGCGCCCATTTACAGTCCAAGGTGTAGCCATAAATCTTCTTAAATGTCGTAAAATCAACACACACACCAACAGCACTTGTATCTCAGAGTATTTATTTCGTTTTGGTTTGAGATTGGGTGGTAGTTGCCATACAGTTCGTTTTGCTGTAGAATTTCCTTCGTTCGAGTCTGGGGCTCTAAGTCTATAACTAATTTACACAGGCAACTAAATGGGAAGCCACTGTCATGGCCGGATTTGATAACCTTTACGGCACGTGTTGGAAGTCATTGGGAAGTTAACATTTGATGAAAATATTTGCAAATAAATAAGTGCTCCATTCATGGACTTTAAAAGAACCAACTTTGTTGTTTATTGTTAATTACGAGGATTATTCAAAAATCAATCTGATACTAAACACTACTTTAATTTATTCTTAAGGATGTTTACGATGTCATTAAATGAAGTAGGGGAGAGGGCCCAGTTGTGACTCAGGCCCAGTTGTGACATTCTTAAATATTTTTGAAATGCGGTATTGAATGACAGTTTGAGCCCTGTAAATCATGTTTGTTAGACGTTCTGCATTAACAATATTTCTACAATAAATAAGGATGATTTAGGTCGAATGCATGAAGAAGAAATCGATATATAAGTCATATTTACCTCATATGACAAACTAAAAAATACCCCCAAAATGAAAATTTCAACTCGCTATAAAAAAAAAACGAGCTAACTTTGAAAAACCCAAATATGGTTTTGCTATTCAATACTTGTACTTTCAGAAAAAAAGGTCCGGTGCGGTTTGATTTTTGGTGTTGCACAGTGTAATCGTATTGTATATAGGTACGCGTACCAAACATCGTGTTGAAAATCATGCGAAAAATTTTCTGTTCATTTTTTTCAAAGTACCAAAGTTTTGTGAAATTAACAGTCAAAAGGTGAGTGTAATGCATCAAAATATTGTATTTGCCGTATATTTTGTGATTCTATAAAAATTTATGTGATTATGTAGTGTCTATAAAAAATATACATATAAACTTTAGTTTATAAAAAGGCCCGGTTATGACTCAGCTGGAGTGCCCAGTTATGTCCCATTTTTTATTGCACTCGGATTATAACAAGGAAAGGAAATTTACATATTGAGACCAGTTTGTCCGAGAATATTCTAAAAGATCTCGATCTTGAATGTTTCATTCAAAGTGCGCTAACATGCAAGCAAGTTATTTCACTTGCAAAAACTGCGAAAGTGACATGGACGACGCGGAATAAAAATCGTTGTCATTTATGGCCATTGGAGGCCATTTTCTTGTTTTTTTTTTCATTGTTTTTGCCATTGAAGGCTTACATAATAAATAAACCATAAAATTACAAAAATTGGTGTGACATTCCTTTCATATTTTCTTATTTTCAGTGAATTTCTTAAAGTGAGTCATAACTGGGCCACTTTTTTTTCGGCCTAAAAAAAGTTATCCAAATTAAATCTGTTCCAAAATTTTTTGAGTAACTCAAATAAACATACATTCTTTGGAAAAAAGTTGCGTTTGGTTAATATTTAACTGTTGAGCTTCCTTTTTTTTAATTTTCCGGAACTGAAGAAAAAATTTCGAGGTTTTTCAAAACCCGGGTCATAACTGGGCTCTCTCCCCTATATATAAGAAGATAAGCAAAGAATAGAAAACTATATCTAACGAGACCTTTCAGTAATCCCAATCTTATCTACACACCTATTATAAATTTGTCAAATGGTTAACGATATAAATTCACCTGTATATCATACCTGTATTTATAACAGGATGAAAGTTTTAGTGCTATGTTTCCTAGCCACCTTCCTCTTCTTGCAACTCTCATTGGCGTATAACAAAAGTAAGTTGCATCATTTTTTGTGAATGCTTTAAAAAATATTTGTCATAATTCTTTTTAGAGAAATGCGATGATGTACCAAGTGTGGTGGGTCCTTGCAAGGCTTCATTTCAAATGTGGCGCTATATAAAGGAAATTAACGCATGTGAGGAGTTTATCTATGGTGGCTGCCGAGGGACACAAAATTTATTTGATAGCGAAAGGGACTGCATTAAACAATGCCTGAGCTAGTCTACAATATTGGAAAAATTCGTCATTTCACTAACAATTTAGGAGGAAAAGTTAATCTAAAAGTTGCCAGAGTGCAAATGCAAAAAGTTCGCCGATTGCGAAAAAAATATGATTTGTCTGCAAAGTTGAAATAGATTTTCGGCAAGAATCTTTTCGCAGCTTATACATTTAAATTAACTATCGGTGATTTATGGATGATGAAGTTTAAGAAATTTCGATTTACATAGTGTTCATATTTTTTTTTGTTTGGTATTTCGCAATAAATTTTCTGTTTTCACTGCTTTCACTGTGCCAGAATCAATTGAAAACAGTTAAGGAATTCAGTGAAAAGTCGGAGTTTTTTTTTCCAATTCCATTTGCATTTAATGTATTTTTCATTAGCCCACATGGCGTATACTTAATCACCGACACCTTTTATATACAGAGACAAGGAGAGAGAGAGAGAGTGGTCTCTGTGTGTCAATTGTGTGCCAATTGTGGGGCCCAATGTGTGATTCCTGATCAAATAGTCGCTTTCCCCATGTGGCCATTGGCATCGTCTCTCTTTTCCTCCTTTCCTAAATTCAATCAGTTCCGGTTTGGGGGGGGGGAGGGTATCTCTGACTCGGCTTACTTAATATGCAGGGCCCAACACAAATTAAAACTGTGCAATACACAGAAGCAGTACCAACAAAAACAACAACTACAATGACAACGAGAACAAACTGTTATTGTTGTTTGTACATTGTCCGTTATTAGATTTCCACCAAACAGGACAAAGTTCACCAGTCTCTTACATCAGATGTCGTTGGAAAATGCTCCTGTCCTCATGTCATACATGTATGTGCGTGCTTGTGTGGCTGTATGCGTGTGTGTGTGTGTGTATGTGTGTGCGTTGGGGGGAAATTAAATTCATTAGCAATTTACACGCCAAAAGTGCAGCAACACCCAACAATGCCAAACCACAGACCCAACGCCGCCAAGATAATGCAATTTTCCAAAGTGGGAAAAGTTAACTCAAACAGCTGCCACATGACGAAAGCAAAAGAGAAATGTGATAAATTTAATAGTTTTATAAGATTTCATTTGAAGAGATTTCTTTAAGAAACTTTGTGTTAAAACCAATGGAATACATAAATTGAAGAAATCAAACAAATATAGTATTTAGAAACACATGTGGTAACAAGAATAGAGGTTGACTTGCAAGATGTTAGCCAAAAATTTGATAAACTAAAGAAGTATATCTCCTAAGGATATAATCTTAGAGATGTTTTCGGCTTTTCATACCAAGAAAAATGCCGGACAGAAAATACTTTGTATAAAGTACCAATTTCAGGCATACAAACTTTCCCTATATCATCTGTATAGTACCTATGATGAAAATCAATCTACCTTTGCCTTTTCTGTATTGGATATACGTTGTCAACTCTCATTACATATTCAATAGCTGGGAACTGTTCAAGAAACACGAAATTTACCTTATACATTTATTGATCTGTCATTGATTGAGGTTTCAGTATGCTTATACCGGAAGTGAATATGCTGCAGGTGTCTCGGAATTCGCGTTATCAGCGCAAAGAGATTCTGCAGTTCAATAAGCGTGGTCTCAAAATAATTGATTACAGTGAACTGCGACGATTGGATAAATTCTTTTTAGATTGCCAAGACCAAAGAGATTATTATCGTGATCCGGGTAATAAGCTGCACCAACCATCGAAATTCCGGAATCTTGGACCCTGTGGCATTAAACAAGACCGTGCTATCAGAGAGCTCTTGCAACCAGTAGAATGGGTTACCCAGTCGAAGCCGGTCAACAATTTCATTGAAAATACACCCAAATTGGAAATGGACTTTAATAGGTCGGCTTGGACGCTGATAAAGGGTCATTATACCCCTACGTCTTGTATTAATTTTAAGCGTTAAGGGAATTTCTTACATCTTTTTTCAAATTGCTCCAGTTTGATATATAGATAATTTTAGAAGTAAATGTGTTTCCTGCCAGCCTATTATATCACGAACATGATTAAGAATCTATTTTTTTTTTCTATGCACAAAAGTTGTTTGGTTTTTTACTCAATTTACGATTCAATTTCATTAGAAGCACACGAGCGCGTGTACGGCAAACTGAACATAAAAAAAAAACCATTGATCCATTTACTGTAACAGAGAAACTGAGAAAACTCAATCAATCAATGGCCTTCTATAGATTGGGATACGGGTAGAAGAAAAAAAAAACAAAAAGCAAAAGATGGAGAAAGAAAACGGAAAGAAAGTTCTGACAGGTTAAAAGAAAATGTCGCTTCAATTAGCCCAACTCTATTTGATATTCGAACAGCATTTGGAAAAAAAAAGAAACGGAAACAATAAAAATATCAATTAATATTTGCCTAATCATACAATTCAATCAGCATAAAGCAGCAAGAAAGTAAGAAAGTCAAATCAAATTTTCCATTTCCAAATTGAAGCCACTTTTAGCTTCGCTTTGAAATTTATTTGCCATCGTTTTCTTCCCCCCCTCCGAACGTATTCAGTCAACTGTTAATAACGAAATGTACTCGCTGCTAACCCTGATTTGAACGAGTCCTTGAAAGGACATTCCGGGTTAATCAGTTGTCAATTTGTCCTGTTTTGACATCGAATGCATTCGCCCGGTTAACTGGATGAGATTGTGTTGTCCTTCGACTCTTTCATTTGCAGTTTCTGTTGCAATTGACCAAATGGCTCGCATTTTTTCCTCAAATGGCTGTCAATTAGCTTGGCGGAAGGAAACGGGGATTTCGTGTTTATTATGTGTCCGCTTAAACTAAGCATTTTGCTAAAAGAAAATGCAGCTAAAAACACGATACAAGATAATGGTAGCATCATTAACGTGCTTAGTGGCTTGGCAATTAGCACTGAAAAAGCTATTCAAAATCAAGTATACGTATAGTAATCCTAGTCTTTTCTTTAGCAATTGTTCTTCTGAAAAAACACAAAACACCGGCTAACTGAGTGCCTTTCTGTTTGACGTGAAGTTTACACACTCTATTCGCCCATCCTTACATAACAGATTAATTATATCCAAGTAACTATTAATCTAATTAATTGGATTAAATTTTTATAATTTTACTAGAAAAAAATGCCCTTTTGCAATTGAAGTTTGGTTTGAATAATAATAAATAAGAAAATGTGTTTTGAATAGAAAATTAATTTTCCCAACATGATTATATAAAATGCTGAAATAGAATGTACATTTGGGTTTGATATATCATGTTGTTTTGGTTGTTATTGGCCATGGTCGGGAGGGTACAGATGAATGATGGCAGTCAACATCCAAGCCATACTAAAGCAAGATGTCAAACATTTGGAGGAGTTCACCTGATATAGCTACTTGATTAACTTGGCTATGTTTATCTCTGTCTTGTTTACTGAGGCATTTAAGATCAAAAAGTTTGTTTATTTTGGAGAATATAGTGTTCTCTTTTAGTTTCATTAGGGACTCTATAATAAATTATATGTAGTGAGATGCCACGGAAACTGCAGCAACAACCCATCCCACCCGGAAGAGCTACGGTTATATATTAGGGTCCCGATCCGCTGTAAGATCGAAGCATCACGGTGTTAGTTATTAGGAGAGCCAACACCGCCCGGCTACAATACAAATTGGAAATTCGAAGACCTAATGTTCAGAGCCGTTGATGAGTATAACAAAACGATCCATCTTTTTAGCTGTTTACTGCATTTAAAAGCAGAAAAGCGTTAAGAAGTGGTAGTTCAAGATTGAAAATTAACATTTAATATAAAATTATGATAAAAATTGGTTTCCTTTAAGTTTTAGAAACGTTTAGATTCAGAAACATGTCGTATGAGTAATGTTAAATAAAAAGTGTAGCATACTTTACGTTTGTATGGGAAATAGAAAAATGCAGTTTTGAGGATTTTCCCGGCAATTATTCGAATTTTTTCACCTTTTAAACCTTCCCTAGACCTCCTCGAATAGGGAAGGTTTTAGCGAGACTAACGAACAGCAATTCATTTTTATTTATATAGATAATTTTTAACATGTAGAATTTTGTCTTGTTTGATAATAAATCAAAGTTACTACGAAAACATTTTCATTTAAGTACATATATAAATATTAAACTATCAACCAAGTCAAGATCAAATGGCTAAGCACATGAATGTAATTAAAAATTGTTATTATGAAAAGGGTAAATATTTTGGCAGAATAAAAAAAGTGAAACCAATTGCTAATTTTTTTGGGTTTTTTGTTTGTTTTTAATTGCAAATTTAATTAATAAAGTATTGTATAAAAATATTAAATTTTGGCATAAATATGTATTATAAAGAACGGCTTACTTTGCGAAAACAAATACAAATTTAAGAAAAAAATATACATAGTCACAATTTGTTTAGCTGTTTCGAGGCCAATGAAGAACAATTTAAAAAAAAAAAATAAATAATTTATACTCAAATGAAAAATAAATAAATCCACGTTTAGTATTACGCATTTTTTAGCCAATTAATACATGAAAGGACTAAAGAGTAGAGCATTGTTTATTCAATAATATGGGGAAGTTTTTCTTAGATCTATTAGTTTTCATTATATTACAACAAGAGTTTCATGATATTTGTAATTTTATTCTTTCCGAATAAGAGACGTTTTAAAATTTGCTAATATGTATTAAACATCTAATCACATTTATTCATCACGAATTAAACAAAATTGTTGCCCAAATTCATTAAGCTAACTAGAAAGCTGATTTCACTTGATTGATGTTACGACAATCACAAGTAGCCAAATATTTGAAAGGCAAAAAACTAAAAATCTATAGCTATATACAAGCAATTGACCCTTATGATATGTTCCAATGGCATAAATCATGTATAATGCCCATGTCGAAAATATTTACATCTTAACAAAAATAGCAGCAGGAGCAGCCACAAATTGGGCAACAGCAAATCAATCAATATCCAAACTGACAGAAATACTTATAGTACGGTTCATGATGGTTATACCCAAAGGGCCATGCAAATGCGAGAAAGTTAAAGCCTCCAACATGATGGCTGTTATGGGTCATTCCATTATTCACTACTCAACCGAGAAAAGGTATAAGGTAAAGGCAAAGACCTACACCTATGCAGACTTTGTAACCAATACAAATTCAGACAACTTAATCTTCTTTGGGAATCTGCAGGCATAATTAATGCACGACATTTTCCGCTTCTTACCCATATTAAATATTCGTTAGTATAAAGACTTTTTTGATATGAAACTTTATCTTTTTAATAGTGATATAAAAATAATCAGTTTAAGATGTTACTGCTATTGGCAATAACGTGTCTTATACATGATATTATTTCTTAATGTTTGAAACTTGTAAAACGAATGTTTTCAACATTTCTGATTTGTGTTTCAAACTAATTTACATAGTTGGATAAGTTCTATATGCTCCCTGCATTGGGTTCATTATAAGCTTGTTAATATTCGGAAAATACTTTGCATACTTTAACAAATCTCTCATTCATGATGATGAGGACGATGATGATAATGATGATTGAGGTGCTTGCAACTTCCACCTGGCAGTGTTTTTCTTTTAACTTTAATTGCCAGGCAATTTCCTTGCCACGGCTGCTTGCCTGCCTTTTCCTGCTCCCTTTTCATTACCCAGTCGGCCTGGTTCTGTTCTTTTTACCATTTTTTTCCTGTTTATTTGTTTTGTAAGACTCTGCATATTTTTGCCTGGAAATTAATTGTTGACATTTGTAAGTAAGTCGCCTCGCCGACTTGGATATACCATACACCAGTAAAACAAATATTTTAAATTTATAATAACCAATGCATTTTCGTATTTTTAAAAAAATCTGTTTGCATGCTTTTTACAAGCATATCTTAGTATTTCGCTCACTCAAGCATTCGAGCACCCTAGCGCCCCCACCAGCCAACGGCCACTTCCGGCCATATGGAAAAACGTTTATATGCATAACTTTTTAGTCCGATTTTGATCAAATTTGGTGTTTTGCTTGATATTAGTATCAAATTTAAGTGTGCTAAATTTGATTGCACAAGGTAGAAAATTACGGGAGATAATCGAGTTTTTTCAAATTACGGGGGCGGAGGGGGGCGTGGCAAAATCTTTACACATCAAAACTGTGCGCAAATACTAAGCAAATATTTATACCAACTATGGTGTCTCTAGCTAAAATAGGTTTTGAGAAAATCGGTTTTATTTGATTTGCGGGGGCGGTAGGGGGCGTGGCAAAATTTTTATAAATACAAAATGTGCGCGTTTACTAAGCAAATATACATACCAAATTTTGTGTCTCTAGTTGCTATGGCGTTTAAGAAAATCGGTTTTATATCATTTGCGGGGGCGGTAGGGGGCGTGGCAAACATTTGAAACAAACTCGATAAGCGTACATATGACACGAGTCTACATACCAAATTTGGTGGCTCTAGCTCTTATAGTCTCCGAGATCTAGGTGTTCATACAGACGGACGGACGGACAGACGGACATGGCTAGATCGTCTCGGCTGTTGATGCTGATCAAGAATATATATACTTTATGGGGTCGGAAAAGCTTCCTTCTGCCTGTTACATACATTTTGGCGACTTTAATATACCATTTCACCCTATGGGTGTATGGTATAAAAAGAAACAAAATTGAGAAAAAGAATAAAAATGGAAACGAAGGTTTTTGTTGCGTTAACTTGACTTACTAGAGATGGGGTTAAGAATTTTTTTCTTTTATTAATTAGGCAAACTTTGTGCGAAATGTTATTCCTTTCTCTGCTTGTTTGTTTATTTGTTTGTTTGCGTTGAAGTTGGTTAAGTGAGCATTTGTTCAAGTTGATTAACATTCGTTCAAGGCCTGAAACTGGAATGTGGGTTGGTAGTGGCCAATGAACTGCCACAAAAGTTTGCAAATTGGCAAAATGAAATACGTTTAATTCCTTTGATTTATTGCAGCATTAAACTTTGGAGATATTTATGGTTTTTTCACTCAACCTTTTCCCAGTTTATATGACATATATAAGTTGTTAACAGAGATAAGTAATGCAGTTGGTCCCTGATTCTTAAACCAACTTGATATAGTCTTTATCTTTTTCTGAAATCCTGTTTCGAAGTCAGACTAATGTTCTTTGTTTGTTTTAATAAAAAACTGAACATACTTATTAACTTTTCTTTTTGATATCTACTACTTAAATACTATTTAGTTAAAAGTCTTTAAGTAAAACACAAAAGGACCAAGGACACCATCCTAAATCTGGCAGAAAGGAAGACCAAGTGTACAGTTTGAATGTTTCTCTTTATCAATTAACGTTACTTTAAGCTCACAAAAAGTATTCCACGAGCATTAACCCATCCCCATCAAACAAGAAAGACCATTGACAAACTTCCTCTTCTGTTTTGAAGCATTTTTGGTTTTGCTTAAAAAAAACTGCTTAGTTTATGGCTATAATTCTTATAAATTTAATCAACTCAAACATAAATTGCTAAGAGTAAACAAAAAAATATTCTGTAGTTATCCATTAAAAATATTAAATTTGAATGATAATAACCACAAGCTTGTGAAATGCCATCATCTATCTCTATGAAACATTTTTATGGTAATAGATAATTTCTGTCGGTGTGTGTATTAGTGTGTGTGAGTGAAAAACCAATTTCCATGTGAAAACCGCAAAAATGTATGCACATACATACATACATATGTATATGCATGTATGTATGTATCTAACTGTTTGTATGAGCAGGAAAATGTCGAAAGTCTTGCTTTTTGCCGGACTTGACTGTCCGTTTGTCTAACAAAGCTCAAAGTGCACATGAAAAGAGAGCAAGAGGAAAACCAATTCTTGTCCATACAAAATGCATTACACAAATTGTTAGAAAATTTTAGCGAAAACCACACAAAGCCACACACACACACAAACAGGACAAGGTGGAGTCCTGGTTTGAAAGCTTTCATGCTACCCTGAAGGCTTGTACAAAATGTGAAACATCTGTCAACATTCTGCTCAGACATGTGGGCGACTGTCGCGCGACATTTTGGCTGAAATGCATTTTTGTTACCGCCCACTCCTTGTGGCCACTAAACGCATTTGCCGGCTTGCAAAAAGCGCAGCCCCAAAAGTAGCTGACAAACAACAACAACAACCACATACATATACATTGACTGAGCAGGACATCCTGCTCGGTTACTTGCACGTACCGAAAATAGGTTGACATTTCAATCTCTATCTGTGGTTAAGGTTAGTGTCCTTCTAAACCCATCGCCACTCCCATCTTCATCGCAATTTCATCGACCATCGACTCTTTAGAGTTGTAGTCATCTTATTTCGTGCATATTTTACAAATTGCATCCGTTTGTCGCATTTGGCAGCCATATTGCATAGCTAAACAACTTCCGCATGACTGATTGTGAGTCAATTACAAAATTGCAAATTCCTTTAGATACGAGTAAATTGGTCTAGTAGTTGGTAGTTAAGTAAAGTTTTTCCTTCATTCCATGCAGGATTTTGGTCATTAGCCTAAAGATTGCAGCTATAAAGTTTTTAGTGCCCTAACAACAACAGCAACAACAACAATAAACTTAGACAACAACAACGGCAGCTGTTTGGTATAATTTTGGGCGAAAACTTTGTGCATACATTGCCTATAAGTGGATGAGTATTTAAGTAGAGGCAGCAATATATGCTTAAAGTTAGCAAGAGCAACTAAACTTCTAAGGAAAATATTCTAAAAAAATATATCAACTTTAACTGGATAATATAGTAATGATATACATATACAGACAGCATGTCCTTATGTTAATAATAGAATTCGAAAGAGTTTAGTCTAGTGTATCAAAAATGAGTTTACTAATGGATTTATATCAAATATATTGAGAATGGAAGAAGATGTAACTTTTTTATAGATCATCATTACATATTACCTTATTTTTAAGGGGTTGACAAAAGGAAAACCATATATTTACTCAGACTGAATCCAATAATATTATAAATGTACATCTATTAAATTATAAGTGTCGTTGAGTAAATAATCGTAAATAAAAGTTCTTACCTTAAAAAATTACTTTAAATTAGATATGTATAAAAATCAAAGAATTTGTTTAAACAATTTAGGCTTTTACTTAAGTACCATTTTTCGCTCCATTTAAATCCAACAATTTTTTCACTTTTAATAATATTACTCGAACAATTGAACTCAAACCCGAAAAACCAAACGAATAATTTATTATATGTAAATAATTATATATCTCTGTGTTTAGCAATTATTAAATTGATCTTAGCTAATCGTTTACTTTTAGAACTTTATATCAGAACAAACAGAATAGAAAAAAGTTTATAAAATGTAGTTGTGATTATTATATGTATAAGATAAGTTCGCTCAATTTGGATAAAGAAGATATTTACTAAACATCGAAGTTTGTGATGTTTTCTAGAGCAATCATTAAGGTACACTTGCAAACAAAAAGAATTATTTACTGAAGTCAAAATCAAATCTTTTGATTTAACAAAGAATCTCTTATTGTTAACTTACTTACTTTTCGATACCATTATTGTTCTGTACATTATACTGACTTGTTAAAAGTGTCGTAGCAATGCATTTCCAAAATAAGTTTAAGGGCTTACGTATGTGAAGATTTCGATATTGATAGAAAACAAAATCTAACAAAACAAAACAAAAAAAATATTGCCTAGCAAAAGTCTGAGATTACAATTTTATTAATATTTCGATATAAGTGTTGGTCTTAAAAGAATCTCTACTGGGCTGCCGAGATGAAGAATATGTTTTTATATAACTTGCAGGTATATGGTTTAGCTATATCTCTGACTACTGAATACCTCCTTCGCGACGGTTACAGAGTATGAACATAGTGCTTTTGTTTTTTCCTTTTTTGTGTTTTTTTCGTATGAAAAATATTGTGTCGCCACTTAAGCCCGGCCCAACGAACCTTGAAGAGACCTGAGAGCCTGCCCCAAACAAAAACAAAGTAAGAAGCCATTAGCCACATCAGCAGAATGAACACAACTATGGATCCTTCCCCTAACCCCCAATCATTCCAAAAAAAAAAGTAGGGAAAAAAACTGGCTTAGCCATTGGGAATAAGCAAAGATTTGCACCAAAGTCACGTAAGGCGAATAAATTTTGTATGACGCAGGAAAAGGCGGGAGTAGGAGTCGGACCATCAAAGTAGCGCAAATTTGTAACGGTAATTTACCGTCTACCGGATTTGCAGCAAACACCAAGTCCGAGCAGAAGGACAGATAGTCACTAAGTAGCCTGGACCATATTTCACGCAATGACTACAAAATAGACCACCAGCCACGCCCAGATGCTCAACTATGCGGTGGGGCATGCGCCCACCATTAGAAGCCAAAATTGAATTAAATGTAAAAATCTTTTGCACGCAATTTCTGAAAAGGAAAATAAAAATAAAAGCCAACCAAAGAAAAAAAAAGAAGAAAAATGAATAAATAAATTTATAGACTTTGAATATGGAGGCCATTGCCAAAGTTTTCTACATTTTGGGGCATTTTGAGACTTTTACGACTTCTATAGAAATTAAAATGTCTTTTAATGAGGGGTATATAAATTAGATTGCAGCATTTTTATGTTTATTTTGTGAAAGTGAAAGCAATTCGCCGGTAAATTGAATTGGCATAAAGACAAACTGAAAGTTTAGGTCGCTTTGTCTCAGCTCCTCACCATCTAAAAGTTTCCCCGCTCCAGTGATTTTTCGTGGATTTTATTGCCCCAATAAATGTCTCAATTTGTGCTCCATCTCCCCCATCACCACCATCACCTTGTGCACCCTTCTCGCATCATCATCCTAATCGCTGGTTTTGTTGTCTTATTTTATTGCTGCATTTTTCCAAAGCGTTTGCCAGAATCAAGAGCCATGCGATTTTTAGTTTGGCCAGAGAAACAGATATCATTTTGTGCTCTTGCCAATTGTTTGAGCCATTTAAATTTGTTATGCCCATTTTATGTCCTTTTGTTTAAGTTTATGACTGGAAAAGTTTTTAACTTTTTATCTTCAAAACTTTTGCTTTCTTTCGTATACCTAATCAGAGAGTATAAGCAAATCGATTGGAGAACCAAATATAGACGGGTAAGGAATAATTGCCAAATGTTGCATACTGAAAACTTGTCAAAATTTAACGGGTATTCTGAGCGTAAAATAAGTATATTGTAATCTGAAAAATGTAATTAATAAATATAAATTAGAGAATTCATATGTATGTCGATTGTTGCAGTAGGTATTTAAAGCTGACAACTCCACTAATATAGAGCACTAAATAAGTTCTGGAACAGTTTAAAGTCATGCAAAGTAATGTCAATTAGTCTTATTGAAAATGATTAAAGACAAACTAAAGATAACTGTATAATTTTTAATATAAAATTCATTTATTTTTTAATAAAATTAAGTTTTTAAATAAACTTATTTGTTTTCTATACTATTTTATTCTTAAAAGTTGGGATGGGACAGTAAAATCAAATTGGAACTTGTATGTATATTCCCTTTAAACGCTCTGCTGGCCCATAGGAAATATATGTAATAATTAGTGGGGAAATGAGGCAATATTGATATATGTATGTACATACAGCTGTGTTCAAAAATATAGTAGCGCATCGCCATGCAACATTTAGATTCATTTTTCGACATGGTATACATTCAAAATTAAATTTTTGTTTTAAATATTTCAAGGATTAGGATACAAACAAGAGATTAGTTACTAGATTCCTTTTGGTTTTCTTTTATTTTAATAATTTTTTATGACTTTTCGATAATAGACCGAAAAGTGCCTGTTCATAAATATAGTAGTGGTTTACTAAAAATAAAAAAAAAATATCAAAGAAGCTAACTTCGGCTATGCCGAAGTTTATATACCCTTGCAGTATACTTGGCAATAATATTTTTCCTTTTTGAAATTTCTTTCCCTGCAACTCAATTCATCAATACACAAACAAAATATTATTTCTCTTTTTACCACAAGTTTTTCTTCTTCCATCATTTTCTAAGCAAAGCACGGCACGCATACACATACAGTTCATGTAGCGTTGCGTCTGTGTGTGTATGCGTGTGCTCTGTTGATTTGATGATGGCAGTAGTAGGCAGCAAGCAGCGCTGCCGGCAGCGTTTGAACCGATTTATATTGACTGTAACTTGTGTTCTATTTATCGGATCAGATTCAAATTTTGGGATCTGAGATTTTATATCTATTACTATCATATTGGTAAATTTCATGGGGATACTCCAATTTTTGCAAAAATGTTTCTTCTAGAGCTATATGATTTAGTGGTCCGATCCCAAAGATTTTCATACTTTATCTCACCCGGGTAAAAAAAAGCTCCCAAAAAAAAAAAAATTTCATCCCGATAGCTCTTAAGATGGCTGAGTAAAACGCGTACGCACCGACGGACAGACGGACAGACGGACATGGCTATATCGACTTAGCTTCTCATGCTGATCAAGAATATATATACTTTATGGGGTCGGAAACGTCTCCTTCTGTGCGTTACAAACATCTGACCAATTTTATAATACCCTCTGCAAGGGTATAAAAACGATTCATTTGATTCGGGAATGATTTTTTGAGTTCTCCTTACTCAATGCACTCTAGTACTTTGTTGTATAGCCTTTATTTTTAATAACGGTATCGCATCGGCGGGGCATCGAGTCGATGAGGTCCTGACAACGCTTCAGGGGGATTTGCGACCATGCTTGCTTAACTATTTCCCAAAACTCAGCTTTATTTGATGGGTTTGATGTTGCCACAACCTGCTTAACGTCTCCCCATAAGTTCTCGATCGGGTTAAGGTCTGGGGACTGAGATGGCCATAGCATAAAGTGGATGTTTTCCGAAGCAAACCAATCCTTCGCAAGCTTGCTGGTATGGGTTCTTGTTGGAATGTCCATTTTATCGGAATTTCTCAACTAGCATATGGTAGCATTGTATTTTCTAAGATGTCTACATAAACGTGTCTATCCATTATGCCGTTAATCATCACTTTTCTGCAGGCCAGGCCAGATGATCTTTAGCAAACCTGAGACGTCTTTCCACATGTTTTGTAGTCAGTAGAGGTACTTTTCTGGGACTTCTGGCATTATGATTTTCCTCCATTAGGCGACGACGGACTGTGACATCACTGAACGAGAGATTCAATTCTTTTTTGATGTGTTTAGATTGTGCTGACGGCCTAATCTTGCTGAAGCGCACAATGCGTCTATCTTCAAAAGTGGTAGTTTTGCGTTTTCTACCCCGATTTTCTGGCTTTTTTTTATACCCTTGCAGAGGGTATTATAAAATTGGTCAGATGTTTGTAACGCACAGAAGGAGACGTTTCCGACCCCATAAAGTATATATATTCTTGATCAGCATGAGAAGCTAAGTCGATATAGCCATGTCCGTCTGTCCGTCTGTCCGTCTGTCCGTCTGTCCGTCGGTGCGTACGCGTTTTACTCAGCCATCTTAAGAGCTATCGGGATGAAATTTTTTTTGGGACCTTTTTTTTACCCGGGTGAGATAAAGTATGAAAATCTTTGGGATCGGACCACTATATCATATAGCTCTAGAAGAAACATTTTTGCAAAAATTGGAGTATCCCCATGAAATTTACCAATATGATAGTAATAGATATAAAATCTCAGATCCCAAAATTTGAATCTGATCCGATAAATAGAACACAAGTTACAGTCAATATAAATCGGTTCAAACGCTGCCGGCAGCGCTGCTTGCTGCCTACTACTGCCATCATCAAATCAACAGAGCACACGCATACACACACAGACGCAACGCTACATGAACTGTATGTGTATGCGTGCCGTGCTTTGCTTAGAAAATGATGGAAGAAGAAAAACTTGTGGTAAAAAGAGAAATAATATTTTGTTTGTGTATTGATGAATTGAGTTGCAGGGAAAGAAATTTCAAAAAGGAAAAATATTATTGCCAAGTATACTGCAAGGGTATATAAACTTCGGCATAGCCGAAGTTAGCTTCTTTGATATTTGTAGTTAATCGCATTAAATATCATTGTCGTTGAGCATTCAACAATATTTTCAATTTCCCGGTATGATTTGCCTTTTGCTCTTAGACTGACTATCAAATCTCTGTTCTCAGCCGAGCAATTCTTTCGCCTGCCCACTACAATAAAAAATTGTTACAAACTCTATGAAAATTGTTCACCAAAACATTAATTACTACATTAAACTTACTATTGAAGATTTTTTGTTGCACTAAAAAGTTATTTGAATTGATTTGCAACCACTTACACCGGGCACTACTATAAATATGAACAGGCACATTTCGGTCTATTATCGAAAAGTCATAAAAAATTATTAAAATAAAAGAAAACCAAAAGGAATCTAGTAACTTATCTCTTGTTTGTATCCTAATCCTTGAAATATTTTAAAGAAAAATTTAATTTTTAATGTTTACCATGTTGAAAAATGAATATATGTGTTGCAAGGTGATGCGCTACTATATTTTTGAACACAACTGTACATTTCTATGCTCTCTTTTGTTGGAAGGCTCTAAAGGCCCGAGAAATTTTATTTGGTAGCCTCCTGCGCACTGCAGTCTTATTATTTAATTTTATAGAGCTGTCGAATTTAATCAAATATGTTTGATACGTTTTCAGTTTAACCACTAATATAAATATGTATGCATTTGTCGTTCTTTTTTTTCACTTCACTTTAGGCTGATGCATAGATTTTTTTCTAGGCAGAATTTATGAAAAAAGTATGGCGACCAAGAGTCCTCTATATATACTCTAAGTTCTCTTGACATTCCTCTTTGTGGGTGCTTTCTTCTCATTTTTCAAGATAACCCAAGCCTTGACTCTCCTTTCTTAGTTGTCTATCGCCTATGCTTTCAAGCCCCGTCAAAAAGAAAATTAAACCTTCTTAAAAGTGAAGCATAATTCTCGGCGGGACAGTTAAAACTCTACGAACTATCAGCAGTTACAAGCCATACTTATCAATAACCTGTACTAAAACAAAAAAAACCTGTTTCAAAATTTGGCAACTCTTCTTTAGCCAGAAACAGCTAGTTAGCTTCTCTTTTGGCAAAAATGTATTAAAAAAAACTCGAGAAAAGATAAAAAAGCTAACTTCAAATAGCGCCATAGTTCATAGAGCGATGTGTTTCATTTTCTCAAATAACTTTTCTTCTTTTGTTTGTGAAATATTTTTTTTCCAGTAAACTAAAGATTGAACGAGATTGTGATGAAGTCATTATTGATTTAAATTAAATTGAATCTTCTACGAGTCTATTCGCAACTGTGAATGATCTATTGTTGAGCTATTATTATTACTGTTACTAACAGATTAGGAAGAGACGCGTATGTGTATTCTATGTTAACTAACTTAATCTCTGATTAGAAGTTAATTTGTACAGTTGCTCGGATTATAATTACGTTTGGTTTCCTAGATTCAACTGAGAAGGTTCAAAATGACAGCCAAAGGCTTCTAAATTAAGTGCATTTGCATTTAATTTGGCGTGTGGTAATGACAGATGGTAATGCTGATGATACCTTATCTTCCTACAAGAATGATGTCTTAAGAATATAACTCTCTCTCTCTCTCTTCCATTCTTTTTGGAGCTGAGTGGAAACAGAAATTGGTAATAAATGTCACCTTTGATTATCCTTTCTATACCTAACTTATTCGTTTATAAAACTGATTACATTAAAAATAATGTTTTGGTAATCAATAATTTCAACTTTGTGCTAGTTTTCACTAGTACAGACTGCCCAGATTGTCGTTGAATTGAACACGGAAAATTAATCTGGTTCTGTTTTTTGTTTTTGCTTTTTTCCATTTACTTTTTTTGCTGTGCTGTCAATTGCTTTTTTTTTTTTTTTTTTTTTTTTTACATCTTTTTTGTTTTTACCATAATTTATGCAGTTTGTGGATGATTGAATATGTGAAGCTTATATAAATAATTTATGGTTGTAAATGAATATTTATGATTTGTAAAAATGCAATTAATATGATAATAAGTTGTTTAATTAAACTGACATGACCGACAACTTGCCATTAAATATTTTAAGTTAAACTAATTAGTTTTTAGCTAATCAATTTAATTGGACCGAATATGTTTGCTGTCATAAATTGATAAAGCACTCGGAATTCGATTCGATAGTCAAAAGCAAATTTGAAGTGGCACTCATTAACTTGAATAGGCAACGGCAATGGCATGGGCAAACAAACAAAAGAAAAGAACCAAATGAAATCATTACAAAAGGAAGAGTCCTGCAAGACGCACGGACACTCTGCAAAAAAACAAAAAAAATCCTAGGCAGATGGCTGAAAGTGCGCCTACGCTTACGCGTGTACAAAGTCAATAAGCAGCAACATAAGTCAACACTAATGCCAACAAATAATGAAAAGAAATGGTCATGGTCGGGCAGAGCTAACTGCCAACTGGTCCCTATCCTCCCATCTCAGGATCTGCCCCAACCGCTGTCCCAATGGCAAAGACAAAAGGCAGCCACCCGGAAGTGGAAGTAAGTTTCTTTGCCCCCTTCCCCACACATTTCTCTAGTCATTTCTGCTGGAGTGGCATTCGAGGCGCTTAACAACCACGTTTCAAGTAATCCGCGTTCCAAGCACGAGGTCCACATCTATTACTTCGGTTATTCTTGTTTCCTACTTTTTTGTTTTGTTTTTGTTGATTTTTTTTTGGAGATTCGTAACGGAAATTCCCAGCTCTAATTATTGACAGCAACAGGAGACTACGGCATGAAACGGCAGAAACAATTAGGAGACCTCACAGACTCAAAAACTCTGGGCCAGTCTAAAGTTTTAGCTTCACTACAGTGATAACTGACTAAAAAGGTTTTCTAATTTTTTGCATTTTGTGTCACTTTAAAATGGTGAGAGGAAGGAACGAAGAAAGGACGAAGAGTTATACATAAAATTCAAATTTTAATCGATCAGTGACCTCAAAATAACATGACTTAAATCAATTATCAATCGAGGGAGGACTCTTATCCTCTCAAATAAATGGACTGGATGAAGAACTGTTGGGCCAAGTCGATTTTAAATTGCAGAAAAAAAGACCACATTTGATGGTAAAACGTCTTTGCAAAATTATTAACATTTTGGGAATTTTGTATGGTAGATGCAATAAATCACAAACATTTTGAGAATACTGCTTACTACATAAACTTTTAACTAAATTGTTTTCAAATATTAAAAACAAATGCGCTCCACAAAAGGGTTTTTTTTGGACACTTCTTAAAATAATTATGATATAAAAACCGAAGGAGTTATTGGTTTTTTTATTTTTTTTTATTAATTAAAGTTAAATTTGAAAAAAAAAAAAATTTTAACTCGCTACGAGGGCTTTTTAAAAGGTTGAGGTAAGGATAACTCGATTTCTAAATTATGTCTGTGTTTCATTAAATTCGGTTCAGAATTACGGGCTGTATTTTTCCCGAAAATTTTTATAACGTGGATTTGAAAAAATCTCGTGTAAAGCTTAAAGTTGTCCATATCTCCTGAATCATTTCGAATTTACAAAAACCTATTTGGGACAATATTCTTAAAGTATTGAGAGTATAAAGAATAATTTAGCTAAAACAAAATTGAAAATCATACTGACCCAACATTGGTAGATTAGGATCAGTAAATTTAAGATACAATGGTTTTTTGTTGCATAAATTTATTTTGTAAATTAAAACTGCAAAAAAATGTATCTTGATTTTTGCAGATAAATGGTTAAGTTTTGTATATTTATTGAGAAATATATAACCCCAGATTTTTAATTTGCAGATATGAGCTATATATTTAGGTTGAAAACTTTAAAACCTAATGTTAAACATATTAAAAACTTCAAAAGCAAAATTGGCTACCGTAAAAATTAACGTTTCTTTTTTTAAATCTCTGAATAAGTTTCGAAATTCGCCATTTGTGAGTTTTTACTATACTTGCATTGAGTTGTTGTCGCCTTTGTCATTGACATTGCCTTGAGAAATGGGCCTAATTAAACCATTGAGATTTGTTTTTCGTGTGAACAATCGGGGAATGCCACTGTTGGGATGATGAGGAAGGCAATATGGAGTGCCACGCCTTCTAGCTAAGCCCACGCTTGAATAATTTTAATTTGTGGCAAATCATTCGCTTTATTCGTCTTTTTTTCCCCTCTTATTCCCATTCATTTTACTGGTGTTGCTGTTTTGCTTGTTTGATAATTTATGCATGGAATGATGGGGACACAATTCCTTGGAGAGCAATTAGAAAATATTTTCGAAGAACAAAAAAATAAAAATAAATAAAATAGAACCCAACAAAACAAAAAAGAGATGATGGTAAAAAGTTTTTCTTTGAATTAATCACAGGCATTAATTTGAAAGTTGGAGACACCAACAAGGGTTTTAATGACCGAATTAATTCTTGAGATTTAAAATACGCAAAGGGATGAGATCAGATACTATACGAAAAATGCAGAGATCAAAATTCAAAGTAATAAATGTGAAAAATTCTTGCTAACCGCCTTTATCTCTGACACAAATGAGAATTTATTATAAAGTTAAATACTATTACAATTTTTCCAAGAAACAGACAAAACAATCTCACTGAAACAGAGTCAAACAATACACAAAATTAGACAGCCAATTAAATTAAAATGGCTTTCGGGCACTCAGACAAACAGAGCAAGACAAGAGCAGAGTATCGGAAAAGTTGGCCAAGTTGGTGGAAAGGAAATTTCATTATGGCCCAAGTGAGAGAAAAGGGAGAAGCTGCCAAAGTGAAACGGACAGCAAAATAAATAAATATATTTCTCTCTTTTAGCCGAAGGCTTCGATTTTTCTCCTGACAACTTAAGACCTAATAAAATATTTTCGTTTCTTTTTTATTGAAAGGCCACACACACACATCAAAGTCGATAAGGAAAAGTGCCAAGTCCATATTTTCCGCTCAAATGCAAACTAATTTAAAATTCAACACACAAAAAGCAGCGAAAAACAAAAGCTGTCAGTCCCAAACAATCGCTTGTTGCTTTTATTCAAAAAAGCCAAAACGAAACTGTTAAAAATACGAGTGTCGACTACAGGACTTTCCCTTACCTGGATACTACTTTATCTGATTTAAATAGCCTAAAGATAAATTCTTTTTATTCAGTTTTGTTTGTAGTTAAATGCAATTGTATTAAAAAAACAGACCTATCGAACTGTGCATTTTCTAGCAAGCAAATCAAAACAGTTTATACTTATAACATTCTACTCAATTTAGAATTTTATAATAATTCTATAACACATATAGTTTTTATATTTCACCAAATGTTTTGTAATGAAGGTTTTGGGTAATGCCATAATCGATTTAGTAGGATAATTAAAAAAATAGGTCCAGACAGCTTTTACTTACTATTCCTTCGGATGATTCAGGTTGTATATTTTCTATAATTTCTCATGTTAATTTTTTAGACTTTCCATTGAATAAATAAAATAGACATATAGAAATTATCGTCCGATGACCTCGAAGTGAATTAAAGAAGTGGATACAAAAGCTTCCTAAAATAGACTATGCAACAAATGATATTCTCAAACTAAATTTACACAACATTGTCTAAACATTATATAATTAGAAATTAAAATATTTAAAAAACGAAAATACGGAGGTTTTGATATAATCCTTTAACGAATAAGTTCTGGATACATTCAAGAAACATTCATGCCAATGAAAGCCATATTATTTTTTTGCTAAAGTTTATATATTTTTTCCTAAATTAAGTGTCTTTACAAAGAATACAAAATTGTTGGCGAAATGTATATTTTTTATTGACTAATTGAACTTTTCTTCAGTCTACATTTCAAAATTTCTAACATACCTCTTGTAGAAAGGGTATAAGAAGAATCCGCAACAACAACGGAAAACATGAACAATTGGGTAAAAGTTTTGGACTGACTAGACCAGAAAAGTGCGTGTTTTAAAGCTGCCTACAAAAACTTTTCCTGTTTTAGTGATGTATGAGTACGTTAAGATATTTGCAGTCCTGGCAAAAAGTCCATGAAATATGCATGCTAACGTCAACAACAGCAACAGAAACAGCAATGGCAACAGTTACAGCAACGGCCAGTCAAAGTTGGTTTAAACTCAAGTTTTCCCTGCTTATTAAATGAAAAGGTAGCCAAGATAGGTCCAGGCACTTTACGCCCCTTAAAATGGCCGATACGTGTGCTGGGCATTGAGCAGGCTTTGGCTCAAACAGATTGGCCCAATAGCATACATTGCCTCACAGCCTCAAATTGAAGAAAAAAAAAAGAATACCAAAAAACAAAAAAAAAATGGAAAAAGGAAAGGAAAGGATTCTTATATCTGCTTTTGTGCTTTTGGGTATTTTTTTTTTTGTATTTGGTTCATAGTCCCAAATTGGAAAAATATGTGAGAGTGAAATACATGTATGAAAAGAATTCCACAATTGAAAAATTTATTTGCTTTCATAAATGAAATTGAAAAGGATATTTCAGGGTTTGAGTTGAGTTCTGGTATTTTTATTCTTTGTTTCCTTTTCTGCTACCGCAGAGGACATTGGCATCTAATTGGAAACAGAATGAAATGCTGATGAAAGTGCTATTATTGACGATAATGGTGATGGGAATGAAGAGGTGGTTAGAGGTAATAAAAATTGACTTTTCAATCTTAGTTTAAAACCAAAGAAAAAACATTGCCAAAAATTACAGCTCATCAATAGTGAAATAACTTTAATTTATAAAACATTTTATTAAATAATGATCCACTAAACAGAAACTGATAATAATCTCTTTTACCCTTGTAGTCAGATGCTGGTAATCTATATTATTATCTGTATATTATCATGAATAAATCGAACACCGGCAGCCCGCAATCTACTTGGTAACTTTGAGTGGCCTCATTCACCCCCAAACGACTTTGAGAGTAAGAATAAACAGGATTGGTTCACAAAAAAAAAATATAAAAATTCAAATCAATAAATTTTGGTTTTTCGCATATTTCAAGGCCAAAGAGCTCTTGGTATATTTCAGGTTGTGTCCAGTTGACAAGGTCTTATGCAAAAAGCCACAATAGAATTAGCAACAGCAACAAAAACATCACTGCAGAAGTGAACCGTCATCTTTTCACTTTTATTCTGAAAATTTCTCAAGTGGTTTTCTGTTATGCCAACAGAAACACACAAAATCAAAGACAAAAAGTTTTGCTTTTTCCTTACTCCCATCATTATTGTTTTTATTTTTTTTCCTTTTTCATTTTTACTTTGTGGATTTTTCTTTGGCTGGGAAAAACCGCGCTCTAAAACTTGTGCCCAACTTTTGTGGCATTAACGGAAGCCAAAAGTGAAATGACAACAGCAATCGACGCGCATAAAGTTCAAAAAGTTATGTTGTTATATTATATAGAAACAGTGCTGATATCGGTTCCAGGAATTCTCAGCGTCAGCGTGGGACTGGAGGCGGCCTGGAGACGACGAGGCTCATTACGCACAAAGTTTTATGTTTCGTATATTTTCCACTTTTCTTTTTTTGTTTAAGAAAATTGATGTCGAGCGCTGACTGCGGTTGGCTTAAAGTCTTTTTCACTTGGCCCTCGACTGATAAAAGAACAGAACTTGAGACACAACTTCTTGCGGGCTGAGTGACAATGAAATGGGATACTAGATTGTATAGCAATGCCTGTGAAATGTAAGTGGGCTTTGCAGCCAGGTGGCTCTATTCAAATTTAATATAATATCTTGATTTTATGGCAGAGAATTTTTTTCTTTTTTTTTGTATGCAAAATAATTCTACTCTCATTTTGAAATTGAAATTAAAATGGAGCTAAAGTGAATAAACAATAAGGTAACTAAAGGTAACGGTTATGATAACACTTTATATATGCGTTGTTTAACTTTAAGTTAGCTTTATTTATTATGATTTTAATTTACGATCGGTTGTATCTGCTTTAGCTTTTTTGTATTCAATCAATGTTTCCCTTGGTTCAAGCAACTTTTACAACATTAAAAACTGTAACCTAACTAATTACCCGTCTACATTTTCCATAAATATGCCGAAATATTTTAAGAATTTGAATAAAAAACTCTATTGATGCAGATACTTAAATAAAATCTTCTGATATTTTTATAAATTACTCTTCATAATAGTTTTGGGATATACTTAGTTGATTATTCGATTTGAATACTCGATTTAAATTTAAATTCATTTTAAGACAATATGTGTTTTCTCTCTTTGTTTTGGAAAATCTACATTAGAATAGGATAATTAATTATATTTACATTTTCCGTTTATTTGGCATTGCATTTCATTCCATTGAACATGCTTGTTGTTGTGTCTCATTATACAAGTGAAAATCTAGATTAGATTTTTGCTCTATTGTCATGGTATTGTCAACAAGCAAACGAAATTCAATACAAATATAAATATATGCTGATGAGGGGGAGTTAGTGTGTGTGTGTGTGTGTGTGTGTGTCTGTCATACCCATATGGTACAAAGCCCAGAGTTGATTGATCCAATTCGAAGGCAACAGCCAGCTGGTGACACCTCTAACCTCCTTATCTCCATTGAAAGGACCTTTTCGCGCATTTTGTCTAAAATGTCAAATACAAATATTTGCCTGGTTTCATTTTCGGGTGGTCTATTTAATAAACATTGTTCTTTATTTAAACCGCAGTTGGGCGTAATAGTGGGTGTGTCACATTTGCTTATTTACAAAGACAAACTGTCAGGCAAATACCCCCGACACCACACACACACATACACACACACGGAGTTCGTTGTGTTGTTTATTGAACTCTGACTGAAACTGATGTTTGCACTTTTGGTTTGCTCCTATTAATTACATTGTCAATAGACTTGGGCTAAATGTGTGGGGGTGCATTTGTCTTTGTATTTATAAGTATGTGTATTTATCCAGTTAATGAACTCTAAATTTGACAATTGATAGGGGTCACCAAAGTAACATCAATTTATGCTTAGAACAAAACATTAATTTTAATTTATTAAGGTCTAATGTTTATAAATTCGTGTAGTTGCAACTTTAAAGGAATATTTTATTGGGTTAATGTGTACTTAGGTGCGGCGTGGCACTTAAATATTCCCACAATAATATATAAATTAATATGCTATGCTCGAGCCAATCGAGCGTATACGTAATCCAGACATAAAGGCACACAAAAAGCGAACAAACACGCTTACAAATCCTTCAAAAAGCCAACTTAAGCTGACACAGAGAGATAGAGAGTGGGCGAAGTAGAGAGGGGAGAAGAGATTCAAGTACTTACATTAACATATCATTGGCGTATTGGGACTTTACACACAAACACATACATGCACATTTATTTATCCTTTGGCATATAAATAACTTTGTCTCTCACACGTGTACAAATTGAAAACCAATGCTCCAACTTAATGCCGGAAAAGCCTTGTTGGAAAAACCATTGTAAGCCCAACATGTATGAAAACTGTATAATGGCGAATTAAATCGCATAATGAATAAACATGAACATGATGATTGGACACAAAGTTCTGAAATTTTAAAAATTTCGTAAATCAAAAACTTCTTGTGACGGAACATGAATTAAGAAGTTTATGTTAATTGTTAATTATTAAATAAAAGGCTTTAAGAAAAAAAAAGACTAATACATAATAATAATGGTAGGTTGGAGAAACCTTTTTATCAAAATATCAATCTTTTATAATCTAAAAAATAGAATAAAGGAAATTATATAAGTTTTAAAATTTTTCAATCTACTTAGTTAATAATCTATATATTAAGAGGTATCCTTAATTTCTTTTTTTGTATACTTATGAATAAAACATGGTTAAGAAAATCATTTTAATCTATTTCGATATAAGTACCCTATGGCTATAAATAATTTCACTTTTATTTTTTTTTTACTTTTTTTTTTTTAATTTTTTATATCAATTACAATAAATTAATAAATTACAATAATTTAAAAATTTTTAAACTCTCATAAGGCTTTGTTGTATTTTTCAGCTCAGTTTCAGAATTTTCAGAATGTTAATATAATTACATAATTAAAAATTTTCTGCCTCAAAAGATAAAATATTTGAAAGTAAAACTCAATAAAGCGTTTGAATTTTTTAAAATGCCACTTTTTCAATGTCGGATAATCTTCTTTAGTGCACTTATCGCATATTATATTTTATTTCAAATGTTCTGTTCAATTTGAGAACATTTCTTTGCGATTTGGATTTTTGGAATGCTCTCGAACATAAATGTTGCAGTATTTTCTGCAGCAAATTATCTGCGCTAAAACAGTCATCATAACCATTTGGGCATCTGAATCAGTGGGAGAGTGTGCGAATAGATAGTGGATAGGGGGTAGCGAAAGAAAAGCATATTTGCTGTGGATAGTTAAATTCGTTAGCCCACATTATAGAGAGTTTATGAACTCTGAATGACCGCTAAGCTGTAACCCGTAACCCGTGGACCGTAACCCTCTGTTGCCCTTAACTTGCCATTGCCCTCGAACTTTGTGAAACAGTGCAAATGGCATAAAGCTTAATGAACATTAACATTGCGTATACGCAGAGTATACGACCGTAGAGAGTGACCGAAAATGGATTTCGGGCATTAAAAATCAGTTTTTGATGGCCCGAAAAATGCGAAAACATAATGGGGAATCGATAAAAAGCACGACAAAGCTAGTTTCTCTGCCACTGTCTGTGTGTTTATATGTGTTTGTGTTTGTGTATGTGTGCGTATGTGGCATGCGGCCAGACTTTGCTCATATATGTGGTTGTGCGCCGAGTGTTTGTGGTTAAATGCCTGTGGATTTGCTATATAACTAGCAAGCGTCCATTTGTCCCCTCTTATCACTTCTCACTGCCGCACTCCCCCAAATAATTCTCTCTACATTTCATGTAATTGATGGCATTTTGAATGGCAATTGAATAGCAGACTATCCATAGTAAACACAGAACAATGATCAGCTTCATTTCCAATTGGTTCCCTCTCACAATTCAAAGCATTTTGGTCGCTGTCAAATCAGGTGAAACAGGTCCCTAGGCTCAAAGACTCCCAGAATTCTGCGGTTAAATGAGTTATCGTTTTAATTGCCTTTGATTTAGTTTTGCAGATGTACTGGTTTTATAGTTATTCGAGATGAAATTTATAGTTTGGCGTTAATTGTATGTGCTAATAATTTTCAAGAGTGACAAGAACAACACATGGGAGGGAAAAATTGTAGAGAGAAGCTTGTCAGTTTTGCTGGTAAAGCTTTGATGATATTGTATTATTAATAATTAAAGGGTAAATCACTCTGCAATCAAATTATTCCATTCTATCTTAAAGCTTTCACGATTTAAACAAGTCTTTTTGCATTATAGCAATAAGTAACTAGCAACAAATTAAGTAGAGTAAAATATTTTTATGTTTTCTGTTTAGATGCTTGAGGACCTTTTGGAAGTTTAAGACAAACCTTGCATTTACATTATTTCAAAGGTAGCACAATAAGATTTTAAAAACATTTAGTTTGCTTTATTTGGTAAATTATGTATATTATTTCTTTCACAAATACCTGGGTCTTAGAGGGTTAAAGTTCCTTTTTTTTTGTCAGAGTTTTACAGCTTAGGATATTTTCCCAACTGATGCATCGATGGAATTGCCTTTTATAGTAATGAGACATACATTTCTTGGTTCAATATCTATTTATTGGTACAAATAAGTTTTTATTAGTAGCTTTAATTTTTAGTGTTCAGATATTATTGGTAAATTTAATCAATGAATTCGATAGCTTTCTCTTCAAATATTGTGGTTTACGTATTAATATAATTTTTTAGAACAAATATTCAGCTAGCGGCTTAAGTATATCTGTTCCTTCTAATTTTTTTTTGTTTATAACTATAAAGTAATTGATATTTTCAAGTGAATTTCGTACTTATATTTTAAATTAACTCGCTTAGTAAGTCAGTTTTAAAAAACACGCCACTTTCATTATTCATTTTACGCGATGATTTACATAACATATTATTATACATATTATTTTTTGATAGCTTTTAAAACAATATTGCTGATAAATGAGTTATCAATACAATAAATTAAGTCATTAATAATTGATTACTTTATTTAATGAAGGTTTATATTTTATTAAGGCATAATTTCCATTAATAAATTATGGCTAAGATTTTTGATGTCAAGTATGTTTCGTAAATTGATAGAAGCTCAGAAATAAATGTAAAATTCCCAAAGAAACTAATATTCTGGCTATATTTCTTAATTAGAGATTACTAAATATATATTTAGATAAAATGAATATACACAACTTAGTAAAGTTTAAAAATGATGGGAAGCGAATTTAATTAGCAATTGAATCCCTTTTACATGTAGCATTATTTGTAGTTCAATATTAGAAATACCATAGTATTTACATAAGGCATTAAAAAAAAATCGAATATAAAGTAATTAAAATAAATCGTTTCGGAAAAGAGATGGAGCAAAAATCTTCCGTTTTTTATGTGAAGTGGCCTGACCGTGCATTGAATAATGTCAAAGTTTATCTAATGAGGCGTGAAAAGGCAATCGCCTGTCAGATTGTCTCGGCTCATGTGTCTGTTTGTCATAATTATCACAACGGCAACAAGATGAGGCAACAGTCAACAGACGCATTTGGGCCGTGCTCATACATCGTTTAATATGCTTTAAATTTCATTTTTATTATCACAAATGTAGCTGGTTGTTATTTTTTTATTTTCGTTTTTTTTGTTTTTTTTTCGGTTAATGTTGGAGCTACGAGGAGCTGAACAGAGTTGGCCAACTGTTGGTGGAAAAGTTATCACCAACAAGCAGACGAAGTCGAAACTTTTCTCATGTGCGTATGAATATGGGATTTTATGGCCCTTTTCCTGTTGTACCCATCTCTGTGTTTTTCCTCCGATTCGGTCCCTCTCGATGTCATCTGTTTGTTGTCTCCTTTGGTTAATTTACATTTTCTTGGTAATTAAAATGTGTCTGCCTCTTTGCCCATTTTCTCTCCCGCAGCACTAATCAGGCAAGGGAAAACTCGTTTACATAATTATGTGTGGCAATTTACGTGTGCGTCTAAAGATTTCCACCACACGCGTTTAGAGATGAACAAATATTATGCCGCGAAGGAGGAGTTGTGGTAGTGTGGTTAAGATAGCAACTTTGTGGCATAAATAAATTTATTAGTATTTCTTTTGTGATTTTCCTTTTCCGCAGCAGCAACAATTGAATGCTTGTCCATTAGCATAATGTGTAAATGAATTAATATTTAATTCAAGTTGAAGCAAATTCTCAGAAAACATAAACAAAGAATATTGCCCTGATATAACAGAGGTTTAAAATATCAACCTTTGTGTTAGTCGTCTCCTAACTCTATATAAATCCTGTGTATTCTGACTTCCTGTCTAGGGCTTTCAATAAATATTACTTTTTTGAAAATTCTTGTTTTATGTACAGTTGCAGCTGAAATTTTCTTTCGTTCTTCTATTTTTCTATTCATCGCTTAAACTGTTCATAAATAAAATTGGCACTGCATGGCAAAAGCGTAATGCATTTACCTCCCCATCCGGATTGGTTTAACAATTTGCATTTTTTTTTTTCACCCACATAAAGTGAACTCTGAACATGATGCAAACTAACCAACCGCTAAATAATTCAATTTAATTAACATCTAGCAAAGTAAGCAACATTTACACAATTAAATAATTTAAAACTCAAACCGTTTAAGTCGTTAAATCAATTCGTTTGGCGAAAAAAACTGCATAAAAGAGCTACAACAAAATTCTAAAGAATTTTTATCGGGCGAGAAAAATTGTAAAAATATGCAAAGTATGCTGAACTGGAGAATGGAAATTAAGTGCATAAAAAAGAGACGAGTTTAGTAGCTGAAAAAAGTAACTCAGTAACTCAAATAGTTAACTTCAAGACAGTAAGGAGTTTTTATAAATATTTGAACTAGAGTGTCGATGTTCTTGCCTTCGAAAGAACTTGTTTGAAAATTTTAATGACAAATTTAAACAAAATTGATATTAATCTATATTGTTGAGGGATTACCCACTTTAAAGTTGATTCTTGGTCAATAAAAACAAAACAAAATACCAAGTCGTGTCGAAATCTTAAACTGTTGTACCAAACTCATTCTAAACAAAACGGATTAATATGTAACATTTCTTTCAAAATAATAATCTATAGATAGTCGATATAAAGATATATAATGGAAATGTTATATCATTATTATTTAGTTAAGCACCGCTGTTTCATTACTTTTTTTGTATTATGTCATCAGTTTGATATCAATCAATTACATTCAATTGCACCTAAATTATATGATAATACATATTGAATCAGTTACAAACTGGTAAAAGCTTTAAGTCGGTAATTTGCTAGAACATAATCTGTTCAGGAAAGAATTGTTGGCTTTATCGATTACTTTCCTTTCATTGTAATTGTAATTTCGGTCTGCGGTTTGAAAAAATAATCGTTCACTGATTACTTGAATTCATTCTTAATTGGCTCTTAAACAATTTAAGTGTACGACATTAACCAATCAAATCGAATGCCTGGCCCCAAAAGCATACAAATTTTTGGTGTCTAATGTCAAAAATGTGTTTCCAGCAGCTGCCAGAACATCCTGTGAAAGTTTGGTATAAATATAACAATAACCATTTTCGGCACTCATACAAAAAGAGGGAAAGGAATGAGTAAGGAAGAAGGGAACAAAGACACTCTGTGCTTGTGTGTGTGTGTGTGTGTGTGTTTGTTGTGTGCATGACAAAGCATAGATAATGTATACGCAGTGTTGTACTGGGGCCAAAGGGCCAAGAGCAGAGCTCTACCACTGCCAGCATGTCAATCAACATGTGCACTTTAGTCCAAGGGACCCGAAATGTCCCTTTCGTTCTCAATGCTGTCTTTTGTTTTTGCACTCCACGAGCTTTTCGTACATTTGGCTCTGCTGAGCGAGGTGTGTATTAAGAGTTGAAGTTGCAATTTAAATTTTTGCCGTTTTAAACCTTACTCCCTCTCTCTCACAATATTCATTTCCATTGACAAAAAATAAAAATCAATTGATAACAGGTGACGTTGGCACAGGAAACTGCCCCCTCGTCTCCCATCGGCTCTACTGCCGCTTGCCACTTGCCACCTTCCACCTGCCCAAAAATCAACAGCAACATCAGCAGAGAGTATAAAAATCGTTATAAAAACACATAAACATTTTTTTTTAAATTTCTCCTCGATATGTCCCTAACACTGAGAGAGTGTGTGTGTGTGTTTGGTGTGTATGTGAGCCTGAAGGCGTCACTTGTGTGTGTTTATATTAAGCTAAAAGGGCCATTAGCTATAAAAATACTTAAAATGGAAATGCTGAGCGCAATGCTACACAGTGTATATATGTTAAAGAAAAAAAAAAAAAGAAAAAAAAAACACAAAAATGAATTCTCGAAATGAAAACGACAAAAAGTCTCAGCGGAAAAGAACTCCAGAAACTGTCGCCAAGTTGTCAACAACAGCAGGGGCCAGGAGTTGCCAGGTGAGAATAAGCCAACGGTGAATATATTTATGTACGTATACGTAATATTTATTATGGAACAGCTTTTTAGCGCTTATGATGAAATCTAAGTAATTGATAGTTGTCTCACATTTAAATTTAAATTAACAAGTTTACAAACAAAAAACGGCCAACTCAAAGTTTCGTAAGGCTGGTCGAAATAACAAAAATGGCCAAATTATAAATAAAATTGAAAAGCTTAGCCCGCCATTGTGCCAAATATTTACATTTTAGCCTGACTTATATCTGTTCATATGTATCTGCATTTCATACTGTATAAGTAGACAATAAATTTTGCCTTTATAGTAGTTTTCCTTTGTACTTGTTAAAATGAATGTAACAAAATTTATTATTTTAAAACAGAAAATATACTAGCCATTATACCGGAATTTTTGTTTTTTGTCAAAATCAAAACTGTGTGATTTAACTTCGATATTTTTTGACATTTTGTAAGAATATTTGTAATTTTTTTTTTAGCACAGAATTTGTTATTTGCGTCTAAGTCTTGAACCTTTTTTCATTTATATGCTTTTAAAAACAAAAAGTTTAAAGTCATCATTAGTTTTCTTAAAATAATCCAGATGTCTAGGACTATCAACTAACATTTTAGGAAAGAGGCAAATGCATTTTATATATAAAAGTTGGGAAAAGTTATCTATTGAAAATACCTGACACTTAATATCCCCACCAAGGTGGCCACCATTAAGCTTTCCGTTAGCCACATCAATTTTAGTTTGCTAGCCAACTTTACCTTAACCCAAATTGGCGGGTAATCAAGCATCTTCCTTTTTTGGAAAAGTTTTTTTTTTTTGGATCTTTCTGCATTTACCACTTCATGTCAAAGGCAATTTACTTTATTTAAGTTGGTTCTCTATGTGGGATTATCATTTCGAAAGAATAACTGCAGGCAATCCATTTCAGGCCAAATGATTCGCCTTCGCTTATTATGCCACAGGGAGTCTCCAAGTCCATGGAGGAGACTTCCACACCCACCCTACTCGAAACTCAATACATAGTTACTTACTTACATACATACATAAATGCATGACTGAAATGCCTGGGAAACTAATTTGAATATTAAATACATTTATGCAAATGTAACGCCTCGCACTCGGATCCGCCGCCACCGCCAAAATCGCTCAATTGCCTTCAATTGTGCCCATTTAACGCCAAGAGAGACCGAGCCAGAGACGAAGATAGAGATGGAGATGGAGACCATTCATATCCCAGAGGCAACTCAACCAATCTAACCAGCCAATGCTGAACGTCCAAAAGGACTTCCAACACCAACTAGAATTATTCGACTACTACTGTTTGTCTGTCCGTCTGTTTGTCTATCTACTTTCTACTACAGCTGCTGGCAAAAATGCTAAAGCGTTTTCAATTAAACTTTTCACATTGCGTTTAATAACGTTAAATAGTTTTAAAGCCGGCGAAAATTGTGATGGCAATTTTAACCATTTTACTGTTGATGTAGGTTCCGTTCCGTCAAGTTTCCCTCAACGCATTGTTGCCATTGTTGTTGTCGTGGCTTACCTTGCCCTTGCCCAGTTTGAATTGCAATTGAACGATTCGAGCTTTACAGCTTCAAACATCCGAGAGCCAAAAGATTTGAGGTGAGCATGCGCATTGAATACATCTAGAGAATATTGCTTAAATCGAACCACTGTTAAGTACACTGGGCAGACAACTAAAAAGAATTAATAAAAGCCAAAAAATACTTGAAGCATTTACTTTCAATATGTTTCTTTGCATTTATATGAGTAGTTACGAAATTCAACACAATTAATTGAATAATTTTAGCTATTATTTAATTTTTTTTCTTGTAAATGTAGACTTCTACAAGTTGTCCAGATAACACACCCAAACATCAATTTATTTATAAATTTTTTTAAAACTATAGTTTTTAAATATTTTTGTCTAACGTTAAAAAAGTTAGTTTTCTTGATTGGTAGATTTCCACTTCTACATATTAGGATTAATTTTGGCATCACCGTAGGAGCCAGCCTCTAAAGAATCAGTAACGAGATAGGACGGAAGGAAGTCAGGATCAAGACAAAAAATCAAGAAAAAACTAGTTTGGTTGTCGTAAAAAATTAAAGATATCCAATTTTTTCATGATTTATTGAGCTAATTCTTGTTCTAATCTACTCACTAAAAATATTCTACTGACTGTAATATTTTTTAACATCTGACTATAAATTTGAATAAAACTTATTATTTATTTATAGTGTGATTAGGCAGTGATTTTGAATTACAGCCAATCTTCTTACTGCTACTAGGCTTTAAGCTAAAGAATATAATATATTCTCATAATTCCATATCCAAAATAAATACCCACTAAATATCCCTACTTATTTGCATTTAAATATTTTATATTTTTTTTTACATATTTACATGAATCGCTTTTGATAAAATCTGGTAAATAAATTAATAACCTCTCATAATTTACCTAAGATGATAATTTGATGAATTTTTCTATAATCTTTCTTGGGTTTCTAAAATTCTTGCATCAATCATTTCAAATCACAAGATTCAATAGGTCATATCATGCGATTTCGAGGTGAACTTTCAAATTGCTTAAAAACAAATTATAGACAGTAAATGTTTGTTTTTTGTTCTTAGAACGGAAAAAAATGCTTACTGTTTCTTACATGAAATGATGTCAGAAATGCAAAATTATATTCGCAAATTTCAAGATAACATCTCAAGACAAATTTAAATACTTACTTATATGGGTAATATTTTGTATAGTTCACTCATACTCCATTTCTTTTTATCCTTGGAATTGAATAAAGCAAAAGCTTTGTATATGATTGACAGTAAGCAATATTAAATGATGTTTAGTTTAAAATGCAAAAATGACAAAACAATATTTGGATATTTTCAAGATATATTTTATACTTTTTCATCTCTCTGGGAACCAGCCAACTTACAATCGGAGTCCTCTTTTCTGTTTAAATATTCAGACAGTATACTTCTGTATTCATCACATACATATTTTTTGTTCATCCTTCGAATTGTGCATTAAAAATGTAATAAAGTTTTGCTTCCTCTTCCAGTTTTCATCTCCTGCTTGAATGACAGAGACACAAATATTTGAGCGGAAATTAAATACATAGTTTCTTGCAATTCTTGTATTGAATTAAATTCTAATTTAAAGCAAATTATGTGTGTGTATACAAAGACACTGACTTGGCCTGAGAAGGTGCACACTTGTTGGGATGGCTTTGCCCTGTAATTAACGCACAAAATATTCAATCAATTTAGCAATTTATCCATAATTCAATGCATTAATTGATGATGAGGTAAGCACAAACCCTCAATCCCCTTCTACTTTCCATTCTCCATGCCCATTCCATATGATGTCTCAGCAATAATTGGGATAATCAGAATTAAACACAAAGCGATTCACAAATTGCCATTACCGGCCATGTTTGCAGGCGTCCTCATCATCCTCGTAGTCAAAGAGACTATGAAAAGTCTCATCCAATCATTAAAAGAGCAAACAAACTTAATACCTAAGACTAATGCCTTAGTAAAGAGTCAATAGCAAGAAGCAAGCACTAGATGATAGCACAGTCAAGAAGTGGCCATAGCCTTACTGGCCAACTACTACTACTAACAAGATAGTGACTATGTCGTTTTCCCTCTACATCTATGTGCACACATTTATACTTATATATAGAGTATATCTAGGGGTTAGTGTATATATAAGGCGACCCAGGACTTGTGTGCAATTTATAAAACCATTAAAAATGACAGAAATTGCATTTACAGGAGACTCACACACAGATTCTCATGGCAAGAGTGCACGTGGAGGTGGATATTCCCTGGACATGAACTTGGGCAATGCTCAAGGCATGCGACTTGGCGCGTGTCCTCCTCCTTGGAGAGAACACTGTGTGTGCTTATGTGGGTGTGTATGTATTTGTTCATATATCTAAGTCTGTATCTGTGTCTGTGTATCCTGCCTTGTTATCCTGGGCATTAAATTGTTTGTACATGCAGTAGACAACACAAAGGCGGAGGTTGTAAGTCAGCCTATTTGCCTGATAACAATAACAAAAGACTTAAAACATGCTCCATATTGGAGAGCACCTTGTTTCATCCATGTGGAATGGGTGGAGTCATAAGATGAAGTTCATGTTTTCCAGATTCCAGCCATCAAGTGGATTTATTAATACAAAACAGTCATGTTAATACCGACAAGGAAGCATTTTCAACAATTAATTTTAATCTAGTTACTTATTGTTAATCAAGTACTGAAACAATTTTTTTGAATAAAAAAATTATTACAGACTGTTCTGATTTAAGATAGATTACCATTTTTGTACGATTTCTATTAAATACACAGTAACGAATTGCATGGTAGCTTTATTTTTATCAATAGTAAAGATTTTTGTGTGGTCTAATCAAATCTGTATCTAAGTTTTAGGCAAAGTGACTGTGAAAAGCGGTCATGCCCCTATAAAAGTTAGTTACGTTGTAATCGAAATATGTAGGGGACTAGAATTGACAGTTTGGACTGACTAAGCTCTACGTAAGCACTTTAGTAATCTCCAAAATTTTGGGTTAGTACATACATAAACATTTGTGTATAATTACAATTTAAAGATATCCCCTGCATTTGGTTGTTAAACTATCTTATACTACAATTCCTACAACTCTCATAAACTAGATGCAAGGTTCCTTAAAAAAAAAATAAATTTTTTGGTCAAATATTAATCACTTTATATTTTTCCCTTACTGATTAACTTAGAATTGATTGACTTTTGATATTCATTCATTTTTAAAACCTTGCAAAAAGGGTATATTAATTTCGATCAGAAAGGTGTAATGCATAAAAGGAGATATGTCCGTTAATCAGTCTGTGTATCTGGATCTGCTGCTGTCATTAAAATTATTATGTGTCAGAATTATTATACATATGAATGACTGTGTCAAATTTCATAGAAATCGGTTGACTATATCATATAACTCTCATATGAACGATCGGTTTTAAATATTGGTCAGCAAAACTTTTTTGCCTCTAATTACGCATATAATATTCTAAAATTCTGGCAGATATATCACATATGTATATGTACAGTGGCGGCAAAAAATTTGAGACATTTTTTTTTACCTTAAATTCTGATTTCATTCAATTGTTATTTAATGTTAGTGAAAAGTTTTGATATGTTAATTTATATCGTTCAATTGGTCATTCTATTGAGATGATATTCTGTAAATTTCGTGGGCGTATATCTAACTGTTTTTTTTTTCATTAATTTTGATAAAAAGCCCCAAAATTCTGACCCGGCAAAAAAAAGACACATTTTCAAAACTTCTAAAATTGATTGTATGCCTTTGGAAAAAGATTTAGGTCTAGTAAAAGTAAGATAAACTGCATACCACAGGGTCCAATTTGGAGCCAATTGAAAAACTCAATTTTTTTTTATGGTCTTCCTGCGTTTTTTCTGTAAGTGTATAGAAATTTCGGCACGACCAAAGTTAACCCGGCCTCTGGTTTTAAAAGGTTTTTTTTTGTGATTTTCCTCTAAATTGAATCTGCTTTATTGGCATAACAATGAAAGAATCAACAATAACTACAGTTAGATCCGATCAACCAATCTGACCTTCAATGTTTTTTTTTAAGCTTTTTCGACAAGTAACAAGTAAAAGCACAAACAATTTAATAAAAGCTCTCAAACAATTCTCAATCGGAAAATATAAGAAATTCGTTATTTTAAATACTTGAAATTCTCATGACAACAATTTATCAGTTCCAGTACTTTTTATATATTTTTAATCTGATAAATCGGTAAATTTAAACTTAAGCGGAATATTTGGAACATTGATAAGTGAAGCGCGAAATGCATTCTCGATGGGATGATTGAATTCGACCTTAAAATTCCGGATCAAACGAGCCAGACCCAACTCCAGTTCCATGTCGACAATACGTTTGCCCACGCACATGCGCGGCCCAAAGCCAAAGGGCAAGAACGCAAATGGATATGTTAATTTCAGAGAGTTAGCTGCATCTCCATCGACAGGACGGAGCCAACGTTCAGGTAGAAACTCTGATGCTCGTGGGAAATATTGATTACTTGTGAAATGCGATAAAGAAATCATGGTAACCACAACATCAGCTGGCACTCTATAACCACTGAGTACACAGTCCTTTGCCGTACTTCTCAGATTGCCAATAATCAACGGATAAACACGTTGTGATTCCTTGATGCAGGCACGCAAATATGGCACATTCTTCATGGAGGCCTCTGTGAATTCGGAATCCTTTTGGGGCAGCACTTGTCTGAGCTCTTCGCGCAGTTTTTCTTGGACCTCTGGGTTTATCGCCAAGGTCAATAAGGCTGCTGTGAATGTGCTTGAAGTCTGTAAAATGAGATCGATATCAATGAATTGATTTAGGAATATAGTTTGAAACACTTACGGTATCCACACCGGCCATTAACATATCCATGGCCATGACTGTGGCTACTTTCTTATCGATTTTCAGCAATTTTTCCAAAACACTTTGCTCACTCTCCGACTTAACAACACCCTGCTTAGTTTCCTCTTCCAAACGTTTGACAGCCTCATCTACAAATTTCAATGTTGTATGTTGAATGTTATCCAATGCTTTCATCAATCTCTTCAGTTTGGGTGTATTTATATAACGCCAGAGGGAGGGTTTCAACTCAAAATCAGCCGATAAGTCAAAAAAATCATCTAGACTTCTAAAGAGAAGCATTGCTTGCTCTTCGTTTCCCGATTTCCTTAGCAATCCAAGTTGTTTATCCAAGGCCACAACGGATACTGACTCCAGGGTCCATCGGTTAATATAATCCAAGAAATCATCTGGAGCCTCCAAATTTTTGGGATCACGTATGTCCCTAATACTAGAAAACGCAAATGATTAAATGGTGAAAATTCTATATGTAACACATTTTAGCTTACCACTCCACAAAGTCTTGGTTTACAAGTGACATTTTTTTGTAGTATAGCCTAACATTTTTTGGTTGCATTAACACCGGATTCACAATTGATCGAAAATCGCCCCATTTCTTACCCTGCGTTGGTAGAAGCCCTTCGACGCCCTCGAAAAAGTCCTTGCTATAATGTTCCCTATGATAAAGAAGCGTCGCATTGCCTGCACGAATAGGCCAGATGCCCTCGTTTCGAAAGACAACCTCAAAATCTTTCGGATTGTGGGTGGTTAGTGTTGCTGGTCTTCCGAACATCGCTGGCATTAAAAATATATCTCCGTAATCTTCACGCATGGCCATTATCATTTGTACAACGTCTTTGTTTTTGTATTTGCCACCGGGTAACATCAATTTCCGAATCATATCAACCACACTGATTCTTGGAATTTCTTCGAACGGACGTGCCTGCTGCCATTCATTATCATTCCGGGCTGGGTCTGTTGCTGCATTAGTTTGCCAACGCTGAAATTATGTTGAGTTAAATAGGTTTTGGAACATAACATCAATTGGCCATAACTTTAACCTACAAATGACTGGCAGGAGAATGCAGGTGCTGCTGCCTTCGATGTTTGCAAAACGGAGAGAATACGGCTTGTTTTGAACATTTTTGTCACAGTTCCAAAGCTAGACTGGTCGGCAATTGTTATTAATCTATTAATTTAACATACAAAAGCTGTGCAAAAGCTTGACAAACATGTTGTTTTAACACATACACAAACATTTGTTTATAAAAAAAGTATCCCCTGCGTTTGGTTTCTTTATTATCTTATCATGGGTCTGTATTACCTGCACCAAATTTTGATAAAATAATACAACAACTATAAGCAGTATGATGTAAATTTTCTTAAATATTGGGAAATATTTGGTAAAATTGAGATCACTTAAAAAATCAGAAGGTTTTCTTTCGAAAATTACTAAAGTTTACCACTAGGCGAATTTTTGAGTGTCTGTTTTTATTTATTTATAAACATATTTTTGCATATAATTCACTGTTTTTCTGATCTTTTGATTTTCTTGAATATATTTGTGCCTCAAATAAATTTTAATAAATTATAAATGCATTACGTTTGAATTTTTGATTGATAAAGGGTATTTTGGATTCGATGCCTAGGAGATTTCTATATTTATTTATTTCTGCTCAAAAACATAAAGACGTCATCAACTGAAAGATTGTGCTCCCGATCATGAACATAGTATTCAAAGCTTTTTATGAGCTTTCGTCTATATATAATGATAATAGACAAACTAAAAACAAAATAATCAAATCATTCTTATAATTTCCAAAAGACAAATAACATACAATTCCCCTAGTCGCCAAGCTAATACTCTTTAAAGTAAAGGACTAATTATAATTCAATAATATGATACGATAATATAATACAATCAAATTGTTCCCAAGTTCAAGTTGAACTAATTCTTCATATTACAATGATTTTACAATTTTAGAAATATGAACAATCAAGCCATCTAGAAAGTTGCATATATAGGCGATTTTCTTGGATACAATATATGTATATAGGTATATGTACATAAAAAAAACAAACTGGAATTAAAAAATGTATTAAGTACTTCTTTCTTATGTATATTAAAAATACTAAAGACCTATCCAACATTAAACAAAATGTTTCAAAGTTTTGATATAATAAAGCACATTAAAACCCACAAAGCTAGGAAAGAAAAAGCAATATCAGAAATTTTTGGCAATGGTAAAGAGATTGTCCCTAAGCCTATCCATCATATTTCCTATTTCTAGCATTTGAATTACTCTTTGATATCTGTCTATAATTAGAATTCTGTGCACAGGCATTCTAGACAAGCTCGTCCATCTTCCTAAAGTACATTTACTTCATTTGTGTTTTCGTTTTCCTCTTAGAGAATCTAGCAGAGTTTGGTATTTTTTTTTTTAATTTTTTGAAATCAGTTTTTTCCTACACATTTCTGCCTTGTTTTCTGTAGTCCTTGTGCACTTTCAAGAAGGTGTTTCCATAACACCCACTCTTCTTCTGACATGCATATGAAATGCTCAGCTAGAAATTGAATAGATTAAGTTTTTCTTTGGCTAAAAATAAAATTTTAAAAGTCTTAACACTTTTTTTTTCCCTGCTGAAGGCTTAAATAAGCCTACTCGAATCTCTCTCGTTGAATAGCCCTGACATTTGGAATTTTTCGTGAAGGCATTTCAATTAGTTATGGAAAAAGCAACAAACAAATTATATATATTCGTTCTCAGCTTGATAAATGCCAAAGTGTCAAACAGTTTCTCACTTTTCCCAGTGAATAGTCCTTGAGAGAGAGATAGAGAGCAGGAGAGAGAAGAAAATTTAGGCTGAGCAGCCAGAACGAGACATCCGACATTGATAAAACATTTAAAACACGATTTTCACATTTACTTAACCATTTTTCAATTGTTATCAATGTTTTTATTGCCAATTTCTTCCGACTGTCACCAAGTCCCTTGCCCTGTTCTTGTCTGGCTTTTGGCATTTGCGACATATTGGAGAATTGAATCACACTCAGATTCGATTAAGTTAAATCGAATTTATTTATTTTTTTTTTTTGGTTTTGGTCGGAGAATTGAGGTTTTTGCTGCCGATAGAAACATCAATGAAGTAAGAGTATGGCTCAGCTTGAAGTGAATAGCAAAGGAAACTTTGACTGGCATTGTTATGGTCTGGTTTTGGCTCTTACTTTTCCCAATTCTGGCATCTTTCCTTTTCTATTTTTGGTTTTGCCAGCAACATAAACAAGATTTATATTGGCAATAAAATATTTCATGCTCGAGCTAACTTTAACTAGGGATACACCTCTTAATATTAATGGAGTGGGGACATTCTGGTAGAAGTTTGAGACTCAGTCTATTATTTCATTCTCGATTGCAATTTGTGCAAATGTGTCTAGCTGCAAAACCATTAAAATTTCATCATTTTATCACCATTTCGTATTGAAGTTCAAAATGGCTTTTAGACTTTGAATCACTTTAGAAAAACACAAAACTGTTCTGTGTGAATTTCCCAAAAATTTGCTGAGAAATTTGTCAACAATAATTTATAGAATGTTACCCATAATTTCTTTTTGTGATTATTTATTTTCTTTTTCGAAAGCTTTCTTGATTGAATTCAGTTTTTATATAAATATTTTATTCTAATATATGACGGTTCTTAAAGTGAGTAGAGTGTGTAACTGGATTGGATTGTATTAACTTTTATTTTGTAATCCCAATATTCCATTCCTCTAATTTAGATTGTTAAAATGAGTTCTTTCTACTTCGTTCTTATTATTAAATGTTGACTATTATTATTTTAAATATAATTAAATTTGTTTTTTCTTAATTTTTATTACATAGGAACATTCAATTACCACAATAATAACTCGCTTATTTAAGTAAATAATGACTTTTACGAGACATGGCAATTAATTGCTAACAACATGCTTTTCCTGCCCATGTGACTAAGGCCAAGTCATGCACTTAAAATTTCATATAATTTCGCATGTGCAACTTTAATGAACTTTTCACACTCATTACACAAACATGCACATTCAACAGCAGACCCAAACACACAAAACACCCACCCATCCTTCACAAACATACACACACACACACACACACACACACACACACACCCACTACATAGACAAATACGAACACGTCTAGCATAAAAGGTAACCCAACTTCCGTTTTTGGGGGCGCTCTTTTGTAAGCCGTATACGATGTGCGAATGTTTTGCCAGAGAAAGAAGGGTAACACACCCATCGGGCTACCAGGCAACCAGGTTCAAACCAAGCAACCAATCCGCCCGGTTGCCATCCAGCCAACAGCAATCTTGACTTGTCAAATCGTGCGTATAAATGTTTAGCCATGAAAAGTTTCACCTTTTACCTGCTAACTTGCCATTTTCTATACCCTGTCAAATGGCTCTAATATTTTTTCACTTTCTTTGTGTTGTATGTAGCTAATTCCAACTTTAATTTATTACAATAATTAGCAAATACTTAGACTTTATTTATAAGATTTAAATTTAAACGACTTTTGATTTGTTTCCGTATAGAATCCTTCAGGTATATATAGGAATTTATCATTAATTTTAAGTCCTAATAATGTTATAAACTTAAATTGGATCGAAAATATAAGATAGTTATAGATAGTTATCTTTAATGGATCTGAAATAAGTAGAAGTTTAGCTTTTCACGATATATAATCTTGTATCAAATTAGCCATATTGTTAAAGTTTTCGAATGGCAAGGGTATTGAAACTTTACCATTAAACGAGTTTGCATTTTTTGCTTGGCTTTTTTTATTTTAGTGAGTTAAACATGGAACCAACTTTCTGCTGTTTCGCCTTACAAGCGACACTGACAGATGCAGCAGATAGTGAAACAAATATGTGTTCCATTAAACGGTAACTATTTGATACCCTGCTAAAATATTTCTTAACCCAAAAACGAGTGTCAGAAACAGATGTCAGAACTGTCCAATATGCCCTTTCTCAAACGATTTGGTTATAATATCAACAAAGTTCTCTATCATCCTTTGCTGCAAGTTGCATACACGTGTTGTGCCACAAAAGCAACAACAATAAAAGAAACAAAACCGGGACCCGGAACTGTGCCGTACATGCGCTCGTCGTTTTTACGTGAGTTCGCTACCGACTTGTCAAAAGCGAAGCCCACCCAGCATTTCTCAACCCTAACCATCAGTTCCGTTTCCTGGCGACCTCAGGAGACAAATTGAATCCGTGCATTTTTATACCCTCTATACTCGGAGCAAGGGTGTAACTTGTTAAGTTAAAGTCTCTAAATATCGAAGACAAGTCAAGTCTAAACAAAATATGATACTCATTAAGTTAATTGGCAGAACTCAATATCCTTACTTTCTATAATACTTTAGTCATGTGCACCCTATGTGAGGGTGTACATATAGTCGATGACTTTACTCACTGTTCAGAATATTCCATGTTGTGTTTTCTTTGGCATCGCATACAAAATGTGGACAGGCCGGCGACAGTTGACGATTTGTTTTTGTTTTAGCTGATGTCTCTATTTTTTGTTTTCCTTTTTTGCCTGTCGTTTGCAAATTGCGCATACGCCGCATAGCCCTTGGTTTCCATCACCAACGACTCTGCGGAAAATCACGCTAATTGTCATTGCATACATTTTAAATGCAGCCTGCAGACGGCAGCTGCACTTGCATCCTATCATTCCGCATTTGCATTAATTTAAATGCAGTCAAGAAAACAATCCCCAACCGGCATCATCAAAGGATGATGAGCGAAAGAAATTGAAATGGTTTTTGTGGTAAAATTGTAAATTCTACTTTCACACGCTTTTGAAAATCGCGTGCCTAACTTTACATATTTATAGTTCTTACTTGACTTTATCTTAACTGATCGTATACAAATATTTTCCTATAAATTATAAATGTTATATTTATTGTTTAATTGAAGAATCGAATCATTATGTGGGGCAAGAGCATTGTTGGGGTTATAGGAACGAACTATAGGAAGTCTGTCCGTTCTAACGCCTCTTTCATAATTTTTTGCATTGTATTTTTGGCTTTGCTTTTACATTAAGCAAATCATTTTAAGTGTAATCTGTGTATGAGATTTTCGAATCTCATCAACGTGCTAGATGTATTGACTTTGACTACATTTGATAGAATTTCTGGCCCACGATATCTTGTTATGAACATTGCCAAAAGAAACCGAAAACAATGATAAAATACTGAAATCTACGAAAATTAAGCCATAAGTTGGTCTCGCTAACATTCCTTTAGAATAATCACTTTTGACATGTAAAATAAAACCCGCAGTCTCTTCCGAAAGCTACTCTTTCACCCCTTTTAGACAACAATGACCATAATCTCACACTCTGGTATATATATGTAAATGTATACTATGTAGTTACTATATTTGCGGTAAGAGACCACAGAAAGACAAACAAAAGTCAATGTGCTTGCAGCTATTAGGAGCACCAACAATAGCAACCAAAACAAGGGGCAACAAAAACCAACGAGACACTTCCTTCCTCCCAAGTGAAGAATGTTTTTTGGTCCACAGGATGACAGCAGATGGTTCTGGCCCGAAAAACACCTTGCATAATTTATAAACATTTTCCATTTTCCATGTTGCAATGATGGTCCACGACATTTGCATTTAACACGCTTATGAGCAGCAACAAAATGTGGCATAGCGAGGCAAGGAAGGAAAAGGATAAAGAGATGGCATGCTGGTCAGACACAGGCTACAACTATGGCTAGTCTTAGCCAACAAATGGTTGTGTTGGAGGGTTCTAATGAGTGAAGTGTCCTTAAGGGGCTTATCTCTTCTCCTTCTCCTACCTTGCTGGCATTGCATAGTTAAACTCTAGGCATTAATGAAGCAATTACTTCAGGCAGCAGATGTGGCAAACTAAGCAAGTGCAAAATATGTGTAAAATGCCAACAATTTCTTGCATTCCCTCATTTTCACTAAAGAGTTTCAATAGTCTGAATTTAAACATAGAAATTTGAATAGATATCCACACCTATTGCAAGCTCAAATCCCATTTAAATATTGCAAAAAAAAGAGGTTAAAACTTGCTGATTGATTTTTCTACACGAATGAATTCAATTATACGCCACATACACACAAAAAAAGAGAAAAAATCACTCCCTTCTTCATCACATTTAAAGAAATAAATACATCAGTATTACCGACAAACAAAAGTCATTCTGGGGTCCATCTCCTTCTACTCCAACTCAACCCAACACTTTCACTTGTTGCATGCAAAATCAACTGTGATTTTCGGTTCAATGGAGAAAACGTCAATAAAAAAAAATGGGTAGCCAGCAGAAAGGGAGGGCCGAGAAGAGAAGGGAAAAGGTAAAGCAACATCGCCTAAAACTGTCACTGACACTTACAAATTGGATTTTCGACAGCAGCACCACCACCAACAACAACAACAACAACAACGACAACACCAACGCACAGGCAGTAGAGGCAACTATAGGAGCAACCCAATTATCTGGCCGACAATGTTAATGCCTAGAGAAAAAAATAAAGCATGAGGAATAGAGGAGACACAAGAGAAAAAAGATTTTAGATAAATAATGTCTCATGTAAATAACAACAAATCAATTTTTAAATAGACAGCTGTTGGCTAAGGACACGAAGGGTGCGATCAACAAGCCTGAAGAGGGTCACACGGCCACATTTAACCACGTGTCTGTCTGTGTGGACGTGGGTGTGTCCTTGTGTGCACAGTGGAATCATTGCGCTACATATTGTCCCATAAGAATAAAGGCCATCTGAATGAGTTTAACTCCAAATTTCTTTAGTGGACTGAAGCGATTAAGCAGAAAAGACACTTTTTGACAGTATATCATTAGTTGTTTGGGTTTCCAATTGGAGAATAGATTAGCTTCAGCTGGTAGACATCTATTAGAGGTCCATAGTATTTAATGATTTTCGTTTTATATCGGTCATTAATGAGACAGTACTTACCTATCCCACATATGGAATAGGGATTATTGATTATATATTATAGATAATAGATTATAGATTAACAAAGTCTTTTTCTTTTCTGGTACTTTCCATTCTCGTACAAGACCATTTAATTATTTTTCATAAATAACTATTTCCTGGATTTTCTATGTTCTATGTTATAATTTTTATTTTAGTTCACATTAAACATAAACCGGAAGATTTTTTAAACTCTTAATTCTCATTTTTATTATAATACGAAGCACTGTGTGTAGGCATTCCATCCAGTGTCCTTTTGTCATACTTTCACTTTTTACTCTGCTTACTCTCTTTCTGCTCTATCTTATCCTGTCACTTTCAGATATTTTCACTTTACCAAAACCTGAACCACCTACCGAACCCACCGCCCACAGAAACTGTATTTGATAGATTCAAGTTCACTGTGGGATACCAAGATATCCAGGTAAAACGATAATTTGTCTGCCATAGTCCTAGATGGCTGCTCCGGTCGGGTCGAGTTGTTAGCATACCTTTCATTTGACGGGGGCGGACAGACCTTGACATCACTTTCATTCTTCTCAAAATGGGGAGGTTAGATGGCCTGCTCATGAGGTTCATTGACATGGCCAAGGGGACTTCATTTTGATTAATTGCGGTAAATGTTATGTTAATTTGTTGGCACTTTTTTGTGTGCTCTTTGGTTTTAGTCCTCGTCTAGTGATTTTAGATAAGCTGACAAATGGCGAGTCTATTAGTGGGCGATTGTATTAGGGAAGCTAATTTCTCACACAGTGCATGCCAAACTGTAGATTTGCTTTATGTGGCTTGACAAACATTAATTAATTAATTGCTATGCATGACAAAATATGTATCGTTTTTTGACTTTTACCAGCTAATTAATTAATGGTGTGATTTAACCATATAAGCCGCATGACTGCACCCCTTTGACAGTATATTGATGTCCGAATTGATGGGACACGAAATTAAACACTTTAAATTGAATAAAGTTAATGAATGTATCCGACAGATATTACTAAAAGGCATGGCCAATAATAAATAACTAACTTTGGCTAAATACATATTTTGGAATTAGATTTGTTGAAATTTGTTATAACTTTATGTTCGACTTGGTATATGTTCTTCACTTTCGCTTCTTAACAACTGAAAAAACCACTCCAAATGTATTTTTGAAGTCACTTCTATATATTGCACTTGTTCGATTTCCAAAAATATAAAACCTTTTTTAGAATGAAGTTAAAAATTTACTAACAATGCCAATTTAAAAAATACAGATTTCGCAAGATTATCGACTACATTGGTTGCCTTCATTGACACTTAAAGTAAAGCCTCGGCCAACGAACACAATTCGTTCCAGCTTCTTGTTTGTTAAGCGAAACTTTTTCCAAATAAATTCATGTAAATTGAAAAATAATATACTTATTACATGTTTGTTATTAAAAGAATATTACCACGAACCGTAAATAGTGATTATTTTTATTTTTTTAAATAAAAAAAACATTTACTTATAAAGGACTAAAAAAAAGAATAGATTACACCAATATATTTAATTCGATACCATCTATGCATTTTTAGAAAGATTTTTAAAAATTCAATTTTGTTAAATTTTCTTCAAAAAAGATTATTAATTTTGAGTAATTTAATAAGAATTATCCATAAAAATTTTTTTTGATCAAAATAAATATCAAAAATAATGATTAAAAATGATTTTTATAAAATCTCACTTTTGAAAAAAGGCTTCTGTGTTAAATATTTTCAAAATATTTTTGCACATCCTTAAAAAAGAGTTCAAGGACTACCCCTCTATAATTTTTTTTTGTATTAGTATAAATACCAATATTATATATTATTATATTATTTTATATTATATAACACAAAATGCCTTGAAGCTGAAAATTGATTGGACCGAAAAAGTAGTCTGAAATGGGGAAAATTAAAAAGTTTGGAAGGGAAAATTGTTTTTATAATATGGTTTTCATTTTGGACTGCTCTAGAAAGTACATTAGGAATTTTTCCTGGTTCGTTACTTAAAATAGATATTTTACATGCGATTAAGGTTTAAACATATTTAAACATATTTGTGTTCGTTATCCGAAATGTTCGTTGGAGCGTTCGTTAACCGAAAGTCCACTGTATTATACATCAAATTTTATCAAGACATTTTAAACTAAATATTTTTTCTTATTTATACATTTTCTGTAAATTTCTCAGTTTGGGTTTGAGCATTTTCTGTCTATTAATTTTTTTTCAATTTACTAAATTTACATAGAACAAATTTGTATCATGGTTAAGACAACAGCTCTTTGTGTAGCATTCTTTTGCCAATTGCTGGGTTTCTCATTCTTTCTCAGCCAACCTGAGGATAAATGCTCTCCGGCCCCCAGTCTAGCTAGTTGGCTCTTTCTATTGTCTACAATATGCTTTCTGGCGGACTTTGAGTTATATCCGGAACGCTTTATGCACATGGCAAACTTTTGGCAAGTGATCATTGAAATTGTGGCATCCATTTTTCTGGCCGAGATCGGAACTGTGATTATCTGGTGCGGAATGGAGCGAGTAATCTATGCTTTGATAGTGGAGTTACTGTGGCTAGTGGGGATAGGAGATTGCCTGCGATGGATATTCGAGTATTGGCTACTCGGTGTGATGACCACAGCATTAAGTGTTGCCATTTTCTGGTACATCATCCGAGCCACCGACAATATATATTATATGAAGAAATATTGGAACAAACTGATGTGGAACTTGAGTCATTTTTCAAATTTGATTCGATGCTATTGGCGGATTGGTACTAGAGCCAGGGCAAGAGCTCTTAGAGCATATAAATTCGCCTCGAAACGACGACTACGTCGACGAAATGAATTTGCTTGTGAGGATGATTGTGGGTATGGAGACTATGCCGGAAATGAGGGCGAGGATAGATGTGACTGAGGAATCGTTAAGTGTCATTTGGTGCCAAATTATTGGCTCACATTTTACCCACTCTGTTCAGTAACTTAACTGGCTTGAATTTATTCCCGTCCTGTTTTCCTGGTTTCCTCCATTTTTTCTTTTTTTTGCGTTACTTTATGGACTAGCACCGGAAATTTAGTTTCCCTATTGCATATTCTTGTCTCCAGACTACATGCTACTACTTTCAATCCCCCTCTTAGTTGTTCACTTCTATCTTTTTTTTTTTTTTGGCAATCTGTAACAATAAATTTCGTTGGCTGCGGAACAACAAATCCTAACTTCAGTTACTCAGAGTTAGCTGCCAAAAAATGTGTCACCAGTGTCGTACTACGGAGGATGGGCAGTAAAAAAGTCAAACTGATATGAAAAGGAATGCCAATGTTGTGCATGTTTGAGATGTATGTATAGAGTGATCAGGGATGGAACAGAGCATAGATTGTGGCTAAGGGGCGGGCAAACAAAGTGGAACCCGTGACCTAATTCCTAGTTCAGAATATATAGTGTTATATTAGTGTCAGAGATTAAACGAATTTCTTTATGTCGATGGTAGAGAATGGCAATGAACAAGAACTGCAAATTAAGGTTAATTTTTTTTTTTTTTTAGGAGAATATGAAAATTTATTCCATACTCGTCTACCTATGGATAATACCGCCCCTGCTATTTAGAAAATAAAACTTGATTTTGACATAACAAACACTTTTTATAGACGTATACAAATAGACAGCATTCAAATGGCAAAATATAAAGTGTTTCCGCACATTTTGTGCTATGGCGACTAAAGGTTACCCTTTAAGAAATAGAATTTATCAGGTAATTAAATTCATTCGAAACAAAAATAACCATAAAAGAATACAATTTTCTCATATTTCTTATGGTCATTAAGTTTATTAGTTATGTTAGTTAGTGGATGCAAGTATAATCCATTAAACCAGAAAAACTTTTGTCACTAAAGTTTTTACAGGTAAAAAGACTTCACTCTTCTGATGAACAAACGTAAAGACTTTGCTCTATTAAGGCGAAAGTTAATGCTTATGAATAATATATAAAATAAGTACTTACTGTAAAGAAGTCGCCGTGCTTTTTTCATGTTGCATACTTTAAGGAGCATTTTATATCTGTTACAAAAAATTTAAGGGAATGGTAATAACATGTTTAAAATTCAACTGAAGAACATTTCACATATCGTGCTATTCCCTGTGGATGTAGGGTATTAAATAAAAAGCAAAACTGAGGGCGGCAAATAAAAGTAGGCGTGCCACAGAAGTTGCAAACAATCAGAAAACACATTTGCAGATTGCCATGCATTTCTAGGAAAAGCAACGCCATATGCTAACTTTGATTACTTTTGCTTGCTTTTATCATACAACCGCCCTTTCCTCACCAAAAGGGAACAGCAGGTTCTGTTCCTTCTTCTCCTACACCATTATGCCCATTCAGCTGTCTGTCTCAATTTCGACAAAACAAAACAAAAAAATAGTCAAATACGAATACAGCAACAACAAAGAGCGCCATTTCATTTGGCTTGGCCGCCCATTTGGCAAAAAGTAGAAGAGAATGCGAAAAAAGGGAGAGTAATACTAAAACCGGAAACCGGATATGCGACATTTTATCAAGTCAGGCATAAATCAAGAGCTTATGTTGGGATTCTGAAGAGACTCTTTTTGAACTCAAAAAGCTGCTCAACTTTTCTCTTTGTTTGTCTCACTCTCTCTCTCTGTCTCACACACCATCTTTTTCTGTTGTCTGTTGCTGGCTGTGTTTTGGAAATTTGCAAATAATTTATTTTGCATAAATTTGCCAGCACTTTACATGTGAGTTGTTTTTTTTTTTACCTGTTCCCACTGCCCGACCTCTATGCCACTTACCTAGAAAAGAAAAGTTTTCTACAAAGAGCTGAAATACGAAAAAATTACATATGCTTTATGCGGGTCACATTGAATTATGCCATGTAATTTGTCTGCTGGCAGGTGTGGCTCATTAATCTTATGCTCGCTTATGAGGGGGTCCCCTTTCGTCTCCTCTCCATCCATGCTCTTCTCTATCTCTCAGTCGTCCTTTTTAGGCGCTTCTCAGGCTTACACTTTAGCACACTCTTGGGCCCAGAAAAACATACACACCAACGCACACTCATACCCATACCCACATCTACGTGTGTGCTTTAAAGATAAGCAGTTTGGCCCCAGCAGCACGTAGTCCGTTCTCCTTTCATTTTCGGCGAAGGATTCTATTTATATATATGTATATATATTTTTTTTTATAGGTGTTCATATACCCTAACAAAAGTAGAAAATTTTACTTGGACATGTGAATGTTTTGCATAAAGGGTTTGGCAGTGAAATTTGTGTAAAATATGAAATATTTCAACTTAAATATCAGGCTTGAAATCGTCATAGGTCATTGGTCATTCAGATTATTAGGTGTATATAATTTTTTTATATATCCCCAATTTGGGATATCACTGCTTTATTATAAATATAAGTGATATAGGTGTTATGAAGTCATTTTTAATTTCTTGCAGTGCTTAGGACTGCTCTCTAAAATTAGAAATTAGAAAATTCTAATTAAACAAATATATACAAATATATACATATATATATATATATATATATATATATATATTAAATATAAATTATTGAGTATGAGATCGAATTATTAGGCATTTATCACACTCAGAAAGCGAAATCGAAGTCCAATCAAAACTTAACTCACACGCACACACACACACACAAACACACATAAACACATACAAATCTAGAAAGAATATTTCAATATTTTTTTTGGTCATAGTTTAAAGAAAAAAATGAAAAAACTATAAAACGAAATTTAACAATTAAAATCAAAGTGAATTTTTCTCTTGAAATTCAAATTGTTTAATACCAGAAAACTAAAACTAATATTAAATTTAAAATACAATAAATAAAAGTTCTAAAACCAAAAAAAAGCATTCAATTTGCGCATTTTTTTTTAAGATTCTGAAAGAAAGTTATTCGAAATCAAGAAAAACCAATTTTTTACATAGTAGAAATATATATTAATCGATGTATCAACATATAACATTAAGGTCTTATCATGGAACATTTTCGGAACAGATTCAATCAAAATAAGAAGAAAAAGTTCATAAATTTTAGCTAGACACAATTTGTCTGTATTAAAAAATTTATTTACCTAAGACTAAATAGTTCGAATATCTTATAATTTGCTTATACTAATGTACTCCAATAATATTGTTCCTAGTTTTATAATTCTTAAATCAAAATTTGTCTGTTTCGTGATTCTGTGATCAAACAGGAACAAGTTCAACCCTGAATTAGCGACCCAATACTACTATAAAGGTAATAGAGTTCACATAATACTTTCAAATAAAATGTGATGTGGGTGATGTATACCTTGGTATACTTATTTTATCAGTCACTACTTATTTGCTAAGTGACTTTAACTAGTCACTATGTATGACATCGGTTAAGTATAAATAGAGAAAGAGCATTCAAGAATTCTCCATGAAAAGACTTACCTGATTTTCGTTTGTTTTAGTTACCGGCCTTACCTGGTTTATGCTTAATGGATTTGCGCTTTTGATGTGCAAACTGTTTGTGTGTGTGTGTGTGTGTGTATGTGTGTGGTGTTTGGGTGTAAGTGGCTAAATGTCTATATTAGACGCCATCACTTGCAGTTTCGCATATTTTTTTTGGTGTTTCGTTTTCGTTTTCTTGTTGGTTAAGGCCATTTGACTGCCAAGGTGGCAGAAACATAAATTTTCTCTCTAAATGGCCATATGAGGGCGGGGATTATGTCCGTATATGCCTTACTCAATTCTTAGGTTCTCTGATCCTCTGTTTATAGCCCTAATGTGTGTGAGTGTGTGTGTGTTTGCATTTGAAATTAAAAAGGCTGTCGGTGTTTTTTGGCCGTTTGTGAAATTGAATTTCCCTGTTCATCAGCAGAATTAGCATATATGTCTGTATGTTGTACGTGAGATTCCGAGATGAAAATTTGATGGACCATTTATAGCAATAAGATAGGGTAATGTGATGTAGAAAAAAACGACAATGTGTGAATTGCTTTTTCAAAGAATTTTCATATTTATTTTTTTAAAATTTGAAATTTATTTCACACACCACAATTGTTTTTTGGTTTTTGTTTTTTTTTTTTTTAGAGTTTGTCTTTGTATTAATTTAGTTTTGTTTAAAGTTGTTGTTTTTCGTATTTTGTTTCGCTATTCTTTTAGTTTTTTTATTTTTTATTTTTCTTCAACATTTAAAAATTCGCTTTTGTCTTGTTGTAAACAATTATTATTATATAGTATATTTTTGTTTTTTGTTTTGGTTTTATAAATTTTCTAGAAATGTCTTGCAGATTTTTGTTGTTTCAGTTTTCAGTTTGAAATGAAATATATTTACATCCAAAACTTTGTTCACCTGTTTTTTGGTTTTCCATGGTAATTTGTATCTATTCTCATTCTCATATATGGTGGGTGATTTATTAATTTTTTTTCATTTTATAAATATGTTTTTTTCTTTTAACACGTAAACTATATGATTTAACTAAACTAAACTAAATGTATTATTTGCTAAGCAAAGGATTTTAATTTATTTAATTTATGAATTTTACCTCAATTAAGTATATTTCTCTTGTTAACTAAATTTATTAATCTGTCTAGATTTTGACCTCGTTCGAAATGTTTTTAATCTTGAGTATAAGCCAGCTTGACATAATCTTACAAAGAAGAAACCATATTCTAAATATCATCAGCAGACTTTAAAGACGTTAAGACTAGTTAAGATTTTCAATTAAAAAAAGGGAAAAATGATTTGCAGAGCTTTCAAAACCAGATTCGACCTTTTCATATTCTCTCCTAATCAACACAAAACATTGCATGCTTTTAATTTACAAAACAACAAAAATTCCCCAAACAAATAACAGTACACACCGGTGTAAAAATGGCGTATGTTCCGTTGGTAGTTCCTGAATTAGGTATATATATATGGGCAGCCTTCTCACCTTTGTTGTGCAATAATCTTCTTTGTAAATTTGACCTCAAGCCAGCTTATACGAAAGGTTAGTTTAATTTATTTATTTCCCTTACTTTTGACACAATTCGGTTTACTTTTCCGGTATATTATAAGATTATGCCCTTGCAAAAATTTACCTTTGGCTGAAAAAGATGTCAAAACATTCTAGTTTCTGCAAAAGATTTTTGTGAGACAATCATTACATTAAAAGCGGACAGATTTGTAAATAATGTAAAGTTTGCATCAGAAATTTAATTCTTTTGTTTTGCAACTGTGTTTGATTTTTGTATTTTGTACTTGAATCTTTGTAATCAAGCCAAGGTTTTTATGATCTCAAATATTTGAGACTCTATGGGAGACTTCTTTAGAATTCTTCAGTGCGTCATTTGCAAGGATATAAACACTTTGGCAGTTCTCCAAAGTTAAACCAGAGTTTTAGTTAATTTTAAGACATTTCCAAATTTTCATTAGAGTTTCAAAAAATGTTTTTTTTTTTGTTTTTGAGTAATGTGTTTTAACAATTTTTCATTTGTAATTTACAAAAAAAAATGGTATTTCGTTTAACACATTGAATCTTTTTAATCAAATTGTGTTTTTTTTTTTGTTGTTTTTCTTTAGTTAAGATTGAAAATAATTTCTTCTAATGACTTGTTCAGATCGTAAACTGAATTAAAACAGTTTTTTTTTGCAATATTTTACATACACTTACTTAAAATATTTTTACTTTAAATGAACGAATGTTTGGTTTATATTTTATTTCTTTTTTTTTTCTTTTTTTTTTTTTTTTTGGATTTTTAGCACATCAAAAAACTATAAATATTTGGACCAAAAATTACCATTGAACCGTATTGATTTTAATAATTTTCTCTTAAGTTTTCAAGTCAAATATGTACAAAGACAGAGAGAAGGAGAGAGAGAGAGAGAGAGTGTGCGTGTGCGAAAGAGAGCAGAAGGGGAAAAAAGAATTTTAAAGTTGAAATTTACGAGGAACAACCAAACTGTGGGCTTATCTCTGCCATTCTACATGACTATTTACAAGGTCAACCCATATCATCAGCTGTGGCAACATGTAGGATGAGTAGGTTGTCGCCATTTTGGCTGCCGTTGACATAGTTTTCCCTTCTGTTACTTGTAAGTTCATTGAAATGGTGGCATTCAAATGTGTCAGATAAACATTCCCACTGACACTTTATGTTTAAATGGTACAGACAGAGACTGAGAAAGACAGTGGAAATGGGTGAGGAAAATGGCGCGTGAAAGTCAAGTGTGGAAATTTATAGTCGTCTCTTTTAAGATTTTCACAATATGCACAGAAACACCTCAGCCGGAGGCTAAAGTCAAATCAGCACAGATTGGCACAGGGCAAGGACCATAACAGACATTGAGAGGGTGGACATGAGAGGGGTTGAAGTTGGAGAAACTTTCGTCGCTTGGCTGCACACAAGTGGCCACATTTATATGGACGATATGTTTGCTTTGTCCCTAGCCAAGTCTTTGGTGTGCAAGTGCATGTGTGTGTGTGTGTGTGTTATGTATGTTGTAGTCATCTCAAAATAATCAGAGCTAGATCCGGACATGGCCAGCATATATCTCTGTCAATGACAGTTGTCAACATGACATTTATAGGGACACTGAGACACAAATGTAACGGATGTTTTTTTCCTTTTGCTTGAAGCTAAGAATTGTTTCTTGGACAAAGATTGATTCACGAATCCCACAAAGGTCCTGGCAGTTGCAGAAGTACTGATACTACTCTTAAGTTAAGCGGTGTTTCATGCAGCCAATTTGGTAAATTTCCTTTCAGTTAAGGACCTAAAAGTCTGTTTTGATGAACTGCAAAAAATAGTTTAGGACAAGAAAATTATACAATATTTGGTGCATTAATTAGATAAATATCCCCAAAAAGATATTGGGGCTTTTTACACATTTTTTTTTTGGCAGTTTAAGTTGTGGTGTTTTTTAATTTGAGAAGTAGGCCAGAGTAATATTGGTTAGAAATACAGTTCAGAATTATATAGGTTTGTTTCCAATTATGCAATTTTTAAATGGAATAAAGTTTTTTTTTTTTTTATTGATTTGACATCCCGAAAACCCCTTAAATTCTGAGTGAAAACATTTGATAAACAGTTTGAGTAATGCAAGTTTAAGCAGCACAGTTAAAGTTGAAGAGTCACTGCTATAATTTTAGTTCAAGAAGATATCTCTGAAACCGCTTCAAGTTTTCTGACTTAAATATTGAGAAAAAGTGTTCACAACAATTGTTAAGAGTATTCAAACCATTTCACTTACATGCTTACACATAATTTAGTTACACTTACAGTTTGAGCTGCACTATTCAGCATGGAAAATCCCACCGAATTGCCGGCAATCAGTGAGAGGGCCCTATGTAAATGCCACCCATGCCCATACTATCACCACTATCATTACCAGCTGCGCTTTCCTCACCCTCAGCCCCATCGTCATCATCATCATCATCATCATCATCCTCATCGTCATTATTATGATCATCTTTCTCATGCATGTCCCTCTCTCCGACATGTCTGCCATTACTTTTGGCCAACACTCGACCCGGTTCATAGGTATCGCTTTCGTCCACCAAATAACAATCGCCGCATTCATCTGTCGATGAGTTAATCTCATCACTGAGATCATCCAACAGTGTCACTTTTGGTGTCCTCAATTCGTCCGCACAAGAGGCACCAGCCACTGAGATCTGGATATTGCAATTGGTGGATGCTGTCGCCTGATGGGTATGAGGGATGGGCTGTTGTATAGGACCCTGTGCATGGCTCGCTCGATAACTTAAATTTGGTGTCCTTTGACCCATGCTGGCCATGCCTGGCGGCATCTGGCTGTGGGTCATACTCAATGTGGGTGGTACACTCAGAACCGTTCCTGTTTTATGAGGATGAGCGTGACCGGCATACAATTGATGTGTATCCGAGGCCAGATTGTGAGCAGTCAATTGCAATGGATGGTGATCTTTGCGTTCTATATAGATGAAGATATCGAAGCAAAAACACAAGAAAAAAAATAGGTTTAAGCCATAAAAATGTTTAGAATAAAGTCATGGAAAAAAGAATTCTTAAGCTACATATGTATGCGTGCGTTAGACAATAAACACTTCAATTTGTTGAGTAGTCAAGTGAATAGTCACTGAAGGATGCGGACACGAACACGGACACGGAAACGGAAGTGCATACATGTCACCGATTGGTTTATCGCCCCGCACACACAATGTGCAGGCATCTGTGAATGCTTCAGTCAAGTGGGCTGAGTCCCTACAATTCCCGCTGGGCTAATATTGTTCACGAGCATATTTATCTACGGTCGAGTGCAAAAAGTTTCCACAATACAATGGCTTTCAAACTATGTGAACGTGATTGTGTTCGAGTGTAAGAAGGATGTGCCTACAAGTGGGTTCAACTATGTTGAACTCCACCTTTTTGCCATTTCCTTCGCCTATCTCCACCCACTACTACACATTCCAATTCAACGCAATTATCTATAAAATGAAACAAAAAAAAAGTACAACCAACTTTTCCAACCGCCCCAAAAACGAAAAAAAAAATAAAGAATTGGAAAAATTATCAACTCACCCAACGGGGCCAGAAGTTTCGGTTGAAGCGGCAGCATAAAGTCATGTCCAGTCGTTGCCGCTCTTGGTTGTAGACTCTGCACTGGCGGCACACTCAAGTAGTCCGCTGGAAAACAGGAAAATGCGTTCCGTTAAGTCAACAATGTAACGGCAGCAAAGTAAAAGCAAAAGTTTTCCCTACAAACCAAAAGAACACAAAGACCATAGAAAGGAAAAAAGTTTAAATAAAAAAAAAGGCAACTGGCACGCAGCAAACATTATGATAAAAAAGTTTGTGGGCACAGGAACCTAAAAAATCCAAAAAAAAAAAAAAAAAAAACTCAAAAGGGAAACGGAGAAGAGAAGTGAAAAGTTGCGAAATCATTTTTTAATATTTATACATTTTTATCATTTCTATCATAAGCACTTGACGAATGCGAAGAAAAACTTTACACTAACTTATCAACAAGAGCATGCAACAGAAAGAAAAAAACTTGAAGAAATGTTTGCTAAATTCCAACAAATACTTTAAAAATAATAGAAAATAGAATTTACATTTACATAAATTGGCATAAATTGCAATTTATTTATTCCCACTTTTTATAAATTTTCACTTTGATAGATTCTTTTGTAGATTAAGGAAGTTTTAAAGCATTATTAACTTTAGTTTAACTGTGTAATTTTTAAGCTGCATGTAACTGAAATTTACTTAAAGATATATTAAGGGATCCATGTCTGAAACTTGAAATGTAGTTATCAATTTTGATGTGCCATAGTTTGATTCGAACAATCAAAATGGTCAATAAAAGCATAAAAAATAAATTTTTATTTTCTCTTGATCAAAAAAGGTTTTAGCAATTCAAAATGAGCAGATTACGGCAATCCTGTTTAAAATGACGTGAAAAATATTTATTCGGTATCCTATTTTTAGTCGATACAGAATTTACTTGGATTTCTTATGTACGCATACAAAATTTTAATTTTCAAGTGGGTCTAAATTGGATTCTGGGCCTAAATTTAAGCTTTAATCCAAATTTGGGCCTTTTCATCTGAGAAAAAAAAAATTAAAACTTATTGTACACCATTTCAATACAAAAACCAACTCAAAGCTACATATATTGATTCTGTAAGATCGACAATGGAAATATTTAACAATTTAAACGCTGGTGTTGTTTTTCAGGTTTCACGTCAAAATTATACTTTTCGGCAATTAAACCGACAAAGTCAACACTTTTCTGGCTTTAATGGCATTTCCTTGTTGGCATAGCAAGTGAAAACTATCTGATGACAGGCAAAGGAGAGGTGTGGATATATTTTACTTTTACAGTTTTAATTTAAGCAAACGTCAGAATTTTAAATATTAAAATTAATTTACGCTCCTTCCTTGTTGCCCTCTTTGTCCGACCACTTATTTCTCACTCATTCTTTCAGTGGCTGCTCTGATGTTGGCTGGGAAAGTTTCCCGGGAGTATGTAAAAAGTAAATACATAGACGAAGCTGAAGTAAAAATGCCTTTAGGTGTGTGCATTTAATTGAAATTCTTGGCTTGCCCTTTTTGGCCTCTCTCTCTTTCTCTCTTTCACTCACACTCTGTTGAGCCACAACATAAATTGTTCACGCCTTTTGAGTCTGTGTTGTGTTTTTAATGGCCACTACGGGAAAATCTCTTGACACCCACCAAGAAACGCAACTGGCCTGCTAATGATTTAGTTTCGTTACTATTTTTATATATTTTCTGGTTTTGGCTTCGTTTTTAACCGTAAAATCCTCTTTGGCCACAGTAATTTGCGACACTACAGAGCTTGACTTAAGCCACACACCTCGAGGCAGAAGTTGGCTGCTTTTGCCTCCTTTGCATTTCATTCTTTTCTTTTTTGAGCGCATTTCCGGCAGAAAACACAGAAATGTCATTTGCCTTTTTGCATAGCGCACAGACGTGCCAAAGTATGCAAATTACAGTTCCAACATACCCTCTACTCATGGGAAAAAAGGGGTACATAAATTCAATTCAATTTACAAGTCCAGAAGAAAAAAATAACTACATTTCCATCACTGGAAACTCAGCTTGTGTCTTTGGTTTGATATTATCAGACGGTATCTCAAAGTCGACGCCTTGATTTAAGGTAAGTTTTCACTTGTATCATGAAACCAGAGCAAAGAAATGAAACTGCTGAGGAAAACTTTTAGTGGTTTCCATAAAAAATATGTGTAAAAATAAGTTTTGATGATAATTACATCAAAATGTATATTACAAATGTATGTACAAGTAACCCATATTTAAATTTTAAAGAAAAACTGCTAAAAATCGACTACATTCGATGAATTAAAATAAAAAAATGTTATTCAAATTTTGATAGCATTTATCGCAAACCATCTAATCTAATTATTTTTATAATTCTTTTAATGTTTCTGCAACAGCTTTGTAAACATTAATGGAAAAGAATTTTTTGTCAAAAATCGTGAATCAGTTGGATTAATTAGCGATTAGAAGTAGAGTCACAATTTCATTTGATACTTATTAAGTAAAATTGTGTAGTTTAAATTGTGACTCTACTTTTGATTGCTAAAATATATAAACAAAGTTCATTTGACTCTTTATTGTTAGGTTGATTAAATATATATAAATATTTAATAAGGTAAAAGTTTTTTCGTTCAAAAAAATTAAATATCACATTTTTAGAAAATTATTAATTAAACAAAAAATATTTTGCTGTAAAATCGCAATATGCCTGTCGATCAAGTTATTCTTGATATAACTCAAGATGTAACTCAATATTTTGTTGATTGTATAAAGATATAATATTTTCCATAATTCAAAGTAATTAAAAGTCACATTTTATTTCTAAAAACACCAAGTTAAAAATATTGTAAGATATTTCAAGATTTTCATTTCTCGCTTTTAAGTTTGTGCAGCCTTTAACCACTTTGGATTGCTTCAATTAAAATGCACATCAGACACAACAAAAAAACTGGAAAGAATTTTCACTACGCCGAAGTTTAAATACCCTTGTAGTGGGGGCATTTTAAAATCATTAATTCCTACAAAAAGAATTCATAAAATAAATTTCGATTTTTAAATATTAAATACGATTTTTTTATATAATGAAAAATCACTTACTAAGCCTATTTTGAAATAACTTTAAAATTTCGGTCGGTAAGTTTCATTTTTTAAGTATTTTTGAATATCATTTTTTTCTATTCTCTGAAAAATTATCAACTCGGTTTGTTTACACTGTTCAACAATATACAAATATAGTTAATGCAATCGAATACGTTTCCTTGGCTACAAAAATCTGAGCAATTTATATATATATATATAAATTATATAGTATTATTTTCATTTTTAAGGACTACAGAGTGGAGTAAAGATCTTACATATTTAAAATTTAAATTTTTCATCATGTTAGCTTTAAGTCTAAAAATAATTGTTTGAAGACGTCTTTAAACCCAATTTCTGTTTTCGTTGATTAAAAAGCCTATTTAAAAATGGCATAATTCTATCTTGATTAAGTTTATATACATATTTGAAAAAGACCTTAGACCTTTCAAATTCAATTTATATGCTTTTTACGAAAATGGACTTACTGAATTAAAGTTTACTTAAAACGTTATAAAAATAATCTTGAATATTGGAGTGTGCTGATGTAGAAATAGAAAATAGAGTGAAATCATGCATTACATATAACATCATTAGAATGAAAAAATCTAAATAAATAAATAAATAGATTAGGTTTCGATAATTAAGTTAAATAAGAGTATTTCAAATTCGTTGTCGATACATAAAATTCCAAATTTTTTGACAGGTTTTTCATATATTTTTGTGCGGCACTCTTTATTTTCAGAGCCTGTCTGAGCTGCTTTTTCGCTTTCGGACTGGCGAGCAAATGGAAAAAGTTTTTCAATTTTGTTTGACGATAAATGGGAATATATGAAATATGACAAAAAAAAAAATGCAGAAGAGAAGGAGACATTGAGAGGGTAAGAACATTTTTGGCTAGCATAATAAAATTGTAATTAAAGTTAAAAGGGCAAATAAAAAGGAGTTGGCAAAAATATAAAAGATTACCAAAAATAAAAAAAAAGAAAACTCAAATTGAAGAGGACGAAAAAGCTTTTTATATGCAAATAAACATAAAAAGTTGCATTTCCCTTTTTTTTTTTTAAACATTTTATTGACTTGAAAGTGACAAAGTTATAGCAGTCGAGAGTAAAAATTTATGGTATGCGATAAATTTTAACAAGTCGGGCCAAATATATAAACTCGGAGGAATAAGACTAATTGTGCGAGTGTCATAAAACCATGCTTAGACAGATAAAGAGAGAGAGAGAGAGAGAGAGAGAGAGAGAGGTGCAAAGAGAGAGAGAGAAAGAGAGACAGTGGAAACAAAAGGACTCTGGCACTTACAACTGATGAATGAGGGACATGGACCTGAACCTGGACCAGCACCAGAACCAGGACCAGGAACAGAGCTCAGAGTCAATGTGGCCGATGATGTGGATGTCATCACTGGCTGGCCATGCCCATAAGTCATCGAATGGGCGGTATGACTGTGAGAGGGTTGCGTTTGTTGTTGGTATTGATGTTGTTGTTGCGGCTGCTGCTGTTGTTGTTGTTGTTGTTGCTGCTGCTGCTGTTGCTGCAGGTGAGGCACTTGTTGATTCGGCCTATGCAGATGATGATGGCCAATCGCATTGACACCGTTGACAGTGCCTTATATACGTACACAATACATACATCCATATACACAAATACATATATATACCAAATTCCAATACACACACAATTATGTACATACATACAAATACAAATAGCAAACACACATTTTGTAAAGAAGAGCAAAAAAGAAAGAAAAATAAAGGATAACAAACCAACAAAAAAAATGCATATGAATTTCGTATTTGTTTTTCCCGCAAATGAAAAGATGGTTAACTGAAAATTCCGTAAACCAAATTATGAAACAATATTTTGCATTAATTTTCTTATTTTTATTAAGATAATTGCTTTTTGATTAATTACCCAATTCGATTTATCATCATAGATTTATAATTTTGAATGTTCTTTAATTTAAAATAAGAAATTATAAAAGCTTATTGAGGACTTAAACATAAATTTCATTTATTAATATGATAAAGATAAAATATTTGTTAATTGAAAAAGTTACGAAAATAAATTAAGTGTGAAGCTTTAAATTAAATGTGTCCAATTGTAATACAATATACAATTTTTTCTTTAATTAATTATTTAATTGTTGTGTGTTCATAAAAACTTAGAAAAAAAGCTTAAAATATTGAATATAAAATTGTGATTATGACTTTTAATAAACTTATTAAAAACTTAACTAACTACTTAACTATCGATGTCATTTAAACTTTGATTCAATGTGCAATAAACTTTACACGTTAAAGACTTAACTATCTATCGCTTTCTTTTAAAATCCCTGTTTAAACATTACTAATATAAATTAAAGTCCTGATATTAGTCTTACTTTCTTGGGTACAAAATTGTTCTGCATGTTTATGTTTTTTATGAACTAAGGCAGAAAATTTTCTTCCAACTGTCTATTAAGGTAGAAATGAAAAACATAAAATGGTTCAATATTTTAAGCCAAGCTATGGAAACTATAAAAAATACTTAGCTAAGATTTTTGCAAATCGGCTTGATATCGAACTCGAAATCTACATTTTTGACTCTTCTCTACCTCTCTGTATTTCTACTCATCATGATTATATTTTGTTTCCAAAGCGGGAAAAATTGATAACATGTAATTAAATTTATTTAATTTCCGATCCTATATTTTGTGGTCTTTTTAACGTACATCTGTGTTGGCTTACCACGCCCACATTTAACATTAAATGGTTTTTTTTTTTGGTGTCGTGAATTAATTTATTTTTGTATTCTATAAAGCCTTAAAGGCTATCTAAACAACCTGATGGTAAATTCCAAGAGCAGACATTCGATGTGGAAAAAAGATATGTTGAAAGATTTATACTCGAATCTACGAGAAAATGTCAAAAAAATTTACTGACATTGTGTATACATATATATGTACATAAATAGTCTTGTAAAAGTACTATATATTTTAATACTCATATAGGTATTTTTGCCTATCTGAACTATAATAATGATAAGGTCAATTCCCATCTTACGCTTGTGATATTTCCCAACACTTCGACGGCATATCGTGCGTATACTTTATTTTTGTCTACCAAGACATTTTCTAGAAAACGAAATGTACATTATATTTGTAACTATGGAAAATAATTATGTTTTGAAATAAATTTCACATTTCCAGTAGGTTCAAGTAGGGGCGACAGATAATTAAAGGCTATATAATTTTATATGCCAAGGGCATTATCAGCAAGTCTGGTCCTGTATTTATCCATAGATTCAATTGACTATTTAAATACTTAGACAAAATTTCATCCTTTTCAAGACAACAGGGTCATTTTCCATAAGACTTCATCTACTAAAAGCCACATTTTATGTTAAATTAATTTTTTTGTGTATATGCAATTTCTTAACTGTAAATAACTGTTCATGGCAGCATTCATTGTTGCTCTTCTCAATATGCAAATTGTGCTAAACAGTCAATTCAATTGTAAAATCTTTGTTAAACATTAAATGTCATCCATGAAGTTTTTGATCAAAATCAAAGTTAAACTATTATAAGATTCTTTACTATCAGAATTTAATTTTCTCTATAAGTATTTTCCAAAATTTGCAACTCTGCTTATATTTAGTTGCCTTTCACATATATGAAATTATCTTTAAATTGCTCAGTAAAATGGAAATTTTCGCATAAGACCCCTAGGGATAGATGAATGAATGAGGAGTCTGATCCTAAGGATGGGAGGGGCTGAATGCTCCAGGGAAAGGGTTTGGACGCAGCTGCTTTCGCTTAGTGAAGGGTGCATAAATAATAAAATAATTAAACAAGAAATTGAATGAAATTAGTTTTTGCCTCAGGGAGAGGATGTAAAAAAGAAGGGGAAGAGGAAAACGAAAAGCAACTCAGCATGTGGCATGTGGAAAATGTATGTCTGACCTGTTTTAGTGTATGTTCGTATGTATGTGTTTAATGTGAGTGTGTTTGTGCGAGTATGTGGAGGCTGAGGCTGCTCTTTAAATATCTGCAGGCAACACAAAAAAAAGAGAGAACAAAAAGCCAACGGAAAACAGGAAATGTCACACAATTTTCCACAAATTATAATTAGAAAGGAAATTGTTGGCGCAAGTTGTAAAACTCACCAATTTTCGCCCCCCCAAATGCATCCTTGAACATGGGCGTGGCCGTTGTAAGCTGACCTCCCCCGCCGGCACTAACCCCTCCGACTCCACCACCCACACCACCAGCTCCAGCTGCACCACCTCCAGCATGATGATGGCCACCACCAAGCACACCGGGCATCGCTGCTGGCGTCTGTTTAATGGCATTCGTTCGTCCTCGATGAGGTGCTGGCGGCTCACGTTTACGCCGTGGCTGCTCCACGGGCAGCACACGCCGTCGCTTCTTAGGCAACTTGGAGCGGGCCTAAATTAAGAGAAAGTAAACACACAACTGAAAGCATTTTTCTTTCCCACACTCACCTGTGTGTGCGAATAGAACATGGAGAAGTTGCTAACAATAACAGGTACGGGTAAAGCTATGGTCAATACACCGGCCAGTGCACATAGAGCTCCGACAAACATGCCCGGATACGTCTTGGGTGCCACATCGCCATAGCCCACAGTAGTCATGGTGACTATGGCCCACCATAATCCCAATGGAATGCTCTTAAATTGGTTATCAGGATTGTCCTAAGGATCAATTAAAATTGGCATATTATTTATATTTGCAGGAAATAGTTGATCTAGTAGTTATTTAGGTAGGTAGCTTAAAATATGTAGGAGCAATAAGAAAAATATTTATAGACTATCGCTGTTAATTCTAAATGTTATAAATTACGATAACAATCATTGGGTTTTAGAATGGCTCAATGGATGGAAAAGTTATCTCTTTAAATTTATTTTATTGTTTGCCTTCATCGCCCCTTTCTAGTTATAGTATTTACTTAGCTAATTAAAAAGTTCAGCACCACAAAAACATTTTTATCATTAAAGAATGCGAGTAAACTAAATTGTATCTTTCCTAATCTGAATCTTTTTCAAAATAAAATTATGATAAAATATTTATAGACTATCGCTAATAATTCTAAAAGTTTTAAGTTATGATAAAAACCATTATATTTTAGAATTTAATTTCAGTGAGTGAGTTATGATTTGTGTTCATTGCCACGCCCAATTTTCGCTTTATTTCTAGATAAATTTATTACAAGATAAATTGAATCTTGAATTGGACGATTCTGTTTTAACTTTAAAATAGATTAAAATAAATAGCTGAAAGTTTAATAAACCGAAATAAAAATGAAACGCGTTTAATAAATTCTTTGATTATGTCTACATAAACATCTTCCCCTTGAGTCTCTCAAATGACGAGATTTTCTATCAGTTAAACTTAAAAACCGAATTAAAATAGGAAACTAATCTATAACTCAGAGTAAGAGCGAATTATTTGAATTTTCTCGCTTCTGCTCTGATTTTTAACGTAATAAAAAAAAAAAATCAAATGCCTTTGGCGAGCTTTGGGAAGTTCTCAATGTTTATTATCAACAGAAATAAATAAAATACCTAATATATATATATTATTTATTTTTTTATAAATTACCTAATAATATTTGTCAACAATTATTTTACTATGAATGAAATTTTTTGTTCACCTGCAATTTCTCAGCATAATATGCTAGACTGGCGAAAAATACAATGCCCAACACCAGGAAGAACACCAGCAATGTCAACTCCTTGGCCGATGCCTTGAAGGTGTGTATGAGAATGCGCAGTCCGGGCGAATGTCGCGTCAGCTTGAATAATCGCATGATGCGGACAATCGAGAAGGCCTCCAGCAGGCCCGTATATTCACCCATGCGCTGCATAACATCCGTATAGAAGCTTAGCGTGGCGGTAAAATCAATGATATTCACCGGTGATTTGATAAATTGCCACAAATTGGGTGACACCTGAAAGTGGAGAGAATTTCGAGATGGTCAATGGTCGTTCAATCGATTATCAAAATGCTACTCACAATTAGCCGTATGATAACCTCGATGAAGAACCACACATTGCATACAAGCTCCACATAGAAGAAGGCCTCATGGGGCTGGCCATAGGTTTCGACCCAACCGTGTTGCCTCCTACCATTGTGGCCGAGTAGCTTTTGCTCGATGAACTCGTTAAATGAACTGCCGTTCAGATCTCGTTTCAGTCGCTGACGTTGATTACCCTTAATGGTTACAATGGGCGTGGACTGGGCTGATGTGAAATTGCCACTGCTGTAGCTCGTGTAGTTCGTGACACGAAATGTTGGACCAATACTTCCACTGGGAGGCGTTATACTATGCTGATGATATTGATGGGTATGATGGGGCGGCAGTCCTGGATCACCGCCCAGCGGATCATGGCCATGGGGTGAGCCACCACCAGCACTGGTTGGTCCGGCTCCTCCGGAATGGTGACTGGTGGGTAGGTCTACACGAAAACCAGGATGGGTTTTCAGGCAGAATGATATCACAGAAACAAATATAAAGAAAACCGACATGCCAGCCACAATCTAAATGACGAAATGAAGATCAAATAAAATCATATAAATAATTACAATCAAAAATTAAACTTCACCTTGGCTCCCGTCGAGCTTGATGGCTCATCGAACATGGCCCAGATTTTGGGTTTCAGACGTTGCCAGCAATTAAGCTCACCGTTGCTTAAAGCTTCTTCGAAGCCAAATAGTCGTGCTATTTGCTCCTCTGTGGGTTTCTCATTCTCAATATCTAGTTTATCTAAAATAGCTAAGGTATTCTAAAAACAAACAAAAAAGTCACAAATTAAAAACGATTTCATTTCGCTCCTTTTTTTCTCCTCAACTTACTTGCGTATCGCGATGTATGCTATAAGTTGACCAACAACAGGGTTCCACCTGATTCGAATCCAATCCCCAGAATTCTAACTCTTCCTCAAACAAAGGCCCACAAACGTCTGTGGGATAATGCAGTTTGCCAGTTCTGAAATGGAAATAATCGAATATCAGTTGGTCGATCAATGTAATAAGCTTGATAACAATTAATTGACCAATTTTTGTTCCATGGTGGCTCAATAGTTAAAACTCCAAGCCCCGCCCAGTGAAAGCAATTAAATCATTAGATCTTCTTGCCAACCATTTTGCATTTATGAACTTGTCTAAACCAATTCATGGACTTACCACACAGCCGTCTGCCCTTCTGTCCGTCTGTCTCTCTGTCTGTCTTTCTATGTGTCTCTCTCCCTCTCTGCATGGTTCTGGCCAAAAGGGCACGTGTCTGTGTGTGGCTACAAATTGCAAAACTGGTGAAGGCTTATCCAAAGGGAAACAGAGGGGTAGAGAGAGAGAGAGGGGAAGGAGAATGGAATGAAAATGCTTCTCATTCTCATATCACTTGCAAATGGCATGGCAGCAGGTAAACGTGTGTATGTGTGTGTAAAGACTTGGACATGGTCAGTGCACCACATCCTTCTTCAGTCACCCATCTCCATTTTCCATTTCCCATTTAACCATTTACCACATTCATAATAATGCCTTGGCCCATTGTTCGTTCAACAACTTTTGGCCAGCTGCATGTGCAACAAATTTTTGCTCCTTTCATACATTCCAGTTTTTTTTTTTTTTTTTTTGTTATGCCGTGTGCAAATTACAACAAATGTCTGAAGCGAGTGAGGTAAAGGTTCAGAGGGACATCAGTAGATGGCCTTGTCTACAGTTGTTGGCCAACTTGTAATGCCATATCAGGTAGTGACCAAGCAAGCCTTGTTTTATTTTTTATATTTTGCACATTTTTTGCCATTTTATTTTTATTATTTTTTGGTGCTACACGTCTTTTGGCATCTGCTCCACGTGTGCATATCCTGGCCAGAATGTCCCATTTTTTGTTGCATATTTTATGCATTTTTTTTTTGTTCAATGGGGGCAGCAGCATGACGATCTCTACTCACTGATTCCTCAATCCAAGTAACCCTTCCTATCACCATACCTCTCACATTCCCTCTCAGTAAAGTGATGTATTGTAAATTGCCGAAGGTTTCGTGATAAAATGACAATGATGGGATACTTTTTTATATTCTGACATGAGCCGTATTTTGCTTGCTCTTAGTATCGATTAATTGGCACTATTGTAAACAAATACAGAAGCAAGGAAAAACGTTAAATATGACTTTTTAATTTCATGACCTCATATTTTTTTAAAATGCCTACTTTTATTTTATTACTTTTTGTTTATTAATAACCAAAGACTAGAATTTCTGCTGAAATAAGGAAAACATTATTTCTTATGGATCAAATTATTCATAACTATCAATTCGAAAACTTTGAATATTGAAATAAGCAATGGCCTTGGATCCTTAGTTCATTTTATCTCTTAGATTAAGATACAAGTACATACATGTATGCTAATAAAAATTAATTAATTCAATCAGCGAAATTAAAAAATTTACTTGTAATAATTTAATTTCGTTTCTAATCCAGCTTGCAATTTAAAAAAATTTATAATTGATCTCACGATGAACAAATTTCATATTATTTTACAGTCTTTTTACCACATGAACAAAGTCTTTTTTAAGATAATTTATCAAAAAGTTAAATTATTTTACTCAATTCATCCAAAAATGTTTTGAGAATTCAAAATCGGTATGTGTATATATTATCGCATGAATGTGACTTTACTCAAACATAAACGATAACATAATCTAGGTGACCCGATATGAACCAAGAAAATTATATGTATAAATATTTTATATAATAAAGCCTGTATTTCTGTATTTGATAACAGTTCCAAATTTAATTGTAAAAGTTGTTAAAATGTGTGAAACAGGCAGATTCTTTGCCCAAAAAATAATTATATTCTTGATTAACTTTAAGAAACACATCTATATATTCTTAAATCCGTCCATCATTCTCACAAAAACTTGGAGACAGTAGTACCTAAGACCACCAAAGTCTGTTTTACATTTAAATACGGAATCAAAATATTATTTTATGAGAGCTTGAACATTTTGTGTTGTAAAAACAAAGGAATTCTAGAAGAAACTTAGCTTTTCCTATTGTAGGGAACCCCTCAATCGTATTTCTTTCCACAGATGGTTCGCTTTAATCTTTAAATATACTCTGCAGCCATTTCCATGACATTTCACGTAAATCGTTGATTGTTTTCGATTGGCAAAATCCATATTCATTGTCATTCCATCTCTGTCTGTCTCTCCGGCCATAAGCCCGAACAAAGTTCCAATTTGCGAGAAACTCTCAGCAAGTTTTCTGATTTCAATGCCGCAACAGGAAATATTTCATGAATGCCAATTACTTCGTGGTGCAGCTCTGTGGGTGGAAATTGTTTCGGTTGTGCATAACAAATACACACCACATACGTTTGTCTGACCAATATTAATGAATATTCAAGATGACTTTTATAACCGATGACTGAGGCCAATCATTATCCGCTTAAAACTATTAACTGTGCATAAATATCGGGCAATTCGCTTGAAAGCAATATCAAGGGATTGATGTTACTCATAGTCGGTAAAACAATTGGAAACCGTTTAAAGAGTTAGCCTTTGTCAGGATTACTTAAATTGTATGATAGATCAAATTGATATAACAAGCGATGCACTTTTAAAGCGGGTTAGTGAAACCTCATAAAGAGAAAGACCTAAAGGTTTGACCTAAGTCTCAAATAGGTTCTGTATTTTTGGGTAATTTTGGCTCTAACATTAGTGACTGGAATTAATAGACCAAATTTCAACCTTGGGTTTATTAACAATAAGAAACACAAGTTATAAAAGTATTTAATCTCATACAATACAGGTTATTTCATTTTGAATATTTAAGAACAACAAACACTATAAGTATAACATTAATTCATTTTTATACCATTATTATAAACTTTTTAAATTCAAAATGCTAAATTTATATGTGTAAACATTCAATAAATGTAAACATTTCTTTCAATTTAAAGTTTTGTGAGTCTTAAAAAATGAAGTAAAAGCAAAATAAAAGTATTAAAGAAATAATTTTATTAGGCAAATTTATTATGATGGCTTCATCAAAATGCATTACACTTTACTCCCAAACAATAAATAAACTAATATTTTAATTACAAAAAGCACAAAACTCTGTTACTGCCATTAATCTAAACTTTTGAGCTTGGGTAAAGTTTATTACGTTTTTTGGGTCTTAAGGCACCGAGTAACGAGACGCGCTCATTAGCGGGCTCATTTATCTTGGAGGTGTTCTACGGGCGGTTTTTCTACGTCCGTCCGTCTCTCTGTTCCGTCCGCTTGTCTGTCGTGATGACTTAAGTTGTTGAAAATTAATGAAACTTTGTTTTCACCCTACCCCAATCATCAAGGGAAACGAATCCATCGCATTTTGAGAAAGTGCAGCCAGCTGCAAATGAAGAAAACAATGTCAGCATCTCCATTTTGATTCTCATCTCCATTGATTACATCAGAAAAGGGGGTTGGAAAAAATACTAGACAATCTCATATAGCCAAAGGCTTTGACAAACAGTTTTCCAACTCAATTAGCCAGAGCAAGCAAAACCAACCAACCAACAGTAACAACAAAACGATGTCAAAGGCAAAAACCAAGCCAGCCTGAATCGAAGGCAAGGAAGGGACCAATAGAAGTTTTTGCATAATCCAATTATATCGATATCAGAAGCTTTATTCAATTTATTCTGTAATTTGCCAACAACAACTATCCCATACCCAGGCTTGTATGGATATAAGAAAAATGCTCAATATCTAACATATAAGTAACAAGGAAACCAAATACAATGATTTAGCTCAATTCAATCCTGACAGTAATTTTCAAAGAACATCAATTAAATAGTTTTCACTACACAAATTAAGTTTTTGACGTTTTCTTTGAGATTTTCGCATAGCTGCTTTATAATTTTTTTGGACTTTGTTATATGAATTAAACTGGAATAGGAAAAAAGTAAATAGCAGTTCAATTCATAATTTAAATGGAGTATCCATATTAAAATATAAAATATTAATTTAAGTAAACAAAAAAAAAAAAAATTTGGTGTATTAGTTACATTTTTTATTTTTAGCTTAAAGTGTTACATCTAGTTAATATTTTCAGAAAATCGATTTTTTAATATTCGTAATGTGCCCAAGTTCAAGTAAAACCATTACAATTGTTAAGTCAGTTTTTAATAAATTTGAATAATTTTTAAGTCAGTGTTTTCGAAGTCAGTGTCCAATAATTCTTGTAAATATATTTTCTAAAACTTAATCAAAGTATTTCGCAATATAAAAAACCTATTTATTTTGCTTTTCGTCTGAAATTTGAATACGTTTTTCACAACAACAATTGGAATTATCTTTCACTCGTTGCAGAGGACGGACGTGTTTTTTTTGCGCTTATCAACTTTTATTTTTTTCTCGCGATTAAATACTTTTTCATAACTTTTAAATTTATTACCGGTTAAATTAATTAATAATAATTTCAGCATCCGAATTTTATTTTCATTTTGCGAATACTTGCTGTCGCTTTTGTTTAAATTTAAATAAAATCAAAACATACAACAATACTCGCATTAGCGGTGTTGTTGTTTTGCTTATCTCTTTTGCTTTTGTGTCTTTACCGTTTTTAACTAACTCTCGCGCTCTTGCGTACAAATTGTTGTTGCATGTGTTCAATTTGACGCGCTCTCCCGCTCTTTCCTATTCTTGATTGATTTGCGCTCTCGTCTTTTGCCTACCCGCGACTCTGTGATACGTGTTTTTGTTTTTGTGCTTTCATCTCTTTTATTTCTTTAGTTGTGAAGGCTTACTCTGCACATTAACCCTTGTGTCAGAACTGGTCAGTATATTCTTATTCACAGATTTTTTACCTTTAGAATTTCTATTTTTTATTTTTTGTATTTCCTTTTAATTAAATTAAACTTTTTGATAAAATGGTTGTCTGCTCAAAAAATAATTGTATAGTTGCCACTAATGCGGTTGACTCCCATGATTATATTCTTTGTTGGTTGTGTGACAATGCGGTTCACGTTAAGTGTGCAGGTTACACAGGCAGAATCAAGGAGTCTATTGCTAAAGGTGGTGGCTTAAAATATGGATGTGATGCTTGCCGGGAGGTCGAGAATGAGATGCGCTCTTTCATGAGGCGGACTAGAGATAGTTTTGACACCTTAAGGGCAGGTTTTAATAAACTCCAAGCGGAGTTTACTGCGGTGGAGACTCAGTTCAGAAGTTTATCGCTTATGAATGAGTCTCCGAAACGTAAAAGGACCAGTCCTTGGGGTGTTTCTGTATCTGTAGATCCGCCAGCATCTCTTATCGTCCCCGACCGGTCTCATGCACCGTCCACTCCTAATGTACAGCAATTGATATCGTTTAAGAGCCCGGTTGTGAATGCTATTAGTAAGGAATTACCGATATCACCTGGGAATGATCTCTTAAAAACGATGCCTATTGTAGTGTCCGATAAGTCCGGGCAATTACCCATTCCAATGGAAATTGCCGATAGTTCTAAAAGTATCGAGGGCCCCGTAAACAAGTTGACTGCTGCAGTGGGTGACTTGTCCAACGTTACTGCTGCGGCTGACGCTTCGGGACCGCGGCCTCTCGTTGGCATACCACCAAAGAAACATATATTTGTTTCTAGGCTAGACCCTGTTGTCACATCTGATGATGTAATAGCCTATATTCGGAAGAAAGTTAACGTCTCGAATATTGCGGTGGAGAAGTTTAAATTTTCTTATTCTCGGGACATTTCGTCCTTTAAAATTAGTGTTTCTGCCAATATCTTCGACACCATATGTCGAGAAGATTTTTGGCCGAAACATATTATAGTTAAGGAATATACTGTAAAAAAGAAAAATCGGCAACCGATTCGCCTGCCAACAATAACAACTAATACTATTCCTGCCACATCAGCATCTGCTGGTGTGTCAAAAAACTAGCTTCGTCCCTTAACCTGGGTTACCAGAACGTTAGAGGACTGAAATCTAAACTTCCTAATCTCTATGTAGATAGTCTTTCTTTTGAGCATAACATTCTAGCTTTTACAGAGACGTGGCTTAAACCTGATATTGCTGATTCATCGGTTTTTCCCACAAATTTTTCTATATTCAGACGTGACCGGATTTCTCGCATAGGTGGTGGCGTTCTGATAGCTGTTGATGCTGCTTTATCATCTGAAATGCTTCAATTTTCTAGTACCCAGGAGATTGAGTTTGTCGGTGTTAAAGTAAATTTTAAATCTTTTAATGCTTTTATTACTTGTTCCTATATTCCACCTTTGTCAGACATGGTGGTATATTCAAATCATTTAGAGGCAATTCAGTTTGTCTCCTCTTTGGTTTCCAGTCAAGACATGCTCATAGTTTTAGGTGATTTTAATTTACCCGCTTTAGCATGGTCACCAACAGATGAATGTACCATGTTGCTGCCCTCTTTGTCACATGACTTTATTGATGGCCTTCTAGGCTTATCTTTATCCCAAGTCAATCCTATCTTAAATTCTAATGGAAAATCGTTAGATCTCATTTTTGTATTGGATTCTTCTTATTGTGAGGTTTCTAGGATCGAACCATTTGTTCTTCCAGAAGACAAATTTCATCCTACATTAAATTTAAAAATTGATCTGCCCTTGCTTTCACCATTACTTGGTTCAAATGAGTTACCTCTAACTAGGTGCTTTCGTAAGACTGACTTTGCCAGCCTTAATGAAAACATTGCTACTACCGATTGGTCTTATCTGTACAATTGTAGAGATATGAACTCAGCTGTTCGTTTTTTCTATGATACTCTGAATTCACTCTTTGATATTTGTGTGCCTCTTGGTAGGCTGGAGCGGCTTAACAAACCTCCCTGGTTCTCTCGTGAGCTGTGCAATTTGAAAAATGTGAAGACACGATATTATAAGAAGTTTCAAAAAACACGTCGTTCATCAGACTATGCTCTGTATACAGTCGCTCGTTCAAAATTCATGATGCTTAATACACAATGCTATAAGAATTATCTTCAGCGGTGTAAGCTTCAGTTTTCTTCTGACCCTAAACAATTTTATAATTTTGTTAATTCTAAACGTAAGACCTCTGTGCACCCATCTTTTTTGTCTTTTCAAAATAAAAAAGCGAGCACTGATCAGGCAATTGCCGATATGTTTGCGAGTTTTTTCAAAACAACTTATTCCTCAACGGAATATCGAGCAAGTCCGTATCCTTATCATTTAGAAAAGGCTAATTGCATTTTCAATCCAGTGATTGATGAAGGTTCTATTCTTAGCGAACTTAAATTAGTTAAACCCGTTTATTCTCCGGGGCCAGATGGTCTTCCTGGATGTGTACTCAGGTTCTGTGCAAATGCATTATGTAAACCCATTTTAAAATTGTTTCTATTGTCTGTCGAATCTTCCTCTTTTCCATCTATTTGGAAGGAGTCGTATATCATTCCTCTGCATAAAAATGGCAAAAAGTCCGAAGCCACTAACTATAGGGGTATCTCAAAATTGTCCGCTATTCCGAAAGCCTTTGAGAAAATTATAACTTCTCAATTGCAACATTTTTGCAGCTCTATTATTTCGCCATCCCAACATGGGTTTGTGAAACGTAGATCTACAACCACTAACCTTTTAGAATTTACATCAATAATTATCAAGGGGTTCAAAAATGGTAAACAAACTGATGTCATATACACTGACTTCAGCAAAGCCTTTGATTCCGTTAATCATGCCCTATTACTTTCGAAGCTGAGCGACATTGGGTTTCCACCCCTTTTCCTATCTTGGGTTCGAGAATATTTAACAAATAGAAAACAGAAGGTACTTTTTTAAGTCTTCTTTTTCCGTTTCCATTCCTGTGACTTCTGGTGTACCTCAAGGTAGTCATCTGGGCCCTCTGCTTTTCACACTATTCATTAACGATCTTCCATCAGTCATTGTTCATTCGCGTGTGCTTATGTATGCTGACGATGTCAAGCTTTGTCTTACGTATAAAGATACAGATTCATTTAGTCGGCTACAAGCTGATCTTAAAAACTTTCAATCCTGGTGCCAGTTTAATCTACTAAATCTTAACACTACCAAATGTAAGGTAATGACTTTTTTTCGTAACTCTCCTCAACTGGTCACTTATTTTCTAAACAATAGCCCTTTAGAACGTCTAAATAATATGAATGATTTGGGCGTACTTATGGACCATAAGTTAAATTTTAACACCCATATTTCCACCACGGTCTCAAAGGCCATGAGTGTCCTGGGTTTCATTAAAAGATGGTCAAAAGAATTCGATGACCCCCTATACAACTAAAGTTCTTTTTACTTCGCTTGTCCGTCCTATTTTAGAGTATGGATCTTGCATTTGGTCACCTCAATATGAGTCGCACCAGATTAGACTTGAATCCGTTCAAAAGCAGTTCTTGCTATTTGCTCTACGTGGCTTAAGCTGGGATCGCAATGTCAATTTGCCTTCGTATTCTAGTAGACTTCTCTTGATTAACCTTCCTTCCCTAACTAACCGTAGAACCACGCTTGGTGCAATTTTCATGCACAAGCTCCTAATTGGTGATATCGACTCGCCTGAGTTATTAGCTCAGGTAAATCTGTCGGTACCATGTAGACGGAGTAGACATCCTTTGATACCATTATCCCTTAGTCGTTGTTCTTCTAACTATGCCATGCATGAACCTTTTAGGGTCCTCTGCTCTGATTACAACCTTCTTTTCCCTGTAATCAGCGCAGAGTTTTCTATCAATATGCTTAAAACATCTATCCTATCCCATTTAGTTAATAGATAACTATAGTATTATTTGTTTGTCTGTTTCTTCTCTTGTGTATTTGTCCACGCGATTCGCGCCGTGCGTTTTACAAAAAAAAAAAAAAAAAAAAAAAAAAAAATTAATCCGTATTTTTTTTCAAACACTAATATTGTCAAATTCTCTTTGCCATTTTAGCTACAATTATCCTCAACTTCAGCGCCATTTTTAAAACTATTAAAATTAAAAAAAGATTGTATTTTGTACTCCTATAAAAAGAAATTAAAAAGGACTTCAAATTTTAAATACCCAAAATTTTCGATCGTTAAACTATTGGATTCTCTTAATAGAATTTTTTTTATTGAAAAGGGCCCATTTTGAGAAAAAAAGGTTTGCTGCATCAATTCATTTTTGTATTGTTCTTTTTTTTTAACGAAATCTTTTTGGTTTATTCATTGTAATTGATCCACTTTAAACCAAAGCAGTCACCACATAAAAGATAAAGAAGATTCTGATAAATCCTTTAAAAATTTGCTTGACATTTTCACTAAAAGATTTTTATCCATTCCATCTACGGGAACCCTTTATTCAAATGTAATGCACCCAATTGTACTCAACTTAAAATGAATTGCATAGAAGACTATTGTTTTATCAGAGTCAAGATTTTTTATTATTTTCCCAATTTACTCTTTAAGGAATATGTTAGAACTAACTTTAATTTTTCTCGTTAACTGGATAGCCTTAAATGGCATATTTCCAATTAGTATGCATTGCAGACGACTGTTGTTTATTTTAGTTAATTAACTAGACGTACCTGTAATAGTTAAGTATTTGCGTAAAGACACCAGGATGACGATCAAAGAAATATTCATTGAGTACCGGATCATAATTGGCCAACGCTTCGGTCAGTCGTGAAAGACGCGTTGCGGGTATTTTCTTGAGCGTGGCCTTGTACGTTTCATATCTGCAAATAAATACCAAAATTAGTTGCCAAATTACTTTGGGTGCGGTGTGTGTGTGTGTATATATATGTGTATCTATGCATGTATATGGCCCTTTTACGTGGCCACACAAATCCTAGGAAAGGAAAAAACGAGAAAAAAGCAAAAGTGTAAGCAAAGTCCAGCCAAAAGCCATTTGCATACATTTCTGCTGACCCTTTTTTTTTCTTTGACTTCCTATACCTATTTTTTGTCCTTCCTTTTGGCTACAAAACAAAAACGAAGAACAAAAAAAAGGGAAAAATCATAAACCACAACTCGGAATGCGTGCAAAAAGTGGGTCACCATAGTGGACTCGAATTTCCCAGAAATTTGCGTGGGGGTTATGCTTTTTCTTTACACATAGATACATATATAGTTGTTTGAATGCCATCTATAAATTCTTTTGTTTGAAGTAGCCTTGACAGATCATTAGCTGGGCAAAAAATATATGAAAATGAATGGCTTTCTTTTCTATATATTATAGTCTCTTCCTCATTCTGTTTGCTTTGACAAAAGCTAACAAATGGTCAACTTAGATAGAAGAAATTTGAGATTATTATTGATAGTCAGATGGAAAGGGCAATATGCAAAGAAGGACAACAATTTATTAAGTTCAAAAATAGGACAAATCATAATGCTAGTCGTGTCATGGGTCGTATGAGCAATATATGATAAATTGAACTAACTGCATAGATTACAAAATAAAACAAATGAAATGAAAGACCCGAAAGGTTCTTAGCCTCTGTAATTCCTTTCTTTTTAAATATAATTCGTTTCGTTTTCTTTTTTTAATTTTGAAAATTAAAGTACTTAATTTTTGTTATAATTTATTCATAGAAATTTTATTGACTTTATTTGAAAATTTTTTCTCAATTCTCTTTAGAAAGAAATCTTGAGCAAGAAGAGTGAGAGAAAAAGGAAAATTCTTTAAACATTTTCCAACTTTGTTTAAGTTATTCCAATTACAAACTGGTCAATAGTATTTTCGAAATGATATTATCTAGTTAATAAGGAATAACGGTTTTGGATTTAAAGTTATGACAGAGCTGTTATTAATATTGACATCATTTAGATTGAGTTTTAAAATGGGGTTTAAAGACATTTGAAATTTAATATTTTAATTTGTATAAATCAAAACATACGAATTGAGTTTTAATAAACATGAAAATAATGTCTGGATTAGAGTTCATAAATTTCATCTCTTAAAACAATAAAATGATTAATAAAAAGATAAAGAAATTAAAAATCTCATTCAACTTCTTACATACATATATTTTACAGGCAACCTCAAATAAGTATTAATTTCCTTATCTATATAAATTTTATTCCCTATTGTCATCAGTTTTGATCAAGTATATTTCATGCAGTGTCAAGAACTTAATATTATCCGCTTTAGTAATGTGAATTTATCATCTGCTTGGCATATAAATTGTTAAGTCAATTGATGGGTAAAATATGTATTGAAAATATGTACATCAATATTTCGTTGGCACGCATAAACCAAACTTAATTTACGTAATCATCCATAAAATTCTATATGCACATGTCGTAAGGGGCGAAGCCGCACTCCCACCAGGACATAATTAAATTCAATTGAAGTAATTTCCAACAATTTGTTTTAAATTTCATTTTCACATTTATAACCAGACCTTTACAGGGCCTCCAGGGCCATGGACGTCGAGTCAACTATGGCCTGAGTCCAGAGGCCTGGGAGGATGAGCCATGAAAAATCAGTGCATTAAACTTTATGTCAGTTGACATTTAAGTGCTGCTGAGCTGGCTTGTCTACATGCAATTTGTATATATCGTATGCCCATACGACATACATATATTGTATGCACATATATATATATATATATATCTTTCATTTTGGCGTTTGTTTTCGGGTATTAAATATTTCATTCAGCTGAGGACAGCATGATCATCAATAACAGGGTCCACCACCACATAACAATTGCCATTAAAGTTTATGGCAATGTTTTGGGAGCAATCCAATGTTATTTGACAATGGTAATTGACCATGGCAGGCATAGACATTCCCAGGACAACACTGGACAGGACCAATACAAACACAAATGTATGTTTGTTCTGTTTGTTTTCACTCGATTTGGCATTCGCGAATTAGTTCGCTGACTTTGACAGGCGCGGTAAGCTTTCAATTTACGAGAAGAAACATAAATTCAATAAATTCGGATTTCGTTTCAGATTTTTAAATATATATATTTCTCTATGTTGAGAACCAACTCTAATGGATTTTAAGTAAAATTTGGTTCTTGCTGAATAAATCAATTTTCTAACAAAATCAATTAGTACCTGTAAATTCCAACAATGGTTTTATACTTTCGCAACTATAAACATATTGAAACTTGAGGTGGCTATGAAAAGGAAGCATCATAAAATAGTGTCCAAATCCCTCATAAAAAGTCCAAGGGAATCGGTGGATATAAAAAATGTAACTCTTACTTAAATCCATGAAAAGGATATTGAGCCTTTTAAGTAAGTCCAACCCTCTGAGATACAGGTATATCCTCTGTATTAATGAATAGATAGCCAAATTTTGAAATGCTAAAACCTTGTCGACTAGGCATGAAGTGGTAACAAAAAAATTAATACTAAAATATTTAATATTAAAAAATATTTAAAATTTTGCAAATAGAAGTAATGCATTTTTGGCTTGTTCCAAAAAATTTTAAATTTTAGCAAAAAAATGGCTAGTAAGGAGGTATTCAAAAAAGTATTGTAGTACTTTAAGATGATTTTTTTATAAAACTCACGAGGCAAATATACATACATACATTCTACAACATATTGGAATATCCTGCTCATAAATAATGTAAAGTTCTTTTCATTATTGAATTTTCGTAGGGTAAACAAATCTGGTTTTATTTAAAATATTAAACAATTCTAATGGAGTTTGGCATGTACCATCAAAACTTAATGGTAATAATGACATCATTTAAAAGTCATAATAATAAGTCACTGCACTGAGACCACTTCAATCAAGAGAGTTTGTGGTATGTACATAGACTGGGAATATATGTATATATATATACGTTATATTAAGTTTATGTATGTATGTATATTGCGATAAGGTGTTTGTTTTTGCGAGAGCAATTTACTGCATTTTTTGTTTCTGTTGACTTTTTGCATTTTAAATTTTGTAGAGTTGAGTAAACTTTTAGAAAAATAAATACGACAAATTGTAATTATTGAAGCTTAATTTGATTCATGTGCGTGTTGGACAATATAAACTTTATTTGAATGTTATTTCAATTTGGTTGGCTGGAAAATATTTTCAAACATTTTTTTGTGGTTTTTAAGCCAATTGTTAATTAACAGAAAAAACGACCAAAATATGAAACACAGCATTTCTGCCTTTAAAATTGAGTTTATCTAGTAATTCGGTTTGTTTAGAAATATGTTTTAAAAAGCAATTCACCTAGTTTAACCCCTTTACTTTTTTTAAATTATGCAAACCATTTAAAATTTATATTCAGTTTTAAATGATTATTATAAAATTATTTAACATGTACAAAAAATAAAAAGATTTTTGAGTATTTAAATTTTTATATGAAACTTTTAAACTTTAAATAATTACCCAAATGATATTAAAAAATTCAGTTTTATTAATTTTTTTTTAAATATCGATATGTGCCTTATCTTTTAAGTCTAAGAGGTTTTCAATCGATAAACAATCGAATTTATGAAAAAAACTGTGGAATACTTTTATTTTGATATTTAAAATTCCCGAATTAAAAATCGAAAGTTTAGATAGATTTCTTTTTCAAAAAATATATTTTTTCCAGAAATTATCCTGTCAATCCTAATAAAATTTGAATCGATTGTAGTGTCTTCACTTTGAAGATTTAATTTTCAATTGAAAAAATCTTAGCAAGCCGAGATGTCAGTTAAAAGCAACATGCTGATAAAAAGTCGAACAAAAATTCAGTATTATTATTCAGTCTAAAGTTGAATAACAAGTTTAATTTCTAGACCTAAATTTTATTTTATTTAAAAAATTTTCGTTTTCTTTGGATATTGAAAAGTTGAATAGTTCCTGTGAATCCTTTTTTGGGCCTTAAAGGTAACAAATAATAATTTATTGAGTAACATTTTGTACACGAATCGCGTGATTGGTCTGAGAATAAATTTTAAATAATATTAAACATACTCGTAAATCAACGCATTACCTCTTGGCGCCCCTCCTTATGGTTTTTAAATTTAATAGAATTCTTAACTAAATCTTTTTCCATTTCATGCCTTTAATATAGGTTATTAGGGGTTATCTCATAGAATATTCTCACATCATGCAAATTTAAGCGGGAGAAATTGCTAAATGCAATTTATTTAATGTCATATTTTTGTTTTTTCTTTTTGTGTTTTCTTTCTAAACTTATTCACCTTCCCTTTTTCACATCACAGAAAGCTGTCAACAACTCTTAGAAATTATGTTCTCATTCTATTATCGGTATTATTCTCTATTCTCCACACAGCGCCAGAGAGAGCTCACTAAAGTCGCAGCACTTCCCCACGCCTCACACACACACGCACAGCTTTTGCCATTATCAGAGAGTGAGTAGAGAGGAATCCACCTCGACGAAGCCATCGCTAGAAACCACTTGAACCGTTTCTGTTTTTTTTTACTCTCACATAGCTTTCGCGAGTGGAACTGTGGACACCTCCTGCTTAGTTGTTTAACGACCGCTGAGCAATTAGCAAGCATTTCTGGTTTCTAAGCACAAGAGTATAAAAAAAAAAATAATAAAATAAAAATGCAGCGCGTTTTGAAGACCAGCACCAGCTTGTTGCGTGCCCATAAGAAGAGTATTGCTGGTACTGTGGCCAAGTATTCCTCTATTCCTGAACCTCAGAAGTCTCCTGAAGTGCTCTACACAGGGGTAAGTGCAAGCAAATTTTATTTATAAATTTCACTTATCAATAGAGAATTAATTTATTGAATATTTCCGACAAATGCTTCTATTAGAATTTGCTTTGCTTGACCTTGAGAGAGGGGCAGGCAAAATTGCAGCTGTTAAGTGTTTCCTCCACCACATTGACAACTTCTTTATGCCCTACAATTTACGTCTCACGTACGCCACAAGAAAACTTTTATCACTTTAGGTATTAGAAAAATGTTTATTTAAATAACTGTGGGCCTTCTCTTAAGTGTAGGGGATTAAATTGCCTAAGCAAACCGGAAAACCGGCATAAAATAGAAGACTGAAACTTTAAACAAAGGCCATGCAAAAAAGTGTATATTTGCGGCTGTGTGTGTAATCGCCGGTTGTTTTTGTTTTTGTGGTCTGTTTTCTTTATTCCGTCGTTCCGCTTGCTGTTATGTCACATGCCCCGCCCTTTTCCCCTTTGAAATCAACAAACTATTTCTCTAAGCAGAACAAAGGCGAAACAATTTTTGGGGGCAAACACGACAATTTTAAAACTGATTCGATTCAGCGTTCTCTTTTTTTTTTTTTGCTCTCCTACCGAGTTTTGGTCAGATGTTCATCATATGTTCTGATTCAAATCTCCTAGCAAGAAACGATGGAGTCATGTCTGTCTATCAGGACATTTTGGTCACCGCTTATAAAAGATTATGTCCTTATTATATTCTCATTTATTTTTTAACTTTAAATTTAGCCAAAATCATTTAAAAATCATTTTACAAATTAAAACCAGAAATGGATCATTGATTAATTTCTGTATATTCATGAAATGAATTTAAATTGAACAGTGATTTGTGTTTTATATAGAATAACATGTCCGTAAGGCCCTTAAATTAACTATTTACTAATTTGGAAACACAAAAATAGAAGCGAAGAGCTTTATAAATTTATCACCATCACTTTATGTGTTAAATTTTAGATATATCAGATCTTTAGATCTCTATTATTATGTTGCGTATAAAATGAGGGTATAAGAAATCCGTATATAGACATATGTAGTAGGAGGGATATTTTTGCTAACCACAGAAAATTTCCATATATAAATTGTAAATACATACATATAAACATATACATATAACGAATGGGCCAATTAAAACATCTGTTCAAAAAAAATTTGCTGCGCGTGCAAATAGGATGACAATTGAATGACATGAGATAAATAGTAATAATAGCTGGAGATAATACTAAGTAAATAATGCAAATTAAGCTTCTAATAAAATGGTGGGAGGATCAATTCTAACTTTATTTAGTGAAATAAATTATCAGTTATTACAGAAAAGTTCACAATGAAAATGACATAAAAGCGGGGTCATTCGCTGTGATAAATACAATTATTATCTAAACGAAATCGTTTTCCTATATTCCTTCTCTAAAAAATTTCCAACATGTGTTTAAAAATTTTAAATAAACATATTTGTTGAGTTGGATCACAACATAATAAAATTTTAAAGATTATTCGATATGAATCGGCCACATTTTGCCCCAATTTGTTAATCCCACAGTCTTTAAATTACGAACTACTTGTTAATTCTAACGCCTGATTATAATCTCAATGCCTTGTTTCAATTACATAGTTGTAGTTGTAGTTTTTATAAATTGAAAGAGCAACAACTATCGCATGTCTCTATTTAATCTTGAAGAATATATTTTTACCTTATCAACTTGTTTTGGAAATTTACTCGCAGTTTCCGACGGCCAAGAACAGCTGATAGATAAGATGGCACACTTTCTGATAGCTTCTCCATACATATAATTGCCTGGCGAACCGGTTTCCCAGACGAATTATATACACGCGCCTCTCTTTGGTCAGTGCCAAAATTAATTCAAATTCAGAAACATTTATGTTTGCCGGCGTCTAGCGGAAAATTTTTTATATAGAAACGCGTCATAATTCCCGATAAGACGAAAACAAATTGTGAAATAGAAAGGTGTTCGGAATACGAATATGTATGTTGATGATGTTTATAGGAACAACAAATGCTAGAATACTTTAATATAAACAAAAGTGTGTCTGCTGGCGGGCACACGTTTTTGATTACAAGGTGAGGTGGGGTGGTACATATATATATATTAAAACTTAGACATGTACATCGGCTGATTGTGGTTATGAACAGTAACTGAACTGCAAGTCAAGTGGTTATCAGATAGTTTTCGGGGAGTGGCCTAGGCAAATAATTGTTATTACTTCTGTTTGCCAGTTGATTGTGTACATATATTGATCGCGATAAGTGACCAATTTTTATTATATGTATTTGTATTTATATTTTATTTTAGGTGTTTATCAACAATGAGTGGCACAAGAGCAAGTCAGGAAAGACTTTCACAACCATTAACCCATCCACCGAGCAGGTAATTGCTGAAATTCAAACTGGCGGTAAGGAGGATATCGATATTGCCGTCAAGGCAGCTCGTCAGGCATTCAAGTGAGTAAAAAATTAGAAAACAATTAAATACGCAAAATAATACATAACAGGCAAGTGGTTATACCATGAAATGCATTAGATCTTAGGTATTTTGGGTATAATATATATATATGCACTTCTTATAAATACCATAAAGATATCACTTATGTTGATTACTACAACATATTCTCCGAAATCGCTAAAAATTATTCTTCACCGCGACATATTAAGGTTTACATTTTAAATTACCTTGTATGTTTTATTAAATAATTTGTTACATTCTAATATTTATAGCATATTGAAAATTTATGAAAAATTTTAATATAAGACTGCTGTTAATTTAGCACATGTATTTATAATTAATACGAATTTTATCAACGTAGGCAAGGACTTAGCCAAGATTCAGACTAATATTTATTATTTTATTTTAATGAACATTAATATGAAATTCTTAAAGGGGCAGCTGTCCTCCCCTGTCCATTCCTTGCAACATATGTACATACAAACATGTACATATATATAAAAACAATTTTCATATAATTTGTTGCCTATTTAAAGAAAAGTTGGCAAATTTAAGATGAAAATTTCAAATGAAATTGAACTTTTCCCGTATTCAAAAACAATTACGCGTTTTGGACATTTTTAGTAAATTTATATTTTATTAAAATGGAACACACAGTTCATTGATGCTAATATTTTCATGAACAGAGCTGTACGTGTACTTATATACAAATAAGAATGTATATATATATATAAATAAAAATAATTTAGGTACACGTTTTGGGCATTAGTTGCACTAACTACCCCTGTTTTGATTATAAATTCTCCCACTAATTCTTAATTTATATTTTAATTATTTATTTATCTTGTAGGAGGGGTTCCCCATGGCGTCGTATGGATGCTTCAGAGCGTGGACGTTTGCTTTATCGTCTAGCTGATCTCATGGAGCGTGATCTAGTTTACTTAGCTGTAAGTTAACCAAACGAAATCTATATATATGCCTGGAATCCGACATCTCCTTCTTTTTAGAGTCTCGAAACATTGGACAATGGCAAGCCTTTTGCTATGTCCTACAATGTGGATGTTCCCATGTCCATTAAGAACTTGCGCTACTTTGCCGGCTGGGCTGATAAGAATCATGGCCAGACGATTCCAATGGATGGAGAATTCTTGACTTATACTATGCACGAGCCTGTGGGCGTGTGCGGTCAGGTTATTCCCTGGAATTTCCCCATTCTGATGATGGCCTGGAAATTGGGACCAGCCTTGGCCACTGGAAACACCATTATTCTGAAGCCTGCAGAGCAAACTAGCTTGACTGCTCTTTACATTGCACAGCTAATAAAGGAAGCTGGCTTCCCTGAGGGTGTGGTCAATGTGGTCCCTGGATTCGGAGATGCTGGCGCTGCCCTGGCCAATCACACTGATGTGGACAAGGTAGCCTTCACTGGCTCCACTGATGTGGGCAAACTCATTCAGACGGCTTCTGGTAAAACCAATCTGAAGAGAGTGACTCTCGAATTGGGTGGCAAATCACCCAACATTATTTTGGCCGACTCTGACTTGGACTGCGCAGTAGAACAAGCTCACTTTGGCTTGTTCTTCAACATGGGTCAGTGCTGCTGTGCCGGATCTCGCACCTTTGTGGAGGAGAAGATCTACGATGAGTTTGTGGAACGTTCAGCAGAACGCGCCAAGAAGCGCGTCCTGGGCGATCCCTTCGACTTGAAAACCGAACAGGGACCCCAAGTGAATCAGGAGCAAATGGAAAAGATTTTGTGTTTGATTAAGGAGGGCAAGAAAGACGGTGCCAAACTTGTGGCTGGAGGCGGTCGCCCCAAGGATACATGTGGTTACTATGTCGAGCCTACTGTATTTGCCGATGTCAAGGATGACATGACCATTGCACGTGAAGAGATCTTTGGCCCAGTGCAGCAATTGATTCGTTTCAAGAGCCTCGATGAAGTAATTGAACGTTCCAATAACTCCGACTATGGTTTGGCTGCAGGTATCTTTACCAAGGATCTGGATAAGGCCAATTATCTTGCCAGTGGTCTCAGGGCTGGTACTGTCTGGGTGAACACCTACAATGCGCTGGCCTCCCAGGCTCCATTCGGTGGCTACAAGATGTCTGGCCATGGACGTGAAAATGGCGAATATGCCTTGTCGAATTATACCGAAGTTAAGAGCGTTATTGTCAAGGTGCTGCAGAAGAACTCCTAAGGAGGAAACAACCTCAACATTTATGAGAAGTTTACCCAATTAAGTGACCATTAATTGGAGGTCAACATCTGGTTAGCTTTAATTCCCACATTTACTCGATCTACTTTTAAATACCAACTTAAACTTAACTACATATATTGCTATGGCCGCTTTCCATTTGGCCAAAAATTTAGCGTAATAAACACTGCAAATAAATTTAATGAGTATGAACTTTCTTTTTGTTATTTGAATATTGAATTGTTTTGAATAGATGTTTTTTCTTCATCTGTAAATCCGTCCATGGTTTTTCCTTTCACTATTACTGACTTATTATTTAATTAACAGTTGTAATACACTCATGTAACTCTAAAACTGTAATCTAAGGAAACGAGTTCAAACCATAGTTATTCCTGGTTATTCTTAGTCTAACAAAAGCGAATAGCATAGAGTTTAACTCATACGTAGACAAAATCAAGTTTAATCTAACTTGTATTTAGCAATATGAGTTATTAATCTTAACATTTAGAGAAAAGGCGATATAATTTTTATTCTCGCTAAGTCCTTTTTATTAGAGGTATTGTCAATATTAATTTTTTGTTAACAATATTTCGATATAATCGATGGTTTTCACTATAGGCTTTCAGATCTTCCTCAGCGCTAACGAAAATTGGGACATGGATTGAGACATTACCAAAGTATTCTGGGTGTTTTACTTTATTAATCAATCTAGTGATGATTCCTTATGTAGCCCATTAAAGTTGGTTTACATGCTTTTGGTCATATTTCTCCTTTATTATACACTTTTTATTTGTTTTGAAATCAAAAAAAAAAAAAAAAAAAAAAAACCAAATAAAACTATTATATGTTTAAGAGTTATACTATTGCAAGAAGGCTATATATTTATTTTGGTCAGAAGTGTGCAACACATTGAAAAGTGTATATGTTCTTGGTCAGCACGACAAGACGATTTCATATCGCCATGTCTGTCTTCTGGGTGAGCTCAAACTCTTCCTTCAATATAAAAAAACAATGTTTAAGGGTCTTATGGTCTTTGATTGATAATAAGTATTTAATCTTCTAGACGTAACTCTATTCGTTTTTTAAATATCGAAAATTTTGCTCTTTGAACTCATTGAAACCAGTAAAGTAACTTGTCAAACCTTCTAAAAACTGAATCTATTTATGAAATGCATAGTTTGTCGAACCCAAAAACACATATCAAATACACAAAATCAGACTAAAAAGATTGCACCCTCTGGATTGGCCTTCTGACCTGATCCTAACTGGTAAGGCTTGCCTAGTCTCCTCGGTTTTAGCAGAAGACGATCTAAGACCCACTTTCCTTTTTGAGTGTACTTTTGTTAATGCCATGTTTTATTTGTTTTTCATCGAATTTAATCATTGTCCAGGTCTGAACAAATTTTAAATATGCTTAACAACAAACAAAAAAATCAAAAAAATACACAAAATATGACCTTAGGTTCGCTTGAAACAAAAATGTCCTCTAAAAATAAATCAATATTTTATTTAAAATGCATCTTAATATGGAATTCAGTATAAATAGGTTATTTTTAGTTTACTCATTTATTTTTTGACTAATTGACTCCCATTTTGAGTCCATCTTTTTCGCCTCATACACCTTAAAATAAGGCTCTACATTTCTGTGTTGTTTAAAAGTTGTAGTTAATTTTCAAAATCTGTTTCTCTATTTTGTAGTTTCTTACTAAGCTCTTTTCTTTTAAAATCATTGAATTGTTTATCCGACCACAGGATAATGTTTCATGGACATTTTTACATTACTCTTCAGTAGCTTTCCCCTACACATATTGGTTTTGGCATTTTTCTTGTTTCTTGTTGTTTATGGCACATTTTGAACTCAATGTCATTATTCTGCTTACTATATGTATGTGGGATGTATGGAGTGTACGGGGGGAGAGGTGCCACTATGTCAGCAGTGTAAAAAATAAAGTATTGATTGCTTTTTTGCTGTTGCATAAAACAAAACCAAACAAACATACACAGCACATGGCAACTGGCCGGGCCGTCCGAGCGAAAGGAATAAGCTTAAATTTATTTGCATTTATTGGCATTTGCTCACATCCATTTTACTGCTGTTGGTCTTCTCTGTTTTAGTCCTGTTATCCTTTCGAGTGGGCCACTTGCATGGTAGCATAGCTTGGGGATTTGGTCACACACCAGGATGCCATCAGGATGTCGTCAGGACGACATAACGTTATCCACTGGGCGGCAGCTGAGCGTGTCAAGTGTTTTGCGGTAACAGCAAAAAACAACTTTCTGCTTATTTTTACCATTTTGATTATTTAATTCTCTCTTTTTTCCCGTTTGTATGGCTCTTCTCTTATGTTTGCAGCACAAAAATTGAATAAGTGCATTTGTATGCAATTTATTTAAAATATAATAAAATTGTTTATGTTTATGTATGGGTGTGTATGGGTTTTGTTTTTCCACAATGGCAGTAAATTGCTTTTGGCTAGGAAAACTGTATACAAAATGTATATTGCAAAAGGCAAAAGTGCTGCTACTGGATTGTGGATTTGATTTATTTATAGAACTGGAGTGGAGATGGAGGTAAAAATGGTAAGAAGAAAGGAGCAGGAGAACTGAAAGCTAGGTGGTCGAAGTACAAAAGTTGCAGGTTTGTTGTAAAAGTTGCATAGTTAAGTGAATTTGTTTCGTGTTTCTTAAAAGGTAAAGGCAGAAATGGAAAAACAATTTGTTTTGTGTGAATATTGAGGCAAATGTATGCTAATGGCATTTGAATTTAAATAAATGTGTACTATAAACAACATACGATATCCACCTAACCAATAAAGAAAGTGTGGTTGAGTATTTGTTTGTTACTTTTACATTTGATTTTGACAATTCTCAACTACTAAGAATTTAGATTAGCTAAGACATAAAAGAAACTTTAAAAAGTGACTGTGTCTTTTCTGTTTAGTTATCTATTCTTTGGCTGATTGACTCCCATTTGGAGCTAAGTTAAGCCCTTATGAAAAGTACATATATGTATGTACATATATCGTTGTACCATAAAAATCTATTTATCTTTAAAATACCCTTCAACTATACACATATGTAGATATCTGCCTTAATTCATAAAATCTACGAAATCCTTTTAAAACAAAGTTATAATTGCCTTAGGGCAATTATGCCATCATTATGCCAACTAAGCCAATAAAATGGAGTAGTTAAACAGCCTGAAGGCCTTTGTTGCTCTGGCTTCATAACCCATTGTAAGTAAGAATTAATTCTTTTATACAATTAAATAATAATAATAATAGAGTAGTTAAAAGATATGAAATTTTGATGTAGAACATTCCCCAAATATGTTAGACATTTTATATATGTCTCAATCCCTACAAGTTTTAAGTTTAATTGAAATTAAATTAATCTTAATAATAAGGTGCCACAATATTATTATTTTTTATCAATCTAAAGACTTAAAAAATTCATTTATATGATTCATTTTATAAACTCTCCAATCTTTTCTTTTATATCTTTTATCTAATTTATACAGATGCAACATTTTTCAATTTTATTGTTAATCACTAACCAATTTTTTATGCTATTTGAATATATTTCTGTTGGAATTTTTTATGCAATGAGAACCCAAAGGGAAAAGAACAGCAATAAACAAAGAGAGCGTGAGATAGAGAGAGAGAGAAAAAGAGAGCGAGAGAAAAGAGTCCGATTCAGATTCACACACGGCGTATGCGTAATTGTCAGGGTATTTCCCTGTACGAAATTTTTTAAATGGAGACAATTTTAAATTGATTTTCACTTGATTGCAACAGAATTCCATACATATTCAAATGGCAGACAAAAACCAAAAATTGCCGAGAAAAACTACTCCAAATTGCAAATGATCCATGTCCAATTTTAATACCCCAAATGGCAGGTGGCCAAAAGTAAAAAAAAAATTCAAAACGTAGCGATTTGAAGAGGAAAGAGGGTTGGGAAAAGGCAGAATGGAAGGATATCGAGAAGCGCAGCCGTGCGCATTCAGGCGAATGCACAGGTGCGCTCGAGCGTTGAAGTTTATATTTTCATTTTCCACAATTATTCACCATTTTATTTTTTCTAGTTAGTTCCTGCCATGAGTGGAAAGCATAATTGAAAATCATTCTTTATGAAGCTTAATAAACAGTAAAAACCACAAAAACTCAAAAGGAATTTGGAATTTGCTCACCCAATTATGTTAACAGACTTTATATATAGTTATATAGTTCAAGGACTGTAGGAATGTCTAACGGGTGATATATATACAAAATTTTTTGATAATTGTAGTCTTCAGCAGTCGTAGTCAATGTAAATTGAAAATCGAGTAGTATTTATCTTTACTTAGGTAAATATATAGAGAGTCACTGTTCTCACTAACAAATACCAAGACCTTTAGTTACCATTACAGTATGTGATTTAATATCCCAAATTCGATAGATCTTTTTAAAACTGATCCCATGCTGTTAGGTCTATATTTTATATACATACATTGATTCCAGATTCTGCTCAAATTGGAGTCATTTAATATAGATTGATTATTCAAACTCCTTATCTCACAATTATTTTTTATAGCTTCACTTACGAGTTTAAGATAGATTATAATCTAAATATTTATGTTCTCAATTTCATTAATATCGCACTTCATATCATATAATGTGGAAATGGTCTGGCAATCCTGTTTAGCCAGCCCTAGTTAAGTCAGCTGATGGGAGAAAAGGAAGACAATCGGACAAGCCGGCCAGACGGAGAGAGTGTAAGAAAAAAGGACGAAGTGTGAGACGACACACAAAAAAGTTTAGGACAAAAAGCCGGAAGAGTAAAAAAAGAAAGACGAATCTAAGGCGACAAAAAGAGTGAACAAAAACGATAAAAGACATTAAAGATTAATACATTCAAATATACTATTACATAAAAATAAATACTTATCCTAATATTAAATAAAATAACTATAAAATATAACCGGTACTGTGTTTATTCCTCAATCAGTACCCCAGTACCACAATAAGTCGCATTAAATTTTTTATCATCGATAACATTTTTCTAATTCTGTCAATTAAACCGCTCAACTGCTATTCAAGCTGCTCAAGGATTTCTTACCGAATACCATATAGTTTCTCAACGATGCCTTTATAATGTCTTTACGATTTTGATCTTGCAGATTTATCAATTTCTGAATGATTCCTATTTGATTAAAAAAAAAAAAAAACAAATCTGTCTCTGAGTAAGCTTACAAATCTTGTACTACGATTTAATCTAGAAATTTTAACTTAGTTTAATTATAATTATTATTAAGTTGTTTAACATAAAATCCTTAGTCTACTATACTATAGAGCGATTGCTGCCAGTTTAAAGTGAATTATGATTGTGTTTGAGTCATTTTATTTAGAAATGTGCATATTCTTAATGGTTTTGTATTAATTCATTAAAATTTGATGATTATAGTATATTTTAACTTGGCTCACTTCACTTTTGTTCGCATGGTATTTACTTATGTAGTTATATCTTGCTCATTTCGGCCATAACATTAAGTACCAGCAATTTGAGTTTATCGCATTTTGCACAGTCGATTACATTATTATGAGCTACGGCTGCCAAAAAAAAAAAGAGAGAAGCGAAAGTGAAAAAAGTGCCTAGTCGAGAAAAAAAGTATCCACACTTTGATCATTAGCCGGAAAATGACCCAGAACACAGACAAGATAAGCTGAGAGACAAACACAAACAAAAGTAAACGAAAAAAAAAACGCATAAAATAAAATACAAAAACACAAATGAAATGAAAAGAAAGGGCAAACGAAAGTGGAGAAAAGAATTGTAAACAAAAGGCTTAGGGAAAGGACAAACATCTAGGATTAGTTTGGGCAGAACAAATCAAGACATTTTATGTTTTGCAGTCAGCTTAAATTCAGCATTCGAATTCAGCCCAAAAGTAGGCCACAATAAATTCTATTTTTAAGCATGACGAAAACGCAAAGCTGTTTTAAACGCGCGCAAAACGCAAGAAGAAACGCAGGGAAAACATTTTTCAAGTGTGCATAAGCTTAAAATCAAATTCGAACAGACTAACACATTCTCTCACCACGCACAGAAGCACACACACACACATATATATGTGTATATGTATGCACTCTGATGCAATTGCCGCACACTTAACCCAATAAACTGGCTCGGGCTATGTGTGTCAGCATTAAGCTGCGATTTTCACTCAACTTTTGCAAACGGTCCTGCCCCCATAACCCCCCCTCACGACCCTCCAGCAGGCGTCACTCGCCTGATGTCCCATTACCTAAGCTAAGCAGGCTAAATGCTTTTACACAGGGTACAATGTCATTTTATGGTTATAATGTGATTTTCCCACAGAACGGTTAGAAAAACGCAATTTTGCTTGTGCAAAAGTTGAGGCGAAAAGACGAAAAGTTTTCCTAGTTGATATAATCTAGTATAAAGTTAGTTTTCGTTTGTCTTTACTTTGGCCAAGCAGCCAGCCAACTTCAAAGATAATCCTCAATATTCTTTGCAATAAAAAAAAGTTTAGGTGGAACCATAAAAAGATGCTCAGCAGTACGAATTTCGCATAGCTGTTTTAGTTTTTGAAACGAGTTAATTATTTTATCAAATCATATTGGGTCATTGCCAATTATTGGTCCTGATTTTATTCTCCAATTCCTGCAATTTTTAAATTTTTTTCTTAGTGTATTACAAGATTTTATAATTTAAACTATGGCTTAAAGTATTTTACAGTTTTAAAAGTAGTGAAAATAGTACTAAAAAATATTTTTCAGCTAATGATGAATTCTTGTGAAAAAACGTGACTAGGACGCGAGGAAAATAAAAGTATAGATTTAAAGTTCTCTGAAGAAAAATTTACCACAAAGGCAATGGTTATATTCTTTGACTATAGTGGCAATGGTTAGCAACTTCTATAATAATAATCATGTCTTTTTATCTTATGATAAGGCAAAAAAACCAATCCAAGATGAGATATTTAAATCTTTTGTGGCAATTAAAAATGAATTCATTAATTTAATGCAAATGTAAGTAAGACTAAAGATCTTTAAGTTGTTATAAAACAAACAATTTCTTAGTATATTTTTTAAAAATAAGCAATTCAAAATTGCAGCGATGAAAACCTAGAACACCTGACCCTGAAACACACAGCAACTTCTGCAACAAAAATTTATTTTCTATTTTCGGTCACTTATTATTATGCCTTGCAGATGTTATCGATTTTTACAAGCATCATGAACAAACGCTAATCGCGTGAAAATGCACAGAAACTGCTTCTGCTTGTGGTTCTGATGCTGTTGCTCGTAAAAAAGAGCTTCCTCGACAACAACGGGAGCCTCGACGGCTTTTTGATGCCACTTCAAATTGAAACGCAACGATGCATCTGACTCTTCTCCATTCTCCAGCCACTTTTGCTTGTGTTCATTCGAAAAGAACATGTATGGCTGGCGTGTTGTGGGGCGACTTTTGTAGATGCCGCTATTCCTAGTAGCAGTTGTCCTTCTTCGACTCCCGCCACGCCTCCTCCAGCCATACCCGGCAGTCCAAATGGCAACACATCGCGTCAGTCCGGAAATGTGCATAAAGTGGAAATGTATTGTGCATTGGCGTGAGCCATTGACGGCATTTTTGGCCTCCCCCAGCAATGTACGATACAGAACGAAGAGCCTGGGGACCCACAAAGCCAGACGCAGATGATGTGCTGATGAGTTGCCATTGCATTGGCATCGCTTTTGGCTATTAACTTGCTCAAATATTTGCTTAGGCAGCCGCCGTGCACTGCACTAGACGACGCTGAAAACAGCAAACAAAGTCAACACAAAGTAAACAAGTGAAATACAAAAAGGAGAAAAAAAAGAGAAATAAAAAGGGAATGTCCTGGTAAAAGAGGCAACATCATGACTCTATATATATGTATGCACCTACATATTCTACTTAAATATTGCTCAGTGATAGCGACAGGAACTTTTTATGTCGTAAAAATTTTTGAATAGGCAAACATTCGCCTGGAAAAAGGCTTCTAAGATGTTCATAAACTTGACAAGCAAAAGAGTTGAAATATTAGGCAGTACTTGACGATAAAAAGGAAAGAAAAGTTTTTTTTAATTTAGGCAAATATATTTTATGCCGGAGGTAATAAAACATAAGTTGAAAGTCGGTTAGGAAATTTTGGCCTATCTTAAATAACAGATTTCTGAAATGTACGAATATATATATTTTTTTTTTATTATTTTAATGTTTAATGTAAATTAAAAAAAAAATTTAAGGCTATACAGAACATAAACGGGAGGACTTAAGCAACACCATGGATTAAATTTGTTTTTTTAAGCGTATTTATTTCTAGTTTAAGATGAACCTAAACTTTATTTTATTTCAGTTTATTCATTTCAATTAATTTATTTTAATATTATTCCAACTCAACTTCAAAGTCATTAGCAATTTTAATTTCTTTTCCAATTCATTGCATTTCCATTTTAATTTATTTCCATTATTATTATTTTTTTTTTTTTGAATTAGTTATTATTTAAATAGCATATTATTTTATAAAATTTCATTTCAATCATTAATTGAACTTTAATTATATTTTTTCATTATTTCAATATCATTTGCACTTGCATTTATTTTCCAGAATGTGTTAAATTAAATGCAAATTTGGACCCATTATTCTCAGCTTACTTCAATTTCGTTTTGCTGTTCAACTTCTTGTCAAATCAACTAACCACAAAATTGTACACAAAAATGTCCAATTGTCCAGCATTCACATTGCGGACAGGACAAATCGCTACAAAAGGACACAAGTGACAAGCACTCTGCGGTATATGCTGCAGCAGAGGCTCCACCCACTAGAAAAATAAAAGAAATGAAATTGAAGGAGAAGCAGAAGAAGAACGTGAATGCAAATGCTCGTGCCAGTTTCACAGCTCAAGCAACCGCTTAGAAACAAGTGCCAAAGACAATGGCATAAAGCGAGCCCCAAAGACAAAGACAAAAGCGGACGCGCTCGACATCCACACGGAGAATGAAGCCAGGAGCCAGCAACTCGAAACAGACAAAACCACAGCCAACAGGGAGAACAATTTAAAATCAACAGCTGCGCGTGTCGAACAAAGCAACTTTAAATAGCAACTTGAAGATTTTCATCGTTCAAAAGAGAGAAAAACAAAAAAAGAAAACAACAAAAAACAAAAACAAGACGGGAAAAGAAAAGAGGGAAATGGCAAAGTAATAAATAAATTTCCTGTTCTTTTGCCTGTTTTGTGTTCATTTTCTATTCTATTTTATTGTGGCTTCTCTGCCTAACGGTTCATTAACTTTTTGGCTTTTAATATACTTGTGGACGACCAAAGTTCCGCTGCGTATTTCCCCCTAGCAATGGCCAAAAAAAAAAACAACAACAACAACAAAAAAATATAGCTCAAAAGGCCTTAACCCACTTCCCCTATGATGAAAGGTCTATACTCTTAAATAGACGCGTTTGAGACCAGATTGAAAATTCCTCCTTGTTTTCCTGGAGGCCTAAAGAACCGCAATGATAGTAGTAGATATTATATCAAAAGTTCTTTATTTGGAACTGAGCTATTCAATTTTCCTTTGAATCGAAACCATTTAAAAGTTATTTGTAAATATTTTTATTGATGTATTTTTTGGGCTACTACTAGGAAAGTATTTTCAGTAAAACCAACTTCTAAAATTAATGAAAATTTGACAATGAATATGTTTTTATTATTTTGTACGTATTTTTAAGTTTCTACTCTTGTACTAACTGACAGACTAGGCCTTTGCAGATCAAAGTGGCAAACATCCTGCACGGGGCAATAGTCCTCTTTCTGGCAAGAGTCCACAAAAAAAAAAAAAAAATAGCACAAAAAACGCTCTGTTGTCTGTTGTCACTCAGTCAGTGAGGCGTTCTTTGAGCTCCATTGGTTAATGTCTTCAGAGCGGGCATGAGAAGGGCTTACGGAGGAGCGTGTCGCCGAGGACTCGTTTTGTGTCGAAATTGGAAAAACATTTCTCCTGTTTTTTTTTTGTTTTTGTTTTCTTTTTGGCAGCGCGGGTTAAAAAAAGGCGGAGAGAGGCCTATAAAATAAATAAACAGTGCGAACAAAAAAAAGAAAAAGAAATATACGAAATGAAAACCTGCAAACTTTTGCACAATCCAGAGAAGAGAGAGAAAAAATGACTACCTTAACCCTTTTCGAGTCGTCGAGGTGTGATACTGACACTTTTCCCTCCGGTAAATATGGGTTCGAAAATAAATGGTGGACTTAATTTTAATTCAATACCTTGAAGCAATTATTAACAAAAAAAAAAAACCCACTTGATAGGTAAAAGTTGTAAGTAAAAAATTTATTAAGTTAACCAAGATCTAAGCTAGCAATAAATACTAAATTCCTCGAAAGATCAAATCAAATGTCATTAGGCCACAGAAGTAAAATAATAATAATCAATTAAAGCAATACAGCAATTAAATATGAAAATAAAATTGAAAACTGAATTTCAACTGGAATAGCACCTTAAAAAAGTCAAAAAAAATATTGCCTCTTTTCCATTTGTAAATTTTGTAATCTAAGATGCCAAGAAATAAGGCAGCGACAACAGTTGGCTAATAAGGACAAGCCGAAATTCTTAAGGGCCAAACAAATGACCGCTTGAATACTACGAACGCAAAACAATTATTATTATTACCTGTATTTGACATAATTTTTTAACAGCTATTTTGATCATCGTCTTAGACAAAAAACTTCTTTGGATTTTAATTCCGATCTTCGTTTTCTCAAAATTTCTCAAAATTGTTTAAGGGACCATTAGTTAGTTAGGAATGACTACAAATATTACACATACGCACGGTGTACTATTAATGCTAAAATCTGGTAAAGCAAATTGAACATCTACGAGCAATCAGCCTAAAACACAAAATATTATGCATACGCACTGTGTACCATTTGTGCTAAGATCTAGTAAAGCAAAAAAAAACATCGATCCCTCAACGATTCACAACAAAAAAAAAAGGCTGTATTCATAGATAAGATTTGTTAGAGACTTTTATTTAAACATTCTCGTTAATTGGATTTACTGTGCAATTTTTTAGATTTATTCTCACTATGCAATTAACCTTGATTTACCCAAATAAGGTCTGATTTAGCAGAATAAGGTTTTTTAATTCTTTTTTAATTTGACAGGTGGATTTGGTAACCCACTTCAGCTTAGAAAAATCTTTTGTCTTAGCCGAAACAAGGGAATTTTACATTTGAGAAATGATTGCTGTCATTGTAGACAACGAATAGGCAGCTAAGATTAATCTACCAACTTTAGATGGAATTTATGTTTTGTAGAATTCCCAGCAAGTTAAAAATAGAATAATAAAAAACTCACTCTGAATATGCCAAAAAGTAGTCTAAAAAAGTAACTTATACAGGGCTTATAGATGCCACGCCTGACTCTTAGCCGCCTTTATTTGATTCTTTTTGTAGTTGTGAGCTCTGCTAAGCCGTACTTAGTGGGATAAACTACAATAAAGGGAATTACTATTCGGCGAGGGCTTTCAATATGTGCGTTCTGACTTGTCGCAAAACTATGTTTCACACATTTTAGGGTTAACTGTACCGCTGTAATTTCGAATACCATTTAGTACTTCGGTTTACTGACATGTTTTCTTTCATATTTTTTTTTTTGTGTTCCAGTTTGTATAAACTGAGAAAATGTTGTGTGAATCCGTGTGTGTGTGTGTGTGTGTGTGTGTGTGCGTGTATGTTATCCGCAAAAAACATTTTTTGAACGCAAACAAAAATGAACAGAACCACAAAATCATGTTGTAAGCCTTGTCAGCTTGGCACTCACACACACAGTCTCACATGTCTCTAGCCATTTTCTATGCGTCCTTGTGGAAGAGATTCCACTTCCTTTATGCCAGTGGGAGCCCCCCTTTTTCCTTCCCTTGCCCTGCCGACATGTGCGTGTTATTTTAACAGCAATTTTAATGAAGCGCGAAACCGTTGAAATACAATTTGTAAAGCTGAAGGAGAAAAAACGGCAAGATAGAAAGAGAGCGATAGAGTTGGAGTGGAAAAGCATGAGAAATTTCCCGCTGCTCCAAAATAAGAAAAAAAAGGGCCAAAAGGAAAAACGCACTTTCGGCTTGTCTTTTGTTTGCGCGTTTGGGCGAGTTAATTAAAAAGGGTTTTTTCTTCTTGTTGTTGCTTTTGTTGAATAAACTCAAAGGCGAGTGAAAGTGAAAGGAAAAGATTGTTAGCCAAAGTAAAAGCCTGCTTCATATATTTTAATGTAATTTCATCTTGGGCAATCCTACGCCCACTCCCACCGCCTCCCACACACACACTTACATACACAGACAATCAGAAGTTATGATTAAAATATATGGCGTACGATCGTGAAAATTTAAAATTTGTGGGGTATACAAAAAGAATTTTGTTTTTTTTTTTCAACTGGAAATTGAAAATTATTAGTAGCAAAAATTTGCTGAAAACCATTATCCATTCACGGACTATGGACTATGTTGCCTAATGGTGGGCATGGGATGGGTGAATTGGTTGGGCTGTCTGGTTTTATTTATTGACTGTTAAACTTTTCATTAGCCATTTCGTTTAATTCGTACACAATGGCGAAAGATTGAAAAGCAAAAGGCACAGAGGCAGCCCCAACAATGGCAAAAAGCCCAGGCCACCGACAACAACAACAACAAAAAAAAAAAAAAGAAAATGGCAACGGAAATACACAACAACAACAAAAATACCAAACACCAGAAGCAACACAAAGACAAACACAACATAGATACAAACACACACAGAGACACAAACACAAACACAAATAACTGAACTGAAGAGCACTAAGTATAATGTATTTTTGTGTTGAAAGGCAACCACAGTGGCAACTTTATTGCCAGAATATATGTATGTATGTATGGGTGGTGTGTGTGTGTATGTGCGTCTGTATGGATGTATATATCACAGATACAATCAGTGCGCAATTGTCTGTCCTGATGAGCTGCAAAGTTTTTTACTTACTCGAAATTAGAGATGTGTAAGTAAAATTCTAAATTCTAAACAAAAGCAAAATCTAAAAATAAGTATTCAATTCGAAATTACATTGAAAATGTAATCAAGTTACTAAGAAAACTGAATCCAAGAATCAAATTATTGATATTTAAGAAAAAACATTTGAAATGCTTGTTGTACTTAAATTCAGTCGATTGCCAAAGATTTGATTTGTTTGAGGCGTATTTGGAAGTTACCAAATATTGAAAATGAAAAATGGAGTAAGAAATATAAAATGATTAAATAATTAGTACAATTAAATAATAAAGTTTGTTAGTTATTTGATTAAGAATAAAATTATACAATCCGATAATGTGTTTTTCACATTTTAAGTTGTAATTCACAACTAGTTTTAGCCTTTAAATTCGACATTGTAATAAAAATTTGAATGAATCAATGAAATGTCAGAACAACTACAAAATTTCATGAAATCCTAATTAAAACCTAAAATTAAAATAAATTGAGTCGACATTTGTTAACATAATTTGAATGTAAGTAAAGTAATTAACCCGCTAAGTTTGAAGAAAATTAAACCTAATACTTTTTAAAAATTTGGATATTTCTTAAGGGGTGGAATAAACTTTTTAATAGTTTTAACTTCTTTTATTTACAAATTGATGGGAAAAAGTGAAATACATACTTTGATATACAAAAAAATTTTAAACAGTGTTTTCAGGCAATCTTAAATCTTAAAAGATTAAGGAATTCGTTGGGAAAGTTAATCTCTAGAAGAAAACAACTGCCTCAAATTACTAACTCCAATTAATACATATTCTATTCTCTTTCATTTCCTTTCATTTTTACATATCATAGAAATCCAATTTTGAACACTTTTGGATAACAATTGATTTATCAAATTGTTCAAACTAATATGACTAAGCAAATCGAGCATCTTGCAATTTTCATTTGAAATTCAAACCAAAAAATAAACTAACATTGCATTTACGACTAAAGCATTGTAAAATAATTTTTAAAGAAAATAAGTATTTTAATTTAAATTGCATTTGAATTTCATTTCAATTTAATATGAACTATCAAATAGTTTTAATACGAAGTTTTATTCAAAATCAATTTAAATTGATTTGAGTTAAAAGAGCACCATTATTTTTATTTTATTTTATGTAATCGGTTGTATTTAATTTGTTAATTTTATTATACCAAAATAAATAATTTACCTATTAATAAATTATTGTAAATTTGGCACTTTTAGTAATAAATTAATAATGTGATTGGAAAACAAAAAAGGTTTTTTTTAATTTTTGTTTTATTACAATTTGATTATTTTGATCATATAAACTTGACGTATGTATAAAAGTATAAAAGTGGCTATTAATGGCAAGTGAAATACGAGTACAAATGAATAATTTAAGTTAGTAGTTACATATTGAAAGCATTCACGACCTCATCACTAATATGCCCCTCACACAATTTCCATACATTTCAACATGTCATTCCCTTGAGTTGGCTTGGTTTTTTGCTTTTTGGTTTCGGTTTTCTCTGCTCTTTTTTTTACGACTAAAACTGCCACGTAATCAGAATGATAAGCATCACGCACACAACAAACATGAGCTGGCAGAGCCCCAAGAAAAAAGAGAACAAACAAAGCAACAACAACAAAATCTCAGAATTATATCTGTATTATGATTAGACGAAGACTGAAAGGTCCTTGTCAGCATTGTTTTTTTTTTGTTCGTTTTTGTTGTTTAATGCGATTTGTCGTTTTTTTTTATTTTTCCCCTACAATTAGTTGTGTAGATATTGTATTGTATTAGACTGCAAAACCGCACAATCTCAGATAACTTTAATATTCTGAAAGCTAATCTCATTGTCACCACATGCCATAATGAATGATTTTGAAAAAGTTCTCGCTTAACTACCCTGTATTTTCTTTAAAAGAAAAGAGTACAAGGATCTAGCAAAATATATGCAACAGGCAAATGGATAAAAATTTAAATTTTCACTCACTGTAAAACGAAGAAACTAACAACCTTTGAGACTCGCTTGAAGCTGAGTGGCAAATAGATGGATATATCCTTTGGCATTAATTAAAAGCTGCTCAATTGCAAACAAAAAAAAAAAAGGAAACCATTTTTAATTGGAAATAATAGCTTTAGGGAGTATATAGAGATACATACGGATTTTTTATCTTTTATAATTAAATGTTTTTACTTTTGGCATTGCGTTTTAGACTAAATCCAAATTTATAGAATTAATGGACAAATTTATTCATGCACTCAAAAACTTGCAATTGGTAATCATCTCTTCATATATTGAATTGTTTTCTACTATACCCATTAGTCTGTCACATATCTTCCAATATTTCTAGTTTAAGTGAAATAAATGGTTAAGTAAGTGGCAAGTAATTTATCTTGTCTGCAGTTAGAGCCTTAGACACCCATTGGCATTCCACTCGAATGGGTAATAGTGAGTAGTTGGACTTGTAAAGCGCTTTGATTTGAAAGCATGACAAAGTGGATTGTGAATTTTACATAAGATGTAACGCTTGCTTCATAATGAATGTGATGTGTAATCCATAACAAGCGTGAGAAGTTTTCTAACTGGCTAATGTACCGTAAGATTGGTTATAAAATGAAAAAATTGAGAGAAAGATGAAGCGTATTTAGCATTTAAATTCTCAAATCGCCTTTGTTTATGTGTGTTTTGCCCTATTTTGAACTTGGTTTTAAACAAAGTTAAAGTAAACTGACATAAGGGCACTTTTTTGCAATGGCCATTAAGAAAATAATAAATAATTTAGTAGGCGCAAAAAATCTCTGTAGCAGGATAAATGCTTTCAGTTGGAAAAATGCGTTGAAGCAGACAACAGATGAGAATGGGTCACAGCCACGCCCTACAAAATACACACGAGAGGATTTTCGCATTCTGACACACGCACACACACACACATGTCCCTCATACATAATGCCGATAATGCTGCTCATCTTGATGATAATGATGATGATGATGATGAGACTGGTTCTTTCTTATATAGAAAATGCTATCGTTGATATGGCAGCAATATTTACATGAAATTACAGACAATTTAGGTTTTGTCCAAATTTATCTAACAATAGCGCAAAACAAGCAAGCCAGAGAATGGGATGACACATTTCCTGTCCAACTATTTCTATGCTGGAATAATATTTGACATAGATACGTGTGTTTGCCGTACATTGTTGACTTGCCAAAAGGGCGATGGAAAAGCATTTCAGGCTAAAATAAATAAACTGGATATCGATAGACAAAAAAATTAAAACACCGCACTGACAATGTGTTATTTTTGTTGTAAAAAATATCCAATTGGCTACATGAAATTTAATATTCAAATTATTTTACTTTGAGTTAGAAACATATTTTTTTTTGCTGTTTTAATAAAAAATTTCAATTGAAATTTTTGTAATGTCTTTTGTGATTTAAGGTAAACCACACTCGCAAATTAACAATGCAATTTGCAGATGCAATAAAAATGCTTTGGCCTAAACCGCACAATTGACCGCAAACCAATAAAAATGCAAACAAAAAAAACAGGAAAATATCAAACTATATTTAGTTGCCTTTTTGTTTTTGTTTTGTTGTGTATTGATCTGTCCAACTAGCATAAATTCCCAGAATTGACATATTTTGCCTGTACAAATGTGGACTACTAAAAGCCTGCCATTCGATTGGGGTGATAGAGAAAAGAAACTCGAAAGATGTGGAGGTAAATGGCTTGGTTACGGTTTGGGTGGTTACATTGATAGGGGAGCGAGTAAGTGTTGTAATATGTCACACTACTTGAATTCTGTTCTGTTGTGTCCTCTCCTAGTCACACAAACATACACCCACACAGAAAGGGCCTCCTTCCACCTTCTTTAGAAACTTACTTTTGTAGCATACTTATGCGGGCCAGAACTGGCATCATGCTGTCAACTTGCAGACGTTTTTAGCACAAATAATACAACAGAGGCACACATATGTGCACACATACACAAATAAACTTATACATATGTATATACTCATATATTAAACACATACACACATGCATACCCATTGTTATATGCCTCTCAGCGAAGTTGTAGGAAGAACTCTGTGTATATAAATTTCTGTAGATTTTTTTCTTTTACGAAAAAAGGCATCCCAGTTTAGTTTGGTCAGAATTTCATAGTTGCACAATATAAGGAGTTTTCAACTATCATGGTAAATATATGCATATGTGCACTGTTTGATAATATATTCAGCCAACTTAAACTAATGTGTTTTAAATGTCAACTTATCATAAAATTTTTACTTGGCTGCCTGAAGTAACGTTATATTACATGGGGTCAAAAAAAAGCAAATAAATTGGTAAGTTTCAAAAGGTAACAGATTATGCCCATAGAATGCATTTTATAGTTTTGGATAGTCTCTATTTATTACGGTGGGAGATATATTCAAATCAACATTTCAAATAATAAGTCCCTTAATAAAGTGATTGAACTAAACAAATACAAACAAATGTAATATGGAATTCCGTTCAAGATTTTTCATCATTTATCGTAACTAAATAAAAATTTTTATAATTAGGAATCCAAAGCCAGGGTATTTTATTTATAATGAAAGGTCGTATAATTGAATTAAATTTAGTCAAACTTCTCTAGACTTTTTCTTAAAGTCCATAAAAATTTGGAAGTGAAAAAATTTTACATCGAACGATTTTTAATAATAACCAAAGCCATTAAAAATGTTTCAATAGCTTTAAATTAGTTTTTTCCTTGGCTCATTTAATTGACTAAATTGATATGTAATCTGTGAAATTTCACATGAATATGAAATGACAAATTTTAATTAATAATTCTCAAAAAAAAAATTTTTTTTTGGGAATTTCATAAAGGGTTTTTTCCATTCTCTTTTATCTTTTTAATTAATTTCTAAAATGTTTTGGTATTCATTTTATATTTCATTTTATTTTATTAGAGAAATTGAGATAGAAATTAATTTGATTTTATTTCACTCACCTTATGCCGCCCACATTGAGTATAATCCGATTTTCGCCATCCATGTTGCATGCAACAGTTGTGGCAACAACAGCAGCATGCCCCCAAAATAATGATGACGATGTGTGATATCAATAGGCAAGAGAATTTTCTTCAAAAAAGGCAAAAATGAAGCCAATTTCCGCAAGAGCTTCGCACGCTCACACACACACCGACGAACACAAATTGTCGCAATCCTGCATACACACACACACACTCACGCTCACACTAATGCAAGCGTACACCCAGCTGCAAGTCCTTGGAGTGAGTCCTTCTAATTACGACTAGTCACAGGTTGCATTCGCTGAGATTCTTCTCTAGCAATTTCGCGAATTTGGTTTTACTGGTTTTTGCATATCCTTGCATATCCTTTTAGCCCCTCTCTATCTTCTTCAAGCTCAACCGCTCTTCATCTCTGTCTTTCTATATGTGTGTGTGTGTGTGTCTCTGGTGTGGCCTTTGAGCTGAAAATAGTTGAAAGGGAATGAGAAATTGGTTAGCAAGGATTTTTAGTACCCGGGCAAAATTTAATAACTAAAGTAATGTGTGTGCAATTTATGTATGTATAGATGAATTTGTATATACTTTGTAACTGTATGTGAGTGTGTGTGCTTTTTGTATATAAAAGTAATCCCACAGATAGCAAAACTTTAGAGAATGCCCTGTGCACAAGCCAAAACTATTTGCCTTTGACATAGATAATTTAATTAGATTTTTATTTCCCAAGTTGACGATGCCAGGGAATTTTTATAGTTTATGACTTTGTATTTAGCTCAAACGGTTGAAGCATTTTTTATAGCTACTTCATAATATTTACAGCTGCATAACTTTAACTTTCATCCGAAATCAAAATAATTTGACTTTTTTGATGACTTATGTTAGGTAAAAATTATCCAAATAAGCAACAAAGTATTCTACAACACAGGGTAAGAACAGTTGATAAATTAGGATGGTCATTCAATAACAAACAAATATCTAGATTTTAAAATACAAGGCACCAGCAATAACTTTACGAAAAAATTTAAACTCCTTAATTTATGGATATAGTTGTGATAAGGCAAACTCATATCTATGGGTTGGGGTCAATGTCTCGGCAAGGCAAATAAAAGGTAATCAAATAAACAATAAAGATCCTCCGAAGCAAGAGAGCTAATTGCATGCAAATATATGTTAGAGATCTAATCAACAAAAATGTTACTAGCCATTAAGTCAGAATAGAAGATAAACATCCCAGCATCCAAAAGCGCCTAATCATAATTCCAGGTCACTACGAGGAGGAGATCTTTAATTTCATAATTTTTGATGTTGGTCTAATATACATACATACATATGTAAATATAATAAATAATAAATAAATACATATAACTGAAGTATGTCTGAAGGTTCTACTGCATTGAAGATTGATTCTTGTATTACATTTTCAAATCTTCAAATATTTTGTAAAATCTTGTATTCGAAAATTAATGAGGATCAACTTCTTAAGAGATGTTTCAGTTAAACTTTATTTATTCTGTAAAAAAAAATTTTTTTTAACATCCACATAGAATATAAAGTGGTAAGTGATTATAATTTGGTAGAAGTTTTCAGAAGCTAATGCCTATATAAAAAGCAAGTGGATGTCTTTTTATGGTACTATTTAAGTTTGAAAAGACCCATGTAAGTTTAAAACTAGCTGGATCGTAATGATTTTTTCCGGCTTTGTTTAAAAATACATAATTCCGTGACATGTTATTTAATTTAAAGACGTTCCACCAATTTAAATCTTATAAAAATGACAAAAATATTTCTGTCTGGTTAACAAAATTTATTTGTTTACTAATGTTGACAGTTATTTTAGTTTGACTTAGATTAAAGACAGAAGATTATTTAGTGTTGCAAAGAAGTGTTCGTTTACTGTCTTTGACGCATTAATATAAGCCATTTAAAAGTACATTTTATTCGAAATACTTATTTGGGTATTCATATTAAAGCTCTTTGCACTTTTTGCACTTTAACCTGTCATCATGAGTTCAATCAATTTGCTTTTTTATTCCAACCATCAATTTTATTACACACACACAACACATACAAAAGTGACTAACAATTTATACAGAAAAATAAAAATGGCAAACGATAAAAATAAAGAACAAAACAAAAATATCACAAAGCATGTAAATTTGATTGACATTCGCCTTGAAAATTTAAAAATGATTTTGGCTTTTCTTTATTATAGTAATACAAAAAGAAAAACGAAAAAAAAGAAGGAAAGAAACCAAAGAAATATGATAAAGACGAGCAAAGAAGTGTAAGCAAAAGTTATGACCCAGAATGAAACTTTTCCGTCTGATTGATGGCCAGAGACGAACTTAAAGTTTTGCATAAACTTTGGAAGAAGCTGACAAATGGCGAATAAATTTATCCATATAAAAGAAATACTTTTTATGCAATATTCAATGGTTTAAAGCTCTAATTTAATAATCACAATCATGTTAAATTTATTTTTAAAAATACATTCATTAAAAGAGCCTTTAGGGCCAGGCAACTGCCATTTCATTCGTTCGTTCACTCTGTCCAATGTCAACGTAAACTGCTTTTTGAAAAGCACAACTCATCATTTCACTTTGCCAAATCAAAATGTCAGGCAGGAGGCAGAAATTACGTATACGCCGCTTAAGCTCCGCCAGGCATTAAGTCAACGACTTGGGGCCAGAGCCACAACCAACGAACAAAATTAATTTGAGTGAAAAATTTACAAAAAAAAAAAAAAAAAAAAAAAAAAAAGTAACAGTACACACAAAATAAAAATAAAACCACAATCCGGCATGGAAAGTAAAAGTTAAGCCAACCTAAGAAACGAAAAACGAAAATAAGAGAGAAACGAAAAATTGTGTCTCGTCATTGCGGCATTTTTATGGCTAAGGAGATGTAAAATGGCAACGGGCGACACTTGCAGCGATATACATATAAGATATACTGTCTCTTCTTCTTTCTTTACATTTTTTTTTTTCCAGCCACTTTGCTGAGTATGCAAATTTTTTAACTTGCTCCTGCGTCCTGGCTCCATGTGTTCGCTGTCAAAATGACAAAACGTTGGTTAAGTGCAATAGCAAGAAGACGAACCTGACGACGACGACGACTACACAAAAGTCAGACTAACTAACTAACTGACTGACTGACTGACTGACTGACTCACTGACTGAAAGGACACTCGACACTGCAGTTGGATTCAGAGTGCCAGGCAGCATCATCAAGTGCGTCATCAATCTCTACAGCGTTTTAACCGAAGTCTTGCTGCTATTCATTAAGTGGTTGTTCAGCCATTGACAAGACCAAAACCAGCAGGGGGCGTGTGGTTAACTAGAGACTAAGACAAGAACCAAGAGAGAGAGAGAGAGAGAAAGAGAGAGAGACGGGTCTGACAGACATTTCGCGCTGTCTTTACTTTCATTGTGGCACCGACTGTCAGTGGCACTTCTGGCCTCAACTTCAATTCGACAAAATCAATCAATTGCCTGTCGAGGCTTGAAATGCTTAGAAGTCCAAAGAGAAACTCTGAGTGTAAATGTGTGGAAAACTGAATAATAAAATGGCCAATTACATTATTTTTTTCCTCTTCAAAAATAACAAAATATAAAGACAATGAAAGATTTCTTAAAAACTTTCCAAATGAAGTATATTTTGAACCAAAGAAAGAAATATAATTTTTATTATAAGAGCTTTGTGTTTTTCTAATAAAATGATTAAGTATTGCACTTTATTTTTTGAATTACATTTTTATTCCGCATTTGGTTTCTTATTTTTCCCCTTTCTAAGTGGGCAATCCAATGAAAAATATTTGTATTTACTTTGTACCCTTTACTTCCTTACTTACTTTCCTTTCATAATTCAGAAAACCTTTGCATTCTAATGGGTAATTTATTAAATATTACATTTTAAGTAAATTAAAAGAGAATTACATTTACAGACTTTAGATCAACCTTTAAATAAAACAATGTATTACGAATGTGACACGACCAATTAAATGGAAGATTATGTACTTAAATAAGAAATGGGTAACAGATTAAAAGTCCTAAATTGAATGTTTCGGATGCCTTAAAAGCCTTCAACTTTGCATTTTGAAAAACGAGCAGAGTTAACATTACATTTAGAAGTTGTTATTAGGGACAATAAGAACCCCGCCTAAGGGCAACCCAAATCGTAAGAAATGCGGCAGAAGTGTGAATTTGATTTAGGTCAATGAGCACTTAAAGGGACTCATTTGATTAGTTTTAGACTAAACTGAATCAATAAGAGGGAAAGGGAAAACAAGTCTTTTGGATTTGAGATTTAACACTTGAAGAATGTAATTTAATGTTTACCAGTTCAAAACAGAAATCAAAAAAAAAATTGTGAAAAATCTAAAAATTACATAAATATTTTAAATTAAAGGTTTTCTGTAAAATGTAATTCAACTTTTTATAATTATTTAAAATGTTCAAGGCCATCGTTAAAACTTTTAAAAAACAATTGTACATGGACATTTTAAATGAAAATGGCTTTAACAACGAAATACAAACATATTTTAATTGTATTTAAGGAACGTCAGTTATATGCCACATTAAACTCAGCTTGCTAAAACAAAAGAAAAAGCAGAACAAACTGACTGAAAAGGAAAGAAAGAAAACTGCCAGACGAGAGACAGTGCAAACCCCCAAACTGTAAGATAATGTCCATGTCCGTATGCCTGTCTCTCAGTCCAAGTCCGAGTCCCAAGTCCATGTCCATGATCATGTCTGCTTTAGTGCTGGCTGATGGTGATGGTGCCTGTGGCTAGCGGAAAATCCAAAACAATGGCACCCACATTTGAAACCGAAAAAGAGAAAAAAAATAACAAAAAATAAAACTACAAGCAAGAAAACAACAAAAACAGAAAATAAAAACTTTTCACAGCACGCTCAAAAGCAAACAAAACTATGGCAAACTAAATAGAAAAACTTTTGTTACCCCAATAACAAATGTTGCAACAAAACGCAGTCATAAATAGAGTTGAGTTCTGTAGTTCGGTACTCTTTTGTTGAGGTTGGGGCATGAGGTGCGGATACTGATGGGGTTCGAGTTGTTGTTAAATTAGAGGCAAAACTGCAATGATGATGGCGCAAAATCAATGGCCAGGAAGCTTACAACAAGGTCAGTGAGCGCCAGTCTTCCGGGTAGGGGGAACAAAGTCGAAACCAGAGTGGAAAGGACAGTAGTTGATTGGAGGGCAGCGTTGTTGTAAATGAGCTGTATCTGACTTGTAGCCAAGTCAAAAAGAAACTACAAATAAAACTGCCTCTGAGGCAAAGTTATTTATGAGTATTATAACATATATATAGAGATATATGTATATTTTCTAAACAAGTTTGTTTGAGACTCATTCCGAACAGTTCGAAATTTTAATAGTTTAAAGATGTCAAAGTAAATATTAAAATGTACACATCTATGTATATAGGTATATTTCTATAACTCCTACTCTCCACAACAATAAAATGCTTGAAAGGCATCGGTCCATGATAATAGCCAGAAATCCATAATTCGTTTGTTCGACTCAACTCTAGTCAACTCGACTTGTGGCAAGTCAGTTCAATCTCATGCCCTTGCCAAAGCAACTCTCTGTTTCACATCTCTCCGCATAATGGCAAAGACGTTGGGGTAAGACGGAATCAGCAAATGGCGCGGGCGCTTAAAACGAAGAAAGGAAAAGAAAAAAATCGAATTATGAATACAGAACAAGGCAAATGAAAAAGGGGGAAAGGAAACACGGAAAGGAATAAGGCAACGGCAGCAAGAGACAGAGTTGTGGATGTAGACGAGGACATGCACCGCATAAGAAATCATTGGCCTGTACCGAATGGGATTATCCCGTTGTTGTTGCTTTTATGCTGAAAATATGATTACTATTTGGCGCAAGCTTTAACTTTATGGCTTCGCCCCTATGTGGGCGGGGTTAGTCGTATTTTTTTTCTTTATCCTTATTCTTATTCTCATTCTTATTCTTAGTCTCGTCTTGTTGCCTTCTTGTCGTGTTGCTCCTGTTAGGCATAAAATAATAGACCATAAGAAATTGAATTGTAATTTATGCCATTTATTATTTCTCCCTGCTGATATTTTATGTATATGTGTCTATGAAATATGTTTGCATTATATGCATAAATAATTAGATGACTCTCGCATGAGGGGTTGGCAGTAGAAAAAGAAATACATTCAAATAGCTGTATATTGAATAATAAATTAAATGGCTTTTCATGGTGTGTATTTTGTTTTTTTTTTTTTTTTTGCAATCGCTTTTTAAATTGTTTCTATAAAATCAAATTTTTATTTTTTAAATAACTACGATTAGCAGTCATTTAAATCGCTATAAAATAAATACTATCTATCAGTATGATTGCAAAAAAAAATCATTTCAGCCATTTTAAGCACATTGACTGAGCCAAATCCCTAGCATTTGTCACATATGTTGTTTCCAATAAATTTATGCAAGGATTATCACCAGTTATTCTAAAATTTTGTATATGCTATTTTCGATAAGGAATGAACGATAAAATCCTTTTCTTAAAAGTATTATTTTGCTTACTTAAATAAAAAGACAGCATTTGAATTAGCTACACAGAAACTTCTATTGACTGTTAAAAGCCTTGTTGGCATACACTGCGTATAAGTAATTATTGACTGATGAAGCTTTCTAAAATTATATATAAGAAATTTGATGTTCAGAAAGGTTTCGGTAAAAGCACTTCGAGTCAAGATACTTATTTTAAAATAATACAGACTTTTGCACTAATACATTAAAATGCCTAGGCCTGATTTATAAGATCCCCCTATTCAGGTATCCTGAATAGCCATAATTGAATACTGTTTAACTGTAAGAACTATTTTAATAGTTTGTGAATAAAAATGTTAGTGATTGAAACTATTACTCCTTTAAACCATTGAAACATCATTACTCAAAATTCAATAGCAAAATATTGTTTTGCCTTTTGCTTTCGCTTTCAGTAAATCACATCGATAAGCGCTCATAAAAAGATTTATTATCCCTGTCATACAGAACTATAGTGAGATTCTTTTTGACCAGGAAAAAAACATCACTCAACTCATTGGCAGTTATTTCAGCATCTTTTTTTCCCCATAGTTTTCACGTCTTTTTCACTTTTCCATGAAAAAAAAGTACATTGCTTTTGATAAGGAGTTTATTCACAACGAGCAAACCATTTTTTTTTTTCCGAACAAGTTTATGGCATTAAAAGAGATTCATGGAAATTCAAACCGTTTGCAATTGTCGAAACTGTTTTTATAGACTTGAATAGAAATAGAAACTATTGAACTAAAAACTGAATTGAAAGTCTTCGACAATTGCTTATCTAAGAGAACGGTAGAGTATTCTATTTTCGCTATAACCAAAGTTAGTTTAACTTTGCATTTTTTTTTATACTTTTTAAACTCTTGAACTGCAAAAGTACTTGAAGAAAGATGGCCATGAAAACATCTAACTGTTATGTGTGTATATATAACTCATTTTAGTGCTTACTATTCCATACTTCTCTTCTATTTCTATCTCTATCCCTATCTTTCTCTTTTCTTACTTGAGTTACTTATTCATGTTGGCAAAGCTAGAAAAAAAAGAAGAGAAAATATTTCTTTTTTTTATGTTTGACATGTAAAAATATTTGAACTATGCTGGCTGCTGGGTAGAGTGAAGGCATTTGGCATTGGCAGGCCGACTGAGTAAAACTATTTTCTTTTCATTTCCCCTTTCGAAGAAATCCTAGATGGGCAAGGGATAGAACAGAGAGGTGGAATGGCATCCATGGCCTACACTTATGGCATATAATGGAACATGGCTTATACATACATATAAATATGCATACAAAAGTGTAAGTGTGTGCGTCAGTGTTTGTATGTTTTTCAGTTTCTTATTTATGTTTTGTGATGTTTATTTAATAGATATTTGTTAGAGAGCAAAAAATATGTACGTAAATACTTAAATACATATATTGCACATTATATTTGAAACTCAAACTGAAATGCCTTCAGCTTGTATGCACTGCGTTGGCCTGTTCGGATTTCCTCTGGTTTTTAATTAAAAGCAAATATATTTGCACAAACCCCTGCAAACATTTTCATGTGCAGAGGCTTAAATTCCAATTGGTTGGGGATAAATGTAAACCTAAACCGGAATGACCATTCACCCGACCCTGCAAACCGGATCCCCTCCAAAACGAATTGACTAACCGATACATGTTTGTTTTAGCCTTTACCTGGGCAACTCGAGAATTTACGACTAAATTTTTTTTTTTTCAATTTTGTAATTGTTTTTTTGTTCTTGCCAAAAATTGTGTAAAATATTTAAGTGTTGAATAAACATAGAAGGTACAATTTACTTTACATAATCCACTCATTAAAGGGGACTTTTATATGTCCATAATCACTTCTAACTTCAACTAAACCAATTTCTTTTTTCTTTATCCTTCTGTCTATTATAGCATATATATTAAATGTTTTTCGATAGCTCTTCACTAGAAGCAATCATTTGATTTCGATTAAGTTTGCTATTCAAGCTGATTCCTTCAGTTTTCAAGTATTAAGCAAAGACAATCACGTTTTGAAGTACTTATTCATTGATTAGAAATACTTATTTGCTGGCACTTAACTATTTGCTCAAACTAATTATTAATTTAGTGCTGGGAAATAACAAAACGTTTCCAATTGATAATATTTTTGTTTTAGTATTTACATACTCAAGATGTAATATTTAGATCGCTTGATGGATTAGAGTTGTTTAATTCCATGGAAATTATGGAAATTAAAATTAATAGATACTTTAATCGTTTCAACTTTCAGCATACCTTAACTATGATATGCCTTATTGCTAATGATAAATTAATACTTATAATACATAAATATAATTAAGCATAGCTATAAAGCTAATTAAATAATCTAAATTGACTTTGGATAGTTGTCTATAGTTTCGAGATTCTTTGACCAAGCCAATTGAACAAAATTTGTACAATTGTTCAAAGTAACTATATTACCATTCAAAATTTTGGCTTAATTAAATCAATTTTTTGCATTTAAAATTACAGGATAAATCATTTTCCTATTAGGTTTTTCATCCATGATTACAAAATCAAATATATTGTTATTAAGCCTAAAAAGATATTGTCAATCCCAAAATTTAAAAATAATATTTACTTGATATTTATTGCTTTAAAAACTCATCTTAAGATTTATTTATGGATTCATTTAACACTATTAAAGCTTTAAGTATTCAATTTCCCAAACAATCTAAAAATTATCAAAAGAAAGAGCGAAAAAATATGGGAAAGAAAAATCAATAAGAGTAGTATCTTTTACTTGAATAACAGGTGCACAATTATCTGAGGGGTTTTTATACCATACACCCATAGGGTGAAATGGTATATTAAAGTCGCTAAAATGTATGTAACAGGCAGAAGGAAGCTTTTCCGACCCCATAAAGTATATATATTCTTGATCAGCATCAACAGCCGAGACGATCTAGCCATGTCCGTCCGTCCGTCCGTCCGTCCGTCCGTCCGTCCGTCTGTATGAACACCTAGATCTCGGAGACTATAAGAGCTAGAGCCACCAAATTTGGTATGTAGACTCGTGTCATATGTACGCTTATCGAGTTTGTTTCAAATTTTTGCCACGCCCCCTACCGCCCCCGCAAATGATATAAAACCGATTTTCTTAAACACCATAGCAACTAGAGACACAAAATTTGGTATGTATATTTGCTTAGTAAACGCGCACATTTTGTATTTATAAAAAATTTGCCACGCCCCCTACCGCCCCCGCAAATCAAATAAAACCGATTTTCTCAAAACCTATTTTAGCTAGAGACACCATAGTTGGTATAAATATTTGCTTAGTAATTGCGCACAGTTTTGATGTGTAAAGATTTTGCCACGCCCCCCTCCGCCCCCGTAATTTGAAAAAACTCGATTATCTCCCGTAATTTTCTACCTTGTGCAATCAAATTTAGCACACTTAAATTTGATACTAATATCAAGCAAAATACCAAATTTGATCAAAATCGGAATAAAAATAGTCAAGTAATGCATATAAACGTTTTTCCATATGGCCGGAGTTGGCCGTTGGCTGGTGGGGGCGCTAGGGTGCTCGAATGCTTGAGTGAGCGAAATACTAAGATATGCTTCTAAAAAGCATGCAAACAGATTTTTTTAAAAATACGAAAATGCATTGGTTATTATAAATGTAAAATATTTGTTTTACTGGTGTATGGTATATCCAAGTCGGCGAGACGACTTACTTACTTCATTTTTTTTTTGCATCAACATTGTCGATATTACACATGGTTTTTATCGGAAATATTTTTCTCTATGATATCACATTCTTATCTGTGTTATCTTACAACTCGATATAAACTGAAAAACGATTCAGGAAATAGAAAACTAATGGCAAAACATTTCGTTCGTCTTCTTTGTTTGCTGTGACGTCAACCTGTTTTAATTAAATGTGCAAACTATTTTTCTTGCACTTAATTGTGCCAGCGTCATTTGGGGGCAAAATGCAATAAGGACTTGCTGTAGCTGCCGCAGCAGCCATTTGGAGCCAGAAGCCAGGATCTACACTCCTGCTAGGCGCCGGAATGTAGGCTACACAAGTCACTGGGTCACAGACATGAAAGCAGCTGTTGTCAATGACAGGCCCTAAGGGGCCACGACCACGCCTCCCCTTTAACCCCTCACGCCTTTTCAACACCCAAGCAACAACAACAATGAGCTTGAGTATTTCGTAGTCTTTAGCCCCAGGCAATCTTCAAATTATACTCAAGCTCAAGACTTGCCTAGTGAAATTTTCCTGTTCACTTTGTTTTTCTTTGCATTAAATATTCTGCTTGACTTTTTCTTGGAATTTTTCCTTAAGCCATTTTCCATCAAAAATTATTTCTATCTCCTTTTCCCTTTCTCACTCTCTCTCACACACACACACACATTTTTTTTCTTTTCTTTTTGTTCTCGCTCTTGTGCAACCTTTTAGCTTGTCACCAAAAATTTTTAGTAGGTGACTTTAGACCGCTTTTTATCAATAAAAGTCTTAAAAACTTAAAAGTTTTTGCGGCGACTGCTCCGGCTGTGTTCCTAGTGCGAAAATGAAACAAAAAAAAGGTAAGCGAAAAGTTTTTCCTTTAGAGCAAAAATTTAATGAACGCCATGTGTAGGTATGTATGTAGAGAGTGCAACAAAAAAACAATTTATGGATGAAAGAGGGGCAAAAAAATTGAAATTACAACTTTTAAAATACACAAAAGATTAGGTTTTTCTCTATATTTAATTATCCTTTGAAAATTCATGAGATAGATATAAATGGGTAAGACAATTACACCGCAAAAGAGTGAAATTTTTTTTATATATACTGACAAAATTCAACGCGAATACAATATCTGGCTAAACATTTATAGAAGGCATAATACTTTAATAACATTTTCAATCACAACTATATTTTAATCAACTTTAATCTTTATAAAAAAAAATTAAAATTCAAATTGATTTGTGGTCATATATTTTTAAGATAAATTATGTTTAAAAAGTTTTTTATTTTGCTAGATATATGCCTAGTTTTTAGCTACTACTTAAAACCCAGTTTGTTCTTGTATATATGGCTATACGGAGAGTAATAGCTGATATAAAATTGTTTTTATTCAGAAATTGCGCAAAAGTCACGAAAATAGAATTACTTATACACCAATCACAAACAATTGGACATGGGGCTAAGGTGGAACTAAAATTAAAATTATAGATACATTTTGATTTGAAAAATATACTAGAATTTCATATTTAAATGAATGAATAAATTGTAAAAATTATAAATATCAAAAATATCCAAAAAAAAAAAAAAAAAATTCATATTTAACTAAGTTGCCCTATCTATAGATATAGCCAGGTGGCAACGTCCTTGATTATGGTTTGGGAGATGAGCCAGTAGGTGGAGGAAAGTCTGCTATAGTTTTTACTTCAAATGCCAAGTTCAACTCAATTAATTAGTTTATCGTTTTAACTTGCATAAACATGATAATTGTTCTTAAGGTTACTTAATTTGACGTTTTTGTTAACTGATTAATTTGGTAAGTGATCTTCTTGACCTATAATACAAGAGGTGCGCATTTTAAAAATGTTCATGTGATTCAAATTTAATTTGTTTTTTTATTTTTAGTAAATGAAAACAAATATTGACTTTAACTGTCGCATTAATTTTCATTTTATTTGACCACATTTAGCAATTGGCATTATCTTTCTTTGGGGAAACCGTCTGTTCAAACAGAATAAAAGTGTTTGCGTTATCTATAAGAGGGACATGCCCCCTTTTTTCGATTTAAATGTCAAAAAGTTTCCACTCACCAAAATTGAGTGTGAAGTTAAAAAGTGCTTAATGCAGTTTGCCAATAATCATTAAAAATTAATTCTGATGGGAATTCCCAACCATAGCGGTTGGAATAAAACTAAAAAAAAAAAAAAAACAGAAAGGGGGAGACAAAAGAGACAGAAATTAAGTGAAATGGCAAAAGTCCATTTTTCAATTAGTTTGAGTCTGAGTGAACAAAAAATAACATGTTTTTTTTTTAATTCACGTTGAATAAGTATCCACAACAACAAGGTGGAAAGCTTGTACAAATTTTAACATACGGTGATATATTGACCAGCGTTAATATAGTTAATGTTTGAAGTGTCATATTTTTAAATATTAATTGAAAGTAAAGATAAATTAAAATAAATAAAAATTAAAATATAGATAAATTAACATAAAGATAAACCAGATTCTATTTTCAATCTGTCAAACTCCCAAATAGAATGCTTCAAAATGAAAAAAATTTAACAAAATATTTTCATTCAAATTCTTTATTTATATTGGTTAATTTTTGATTTTTACAGATTAAAGATTTTCCTTTTCCTTAGTTGACAATGTCGATAGTCTGCTTTATTTAGAAACTGATTTCAAAAATTTAATTTGGAAGATTTTATATTTACATTTTTCTTAGAACACGTTTGTTCCAACGTTTATATCAACAGTTAACTTCAATTATCAAAACTGTGAAAACATTCTAACATTTTAGATCAAAGAGTTGTAAACTAAATCAAATGCGACTTTCATATGTTTGAAAGATTTGTTCAAAAAAATTAACATATCTATTCTTTAGAAAATTAACGTTCGTAAACAGGTTCAGTACACATTCATTCATATTCTTCTTTTAGTTGGACCATATTTGTGGCCCAAACACAGAGAAAGTTTAATTTACAACCCATTTGAATTGGCCCTGTGTTGTGTATACATTTGGGACAAACACTTTTTAAAACCCTGAAACCTAATAATGTTAAGCAAAAAGTTTTGTGCCCTTCTCTTAACTTTTTACACAATCACACACACACCTAGTAAACACAGTTATAAGCAGAGGGGAAAAGAAGGAAAACACAAATAAAAAAGGAAAAAGACTATAAAACGAGCCTCTAACTTTTCGCCGTATTTATCAAAGTTTTCGGTCTGTCCTCTTCTTTATTTTGATTTTTTTTATGATGGATTCATGGTTTATTTCTCGTGGCCTGCTGAGAAATCCCTTATGCCCTGGTAATTGAGTTATGCGGCATATAAAAGAAGGACTAGAACTATTTAAGTACACACAGTACTCAAACACCGTTGCAGCAAACAATAGAACAAAAAACGGGAAATAAAAAGACAAATAGTATGAGTAGACGGAGAGATGGAGAAATGTAATTACGGATTCGTCTTCTGTGCCTTCTTCCTCTGCTTCCTGTCATTTAATGGCAAGAAGAGACAAACGTGGCCATAAAACACTATACGAGTATGCCAAACAGCAAACAAAAGCAAGCAACAACAACAACAACAAAAGAAAAGAAAAAAAATTAAGGCATAAACTACAATTGTTCAGATTATTGCACGTCGTGAGGTTTATGAGGCATTAAAGCCAAAAAGAGTTCTAGAAATAAAAGCAACAGCAAAAATCCTTTGTCTTCCCTATCGACCCCTCAAGGATAAGGGGTTCGATTGGAGGTTACGCTTGCCATATAATTTTGCATTGTAAATTCCATAGACGACATTCGAATCGGTAATCGAACTGCAACCAGCTGACGCTTACCCTACAGTCCGCCCCTTTCTCTCTCTCCCGTTTTAGGAGTGTTGGCCCAGTGAAATGGGGCGTATGAACAATATGAATATTTTATAAGCAAATTGGAAAATGGCTCGCACAACAAACAATGCGAAATTATAATTATAGTTAACGTATAACGACGATTCAGAAGGAATCAAAAGTTGGTCAACCATATGCTTGGAATTGCAATAGAAAGGCTCTTGACTAAACTGTGTACAATTATATTATATAGTATAATGTCTATTCCTAATGACTAGAATATTAAGAAAGTCTTAATGGCAAATTATTATTAAATGGCTCAAAATGAAAATCTTTTCAACTGTGCGATTTAATGGGACACAATGTAAATGTGTAGACTATATAACAATTTTTAGTTGGCTAATGCCGTAAATTTTCCCATAAGGATTAAAGTAAAGTGGCCGATTTTCACAAAGTTTGTTTCTGTTTCTATATCGACAAATACATTGTAAACAACTAGTTTTTTCCTCAAAAAAACACACAAACTTGCAGAAGAAAACGAAAACACAATTGCTCGAAATCTGAAACGAAAAATAAAAAAAATTCTGCCTTCCAATTTAAGCTTATTAATTTTTCTTTAGACTTTTTCTTTTATTTAAATTCAGCATGCAAATAATTCATTTAATGCCAGATAGACTGACTAGTAAATGAAATATATGATGAAATCTTTTGTCTTAACAGAAATTCGATATCTTTTATAATGTCAGTCTGGTAGTTTTCTACTTGCTTTTGTTTTATCTTATCGAAAGCAAACATAAATTGAAGCTGACACAAAAAATAAGGGCTACCTACATTTTTGGCTGTTATATTCTGTATTTTATAGGTCCCTAGGCGTTGCACAGGACACAACACACAACACACAGAGAATGAAATAGGGTGAACAAAAAAGAAACAAAAAAAAAAAAAAATGGGAATATGTTGTTATCCGCATTAAAGTTCCCATGAAAACAAAGGTTCGCAGACCCAAAATGGAGTTACGAAGCTAGCACAAGAGAACAAGTGGCCAAAAAGGAAGCAAACTAGGCAATGTTACCTCTCTGTCAAAATGTTGAATGCTTTAATCCTTTAGGCAAACTTTAGGTGAGCACAAAAAATGGCTGTTTTTCCCTTTTATCTCGAGTGCGAAATGCACATATATATATATATAAATATATGTGCGAGTATGTATGTAATATTCCTTTATTTGTGGTATGATTTATTTTTTTATTTTCTTTTTTTGAAGAGGCCAAAAAACCTGTTAGTCATCAGAAGACTCCACTCCACACACACACACTACAATACTATCGCGACCCGGTGCTGTCAATTACCAACACTTCGATACACACAGACGTACTAACACGTACACACAGGCACGCACGCACTCACTCACACAGTGGCATATTAACACAAATCCATTGCCAAGGATTGGTTACTTTTAGACCGTAATAAATTGCAAGTTGTTGCCGCACGCACGTCCACAAACGAACTGACAATTGAACGCGGCGCGCAGCCTGCCAAAAAGGATATGCCATGCATGCTTGCCGTATCCTCGTATCCTGTTCGTTCTCGTCCATTGTTGTCGTAGCTCTCGAAATGATGCTGGGATGCTGCAGTTTTATAAAAAGCTCGCTCTCTCTCTCTGGCTTTCTCTCTGTTTCTGTGTGGTGAATTCTCGTTTCTACACTGAGCCAAACTTTGTTTGAGTTCTAAACAAATTTTTAACTTTTATTTAAGTCAACATAAATGCTTAGTGATTGAAAACTTTACTTTTTAAGCTGAGCCTTATGGTATTAAGAGTTATATAAGAAAATTTCCCCAAAAAGTATGCAATAGAATTTTTGTTTTCTTTGATGAACTAAAGATTTCAATGAAGAACTTAGTAAACAAAGAAAAGGGGGCAAATTTGCCCAACATTTGATGCCTTTGTAAAAATCTTCGTCAGAAGACTAAAACAAAAGGTTTGATTTAAAATTGAAGGAGGTTGTAACCTAGACTAGAAGTAGCCAAAATAAATATAAAAATTTGTTACACGAATTTTAATCATTCCGAATGACTGTTTTAATTTAATTCTATATTTACCTAGAAATAATTTTATTCGTTCAACAGATCGTTTAAAATGTTTTTTTTTTTTAGGATTCACTTCGGAAAGTCATTTATATACATTTGTATAAATTTTGTGGTTTTGTAAAACTTATTTTGAAATTTTTAGAAAACAATAAATTAATATTCTTATACACCAAAAATTTTGCTATTCGTTGCTAGTCCATGAAATCTATCAATATAATATTCCTTTTTTAAATAGTGTCTTTTAATAATAACTTAATTTAATAATAAAGAAAGTTTTTTAGCTGTTTTTTTTTTAACTTTGTTTAAAAAAGCGATTAAAACTTTTAATTTTGTTGTAAAATATATATTAATTAAAATAAAGAACATTAAAAAATGAAAATTTTTTATTTGGTAATTTAAACTTTATTGATACACTACCAGTGAGGTCATCGGAAAAAAGTTTCTTCTGTGGTCAACATTTATTATAATCTGACATACAAATAGCAAAAATTATTTGACTACACAAATAAATATAATTTATTTTAATATAATAAATTATTAATATAATAAATACATCATTTACGTTTTTGATTTAGTCTGTTTTATTGATTTTATAAAAATGATTGATAGTTATGCGAGGAATGCGATTGAGATATTGCTAGCAAGTGAAATATCGTTCATATGTATAATAATAAATTTAAATAAAAAAATATGTTTAACAAATATTTGGCCATAATTTACAGAAATTGTGAGACAAATTTGTTTTAAAGAATGGTAATAAAATATAAGTATTTTTTATTAACATTTATTATCATTTAAAAGGCTTCTTGCACTAGCTGGCAAGATCTCAATCGCATTCCTCAAAATAATTTGCTTTTACCTTACGTTTTGTGAACATTTTCTGCCCATTGACAACGACAAAAACTTGTCCAAAATTAGATTGAAATCGTATGACAAAAAAAAAACCAATCAGACTCGAACATGAGGCTTGGGGTTGTGGGAGCAACAGCAGATATCGTCAGAGAATCGAAGTTGTCTTATAATTATAATAACAATGCAAATATGCGGCGCTACAACTTTTAATAATAAATGCAGAACCAGAAATCAAGCAGCAAAAGCTGCAGAATCTAGAAGGCGGAAGAAGCCAAGTCGGCTTCTGACTGACATATTGTTAACATACGACCAATCAATGGAATCGAATGATAAACAGGGCTCGAACTCTGTTAAGTGGGTAAAGTTAACATTGGCAATGTCAACAGCCGCTGCCAACAGCAGCTGTCAACAAGTGCTGGTTAATTAAACCGGCAAAACGCGTCGATCGCTCCCAATCTCTGGCTGGCTCTCCCACTCGATCGCTCGCACTCTCGCCTTGTCATACTCTTTGCCTCTTCATTTGGAGCTCGGTTACTTCGTTCGTAACTTGTACTGTTATCAGTTAACCCGAGGGCCGTTGTTGTAGTCGTTGTCGCCTTCGTGGTTGTGGTCGTCGTTTTGTTGTTAATAAAGTGGGCTAAAAAATATAATATTATTAATGCCTTGATCTTCAAAAGCGCCTTTGTTGCATTCAACCTGAGTTAGTTGCGGTTAAAACTTCGTCGGGTGAGCATCAGTAGCAGCAGTCACTGCGTTTGATTGATAAAGAACTAGAGACAGAAAGTCCTTGCCTACCTCTAAGGTCAGTGCTTGTAAAACTGTACAGGGCTAGTTCACTAAAAATTGCTTAAAATTCACTTCGTTTTGTGCTTTTCTTGCTTGATTCAATTTTTTTGTTTTTTGGTTTTGGGTTTGATTAACACTCCAATTTAATCTAAAATGCAATAAAATTACTCGCGCCAGATATCATAAGTGATAAGTCGCTTTAATGTGCTGGGATCCAGTTAACCGAGCAAAAAGAGAGACGATAACTGAGAGCAAAGCATTTGTTTCTTAATTGCGGTCCATAAACATTTTATAAACAATTGACCATATACACATTAACTAATACAAAAAGGAAAAAAAAAACTTTATAAAAAATCAACGTGATTTTGTGAAATAAAGACTTGTGTAATAGTTATTTTTGCTTCTGTAATGGCATAAATTAGGAAATAAATAATTTTTAATACATATTTGCATCTCATAAGGACTAAAAAAATGGAGAACAACTATTTGAAAGCGCATTTAACCAAATTAATTACATTTTTAACCTTGATTTTTTATGGTTCAGTGTATGGCTTAATTGCAATCAAAAGAATTTCGTTTATTTGCCAAACCAAACGTAAGCGCAATTTCGTATGAAAAGGTATTAACGTATTCTTTGCCTATGTGAAACCAAAATCTAGAGCCTACAGGCCTATTCTCGTTTCCGAATTGGTTTTAAACGTAAAAAGGATTTGCTTTCCAAATAAATTGACTTAAACCTAAAAATTTCAAATCGAATTAGGCAAATAAATTAATTTTAAAATGCAAATTTCAACAATTTTATTCAGAATAAAGAATGGAAACAGGCCAGATAAGCTGCAGTTGCAGATTCATCTCACCTTTATATGACAAGAATTAATGTGAGCTTAAACAAGCAGAGAACAACAATTAAATATCTAAGAAAAATTGACTAATTCAACTTTTCTAGTAATGGCTTATCTGGTCTTAAACTAAGCACTATTCAATTATTTAAAATTGGAGATGCTTTTTTATTGCAGATAATGGGCAGTTAAACCATAAATTATTTAGCAGTATGCGAACGACTTTTGGCATTTAGATTTAATAGGTGTAAAAACCAATAAATAGAAATACCCGCCAAGTATAAAAAGGAATTGTGACAATTAACAGAGTTAACTCAAAAACTACTTTCCATAATAGTCAACACTTTGATAAATTTCAAAATGTTTGCAATTACCAATTAGCACTTTGATCATGTATTGCGTATCAAATCACAATTCAAACTCTTTTAGGTCTGGTTTATGATAACGTCCTTGACATTGAAAATTAAGCAATACATAATTTTTCGCTTTATATCAGTTTTTAATCTACGACAATGAATTGCCCTCATTAATATTTACAAAAATATTCCTCTATCTGCATCTCAATTAAAATAAAGCATGGCAAACAAAAAACCTTCAAACAACCAAACATTTTTTTCTTATGATAGCGACATAATAACACATTAAAATCATAAATCAAAGTTCAATTTGTTTCAATCAACATAAACAAATTAAGGCACGCAAACAAACAAACAAGAAAATCCAGCTATATTGTTATTATTGTGGAATGCATAAAGGCACGTTGCACATATTGTTTTTTTTTTTTCGTTTTGAAAACTATTTTTAGCCTTTAGCCACTCTAGTGACTAGCCATATACAAGTCTTGAGCCGAACAAGAACATACGCATAAAAAGTAAAGGGAATACCCAACAACAAGCATTAAAAACAGGATCTTACCAACTAATTTGAGGGAATCCCCAACACATCATTTGTAAAAAAAAGAAGGCCGGTCTGGTTCAATTTCAACCATGTGGACTATTAGATACACTAGTCTAAAAGATGTTTTATTATCTTTCAGATTGATGATGTTTTGTAAAGAAAAGGAGCAGAGAGAGAGAGAAATTCTTTCTTTTTTTGGGCAATGTACTAAGCTGTTGAAAGTTGACAGTTTGTAAAATAAAGTATAATAATAACCGATTAGCAATGTGTTTGCACAAGTTTCTGAAAAGTTTAACGCGTTTTAGCGATTCCTCCACCCAGTATTGTATTATTGTAGATTTTTAAATTGAACCACAATTAATGTCTTTATCTCATCATGTGTTACCAAGGTTTAAACAAATTTAGTATAACTGTTGGCTAGAGTACTTAATAAAGATACAAATTGACAGATGGACAAGCAATCAGCATGGCCACCTCTTTTCACCTGGCTAAGCAGCTTAACATCTTTGCCATTCCATCATCTTCTTCACTGTTGCTTTTTATTTTTCTACCTACCTCAACAAGTCAAAAAAAAAAAAAAAAAACATACAACCGAAAAAATTCCGAGAAATTCCGCATAAAATGCGGTCAAACCACATATCGAAATTAATTGCAATAATGATCAACTACAAATGATAACAATGCGGACAAACAAATAAATCAAATAGATTCACAAAACTTTCATAATTGTATGTAAAAATGTGAAAATATTATGCAACCTATAACGGAACTTTGCATAACAACTGAACAATCAAAATAAAACTAAAAAGAAATTAGTTACTCAGTAGTAAAATAGAAGACATTTTGTTTCCACTCTCTGATCGTTAAACGAGTGGAAAAGTCATAATTTGCATTACAAATTCAAAAAAGTATACGAAAGCAATAAAAATGTTTTAAACTTGATTTAGTTAATTTTTTTTTTTTTTAATTTATGTTACCAAGAAATTTTCCACAACTCATAATATTAATTGAGTCTACCGAAAAGTACTTCTAGAGCCAAGTGCTGGCACTTTAGATTGACATCTAAGGCAACTTCGTTCACAATTGCAAGAGAGATAATCTCAAGTGTCGATAAACGAGCGAGAGTAAGAAAAAAAAAATGACGAAAACAATTAAAATGATTCAGTATGGAACTACATATTTAATATTGATTGTTCCAATTTCCCACAAATTAATATGTAAATTCTGGGAACTCACATTTTTGGTAGCCTGGTCAGTCAATTGGAACGATGAAATGAATATTCATGGAATTACCTCAAGAATGGGATTACCCGTCTATTAAATCTATCGACCGACTTTACAAATACTATTCGAGTGGGCCTTAAATTTAAATATTTATTTTTTCTTGCAAGAAATAAGACAATTATCCAATCGATATCTTATTTATAAAGTATATAATTAACATTGAATATATTACTGAGTAATTTCCAAAAACTTTCCTTTGATATTCAGTCACTTCCTTTTTACATATCACAGAGAACACTATATAATATACCCCTTCACTGCCTATAAGTACAGAGTATCAGAAAGAATAAAAAAGGTGTTAATTTACAGGGATTTTTTTGCTATTTGGTTAAATCTTTTTTGATTGGGGATTTCTTTAGCCTAGTTTTCTACTTATTGTCTGGCCACGTGACCGGGTTAAAAATACTATAGATACATGATAATTAAAAGTGATTGTAAATCGAAATTAATAAACAATTGACGACATGTAATCGTCATGCTCAGTTAGCCATAGTCATCGCATTCCTAAAGTCTTGAGCTTTGCTCAGATCTTAATTGAGATAAAGTGATTTTGCGAAATTAATTATCGAATTTTAGCAGTTCCGGCTGAAAATTAAATCATCTGTCAAATTAATGAGTGCCAACAGCAACATCTTCTACTACTTCTTTTATTATTGAGTTTTGCATGTTTTAAATAAGTAAGACCCGGGTCACTTAATTCCTAATTAACGGAAGTACCTAAGGACCGAGTCCTTCAAGGTTGTGGCATAAATCTTTAAGGCGCTTTAAGTGTTGGCCAAACAACAAAAAAGAAACACATACACCCACACATTCACACACACAGAGAAAAGAAGAAATTTTTGGGCTTAAGAAATGCCAATTTCTGTATACTCTAATATATTTTAGATATTTGTCCACTGACTCACTTTAAAAATAAACTTAAACTCAAAGTAAAAAATCAATAAATTTTAACCAAATTTTAAAGATTTTCCATGTCGAAACAAAAAGTTCCGTTGGTAGCCAAGACTCAATTTATTATTTTAAAAATTTTAATTTTTGATATATCAATACGACAAGGTAAATTATTATCCATTATGAATCAACAGAAACTAGTTTAAAAGCTATTTTATTTCCAACATAATCGTGCGTAAAGATTTTTTTTCTATAACTTTATATATCAAAATGTCTGGAACCGGTCGAGGAAATATTATCTTATAATATTACATACTTATTGTAAGATCTATTAATTATAAAAAAGTAAATTTTAATAAAAATAATTTTCAAAATTTAATTTTAAAGAAGAAATTGTGTCTTTAAACAGTTCTATGCTAATTTTACAGTCACTTCTATTTTCTCCGTTTTATAATTTGTTGATTTGTTCAAGGAAAACTGAAAACTAATCCTTTATCTACTTTTTATTTTTAGTGTTTATTTACAGATATATGTATTTGTGTATTAAGTTAAACAAACAAAATTGCTAAACTAAATAATATGGACACTGTCTCTAATCGAGCTCTCTGAAATTAAATTTTATTTTCATTTTGTGAATTCATTTAACTTTACTTACTAAGGATAAGTATTACAGTAACAATTTTTGGAAAGAAAAAAGGATACTATTCCTTTATCACTTTACAATACATAAATTCAAAAAGCAGAAACAAAGCTTGTCACTTTTATCAAAATTTTTATATAGTCTTCATGTTTATGTATAATAAAATCAAGGATTTTCAAGATCGGAAATTCATATTACCAATTTCATGTCAGATGAGATAGTTGTTTAGCTTTAATACTTTCAGTTAATAAATTGAATTCACCAGGCATTATAGCTTTCTGCATGTTTTTTTATAAAGGGCATTAGCAAGTTGGTTTTATGTATAAAAGGACGGGGCCAAAGAACTTTTTCATATGAAAAATGCTTTACTCAAATTTGATGTTTTTGCTCGCTTTACTTCTCTTTATTTATTTATTTATCTTGTTTTTTTTTTTTGCTTTTGCTTTTCATAATTTATGCGCAATTTTCTTTATATGCGTTGTGTGTGTATGTGTGTGTGTGTGTGTGTGTGTGTGTAAATGCTGGCTCCTTGGAGTTTGGTTTTCATCTGCTTCTTGCTTCACTTCATGGCCATCTTCAGCCAGGCTGGACATTTGGCTTATGAACGTCCGTCCCCTTTAGCGAACGTGAGTCAGAGGCTGTGCGTGTATGTGTGTGCTGTGGGTGTATGTGTGTTTGTTAAAGGAACAGCGTGCTAATTAATTAAATTTGTACGTGCTTTGTTTCTCTCTCTTTCACTGTGTCTGTGTGTGTGTGTGTGTGTGTGTGTGTGTGTGAGAGTTGAGCCTCGTCTGCTGACTTGGCCATGTGCTGATAGGCCCTGGCATCTGGCTAATAGCAACAGTGAGCGTATGAGTGATATTTACAGTCAACCGTAAATCATACTTAACTTAATATACAGAATGTATACATTCATATATACATACACACATTATATCTACAAATACACAAATATATACATACATATACCACATAGAATGGTCGGTCTTAAGGGACATAAACGTGTGCCTTATTTTAGGTCGATAGCAAACTTATTTACGAGAACTAAAGGGTAACCTTATCCTTACCTCGTAAACTTTTTAAATTAAATGGATAGATTTGGAATTATAAATTTTATATATACTAAAACTGCGGCCAAAGTAAACCGTATTACTGTAAGTAGTACTTTAAGGATGGTCTTAGTCCAGCAAGTATTCTACACAAAATCGATATTAAACAAATTCTGTTCATATAACCTTACCATTATTATCATATATGAAGGATTTTAAGAAATCCTTGTAATATTATTATTTTGAATCGACTGTTCACTAATAAAATATTAATAATTTCATTAAATTTTTTATTTTTTTAATTTTTTAATTTTTTAAAATTCAATAGTATTTTGTCTAATCCATTAGACATTTCGTGGTTGTTCCATTTTATTGAAATTGCATTCAGAATACTTGACCAATATCAGTTATAATTTAGTTGTATATGCTATATATATTTTGTGAATCTGCTTTTTATTTTTGTTAGAATCCTCTTCATTTTGGTCATTGCTGCTCTTTATTTGAAATATTGTATTAACACTAAATCTCTATAAATACCTATTAAATATTGATTATAATTTAAACAATTGCCTGTATACATTTCTTATATATCATCACTTTTTTCTCATTTGCAGCCAATTAGAAGCCACAAAGTCAACAAACACTTCCGCATAACAATCCAATATAGCCGAAAACCAAATATAACGACCACAACAAATAACCGGCAATTATAGAGGGGGAAAAAATTCGAGTTTTTGTTGTTTTTTCTTGTTGCTCGTTTGGATCCCTCTGATGACTGTGTTAATATAATATTTTTGCGACCCCAACACAAAAACTAGAAACAACAGCAGCAGCAGCAACATCAACAACAACATTAGCAAAAATAATTACAACAACCAATAACCGCAAATTAAATAAAACGTAAACCATAATTATGACAAAATGAGCGACAAACAAACAAATCTAAAGTTGGCTATGAGAAGCAACATGCAGCTTAACAGAAGTTTAACAGTCATGTTAATAATGCTTATGCCACAGTTTGTGAGTCTCAACAATGGTCTCAAAACTGTAAATGCCGCAACGGGTGAGTTTTCATACCCTTTAATTGTAATAAAATAGCAAATAACTGTAAAATAGCAAATAACAACAAAATTATTTCAAAGATTTTTTAAATTATACTAATGCAGAAAATATCTTTATTTATTTACGAAATTATACAAAATTTTGGCTGTGGGCACCAAGTTTAAAATTAACTTTTATGACTAGGCTAGGCTTCTAAATTTAAAAAATGTTTTTTATATTAACAACTTAGAACATTATAAATCACAAAAGAAACTGAAATTCTCCAGCAAAAAATTTGGAAAACCATTTTAATGTCAGAAATTTACTTTTTTTTGTAAATAGATTATTAACTAATTAATTTTTCCGCCTTTTATACTAAAATTTTGTTGTAAGTTATCCAACTTTTGACTCACTCTTTTACTGAGTATCGCCTAGTCGAATTGCTAAAATAGTTTCTTCACCTAGGAATACAATTAGAAAAAAATTCACACTCTTTGTGGAAGAAGACCTTGGCCAATATAAATCGTCTTCATTAGCATAAAAATAATATTTAAACATTGTAAACAATTATTGGCAAATGCTCGTACACATCTTGCTTCTCGCCTTTTTTTCTGGTTTTTGCGCAAATACTTAACAATAAATGCTAAAAACAAAACAAGCAAAAACCAAAGGCAACAGCAATCATAATAATGGCCATAACGAGCCAGACAACCACCAACCAAGGGAAAAGAGTAGTCAATAAATGCTTTGCGCCGTTAATGCTTAAAATGGCCATAACGGAGTGGATGTAAAAATCGCATACTCGTATATGTAATTTATATGCCAAACAGCTGCTGACGTTAGACAAAAGCAAACAAACATTAACCAATGATAACCTTCTGACATAAACCATAATATATAGGCATTGCGAATATCCTAACAAAATTAGAATACTAATAATGACTCAAGATTGTGGAACAAATAATAAACTTTATATAGCAAGTTTTTTAAAAATCAAATAAAATGAAAAATGGAGATTTGTATATAAGACAATTATTTGATATATTAATTTTACAATTCTGAAAATCTTTGGAATAATTGCAGATATAGACACTTGAATTTAAAATATAAAGCTATAAATTACATATTTGATTATACTGCAAGTCCCTAGTCATAGCAAATATATCTCATTTATGAAGAGTATGGCAAATAAAAATGAATAAAAACAGCTCAGTAAGAGGATGAACTCAAGAGGCACATGTGTCCACAGAAAACCATTTTTCATTCAAATTCTAAATGTATTGATTTGATGTTTCGGCACATAAATAATGCAGAATCATAAACTGTTGGAAAAAATTGTGGAAAAATTTAAAACAAATGCTTGAATATTACAGTTCATCATTGTTTACATATTTACAAAGGTGAACCTTATGAAAACTTGCACCTTACGGTAAAGTTGATAAAAAATTTTCAACTATTCAAGATTGATTATTTACTGATTCCATATGTTTCACTGTGTTCTTTATTTAATCTTATCAAAGAGATAGTTTCAATGGAAATGCTTTATGAACCTTTGTCAATTTAGCTATTATTGTGCTTGAAATTATCTCTTATAGATACTTGAAAAAAACAAAGTAATTTAAAAAATATTTTATTATTAAATAAACAGAGAGCTTAATTGTGGGTAAAATAATGACAGATCTGTGATTTGCATTATTTTTTTTTCTTGCTAAACAGTTATCCCCTTGAATATGTACTTTAAAATCCATTAATGCTACATTGTAGTCCATAAGTTCGGAAACAGAAAAACTTCGTTTTATCTTATATAGATCTGCTCCATAAATTTTATTCGATACTTGTGATTTAAAAAAAAGAAAGATTGTGATTTACATCTAAATATTTTTGAACTTAATATTTTTTAATTTCACTATACATAAATCATAAATATTTATTCGGGGCTATAAATCGAATGTTAAAAAGTGTTTTAATACATTAACAAATTAAAATTTGATAAAGATTTTGCAATCAATATTGTTTGCAAATAGATTAACGGGTATCGCTTTGCTTTAGCATAATAGCAAGAAAACTATTTCTAATATATGTATTTATAATTAGCTTTTAATGGGCCATAATATTAGTTATCAATGATAAGAGATTAAAAATCACTAAACCCACCAATTATTTTTCGATTATCCTAAGAGCTCACAATTGTTTTTCGTAATAAAAATAGCTAAGTCATAAATTTCGTTCAATCTACAAAAAAACATAGCAAATATGAAAATATACACCTGTTCCTCGCCTAACAGTTTTTTAAATCAAAAAGAATTATAATGTCCTGTTTTTATTCAAAACAAAAACATGAGGGTAAAGTCTTGAAAATGACTTTGATTATACACTAAATCTCTTTACTATGTGAACATGAATGAAAATCGTTCAAAAACGGTTTGGAAAGATAATGTTTTTTTGTTTAATATTTGTAATATACATTTTTAGTAAATCTGACTTTTTTCTGAATCTATCTTTACATTCTTTAAACACTTGGATATTTGAAGTAATTAATTTTAATCCATTTTTTTAAAAAATATCATGGTCTACACATTACAATTTTTTAAGAAAAGTGTCACAAAAATTTTGGTTTCGAGATTTTAGTGCAGATGAATGACATTTTTCCAACTTGGAAATAAAGACATAAGTTTCAAATTACTCAACAAATTGATTAAATAAGAGATTCATGAAATTAAGGTTTATTGGAATATTTGACTATACATTGGCATTTTTTCTCGCTTAAAGATAACTTGATAATTAGCATGACTAAAATTTTAATTTAAATTTGAATTTAAAAGTACTAAAAAGAGATATAATTTTTAAAAATCGGCTATAAATGTCCAATGTTATAGCTGCGCATAATGCAGAAATTTCTAATTAAATTTTTGTCAATTAGTTTCTATTGTTCAGAACTGTATTTAAGTAAATGAATGAACATTGAATAAACTTTGCAGTGATCAAAAATCTTTAAACAGGGCTCTAAAAGCGGGGGGCTCCTCAAGAAAAGGAAGAGGGAACCAAAACTAGGAAACCATTATCTAGCAGGAAAAGTTAATTTTAGATTTTGGTCTTAACAACAATATGAAGAAGTTTCTATCTTATTTATTGAATGAAGCTACATTTTAGGTTTAATAAATGCCTTGAACAGCTTTTTAATAATCCTGATTGGTTAATATCTTAAATAAAATATGTGTTCTTTAACGGCTTAAATTAAAGCGTTATTCTCTTTTAATTAACAATTATCTGATATATCTTCCAAATAGTATGCTTGAATACGTGATCGCAATCACATTCTTTGTTTTTTTTTTACTAAATTAAAACCACATTATGACTGAGTTTTTTTATGACTATTATGCCAACTGGCGGCTTCTTTGGGAAGATTAGCCGTCTACAAGCAAACACTTGAAATCGCTTAAGAATTCTAATAATATGGCATAAAATTGCTAATATCATGATTACGCATTGCGCAAAGAAATAATACGATATACTATATAGAATTTGCAATAAATGTCTTGTGAATAAGCCTATTCAAAGTGCAGGTGCAACTGGTTCCAGTTTTACCTATACCCGGATTCTGTATCTCTGCCTCTCTCTCTCTCTTTCTCTGTCTTGGTGAAATGAATCAGCAATTAATAATTTGCCTGACCTGATTTACATTTCAACTGGTGGCATGTGTGACATATTTGAATAATGAAATAAATAATATAGCTGACAGAAGTTCAAGCATCTAAAGGTAGAAACAATTTCTGCTTTTTGAAGTTAGTTCTGGGACCTTTTTTAAGGTAATGATTAGTAACTTATTAATTGTTTAAAGTCATATATAAAAAACAATTCAATTAACTTAAATATCATTCCATTTTAATCTTGGCTACGTCATGTATGTCTACATTTTAAAAGCTCAAAAATAAAAATGTTCTAGTATTTTTTTGAAACAATAAGTATTTTATAATAAAGAATTTATTTACTTACAATAATAAATGAAATAGAATATCCCGATATTATTCAAATTTTAATCTATAAAAATTCGAATGGAAAGTCCAAAGTGCATTCGATGTCTTTACGTAGAATACTATGTAATTAAAGTATACACTATTAAAAACGGGTTTTAAACATTTAGATATTTATAAAAAAGTATTTGACATGGACAAAGTCATAAAATTCACATTGAATGAAACAAAAAGGTTGAAAATATAATTATAGCGAATATTTTATACACTTACAGTTCTAGTTATCATGGCCAATATAAAATATTGTATGTTTTATAAATGATAATGGAATCTTTTTAACTAACATATATACCAAATTGTAAAATAATGTTTAATAAATTTAAATGCTTAATATTTGCTGGTTCTTTATAGAGCAATGCTTATAAGTATTTAAAATGTAATGATAGAGCGGTTTAGGTTATCGCCATTAGAAGATCATAAAGACAGCGACTAAATCTAAATTTAATTTTAAAAAATATTTCTACACACTTTGTCATTAACTTGTTTCTTAATGGTTTCATGCAGTTTCTGTCATTTTAAGTTATTGAAGTTCAATCACCTTCAAAAAAAAAAAAAGGAAAAAATTATTACAGAACCAACAATTAATCTAGACACAAATTTTTTTCTACCCCCCACCACTCTGAGTTTAATTAAATGAATTATAAATTATGAATTTTGAGCGCGTGACAATATTTCGTTTGTTTTTTTTTTTTTTTTTGTTTTTGTGTTTACTGTTTCTTTGCTCTTCAGCCACAGACAACAAAAGAATTGTTATTACTTTTTATTTGTATTTGCTTTTGCTTTGTTTTTATGGCCATGCGAATTGTATGAGTACTCGGCTTATTGTTGTCAAAGCAAACAGAATGAAAATGTATATTAAATTTATTTCAAAAAAAATCGACTAAAAGTAATGAAATAATATAATTTTTTTCAGCTGCAGCAGCAGCCAGTACATCTTGCCTATACCAGGAGCAGAATACTACTCACCGCAAAGAGTTGGGCGCTGTGTGGTTCGGTGCACAGGATCCTTGTCTGGTGTACACATGCGCAGCAGGTGTGGAGACAGATGCCCCACAGGCTCACATAGTGGTCACCCAGGTGGATTGCAATGAGTTTTATTGCGATGTGGTAAGTGTAGAAAAGCCATTAGAGGTAGATTTAGTTTCTAGCTTTACATTCTTAAAAAGTCCCTTTGTAATTTTTCCACGCCCAATGCTTATCTCATCGCTTCGATCTGACTTGCGGGATATCCACCTGAGTCATCAAGTTATTTTTCACAACTTTTAAAATTGCATTCTGTCTGGCCCATAGTGATAATCCTAAAATTTCTAGAAAAAATAGTCATAAACATTAGTGTAATTTGCAGTGATATTTATACCGTCTATTTATATACTATATAAGGGTCCAGAGACTTGAATACAAGTTTTTTGCTATTTTTACGCTATCTACCTACAGATGTACGAAATGACCTACAAATCTTAGCCGGAGTAAAGTGACACAAACTTTTTCTATATAATATAGCCATCCAATTTTAATTAAAATCAGTTTCAATGTTAATTACCTAGTCTGGCTATAATCGCATGAGAAAGAAAAGAGTTTAAGTTACCAATTAAATTAGACACAGATATTATTTAAAAACTAACAAATAATTCAAATTTATATTAATCGCGTTAGATATAAGAAAGTTATTGCTCTAGAACAGAATTCGCAAACGATTCTACTTTTGGAAACGATATAGCATAGTTCTCCGAAAAGTCTACATCTAAGATATGGTTAGAGAGTTTGCACTAATTAGCTATACCAATCTAATATACACCAATTTACATATACATCAAGAATATATGTTTATATATGTTTATATGTAAGTTTTTTTTTAATCATTATCAAAAAAAAAAAAAAAAAAACAATGCTGATGAATTTTTTTTCATTGGCATTAAAAGTAGTAATTTTAATGAATTCAATGCCAAGGAAAAAAATTTAATTAGAATTACTTTTTTAATGCCAATGAATATAATTTTCTTAGCAATATTTTTTTCAATGCCAATGAAGTGACCAATGCATTATAAAAGTGATATTTTCCTATAAATTTATATTTTCCATGTCCTACAAATATATACAGATCACCTCGAGTCTGTTAAAATAAAATAATAAAACCAAATAATGCGCTAAAGTTTAATTCTCTTTTAAATATTTTTAACAAGAATATACTATTTTTGTTTACAAAGAAAAATGAGATGAGTAAGGAAGAAAATATACAAGAAGATGATATACTAAATAGTATTTAAGACTAAATAAAAATCAGTCACTATGAAAGAATGCTACAACTAATGGAGTTTGAGTTAGAAATTAGTACTCCCATTGGGAGTCACTAAGATGCTTTGGTCGTAGTTTTGAAACCTTTTTCCCCTTTTTTCTAGAATTAAAAGTTCTTTAAGTTTAATTTTAAAGCTTTTTATTGTTAAAACTTCATCCTTATCCTATCTTAACCCTATGTTTAAAAGATTATCTCAGATCCCAGGCTAATGTTGTTTCGCTTAAACTTTTAAAACCGTTTTGTTTTTTTTTTTGCAGGGATCTGAGCTACGTAAAGTTCCTGGAAGCTGTTGCGGTGAATGTGTTCGCACTCATTGCCAGCACAACAATACTCTCTACAGTGTGGGTCAATCCTGGCACAACGATGCCGACTGCACCCTGTTGGAATGTGGACAACTTGAGAGTGGTCAAATAATCATTAACACTTATCAGCGGAACTGTTCACCCGTAGACGAAAAGTGCCCGCATATAGAAACCCGGAACTGTTGTCCCTTTTGTAGACCAGTTCCAATAGCACGGGCAGAGGAATTTCAGGAGGAGATATCCGAGGATATTTGGACAGCGGAATGGTATAGGCAACATCCTTGTGTCCGGGAATGCCAAGTCAATGGGGAGCCCATGACTTGTCATTATAAATTTGTCGTCGAATGGTATCAGACGTTCTCAAAGGCCTGCTTTGATTGTCCACTCAATCTCACCGACTGTGCCCGTCCACATTGTGTGATAGGCGATGGCCTGGAACGAGGCATTACTGTGGTGAATCGCATGATGCCTGGTCCAGCCATTGAGGTCTGTGAAGGTGATCAAATTGTGGTGGATGTGGAGAATAGTTTGTTAGGTGAGAGCACTAGCATACACTGGCATGGTTTGCATCAGAAGAGTACACCCTATATGGATGGAACACCACATATCACCCAATGCCCCATAACTCCACATGCCACATTCCGGTATAGTTTTCCTGCCGACAACTCTGGGACTCATTTCTGGCACTCCCATACGGGGATGCAGCGTGGAGATGGAATGTTTGGCGCTTTGGTCATACGCAAACCGAAATCAACGGAGCCCCATGGAGGACTATACGATTTCGATCTGAGTGAACATGTAATGGTCGTGCAAGATTGGATACACGATGCGGGAGCTAGTATATTTGCGTTTCATCATCATTCCCGTGGAGATAATAAACCGCATAATTTGCTTATCAATGGCAGGGGACGTTATTACAATCGCATCTGGGCGGAGGCCAAGCAAGAGCATCAAAGGCGAACAGGTGCTCCAGCGCAGAGGAAACTTTTCCCAAAATCTGAGGTGGATCCAGTGCAAAATCTGCCGCGTCAGGCCCGTTTAGCCAAAGCCAATACCACCCGCCTGCATCCGGTCAATTCGACATCCAGTCATTCGCGTCAACGTCGAGGAAATCTAAATGAAATTCCTTTGGAGCTGGTTCCCCATCAAGTCTATACTGTGCGTCGTGGTTTTCGTTATCGGTTTCGTCTAATAAATGCCGAGTATCTAAATTGTCCCATTGTCTTGTCCATGGATAAGCACAATTTGACGGCCATCAATTCTGATAGCTACGACATAGAAGCCATGGATGTAGGTTCCATTGTGACCTATTCCGGGGAACGGTTTGACTTTGTTTTAAATGCCAATCAGGAGGTGGGCAACTATTGGATACGTCTCAAGGGCTTAATGGACTGCAGCGATCTCTTCACCTCAGCCTTCCAGGTGGCGATTCTTCGCTATGAAGGGGCACCTGATGAGGAGCCTAGCGAGGAGCTGAGCTATGCCCACAAGGCCGAGGGTATAGAGCTGAATGTTATGAATCGTGGACCTGGTTATCCGGACACCAAAACAGCAGCCGAAATGCGTGCCTTACCCATCTATGATCATGTTTCGGGCATCGATGATGATACGTTAAAACCGGAAGTTGATTACAAATTCTTTGTTTACTATGATTTCTATGCCAAGGATAATCCGGACTTCCATCCACATGATTTGTATGGCATGCAAATGAATCTGACTCAACCGAATCTGTTGTACACCCCTCAATTAAATCATATAACATTGGATTTTCCATCAATGGCTTTGCTACCGTCCAGGCATCTCTTGAGCGATTCGGATTTCTGCAATGACACAAGTCTGGCAGAACAGGGCATCGATTGCCGCACAGAGTTCTGTAAGTGTCATCATGTACTTCAGGTTCCTTTGGGCGCTGTGGTGGAGTTGATTATAGTTGATGAAGGATTTACCTACTATGCCAATCATCCGTTCCATTTGCATGGCAATGCCTTTCGAGTAGTGGGCCTAGAGCGTTTGGGTGAAAATGTTACTATTGAAATGGTAAGTGAACATAAAGATAGAGAATCTGGGCAAAGGTTTTAATAATCTAATTTCAGATTAAGCAACTCGATCAGTTTAATTTGCTTAAACGCAATCTGGATAATCCCCCAGTAAAAGACACGGTAACTGTTCCAGATGGCGGCTATACCATCATACGCTTTGAGGCCTCCAATCCAGGCTATTGGCTCTTCCATTGTCACATTGAATTTCATGCTGAAATCGGAATGGCCTTGGTCTTTAAAGTGGGCAATGATGATCAAATGCTTCCTGTGCCAACAAATTTTCCCACCTGTGGCGATTACTCACCCGACAATCGTTTCGAGGCCACAACTTCCGCCGATTTTAGCAGTATTTCTACAGCAGACCCAGATGAAATGGAGGATGGTGGAAGTGCAGCTGTTAGCCTGTCTATACCTCTTCTGGTCCTTTTGGCCAGTTTATTTATAGTCCGCTGACAGCATTTTCCATTTTATTCTTGAGGCTGGCGCTACGATGACACACTACCACAACTTGACTTGCCAAAAAGTGAAGAAAAACCACAATGAAAATACATCACTTTAGAGTTATTATTTATTAATTGGCATCGTTATGGAATTTACTTGAGAAATTGTTTAAACTAATAGTTTTTAAATAAGTTATAACCTAGATTAAAACATCTGTGATTGTCTATCAAGCAGCATATTCTGTTAATAAATTATTTGCATAATAGATAGTAAATTTGTGGAAGTAATTCAAAAAGAAAATCCACAAATTCATGCAGAGATCTGAAATTGTAGACTTAAATAAAACATCGCCCAATTTCAATAAGAAATATAAATTATAATTGTATACAAGTAAAAGGAGAAAATATTAGGATGAATCTTTTTCAAAGAAAAACTCGCTAAACCAAAACAAAACTGAAATTGTGAAGAAATAATTTTGAATGTTGTAGTTTGGGCAAAGAAAGTTTAAATCAAAAATTAAAGTTATATCAAGAACTAAGCAAGAACTGAAAACCTTTATCACCCAATAGAGCCAACATGGCGGATGCTCAATTTTGTCTTCAATCAAGATATTTACAAGCAATTACTAAACTAAATAAATATAAATTGGTATACACATTTATTTTGAATCGTAATTCTAAATTTTAAACTAAACTCCACTTAATTAATGTGTCAAACTTAAATTTTCCATGCATTCGAGATATTAAAGAGGCAATATATGCTCGGCAAGTCTTATCTCTTAGATCGGCACATATCCCCTTGAATAGCTTAGATCTGTGTGTTGGAATAGAATATCAAAAGATCATTTAATTTATAACATTTATTCTTGGGGCCTGTATTATTTTAATCTTTCAAAATAGCGGTATCAAGGTCAGATTTGGAACCAGTACACCTTTCTTTTCAACAAATCGAACATATACATTCATTAACTAATGCCATTATTACAGCCTAGAGTAAAATATCATTGAATTATAAAAAGATATACACAGTTTAACTTCCTTGGTAACTGCAATTAAGATATTACTTCGAAGAATAAATATTAATATTGTTCATTATTGATAAAAGAAATAAATTAATTTATTAATTTTCCTAATTACATATTCCAACATAAAGATATTGTGCCTATTTCAGTGTCGGAAAAAATAGTCCTAATTACCTGCAAAGACCGTTTTACTTAATGACTGATCGCTATTCTTTTTGTTAAATATATATTCATAAAAAAAATCCTTGTCCTTACATAACAGTGTATATAAATAAGTCAAGTAATTGCAAGTTAAATCTAAAATTAATTTATAAACGATTTAAAGAAAATATTCTATAAAATCAACAAATTCGTTTGGGGATTTGAAATTGTTGATTTGCAAAGAACATCTAAATTTTAATTATTTTTACATTAGATGAAGAAAAAAGAGAAAATATTTAGATGAATCTTATTCAAAAATATTGAATGTGGAAAGTCTTGAAGAACCCACAAACCACGCGACACAAATTAAAAGAAAAAAATTGATTTCAAAAATCCCTGTTCCCTGTCCACCTTTATGCTGATTTTCAAACCCCCTTACAACTCAACATTTCACTTTATTTAGGGACGGTCCCAAAATTTTATTCAAAATACTTGATTTAATTTTTTAACACAATTAAAAAATATTAATTTTAAGAACTTATATTCTGGAATAATTTTTCTAGAATTTTCACACTGGAAAATATGTTTATTTTAATAAAATAATAAATTTAATGATTATGAATGAAGATGATGATTACGAAAAGACATTTCCTGGTAGATACAATGTTGTATAAGCTTGTTTTTAAAAATAAATCTGATGAAACATACGATTTAAATTACATTAGCTAAATGTAGACATTCAACACCTGGGACCAAAAGGTCTCTAACGAAGCAACATAATAAACGCAGACTAGCAGGTGGCAAGTTCCAAATTAATTAACTAATCAGCCAACGCCCTCATCATCGTCTCAAAGAGCAGCGATTCTTATCTGAAAGCAAGAGGATCACAGCTGGGCCCCCACTCCAAAAATGCAGATAGAAACGAGACGAATTGTCGTCAGGCTAAGAGAGATCACCGAATCGTATAACCTATATCAACCCGAAGTGAACTGGAAGATAGGAAAAATATGGTATTGTTATTGCACCTAAAAGCTTGCAGTTATCTGTTATGACAATGAGCATGCGATGGACATCTGGAGTACTTTTTGGGGGTATAAAAGGCAGGCACTCGATGCATTTCATTATCAAATTGCAATTCGCAGACGTGAAGCACATTTACTTAATAGAAATCACAGAATAACTCAATCATGTATGACTGGACAGGTAAGAATGTGGTCTATGCTGGCAGCTTCACTGGCATTGGATGGCAAATGATGATGCAGTTGATGCAGCACAAAATCAAAATGATGGGCATAATGCATCGCATGGAGAATATGGAAATGATGAAGAAGCTTCAAGCCGAGAATCCCAGCGTGAAGGTTGTCTTCATGCAGATGGATCTCATGAATAAGCTATCGATCGAGCAGACAATGAAGAAAATGGGTCAGATGATGGGCCACATTGATGTCCTAATCAATGGCGAGGATGTTCTGCTCGATAAGGATATCGAAACAACAATGGGCATGAATTTGGTAAGTAACCACCAAAGACCCGTCTTCTAAATGAATCCCTCCAACTCATTTTTCGTTTTCAGACTGGCATGATGCAAATGACAATGATGGCGATGCCTTATATGGACAAAACCCAAATGGGCATGGGTGGCATGGTGATCAATATGTCCTCTGTCTATGGATTGGAACCGGCTCCCACATTCGCCGTCTATGCTGCAGCCAAACATGGTGTCCTTGGCTTCACACGCTCCATGGGCGATAAGCAAATCTATCAGAAAACTGGTGTCATGTTCATGGCCATGTGTCCGGGTCTGACCAACACCGAAATGATGATGAATCTCAGAGAGAACGTAACCTGGCATCATTCCGAGTCAATGGTCGAGGCCATTGAGAGTGCTAAACGCCAAATGCCTGAAGAGGCAGCCATGCAAATGATTAAGGCCATGGAAATGATGAAAAATGGCAGCATGTGGATTGTCAATATGGGTCAATTGAAGGAAGTGATGCCCACGATGCATTGGCAGATGTAGAGAACTAATAAACTAAAAACTGAGAGCATAATTTACATTTGTATTCAATTTATTTTATTCATTCTAGCTAAGAAATTCGATTTTTAAGGGGTTACAGGCACAGAAGATTTTAGGTCCTTATTGTTATTTATTATTCGATTTGATTAACTCCGCTTTAAACCTGTGCTATTTTTTAATTGCAATACATAAAAAATATCTTGGCCATTTAATTTGCTAAGATTAAATACCAAAGGAGGGATGTATTACCTTCAGATCTGCATATCTCAGTTGGTTTCTCGAATTTGAACGTTATTTGTAATAAAACTGGTAAACTACTCAAAAATGTAAACTCTGGATTAGAAGTGGAACAAATTAAAATAATAAATGTAAAAGTGGAATTATAATCCTGTTTTAATCAAACAAAGAACAAGCTCAAGACAATATTGAAGCAATGGGATTAATATAAAATAATTCATTCCACTTTTTTCATGTGAGAATATGTTTATTTTAAAATATATTTGTAAACGGAATTCATAGTTTTGTTAACTAATGACCTTAATTTAAACACATAAAATTAAAAAAATTTTTAGCCTTATTAAGTTTATCATAATAATGTCTTAACTAACTTTATCATATGAAACGAATTTTCGGGAAATAGTTGTTGACAAAAAATCGCAATAACAGCAACAGAAATGTTTAGAAAAAATAATAATGATAAAAATAACTTTAATTTAATTCAATAGAAAACAGAGTGCCTTGCAATCACTTATCACTTCACTTATATAAGTTTGTTTGTTTTTAAATTTTATCTACGGAATATATAGAATTTTTGAAAAATCCTGATTACCTCAGATCATGGGAGGGTATTAAGTATTTACAATTCATTTGTGATTTATCACTGATTATTTACCTATTATAATATAAAGCAAAAAAAAAAACTCCATTTTAAAGACTTCTCTTGTCAAGAATAGTTTTTAGATAAAGTTATGTATTTACCTAAAAAATTAAGCCTAATATCACCTAATAACAAAGCTATTGCTGTATTATTCATAACGCAAATATTCGATTTATGTACATATTTACATACTAAAAACATTCGAGTTCTTAAATCACAATTTTGTTAGAATTCATTCATAAATTCCTTCCTGGATTATAAAATATTTGGTTCAATTTTATAACTTAACATTCAGATAATTTCTGTTCAAATTGCTCTTGTGTAAAACTCCGATTGGCTTGAAAGAAGTCGTCCAACAATTTAGCCTGACAACGTCCGACCTCCATCATGGAGCGCCAATCGTCTGCATTCTGTGGTGCCTTTTCGTTCTCCAGTGGAGCATGAATTGGTGGCAAGGGGCACTCATAGTGCGATACATCAGCCGATTTGTATTTCTCTGAACTAGCCAAACGTTGGCACATGGCACATTCGAACTTATGAAATAATGATGAACTTTCCTTTTGCGTTTCGTCAATCTGATAATAGCGTGTCTTTATAGTTTCCATTAGTCGATTATTGTCGATATTGTTAAAACTATTTAGTTTGTATTGACGATAGGAATTATATTCCGTTTGATTGTAGGCCAAAAATAAAAGATACTTGGCCAGGGCAGCGGCATTGGGAAAATCGTTGACATAAATGGCCGATTTGTGTTGTGGTTGCCAATCCTAAGGATATAGTAAGATCGATTTATCGATTATTGCGATTTCAATTAAATAATGTATATACTTACTTTTATTGTGGGAGAACCAAAGTAAATTGGTATTACACCAGCTACCAAAGGGCGCCAGAATTTCTCAGTTATATAATCGTTACAAATGCCATTTTCAATGGCAATCATAAATTTATAATGTTTCAAAAAGCTTAGCAATTCAGGAGAATACATGCGATTTAGATAATCCTCTTGCAGGCTTCAATAAAATACAGATTATTGATTTAATTTAAAATTATATATATACGGATTATAATATGAGAAGTGTGATTTATCTAAATTTATTGACTATTTTAAAGAATTTTTTTACCTACCTTGGCGGCAAATCCAGATTGTGCAAACATTTGCCAAAAGAATCCACAGGAATGTGTTGCATCAGTTCCTTTACATAGTCCTCTCGTCCCGACATGGTATCACAGTCACTTTGCAGGAAAACCACATCTGTGAAATACTTTGATTTCGTATAGAAATCATCGAAATATTCCATTGTTGTCAATTCTTTAACACTGGGCAGATATTGGGTTGTCAAGGGAAGATCACTGTGCCGACTAAAAGTCGATGTGTAATTAAAATGTTTTAGGAATTCATTAAATGGCACAAAAGGAACATTCCTTGGTGATTCCTCATGCAGCAAAGCCCAAATGTGTTGAGGTAGACGCGGCAAGGGAAAGTCATGCATTTTCATATTTGAGCCGTAGAAAAGCACCGCCTGTTAATAAAGAAAATGCAAAATTCTAAAAAATAAACTAGTCAATAAATTCCGTGTCGAGAATGCATATGGAAAATTCTTGTGTGTAAGCTCTGACTTTGAATTAGTCAAGTGTCACAAAGTTAGATAAGTCTTAAATATTACTATGGGATAAAAACCTCCTTAAAGTTTGGTATATAATTTCAATCATAGATTAATTCAGTCACATAATTAAAGGCTCCTCTCTTATGCAGTGCTGGATTAAGCCAGCATTAATTAGAAAATTAAATTTGCCAAAATCGACATATTTACTTGTTGAGATTTTAATACAGATTGAAAAACATTATTCTTACTTAAAAATAAAAACATTACTTTTCAAGTACTCCAAAAGTTGACTTAATTAGAACTTAATGAATTTAAGGTTTATTGAAAAATTTTGCTGATTATTGGCATTTTGTGTCTCGCGTAAAAAGATAACTTGATAATTAGATTGACTTTATAATTCTAAATTTATTTTTAAAGCATTAAAATGAGATATCACTTTTGGAAATCTGTTCAAATTTGGAAAAAATATAGATTTAAAAAGATATGATTTTTTAAGAATTGTCAGAATTTGTTAAATCAAATTGAATTTAAGAAATGAATCAACATTGAATTAACTTTTCAATATGAACTGCAAATATTATGACCCGCTTCCGGCATTGCTATTTTAAGCAAATTCTTATCTCGAAACCAATGGATGAATACGGTTTTTGGATTTTGACTTGCTCACCATGGCATGAGGCAATCGCTGGCGATTGTTGGTGAACCGGCATTTGTGTACGCCACAAGTTCGTATCTCATCATAGCTCCACGACATGCCACTTGACCACCATAATACTTCCGTTGGCTTATCCTTATCCTCAACTTTTGTTGGCTTCTCGCCGGCGCGAAAAGTTTGCCAAATAATTACTAATGTGGTCAGCCAAATCATGAGATGGAGCGCTATTGAAAATTGACGATTTCGCCACGGACGCATCTTTATCGGGGTGTCCTTTCCTTCGTCAGTTGAATTGGTAATGTAGTTAAGAGCAATTTAAAAAGCCGGCGGGCCGTTGTTTTTACTTTTGGGTTGTCATCAGCAGCTGTTATTTCTGTCGGCATTAGTGTTGGCTAACGTCTGAATAAATTACGTTATAACGTAAGAGTCGTAGATATTGCACGACAGTCATGAGCAAAACAATTAATCGTTTTGAAAGGGAAACAAATTTAAAAAGCCAATTAGGTTCTATTATTAATATATTAAAAATTAATTTATTTCAAAAACAAAACATAAAATTAATATCAATAATATGAAATAATCATTAGCACCTTTTATTTTAAAAAGGATATTTTTAATTGCATCTAAAAAAAGTTAATAGCATTTAAGTGGAATAAATTATTACTATTACTGATAAAACTGTTAAGACACTTTCACCAACATTATTCAATGAGCACCGCTAATGTAGTGTCATTCATGATTAAGATTGGTCGTCCGAAGTACGACGTTTAGCAACACTAAATAACGTCACCATAATATTGTTCCATTGCTCAATTAAAAACGAAACGAACAGCGGCGAGAAAAACTGTAATAAAACACACAACTTATTAAAACCGAAACCAAGAAATAATGCTAACAAAATCCCACGGCTCATAAGCCAAGTTAAGGAGAAAGTAGTAGAGCTAAAGAAGGAGCATGAGCAATAGCAACAAAAATGCAACAGCTGTGGCAAAAACGTTAAACTAAAACAAAAACAAACATTGACATAAGAACACGTCGACAGGGGCAAAGAAGAAAGAGCAGGTGTGCCAGGCCCGCTGCAAATAGAAGAACAGGAGGAAGGGCACATTTGTAGCATGTGTTATGGCCACAACAAGAGCCGGAGCAGGAGTTGATGCCACGGAGAGAAAACTCTCTAGCGCCAGCCTAAGTGCGGGTGGAGGTCAAGGGCCAAGCTGGCAGAGTTGCTACTATTGCACTAGGGAGCACTTTAAATCGATAGCAGAGTTTGTCAGGTAAGTGGATTGCATTTTTTTTTATCTTTAACTTTATGATCCACTCTCCAACTTTTATTCCAGTCACTTGCGCAATCGCCACTGCTCTAAGGAGGGCGGTTCCTATGTGTGTCGATATGGCTTCAATGGCGTCTGCGCTTCGCTGCCCTTGGATGGCGTTTCTGATCGGGATTACGACGCCCATGTGGCCAAATACCATGTGAATCAGCAAACCAGAGAAATGCCACCCGAATGGGGTGTATATTCAGCTGCTCAGAATCTGCCGGCCGTTCTCAATGATCCCTCAAAGGGCAAGCAGAGTAATTTGTTTACCAAAAAATGGGGTGAACATTTTGTGGAACGTTCGCCTCAGCAATCGTCACGGATGCCTGACATAACACATAAGGATTTCTCCGTCTATTTGGGTAGCATAGGCAAACGTTATCGTTGGCATGAGCGTCGTCAGCAGCAGCAGGTAGAGCTCGAGAAGGATCACACCAAAGAGAATGGAACTCTGTTGAACGATCATTCGCTCGGTGATCTCAAGGCAGTGCCAGAGATTTTTCTGAAATCCCAGCTGCAACTGCATCATCCGGCGACATTCAAGCAAGTCTTTCCTCACTACATGGAAACATCACCGGCAGAGCGTCCACAAACTGGTCGCCAATTGCAGGAGCAACTTAGTCACTATTTGGATATTGTAGAAGTGAAAATTGCCCAACAAGTTGCCCAGAAATCGGGTGCATTTTTCCATGCCATGACCACACAACATGCAATTTTGGCTGAAATGGAGGTGGCCACCGAACAAGTGCGTCACTTGCGTTTATCCCTAAGCCAATTGCATGAGACATCGGTGGTGGATAGTTTTCGTGTTTTACTTTATGCCAAACGGCGGCAACACTATAATCTTGCTTTGGATAAACTCCGTTTGATGGCCACTGTCCATAAGACGCAACCCATGCTGCAATTGCTCCTGGGCACCCAGGACTATGTGGCCGCCTTAGATTTGATTGGTACCACCCAGGAGATTCTTTCTGCCGAATTGTTGGGGGTTCATTGCTTTAAGCATTTGCCCATGCAGCTAAGTGAAATGGAGAAATTAATCGATAAAATGTTGACCACCGAATTCGAGCGTTATGTGGCCTCAGACCTCAATAGACCATTGAGTGAGGGTATACGTGAATCGGATAGTGTGTGTGCCGAGGAGGATAAATTGGTTTCGATCATAATGGGTCTGTTGCGCAAACAAAATTTCTCATTTGTCCAAATGTATCAGCAAGAGTCTATAGCGACAATTCGAGCCATAATTAAGCAACTTCTTATTGAAGTGCTAACCCAAAAGGACAGCGGAGATCAGGAGATCACACTGACCGGTGCCGGAGAGCAGAGTTTGGACCTCTCATTGGGCGAATGGATTTGCCTGCTGCAACGATCGAGTCAGGCCTTGAGTTCCATACTCGAACGGATACGCGTTGTGGTGGGAATAATGCAGCAGACAGCTGACGCTGCAGTCGGTGCCCAAGATGCAGTCAATTTGATTGATTCCGAGGCATTTCTCAGTCAGCAGCATCACGAGAATTTGAAAGCCCAATTGGATTCCCTGCTTCAGGCTGTCTGTCATTATTGCCACGAAAGATGTGCCAACATAGTGTCAACTCAGAGTTTAGAGCGTAGCTCGGCCAGCGAACAAGAACTCAAAGAACTTACCGAGACTATAGAACAATTCAGTGAAACAACTCGGATCATATGCGGCGTCCAAAGTGTTCCACTGCAATTGTCGTTAAAGGTGCAGGCCACACGTTATGCTCAAAAGTTTCATGCGGAAAGAAAGCACAAGTTATCCCTTCTGCTCGATCAGGAGAGATGGCGTCAAGTGGATATACCGCAGGAATTTCAAAGGATCATCGATCGTTTGGCCAATGCCGATTACACCAAATACGAGAAAAACTCATCATCGTTAACACATCTCTCTAATGGCAATGGTGGAGGAGTTGGTGGGAATCCTGTCCTACTAGTCGATGGCAAGCAACCCTATGCCTTGGTCAGTGCCTCTCTAATGCTTATACAAATGCTCTATGAATACGGCGCAAGTTCGCTTCGATTGCCCATCCTAGCTAGCCATCATGCCAGAAATATCGTTGATCTTCTGCGACTATTCAACTCGCGGAGTTGCCAACTCATCATTGGCGCTGGAGCCATGCGTGTGGCTGGTCTTAAGACCATCACTAGCACGAATCTCGCTCTGGTGTCGCGTGCTCTGCAATTGGTCCTTTGGCTATTGCCAAAGTTGAAGCAACATTTCCACTCCATGAGTGGCTATGAATCCATTGAGCGGGACTATCAGGGTCACATTAAAGAGATTGAAAATAAAATTCATGGCATTGTCTCGGATCGTGTGAACTCGCATTTGGAAGCCTGGGATGCTCGACCGCCCATACCATCGCAAACATTTCGCCATATATCCAGGCATTTGGTTAAATTACATGAGGCCATTGCCGGAGTACTGCCCGAAACGCAAATCCATGAAATCTATGCAATTGTGCATCGCAATTTCAAGGATAAGCTGAGAGAGCAGCTGCTCAAGCTCAATATTAACAATAATGGTGGACCACAGCATGGTGTGGTCACCTCGGAGTTAACTTTCTATATGGAAACATTGCGTACATTAAAGGCCTTGCCTCCACCCCAACTAGATAATAGCATTTTGGAGGACATTTGGCTCTACTAGAGAGTATTCCAATTGCTTAAAAAATTTTCAAAAAATTTGTAAGCAATCTTAGACAAGTTTATTAATTATTATTATTATTTTTTTTTCATAAATCTTTGTTGTTGTTTTTACATTTTTCAGGTTCTCCCCTCTATTTGTACATTATTTTTGTTATTCCTTATTTAAATATACATACATATATTCCTATATATAGTATATAAATATTTGTACTGCATATTTTATGTAACGCCCAAGCAAAAACGACAAAAAAAATAACAATGATAAGAAGGAATTTAGTAACAAATTATTGTACAACTTTTGTTGCACTTTTGATTAACATTTAAGCCCGAAAATTGTCAAAATTGGCATACGATTAAAGCCTAGATATTATATTCTATTATCCAATTATATATCTATATATACGAATGTGGAAAAAGGAAAGGTAACTAACTAAAGGTAACTCTAGCTAAATATATTACAATTTTTTGTCAGTATGAAAACAATCACTATTCCTTCCATTTTTTCATAATTCCCTATCCATCCATCAATAGTTTTGTCTTTTTAATTTATATCCTTCACATATTATTTATAGTTCAATCTGCTTGCATTTGTTTTTATTTTTTGATTTATTTCTAATAAAATTGTTTAAGTTTATTTTTAACATTGTTTAATCATATTTCTTTTACAATTAGAATCCCCCACTTTGTGTTTTTTCTTTTAATTTATTGAGTTGTATTTTCATATTTTATATAGTTTTTCAGCTCATATATCTTTTCCTACAGTCTAAAATGATGCGTATTGAGATTCAGAGTATACAAAAGTCGCATAGACATCTTTATTCTATGTTGCCAAGGGCAACATCGTATTTCTAACTTGGCCAAAACAAAGAATTTTTTCCTTGCTACATTAGTTAATGCGATGCGTTTGCCGCAAATTCTTTACAATTTACAAAAACGATTTCTGAAAATGTTTGAAATGAAAAATCAAGAATCGAATGAGAATGCCACGCCCAGTATACAGGACATTGCTGGAAAATTGGCAGAGGAGCAGCAACGTCTACGTCAACTGGAGGCCACGTCAATGCCAAGGGAGAAAACTCTATTTGTCCTAGGCAGCAAATGTGTGGTAAAAAAAGAATTAAATTTTTTTTTGAATTATTAAACTATCTTAGAGTAATCCTTTAATGTCCAGGGCAAATCCACAGCAATTAGTAAGTTCTTTGACCGCGAAGATCTCTCCACACGACCCACTCTGGCCTTGGAATACAGTTTCGGGCGGCGCATGGGCACTGGCAGCGGCAGATCAGCTCAGGTTTTAAATGTCTGGGAATTGGGGTCGTTGGATAATGCCGAACAATTGCTGGATGTGCCCATGCGTACTCATGGTCTCCAGCAGTTGGCTGTATTTATTATGCTGGACCTATCACAGCCGCAGCGTGTGTGGACCGACTTAGAGTGTGCCTACAAGGGACTGAGAGAAACTGCCAATCATATGCTGGAACAGGCCACTCCAGCTCTAAAGGAAACCTTGGAGCAACGTTCCCTAGAAAGAATTGGCCAACAGAATCAGGGGGATTTAATTACACTAGACCTGCTACCGTTTCCGGTTGTCATTGTGGGTGGGAAATATGATATCTTCATGGATCTGGATCCTGCTCTAAAGAAACACATTTGTCGTTGTCTGCGCTCCATGGCCCATCTAATTGGAGGCGCTGTACTCTTCTATTCGCAAAAGTTACCCAAGTTGGCAAAGGTTCTAAGGGATACCATAAGCCATCTAGGTTTTGGTAGTCCCGCCCATCCATTTCGTGCCCATGTTACCGATTATAATGAAGCACTGTCCATTTGGTTTGGCACAGACAGTTGGTCAAAAATCAGTGACACTGGAGCCTTGAGTATTGAACGAATCGGAGCCACTTTGGGCGTGGAAGTCCCTCAACTGCAGTTGGAGAAGCAGCAGCAACAACTACCTCAGGATCCAGCCAAAGATGCAGGATTTCGAGAGGCAGTGATCGATGAGATGCGTGCCCAAAAGGATGAAGAGCTGTCCGGGATCATGAGGGATGTTTTACTGCGCGGCAAATTCGAGAGTGTTGCCAACTAAAAGGCTGTGTACAAAACCAAGTGGGTTATGGATGAAATGTTACTTGAAAGTATTAATAAACAAATCTTGAAGAAATATCATTAATTTGAGGTCAATATGAATCCCAAGACAACTAGGGCTAGGGTCATCAAGGTTTTGAGCCGCATTGGAGCACGTGGTGATTTCACGGAATGCCGTATAGAACTTTTGCAGTTTCCACGGGTTCAAACGATGTGCGCTGTCAAAGGAACCGTACGCCCTGGGGATATAATCAATATTGAAGAATTCGAAGAGAGATAAAATTATTTGTCCCACTATCATAATCTTTCTGTTCAGAATCAAGTAAATTTAAATAACCATTAAATAATTGAAAGCTATTAAATTAAATTAAATGTGAAGTCAAAAGTTAACTGAATTCATATAAGAATGTTGAAAATTTTTAAAAACAAAATGATTATAAATAGAAAGCAAGATCCAAGATTTTTTAGATTTCACATAAAAAGAAATAAATTATGTAGCCCCATATTTCCTTTTCGATTTCGTCTTCGGTGAAAGCCGAAAAGGCCACAAACTGAGCAAAAATAAAAAAAAACCTAATCTAAGATCGAATTTTGCTGAAATATTTTAGTAACATTTTAGAAAATTATTATTCCATCGGCAGAGGTAATTATTCGTTCCTAACTAGTCCCTAAAAGCTGCAGATATTGAAGAGGGTTCTTTTCCATTGTGGAATCCAAAAGAAAATAACCTTGGAACGCCCTATAAAATCAAAATATAAATTTTGTTTAATTTTAGACCATATTTTATCTATATTTCCAAAATAAGTAAAAGACATACAACTAAAAGAAAAAAGGTTATGATAAAACATCTTTTCCATTTAATATAGCTATCTTTGTATCGTTTATTTATTAACTGTGACAATTTGGTTTTGAAATTTACGGACAAAAGGATTAAGGATAAGTAAAGAAAACTTGATTGATCAAAAGTTTCAAAATAAAGCAGAGCTATACTTTGCTAAATATTAATTGTATTATAATTAAGCTGTTAAAAAACAAAGTACTTTAAAATATAAATATGTATTAGATTAATTAGATACATATGTATTAAATATGTAGATATTATTATTAAATTAATTTAATTAGACTCAATTTAATATGGCTAGATAAATCGGATAATCCTAAGATTGAGACTCATATGGATGATTACAAAATGGATGTGAAAAGTGAGTAATCAAAGTAACTGATGACGGAAATGTTTTTTTTTTTATTTTTTGTGTTGGTTAGGTAGAAAAATAAATAATATTTGTTTCATCCTATATTGTTTATTCAGAAGTAACAGACGAAAGATCAAATTATTTGAAAATTCAAAATGTTCAAGAAAGTGTCAAAAATGAACACACCAACCACTAAAGCTCGTGTTATCAAAGTCTTGAGTCGCATTGGGGCAACTGGAAGACTGACTGAATGCCGTTTGCAGCTGTTGGAGCCTCCTCGGAATCAAATAATGCGCGCTGTCAAGGGACCCGTTCGTCCAGGACAAATAATAGAGATCGATGAATTGGAATCGTTTAACCCATAGGAAACATATTAGAATAAATTTACGTTTTTGTCATTTATTTGTCTTGTCTTGTAAAAACTGGTAGAAATGATTTAAACAAAGAAATTAAAATATATTAAAAAATGCATTAAATTAAGTTAAAATTAAATACAGAGATTTGGAATCATTTGTAGCACATTTTAATTTCAAATTTGGCGCCATGATAACAGAGACTGTTACAAAGAGGGGCTGCTTTTTACATTTGTAAGTATTTTATACCGTTAAATACCGACACCTAAAGAGAACAAATAAAAGCTCTCTCCGATCATGTTAATAAAAAAAATTATTATATTTGGGTTATTTTGGAAAACTTTACCTTAATATTTTAATGAGCAACCGAGTATTTTTTTATTGCACTTGTCAGATTCATATCTTCTTTTTTGGTACCAACCTAATGCTGATATATAGGTGAACAAATTATGCCATATTAAATTGATAAATAAATAAGATTAAATTTATATTATTATAGTAATACATTATCTGACTACTTTTTTAAACGTGGATCTTGATCGTGGTATCAATATTTTTCACGGTAAGAATTTAAACTAATGCATTATTTTAAAACCTCTTCTAAAGCATTCAAAACAAAATTCCTAAAAACATCAGTTACTCTTTCACTTACTACTTCAGACTCTAAGCGTATAAAGAACAGAAAAACGACCAACAAAAATGTTATAAAAATAACATAACAAAATATATAAAAAAAATTGTTATCTTTTTTGTAACAGTAAAGTTACGTAAAACAGTTAATTTGTTCAATATTAGCTTTCCGTATTGATTTCCCCTGTATTGATTGATCTGTATTGATTTCCCCTTAATTTTGTTAAAAGAAAAGGATTTTTATACCATACACCCATAGGGTGAAAATGGTATATTAAAGTCGCTAAAATGTATGTAACAGGCAGAAGGAAGCTTTTCCGACCCCATAAAGTATATATATTCTTGATCAGCATCAACAGCCGAGACGATCTAGCCATGTCCGTCTGTCCGTCCGTCCGTCCGTCCGTCCGTCTGTATGAACACCTAGATCTCGGAGACTATAAGAGCTAGAGCCACCAAATTTGGTATGTAGACTCGTGTCATATGTACGCTTATCGAGTTTGTTTCAAATGTTTGCCACCATAAAACCGATTTTCTCAAACACCATAGCAACTAGAGACACAAAATTTGGTATGTATATTTGCTAAGTAAATGCGCACGTTTTGTATTTGTAAAAATTTTGCCACGCCCCCTACCGCCCCCGCAAATTAAATAAAACCGATTTTCTCAAAAACTATTCTAGCTAGAGACACAAAATTTGGTATGAATATTTGCTTAGTAATTGCGCACATTTTTGATGTGTAAAGATTTTGCCACGCCTCTTTCCGCCCCCGTAATTTGAAAAAACTCGATTATCTCCCGTAATTTTCAACCTTGTGCAATCAAATTTAGCACACTTAAATTTGATACTAATATCCAGCAAAACACCAAATTTGATCAAAATCGGAATAAAAATAGCCAAGTTATGCATATGAACGTTTTTCCATATGGCCGGAGTTGGCCGTTGGCTGGTGGGGGCGCTAGGGTGCTCGAATGCTTGAGTGAGCGAAATACTAAGATATGCTTCTAAAAAGCATGCAAACAGATTTTTTTAAAAATACGAAAATGCATTGGTTATTATAAATTTAAAATATTTGTTTTACTGGTGTATGGTATATCCAAGTCGGCGAGACGACTTACTTACTTCATTTTTATTGTTATCAATTTTTTTGCATCGTAACTAATGAATATAACTATGGTTTTAAATATCATTTTTAAAGTATCTATATCTTTCACCATTTCAGAGCTTATGAAGAAAAAACTAACAAAATATTAAACAAAAGATAGAATGAAATGATCATATTGGACCTTTTCCTAAAATGTAAATTTTTCTAGTTATGTGAGTTTTTGAAAGGACTAATATTTAAATAAAGATATCTGTGTGTAGTTCGGAGATTTTACTGATATCTGTGAGCCGGATTACAAGGAGGATTTTTAGGTGACCAAATTACGTTGCAGACCAGCGATAAGTAGATTTATTTACAAGTCCTTCTAGATTAGGCATAAATGCCATTATCCCTCTTAATTTTCATTTACCTTTTACAAATATTATATATTTTATATATATTTTGAAGTCAGATATTCTGTTTTCACTGAGGGAAATCAAATAAGTTTAGTTCTTAAAAACTTTTCGTTGTGGGATATTTTATTATTTACATTACGAGTTTTCGGAGTTTATTTTATATTCTTTTAAAAGTTAGAAATCATTTTAAAACCTAAATGCTGATATTATATATATGGAAAACCAATCAATTGAGTACATGAATGTATTTTTACTTTGTTTGGACTACGAGTTGAATATCTTAACATGGTATTATCATTGTTATAGACCTTTCATCTCACTTTTGTAGATGGTATACAGTTGTAGCACATCTAATTGTAAGTCACGGTTTTCATTTACTGAGTGAATTTTTGAGGCCTATTCTGAGAATAACAGTGGCAACTTGCTCCATGCAAAACGCATGTGCGCTGCGAATCTACCCTCCACTCATTTCTGCTACTCAACATGTTGCTTTGCTCTCTCTCTTCTGGGGGTGAAGAGGAGCGGCGGCGGGGCTTCCGAGCTCCAAGCACAAAGCCCGAGTGACTTTTCGCTCAGTTGTTGGACCGCGTTGTTGGCGTTCATTTGGTTTAGTGTCGCGAAGTTTCGAAAAAAGGCGCGATGCAAAGTTTAAAAAAAAAACACACAAATTTACTGTGATTTGGTCGTTTGGTGTGAAAACTGAATGAGAAAGGCAAAAAGTAATTGAATATTATAAATAATTTTCATATTAACAACTGTGCGCTAACATTTTCGTTGGACAAATTCGCATGACAGTTTTAAAATAAGTGGGGGAAAAAAAATCTTGATATCCACTGTGCTCCCCATTTGAAACTTCGTTTCGTGGAGTTTGCATTTGTTGTGTAATCAGTTGGAATCCACCTGGATATTGAAGGCATTTGTTTTGTTCTCTGTTTCTTTTAGTTTCAATTGTGTTGCTTTATTTGTTTGTCATACAAAGAAAATAATATAAATTTTGGTGTGAAAATTACAAAAAAAAAAATATAATTTACTTGAATTGTTGGCATCTTTCCCTCATATTACTTGGATGTGCAAAAATTTACAGGTGAGTTGATTTGGATTTCACTATATTTATAACTTTGCTTTCGTCTCGCTTCTTTTCACACGCGATGGTTTTGACTTTACTTCACTTTTGCTCCAATTTTTGTCATGCTCGTGCGCTCCTTTTCTATGCCATACATTTTTTTCTGGGTTTTCTTTTTCTGTTGTTTTTTTGTTTTTGGTGACCAAAACACCGAAATATTGATTTTCTTGGCTACTCTGGAGCTTGGCGCTCTTTTTTGTTTCTTTTCGGCTTTTTTTTTGGGAACCTCTTCGAGTTGCTTGCGTGTGTGCGTATATTTAATCGGGGAAATAAACAGAAAAGAGGAGAACAATTTGCAAACTTTTATTGGGGTCACCGACTTTGTTGTACCCTCTATTAAGCTGGGCGTAACTATGTCCTGACAAATTACCCGATTACCAATTGCAATTTACAGAAGTTGTTATTATTTATTTATTCAATTTTCTTTGCTTCATAATGCATGTAATTTTCTGAAAAAGTTAGGACGATGGGAAATAATAGGTTTTAACTGAGTTCAGACTTCGGTAATGCTAATACATATTACAATATAAATTATTCATTCCCGGTCATAAATTCGATTCGTAAGACCATAAAGTTTATCATGTAATATTTGCTACACCACAGAGCTCTCTCCCTACCCTTTTTTTTTACTACAAAAATAAAAGTGATATGTTAATGATGATTATGAAAATATTTTTATTTTCATAATACCTACATACATATATATTTTGCGGTTGAAAATGCTTTTGGTACTTGGATGAATTCAATATGTCATAAATTCCATTTTATTCTTTGATTACAAGGTATAAAAACATTTTGTTTTTCCGCCTGCTGCTTCTGCCAGCTTATAGTCAGTCAGTCAGTCGTTTGTTTTTTCTTTTTTTTTTTTTTTTTTTTTGCATTTTGTCACATTGCCAAGGCAACAGTCAGTGTCGCTTTGCAAACATGCGTTTTTCGTATCTGTGTGTGTGAGTGTGTTAGTGGGTTCGCCATATGATCGAGATCGGATGCCCTATGATAGACAGTCGTCTAAAGACTTTAGTTTAGTAATTGAAGATGCCTTAATGCAAGAATTTTAAAAGGAATTTAGAATGTCAGGATTTGATTTGAAATTTAATAGGGGCATTAAAAAAAATTTTTAAAACTACGTTTTGATATTCGAATTAAAATGAAAGTTTCTATTTTGTATTTATCTAATTTATCGTTAAAACTATATCATTATGAAATTAGAAGGTTTGGCCACCCCCGGAAAAATTCGAATCAATTTTCATAACGTTTTCGCCAGTTTTAACGCCAAAAATACTGAATCGTCGCAATGGTCGGGTACTTCCGATAAATCCTCAAACTGGCAAAATTACTAAATTTCCCAAGTCGATAATCTTAATTTTCTGATCGTACACACTTAAAAACATTTTGTATATCCCTTTACTATATTTACAATATTTACTCATATAATATTTCTAATGTACTGCTGGATTTGAATATAGCAAATATCTGTTTTTAAAGGGCATATAAAATTTCATTCTAAAATTGTTCTCAAATTTAAAGTCAGTTTATTTGCATAGTGTGCATATTTTCTTGGTCAAAGTTTGTTTTTCTTGGATTCTTTTCCTACTTTTTGCTATAGCAGAATTTTTTTTTTTATTTGATCTACAATGCATAATATTTATTTCGTCACCTTTTTAATTATTGTTTTTTATTTTCGATTTTGGCCAGTTCCAGTTTTATTTACCAATTTTGGTCGACGCCCCCGCACAAAACCACAAAACGAAAATACGTTAATTGGGCATACATTTTTTTATTATGAATAACTATGAAAAAGTCGATGGTGTTTGTAAGAATTTTTTTACTGAAGGAAACAAATTCAAATCAAATTTTAAAAAAACCATTAAAAACTTATGTAAAGTTTATGCTTAAAAAAAAGTAAATCTAAATCGAATGATTGGGGGGGTCATAAGAACTTGTATTTAGTCTCCTAAGGTTCTCTTTTCTGGATTCCTAATCTGGTTTCCTAATCGACCAAATTCTGGAGCTTAGAATAGAAACAGTCTAGAATGGCCAAATTTGTTTTTAGGGTACCAAAACTTGCACTTTATTGATTTTGTTATTTAATATGATTAATGTAGAAACAATTAATCAGAAAATATGGATTTAGGCTAACAAAATCTGCTTTGTTAGAATTCTGTTTTTAGTGAATTCGATTTACATTTATTCATCAAAATATTTCGATGTCCAAATTTTCTTGATATAGAGTTCTTATTGATGCCAAAGAATTTAAATCTCAACAAAAATGGTATAAACAGAAGGTCCGAATAGCTTCTAACCGTTTAAAGAACATTCAAACTGAAATTAATATGACTCTGTGGTTTTGTTTTTATTGTACGGTAGGAATAAAATCAAAACCATGAAAATGCCGCACAAAATAGAGCGCAAAAAAGCTTAAAAATAATTATTCTTTTTCTTTATTTTTTGTTTGTTTGCCATGGATTTTACCTCGGTTCGTGGAAACCAAAAACTTAGCTTCCATTTTTACCTGTATTTTGCGAGTATGTCGGTGTGTGTGTGTGTGTCTGTGTGAGTGTGGGGCATTGTGTGTATGATGATTAATCATAATAAGTATTGTAAGTAAGTATACTAAAACCTCATTTAGTTGCCGCCAGCATGTGGCGTCGCTTGGTAACCGAACAGCTTTTATGAACAAAATCTTTACTTATTGACTTTCGAAAAACAATTTGGTTTTTTTTTTTGTATTTTACTTTTGATTCCAATGACCTTCCAGTTCATATATATATATATGTATAATGCATGACCAATACGGTACATAAATTTATGAACAAAATGTTAATTGTGTAAATTAGAATATGCTAATTAAACTGAACTGAACTCGAAACTTGAAAGTGCCATAAAATGACAAATGATCGAGAGGAAATCCAAGCGAATCGATTTATATGCATAATAAAAGTCTTCCTCCTGTAGGCTATGCCATATTTCTATGGCAGAAGATACAATGGGTAATGTTTTTTTTTTTGCATACCCTGTAATAATACTTGCAAAGAGTATATTGCATTAGTCAAATTGTTGTTCTATTACATTAAAAATAGTCAAAGGAAAAAGTGGGAAAGATCAGTATCATAATATAGGCCACTATCTCAAGACTTCTTTTCAGAAAGGAATATTTTACTTATTGTGCATAGAAATACATGGAAATAATTTGCATTTGCAAAAAATTACTTTGAAATTAAGTAATTAAAAGAAATATATTTTACAAAAGATGACACAGAATCTTAGAGCACATAATTTTCAAACATTTTGAAGTAATATTTGCCATAGGGTATAAAAAATTCGTTGACCAAACAACAATCGCAGATTTTTTCAAATGCTTCTCAACCCACCAGTCACAATCAATTTTTTTGTTTTTATTAAATGTCAAATATAATTTAAAGATGCTAAATTGTCGAGGGCGTCTGGGTATGACAATGAATTATTATATGATGTCTTGGGTTTGGTGGCGCTTGGGGTAGGGCAGGGAAAAAACAACAAAAAAATGTACAATTCGTTGCCTCTACTCTCAATTCTTATATTGTCGGCAAACGATTTGCAAATTTTGGTAAACGATTTATGAAAAACGGCTTATCTAATATTAGTGACGATTTGAATTTTGTAAAGATTTCGTATGGGCAAATGCAACTAAAAGAAGGGTCAACTGTGTGTACTAACTGTGACTTACAAATATTCGATATATGTATCTTCTGACCATAATTAGCCGGACTCCGAACCATGACCAAAGTTACCCCTTTAGGGAGAGTATGCAACAAATCTCTGCCTTCTTTTGCTCAGGTAAAACATAGAGCACAATGAACTTTTCAGGGAATAAAGGGAATGACCAAAGAGTTATGCTGCTTGCTACTTTAAAATAAAATGCAAGGCAATGAAATGCATTTCTCACTTAGCTACAGACATTGTGTGTATGCGTACGTATCTCTGAGATACATTCTGATTGTGCTCTATGGTCATAAATGAGCAGCCAAGCATGACAGTCGGTAGGAACCTCCACTTAGATCCAGATGGCAGGGACTTAAATCGTAGTCTTGTTCTTTATTTTTTTGTCGCACCCACAGTGACGACGACGACAACGACGACGACTCTGCCATTGATGATGATGATGATGATGATGTTGAGTTGGGATGGAATGGGATGACAACAGAGGGTAGTAGTTGTAGTAAAGTGTGCATAACTCTTAGTAGAGCATGAAAAATTGTGTTTAATTTCATTTGTAAGTAGGCGGCGAGTATAGGGCTATGAGTACATACTCATGTATGACACCCAGTCTTTGAGTTGGGGCAATTGAGGAAAGAACGATGGTGCTGTGTAATCAGTCAACAATTAAGTGTGGCAATTAAATTGCAATATTTGTTTAAAGAAAATTATTAATTAGATTTCATTGAATTAAAATGTCAACACTTTTTTTAAGAACAGACACTTGCATTTCTTTTGTCCTTCTCCACATCCGTTTGCCATCACTATCGTTATTATCCTTAGTTGGCATTTCTTAGCACGCTTTGAATGTCTTTTTTTATATACATATATTTGACATTTAAATCGCTCGAGACGACTCAGTAGTCTCATAAAACGTATACGCATAAAATGTATCTACATATATGTATATAGTGCTTGGATCCCATTAGATTTACGAGTTCGCCGCGTGACAATCGAGTTTACCCATTCTCCCTTCCTCCCTCACACTTACTCTGCCCTGCAATGGACACGGAAATCTTGATAAATTTCTAGACAAACAGTGGGCAAAAATATATCTCACTGGCTTTAGAGCATTAAGCAAAGGTTTTAACTACTTAGTAACTATTTGATTTATGTATTTCATACTGATAACACTTCTAAAGGTCATTGATAATTATTAGATAAAGTTCGATGAAATATTTTATAAACTGTTCAAACTTTTATATTTGTTGTGGCAAAGAAAATCTTGTTTAGTTTTATTCAAACATACTTATAGAAAAGGTCAAGGTTAAAAACCATTTTATTTGTGTCATAGACATTAAAGGATATAGGTATTAATAATTTCTATCTGTGGTTTTCGTTAACGACCCTTCTAACTATCTAGTTTTATTATTTCCTAGGCAATTCTTCAGGAAATAAAGAATTAGAATTAAAAACGAAGGCTTGTTAAAATTTAAATTTTACACCAACTATGGTACTAAATTTAGTATTATATAGATTTTTTCTTACTTTAAAATATACAAATTTTACCTTCCGTGTTATTTTATTCTTCGATTGTTACAGCATATTCTGTATGTATTCATGCTAATTATACTAAAAGTTTCGTTTACAGTCGATTAGTTCTATCACAAAACAATTTCGTTTACAAATATATCCATCCTTGTTTGCTTAAAAAAATAATTTCTAAATGAATGTTTGCAAAAAAAAAAGAAGTAGGTAAGGGCAGATGACATAGTTTATTTATAAAAACTAAACTATGCATGTATGTACATAATCGGCTTTGGGAAAGACTTTACATTATAAAAACAAATTGAACAGAAAACGTCAACAACATACTGTCCTTTAAAGGAAATGTAAATCTTAATGGGAATATAGATTTCAAAAGTAGATCAAAACTAAAAAAATTTCTTAATTACAGTAGACCTCGTGCTTATTAAAGTATACCAAAAAAGAGTCTACTTCTGATTGTGATTGAACTTTTTTGTGTTTGATAATAAAAGTATGCATTATTGTAATATCGGATTCTTTGGACCACTGGACCCGTACCTATTCCTTGCTGCTACTCGTTTATATTTTTCTAAACTTACACGGCAGTCTTCCACTTGATTGGAATACACTTTTTTACACTGACTGTTACACTAACTTGATAACTTTAGTGCAATTAGTAATCAGGTGGAAATCAATTCGAAGGATGAGTTTTGGCTATTTTAAAACCTTAAAGACAATTTTATTCTTAGATTGTTACAGGATATTGTATACCATTTGCTAATTATTCTGAAGGTTTCGTTTACAGTCAATTAGTTCTATAACAAAACAATTTCGTTTACTGGATTTTATTACATATGTATGTATCTTATCTACATATAATCGATTAAACGAAGCAAACATTTTATTGCTCTTATTTTGGCTTTATCAGATTATGTCCATTAAAATGTTAATAAAGTTAATTAGCTTATCACTTGTTTCTATTTACATTGACGATAAATTTACACTTGACTTTCGGTAACAAGTGTCTCTATCCCCATCATCCAGCTTAAGTGTCAACATGGATCAATAAAATGACAAAAAAGCCGTGGAACTTAGGCGTGTCTATTGGCCATGTTGATTGGCCTTTTGTTTGTGTGTTTTTTTTTTTATTTTTATTCTTTTATTTGTGCTTGCTATGCTGCTGCTGCTGCTTTTTGGCGGTGTGGCATGCCACAAGATTAATGATTGCCATAATAGTGTCTAATCTAGACACCCACAATAAAGTAGAAGATACCCAAAACAATCATTTACACCCACACACACACACACACACACCCTTATTCTTTTTCTTTGGAGTTCTGTAATTTCAATACCCTTAAAGACAAATGAAATTGGTTAGATGATTTGTAACTAACAAAAGAACAGCCAAGAAACCTTTAATAGACATTATTTTGTTCCATTAGTTTGTTTTTATTTATGTATTTTATAATGAATCCTTCCTTCTTTCTATATAAGAATTTTCAGTTTTCCAGTTAAGTCGTAAAATTGCTTTGCACAATTTAGTTTAATTCAATTTAAAAACTCTTAAAGTTAAAAAGTTGACTTTATTTTCCTTAGTATCGAAACAATCCTTGAAATACACAATATTTCTTCATTTGCAGAAAGATTCAACAGTGTAGAAACTGCAAAGGGCAATAAAGATTCGTCGCTTTAATGGGATGGGTATTTTTTTTTCTTCTCTAGTTTTTCCTATCTTCGACCACGCCAAAGTCATTTCCTTTGCCAACGCACACGCATTCAGACTGATTGTTGTTGTTGTTGTTGTTGCTGCTATATGTGGTTTTTCAGCTTTTCAATTGCACTTGAGGTGCTTCTCGCCTTCATCAAAAACACACCTTGAAGCAATAATAAAAGTCAAACGGATGTCCATTACAACTAAAAGTTTTTCTTGCTAAACTTAATATTTTTATTGAAGTGCATATCTAGTATACATAGATAGGGCGGCGTGTGTATGTGTGTGTATACTCGTTTAAATTTACTTCCTTTACCATCTATAAACTTACAAAATAAATCTTCCCAGTAGATGTGGCTTGCTTATTGATTGGTCCACAGGTTCAGTTTATGGCCTTTTGGGTATGGAAGTTATCAAAATGGAGTAGTTTTTTGATTACAGTTGATTGGCTGTCGAAACTTTTACGATTAAAAAGTTCAAACTTTGTTGAGCAATCAAAGAAAACTTGCGGTTAAATTTAACCATTAATTTTACAGGTTTACAAAATTTCAACAGCTTTTAATTTACTTTCCCTCAAATGAAAGTTAACCCAAATTTTTGTGTAATTTATTTGTGTTAATTTTAGGATATTGCTTGCTTTCATTGTGTGTATTTGGTTTAGTTTTCTCCCTTAGTATATATTAAAGGAATTATTTTAAAGGATTAAAAGTGGAGAAGCATCTTCTGTGGATTCTAAAAAGGTACTCATATAATTGGATGTTAAAGGGACTCTTACTTGTTTTATCTATTTGATTTTGAGAAATCAAATTTTAGTTTAAGATCTAAATAAATTATTGAGAAAAACTGCAAATTCGTCATATAATTTTATTTTGAACCTGACCTACGAAAATTTACTTCTCACGTTCTCGTAACAGTTCATTTGAAATACTTTTATGCATTCCTTCTTTTGAACGACTTCGTGATCGAGTTAATGAGCAATTTAACAAAACGAGGGTCCTCATCCTGACCGCAACAGAACTCTGTATCCTTATACGAGAAAAGTCAGTCAAGCGTTAAGCCGACAGGAAGATACAGACACTTGAGCATAATAGGGCTTAAGTTCAACTGGTAAATACATACAAAGAGTGTTCGAAAAAAAGGAATTCCCAGCCAATAATTCTGCATTGGGGGGGATGGGGCTTGACCAGAGTTACCATCAACCACCAGAGAGCTGTGGTTTTTGGTGGTTAACTCTGCTTTATGACCAATTAATATGCCAGTTAGCGGCTTAGAACTGATTGATACGTAGCTAAATTCTAATATAGGGTAGGTTGGGCAAAAGTTGTTCTGCCAACTGTCACCGACAGACACAAAACAGACAAGCAATATGAAAAGTTTTCTCATCTTTCGTTTCTTTCTATCACTCGGCAGCGACTCGTGCACGGCACGTTTTTGCATGATTTCCGTTACCACCCATCCCACACAGCCCACCACAGAGAGGGTAACAACCCTAAAAGACAAGGACACTCCCAGACATTTGTAGGCCGACGACGTGTGGCACATTATCCTTAAGCGTCGCTGTGGCACTCGCTTGTGTTTATGTCCGAGCCGTACAAGGCGTACAAGTGTAATTGCGCTGAGAACAGCTTTTCCCGAACTCAACTACGGCACGGACTTCTGAAGAAAATGCGGCGGGAACGGAAGCTTTGACATTGGCGCGTGTTCCAAACGTATTTCCCGTGGGAATTTTAAAGATTTTTGCTAACGTGGGTGTGTGAAACAGAAATAAAAGTGATCTACTTTTATGTAGATGTGACAACCCTGGTTAACACCAATGGGACAACCATCCAGGAAGCCGTACAAACTTTACTGTATTCACACGAGGACATAAAGTAAATAAGAAAATTATTGCACAAGCTAATCAAGCTAAAGTAAATATGAAGATAGCATTTTGTCAGGTAATATGTTAGACAACATTTATTTAATTATACTTGGAATGAAACTAGATTTTGTATATGACACAATTACGTATGGTAGAAGATAGTTTTTAGTTATTCAGTGTAATTAAAGTGTATATAATTTTTAAGAAATAGAACCTTAGAAAATGTATAGAATTATTAAGATAAGTTAGTTGATCCACTGGAAATATTTTTTAAAGAAATATTAAACCACAAAATTCAAATTATGGATTCTTAATAAATCCAACTAAAATATGCAACGGCTTGATTAACATAATTTTAAAAATCTATACACAGTCTTTTGTTTAAATCAAACTGAACCAATTAAGTTTTCATTTCCGACTTCATCAGATTGGAGCATTTTTTTTTTTTTTTTTTGGTGTAATCTACTTCTGTCTTTAATAGTATTGACTTGGTAAAATGTTGTTAAAACTTATGACATTTTCCAAGTCTTAAAATACAACCGATTTGACAGTTGCCTGACACATCCATTGAAAACCAAAACAGGGGGGACATTATGGGCGAAATAAAAGGCAAAGAGCAAAGAGAACAAAAATTATATTAATGCAATTTTAGCATCACCAACCCACTCACACAAACACCCAGATATATGTATGTATGTATACAACGTATCTTGGCACGTTCCGATGTCTTCGTCTTCAATTATGGAGTCTGGAGTGGAGTCGTGGGGCAGCGGCAGTGGCATCAATTCAAATTGCAGTTGCCGCAGTTGCCGCAGCTGCAGAGGCGTTGCAAGACAATTCAAATATAATGGAAGGCAGGAATGGGCATGGCAGTCCGATGGGATGGGATGGGATCGGAGTGGAAGATGCTGATGAAGAAATGTTGTAAAATGGAATTGCATTACGCATTTTAGTGCGACTTGGGGAGAAAAATGCAATGAGGTTGATAATATGAAAAACAAATTGGCTGTGAAAATGTTTATGATGAGGGGTGGAAAAAAAAAAACCAAAACTTAAGACTAAGAGGATAACTGTTATTGCTTTAAGATCATTATCGTTTAATGTTCGCCGAAAAATTATAGTCTGTTTTATATAGTTTTTTTTATACCCTGCATTCATTATACAAATGGCCTTACTAAGTTTATCAGATGGCATTCTGAATAAACAGTAGATTTATGTATATATCAGGAATGTAAATATTGCAATTAATACTTAAACTGTGATAATAACAACTAAATTTATATCCTAACATTAAATTTAGTGGAAGCCGTGCCAAGAGACTATTCTAATGGCATTGGATGACTTCAAAACTCTTAAAAGTGTGACAACTCTAATATTTTTCGCACAATTTCAACACTGGTTGAGTGGCAACTCAATTTTTATTAATATTTTGACAACACCAAAGATTCTAGTGTCATTCTGTCCTAAATTTATTTTTAATTTCTCTTAAAACAAAGACAAACGAGTGGTTGACGAAAATTATAATAATGTAATTTGTGCATTAATAATTTGCATTCAATTAAGGTAAGAAAAATTGAACTTTTGATTAAAAAAAAAATTTCCTGTTATAAATTGAAATCTTTTGATGTTTCAAGAAAAATTAATTTGATTACACAGCACTTAAAAATGCTTCACAACAATTACAGAGTATTTTCAAGTCGTTGAACGAACTACATGTTCTTTACGAATTGTACAAATTTTTAACGATATTGAAACTTTCGCTTTTGTTTGTTTTATTAAAACAAACACCAGGAAACTAATTAGAGAAAGCTGTATTTTCCGTTATTAATAAATAATTTAAGCGCAAACGAAAATTTTAAATATTTGGGCCATTAAATGTAGACGCGGCTCACATTCGCTTTAGACCATATCGATTAGTTAGCTAAGGCTTTGGGCTATATATAAATTGGCAATGCTGACAAAAAATTAAATAAATTTCCGGCTTGTGGGTTCACACGCTTTTGCCCCCTTCTCGATGTCTCATCGTTTTTCAATTAAATATCGAGATAATGCTGGCTTCTAGCCCTCGCTTATATTTATTTATTTTTTTAGAGCAATCTCTTTTTTTATAGCCTTTAATCTGTTAAATGCTTTTTAATTGCATTTGAACCTTGTCACAGGCACTTTAAATATTTTTTTCCTCTCTATTATTATTTGGCTTTGGGTTTTTCAATGGAGGGGAGGAGAAGTGTAGAGGCGGGTTCAACCCTTGGCTAATTGTTTGCAAAAGCAGAGAATAACAATAATGGGTGTGAAATTTGTGTTAAAGTTGAAGGTAGTTAAAAAATTGTCAACCCCCATGTCAAGTCCTCACAAATCCTGTGGGAGAGTAAATTATGTTGAATTAATTGGTGGGCACAACACACATTCAAACAGGCACAATTTGAATTATAAAGAGGATTGTTTTAATCAACTAAACTTGCAATTTGAATACTGAAAAGTTCATTATACCCGAAAGTTAAGTAGAAAGCAGCTTTTCCAGCGGTTGATTTGGACTTAGGTAGATCTGTTTTCGAATTGTTGCGTCAAAAATATTCAAAAAAAAAAATTTTTAACTTTCTTTGAATAATTGGTTATGTTAGATTTATTTTATATAATAAATGTTTTTTTCAAAAAACTAAGGCAAACACTTCATCTACTGCACATTCATTTAACATTAGGCCAATCAAGACTTAAGTTCATTGATAAAAATATATTGATCTGGGTACAAATATACATATGGCCATATTTTCTGTAAATTTAAAGGTAACCCAATTAAAATTTTCTAAATCTACTTTTTCAACATAAATGAACTCACATACTAAATGACTGAAAAAAATTTTATAACAAATTGCTTTTTCTATAAATACCGCTTATTACTGTTAATTCATGCGTTTTTGTCGTCAGATTGTTAATTTTGGCCAGGACAACTTTTAAATATAAATCTCCCACAAAAACACTTTTTTTTAAATCTGTAGGACATGTCTTTAAAAAACTAACTAAAGGAGTGTTTATCCCTATGCACACTGTAGTATAAAGGAAGACAAAAATGAAAAGATGTTGAAATTTTTACTAAATTAAGATTATTTCTGATTTCTTTTTTTACTTTTACTTAATAATTTCATACACCTGTTCTTGAAAAAAATCTGGCATATTGTTTGATTTTAGGAAACTCTCCTGCATATAGTCAACAATTTTGTTATACTTTAAAAAATTTTTGTGTTTAATTAAGAAATACTTACATATGTATTGAGCATCTCAGGTGTGTTAAGTATAAGAAATATTTCTCAGTGTATACTTATCGTTCAACCAATCCAAGCTTAAGTTCATTCAACCATTAAAGTCAAGCTTAAAATTAGACTTGAAAAAGCTCTTATACCTGCTTGTTGGAGCTTTTCATAATATTCGCTTCAAAAACCACTCAAGCTTTGCTGCCGACGTCTCAAGTAGCCCACTCAGCCTTATCTGTGGACACACACACACACTTGCACTTGGGTGCATACATATGTAAGAACCTCTTGTAAATCTTAGGGCCCATATTGCTTATAGCACATACAACAAATTGTGAACACGAGACCAAAAACAACATCATGGCATCATGACCCTAATGACTGTGGGAACTTTTTTGTCTCGTAGTCCGTGTCTAATTGTCACTGACATTGGCCCAAAAATAAAGAGCGGGCAAAGACTCTTAAATGCTTTCTTAAGAGTGAAATGCATTTCCAACTGACATTTGTGTGCAAACATTTTATTAGTGACCTTTTTAATTAATCCATTTTTTATTTTTTCTTTGCAGATCTTCCAGTGAACACAATTGTCATTAGAATTTAAAGGTAAGTTTTAATATTTTTTATAATTTCTTAAACGAAGAGAAAACAAACAAGTGCTGGGTACATTTATTTCAAGAAAGTGAAATCAAACAATAATATTCAAACAATTTGAGTTATGGATTTTTAACTTAATTTTCAAATTTATTCCACAGAAATGTTATTAAAAATTATTTTTGAGTGAATTTCAGTCATTACAGTTAATACAGTTTCTTTTTCAAAGCTTAACATGAAATTACTTAGTATGAATTACTTACACAGTTGGTGGCTATAAAGTTCGCCTTTCGCCCCCGAAATTGATTTAAGCCATTATGTGTCCTATTCGACAGACATTACCAACTATCATTCCAACAAATTGCCACAATAAAAGGCCAATAAACGGAAGCATGACTGGAATGATGGTCTTTGATAATAAATTAAACGAAATGAAATGTGAAAGTCATGGGTGATATATTACTTAAGCAGACATTTAACAGCCAAAGTGCGTGAATTCACAAAATTTAAACAAGTCTCTCTTATGCCGACTACTAAATTCTTAATAACATTATATGTACATTAAATTGGCTCATCGTGTTGTAGTCTGAGAAACATGACTGTATCAAATATAATGCAATTTTGCCTAGTCATTTCCCTAAGAAATGTTTTTAGGCCGATTTTTTTTTGGAATTCTTATCCGTTTTGTCTTTGGTTTACAGTTGCTACATCTTATCATCATCTTTAATTGGTAACTTAAATTTACCCACAAGCTAAAAAATTAAATTAAATAATGCAGGAGCTTTGCCTTATTTCTGAATCAAACTCATTTCCAATTATGTTCTTTTGGTCTTGGATTTTGAATACCTTATAGATTGACGAGTATCAACTTTGAATAATTACAAATATTCCCAAATTCATTTGCCTTGAGTATCGTTATAAGCGTCATACATTTTACAGCTTTTAAAAAGTTTTGAGATATAGTTGGAAACACAAGCGGACGGCAATTTGGCGACTTTTATATATCAATTTATCGGATAAATAATTACATATGTAACGCAACCCGTTGTTGGAAAAGTTTCCAGTATCTAGACGAATTTTTCAGTTAGTTATCAATATATTATACATTGAAACATGCATTTTTGTTTAAAGTTTGGTTCTGAGAAGTCAAAGGTCAAAACATTTCCTCACTGATTTGGTTGAACATCCTCCTTGGTATAAGAAGTCCTTGAACTTTAATGATTACTACAGCTGCAACTTCCCAAGATCTTCCATTGAAATTGATTATTCTTGCATCAGTTTCAAATTTATGCGGACGAATGCCATTCGATACCAAATCGTTACCAACTGAAAGCGAAAACTTTGGCCATTTGCCATTTTACACGAACTAAAGCAAGCTGACATACGAACCACAAACTAATAATTGAAAGAAGATATAATTTGAATAAGGCAAGTCCCTAAAGATTTGTCCACTGAAGTTGACTTGTTGCTGTTTAAATTCTCGTTTTGTTCTCTGGTTACACTTTTGCCTATTAAAATTGAAATTTGAAATTCGCTTTGATTTTAATTGATTTCCAATTACCTTGGGGAATAATGCAATTTTCATTATTTCGTTTAATTACAACCATCGACCCTCATCCACATCCTCGACAAATTGAATATCGGATTTAATACAATTACTAGTCTGGCTTAGTCATAGTCATGTAACCTCAAAATGTAATATCTTTATAATACTCGTATCTCGTTGCTGCATTTTGCGCATTTTGATTGAATTCTTGATTAGTTGCACATGCGGCTTTTGTGTCTCGGGGGTATCCATCCATCCATTCTGGGTGGAAGTGGAGGGGGAGTGGGGCGACATTGATTTCTCAGCTTGTGGCCCAAAGCCATTACCATTTCCCATTGCCCACTTTTCTTTTTTTTTTTGCCATTCATTTATTTGCGGGCATTGTCTGGGCTGGGGTCTAAATAGAGTTTATCTTTTGTCTGGGTCTTGTGGCTAACTGTCTGAGTGGGTGTGGTTGGTGCGAATCAAGACCCCTTTCCGCCCACATACAAACACATTTAGACAATGCAACTATCTTTATCTTTGTACAATTGCAGTTTTTGGTTAACACATTTTTGTTCAAGCTAAGCAGTTTTATTTAAGCAAATTGGTAAAATGAAATTAGTTTTTGCATTTTCCCTCTTTTGCGGTTTTACATACAGCTGATAGGCATAAGAAGAAAAAGGTAGGTAAAAATTGTATTACCATTTTCTTATTCCCTTTGTCATCGACCTATTTGCCTTGCCTGCAGTCTACCTGGCTTTATCTCTCGAAGTGCATTGCAATTTTTTTTTGTTTGCAAAAGGTTTTCTTCCTGTCTCTTTCTTTGGGTTTATCTGACTTCGCTCTTAATTTATCTTTCAGTCTCTTTGTCAAACAACGACCTTGCCGTCTTCTCTTTTCTCTTATAATTTCTGACTCTCTGTTTTTCTCTTTTTCCAATCGATCATTTAGCCATTGTTGTCACGGAATTTAGGTTGGGCTGAAAGAATACCTAATCGAAATGCCTATTGAATGATTAGTGATTATTGTTTAGTTAATCAATATATAGTTGAGATAAGGTTGACATGTTTTATAACAATTTTTACGTATGGAAGGTATTGCCAAAGGTATTTTTGTCTCTTTAGAGTGTAACTCTCTTTAGCCCTGGCCTAAGCCACAATCACTTCCATTTCAAAAAAAGAGACTGAGCTATGTACGGACTGAAAAAAAAACATATAAAACTGGCAGCTGCAGAACCAACAACTGGTTTCGAATGCTCTACAATCAATTGATGGGGTATATCTTAGCATAAGATGGCGAGAATTAACTTTCAATTTTAGTTTGAAAATTATCAAAAATGTTGCATTAAAATCTGCAACATCCTTGGGAAAAGGGGACAAAGAGAACACCCAAAATTAGTGTTAACTTATCTTCTTTGATCTTTCAGACGAAAAATAATACTATTATATTTATTTTCTATTAATATTATAAAAGTTTCAACATTTAAAATTTTTTGTTCGATAAGATTGTTGGATAAGCTAAAATCCGTCAAGGTTTTAAGGCAGAGAAACCTTTGTTTTTTCAAAATATATATCATAAAGTATTTGAAATATTTCCCCTAAAAAGACAGTTAAGAAAGCATTTTTGTACGACATATTTAACTTATTAAACAATTTTCGTTGATGATGATTATAATTGTAAGTCTTGCAAATTGATTGAACTCCATTGCAGATAAAGGTTAAAAAACACTTTAGTTTTTAATTTTAAAAATATTAAAAGAAATGAATAAATGATGCCAATCTTTTTCAATAACAGCTGTTTATCGTATAGAGCTCGATTTCTTTTATGCAAAATAAAAAGCAAAGCGTCATCGGCGGTGATTTATCATAATTTGTAATTTGAAGGTTTTGATTTTTTTTTTTAAAGAAGTAAATGGCATATTTTACGTCAATATCGGATGAGAATCGACTGACCTACATATATAGAAATTTATTTAATTACTTTTTGAAGGTAAACCACAAAAAATCCCTGGATCTTCAATCAATTCGAAACAATTTCGAAAACACAGTGTATTAGTTACGATTTAATTTTGGCAATTGACTGCCCACCTGTTTTGACCTATGTATGTAGGTATATTGGGAAAAAGAATTTGCCAAATGCGCAAATTGTAAATCTTTTTCCTAATCTATAGATTATCTAGCATCACTTACAGTTTACATAATAAACAGTAAATCGTTTTTACGTAGAATTTTCGGTTTCAACAAATTACTTTGTGATCTCTTCGACCGAACCCCGAAACAAAGGTAGCGAACCCAAAGGTTCTACCTAACCCATTTGTCTCATTTTATATTCATAGTCTCACTCTCTCGCTCTCTTTTTCTCTCTCTCTTTCTGTCCCTCTCTCTCTCTCTCTCTCTGTCTTCCATTCTTTGGCTTTGGTCTCTACAAAAATCTACAAGCTGCACACGTTGTTCGCGTCGCATTTTTATCGCTGCCGACCTAGAAGAGAATAGATATGGAGGTAGAAGAAGAACCAGAGTCTCGGTAACTGGCAGTTGCCGTTGTTGGTAGTAAATAACAAATACAAATGTAAACACGCGACACATAGATACTCACAGACACACACACACACAATCACACACATCCACACACTGAGAACAACCCTGTATCCGAGTATCTGCAACAGCTGTCAACTCGTCGTATTCACTCTCTTTACGTTCACTCTTCAGTCTTTCTTCACTGAGCTATGAAATGTATCTCAAACTCCGGACAGTACAGTAGAGCAATTCGAATCGAACAAACCGTCGTTTCCCAAATCGCGCTCCGTGTCGCGTACCGTCATCGTTTCGTCCCGCGGTTTCGTCTGGTTTCAATATCGTTTCGTTTTCGTGGTGCGTTTTGTTTTGGTGCTGGTGCAGAAAAAAAAGCAAAGTATCAAAAAAAAAAAAAAGAAGAGAAAATAAAAAAAATACATAAATTAAACGTTGGCAAAAATTATATTCAAGTTGGTTATATAAGGCCGTAACCGTAACCGGATTTATATACAACAAAAATTCTTGACCGGATTTCTCTGCATTTGGATAAAAAATAAAAACACACACACACAAAAACTCCCTCCATCTCCTACATAACTACGTCATATTTGCTTATATATCTGTACTATACAGGTACTTATATATCCGTATAAATGGTAAATTTTATGTTGTCTCTCTTTTGTACGAATGCAAAAACAAGTTTTTTATATAATTTGCATGAATTCTTGTTGTTTGTTGTTTTGACATTTTATACGTTACAATTTGAAGTTTTTGATATGCCAAATAGTTAACTGTAAACAATATTCATTTGAATTTGAAATACCATATAAAAGGAATACTTTATGACAATTATTAAGGTGATAATTTATAACCAATAAAAAATTAAGTTAACTATGTAAAAACCAGTTTGCCAATTGCTAACCAAGAAGAAAACATAATAAGAAGGGCTTCAAAATCTTTAAATAGGAATAATTACTAAGTTAAATTAGATCTGGAGAATTTAAGTTGATATTTTTTATGCAGTAAATTGCGCATACGTAATAATCTCTATTTGGGTTTTTAAATGTTTTAAACGAGATTATATGCTACAAACTTCAAGAAGTTTTTTGTAAATGTTTCTGGTTAAATTTGTTTTACTACAAATAAACATTTGGCAATCTATACATGTTGATTATTCACAGCTGTCCAAATTGACTTAGTCTCTAGACCAGACTCTGACATAGTTTTTAAAGTTTTCTACAAACAATATTACAAAACGGTTAGTTAAATAGTTGAATATGTACATTATTCAATATAAGACCCTCAAAAGAAACTTCCAATATGCCATTAAAAAAAAAATTTCATTAAATTGCACTTGAACATGGCAATTTGCGAACACAACAAAAAAAAAAAAAACAAAAAGTTAACTTAAATGAACAAAAAAAAACCTTAGCCACAATTAGCAGGTATGAATGATCTGTTGTCTATATGCTGCACTCACGTATATATATATATATATATGTATATATATATTCTAGTCATACGAGTCCACAATAGCGATGAATCATTTTGGTATGGCTTTTGTTTAAGAGGGTTAAAACAATATAAATGGAGACGATCAAGGTGGTTTAATAGAAATCATTTCAAAGCTTAAATAATATTAATATTTAGTGTGTGTAATTTATTACAATTTATGCATGTTAATTCATTCGTAGACAAAAGAATTTGGAAAAAACTCACAAATGCAAAAATTCCCATGCAAAATGCCAAGTGAATTGGCTGAGGGTGAGAATGAAACCTAATTGAGAGTGGGTGAAAATAAATTATAATTACCAACTAATTAAGTGTGCTGACAGTGAAAGCTAGAAAAGTTGGAAAAACTTTCGGAATATAATGAGAACGTACCTATGTATATATAAAAAAGAAGAGAGTTATTTTTCTTGTCATTTCTTCTTTGTAATCATGAGAAATAACTCAGGTTATTGTTTTTTTTTTTTTTTGTTTGCCCAATCATGTCTAATGGCATCTAAGGCAAAAACTTTATCAAAAACTCTGTGATGGGCCAAAGGTGACTTTAGCACTTTACATGTTATGTAATCAAATATACCTAAAAGTATGCTGTAGAAGTTAAGGAGATTTGTGCAAGAAACTTGAACTCATTTAGCTAATTAAAAAGACTTATATTAAATGGTTGTTATTTAAATAAAAGTTTGTATATTTAAGGTAAGGAAAATGTTCTTTCTGACTCTCTCACAGGAAAAACCGAAATAATTTTATATATTCATTATGAAGATATTATGAACAAAACGTAGTAGGTTTTTCGAAGTTTGGGAAAAAGATACACACTGCTAATAGGATCCATTGTTTTAATTTCTACTTTGAAGAAAACACATCTAGCAAATCAGAAAGCTATAAATCTCAGCAGCATAAGAAAAAGCATTAACACAAAACGTTAACATAAAGGTTTAGAATACCAAGAAACAACGCAGAATAAGAGAGAGAAAAAAAAACGATACACCAAACTGGTAACAAGTCATGACAAAACAGAAAAAAGCCAAGAACACAATGTTGGCAACAAATGCTGATGTTTGGGTGCAGTTGCCCCCAACAGAGGGAGATGGAAAAAGAAACCAGTTTCAGTTGGCCACTGACTGCCACTTTTCTCACCATGCCTTTCGATTATAACTAAACTGCATTCTTCTAGTCGCGACTTGCGACTTGCCACATTTGTGTGAGTGTGCCTGTGTGTGTGTACTGCATCTCTGGACTCCACTTGGCTCTGACTCCAACTTCATCTTGAATTTGAGCTGGACAAGTTCAGAAACAGAGAAAAGAAAGATGACTTGGTCTTGGATCGCAGTTGTTGTTGTTGCATTACATGGCATAAAACTTTAATTTCCTTGGAATTTCCTTTCTATTTTTATGCAGTAAGACAGATGATTAAGAACAGCTCCAGCAACTCCAGGGGGAGCCATGTCTTGGCCATTAACTGAATGTGTTTCAGTGTCTGTGTGTGCGTGTAAGGAATGGGAGGAGTTAACCTGCTGATGTCTTTTTTTATTGCATTGCTTTGTTCTAAGACAGGAAACTTTAAACCTGTCTAATTATGCATGAAAACGTTTTGTCATTAAAGCTTAAATACTTAAATGCAGTTGTGATTAGTAGGCAGATTTCTTTCCCTCATTTCATCATTAATGAGCAGCAGCAGCAGAATCATAGATGGTGCCCATAACTGAACTCTCAATAACCCATAACTCTTGGGCTTACTCAAGTGTCTCCTGACATTTACGACATTTTCCTATTGAACTTGCTTTAACAGCTCATATACCTACCTGACTAATTAAAACTTTTAGCAACCTTAAAAAAATGCTTGCAAAGCATTACATGAACCAAATTGTCCTTGAATTCGTTGCGGAGGATAGAAGTTTGCCATAAAACCGCAAAAGCCTGTCAAATGTCAAAGGGCAAAAGCAAAAAAGGCAAAAAATGAAACGAAATATGTATATAAAGAGAATTCTTTGCATGCAATGCGGTTTAATTTCCGCTTTGTCAGTTAAAGGGGCTTATTTTTACATTTACCTTAAAGACGGGCCATTTTTTTTTTTTTTTTTGAGTAAATGATTGATTGGCTCTTTGATAAAATCCAAGAGCCAAGAACATTAGGCATTTGAAATAAAATCGATACTTAATATCTTTGAATTATAAGGTATCAAATCTCTCACTTCTTACCATTAAGTGATCTTTGGAAATAAACAAGATATTTTAACGGGTATTTTATACATTCGTTTCAATATGAAACGCATTGCTAAAGCTCTTCTGGTTTATAAGGTATTTTACCGAAATTGGTTTACATTTCCTGGTCCTACTGACACCTGTCAGTTGGTATGTCGGCTTCATGAACTCTTCATGTCTCTCTTTGTCAAATGGAACAAATTTTGTTCTATTTGTTACTACTCATCCCTTACTTTCTCACCTTTAGGGGCTTCTTTCCGCAAATAGTTCTTTGTTTTTCGTCGTATTTCGGTTTCTGTTTACCATACGTCAATGGTTTTTATTGATTTTTTTGTCTTTTTATTTGATAAATTCATTGTCTACTTTTAGGCGTAACAGCTGTTGGCAAAAAAAAACAAGCCAAGTTTATTTGTGACAAATAAACAAATGGAATGAAATTATTTGCTTTTAGCTGTCACAGTTTTATGCACCCTAAAATTGATTTAGACCTGAAAGCTTCAAACTATTAACAATGACAATCAGAGCAGAGCTTGGAGAAAGAGAGAGACAGAGAGAGAGAGAGACGCTAGAAATTAAAAGAGATAGAGGGAAATGACAAAAAAGAGTCATACTACGCAATACAAACTGTCAAGCTTCGTTGATTTTTTAAAATCAAATAAACTAAACTCGGGGTTAGATCATAGCATTTTTCATTCAATTTTAATCACTGAGAAAAATTTGTCATCATTTGTCTTATCAAAATGTTTCTCTGTTTTTATTTTTATATCTTTGTTTGATAAATCAGTTTGTTTATTTACTGTCAGACAGGAAGAAGAATTATTTAAAGATCTAAAAATTTAGTAGACATTAAAAATTTGTAAATATTTTTATCGTGATTTATTTGGATGGCTCAAGCTTATACCTCCAACTTGACAGATATACTAAAGTGTAATTTTAACTAATTTCTCATGAAACTTACGTAATCTTTCGTTTTGACGCAGATTTTACATCTATTAATGGATGGTCTATAGAAATTCATTCTCGTCTTTTGCTTATATCAATTGGTTAAAAGAATTTATTTTATACGTTGTTTAGGTTCTCTTTGCATGAAAACTTTCTTTATTCAAAAACGCGGAATATGCGTTGGAATTTCATTTGGTTCTTACCACTTTATACTCTTCATTTTAAAAGGTTAATCGATATTAAGCATGTTTTAAGAAATTGTTTTTTTTTTTTTAATGATAAGCTTAAACTATTCAGTGAATCTGAACAATCAAGTGTGTCATTCGGTGATTGGGCCAGTATCTCAACTGGAAAATAAAACCAAGATATTATATTAGCATGTCGTACTTCCTCTTTGATTAGTCATTGACTTAAATTGAGATTCAATCCAATTATTTTGTTTTATTCTTAAACTGGAGAAGTGTGACAAAGACTTTTATGTAATCTGAGTGACGAAATACATATTTTAACACAAGTACTTTCTTATCCAGTAGAGAGTCTCTCAGCGTCGGTGTATTGGGAGCTACATACAGAATTTCTTTTATATAAAAAAACAAATTCTTTAGCATGTAAATGCAATTCCAATGAAAATTCGTTGAGTTTTTCTTATCGCTTTTGAAGTTAGTGTATGAGTTATGAATTTTTAATTAATTATGCATGTAAATATTGCCGAGTGATTTCTTACGATTTCTGCATATATTATAAATATATATCTTACATCAAGTCGCCTGGCCAATCAAACTTGTTTTCATAAAAGAAAGAAAGATGGAAAAAAAATGCAAACAGGTTTTTCAAAAGTCAATGTTGAGTCATTTTCTTCTTTTTTTTTTGATTTTAATTCATTTGCATTTGAAATGTAAACAAAATTCCGCAGAAAATTTTTTTTGGTTTTGTTATTTTTGGCGTTTTGGCCAAGTTTTTGATGTCATTGTTATTGACTTGCCAGTTGTGTTAAGAGCACTGTCTTTAAAGTCGTCTATTTGTGATATGTGTGTGTGTGTGTGTGTATTTTGTTGATCACATCTGCTCGCATCATTATATCCTGACACGAACCAAGTGTCTTTCGTCCTGTTTTCTTTAGAGAGCTCTTCTACCTGAAATCGTGTGTCAAATCAGACCAGACGAGGCATGTGTTTCCTCCACTTAACTAGGAGCTGAAAATCCTCGTCTCCTTTCCACGTGCAGGCAGAAAACATATGTCAGCGGAACGGCAGATGCAAACAATAATTTCAAATTGTTTGCTGTTGGTTTTGTTGAACTCGTGTTCCCGTGTTCCAAGTGTAGGGTTTTCGTAATGCTGGTACTCTCTTTTGTTTGGTTATCGTCTGCCCTGTTTTATTCTCTTTCTTTTCTTTTTATGACTTCCGTTCGCTCTTTTGGTGGTTTTTGTTTTTCTAAAGTTCTTTCTCAAGTGGAGTTTGGTTTTTGTTTTGTACAGAAAAAAGGATGTGAATATATATTTGTATTTAATGGATATGACGCAAGACTTGACATTTGCATAAGGCAAATGAGAAATAAGAATTCCTTTTGTTTCAAATATATATTTGACATTTTTCATGTGAAAATATACAGCCAATTTATTTGATATTCACTTATCAGCCATCAATTAGAATTCACCTTGAATATTGACAAGGTAGATAAATAATTTCTTCGATTTTAAATAAACTATTTCACATTCCTAAAAATGTTAAGATCAATTAAAAATTCTAGTCAAAGCTACTAGATTAAAATTTCAAATATTTATAAGGAAGATAGACAATGTCTATCTAAGCTTAAAGTATTTTCAAGTCACTCAAAGATTTGGAATAAATGAAGTTTACAATAACATTGATCATTTACATCCCCATTTTATTTTCTTCTCATTTGTTCCTACAATCAATTTGATCAATTTTTTTTTCTCACACCTCCCATAGGTAGGTTTTTGTTTGGATTCCCATATAGCATCGGCTATATATCCAGGTATGCATGCCGGTCAGGATCAACGCCCCAAATTGACAGTTATAATAACTGCGCTTACTAGCATTGCAGTTCCCTTTATTCTCATGTACCTTTCCATCCCACCTCAGTTGATTTGGGTAGCGCTCTCAGCAATTAGATGGAAGGACTCGCCTGCATGGGTGCATAGGTATGTCCCTAGCCGTGTCCATGCCATGTCCTTCCCCTATCTTAGTTACACTAAGGGTGCGTTTTCTATTCGTGTGAATATCTATGCATAACGCACTACGCCTGAGTAACCCTAACTTTACACTACATTACTCAGGCCCAAAAGATTTCTTATAAATCCTCCTTAGACCAAATCCCACGGAGTTCAAGAAACTGCTTACAAACAATTTTTTGTTTCTCTCGCTCTTTCACATTTTGCAATTTGTTTTCAGTGATTGCTGTTGCTTACCCTTTTTCTTTGGTTCTTTTCTCCTTATTCTCTTTTTCTTTTCGTCAACCCAAAATAATGAAGACAGTTAACTGCGTCAGCATCACCAAAAAAAATTTTCGCATGCCTCCGTGTGAGAGATGCTGTGAGATTTTTGGAAACCTTTTTGCCTTTTTTGCAAATTCTTTGCGTACTTCTTCCGTCAGTTAGCGGTTATTCGCATGACTCGGTAATTTATTATGCTCATAGATACAGATACAGACTAGTACATTTTTGGTGTTGGCTTTTGATGAAGCAATTATTAAGATAAGCTCATAAGAATTAAATTTGGTATCAACTTGAAGCCAATGGATTAACTTTGATTTATTAACAAATAGGATTTGACTTTGTTAAGGAAGATTCAATTAACTGATATTAAGATGTACAATAATACATAGTATTATTATAATATAATTTAAATTATTTAGTTTATTTTTTATTGCTTAGCAGAGGCTTTCTAATATAATAAAAACTAATGTCTAAACTTGACTTAAAGTTATTTTTTGACACATGAATTTGATATTTTTTATGATTATTTTAATTAGCTACAAGCTGAACTTAAAAGAGATCTATTAAAACTTGTCTCCAAGTTGATTTTAGGGTTTGAATATTGTGCCTAAATGATGGATAGGTTTTTCATAGTAGGACAACCGGAAGGGCACTTTAATTTCGGTTTCCGGGATAAATTTCTTCTACATGCATTTCAATTAGCACCCACGTTTTATACTCGTTTATAATTTAAAGTTTATTTAACATTTTGTATATATTTTTACACAAAATTCCCACGATGAAAAAAAAAGAAACAGAAAAAAAAAAAATTAAAATACATTCCTACATAGTAAGTCTTGCAACCCCTCCATAACAAGGATGACATAGGATGCAGAGAGGACAAGGAAGCACTTTTTTTCTTTTTTTTTTTTTTGCTTTTGGTGGTGGATAAAATGAACTACGTCCCTCAGGCTGGCAGACAGAAACCAAGCATAATTTTAATTTCATATTAAGTACTAGCAAAAAGAAAATAAAAAGAGGAAGCCATAGAATGTTTATCCTTTGTTACTCTCTCTCTCTCTCTTTCAGTCCTTCTTTTTCTTGCATGTAGGAAGCGTGTGAAATTTTATAGAATGTAATTTTGTAGCTGAGACCATTATCTGACCTTAACCATGATCCGTCTGTCTTTGCCCAGACAATTTGCTAATTAAGTTCATTTATGGTGTCTGCACTGGTCTAATCGAACATGCTCATAAGAAATTTTAAAATAGTGTGTACCCTTACATTGGGGTATATTCAATTGGTTATTAAATTTGTTAGGCAGTCTTGAAATGGTTTTTTGAACATAGAAGGCAAAACAAACAAGTTTGAAAGTTAAACTTTCTTTGAAAATGTTTTTTTTTTAGATTTATAACTGAAGATCTGAATAATTATTACATATATTATAGAGTATTAAGTAATTTGGTATAATTCCATCCATTAATAGTAACCAATTATGGCAAAAAATCATCTTCTTTCTTGATCAAAGCGTGAATTCTTCAAGGATAATGGAAAACTTTTATTTAATATCACATCAAATTATAAGGCAAAGGGTATACAAAGACCAACTTAATATTTATCTTTCTTTCTTTTGTCTTCTATTAGCAATAAAATGACATAATGAAATAATTTATCAATTGTAAAATGGCATGGCATTTTTTTCTTGCGTTTTCTCTCTGCCTTTGACTGTCTTTCTCTTTTTCTTTTCATCACAATTAACCCTGATGCTATGAGTGGAATATAGAAAATATATCGTTTTAAGCATTTATATAAACATATTGTAGATGTGTAAAGTAATTTAGATTGCATAACAGCAATTTGTCATAGATGTAATTAATTTTGCTGTTTGGCCCCAAAAGGCCAACGACACTTGTTGCATATAAAAAATCCATATATTCGTATATGACTCGTATCGGGGCCAGGGGGATTCATGATAAAACCGCTGGGAACTGTGCACAAGTCAGTTGGAGCTGGTATACGGTCACCCTTTTTTAATCAACATCGATTGAAATTCCATTTCCTTTATATCGAGATGAGTTTTTCTCACATTTTCAGCACAGAATAAAAGTAGGCTATAAGTTATTCTACTTATATAGACGAGCATATTTCTGTAAGCCATCATTTTCATTTTCCCCATTTCGGTATGCAAAGGATGATTGCTGTGCCACCTACAACCACCAACTGATTGTGAGTGGGTGTACATACATATATTGAGAATTTCCTGTCAGTTATTGTGGGCGTTTATTTGTTGTGTATTCAAGAAGCACAGCATCCTTGAGGTTTTTCCAGGGAATCTTCTTTAAAGATTAAAAATAACTTAAACTTACATACAATACATGTATTCTTCAAGATTTATGTACTCTAAAAACAAATAACTTTGACTACAAAAGCTGCTTATGCAAAAGCACTCACAATTCGATTAAATCAGATGAGAGAAAAACAGTTAACAAACTTGAAATGAAAATTACTTAAAAATTGTTCTTCGTATTAACTTTGGTTAAGAGTTTTGAATCTTTAATAAAGAGTGAAGAAATTGCCTTTTTTATAAAACGATAACAAACTTTTTGTAAGTATATTACAATTTTGAGTCAACTGATTAATTCAGATACACATTATAAAAACATAAACTTCGGCAAGTATTAATTATATCTGAACAACTAAAATCTGATATATCAGACTGAGATAAAATAGTTGAAGCGCTTTAGAAAACAATAAGTAGATATTTTAGCAATGAAATAAATTAAATATTTTAGTTCAGTCTGAATCATTTATTCTCAGGTTAAATAAAAATAAAAAAAACCTTACAATTTATTAATTTTGGGCTTAAGCTTTAACGTTAAGAAGGTTTTTTTTTTTTTGTAATGTACATATATAGTCTATAAATAAAAAATGCTTCCGTTTTTTTTTTTCTTAACAATCGTCCTAAGTCTAAGTCTATACCAATAAACTTTCCAATCATTACTTTTTAAAGTTAATAGAATTCTGTTTAATTAATAAGAACATTTGCAATTTAAAAATATTATTAAATCAAAGCCAAACAAATCTTATGCAATTTTTCTCCAAGTGTATGGTCGGTTTCTTTTCATCTTCATATTTAAAATGTTATATTTCTTTATTTTTCGATTGATTGGATTTGTTTGCTGCAGCTTAGGAAATTTTTGTTTATTTGTTTGTTTAAATCATGGAAAAATTTGTTATTATTTTTCTCTAAATTTCCTATCTCGTTCTCCCTCTTTAATTTGAAAACACAGAACGAACGAATAAATTAAATTATTATATAAAACAAACATTGATAAGAGCAAAAGAGATTGTTTTCAGTTTTTATCAAAGCAAACTGCAGCCATATCAGATTGTTATTTAGAGCTCTTATATAAAACGACATAAGTACATATATGTACATATATAGTGTGATATATAAATTTTCTTCTTGGTCGAATGGAAACCTGTTTCGTGTCTGGCTTATTGGTTGAATGAACCCTTCCGGTTGGTATATATGTACATTGATCCACCGCCTTCCATTCCACACTGAAGCTTAGTGAGTTGTCATTTATGAAATTCATAGCCACTTAGATCGTGATTTGTTTACGATTTTTTGTACTACTAGTCAATTGAATGAAAATGAATTATAGATTTGAATAGATTTAGAGTTAACTTCGGTTTTAAGTTTTATCAAACTTGTTTGTCACATTGCCAGAAAAAGCTTTTAGCCAAACAAACAAAGTTCTTGTAACATTTCAACTCACAAAAAACCAAAACATTTTGTTCCCAAGAATCACAATGATGCATTATGCATGACCCACATAAGATTCTTGTTTCGGGTCTTGTGGTTGCAAGATCTCGTGGGCCATAATTTGATTAGTCAGACTCACGCCCATGGTCAACAACAAACAAAACCATCAACAAACTGAGGGAACAACCAAAAATGCAGTCAAACAGCATCTCAAACATGAAAAAGTACCTCAAAGTCAACGCCCTTCGTTCTATTAATCACGGCTAAAAGCCCAAAAGCTATTAAACCTCTAGAATAGAACCCCGTCCATTGGCGACCATTCAAACTGGTTTTGTGTAACATTTTACAGTTTGTTGTAATAGACAGCTAAAGAAAGTTCCATTTGGTTGCATTCGGTGAACTTTCTGAAATAAAAAAAGTTATCACCAAACATCATTTAGCAACAAAGTTAAAATCAGTTGACTAAATAAATCTAACAAAGTTAGTTTCTTGAAGTTAGGCGGCCGACATTGTCTGTTGGCTGGCAGGTTGAAATCAATTAACAGGGTTAAGCTAACACACTGGAATATTGAGTCTATGAGAAAAGATTCCTGGAAATGACTTCATTCTGGCGAACAACGTAGGAACTGAGCTGATAAAGTGGCTGAAATGAATAAACTCTAGATGACTTCTTTGAAACCGTATCCACGACTAAGTGGATTAAGGATTCAAAAGAAAAACCTCTTTGCCGTATTGAGGCGTATTTTAAGATAAATACTTAGTGTATTCAACGTGTTGAGATAAAATTAACCTTAAAGGTTGGAAATAAATGTTGTCTTCACAAGAAATATCAGTGAGACTAATGAAACACGTAATTTTTCCCTAAAAAATATGTAGTCACACTTCCTTACAAAAGTTTTTTAATGTCTTCCAAATGAATTTTGACAAATGTCCAATCTTTGTCCATATTATTCAATCTATTTTGTAGACTTCAATCAAAATCATGTTTGACGCATTTTAAACAAACATTTTAATTGTTTCTTTTATATTTGTTGTTTTCGGGGCAAAAAACTACATACGTTTAATTTATCATATTCTAGTCATTGCCGTCTTTGTTATTGTTGTTGTTGTTGTCGGAGTATACCGCAGTATGAGACATGTGATAAAGTCACAAAAACGTCAGCCAGTGTCGCCGCAAAGCAAAGCAAAGAAAGAAAAAAAAAACACAACAAAAAATTATAAATAAACACACTTTAAGGAAAATACAAAAGTAACAACAAAAAAAAAGAAGTTTAATATGTGTAAACAATTACGTGAGACTGACTAAAATCTTTTGCTAGTATATCTGCGATAAGAGCGTAGTCACATCGGAGGCCATTTGCCCGATTTAGAGTTGTGTGTTAAGGTTTTTCCATACGGATAATCAGTTAATGATGGGGATTTGTGAAGGAAAGTAACTTATTATAATGAATAGCCAGCTGTTTGGGTTAATTATTTCAGTTTTTTCATTTGTGTTTTTTTTTTTAAGGGGCGTCATTACATTTCGATAAGCTCTAAAAGCTTTTATATGTCAATGTGAATAGAGGTTACAGTGAGTCATTGAAATCAGTTTTCCATTATTAGGAGGCATATCAAAAACGTCAAGAGTGATAAGAACACAAGCACACACACACACCAACGCATTTTTGTCTATAACATTCTCTAAACACTTTTGCAGATTGCTGTGGTCCCATATCGAGTGTGATCAATTTAATTTAATCAAAATCCATAACTCAAATTCAATGAACAAATAAATTTGCGCGCTCCTCCAATCAATAAAAATATCAATAGAATTGCAATTGAAAAACAATAGCAAGTAGCGGCAAAGTAAAAACTTAAATAACCATCTGGCAACACACACATTTAAAAGTTGTAACGGTTATTCTCAGCATTTTACTCACGGAAACCAGTTTTAACCATGGGAAACTCATCGTCACACACGCATGAACCACTCGAGCGCGGCTTCACACGCGGAAAATTCGGTGATGTCAAGAATGGGGTAGGTTGCCACTGAATTCAAAGCTCATATAAGGGATGGCAAAATGCCCAGCACTTGTTTCTCTCCGTGTATAATAAATGTGATTATTATTTATAACAAATTACTAATGTTACATATGTTTCTTGTAGAAATCGGCCTCATTTCGATTTAGCAAGAAATCACCTAAGAAAATGGATCGTTTGCGGCGCTCCTTTCGCGATTCGTTTCGCCGTCGAAAGGATCGTGTGCCAGAGTCCTCTAAGCCACATCAATGGCAGGCCGATGAAGAGGCCGTTCGTTCGGCCACCTGTTCTTTTTCGGTTAAATATCTTGGCTGTGTTGAGGTCTTTGAGTCACGCGGCATGCAGGTCTGTGAAGAGGCCCTCAAGGTTTTAAGGGTAAGTCAAATTCATGTCAAGGTAAACATATGGCGAGAGGGCGATAATTAAAGAGAAAGTAAAATTCTTCATAGATTTTATACATCTCTCGCTTAATGTCCTTTATATTGTCACTGCAACAAGAAAGTTAATTGTATTAATTGTATTTCATTTTCAGCAATCCCGTCGACGTCCTGTGCGTGGTCTTCTTCATGTCAGCGGCGATGGCCTGCGAGTGGTGGATGATGAGACAAAGGGCCTAATAGTGGATCAGACCATTGAGAAGGTCAGCTTCTGTGCCCCGGATCGCAATCACGAGCGTGGTTTCAGCTACATATGCCGAGATGGCACCACCCGTCGATGGATGTGTCATGGGTTCTTGGCCTCAAAGGATTCTGGCGAACGTTTGTCCCATGCGGTTGGTTGCGCTTTTGCCGTTTGCCTGGAACGCAAGCAACGCAGAGATAAGGAGTGCGGTGTTACAATGACCTTTGACACCAAGAACTCGACATTCACACGGACTGGGTCGTTCCGTCAGCCAACGTTGACCGAACGACTGGCCATGGCCACAGCCGGTACCCATGAGCGAAGCGTCGATGGTCCACCCTCCTCATCAATGCCAGGACCACCGGCTGCCACAGTGAAACCATTTAATCCTTTTGCTATTGAACGACCACACGCCACTCCAGTTATGCTGGAGCGACAGGGTTCATTTAGACTAAGCACAATTGGTAGTCAATCGCCGTTTAAGCGTCAAATGTCGCTCCGGGTCAATGATCTTCCGTCCAATGCCGATCGTCAGAAGGCCTTCCTGGCGGCCGCTTCGGGTAATCCACTGCAGACTCCATTGCGCAGTGTCTCGCCCATAGCCGAGGTTTCGCCAGCCAAATCGACTGGGGATTCCACAGCAGCTGCCGCCGCTGCTGACTCAGTGAGTCAACTTTGCCAGGAACTGAGTCAGGGCCTGTCGCTTCTCACCCAAACCCATGCCCAATTAGTGGCCGAAGACGATCTGAATTTTAATAACAATCGCAGTATCAACCAGAATATCATAGCCGCCGAGAAGCATCAAGTAATCTCGTATAATGTCACGCCCACAGCTCAGGTAACTCCTCGTGTAGTTAGCACAACGCCGACTTATCAGACCCTAACCTCACAGTCACCCACACGCTCCGATCAGAGCATGGAGTCATCCACTGACTTGCCCAATGCTGAGCAATGGCTGGGTCAAGTGGTCCGCAGTACCTCCCCAGCTGCTCCATTGAAACGGCCGACCTATCTGGCCAATGTCGGCAGGGCACAGACTTTGGCTGCCAGCGCAGTTCCAGCTTCCAATAGCAGCGGAGGTGGACCTGATGATCCCTTCGATGCCGAATGGGTGGCCAATGTGGCGGCTGCCAAACAGATGTCACCCGATTTGCCTATCAACTCTATCACAGGAACACGTTCTCCGCTGGCCAGGCATAGTACCAATCCGTTTATCTCACCGCCCAAGGCGCCAGCGCAATCATTCCAAGTGCAGCTGTAATAGCTCTCACACACACACACACACACACAGACATCAACCGATTAAATGAGGTTAAAAGCAAGTGGGCTGGGCAATGGGGGCAAAGTGTGGTTCACTTCAAAAAAAATCCATCAAAAAATTTTAGTGTAAAATGAAAAGGAATATATAAGTAGTTAAAGAAATGGATACCAGGATACTTAACGCAAACATAAACTAAATGTTTAACTATATACATACATATACCGTTACTTATACGCATAAAAGTACCCTACACACACACACACACACATACACACAACCACACACCATAATGGCGCTTAGCATAAGGCAAAGACTTGAAATGCTTCTACTTAAACTGAAAAACTGTATGCTATATACTAAATGCCAGCACCGGAAGGGGTTAAAGAGAGATCCATAATGGGAAGATAGACATCAAATGATTATTCAATTCCAATAAAATTTTCAATTTAAAAGTGCTTAGGAAAATTTAAGACTTGGTGTGTATTAAGACAGATTTACATTCCTCATATTAACCCTTTAAGTGATCTCTCTCAAAGTCCCAACCAAAAACCAAATTGACCAAGCTACCAAGTTACCCACAAAATAAAGACCACCCTTAAAAAAAAAATTTAATTGAAACAAGCTAAATGAAAACATAATGAAAATCGAGTGCACTTCTACCATATATACATATTAAAAATGTCTGTATTATATTTCGATAATATCCTCCTTCCAATTAATTGTTGACTCACCTAACCAATTTTCCAACTATTAAATTTAAATTTTATATTGTATCTTAGGGCCATTATTACAATTTCGTGTCTGTTAGTATTTCTTTATTATTTTTTTCTGATTTTATCAAATTTTTAATATAATTTAATTTAATTTTTAAATCTGTACAAAATGTATTATACTTAAATTATAAACATAATTTAATCAAAAACGAAACAAGCAACAAAAAATGAAAATGAATAAACTTCAAGTTAATAATAAACGGAAAACAACAACAAATAAGAAAATAACAATCAGTAAGAACAACAAATAAATTTTAATGAAAATAAAACATTAAATGTAAAGACAAAACACAATTTAGCAAACAAAAATAATAGTTATACAAATACATTCAATTTTTGTGCTTCATATAGAAAAAATGTGATTTATGTGTTTTTATTTGATTTTTGGTTTAGCGATTTCGATTCATTTCTCAACTTGGTTACGGAACATAAATAGCTAATATATACATAAGTATAGAAAAAATTTCATATAACCAATGCACCAAATGTTAAAAAAAAAAGAACACAGAGCAACCATAAATGTAACCATCAAAAAAAAAAAAAAAAGGATTAAATTAATCTATACTCAAAAAGCAAAAAAAGATCCCATTTCAATATATTGGATCACACCACATATAAATAACATACGGACGACATATATGTATATCACTTATATGAAATCCAATTAAATTGGAAAGAAAACAATTAATGTACATATATTAGATCAGATCGAAATAATCGATAAATTATTCATTTTTAATTTGCCTCGCAAATTGCACTTGGCTTTGTTTTTTATTTCAGTTACGTTTTTGATATGGGCAAAACTTTTTCTATATATTTACACCCAAGGCACTATACAAATTATACAAGCAAAAAAGATATCTTGTCTCTAGATATGAAAAATGTACCCAAAAAATTATATATCAATATAGATAAATTAGAAAATGCATATCGTTTCGTTTAACGTTTAGTAAAATTCACAAAGCATATTGCAAAGACACAGCTAAAATGCATAATTACATATATACATACAAACATATGTACCCAAATCGAATTATTAACAAAACGGCCACATAATATCTGAGATAATATGTTATTGGATTTTGTTAAACAAAATATATACAATATTGATATCAACAAAGCTATTTGTGACATATTTCGCATTAATTTGAGCGTTCAATAAATACGAAATACATTGAAAATTCAATTTCTTAAAGTGACAGTATCCGTGAGAAGTCACTAAATGTAATCTCAAATAGTAATGGATGGAGCAGTTATTTTCTAATAACTGTCTTTATGTCAATTAACAGAGTATGGTAAGTTGATGATTATTCAAATTCTAGCTGTTTCAAAATCATTAAAAATGTGCGAGAACTCAAATCTGATTACATATTTAATTTTGAGATTTTTTTTTCGTATTTCAAACCTTATTAATATGACCATCACTGGAAATACTTTAAAGAACAAATCTCCCACCGGAAGGGAGCGATGTCCAAAGAACCTTTTATGACCTAGATTATTCGAATCAGTTCATGGGTATTTTGGATACAGCCCTGTTGTGTGTGTGCTGTCCTTCATTCTGTTGACAAAGAATATACATCTCCTCATTCTTCTGGAAATTCATCAACAGCAATTTGTAGATTAAAAGAGGTCCTGCTAAGGTTCGTTTGTCTAATCGCAGGATTGCAACTGCTGTGCAGAGTTTCCAAATGTGTCTGGTGTATAGCCGGATCTAGGTATGTCAAAATAAGGCAAATATGCTCCCTAAATATTAAAAAGCAGTTAACTAATTCTCTTTATGAGTCATTTAAAGTAATTTTAGAATGTCCTCTGAATAAAAACTAAACCTAACGCAAAAATGTTAATGTTAATAGACAATTTGTAAGTTACAAGGCATCTGAAAACTTATAAGTTTTTCAAAAACAATAATTGCTTTTTGCCTATGGTCCGGTGGAGAACTGATTCTTCTTTTATGAACATAGACCTATTGAAGAAAGTTCACTGGCTTTAGATGAGGGCGAAACTGGCATCCCATATGCCAAAATGGTTTTGACACCACAAGTATCCATCAGAGGAGTATAGGGGGAATTATTGGGGAGGAAGTATTGGGGACGCTAATTGGAGGCTTTCGACGTTATTTGTAGATTTTTAGGATTACTATCTCCAAACACATTTCCAAATTCATAGTTTTTCTGTTATATATATATTTTTTTTTTTTTGTCATGTGCAGTGCCAGGAGGCAGGACTTATTGCCCACGTACCAACCCTTTTCAGTATGTTTTGGCCAAAAGAAAAAAAAATACCAAGGAACGTAGAGCACAAAGTTGGTTTTTAGCCGAACGAAAGCGAAATATGTCGTTTTTGCCATTTGCCCGACTTTGATGTAAAATTTAAAATGTAACGGGCAGTAGGACAATTTTTTTAATATTTTGTTTGGTCATATTCCGAAATTCATGAAAAAGTTTCAATTATATTTTTAAGGAAAAGAAATGGATTTAAGTCCTGGTATGTAATTTATTGCAAAAACTTAAATAGAAAATAGCTTTCTTTTCGCAGCCTCTGTATACATTTGTATCCGTATCCTATAATAACAATAATAAATAATAATAATAAAAAAAGTGCTGAAATGCTTTAATAAGTCAAACCGCCTATTTCCACACTACGGATTTTAGGATGGACAAGGACAAGGAAAGGTCAAATTTAATATTTGTTCCTTTGTTCTATGAAGAGTATTATCTATGAAAAGCATATATTAAGGAGTTCTGAATATATGTACTTAAAACATAGTTAAGATAAAAACAGAAAAAAGATAAAATATCAAAGAAGCTAACTTCGGCTATGCCGAAGTTTATATACCCTTGCAGTATACTTGGCAATAATATTTTTCCTTTTTGAAATTTCTTTCCCTGCAACTCAATTCATCAATACACAAACAAAATATTATTTCTCTTTTTACCACAAGTTTTTCTTCTTCCATCATTTTCTAAGCAAAGCACGGCACGCATACACATACAGTTCATGTAGCGTTGCGTCTGTGTGTGTATGCGTGTGCTCTGTTGATTTGATGATGGCAGTAGTAGGCAGCAAGCAGCGCTGCCGGCAGCGTTTGAACCGATTTATATTGACTGTAACTTGTGTTCTATTTATCGGATCAGATTCAAATTTTGGGATCTGAGATTTTATATCTATTACTATCATATTGGTAAATTTCATGGGGATACTCCAATTTTTGCAAAAATGTTTCTTCTAGAGCTATATGATATAGTGGTCCGATCCCAAAGATTTTCATACTTTATCTCACCCGGGTAAAAAAAAGCTCCCAAAAAAAATTTCATCCCGATAGCTCTTAAGATGGCTGAGTAAAACGCGTACGCACCGACGGACAGACGGACAGACGGTCAGACGGACAGACGGACATGGCTATATCGACTTAGCTTCTCATGCTGATCAAGAATATATATACTTTATGGGGTCGGAAACGTCTCCTTCTGTGCGTTACAAACATCTGACCAATTTTATAATACCCTCTGCAAGGGTATAAAAACGAAACAAAACACTGATTTGAGATCTCCTCGACTCTTCTGCAAGTTCCAGGGCAAGGGGGGCAACAAAATGGGACATCCTGTGGCCTGTTCCAATAGTTAGGCTGATAATTACTAATAAAAGGTGTAAAGAAAATAAAATCATTTTATTCTTGAATTAACAAAAAAAAAACATTTCTTTCATTGTTTACTGTTTACGGACAAGTATCGCAATAATAAAAAATAGTAAATAATCTCAATGTTTGCACTCCTGGGCAATAAATACTATATTTCATTCATTATGGCAGTTTTATTTATCCAGAAAACATTTTTTTTTTAATGAGCACTTGCCCAGTTTTTACTTAGTTCTTAACACTTCCGGCTCACTTTTTACTCATTTTTACTCTTTATATTGAGATGAGCTATGTAGATGGCGCTACTTTCTACGAACGCCATCTAGTCAAGTCTTACTTTTAATTAACAAGCTCGATGTTTCTATGTTTCTATGTTTTTATATTTCTATATTTCTATGTTTCTGTATAGAATCTGTGTATAGAAATATATACGTATATGTATCTATGTTTCGTTGTTTCTATGATTCTGTGTTTCGTTGTTTCTGTGTATCTATGTTTCGTTGTTTCTATGTTCTATGTTTTGCCATATTTCTATGATATGTACTAAATTTTTGTCGTCATTCTATTTTTTTCTATTTTCTAATTTCCACGTCTTTCATTCTATGATATTCTATGATTACAGTATATTTCTATGTTTCTATAGTTTTTACAAAGTAAGGTTTCAAACAGCATCGAAAGTTGAAACACCAGACGCTAGATGGCCCTTTATTTGTAAATATAAATCAAAGGTACAAGTGGAATCGACAAAAAAACACAAACTATCACAAAAGTCAAACTAACTTTACTATTTTCATACCCTTGCAGAGGGTATTATAAAATTGGTCAGATGTTTGTACCGCACAGAAGGAGACGTTACCGACCCCATAAAGTATATATATTCTTGATCAGCATGAGAAGCTGAGTTGATATAGCTATGTCCGTCTGTCCGTCTGACCGTCTGTCCGTATGCGTATGCGTTTTACTCAGGCATCTTAAGAGCTATCCGGATGAAATTTTTTTTGGGGACTTTTTATTACCTCGGAAAAATAAAGTATGAAAATTGGCAGAATCGGACCACTATATCATATAGCTCTGGAGGAAACATTTTTGCAAAAATTGGAGTATCCCCATGAAATTTACCAATATGATAGTATTATAGAACACAAGTTACAGCCGATATAAATCGGTTCAACTTGCTGCCTATTACGTCTTCATCAAATTAACAGAGCACACGCATGCACACATACAGACGCAACGCTACATAAACTATATGTGTATGCGTGCGAATCGCGGCATGCGTGTAAAAGGGGATGGGGAAGAAGAAGAAGAAATTGAAATGATATTTGAAAGGTTCTGTGCATTAATGAATTGAGATACAGAAAAAGAGTTTGGAACATATAAAAATATTATGGCCATGGACTGCAAGGCTATATAAACTTCGGCACAGCCGATGTTAGCTTCTTTGATATTTTTCATAAAATCTGAAATCTCAAAATGCTGAAAACAGTTGGGTAACCTAAATTAATTGATCCGAAAACAGTTGGGAAACCTAAGTCAATTAATCTTGTTGAAAATTGAAAAATTTTCGTACAAATGTACATATAAATGTAGTTCTCATTTTTTCTGAGTTTTCGGTGCACCTTCTCCATCGACTCGGCTCAATTTAATGAAAATAATATAGAAAACAAACAAATTTTACAACATTTTTATTCTTTAGGGAACCATATTACAAATCACGTCAAGTCAATGAAAGCATGAATATGTTGTTTAGCTTGGAATCTTTTTTTTTATACTTTTTTGAATTTTAAAAAACCGAACGCCAAACGCCTTGGTAGCTCGCCGGATGAGTAAAAGTAGTAAAATTTTCATAACAATTATTGAAGATTGTCATCCACTACCCAAAATAGAAGATTCTTATTCCAAATAGAAGATTCTTATTCCAAATGTGGAAAACTGTCTAAGTTTAGGTCTACGCGGATTATAAAAATTTAACAATGAAATCTCTCGACCTCTTCAGGAGCAGGAGCGGTTGGTATCAGATCAGAATTTAGCCAAATCCGGCTTGTGTGAGTTCCTCCAGAGCAGCACAGCCCACCAAAATAGTAACTGGATATAAAACGATTTTTTATTTCCTGTTTCCCTAGCTCCGCGATTGAAATACCCTTCAAACTTTTTTGTTACATTTTCCTTACCCACGACATCAAAGAGGAAAAAAGTTGTGTCTGAAAGGTATAATTTTCGAGAACGAAGGAACTACAATCTAAGACTGGAGGAATGCGTCCCATATAGCCTTTTATTTTATCATATGTGTGTATGACATCTGTTTAGTATAGTTGTCCGATTTTGATCAAATTTATTTATTGTCCACAGTTTCTTCTTTCGGTAGATAATTACTATAAATTTTTTTCAAAAAACGTCTGTTTCCTGTTAGATTTGAAAATGCATCAAGGCACATTTAAATATTTTTTGATTTCATTAATACTGTATATTTTAAATGTATAATTTGTTTGTTCCCAAATACAACGTTGCAATTAAATAGTTAATATTTAAAACTAAAAGATTAGTTTGCTTAGGAATGGAAGTTGCATAGCTCTGGACTTGAATTGACTGTAATCATTTTGTAATTGTACAAAACAACCAATTTGTTCTAACCGATGCAACAAACAAAGTAACTGAACTATCAACTGAGTTTTGCAACTTTTTTAACTTTCATATTGAATCAATTGGCCAGCATCCACTTAATATTTGCATTATAATCTCAGTTTCATTTTGTGTGCTCCTCGTCCCATCTCCATCTTCTCCATCTCTTGGGTTTACACAGTTTTACTGCTGCACCGAGAGTCATCAAACATAATTACTTGCCCAAAAGGCATTCGCCGGTTGATATTTCAGTGGCAGTCCCTTAGTGTCTATCCCCCCCTCTACACCGCTGCTTTTAGCTCTGTGACTCTTCTGTGACATTCATTAAGCGTACTTGGCAACTTTAAGGTGAGTGGCTTTTGCTCTCTTTTTGCCCAATCGCCTTGAGCCCTGTTTGATAATGAATTTCGTTGCATGGCAGTGGTTCGCTTGCCCCTTTAAGTAGACTACGGTTTGTCTTTCTTGCCAACTTACTCTCAAGTCTTTTCTCAAGTCTATGATCGAAGAAACTTTGTTGTTTGACTTGTGCTTCTTTTGACATGCATCCTAATGAACTGTCGATGTACTTGTATCTAGACATATTTCAGGATAAAATTTCAATTTCTATTTATTTATACAACTTATTCTTTGTACTTTCATGATGATTATGCTCGTGGTCGGTGTAAGAAGTAGCTCATTTTTTATGATAACTTGTACAATTGGCTGCACTTTCACTTTGTGCATTGTGGCTCGCATCCAGACATTTACTTAGTCTTAGGAAAAATGAAAATCGAGGGCAACTTGAGAAGCAAGTAGAAAATAAGTACTTGAGACTGGCTTATTGACATATATCTGCCATGGAGCGTGAATCTAGGATGATAGAATTTTTAAAAGTGGCTGGCTAGAAAATGAAACCTCAGGAAATAATAAGGAAAGCGGAAACATTTATATATTTGTATACCTAAATTGTAATTACCTACCGTAAGGTCAACTCAAAACCGAGATGCATCATGTCAAAATTTAATTACAGTTGGAGCACTTGTAAAATGATTTTGTGGGTATGGTAAATTAAGCACATCTAACCACAGCCCAAACGCATTCACACACACATAGACATTGCTGAAGAAACAGGGAGACGAACAGGCACAATTATTCTCAGTGTTGACCAGAATGATGACCATTAAGTGTGTAAGCTGAATCTCCTTTGCCTTTTCGGTAAATTGCATTTAGCATGCTTTCCAAATGACGATTATCATTTTGATATCCTTGACTCTGACTTTGCTTTATCTTTAGATGCACAAAAGTGTCTTTATCCAAACTTGCTTAATTAGAGTGAATATGAGGTTTGCATCTTTCACTTTCAAACATTAACTTAGAGTATGGCAAAGAGATTTGCATCATGCATCTTAAAGCAGATAATAAAACATTTTTTTTTTGGTTTTTAGTCTTTCAATCCCAGACCGTAGTTAGATTTGGAAGCGGTTTCAAGAGGGGTTAGGGGTGGGCATTTACAGAAGTATCTAAAGATTATTTCATGGTTTTAAAAGCGCGAAAAAATGTGCGATAATTCGCAGTAAACGTAGATCCAGTCCTATAGGTGGTACATTTTTCTTAGAGCCATTGGCTTAGAGCCAAGGCTATAGCCGCTTTAAGGGCTTCAAAACAGCACTCTAAGAGGCTGAGAAAACTGAAGTCTACAAAAGTTTGCTAACGTTTTGTTCTGATCTGGAAAGCAATTTTAGTTTTAGTAACTGGCCACGAATTCCTGACTTTTTTTTTACTTTAGTTCTGATTTTCTAGGCTTCTAAGTAACTTAATGTAATAATTTTTTCTGTAATTTGTTGATAATTGTATTCAGATGATGAACCGTTAAAATTGTCAACTTAGTTTTTTCCGTTTTTACCACACGTGCATTTATACAAAGAAACCCAACTTTTTGGGTGGGCAAATATTTAAGACAAAATGCTTAAATTTTTACTACTTATTACAGATAGAAGTATGAACTGTTTGAAGAAATTGTAGATCTAGCAAAACATAGATAGATAAACTGTATCCCATAAATTTTTAATCTAGTCCAAACTTTGGATTTGGAGCCAATTATAAATCTGAATTTTATATGGAAGATTTTGGACCTTTGGTGAAATAATTTTCCGCTACTAATTTGTACTAAAGTGCTTTTTTCCTTGAACCACGAAAGAAAGTGAATTGAATTTCCCGTCGAATAAAATGTTTTTCAAATCGGATAAAAATTAGATACTTTTCATCGTCTATCAATAGGGGGCATTTTTATGCAAAACTGCCCAGCTATTCTCCACCTATAAAAGAGGCAAAATCACGGTTTAGTAAAAATTTTATTTGTTACCTATTAAGTAACAAGTACTCAGTAACAGTATTGAAAAAGAAAGTTAAAAAAACCATATAAATTTGAGGCAGCCACTGTAAATATTTGTTTTCCTTTTCAAAATTCGAAATTTATTGAAACAAAATTAATATATGGTAAAAGGCTATTAAACTTTTTTTTAAACCTTTCCGTTAAGACACTTATTGTCCTATGCCACACGTATAAAAGTATTTAGTAAGCAGTTAAAAACTGAACTGAAGGGCGTCTAATCACAATCCATCATGCGGACTTCTATCTCCTACTGATAGCTCAATGAGCTTATGGCATTATTTATCTATTCTGAGCAGTATTTGTATTTGTAGATTACCACGCTTTCATAATGGATAGAAAGAAGCTTAAATCCAAATTTTGGTTACAAAGGCTTAATAGAATAACTAGTTTGGATAGACAAAAAAGTTTACCTACTTTTTATACCAACAAGGTGCTACAATGTTTTATTAAAAAGAGTCAAAAACACTCTTTTTTATGGTGAATTAGATCTTTCTTTAAAATAAGCTGGTTATAAACCTCGTTTCAAAATTAACCCAAATAAGTGCATGAAGTTTTTTTAAATGGTATTAGGAAGCAGTTTTTTTTTTTCTTTTTACTCCTATAGCAGATAGATAATTGAATAAAATCAAAGCATGTTTTAAAGTGTTAATAATTAATGAATTAAATTATTTTTTTTTAATTTTTTAAAATTATTCATCTAAATTGTTTAAAATGTAATGAAATCTGCAGAAAAAGTGAAGCTTATTTACGCACAATTCAGGCGTCATTGTCAGTTTCCTTTTTTTTTACATTTTTCCACTTTTTCCACATGCCGTCTATTGTTTTTTCCTTTTCATTCCTCTGCTATTACACACACAAACACACCCGGACTCGAACCAACACACCCGCACACTCCCACACTCAGACAACATACAAATGACAAATGATGTCAGCGTCCTTACATAGTTTTGAAATCACAGCAGGAGAGAGTTGAAGCTGAGCTTCGGTTGCATTCTCGACACGGATGCAGTGTTGAAAAATGCGCCAGCAAAAGTCAACAAAAACATTTGCACACCAAGTTGGCAGCATCCGCATCCGCGACCGCATCCGCACTCGAGCATGGCATGTCTCGCGTTCTCAACAAAAGTTTTGCCAATGCAAAAGAATGTGAACAAAGTGCCACATGAGGGCAAACTTTGTTGATATAACCAAGACAAAAAGGGAAGGAAGAGGACCAGGGAGAGGGCATTGATTATTATCATAATTGAAGTAAGGCAAGGACGAAAACTGCATGAGAATAAAGCAAAGCAAAAAAAATCAAAGTCAAACATAACTTCAGAGTGGAAATGTAAACTGATATCAGTTGAAAAGTGTCAAAGAAACATCATTCAAAAATTCGTAAACTTAAACTATATTAAAAGAGCTATGATTCAAGTTCAGACGTTAGAATTTTCGTAATTTTCGCTATAAATAAAAGACAACATTGCTTGAAATATGTAAATGTTCGGAATATTCGTATTCGCCGACTTCTTACGAGAGATTAAAGGCCATGTTTTGACTTGTTTCTATCCGCTTTCCATTAGGAAAATTTTACTGAACATAAATTTAGTTTCGCTTCAACATGCAAAAAATGGTAAGTTAAACACAAATGTGGCAAATAAAAAATCTAACATGCAGTTTTTATTATTTATTGCTTACCTCTCTCATTATTTGGCAAATTATGTTCTTTCTAATATTCTTAAAATGACAACAAAATATTTTTGTAAAATGGAATATTGTACAACTTAATATTTCCGAAGAATTTCAATCCGATTGGATGCATGAGGAGGAGTTTAAAAGAGTTAACTCAGAGGATTTGATTGATAAGAAATAAAGTGATTGAAAACATTTGTAATTAAATTAAAGAGAACATGGTGCTCACGTGATAAAATCAAGCAGATAACTTCTATTAATGGCCTTCATTTAATCAACTATAATTGCCTTCCTTTTCTCTATTCTCAAAACCTTTCGATTTGTATAAAGATATAAGCAAACGATTTCCAAAAGGGAAACTTTCGTTCATGCTGTCTGGCACATTGTACATAAGTTATTGCTCTCGGGGAATCCCTTTCGTCATCCTTTCTTTATTTTCATTGTGCTCATAGTTTATGTTATTTGCACACCTCTGGCACAGCTTCACACTTTAAGCCAAGGTAGTACGATTCGCAGAGCTTATGAATTTGTGGCCTTAGCACTTATAAATTTCATAAGCCTGGAACAGTCGGTGTGGTGTGGCTAAGGGTCAGCAGTACCATAAAATGCTGGCTAAGTGGAGCTCAAAAACGGGTTAAATTGCAATTACGTGCCGACCACTTACCCAAGAGCATTACAGAGGAGTTACCGAAGGGGGAGAGGGCAGTCGCAGTAGCAGCAACATGTTGATTGTCGGAATACCAGTCCTTGGTGTGTCCTGTACCGTGTCTTTACCTTTGACTACGTGTGCCTGCTACCTCTCTCTCTCTCTCTAACTCTCTTCCAGTGACTGGCATATAAATTTTTTTGCCTGTTATCTATGACTCTTTGGGGGTCAGAGGTTTCTCCTTTTTTTTTCTGTGCAAAAAAAACTTTTTAATTAAAAACTGCAGACTGCGGCTGCTCCAACTGCTAATAACTCTCCTCTTAGCTCACCGCCTCAAACCATAAGAACAAGCCATAAAAACAAATATCGATTTATAATGCTAAACAAAATCAATCTGCATATTCAAAAAGAAAACACCAAAATAGTGCACAACTGTCGAAAAAATATGTACATAACTTTCAGTTCCTTCATCTTTTCGGTACGATCTGCTGTCGTTTCTCTAAGGAGAAACTTGGTCCAGGCTTCGTCTATGCACTTTTTCTTTTCCAAGAAATTGAAAAAACTAATTTTCAACAACAAAATCAAAATCACAAGGAGAAAAAACAGAGAAAAACAACAATATTTTCGTTTGCATAAAATTTCCATAATACAATTTCGATAATTTCAGCAAAGGACAAAAAAAAAAAAAAAACAATCTGTGTCGCTGACAGCATGCAAAGAAAAAAAAAGGAAAAGAGAAAATTTGAGCTGACAAGTCTTGTTGCAACAACAGCAACTACAACATGTTAACAAGAATTTTTCGGGTTTTGATTTTGACATTTTTGGCAAACGAAACGAAACACACACCGGCTGAGGTCATCAATCATGGATTTTAGCTTGTTAGATGATGATGACACCACCTGACAGTAGCTCAGGGCTTATTCCTCTTAAGGAGACAGTGAAAGTTCACAACTTAGACTAGTTGCAAGCTGCGTGACAAGGTCAGGGTTTCTCGATGATGATTTTAAAAATAGAAAAGCATAAATAAATATTGCTATAGAATATTTACCTTTATACATGAGAAGGTATTATGCTGTGAATTATATTTTCATTACTTAAAAATGCATTATTATGGATTAAGTATAAATATATTTAACTCGAAGTACCCATCATCATACCTAACACTCAATTCTTCTCAATTTGAAGGCTACAAGAATTGACGAAGCTTTTTATTGCCTAATTGAGAGCAAGTTAGTCGGATTAGGATACCAAATAGCAATTTTAATTTTTATTTTGATATAATGAACCCTTTCTGTTGGTCCATGGCGTAAAGTAAGTCACTTCCTTGGTTAATACGATTCCAAAAACTTAGTGAATTTTAAAGTTAATAAAACATTTTAGGCTTTTATTGAAAAATAAAGATTACACGCGATTTTGAGTTTTTATTTAACAAAAACTTTTTTTTTTTGGACCTACCTTAATGAATTCAAAAAAATGCGACATATCCTTTTAGATTTATCCTGTTTCAGCTGTTTCAGACTAAACATTCTCTGTTAATTTTAGGGCAAATTTCAAAAAATCCTTTTGACCATATATATACATTTAAGTGTGATATATGAAAGAAAAAAATTAGTGGTTTTTTATTTGCTGCCACATATATGTATATAAATTAATTAATTATAATTAATTCTTGTCGTCGTACCGTATACAGCCATGGCAATCATATCGAATTACATTTTAAAAAATATTCGATCAAGCAATGGTTGATTCTAGTTATAGGCAAGAATACTGATCTCTTATCATCAATCGAGATATGTTTGCAAACAAATTTTTTTACAGTTTCGTAGCTAATGATATGATGAATACGTATTGGCGCACCTCAGTATCATATTTGAGCAAAGAGCGTGAAATGCTTAGGGACATGCTATCATTCTTATTTAACAAAGTAAATATATATTTTGACAAGCTTTAGTCCTCCATATACTTAAGGCTTAGCTACATATATGTATAATAGTCTCAATTATTACATCGTAATTAAATTTTAATAAAATTATATTTTTTATTTAAGAAATTATAACAAATGCCTTACATATAAAAACTGATGAAAAAGCTTTAACTATAATAGTTAATATTTAAAAATGACTTAAAGCTAAGAGCAAACCAAGTTACATTACATACTTAACAAATTTAATTCAAAAAAATGAAATAAATATTTAAAAATTTTTACAACCATTTTTTGTGTTATATAACCGCCTAGAGTTACTAAACTCAGTGGTGTCGTGTTCTTAGTTGAAGCCAATCCTTTAATAAAGTAAAAGATTAAATATATAAAATATAAAGACAAAACATAAAAATTAAATATTAAACATTAAGAATATGAATATTAGCTTATTAAATATAATAGAAGATTGGTATTAAATTAATTTAGATTTTCCTGATGTAAGTTTCACAATTCGCTTAAACGAAAAAAAAAAAAAGCTACGTAAATGGTCTTACTTACGTGGCTAATGAGATTTTCAGACCCTTTCAGTTTGCCCAAATATCTATTTCCTTCATTCCAAATTTTTTGTGGAGAAGCATTTCAATAAATAAATTATTTCTGTTTATTCTTCGTTGGCAACTTCACGACTCACAAATTCAAGCTGCTAACCACAGAGCAGAAAGACAGAGACAGAGCACTCACACACATGTGGATGGCAGGACGAAAAAAAAAAATGAGACAACACCTGGCCACATTATAAGAACTGCTGGGTAAAAACTGAAAGCCAAAGCAATATTCAAGTGGGTCGACTGAAAAGAGAAAACGAGATGGAAAAGCAGAGTTTGGGCTTGGTAAGAACTTTTTTCTTGACATTTGAATTACAAGCGTTGAAAGGGTAAGAGCCTGCTGAGTGGGAAAAAAGGGGTTGGTGGCTGGGAGAGTGCAGGACCGGACAGGACAGAAGATAGACTCAACGAACTCTCAACACAAACTCAACAAAATGACACGACTTGAATTGGCTGCCAAGCATGAACGCATACAAGTTAGTCGAGCATCCCAAGAAATGGCAAAAGAAGAAAACGCAACTAGCAAGTTTCTGCTTTCTTTTTGAACTTATTTTCTTTGTGTGTGTGTTTTTAGGCCAGCAAAATAAAAAAGATTTCTCTCTACCTTTTTTTCACCAAGTCTCCAATCAAATTAAAGCCAAAACTGAAGCCAAACTAAGCATAATTAATGTGTCCGATTTGAACCAACAAAAAGTAACATGAACAATATTTGGAAATACAAATTTTGATTTTCCATCTTGAAGGATAAACTTGAGCACCTGGTTGAATCTCGTTGTCTTTTTTTTATTTATAAATGCTAATTTATAATATAAATTCAATTTTAATTAATCAAACTTTTGGTTATTTAATATTATAATTATGTTCAGAATTTCTTTCTTCAAAATATATGTGAATATTTACCACACGATATATGCCGCCGTTTTAGGCTGAGGTGCCTTACAAATGTATCTGGATTTGTAGGAGCAGCTTGCATCATTAAGTCCGGTTGGATTATTATTTACAGAAAAACACATTTGATCACAGTTTTCACCACCTTTATAATTATCCGGTTGACCTGGATACCAAATCTCACTCAGGCTAATGTTCAGACCATTTGAGAACCAAACGTGTTGTCCTTCATTGGCCAAATCCGTTCCAGAGGTCCAGTAGTGCACATCATCAATTTTTGTATCCGTCAGATACTGATTAACAAGCATCCATTCTTCAATTGTTTCAAATGCGACGAGCTCTGCCCCAATAAGACGACAACTTTCATAGGCATCAAACCAGTTCTTTTTCAAGTTAGTTTCAATGTAATAATAGCCATCACCAATTTTGAGGAAAGGTCCTGTTGTAATATTCGTAAACCCTGGTAGACCTGTAACTTTCACAGTGAATTTCTGGAAAAATCCAATTATATATCTGTTGATCTTACCATCTTTTACAATCGGAGTAATTTTGTAAGTCATCGAAATGACCAGCAAGCTGAGAAATACAAATGCGCGAAGCATTTTATTAATATTGTTTAACTTTTCCCAACTGAACAAGCTTTATATACCAGAGCAAGCAATTCAATATCAGATTATATATAAACAAAATTAATATATTTTGTATTATTTTCAAATAATTGATTTGCTTGACTCAGTTCTAAGAAATCGCTTTTGTGTTTCTTATCAACGGATATTTGCTGTCTATTACGCATAGCAAAAAAATATAACAATAAAATATACAGTCCTAAATTCAACATTTGTTTATGCTTGACAGCTCAATGTAGTCAGATTATAGAGGGGCACTACATATTTTTTGGCAACCATATGCCGGGTTGCATAAGACTATTCTAATTCAGTTGATATCGATATATATATGCAAAAAAAAGTATAAATAGACAGTTTAGATAGATAGTAAATAAAGACTGATTTATAAATGAATCAGCTGGAGTTTGAGGATTGCCGTAAGAGATATTTAAGTTTGGTGTTATTTATTTCTGGTGCCATTTGGTTTAGAGATAATTATATCTTTTTCTGCATGTTAAACTTTTGTGTATTCACTTAAGCATCCCGTTGGAAAGAGAGCATTATCACTAATCAAAAATGAAACACTTCTAGCTCACTACACTAGACCACTAAGAGAGTTAAACTACCAAGTATCAGAAGTTCAATAAAGAAAAAAACAGAATTGTTCAATCTAACAGCGCAAGCAGTGCAAGCAGTTGACAAAATTTGTATTGCCCCCTTTTAGGGTTAGAACGTTCATTTATCGTGTTAGCTTCAGGAAAACTTTTAACAATTATTATTTTTTTCTTCTTTAAAGAGGGTTACTAGCGCTGACGTGAATGTATATACTATATTACTCTGTGCTATATTTACTTTTTATCCATATGGGGAAGCTGTATATGAATGTCTCCAAAATGCATATAAGAGACCGAATAATGCTCTCCCCTACGAACACCTAAATCTCGAGGACATTGAAGGGTAGAGCCACCAAATGAAGACTCTTAACTACGGATATTTATTTAACATTTTTTGAATATTGTTATCAGTATTATAAATTTTGTCGCAAACTATTAAAATCTATCTATTTAACAAGCACTAGAAACTATGACAACTCATCTTTCAAGTATTACATATTTTTTTCTTCATACATATAATGCACATCGATTTCAATTTTTAAGGTTTTTATGTTGCTCGAAATCAATATTTAATATGAAATATAGTTGATAAAAGATGCAATCAAGACAAAAGAAGAAAAAGCACAATGCAGTTGCCGTCGAGACAAAGAGTCAAAATTTTTTAATGTATTTGCGAGAAAGTTACTTAGTTCCAGTATACCAATTTGGTATACTTCGTATTGACTTCGGCCTATACGTTGTAAATGTTTTGGAGTTGCCTCAGCTTCCCGCATGACTAGCAGAATATTTAAAATCAGGAATGCAATCTTTCAAAAGCAGGACTATATGTATTTTAAAATTATTTGTTTCCTATGTGTTGTATCATCTGATAACAGGACAGATTGTAAATAGGAGATCCCCCTTAAAAAAAAAAAAAAAAAAAAAAAAAAAAAAATCTGATGACAAACAGAAGTACCGAACTGCAAATGGATGATTTGTATTGATCGAACATCGTTATTTTGCAATAACTTATACACTTCCTTTGACTGAACTTTTGTTAGAAACTATTTTCTGTTTCTATGGATGGTGACTAGGTGAAAAAATTTGACTTATTCTTAGTAAAAGTTTTAAATTATAATGCCGTTTTACAGATTAAAACGATTACCACACTATAAATGCAGCCGTTTTTGGCTGAGGTGCCTCACAAATGTATCTTGACTTCTTAGAGCAATTTTCATCATTAAGTCCTTTTGGATTGCTTATTTTAGGATAGCACATTTCATCACAGTGCTCAACACCGTCATGATTATCCGGTTGACCTGGAAACCATATCTCACTCAGGGTAATGTTTAGACCATTCGAGAACCAAACATGTTGTCCTTGATTGGCCAAATCCGTTCCAGAGGTCCAGTAGGGCACATCATCAATTTTTGTATCCGTCAGATACTGATTGACAAGCTTCCATTCTTTAACTGTTTCAAATGTGATGAGCTCTGCCCCAATAAGACGACAACTTTCATAGGCCTCGAACCAGTTCTTTTCCAACCCAGTTTCAATGTAATAATAGCCGTCACCAATTTTGAGGAAAGGTCCTGTTGTAATATTGGTAAACCCTGGTAGACCTGTAAGTTTCACAGTGAGTTTCTGAAAAAATCCAATTATATATCTGTTGATCTTACCATCTTTTACAATCGGAGTAATTTTGTAAGTCATCGAAATGACCAGCAAGCTAAGAAATACAAATGCGCGAAACATTTTAGTTACACTGTTAACTTTTACTCAATGTACATGCTTTATATAGCAAATCAAGTAATTACTTATCAGTTTATCTCTGTCAAAAAAAAAAAAAAAAAAAAACACACACAAAACTACTTAATTGATTTGTTGGAATAAATTCTATGGAATCGTCAAGTGTTTCTTATCAATGGATATTACATGATTTAAAGTGGGGCCTATTCAGGGAGCTTAAGTACATAATAATAATTTTGTTCCGATTTGGTTTGCTGATTTCTTAAATTTAAATGCAAAACCATCTAGGTTTCGGATTAACTGTTCGATTTATACCTCGAAGGCTAATATTTTTGTCCTTTCAGTCTTTTCCTTTCCGCTATTTTAATTACATACTTAATTATGCTCTTTCCTCTAAATTATATTAGAATCAAAGAATAATAAAAATCAGCAAACCAGACTCGGAACAAATTATCTGCCATAAATACTTCAGCCGAAATGAGGAAGCTAAATAAGATAAGAATTTTTGCTATCAGTGTGAAGAGTGTAAATAATATAAAAAAAAAAATCAAGACTATATAATGTAAAGAATATTAACTCCTTTGAAATAATTGCAAAGTCTAAAGTTGAGGTATGCTATTCCCGGAATATTTAATCACATATATATATAGTGTTTACACTGATCAAGTGTCCCATTCTGCCCTAATAAATTGAAAACTCTTGTGTGTACAATAAAAATAGACACTTACTTTTAACAACAAATTTTTGGCTGTACGCTGTGGGTTCTTCTTATTTATATAAAAAAATCTTGACTTTTATTCCAAACATTCTGGTAAATAAATACAAACATCTTTAGGACAATTTAAATAATCACCACACTATAAACGACGCCGTTTTTGGCTGAGGTGCCTCACATATGTATCTATTGATGTTATAGCAATATTTATCATTTAATCCAGTTGGCTTAACATTACTGGTGAAGCACATTTCATCACAGTGTTCAACGCCTCCATCATAATTCGGTTCACCTGGATACCAAATCTCATCGAGAGTAATGTTCAGACCATTTGAGAACCAAACATGTTGTCCTTGATTGGCTAAATCCGTTCCAGAGGTCCAGTAGGGCACATCATCAATTTTTGCTTCCGTCAGATACTGATTAACAAGCTTCCATTCTTCAATTGTTTCAAATGTGATGAGCTCTGCTCCAATAAGGCGACAAGATTCATATGCATCAAACCAGTTCTTTTCCAAGTTAGTCTCAATGTAATAATAGCCATCGCCAATTTTAAGGAAAGGTTCTGTTATAATATCCGAAAAACCTGGCAAACCTACAATTACAGGTTATTTTATGTAACATTAATCTATATTGAGTTGAACTCGCCATCTTTAATAATTGGCCTTATTTCAGAAGTTCTTGAAACTACCAGCAGGCAGAGGAATACAATTGCGCGAAACATTTTGGTATGTTATTGAACTTTCACTCCATTGAGTCGTTTATATACCAAAGCCAGCACTCAGTTTTTTATCTCTAGAAAAAGTGTTTTTTCATTAAATTAATAATGAACCAAACATCAATTTTCTTTTCATGTAGGTTTAATCAGAGATAACCCAAATTGGTAATTTTTATTGCGAAAATATAGATATATGTTGCTTCATTAGATTTAGGGTTGATAACCTCGATTGCACACAAAAGAATTCGCAGAAAGCCAGCCAGTTAAAATTTTACTTAACAATTATTGAGTAGAGATTGGGCTTATCAGAACTCGCTAGATAATTTTCACAATTAAAATTATCTCTCTTGTTTGAGATATGTAAAAAATGTATGTTTATATCTGACACACTCAAAACTCAGATTGAAATTTATCTTTTATCTTATTTTATTTTTTAATGGCATTATTTAAAAATGAAGTAAGTAAGTCGTCTCGCCGACTTGGATATACCATACACCAGTAAAACAAATATTTTAAATTTATAATAACCAATGCATTTTCGTATTTTTAAAAAAATCTGTTTGCGTGCTTTTTAGAAGCATATCTTAGTATTTCGCTCACTCAAGCAATCGAGCACCCTAGCGCCCCCACCAGCCAACGGCCACTTCAGGCCATATGGAAAAACGTTTATATGCATAACTTGACTATTTTTATTCCGATTTTGATCAAATTTGGTATTTTGCTTGATATTAGTATCAAATTTAAGTGTGCTAAATTTGATTGCACAAGGTAGAAAATTACGGGAGATAATCGAGTTTTTTCAAATTACGGGGGCGGAGGGGGGCGTGGCAAAATCTTTACACATCAAAAATGTGCGCAATTACTAAGCAAATATTTATACCAACTATGGTGTCTCTAGCTAAAATAGGTTTTGAGAAAATCGGTTTTATTTGATTTGCGGGGGCGGTAGGGGGCGTGGCAAAATTTTTATAAATACAAAATGTGCGCGTTTACTAAGCAAATATACATACCAAATTTTGTGTCTCTAGTTGCTATGGTGTTTAAGAAAATCGGTTTTATATCATTTGCGGGGGCGGTAGGGGGCGTGGCAAACATTTGAAACAAACTCGATAAGCGTACATATGACACGAGTCTACATACCAAATTTGGTGGCTCTAGCTCTTATAGTCTCCGAGATCTAGGTGTTCATACAGACGGACGGACGGACGGACGGACGGACGGACGGACGGACAGACGGACATGGCTAGATCGTCTCGGCTGTTGATGCTGATCAAGAATATATATACTTTATGGGGTCGGAAAAGCTTCCTTCTGCCTGTTACATACATTTTAGCGACTTTAATATACCATTTCACCCTATGGGTGTATGGTATAAAAATTTTATATTACAAAAGATTTTTTAATTTTGCTACTCTTGCCCCAACGTATTGACTACTTTAATAAACACTTTCGACTAGCGGAGGGAGATAAATCTAAAAAATCTAAAAACCAATTCATCAACTGAAACTCTTGGCAATGCTGGGTATTGCAGTAGTCACTTTTGGCTTGACTGGTAATTGCAGATTTATGACCCGAAACATGTGGACATGGACTTGGTCAAAATCAAAACCCAACACACAATAACCAAAAAAAAAAAAAAAAAACAGAAGAAAAACCCATATAAAAACAGAATAGACAACAAAAAAGAGACTACATTTTGGCGGGCAAACATTTTTGAACGTTTCTGCATAATAAATTCTGAAAAGTGGATTAAAATGGCACACAAAAATATTTTACAAACATGTGCCAACACTTTTGCTTTTCATCCTCGCGCAACAACATACGTATTTTCCTAGCATATTTTTAGGCGCCTCCAGTGTATGCATACATTCATACATACATATTCATGTGTGGCATGGTGAAGTAAAAATGAATATATTTTCAGCGTTCTGCCTCTTTTACTGTGATTCTTCTGTATGAGTGTATGTGTGTGATCTTTTTTTCTTTTTGTTGTTGTTGTGTTTATCCTTTTTTTAATGGTTGACATTTTGACATTTGTCGCTGTCAGACATAACCATCGACAAATTGCAATAACAAAAAAAATAAAATTAGCCTTAAATTGCCTGTTTGGCAAGCAGCAAAGCAAATTGTGGACAAATTTTTTAAATAAATGCGACAAATGAATGGCACATTTTGTTTGACTATATATACAAATATTGTAATTTGTCAAAATGAAAAAGCTCATAAAACGAGAAGACAGAAAACAAAATTTCTCATATTGGCAAATTGGCCAATTGATAAATTTTACAGAAAACTTCAATACAGAAATATAGAAACAATCAATTTTCGAAAATATTTGCATGTCTTAAACAAAACGTTTTATGTAGAACATATTTGTGTTGATTTCAATATATTTTAAATATATTAAAGTGAATTAAAGCTACAAGGAAAATAAATAAATTAGGGAAACCTGCTTTTCATAAATCTAAAAACTTAAAGAACTCATTTAAAAACTCATTAATTTTATAAATAATTTTTTTCTATTGTTGAAAGTCTTATTTCTTTAAATAAAGAAGAATCAGCATCTTAATTAAATATACTTTTTTTATTTTTTTACTCTGTAGACCAATTTTATAGTACTTTCTGCAAGGATTCTACTGAAGAAATTTTTTTAAATGATTTGCACTAAAATCACTTAAATCGGGGTAAGTGATATCACCGCCCTCAAAGTGTTAATGCACATCATCGAAATATTAAAAGCGATCACCAGAAAATACATTTTTCCTTGTACTTAAATAAGTTACAGTGTAATTTTCAGGAACTCAGCTACACAGAAAACCCATTGAACATTTATATTTCCCGAAATCTTGTACAATATATAAAGTCGAGTAAAGTCTTGGTTGCGCTTAAGACAATCGCCGCCTAAACTATTAAAACTCTCCAGGGTGTGGTTCCTATATTTAATAACTTAATAACAGTTCTTTTTTAAACCCCTAGATTAATGTCTCTTGTGGCAGGACTAGTAATTATATCTAATTATTGCTTTCGTTACATATATCGTTAATGGATTAATTGATAAAGTATATAACTTTTCGTTTGTTTCAATATATTGAAATTATTTGAATTGCTTTCTAATACGAACGGCTTTCTAGTCCCACGTAAAATACGGCTATTCTTAAGACCCAACATCACAAACCAGCTTTAATTTTGTATTAAAAAAATAAAAAACTAATAATTACTTTGCTCTTTAATTTTTATTAGACTGTATACAAATATTTTCGATTTTCTTGATTGAATCTTGATTAAAAATCGCTTAGCTTAACTTAATCTTATAATCTAAAATTCTGTTAAATTTTTTGCCATCTCTGACAGCTAAGAGCATTATAATTAAATGGAAGTTTTGATTAAAGAGGTATTTAAATTTATTTTTATTTACATATAAATGAGAAGTCAACTGCAAATATATGAATTTACACATTTATAAGAATGGCGACTCATTCTCAAGCCACATCAATCACATTTCTTCATGTGTTTTGGTTATCTTTCGCAAAGCAAAATACCATTCATTAAGTTAATTTACCGTACGTGTTGTATGGCCAAAAGGCTTTGGCTAAGTTTTATCCCAAAAATCTGCCATTAATACTCACTGGCTCATCAGACAGACGGACAAGCACACACCCACACCCACACACACATCAATAAAACACATATATACATATGTAAGTATTTATCCCTCATGGCAATAAGCCAAAACTAACTCATTTTGCTATTGATATTCGTATTCTTGTACTATCTATCTGCATACATTTGTCTTTTGCATTAATTTAATCTGCCGACAATTAAAGTCTGAGCGTGTCTGTGTCTGGGTCTCGGTTTTGGTTTTGGCCATAAGCTGTATTCATACTTCATACTACATACAAACATTTACAAATATGTATGTAAGGCTATCTGCCACCTAATTGTTGTAATTTGTATGCTTAATTAGTTGAATTTCGTGCATGCCGATCCAATTAGTTAGATAATTAAATTAAAATAATACGAATCAAAAGAGAAAGAATACTGTCTTTTATGTAAAGCATTTTTCGTTGTATTTATTTTTTTTTTACTTTGGCTATTCCATTTGCTTAACACAAAGGACTAGCGAAAGTTAGGATTATCCTGTGCGAAGAAAAAAAAAAGGAAAAGTCCATCAGTTACAAGGCAACTTTTTCCAAAAAAGAAGAAAAGTTTAAAAGTAACGGCAAAGTTGTATAAAAATGTATAAGCTGAAATAAAAGAGAGCATAATTCATAATTTTTGTTGATAACAGTTTGTTCTGATTAAGCCAAGTTAATACCATTTGCAAAGAGTATACACAGTTCGATGTACAAAAAATTGTTCCAAAGTTTGCTCTTTGTTGTATTTAATTTTATTTTTGTTTGGGTTTTGGGGTTTTTGAGCTTGTTAGCGCAAGCTTTTCACTTGCCAGAGTTCACTTCTCATTCCAAAACAGAACTAAAGCCAGAGCTAACTAATTTACTGATTCCCCTTACTCCATTCGCTTTCCATTTCTTTGTCCAGCTCTGTCCCAGCTAGATCCCTTTCTACCTCGTTCTCTGTCTCAGTGCCTGGCCAGAGAAGTGCACAAGTAACACAAATCAAACGAGTGCTTTTGTAAATTACATTTGAATTATCCGTTTCTGTGCTGGGCCTTACCAACTACCAAATTCTCATTCTACTTTCTGTTTTTGTTGTTTTTTTTTTTTTTTTGCATTCATTCATTCATTTGGCGCTTGCCTTCTCATGACCATACCACATGGTCAAACATCCTTGCAAACCAGACAACTGAGCCAAAAAAGACTGCAGATGGGATGAGCTCGGCAGGAAGCAAAGTGGATCAAACAGGCAAAGTTAATAAACACTTACCCTACCCCATCCAACTTTCCATTTGGTGTCCATTGCAATTTGTGTTTTGTTGCAAAGTGAAATTGAATGCAAATAGAAAAACAAACTTACACAATCACACACACGCATACACACACACACACACACATGTGAAACAAGAACAAATGCAGCAGCGGCAGCACTTAAATTTACGCGTTTTCCATTTCAATTAAAACAATTCCCAAAAACCAATAAAACCCAAAACAGAAAAAAAAAAATTGAAACTGGGTAACATTTAACGCCATGGCGCCATTAAGTAGGCTATGCTTGTTTTATTTCTATTTCTCTGTGCATGCAAATGGCTTGTTAAGTGGGCCACACTTCAATTAGCCAACTATTTATTGGCCCCAAACAAGGTAAAATTCAGGTCGCCCATCGTCTGCTGCAGCAAAACTCATTTGTCTGATTAGAAACAAAACAAAAAATCTTACAATAAATAAAATCCTCTACTCATTTCGGGTCACTGCACATTCTGCTATGATTCACCATAATTTGGCATTGTCTTGACACATTCGCTAAGACTCATCTTAAAATTTTTGCTTCTCTTTTGCTTATTTATCATCTAATGTGATGAGCTGTGACCCAAATTTTGGCTCGAAAGTTTGTAAAAACTTTTCTGACTTATGACTGACGAAGGGCTTTATGCATCAAGTTGATGATGAATTTGCTTCAGATTAGATGAACATTAAGAAATACGTTTGTACGAGTATGTAAATAAAATAAAATGCTTGATAATAATGTGTCAATTGTACAGGAATAATCTCTCAACTATGTAGAACCAGGAACTGTAATTATTATAAGTTTTATTTTAAAATTTAAAAACTAATAAATATATGGATATATAACGGGTTTGCCTTTATTTTTGATGTTGTGAGTATTATTTTTTTTATCAATATCGACGATTAATATTTAATCAATTGATTTAAAAACGCACATTTTTTAATCATTGCAAAAATTCATAATTTATGTATAGACGGGTATAATGGAATGTTTTTGGCTTTCCTAATATAATTAAAAGTAGATGATTTTTGTTAATTAATAAAAAAAAAAAAACAAAATAATCATTAATTACCGTCCCTGGTTAGAACTGTTTACAATTGGCTTATTTGTGTATGTATCTAGAAGGAGATTAAATAAAACAAAGAAAAAATAAAAATATCAAAGAAGCTAACTTCGGCTATGCCGAAGTTTATATACCCTTGCAGTATACTTGGCAATAATATTTTTCCTTTTTGAAATTTCTTTCCCTGCAACTCAATTCATCAATACACAAACAAAATATTATTTCTCTTTTTACCACAAGTTTTTCTTCTTCCATCATTTTCTAAGCAAAGCACGGCACGCATACACATACATACAGTTCATGTAGCGTTGCGTCTGTGTGTGTATGCGTGTGCTCTGTTGATTTGATGATGGCAGTAGTAGGCAGCAAGCAGCGCTGCCGGCAGCGTTTGAACCGATTTATATTGACTGTAACTTGTGTTCTATTTATCGGATCAGATTCAAATTTTGGGATCTGAGATTTTATATCTATTACTATCATATTGGTAAATTTCATGGGGATACTCCAATTTTTGCAAAAATGTTTCTTCTAGAGCTATATGATATAGTGGTCCGATCCCAAAGATTTTCATACTTTATCTCACCCGGGTAAAAAAAAGGTCCAAAAAAAAATTTCATCCCGATAGCTCTTAAGATGGCTGAGTAAAACGCGTACGCACCGACGGACAGACGGACAGACGGTCAGACGGACAGACGGACAGACGGACATGGCTATATCGACTTAGCTTCTCATGCTGATCAAGAATATATATACTTTATGGGGTCGGAAACGTCTCCTTCTGTGCGTTACAAACATCTGACCAATTTTATAATACCCTCTGCAAGGGTATAATGAATGTGGGGATGGTATGGTATCGCTGTAAGGCCAGACCTACTCCCAAAGCAGCTGATCGACTAGGTGGCATTGATAGAGAAGACGAGGTGGCAAGGGAGAGTTGAAAACGAAGAGTCTAGAGTCTAGACTCTAGAGAGAACGACGAACGACGTGTGTGTAAATGAGTCAATACATAATTTTGTCAAAACCTATTGTTCTGTTATTAATTACCTAATTTAATAAATAATCTACTTAATATAACAACTATTCCAATTCTTGTGGGCACCAATCCCACATGAATATTAACTGATTTACTGATCTAAAAATCTAAATTATTGCATCAACTAGGTAGATAAGAAAAGAACTGATTTAGGATCTCAAAAACATGATTTACTAAGCAAAACGAAAATAAATACTGAGCACATAATCTCCTGCTAAAACAAAGTCACATCTTAAGAGAAGATATGTAAAGCTAAAGGAAAACAGAAACATTCAATATATCGGCAAACATAAATTTATGCGACAGATTCCTCTATTTGAAAAAAAAAATCTATCTGCCAATATTACTTCACTTGGCTAGTGTTTCAATCGAGTTTTAAAAGCATCTTTAAAATATACCTTCTTTTTGATCATTTTTCGCTCCCTTAAAAGTTTTCAAGATAAGAAATTTTTTTAAAGTTTTTGTTATGTATATTCTATTTTATAATCAATATGTTACGTTTGTATAGTATCTATTTAACAATATTGGAATGAAACAAATGTAATATGTGGAAACAGGGAGTTATTGTTATGAAAGTTAATGAAATGAAAACAAGTAGAAAATAAAACACACAGACTTGAAGAAGACAAGAATGAGGGTGGCTTTTTAATTTATGTCTTTACTAAGACACTACAAATTTAATTACCTGCTTTCAAATGGCATTTACCCACCTTTCCTACAATAATTCGCCTAGCTATAGTTTACAATTTCCTAACATATTTTTTTACATTAATAATACAAACAAATTTCAAAAAATAACATAAATAAAATAATTTCATTCTAACTATCTATTTATAGAGACAACGATTAATTTGTTAAGCTCAGTTCAAGTTTACGCTTAAAAGCTGTCGACAAGTTGCACCGATCTAGAGCCAATGGGAATTAACCTATCGCTTATTATTATTAGAAATTCTACAATAAAAAAATATCACCACACTGTAAATGAGGCTGTCTTTGGCTGTGGAGCTTCGCATATATAATACCATTTATTTGTGCACTGATCATCGTTTAGACCCATCGGATAAGCATTATCCGCCCAATGGGTAAAGTTATCGCAATGCTCGACATTATTTGTATTATTGGGCTCGCCCTTATCCCAAATATCCACCGAGATGGCCTGTCCGTTTGAAAACCAATTGTGATTACCTTCGCCCGAGAGATCTGTGCCAGATGTCCAAAAAGTTCTCTGAATATTATCCATTTCATTCAAATACTGAGTAACCGCATTCCATTCATCCATGGTATTAAAGGTTACGAGTTCAGCATCAATCAAACGACAAGTCTCATAGGCATGAAACCAATTTTTCCGCAAATGAATTTCAATGTAATAGAGCCCTTTGCCGATTTGCACAAATGGAGCTGTTGATATGTTGGAATGAATTAGACCTATATAAAATTATATTGAATTTAGCATCAAAATGAATTGGTTTTTAAAAATTCTTTATATTTACCATTTTCAATAATTGGTGTGATTTTATATGCCAGAGAAATAAGTAGCAAGTCGGCTATTGCGACTAGGCGAAGCATTTTACTAAGACTAACTGGTATTTGACTTTCACGTGATAACCTGTTATAAATATACATAAAGCTCAAACGAGAATATATGCTTAAGATCTAAAGCTTTAAATGATTTTCCAAATAGATCTTGTCTTCTTGAAAGTATATACAACAATTTCATTCACTTGTATTGTAAACTTAATAGTATTATTTATTTAATAACTTTAATGAAAACTCTTAACTTTGCGAATCTATAACTGTGACAAATTTTAGCCGATTTTAAAAATGATATCTCATTTTAATGCTTTTAAATTTATTCTCTTAATTGGTATGTAAGCCCCGCTAATTAATAAATTATCTTCTTAAACTAGGACATTTTGCCAATTTATGCTAGTGAGAAATTTTCAGTAAACCTTAATTTTATAACGCTATGCATAGCTTAGTCAATTTTTGCAGTAAATGAAAAATTAGAATAAAGTCTTTCAATCTGGATTATAATATTGAGAATTAAACTTTTTACCAATTTAACAAAAAATCATAATTTGTTTCAAAAATGGGGTTGATATTACATAATTTTATCCAAATATTTTAAAGTATTTAAACAACACTAAATTCCAAATAATATCTTTTTGAAATAATTTGGAAATTAACCACAAAAAATAGGTGCTTTGATCACAAATTTTTGTTTTAACATTCAAAAAACAAAACACATTTTTTAGTTGATTGCCATGTGCCCCGAGATGTTTGGTCATTGTGTAAATTTTTTTTATTACCAACAGAAAAAAAAATGAAATATAAGTGACCAAAGAATTACTACTTTAGATATTGTTAAGTATTTATTTCTACACAATAACGATGGTTTTTTTTTCCCAAAAATATGGAATTCATTTTGAGCTCTAGAAATAAAAAAAAAAACTAGTATTTTGAGCTTATTAACTAATTTTAAAAAGTGTTGAATTATTTTAGACAACAAACATTCCTTTAGACAACGAATACTTGGTACAAATGTTGCTATATTTTATATCGTTAGATTACAACAGCGCAGAAATTCAATTTAATGATTCCAACTAAAATTTATTAAGATTTATTTACTCGTATTTTTAAAGATCTTTTTTAAAAATTTTAACATATTACTTAGTCAATGTTACATTATACATATCTAATGTCCATATGTCCATATCTATATTATTCTTTACTATTTCTGATTAATGCTGCAGTCTATTTTGGATTGATAAAAATCTTGGTAGGATAATTTTGTTTTTTTTTTCTCGATAATTTATTTGCGTTTTTAAAAGTGTGCTGTTTTAATTATTTAATCATGAGTTTTTTTTTTATATAGTAAAGTAATTAATTAATGTGCAAATTAATATTTTGGTTGCTTGCTTGCTGAAAGCTCAAAAATGAAATTACCAGATTGATTTATAATCACATGAGTTTCAATTAATAAATGACTACCTTCAAATAGATTGAGTTAGGATACATACACATTTATGTTATATAATGAAGCTATCCAATTGACATTGGGAAACAAAGATCACCGACCTCCAAATATTATTAATAATAATGCAATTCCCTTTAAAATGTCAACGATTTCTTTTTAGCTTTTTACCGCAAAGAGAAACAAACTCACAAAGTGTCAACCCAAAATGAAAGCAGGCAAAAGGAAATCTTTGGACTGGTAACCGGATTTTGATTTCTGAATTCCGATTTGAGGGAGCCACAACAACATGTCGACCACCATTGAACGGAAATATTGAACTTTATGTTACGAAATGACCCGTCTCCGTCACCAGAGGATGGGAACCGGAGAAAAGGAGCTCCATTTGCAGCTGCCTGTGGTTGTGGTGGCTGTGGCGAAGTGGAAAAAGAGAAGGAAAATGCTGGAAATACTTTCATGTCCTGTGACAAGTGAGCGACGTTCAAATGTAGCGGAAATGAATTTTTGTGCTGAAGGTGCCAAAAAGTGCGAGCGACCAATAAAATTTATACACATATGTATAAACATATATCGATGCGTATGCTTGTATGTGTTTTTGTATGTACGTATGTGTGTGTGTGTAGGAGTGTGTGGCAGAGGTGCAATCAAATGTTAGCTAGCCATGGTAAGCAAACAAAAATAACAAACAAACAATACGGAAAAAATTCGTGTGCATTATTTACGCGTTGCTGGCATTTTATGCTAATAAATTACCAATATGCATGCAAGGTAAAACTTTTGTTGCATAGTCAGGTAGCATGGCCAGGGAGGACGGATCTGAGGGCAAAAAGCAGCAGAACAAATTTTGGCCAAAACTGACAAACTGCTCGCACACACACACACACACATATAGTCACGCATTTATTATTTTTTGATATTTTTTACAGAACCTGAAAAATCGAAGCAACTGTGGCGAAAAAAAGGAACCCACAAAAATATTCCTTACGCAAATTTGGGGGCAACGACTCCAAGATACCCTTTACAAAAAAATATGAGATATTGGCAACACATATACATATTTGAAATAGGATAAAGCAAGTCTTTAGCTTTCCAAAGCAAAACTCTACCGTTTAGAAATTATAGAAATTCTTTGAAATATTTTTGGAAATATTAATTTATTTTCAGAAGTACTCCTCTACTTTTATAGGGTATGAAAAAGTCACAGAGACAACTTCAACATTATTTGTTATTGTAAAAAAGTATGAAAATAGTGTGTGGGTGTGTGTGTGTGTGTTGTGGGCGGGGGAGTGTAGTGTATGTGTGTTAGTGCGTTAGTATGTGTGTTGGTGTTGGAGAATTCTTCTATGCATTGGATGACGCCAAAGAAATTTGGCGTCAGTTTTATGCGAGAGAAAAAAAAGGTAGAGAGCAGCAGCAGAAGTAGCAACAATGGCAAACAAAAATCCGGAAAAAATAGCAAATCGTATAAAAATAGCTGGAACAGACACGCTCGAAACTAAAATGTATATACCTCTCGTTTCCTCTTTTATTGCTCTCGCTCTTACCTTCTGTTTGTCTCTTTTATTGTGTGTTGCCGGAGTTAGAGTATCGAGAATAGCCATATAGACAGCTAATGTGGCATTTGGCAGGAAGCTTAAGGCAATAGCCAAAAACAGGCCAAAACCCAAAATGAAAATGGACAGAAAGGAATGACAGACGACAAAGCATTGACAGGAAAAGCTCTAATTGAGGGGCAATTGAGGTGAAAGTGAAAAGATCAAGTGCTAGGAGACAAAAGCAATCCAATCAGTTTTATAAGTTTAAAAAAAATTTGTTTAATATTTCTCATTCTACTTATTATCATATCTTTATATCATATCATATTTTTTCTCCTTCTTTATGTTAAAAGTTTATCTTCATAAAAACTTTTCTACTTTACCTTATTTGATCTACTTTTCGTAGAAATGACTAGAAATTTGACTTGAAAGCTAATTAAATAAAGGAAAACGGAAAAATTTATTTTGTATTGAAGATTAGTAACAACAGGTTTCACCTGAAGTGAAATCATAAAGAATGAATGCAATCGGAAATAAAGAAATAAAATTTTGAAATGTTTCAAATATCAATATCAATTTCTTGTATTATGCTAAAAAACTTTCTAAAATGTATACTAAATTTTAAAACACTTAATATAGAGTTTTTAGCTTGTAATTAAGGTATATTTATTATAAACTAATTTATATACATAATTTTCAATAAATTTATGGATGAAAGTTTTAGAAAAATATGACTAAACCATGGCTTACAAACTTAAATCAATATATTACATATGTAAGCGCAACTGTTGAAAAAATGGGATAATTAATAATTTGGTACAATTTTTTAATAAAACTCTGAGATAAGAAAAAGTTAATATAATGGGCAACAAAAATTAGGAAAGCGAACAACAAACTCGAATGTGTAAAGATGAAAAGAGTATACAAATGTTTGCGTTTACGATGCTGAAAAATCCATTGGAAAAAATGTGAGAAATTTGCTCGTTGAACTCAAGTAGCTATCATATATGTATATATTCCTCTTTCTGTTTTTTTCGTTTTTTTTTTTTTTTTTTTAGCTGGCAGGTAAATATGGCTGTCGTTGCACAGATAACGCTAACACCGCTGAACTTTTGAGCATCCCCCCTGCTATCCCATCTGCCAGCCCCTGCTTACCCTCTGTCTCTGATTCTGATTCGGTGCGGTAGGTAAACCACACTTATGCATTTGCTATTTTTGCAAAAGACATGTTGAAACATACACAAGCGAACACACACACATACACACATATGTATATGCTCAAACGACTGTATGCATACTCACAAACCCAAGCTAAATATTATTGAAAACCAAAATTTCAAGGTAAACACAGCTGCAGGAGTAAAGGTGTAGAGGGCTAAAGAGACTTCTTGTTTGTGTGTGGCTTGCCAAGCATAAACTTTTTGCTCGTTCAGACAATATTTTTTGAAAAATGCAATTGACAAATTTGCCGCTTGCTTTAAGTTTGGCTAGGTTCCGTTTGTAATACTTTGTGGGTAATTCTTCGTTCTCGCTTTGCCCTTTATCTCACTAATGGCATCGGCCAGCAATTAAACGCCTTTTGTACATATTTAGTACTATAATTTAGAGAGTGTCGCAGAGCAACAATTGCCAAAAAAAGAGCACAATAAGAAAGAGCAATGTGAACCAACATGGAGAAAAAGCTAAGCTACAAGCGAAAATTATAGCATACTTATATGGGCTACGGAAATTCTCGAAAACTGCATAAAAAGTAGGTGAAAAGAGGTGTGTATGTCTGTGCGTCTGCAAGAAAATGAATTTATATGGCACTTAAAATGGTAAGTAAGCTGCTGCGAAGTGTGCCAAACCATGAGCCAGCCATCGAGCCAACAAAAACAGTGTAAACATGGCCAGGCTACCGACCTGAGAACAAAAAAAAACATTGAATATTGAAGAAACGATGGTTAACCTTTTAGACTAAAGTGCCAATTGCTTTAAGGTGCAGACATGGGAAATTATGAAAAACAAAGACAGATGTTATGAGTTTTCTTTTAATCATCTAATAGACATAAAAAATGTATTATTTGTTAACTTTAAATAGTCTGAAATACTTATTGCAAACAAATGGGAAGTATTTAAGCGGCTTATGAAAATCCAATTTTCTCTTACTATTCCTTATTCCTACAACCAATAAGTGTACAATAGTTTTATTCAAAAATAAATTAATTTTGCAATATTAACTAAGATTAAAGCTAAGCTTATACTGAGCAAGTGTTTAATATTTGTATTACTCGCTATGCTAAACGTAATAACAGTGTAAAACAATTGAAACAGAATAGTAATGTTAAAGCGAGAAAATGTTTCTTCCTTATTTTATTTTATAAAATTAGTTGTTTTATCATTTGCATAGTCTTGTTGGACACTTGTTACAAATACCCGCCGCCTAAGAAGACTCCATTCATTGGACCTACCAGACCGAGGAGTGATCAGCTCACTGACTCCCACCACCAACGCCTCCCCTCCCTTCCACACACATAACCCTTAAACACCTTAAATACCCTAGTCCTAACGATGATTTTGCATAAACATCATATTCTGTTATATTTGTTGTAAAATTCAATTCCCTAAGTCACTGTCACGCCCCACCATTTACTTATTGTCCAAAAAAGGACAGATTGTAAATAGGAGATCACCGTATAAAAAAAAAAAAAAAAAAAAAAGCATAGTCTTGTTGGACACTTGTTACAAATTAATCACAATTTTTGCAAAGAATGAGATTATCAAATCACACAGAAATACTGAGTTTGTCAAAGACCAAGTAAGAAGCAAATAGATAGACCAGGTCTTTTTATGTTTTTCTAAATAATATTCCACAGCCAGTCAGTTAATGAAAAGAAAAATGTCCTTTGTGATATCGTTTGAATTAGATTAGAAACATTTATGTATATTAAATAGAAAAGAGTACAACAAAGAGGTCTAAGGTAAAATATATTAAGATGTTTTTATGTTTTTCTAAATGATGTTCCACAGTCAGTCAGTTAATAAAAGGAGATAATAATCCTTTGTGATTATATTGAAAACATTTAAAATGAAAAAAATACAGCCAGGTAAAACAAATTAAGAAACATTAACATAAACATTAAACATTAACAGTAATTTATTTTACACAGCGTATGCTTATATTCTAGTTTATAATTTCATACATGTAGTATTAAGCTGCAAATAAGTTTTAGTGAAAAAAGAAACCAAGGCTAAGAACATGTTTTTCCTTTACATTCACATCTCAAAGGACAGACCGCCTATAGTGAAATGTTTTATTGTTGTTTCTCTTCTTTCACTTTGCATATGAAAACTTGGCCAAGGGCTATTATTATAGTAGTTGTTTATTTCTTTGTTTGTGGGTGTTTACTATGGTTTTTCCTTTGCCACGCCTACCACAACAAAACCGAGTAAATGCGAATTAGGGAAAGGAAAAAAAAGTACAGTATGTATGTGCTAAATTGATGTCGTCAAGTGAAAATATTTAATTGCTAACAAAATGTCAAACGGCAAGACAATTGGGCGCCAGTTGGCATTGCATTACAAGTAAATTCTACTTGCATATTGTGGTTATAAATATTGTTCTCTTTACCAAACCAAAATCCTTGACTTTTTAATGGTCGCAGGGGATATTTAAAAAGATTTCAAATATAATGTTAGTCTTAACATTGTTATGTTAGTTAGTCTTAACATTTTCAAAATGTATGTTAACAGACTATGTTATGCCTTACATCCAATGTTAAGCACTAACATTGTTCTCTCTTCGACAGGTTTACCAACATTTAAGGGATTTTTCCAATTTTGAAACTGAAGCTACTGCAGGATAAGTGAATTAACAGTAAAATTCTCTTCAAATGTTATCTGTGGTACTTTGAATTACGAAAGGACTTCCTAAAGAATAAAATGTCGGCCAATAATGTTGTATTTTCCTTGAACTTCTTCTTCCAGGTAAAACTATATGTTTTAATGATGGAAATATAGTCTCATCTTATTAATTTGAATACTGCAAAAACTCTTGAAAAATGTTAGCCTCAAATACATATATATTATTTTTCTCAAATATTCCCTATATCTAGATATGTATCCATTAATCCAAAGGTTATAGTTAGACCTTATATTACAATAATCATATATGCATGTACATATATCATATATGCATGTAAGTCGATATCAGAGCCTTTTTGTTCTTCTTCTACTCTTCGTGGGCCTATAAAAATATTTTATTTTGGGAACATATTTCATAAAAAAAATGATTCACAATATTTACTTAATTTTAATTAAAAAGTAAGTGTTATATATTAAAATTATTGCTAAATATTCAAATTTAATCTAGAAACTTAAGAACAGAAAAAATTACACCAATATGTTCCTTAACGTATGAATTTGCTGTCTTAAACTTGAATTTCAAAGTTCTTATTCGCATAAAATAAAAAAAAAATACATGTTTCAATAGTTATAATTGATTTTAACAATTTTCATTGACAACAAATCTTTAAACCAAATAATTCGATTTAAATTACCTACATATATGACTATTAAATGGTATATTTCGCAATTTGGATGAAGATTAAAATGAAGGACTTTCAATCTAATGCAATTAGTTGTTTCCATTTCTCGAGGACACCTTGTAGTCAGAAGGTCTAAGCTTATTTAGACTCCTTTCTGTGATGCGCATTGCCAAATTAGTGGTGAATGGGTTGTAGTTCGCCAAAAGGTCGCGTCTCTATAGCGACTGACACAAGGGGAGATGGTGAAAGTCACGTTAATAATCTAAGTAGATACTAGGGGGCATCGAGCAAGTATGCCTTAATATTTTAGCCACAAATAAAAGCTTCTTTAAGTTAGATTATCAATTGGGTGTAAATACAAAATTATGAGAATCCAAGAATACTGTAAAATCCAAAATATCTGAAACGCTTTACACAATGTTAATTAAAGCAATGATTGCTCAATTAGGTTATTCTTCTGAAATTGCAAAACATTAAAATTTCTAATCAAGATAGATAAATAAATTTATAACAATCAATTACATAATTAATATTTTATTAATTGGCATTTCGGGCTTTAAATTCCCAATTATCTTCGGATTAATTGTGAACAAAACTCGTGAATAATTTCAATATTGAAAGGTTCAGGGTGGGGCAAGTGTTTGGCCTATAAAATATTAAGAAAAAACACTTAATAATGCTCTTCAATCTTTGCACAACACTTGCCAAAAATGCTTAACACGTCTCCGTAAGCTTCACAACCCCATCTCTGCCCTCCCCTTGGCCAACCTAAACGTCCCTTGTTACCGCCTTCATGCCAGCAATTTAATTAATCTGCACAAAATATGCAACACAGCAAAAGTTTGCCCAGCAACAAACACACATACACAAAAACAACACACATCGTACATATATGGCAGGAAATTGCCACAGTTATAATGCTTGACATACAAAAAGTCTTCTTGGTGTGAGTGTGAGGGAAGTACGAGCGCCTAAAAGCAGGCAATGGCGTTGGCAAAAGGCAGAGAAACTCAACAACAGCAGCAGCAATAAGATTACTTAATTGATTTAAATTTGCTTGTCTAGTGTGTACTGTGGGGATGAGGGAAGTGGGAGTAGATGCTTTCCAGTGTCGCATGCGATAATGAAGTTGTTGACAAGCTTATGGGGTAAAAAGAAACTGCAACAGCAATAAGAAAGAGCCGAGTAATGCAAGTAATTGAAAAGCAACTAGAAGAAGCAACAGACATACTGCAGCTATTTATGCACTGAGAGAAGCCCAGCTAATTAATCAAATAGAAATACTTGCATGCTTTAGTTTACTGTAAGCAAAGGGAATGAACCTTTGAATTAATTAATTTCTTGGGGATTTTTCTGTAATCGTGTAGACAAATGTTATCACAAACGAAAGTCTAATCTCTCAATTCAGACTAACAATGAGCATATACAAAAGGTTTCCTTTTATATTTAAATTTATCTATGAAGTTGTCTTCTTGTTGGCTGGTTCACCTGATTGCAAAAAATGTTGATTTGAACTAACAAGCTCAAGAAGAAGTTTGCGATAGTCGGGAGGACATGCCTACTTTCTACTTTCGTTCTAAAAAAAAATACATATACTTAAAATATTAAGTTAATATAATTAACATAGTTAATCAAATTTGTAGCCGTTCTGCAAAAAGACATTATAAATAATTTAAATGACGATAAGGAGTTATGACTAAGACTGTGGTCTGTGGTATTAAGGTAAAGCTAATGTAAGGTCTGCCAGTCTTTGCAAAATGTTTCGACTATTTGCAGTTGACAATTTGTTGGTCATTTTGTTGGCCACTGAATTTAAAACGATTGTTTTTAAATTAAAAAATTTATTTAAGAATAAATTTACCTTAATAAATCACCAAATATGTACTAAATATTTAATTGAGATACCACTCATTCTAATATATCAACAACTCCGTGAATAAAAATTAAAAATTGGTTCGATGCCTATGAATACTGTCGTTTTATTGGAGCTGACCTCATTACATTCAAAAGAATGTAAAAGAGTGGAATAATAATCGTCATTACTTTAAAAATAGCGAAGAGGCCATTTGAATATTTGGGAACTATCTTGCAAAGGAAGGCTAACATATTTAGTTTTAAAATGGACAAGCCATTTCATTGGACAGTTGGGAAAGAGTAGAACCAAAAAATAATGAAGTAAGTAAGTCGTCTCGCCGACTTGGATATACCATACACCAGTAAAACAAATATTTTAAATTTATAATAACCAATACATTTTCGTATTTAAAAAAAACTGTTCACATGCTTTTCACAAGCATATCTTAGTATTTCGCTCACTCAAGCATACGAGCACCCTAGCGCCCCCACCAGCCAACGGCCAACTCCGGCCATATGGAAAAACGTTTATATGCATAACTTGGCTATTTTTAGTCCGATTTTGATCAAATTTGGTATTTTGCTGAACATTAGTATCAAATTTAAGTGTGCTAAATTTGATTGCACACGGTAGAAAATTACGGGAGATAATCGAGTTTTTTCAAATTACGGGGGCGGAGGGGGGCGTGGCAAAATCTTTACACATCAAAAATGTGCGCAATTACTAAGCAAATATTTATACTAACTATGGTGTCTCTAGTTGAAATAGTTTTTGAGAAAATCGGTTTTATTTAATTTGCGGGGGCGGTAGGGGGCGTGGCAAAATTTTTACAAATACAAAATGTGCGCATTTACAAAGCAAATATACATACCAAATTTTGTGTCTCTAGTTGCTATAGTGTTTAAGAAAATCGGTTTTATATCATTTGCGGGGGCGGTAGGGGGCGTGGCAAACATTTGAAACAAACTCGATAAGCGTACATATGACACGAGTCTACATACTAAATTTGGTGGCTCTAGCTCTTATAGTCTCCGAGATCTAGGCGTTCATACAGACGGACGGACGGACGGACGGACGGACGGACGGACGGACAGACGGACATGGCTAGATCGTCTCGGCTGTTGATGCTGATCAAGAATATATATACTTTATGGGGTCGGAAAAGCTTCCTTCTGCCTGTTACATACATTTTAGCGACTTTAATATACCATTTCACCCTATGGGTGTATGGTATAAAAATGGCTAAGAACATGGTAATAGTTTTGTCAAATGGGCTAATAGTACGATATCATTGAATGTCAATCGATATGAACGGTCGTTTTATTACATATGTGAAACCCCTTAGCCAAAAACAGCTTTTTTTATTGTGTGTAAAACTGAATATGGTTTTTAAAATGTATGTTTTCAAATAAAATGTAGGTTTATATAATTATCCGCTATTGGTCAATTCCTTTTTCTTAAATTTACTTTGTACAAACAGACCAACAAAATTATTACCCTATAGATGGATGAGAAGCAACGTGTCGTATACTTAATATGTCTTGTATAATTAATGACGTTATTATGCTTTAAGAATGCCGAAGAGATGACAATTATATTAAATTTTTGAATCCACTGCATCACTTTGTCCCATTCGTGTCCCTTCTGCTTTGCCCTTCTATATCCATCTCAATCTAATTCATATGCCGCAATAAGCCGCCGAAAGGCAAAAACCGCGTTCGTCCCATCCCGTCATCTGACCCCAAATGCTTTCTTTGTTTGTTTGTGTGTGTGTGCGGTCGGCTGTTATTACGAGACCAACACTATAGCTCCACACCCCACAATCACCGCATCCCTCTAAAACTCACTCTCACACAGTCAGGCTCGTTAGCTTGACCATGGATACCAACTGCATAACCAAAAACAAGCAACTCAAAGAGAAAGAGAGATAGAGAGAGAGAGAGACGCAGAGGCCAACCAACGAGTCCCAGAGACAGGATAGGCAGCTTAGTCATGCCTGCCAGTGCTGCGTCGACATCGTCCCTTTATCAAACCCCCATCTCTTTTCCTCCATGGTCACCATCTCCGATTTCTCTAGCTGTATGTGACTTGCATGCTGCGTTGAGCGCCAAAGTTTTGACTTCAATTTGCCCAGTTACAAATTTTTCGTCACAAAAAGAGAAAAAAAAACACCGAAAAATCTAAGAAAAAGTGCAAAAGTCGAATATGGTGAAAGACTTGGACGTGGTCATCGTCGTCAGCATCATCGTCACAGTTATCATCATCATCACCACTACTAAAAGTCACGATTGAGGAGCTGTTAAATCAATCTACCGAAAATAGATTTAAAACATTTCAAACATCTCTGATACGAAGAAAGCCTTGATTTAAGTTAGCGAAGTTTGAAGTAATTTTGTCAAAACAGTTTACCATTTTTTCAGGGATAGATTTAATAATAAATTAAAAATTGAAAACTCTTTCTTGTTGCCGCTTTCATTTGTCACTCAGAACTGGAATATCATGAATTAATTTTAATTAATTAATTTTTAATTATTTCAACAATATTATCTTCGTTTTGTGTAATAAATTTTAAATATTTTTTTACCCTTGCATTAGTTCTCCATTGTAAACATGGGTCCGAATTTAAAAGCAGTTTTAACATATTTCAATATACAAAATGGTAACAAACAAAAGGCTTAAATCCCTCGCCAGTGCCCGAAGCCTATTCTCAAAACAATTAATTTTAACGTTAGTCTTTAAATATTCAAATTCACAATGGGACATTTAATTTTTATGTTGTTAAGTATATTTAAAATCTATCCAGACTTGGACAATGAATTAATTCGATGACTAACATACAAAAACATGGCATTAACAAAAGTACACAAAGATGTATTAAAATATTAAGTTTTGGAGTCAATTGTCTAGAAAATAAATTGAATTCTAAATTTCTTTTTTTTTATAATCATATTTTCTTTTTGTAGGTCATATACATTTAAAAATTGTAGTCTTTGCTTTTTAGTTCGACATTTCTTTTTACTTTCACTGTATTGGTGCGGAAATTGCAAAAATGTTGAAGGCATTTGGTTGGACAGGTCTTGGACAGGCAAAAGAAAAATGCTGTCGCTGACAGCATTAACAATACTTAGAAGAAGCGAACCCGGGGAAGTTCCTGGAAATACTTTGCATATTTGCCAACATTTTATTTTCCCCCCCACTTGCATTTAACAAGGCTCACGGAGTATAAAAGAGCCTCAAAGATGGCATGCCAAACACTTACAGCGGAACTTGATAATTGCCATAAATACGAACTTGACCAACAGACAGCTGGTTACTTGCATCACTCTTTGAGAAAATGATTTTCATACATATTCTTAGTCTGTCTATATTACAACCACCTTGAAGTTTTAATCATGTCCTGCATTTAACCTGGCTTGATGTCAATCTCCAAAACGAGATCATTATTTATTATTAGCAGAACTCAAACTCAAAATTAGTTTGGATTTACAACTAAATAAGGCGGAAAATAAGTTAAAATATTTAACACCATATTTTTTGGTGCCACGAAGTTTAATGTAAAAGTTTCGCCCTTATCTTATTAGTTTACACGCGATATATTTCACTATATAGAAAGAATGGTTTCTGTTGTTTTGGAAGAAAAATTAAAAAAAAAAATATCAAAGAAGCTAACATCGGCTGTGCCGAAGTTTATATACCCTTGCAGTCCATGGCCATAATATTTTTTCATGTTCCAAACTCTTTTTCTGTATCTCAATTCATTAATGCACAGAACCTTTCAAATATCATTTCAATTTCTTCTTCTTCTTCCCCATCCCCTTTACACGCATGCCGCGACTCGCACGCATTCTCATACACATAGTTTATGTAGCGTTGCGTCTGTATGTGTGCATGCGTGTGCTCTGTTGATTTGATGATGACGTAGTAGGCAGCAAGTTGAACCGATTTATATCGGCTGTAACTTGTGTTCTATATATCCGATCAGATTCAAATTTTGGGATCTGAGATTTTATATATAATACTATCATATTGGTATATATTTCATATTTCATGGCGATACTCCAATTTTTGCAATTTTTGCAAAAATGTTTCCTCCAGAGGTATATGATATAGTGGTCCGATTCTCCCAATTTTCATACTTCATTTTTCCCAGGTTATTAAAAGCCCCCAAAAAAAATTTCATGCCGATAGCTCTTAAGATGGCTGAGTAAAACGCATACGCACAGACGGACGGACAGACGGACAGACGGACATGGCTATATCAACTCAGCTTCTCATGCTGATCAAGAATATATATACTTTATAGGGTCGGAAACGTCTCCTTCTGTGCGTTACAAACATCTGACCAATTTTATAATACCCTCTGCAAGGGTATAAAAATCACAACAGTATACATAGAGCATATTTAAACGAGGTAAACGACGTCCTTGAAATTTAAATAAAATTTTGTTTTACAGGCAGCCCTATCATTAGAAAAAAAACCATTTTAAAGGCAACACAAAAAGACTTACATATATATTAAGTTTGATATCATACTAATTCATTAATATTTTGTTTTTTTTGTTTTTTTTTTATAACCGGGATCTCCTATTCACAATCTGTCCGTTTGTGGACAATATGTGAATTGTGGGGCGTAACAGTGACTTAGGGGATTGAACTTACAACAAATATAAACAGATTATGATATTTAAGCATAAACATCGTTAAGGCTAGGGTATTTAAGGTGGTTAAGGTTATGTGGGTGAATGGAAGGTGGGTGTTGGTAGTGGTGGTGGGAGAAAATGAGCTGATCACTGCTCGCGGGCTGGTAGGTCCAATGGATGGAGTCTTCTTAGGCGGCGGGTGGTAGTGCTGTTGTCCAGAAGATTTATCGCCAGCTGGTTGGCGCTCCAGATGAGCCTTGCTGAGTCTGGCTATTTCGTCCTGAACCTAGGGCAAATTCGAGACTAATTCATTAAAATGAAAAACCTATATATAACATAAATTCACAGTATGATTTGTGAAAGCTACTTTAGAGGCTAAAGTTTTTAGGCTAAGTTACTTAAATATAAGTAAATAAAATAGTTTAGTTATTTCATATTATTTCATAGTTTCATATTCATTGACTTGCATCACCTTACACATAAAGGATTCAACATTTATTTGATATATTATAATTTTATATTTTCTTATTACTATTATATATATATTTTTTTTTTTTTTGCTGAACATCGCAATATTCATTAGCCCTTTGTAGCCTTAAAAAAGCAAAAAAAAATTACTCATTATGCTGGGCATATCCACAGTTTAATTCAAAACATCCCGCCAATGAGTTAGTCTATGACAAAAAGCTAAAATCTATGCCACCAATTTTCAACTGGAGCCGCAAGTTACTGCTCCAGAAATGAACCAAAACTTTCAGCTCCAGTTTTTGTAAAAGAAAAAATCAATAAATACGCTTATGTTCATTTGAAAGCGCCCTTTTTAAATGAATATAGTGGTATGAATCTTTTAAAAACTACAGGGAGACCCGCATGTCCAGCAAAATAAAAGATATTAAACAATTAATTAAACAAATTAATAAAATCTAAAAGCAAAACAGAAACTCAAATGTTAATATTTACCTAGTCAAAGTTATTTTTACTTTCTGGCTAAAATGGGCTCAAGCTCTTATCAAAGTAATATGAGTAATACTAGATCCGTCATCTTATTTATCCTTATCAATACAAATTTATAATTGATTTACCTAACAATCTACGTCTAATAATAAATACTATCGCAAATCTGGTAGCAGTCATATAACAATTAAGCTTTAATCATTGTTGACTGAAGAAATCTGTATAGCTTGTTATTTTCTTCTTGACAACGTTTATCAACCAATTTTTATTTCTTTAAATATGTCGAAAATTTGTTAATTGAACTAATTGAATCAATTTAAAGAAAATAGAAACATAAAGGTTAAACAAAATCTGTAATCGTAACCAAATTAATGTTTTAAAATAAACAATTAATTGGGTGCTACTTGACTTTATCAATCTGATTTTTAGACCTGTCGATCTTTTTTTTTTACTCTCTCAAGAAGATTGCATATTTCTATACAAATAAAATATTAAAGTGGCCTTTAAAAGATATTCTAAATATTTAGAATAAATGCCTCTTGAAACCACCCAAAGACATAAAGAGGAGCAAGAGACGCAAGAGCTGTGATAATTGTATATGCAAATGCAATAATAATTTATATGCAATCGCGTGGGATTAAATTAATTAAATAAATAAAAGTTATCAATAAAAAACGCAGAATAGAGTTTTCTGAAAAATATACAATTTTTCGAAAGCAAATAACAACAAAAAAACATGATGAGCAAAGAAAAAATACGTCCTTATTGATCAACAATTAAAACTGAAAACCGATTCCAAAGTCTTACTAAACCTTAAAAATGTTATTCCAAACTATGTCGAAGACGACAGCGTACATTTGCAGTTTTCTCATTCTTTTGAAAATAATTAATCGATTTTTCGCCAACTTAAATACCTGATTCTGAATAAACTTACAACTGTAATTTCTAACTAAGATTTCTAGACCCGTTGCTTATGTGGCAATTCGTGTTTCCATTGGAAAATCCCAAACTGGGAACAATATTGTACCCCAGTTTGCTGCAAAGACAGACAAGTCAATGGCACATATTATAAACTTATTTAAATCGACGACTTAAGAACAAAACGACCGGAAATGAATCTAGAGACTATTTCTAAAAACCAAACAATTATCTAGATTCAGATGAGTGATATTTCACAAATAATTATCCCCCACACTAAAAGTATTTTTTTTTTTTTAATTATTATATGTTTGATAAATTTTAATCGTCGCCAAGATATGAAAATCTAAAACTAAATCGAAATGGTTTACATATTTCTTAAGTCTTCTATATTCTTCTTCTTGATTCTTCTTTTATGTAAAAGTAATCTAAAATGGAAATACTCTTGGATCGCGTAGCAAAGTCTGCTTATAATAGAACCTGAACCCCCAATAACTACCATGAAATATATTCATAATGTAATGTTGTCTGTTTAACTAAAATAAAATAGATAAATAGACAAGATTCCAAGTTTTCATACAAATTTCTTTAAAAAAAAACACTTTTTTTAATGTGCTACCAAACACATTTGACAGTTTTTGTTTTTCTTTTTTTCAAAGTTTGGCGGTTTATTTTGTTGCCGCTAAAACTAATTGCTGCAAAAAACCGCTGAAAAGTTGACAGAAAAAATTCAACAACAGATGGCGACTTCGACTATTTGACGCGATTTCGACCATTAGACTTTTATACTGATGTAACGGAAATTCAAAATGCATCAGAATCTCTTTATTAAAAATGAAAGAAAATTAAAAAAGAGAAAACCATTTTGGTTGTCTTCTAAGACACGTTTAAATGTTTCAATGCCAATAACCATGAACGAACAAAATTGAAAAATGTGAAAAAAAAGTCATAAACCCAAAATGTGTGATAGTAAAAAGCAGAAGTCGCAGATTTTCAAAATTCAAAATTGCAATGCTCTCCCGTGCAGTGTACAACAAAACGTTTTCAATAATCAAATAAGTTATCGAATCGTTTTACTTTTACTTTAAATAGTAGTTCAAGATAAGTTGGAAGTTTTTACTATTTTGCACTGGTGTACAAAAGTTAATGTACGTGCTTTATTATATTTAAACACCTTCTTAAGAAATTTCTATAAAAAATGTTTACAGGAACTTGACTACAGACTACTTAGTTACAGTTCTTTGCACTTGTCCGACTGTTACAATCAGCTTATTCGAATTTAAGCATTATAAAATTTTATATTATTGTAAAACTTAGAAGTATGCCACAGATTTGAAGCTCCCCCAAAAATAAAAAGGGGCAAAAATTCATTAACTTCAAAGAAAAATGTCTCAATCCCATATAGCTAATATGTATATATTTACAAAATGTATTACCTTTAGTAACAATAACAAAATTATTTTAACATAAATAAAAGTTGTAAAATGGACTTGCAGTCGAAAAACTTTAACGAATTTTTTATATTTCACATTCTTTTTTGCGGCCTCAAAACTAACTTTGAAGATACCTATACCTGCATCTCTCCCTGCTGAAAAAAATAATCAAGATCAACACAAAAAATTTAAGCATCAAAGAAAAATAAGATTTTGCTTTCCTATTTTAATCTCTATTTGCTTTAATCATTATGTGGTTAAGTTCTACTCTACATAACCACATTTCATTTGCATTCGTTTTGTTTAAAAAATCTCTTTTTCTTCTCTCAATTTTTTAGAGTTTCTTTCTAATTTTTTGTAGCCGTACTTCATTTATTTCAAGGGCTATGTCAAAGTACATTAGCTTGAAGATGGTCTTTGTAGTAAAGTCATAAAAACATATTGTTAATTATCATTAAATTGAGAAACATTCTCATTATCATCATTATCAATGCGTTGCTTAAACTTTTTTATGCAAATAAAATCGTTTTCGATTGAGGCGAAGCTTTTTGATGACCCCTGACAAATATCTATCCTATATCTAATCCAAAGTCATACCAATTAAATTTAAAATGCACCTCATACAAGCAAACTACACACACACATACAGAAAAAAGAGCATCGCCGCGCAAAAGCGACCGCTAAACATAGTTACTAACTAGCTATCCACTCACTATGACTGCAAAACAAATGTCTAGCGACAAGTCGTGGTGGGCGTAGAACACAGGAAATTGTCGATTTGTGTGCGCCGCTTATAAAAAGCGCACTTTGCGATCATTAATACGAATACATCCTGAGCTCAGAACGTATTCATAGCGTTGCATAAGTTGATTTAACAATGAATTCTTTCAAAGCTAAAGCGATATATTTACAATTGCATTACATAGATTTCTACTCATTCAACTTTGATGCCTCATTTGATTTTGTGTGAAAATTTATATATTTTTAATCACTCGAAAATTCGATCATTGGCGAGTGAATGTCCATAGAGAAAGATGTCTCGCATTTTCCGCATTCGATTCATCGGCTTACTTGGCCATAGAAATTTTTCCAACGACTACAATTTTTGTATCAAAATTATTTATTTGGATTTATGTCATAATCAAACCATTTATTGAAGCAACTTGAGTTGCTATGCCTCATATAAACACAATTGAAAGACGAGACCGTGTGCCGAGCACAAAGATGCAAAGACACACATACACACTCATACACACTTACACACTGAGTGAATAATGTACGCAAAAATTTGAATAGTTATTGTGTATAGTAGGGATAGCAACTTAAAGACGAAATAAGATGACAAGAGTTGTATAAAGTGAGCTCAGTGTCAAAGGAAATCATATTTTATCTGGCAATTAACTAGCTAGGTATCTAGATTTTAATTGTGTCGTTGTTGTTGGCGAATTTTGAAAATTTATATATGTATTCATATTGTTTTATAAGAGAAAGAGAGAGAAAGAGAGACCTTTTTATCCGCCTCCAAGTCGTAATCAGTGTCTTCAAATTCAATTAAGGGAAATTGTGTCACGCGCTGGATCTTCCACAAAAGCAAAACTTATTGTGTTTGGTATAAATATTATAAGTATATACATATGTACATATGTACGCACATATATGCATATGGTATCTTTAAGTTATGTCTGCATATTACTGGTTCTCATTTATATAATATAGTTGAAACCTAAGTTCAAGGGGCAATGATTTGCATAACATTCATTTTATAGATTTTAGACCAAACCTCAAAACCATTCATCTAATTAAAAAAATATAATGGGTTAATATATTGACTTCGTCTTTGGTTTTTGTTTTCGTAAATATTCTCATGTTCGACAAACGATTTTGACTAAATATTTTGATTTTGGCTCTATTATATATGTATAAAAAGTGAAAAAACATTGAAAAATTAATTTTATTTAAAATTCACTTTGCCTTACTCGCAATTTTAGCAGTTTCGTTAAAAGTTTGAATAACATTTGGTTTTTACCTTGTGTTTAGGACAGCTCGAGGTCAATTTTCTTCAGAAGATAATTTCAAAGGTAGTTTAAAAAGGTAAGCATCTTGTCTGTGTGGGTCAATAATTGCAATCGCTAAAACTAGTTGAGAATTACAGCTTAATAAAGCAAAAAAAGTAATTTTCAACAGATTGACTTCAAAACGGCTTAAGCGTAGGCATTAATTTGAAATTCGGTAATGTCTTAATCTAGACAGACAAAAATTAAAATTAAATTAAAGTTTAAAGTGGGTTTTAATAATTGTTAAATGTTTTTTGTAATTTTAAAGTTGCCCTGAAGACGGTTGCCAATGTGCAACCGAAATAAATATTATAAATTCAATCACCTAATGCTTGATGAAAAGCAACTATAAAAATTAAAACATTTATTTTTTAAAAGTTAAATAAATTAATAACTTTTCTAAAATGCTTTTAAGACTCTTTACAATATATCTCAGGACGAAAATATTTACGTATTTATTTATATTTTGTAAATCTTTTGTAATTCAATTCCTATGGCCGATTCTTTAGTTTCATAGTCAATTGATCGCACTCTCTCTTTGATGAAGAATAGTGAATAGATCCTTGACAATCTAACATATCCTTGACAATATCTTTTGGATTTGTTGTATCAAATTATTCAAATTGTCAGTGAGATCTGAACATGACGATTTGATATATACTAAACACACACATACTCAAGTGTGTATATATATTATTTGATTAAGACCGACACTTGCCATAGTGTTGATGATGTATTTCAACAATTTTTGCATATGAAAAAGCACGGAGACGTGCGCGTCATACGGCGACGTTGACGCAGAAGGCGGCGCAGTTGTTGGCCGCACTTGTTAAATAAAATCAGTGTGTGTTGCACGAGTCGGAACGAGAGAAAAGAATAAATTATTTCATATATAAATACAATATGTAACACGATGATGATCATTTGGACTATCATCAACGCCTACGCCAACGCAGTTGCCAGCGTCGATGTCGGCGTCGTCGTCGTCGTCGGCGTCATCATAGTGGATGTCGCGGCTTCTGCATGGATTATGACACGAGCTTCATTGGAGGAGCTCATGTTCAGTATTTCTGGAACGGGAAGTGGCGATCAGTCTCGCAAAGAACTCGCTACGGTGTTGACTTCGCGTGCGGTTTATCAACAGACCGAGAGCCATAGAGGAATACGTATACGTTCCCACCTCAAGTAGATCCAGATCCATATCCCGATTTCGATCCCGCTACCGCTTGCGACTACATTGGGCTGCTGGAAAAAGAATGCCGACCATAACAGAGGATTGCATCGATGGCTTTCAACAGTATTATGCCAGGCCACCGGAGCGCCCCAAAAAGAAATCTTTTAAGCAAATGATCCACGATTCCGAGGATAATTCATATTTCGGACGTACCATCGAGAGTTGGGGTAAGTTACATAAAGGCACTTGCTCTTGGTCGCCATAATACCCGTAAATCTTGATATAAAATGTCAAGCTGTGCCAGTTTGCCACATTTAATCAAAAGGAATATCTTTTGAATACATATGAATTAAGTGGTGTGTGTTTCTCAGTGTGTATGTGTGTGTGTGTGTCTCTATTGCTCAGCCAATGGCAATTTTTAGCCTCCATTTCGCTATTGATGCTGTGCTCTGTTCTCTTTGACCTTTGACGGACACACACACACACTTACCCACACACACGACTGCCAACTGATAGTGCGAGTAGATACTTATCCCTATATCGGTCAATTATGTCATTATGCAATCAAACTATACAGAGGCATATAAATTAGCGTCTACTATATCTTTAGCTACAGCTGCTGACATTGACTTACAAAGATTATCCAACTTTTTTTGTGGATATTTAAAATAGGTGGATATTTGAAAAATAATATGATAACTATGCATAAAATTTGTAATTTCATTATATTCAAAAAATATCTTCTATAAATTATATTAATTGTACTTTTAGATTAAAAAACTGATTTTTAAATCAGGAGTAATATTTATTAAAGAATTGTGTTTATTTTGTTCATAGAAGAAAAAGACTCCAAATATATAAGGAAGACTAGGTAGTTAGGTTATCATTTTTGTCCGCGATTTTCAATCGATGCAAATAAAAAAAAGAATTCAAAATATGTGCATAAACATTTTAAACAATTTCAAGAAATTATATCTTTATTTATTCATAGAAATTGCCAATGGTGGTGATTATTGCAATCACCAATAAAATTATAAAAATTACAAATTGGAGAAAATTCAGTTTAATTTTTGGCTCCGCAAATTATCGGTCCTGTTACTTAACTTATGGCTTTTTAAAATCTTGTTTTATTTTCCAATATATGTAACTTGTTGCAATGATGCGTAAGTCAATCTGATAAATTCATAAAATGGTAACTTTTTTGGTGTCAGCATTTAGATCTTATATTGCCGCTTAAAATATCAAAACAAATTCAGCCATACATACTAACACATTTAAAAATTTTGTTTACAAACCCAGAAAAAGAAACGTGAGCGAATGCAAGGCATGTTCTTGAAATATTTAGTTTCCAATTTAATGCGATTGAGATATGTGAATAAACACACATACAAATTCTCAATGCAAAATTCATTCAGTTAATGTCTCAGCATATACAAATTTGAAATGAATATTTTTGTAAAAAAAAAACCATTCAATTTTTATACCCTGGAAAAAAGGGTACTACTTCTTATGGCAAAAAGTGTAAAAGGATTATATAAAATAAGCATATTCTTGAGCTGATTATGTCATAAATTGTATAGTCTGTCACTCTTTATCCATACCTAGAGGTAGGATATAACCTGCAGACATTATACGTTTATGTATTTCGGTTTTAGCCATACTCCAAGGTGAACAATCACTTCAAAACAACTAATTTTATTTTTATACGATTTTCACTTATCTAGCTATTTTAAAGGAAATAATGATGTCAACATATGTACATCCAATGACTATAAAATATAGAAAAAAACACAAAACAAAAAATTAAACTATATGCTACTTGGTTAGCGATTCTTCTTAAGGTTTCACGACATTCGTTTTCAGGAATTCCTATTAATTTTTCTCTTTTACACATACCTAGGGAAAAAAGAAAACAAAAACTTAAGAAGTTTTACGAAAATTGTCGTCTGATTGATTTTGAAAATTAATTTATTTATTGACAAAGCAAAGATATTATATAAATTAGTATTCTTTAAGTTCTAAAATTGCCTAAATATCAACGAAAAAATAGACAACTTATAATTACAAAAGTCTTTCAATAGGAAACCAAAAAAAAAAAAACGAAATTGTGTCCTGAATTTATGAATATATTGATAGATGATTCAAAGTAATTCAATATTTTTTGGTTTTCTTGTTAAATATTTTAGAATACATCACAAATATTCGATTGGACTTAAGCTAAAACTCTGCTTTGGTTTCCCACAACGTAACAAAAATTTGTAGAAATTGTAGGAATATTTTGTCATTTTCATATTGAAAAATGCATTTCAGTCTCAAATATCAGTATATCTGTTGTTGAATGTATTCAACAAGAGTTTTAAAGTAAATATTTATTTAAAAGCTGTTTAAATGCTTAAGAAATATTTCATTAAGGTGATTGAATTACAAATATAGGTCAGCATGTCATATATTCATATTATAAATTCTTTTTACAGTGCCAAAGTTTTCAAGTAGCTTTTGTTTGCCTATCTTTACTATTAGATCATTAAATGCGATTCAAGCACCTAAGGATATCAACAATACTAAAGCCAATAATTATTAATTTTGAATTTCTTCTTATTTCTAAAAAGTTATGTTACTGCAAAAGTGAGTGACAGTAAATCTTCTTGGGATACACAGTAAATGTCAGAATCCTTTTGAAAAGCTGCACAAAAAGTTCGATTATTGAATGTTTGTGTCCATAAGCCATTTCCCTGCCACTCAAAGCTATCACAAACGCAATAGACATCGATTATCTCAAAAGGATGGCATGTCAATTGCACAGTCTCCGTGTCAAGGCGATGCTTCCCATTCCTTCTTGTGCCAAGTACCACTCAATGGTGACACTCATTAAATGCACAAACTAGGCATACTTGAAAAGGAAGAGCAACGCTGACATAGTCTGGGCGAACAGGTCTTAATTAAAATGACTCCATCCAAACCAAAAAAGGATAAAAACAAAAATTGACAGAACAGAACAGAACTACGTATAACTGTCAATCCCACTGATATCCGGGAATCTAAACATGAGCCTGTTTCCGTTAAAGTTCATGAGATTCTGTTGCCACAACTCCTTCTCCACCAAGTTTAAGCCATGATTCCATATTTCATTTTTAATGAATGTGTGTTTATATATATATGTATGTATGTATAAGGATGTCGAGTACTTGGAATAAAACTGGAGCGCGTGTCTCACATAAGTTCATACATACATACATAGATATACATATATGTATGTGTAAGTATATGTATAGTTGGAATCCTTACTCTCCCCAGTGCCGGTCACGCATAAATATTTGTGGAGTTTGTGTTGCTACCAACCCTCGTTTAGCATGAATTCCACCCTCGGAGCATTGGAAAGTCCACTGGAGTTTATTTCTTGTTCTTCATCATCATCTACATCATCATTGTCAACATCATCATCATCGAGTTGTTTATTTTCTGTTTTGAAAATACTCTGCATTGGCGTGTTGTATCCTGTGACCGCATTTGGAAAACAGGTTTTGCGGGCAAGCGCACACTTTTTGAACGCACTCTCTGTGCTAATGAAGCAATGGAGTAGCTCAAGGATACACACTCACACACACACACACACACTTACATGCACCTACAAGTTGGTGTTTTGAGTAACGTGTTTTGGCAACGTTCCAAGCGATCCTGTACTACCACAAAGAGAGAGAGAAACCTGACTGAATGAGTGAATGAGAGAATGCCATGTGAGTTCGAAATAAAATCACTCCAACAACAATAGAGGAATGAGTCTGTGGATGAGACATGCAACAGTCATCATTGCCACGGGACATGCAACAGCCGCATACAACAACAACAACACAATGCACACAATGCATCAGTTAACTGTGCATTTGCATTTACATTTGACAAATGCTTTTGGGGACACGATGGAAACGCAGCCTTTAGCACGAATGGCATATTTTTTTTAAGTGCCCCTTGCTACACTGCTCAAAATTTTCGTGTAAAATAATTTATTTATGCATTTTTTTTTTACCGGTAAACTTTTTTTTTTTTTTTGAGTGAAAATGTCATCTATTTTTAATAATTTTAATATATTCGTATAAGATAACACCCGCAAAAATTATAATTATTCCTCAACTGATTACTAGAAGATTACTAATTTAAAAAATGTAAAATTGAAACATTAATATAAAACTTCGAAATTGTGGTGTTAAACAGAGCAAATAATAAACAAAATCTTCTTTATTTGGAATAAATATTAATTGTGACCAATGACTCAAAATCAAATTTGATTTTGTAATCTAAATAATAAAATTTGATTATTTAAATTTTAAAAAACTGAAATTTAAAAAAAGTAAAATAAAACTTATAGCAAATTTTATAAATTTTAATTCATTATTTGTTGCATAAATTATTTTAATTGACTTAATTAGTTATCCAATTAGTTCCAATCTGTTGTTGAGGATCCCTAAAATTTCAATCGCAATTGTGAAATATGTATATACAATTTTATGACCTATAAGATTACTTTTTCTGGAAGAATTTTTAAAAATATTGCATGCAAATTATTTACGTCATGGAAAAAAATTTTTAGTCAGTATATTTTTATAAATTGTTATTGCTGGCAACAACAATTTTCAAGTTAACTTTAAGAACTATATGCCTAACATTTTTAATGAATAGACATGCATTTTATAAATATTTATAAGTAATTTGAGAACATTTTCCTATGTTTTCAGTAATATACATACATACATACATATACATATATGAGTGGAAAATACTTTTTAAACCGACAAACTTACATGCATATTAGGTAATTTATGAATAATACTTAGTCATAGCCATTCTTTAGAATTTGTTTAGAAATTGTTGTTTATTGCTTTACAAATTGCAACAGCTAGGTGGTTCCAAAAGTTAATCGAACTTTTAGTTTAATCTGTTAAATGTTGAAAAGTTAATAAATTAATTGGTGTAGATTAAAAATATAGCCAAGAATTTTTAATGAAATAATTACAATTCCTTTGGAAATGAATTACATATCAAATTTTTCACTAATGGGAAATCTAATTTGGCTAAAATCCTGAACTAATTTCAAGATAATCCTTTGAATAACAGAATTAAATAATAGGCAGACCTTCACACTCTAAAATTGCCATGGCCATACTAGAATTTTAACGCTGAACCTAATTGAGATCTCCTACTAAATGAAGTGAGAAATTAATGGATAGAAAGGAAGAAAAATTTTTTTATCAAGTTAAAAAAGTAGGTTATAAATTCAAATCTTTTTTTAAGGAGTAGTTGTGACATCACAACTGCTGGTAATTGAAAATAATATAAAATTTGCATTCGTATTTTCTTTCAGTGTAGCCCTGAAAACCGCGCTTACAAACGCAGAGTAATTTGCACAAAATGTGCAATCGCTAATATGGCAGAGTCTAATTAAAACAAGTGCAAGCCCAATAATGTTACCCACGCCAATTACTGTACCGGCCCAACCCAGCCCAAGAGTTAAAATCTCGGAATCGTAATACATATCCGAAAACTAAAAGAAAATTTCACTCACTCGTGGGTAAAATGCCGCCAAAATGTACATTTTCCACTCAAAACAAACTCAGCTGAGTTAATGCCCAAAGGTTCCGAGCTAAGAGCGGCAGAAGTGGGGAGAGACAGCAAGAGACTATTTGTAGAGAAAGAGAGACAGAGAGAGAGAGTGAGAGAAATGAAAAGGGTGAGAGAGGTTGAGTCATTTTTTCATATACACAAAACCAGAAATATATAAGCCAAGTCTGGGGACTGCGATATTGACAGACTTCGGTTTTGGATTTCAGTCTGAAATATGTTTTGAGCGGCTGCGAATCGTTGAACGGGTCGAAAACTGGAAACACTAGCTAAAAGAACTCACTAAGAATTTAGAGTTTGTGTGTATGTGTGTTGGCCAGGCCAACACCAAGTGGTAAAGAGTGAGGTGTGTGTTCATTTTTAAACCAATTCAAAATATAATCAAAACATAAAGAATACAAACGACAATTGGCTTCAGGCTTTGATCGAAAAAAAAAAAATATTATTAAAATTAATTCGATTTATTATTAAAAAAAATTGAAAATTGAAGATTCATTCATATTGCCTCTCAAATTTTTGTCACGCCCGACACAAACACACACACATCGAGACACCAATACATATGCAAATATTCAGTTATAAAAAGTATCTTGAAGTTTTTTTCGAGGCTCCGCGTTGAAGAAACGCTTCAAAAGGTGTGGTTGTTTGTAAGCTCCAAAGAGCGACACCAAAGAGACACACACATTATACAGAGTCAGTGTTTCTTGGTGTGTGTGTGTGTGTGTGTGTGTGTATCTGTATCTGTACGCGTATGTTTTCAAAAGAGCGCGCACAGTTTTGTTTTTTTGTCGGTTTCAAGAAAATATATCAAGCATAAAATATAATTTTGTATCTCAGAGTATGCCGGGTCAAGCGGCCAGCAAAAGATGCGGAAATGCATTCCATTAAAATGCAGTTGTGGCAAAACTCTCAACTTTTCTGTCTTGTACATACAGTTAGCTGAGATAAAAGTATCTACAAAATACAAAAAAAAAATCTAATTTTCAAAAAAGTAAATTTAAAACACAATACAAAGCGTTTAAATATGCTTAAAATGGTAAAAACACTGGACAAAAGAAAGGCGCCAAATTTATTCCGGATATACTTGGTTAATCCAAGCCGGAAGATGCAAGGGGAAACTGCCTAATGGGGAGAGAGTGGGCGCAGATTGTATATATGTGTAGAGAAATTCGTGATATACTACAAAACAAAACAGAGAGTATAAAGGACTCAATTGAAAGAGAGAGAGAGAGAGAGAGAGGGAGTGAGGACAGGAGATTGAAAGAGGATGTTGAATGGAGTCAAAGGCAGGGAGGGTGTAAAATGCGAAAATGTGTAGAAAAGTTGTAAACTGTATATATATAAAAATGTATATATATAAGTGTATATGGATATTAAGTGTGTGCGTACAGATACAAGTGAAAATGACAGAGAGCAATATCGTTAAATGTGTATAATATACAAAAAAAAAAAAAAATAAATAAATAAAACTTAATAAAATTCGTATAAATCAAAATAAGTGAAATTCTTTTCTTTTAGCTTGTTATTAACTTAAAATATATTTATTATTAAACATAATCAAATCACCAAATACAAACGAAATATACAAAAACAAAAAAAATATCTCTACAAAGATAATCAATAATAAATCCCACCAAAATGTCGAAACCTGTACCAATGCCAACATCCAATACGGATGAGGATCTCCATAATATACGTAAGCCCGAACCCTTTAGTTTTGCCAAGTTTATGTACAATTCTGAAGAGGGTACGGTTATGGGACGTGATCGCAGTTCATGGGGTAAGTTCAATTTCTGGGAATGGCTTAAAAGAAAAACCCATAAATTATATTTCTCAGTCAATTAATAAAATACTAGATCTCATTATTGTCAACTACTGAATTTTGAAATTTATTAAAAATGTATATAAGATGCTGTATTTATAATAATTTGACCCATTTATTCTAAGAGGCGTAAATATATGCTTATCTTACTTGAAAATGCATTGAAAGCCTTTGCGATTATTTATAATTTCTTATCTGCCTATTACGGATTTACCCAGCATTCTAAATGAATGATTAAGTGACTTACTTAAAAATAATAACACTGAATTATATCTATACCCTTTCTGGCTTGCTATTTATAAAAAGAAGCCATTATGCAGATGTTTTAATCTTATTGGTTTATTTCATACATAATTTCTGTGTAAACTTGTAAAGTATAATTATTGGCAAGTCGTCATATTTGCATATAGTATTCCAATGGGCGTTGCTTTATTTAGGTAAAAATCTTATATTGAATAGTTGTTTGCTGTCAATGTCAGAAAAGTTTTGACTTTTATTACCCGTAAATCCTTTCCCCCATTGTAAATCATTGCGCTTAAGTTATGCGTCACTCTTTATTTACTCTTACATGGCTTGCTCGGAACTTAACTACCCCAAAACACAACTGCTAAGTGCAAGTTGTGAAATATTTTTAATTACACACCAGATGTAAATGGGGTATGGGTGTAGGCACGTTATTCTTGCCACAACTTTGCGCCACTTTTCGCACTCGGTTGATATACTTTCATGTCAAAATGCTGGAAAAATTCAACAAAAAAAAAATTAAAATTATGTTATCCCATGCACTCGTGAAAATGTACCAAGACGTTGATAAAATCCAGGAAACTCAACCTAAAAGCGAACATAAATTAACAATGACATGTCAAAAAGTGCATAGTCCTGTCCCGTTAATGTTAACCTATATAATAATCCATTTAAAGGTGGTAGGTGGTAACTGGTACGTTAATGGTACTACCTCTGAATTGCAGCAATCAAACATCTGATTGATTGACTTTTGTGTCTCTGTCCTTTTTTAATGAGACAACTTTGGCTTACCAAATGGCTTATAAATGGTAAGTCATTTAATGGCCAATCTCTTGCCAAGTGTACAAATGTACTTCTCAAATCCAAATGGGCTTACATAAATCTAAAGTAGTTTTACTGCATTGTGCCAAAATAAATGCATGGCCATTGTCACTGTCGGAATGGAATAATCACTTTCAAATGCAAAACTCCGGAACGAAATTTAAAAAGCCATAAAGTTACGAAACAGAAAATCAATATGTTGATGGTGCCATGTACATATACATTTATATATATTTTTAAAGCAAATCTTTAATCAGCTGCACATTAAACTGACTAGTTCTAGTCTGATTAATGTTGGATTGCTACATAATAATATTCATAATTTTGTTGAATGAATAATCAATGAAATTGTGGAATTAGCTATCCCCATTGGGTCTAAAAGCAATCTGTATGATTGACCCTTAATTAACTTCATACTTAGTTTTTAATAAAGTCAAAGAACAGAGGAGTCGACTATTTAAGCTGTGCGCAGATACAAGTTAAGTACTTGACCTACGATCTACTTAAAAAGTTAAACATTTACATATACTACAACATATACTTAAATGATTTATCCATTTTGGATTGATGTTTCTTATATTTAAAGGATTAAACAGAAAATATTAACAATAAGACTTAATGTTGACAAAATGGAAGCGATTTTAAACAATGATTTTAAGATTTGAAAATGGCAACAATACTAACGCATAATATTTATTATGACATATGATAATAATCATAAAAAAAAATTTATTTTAAAGACTTTTCAAAATTTAACCCAATTATTAAATGGTTTGTAAGGTAAACAAACTATGTACTCCGAGAGAGATTGGTCAATCGACCTAACTTCAAATGTATGTATTGGTGATTTTGGCTAAAAACTCTTCTCTGTTATTCTCACTTCCTCGATAGCTTCTCTTCTCTCGCGGTTTTGAGCTGCCTATTTAGACTCTCTGACACCAACAACGTGGATAACTTGAGGTTATGTTCGTTGGTATTGATCAAGAGCGATCGTCAGAATGTTGAAGTACGCTCTTGAGTGAACTTTGAGTTCTCTTTTGCACTGTTAATAAAAATTCAAGAACGATTACGTGTCTGAAAGAGTTGCTCATTCTAGTCTTATACTGGTGAATCATTCTGGTATAACATTTTAATGTCAGTTTGCCGTTGGCTCCGAACTTGAGCGGAAGCATTTTGTTCAGCTTATTTTGCCGGGTAGGTTAGATCTCCAGACATAACAGAGAAAACACCCCACTCCTTTCTTGTGTTCATTAATTAAAAATTTAACCCATTTGGTGACCGAAGACATAACTTCAATTGGTTAATTCAATCAGCTCAATTGATGGAACGAGAGAATGTTTGGTTGAATGATTCAATCTCTCATTATTGAGTTTTCTTCGTTAGTTAATTATAATGATTATAATCTAATAAAATGTTTTCCATGTAAAATCTTCTTCTAGCTAAAATTGGCATCTTCTATGTGGCATTCTATGGCGTTTTGGCCGCCCTAGTGGCCATTTGTATGTGGGCCTTTTTCCAGACACTTGACCCCAGAATACCCAAATGGAAGCTGGATCGGTCAATTATTGGCACAAATCCCGGTAAGTACACCTATGTAAATATGTTTTACAAGAAAGCAAGCAAGCAAAATGAAACTAATTTAAAATGAAATATCTGTTCAGGTCTCGGTTTCCGGCCGTTGCCTCCAGTGGACAATGTCGAGAGCACATTGATCTGGTACAAGGGCACACAGCACGAGAACTACAAACATTGGACAGACTCACTGGATGATTTCCTGGCGGGTAAGTTCATAAGACCAAGGCAACCCTTAAGTTCATGTTGTCTGACCCTGGGGACAGGTCGGACTCAGTTATTGTTGGTGTGGTTCTTGTTGCTAGGCGGATAAGTGTGACCACGATGGCGACGACTTGACAACACGCAACTTGCTTTGCATATGTATATTCTAATTAAAATAAAATATTATCGATTTTTTTCCCCCCTTTTACTTAGCTGGTTATGCTTTTAACATATTCACATGTGTCTAAGTTTTCCCATAATACATAGAAATTAGTTCAAGGTCTGTCAAAAGAGTTCGTTACTACGCTCAAAGATCCAAATATCGAATTAATAGATTCAAATAAACCTTTCCTATGGGACACAATTCATAACTAAGGCAGGTCAGAGGGCAAAAATGTATGTCATTGGAAAAGAATCTAATTTCCAGATGGCATATTCAAAAATTATAAATAGGTATACATTTTTTTTTTTTTGGGATGTATACAGTATATAATATAGTATGTAATTTATTTACACCAATTTAAAGTGACGTTTTAAAACAAATCCAAAATTTTATTCAGATTTAGTTGACTTTTGTCATGTTCTTAAGGACTGCAAATAACAAGCCCCGGATATTATTTCCATTTCAAACATTTGTCACAATTTCATTTTATCAATTTAATCCTCAAATAATTACTTTAACAACTCATAATTCACAATTCGCCAAAAATCATAGTTTGATAAATATTAATTTAATTATTTTTTGTGTTTTCATTTTCAAATAAACTTAAATTAAAGTACGGCTACGACTATACCAAAATATAAGTATTCTAAGTATTTTCACGCTCTTTATTGTTTAATTTCTAATTACATTTTATGTACCCACTTACCTTTATTATTCAAAAGACGACTCAGCGATACTTCTGGGTTAATTGTTTTTTTTTTTTTTTGATGTCAAAAAAAAGCTAAAGTCAATAACTACTTTTTAGAAAAAAATTTAACAAAAAGATTAGTTCATAAAAATTAAAAATTTTCTTAAGGTCTCTTTAAATATTATTATATTTACAACATTTTAAACTACAAATTAAAGATTAATCTTCTTGTCATATTTTAAAGTCATATAGCCAAATTTTATTATGCTCGGTAGATAAATTTACCACTTTGCCTCAAAGAAAATATTAAAATTTTCTAAAATCATTTTAAATTTTTTAGCAAATTTATTAAATCAAAAAGTTTAAATTGTTTCTTCCCAACATACATTAATTTTAAATATTTTTTTTTAAAGCCATTATTTCTTATTATTTCTCACTTTTTGGGACAATAAGTTTAAAGTCGACAAGGCTTAAAAAGTTAGTTAATAATTGCTTAGTTGGAGATTATTATCTGATCTGTTAGTTCTGTTTTTACAACTTGAACAAATGATTGCAAAATTATTTAAATGTACTAAATTTATTGGTTAGTTCAGTTAAGTTGGACGGTTTTATCAACCTTTATAAAAAAGTTCTCGTTTAAGCGTAAATAGATGCGCAATATTTTTGGCTAATCCCATAACTATTTATCGCAAATTTAGTTAAAACTCAACTAACTCTGTATCTTTTTGTCGTCTTTATAGTGTACAAAGTACCTGGTTTGACACCGGGACGAGGTCAAAATATCTATAACTGTGACTATAATCAGCCCCCACCGAAGGGACAAGTTTGTGATGTCGATATTAAGGCGTGGTCGCCTTGCACCAAGGAGAATAACTACAACTACCACAAGAGTTCACCATGCATTTTCCTGAAGCTGAACAAGATCTATGGTTGGATACCAGAATATTATAATACCTCAAACGATCTGCCCGCTAATATGCCATCGAAGCTAAAGGATTACATTAAAATTGTTGAAACAACAGAAGCGCACAAGGTGAGCTACATAAACAAATAAATAGTTTAAATGAATTAAATGAATTTCATTCTTCGATTTAGCTAAATACCATTTGGGTATCCTGCGAGGGTGAGAATCCTGCCGATCAGGAGAATATTGGTCCTGTGGCATATTTGCCAGTACAGGGATTCCCTGGCTATTTCTATCCCTATCAAAACTCCGAGGGCTACTTAAGTCCTTTGGTGGCCGTGCATTTCGAGCGACCCAAACGTAAGTGGAATACATCTGATATATGATTAAATATATATTTTCATTTCAATTCTCTCTTATTCAGGTGGCATTATTATTAATGTGGAATGCAAAGCATGGGCACGTAATATTATCCATGACCGGAAGGAGCGTATTGGCTCAGTGCACTATGAGCTTTTGATCGATTAACGTGGCTGAAGTTAACAGAGGTGCGAATTATATTATATATAGAAAGCATATAGAACCACTTTTAAGAGCAAATAATAGTAACGAAGAATAAGAACACCAAAATGGCAGATTTTTTCTATAGCAAACATTTATATTTAAAAATAAAAGCAAAAAAAAAAACAAATTAATTCTCGCAAGGACAAACAAATTTTTGGATAATACAATTTTTCAACTGTAGCTTCTTTACATACAAGAAATCTATATATATACATATGTATACATTTGTATATATACACAAAAAAACATATATATATATATATATATAATACGATATAGAAAAATGAAAGTGAAATGATGAAGTTTACCGATTAAGAGGTAATTCCATCAATTATGAGCAATTTTTTTGCATTGTAAAATTAAATTAATGCTGAATGCTAAATTTGTCAAGAGTAAATTATTAATTATAAATATTAGCAAAGTACGAATCTCATTCACCAGATGTTCCAAAAACCAAAACAACTAAAACAAATTTACAAAAACAAATTATTGCTTATTTTAAATTACCATTAAACTGCCATTTAAAATCGAGCAAAGGAAGAAGCTTGCATTTTTGAATCGCAACAAACATGCTAAGTAATACAATCTTTAATATAAAACAAAAAATAAAAAACAACAACAAAAACAATCACCAATTAATGTAAAATATCTCTTTTGACCAAATTTATTCTGTCACCAACAGAACCCTCTACTAATCTGACCAATATCGAAGCCAAAAAAAAAAAAAAAAAGAAATTTATACAAATTTTTGAAATTAGTTTCCGTAAATCGTAAATTGAAAGTGTTCTATAACTATATATTCTCTTTCTATATATTCAATCGAATACAAATATATAACAATCAATCGACAGACGTTAGACAGCCTTTAATCAATAAGTTTTTAATGTTAAATCCTACATAAATTATATGAATAATAATAACAATAATAATAGTAACAAACATGACAAAACACAAATGAAATCTCTTTAAAAACGTTTCCAATAAAAATAAAAACAGAAAAACCAAGAATACAACGAACAATTATTATTTTATTTTTAACTATTTGCTTATCTTAGCTAAATTTCAAATAGTTAACAAATCTGTTCAATGTGTTTACTTTTAAAATTATCAAAATATATAGCACAATCCAAAAATGAAATAGTTTCCTGAAATCGTATTATGATAGCTTGGTTCAAAAAATTGAGACTTATAATGCATACTATATACCGACTCAATTTCGTCTTAAAAATCTTAAGATATAATTTTGAACAATGGTAAATCAAATATTGCCTGAGATGCATTAACTATTCATGTGTTGTTCGGTTTATTCTGATTTACACATTTCTAGTTTGAAAATCCATAAAGTTGGTTGGGACAAATAGGCGTGTTAGGAGACAGGATAATAAATAGAGCAAAGCATAATCAACAATAATTTCATGAAATTCTCTATTGATAAAAGCTGAATAAAATGGATATGACTTTGGATATGATATATGATACAGATTCCATAAAAACGATACAAATAATAATACAAAAGGAAGGTCTTAGTGAGATTCCTCAATATATACATGCTTAATTCTACCACTTTGTGCTGAAATGAATTAAAATTGAACTATTAATTAGTTTTTTTTTTTTATTACAAATAAAGTATCAAATAATATAAGATTTCTATGAGAAGCTTTTTTTGTTTTCGTTATATCTTATGCATTATGTATGTCAAGCAAAAGAAGTGAAAATCAAGTCTAAAACCTTTGACAACCGATTTAGTCATAAATTGAATGAAATGTATGCAACAACAATCACTTTGGTGTTGGTGTTAAACCACAAATTTATTTTAAAATACATTTATACCTAAATAGTAATAACACACAAAGTATGCTATGAAGAGTCGAAGAATTTTTGTTTTTTAATTTTAAGGAAATATTGGAATCTTTTGCATCTAACAAACAGTTTGTTAGTAATGTTTGCAAAGAAACTCAATTTTTCTTAGACAGCATTTTCTAAACTCTGTCAAAAAAAAATCAAAAAAGTTCTTTGAATCTTTATAGTATACTTTTGGGTGCTTATTTTTCAGATTGCCTGAAACCGAGTTTTTATTCTGAATCTTAACGCTGTCAAATTAGTACTAACAATAACGAAGCTAATTTTGCCTGTGTCGTAATTCCTTTCATGTAATTCCTTTCATTTCGTTCAATGGTTTCTATAACAGCTATTTGTTATCCGATCCAAAGATTTGTCAAACTTGATCACAAATAGGCAATAAAAAACTTAAATACCAGGTTTCAGTCACCTTTCTAATTGGAGTTAATACGCATAGACAGACAGATTGTCATGGCTCAATCTACTCGTCCTGCCACACTGATTTAAATGTATTCTGGAAAATCTCCTTTTCTGCCTTAAAAACATTTGAACAAATTTTTAATACTCTCTACAATGAAATAAAATCTTAAAGTATTAAGTACGACAAAGTAAAAAAGAACTATTTTTTTTTGGCATAACAGCAAATTGCAACACTTTCATTTACTTTAACTGAGGTAAAAAAATATATCGCTTAAAAGAAATGAATATCTCATAAATTTAAAGTTTTTGTAGTATATTTTTGAAACTGACAACTTTTAATAAAAAAATATATATCTTTCAAAAGTCAAGCCCCCAAGTAGTTAAGAACCTGTCATATTTTATTTTTTCTTCTTTAATCTGTGTTTATTTTTAGATAATTAAGACTTTCTTTGTTTTTCTGCAATTAGGTGTTTAGATAATTTAGTTTTATTTTATTTATATTTAACACTTATCACAGTAGCTTAAACTAGGCAACACCTCTGGGTTGCCTTGCACTAAAGGGTTGTTGGAGAAACCTTTCGATTTCTATTAACAACCTACTTTCAGGCCAAATATGACCCTATATGCCATCCATAGTCATTTGTTATTTTGTCATATGCCCTCAACATGGATTTACGTAAATGTAATCATTGCCGATAAGATAAACCGAAAAAGCATGCGTACTCTGTAGATAACAATCACAAACAATCTCAACGGTCACCCGGTTACTTGCTCTGCCGTATCTCTGGTCACCTCAATTGGCGAGTATATCAGAAAAAAAATATATATTTATATATAAAATGAACTTCAAAGCTAGATCGATACGCTTTCACATCATTGAGGAGCTATGGTAGATAGAACTTATCAAGCCAACTGCGTCATTGAAACTCATTAACTAAATGCCGTTGTTTGGTTTTGTGATGTATTATATATATTTTAAAATACAACGTTTACTTTTGCATTTTGTGTTAATCAATTATGGTTAAAAAAAAAAAACAGTTCATCAGACATTCAGTCAAGATATGCAGAATTAAATTTACAAATAAAATTGGCAGGGGCACGACTCGTCGAAAATCAATATTTAGGTGTTAAAAACCCACTCGGGATCTGAGAAAATGGTAAAACAATTACCACAGACTAGGAACAGGTTTTTACTGGAACTGGCACTCATAGACTAGCTAACATCTGATAATGGTATTAATCAAAGTGTTAAACAATTTGTTGCCATAAGTATAAGTCAAATATGAAGTGGTGGTAAAAAAACCAAAAAATTAACTGATAATGTTAAAATGAAAAAATAGATCATGGTGGAAACTGAAAGTTCATAACGCTCACAAAATGACGAGAGATATGCCACAACAATTTAGGTAGCTTTGTAGCCGGACAATCGCTATTGCCCAAAAATTATAAATTATATATATTCTTCTCCCGATGACGTCAAAAAAGATACATATAAAAGAGTGTTGAAAGGGTAAAACGTATCTATGTAAATTTATATATGTATGCTGTTGATCGAGCAGATGGTTTATTTTTAAGTACCTAGTGGATCACATATACATACATATAAGTGGGAGGTATCTTTGATCATATTTGCGAATGAAATGGCAATCGTGCTTGACAACAACAGCATCTAATTGAGAGCTAATTAGAATTTGCCAGTCTGTCAATCAGTAGAGTACATACAGTACAGTAAAACCAACAAAAGATATGACAGAGAAAAACAAAATTAAAAAATCAAAACTTCAGTCTAATGAGGAAGTCCCAACTACTATGAGATTTCTATATGGATGTACAGACACACTCAAACACACACACATACGTCCATCCATGTGCATATAGAAATGTTGGAAAAATCACAATTATTTCAGTTGAGACCAGATAAACTGGTTTGGTTTGATCTTAACGAGCTAACACCAAGCTGGGTTCATTTGCTCAAGCTGGAGTTCTCAAATCCAATCTTGGATTGAAGCGTTCAACAAGGGAATTCCTTTTATACGATAAGATTCTGTGGCGATTCTAGAAGAAATTTGTCAAAATTCATATGAAAGCCAAAATACTGAGACATTAAGGATGTAGGATTTTAAACCACATTGACAGTCTTTAGTAATAAGTATTAGTTTCCAAAACAACCAATTATTTCATTTCCATGTCATGGTATGGTTAAATAATTATACATTTTTGAAGCACTAAAATAAATTAAAACAATAAATATTGAGCATATTGCTGCTCATCAACATTTTTAACGTTACCCAATATAAATGAAAACTGTAAGGGTCTAAATAATTGTAAAAAAAAAAAAAAAAATTAAGTACATAATTTTTAACTTTAAGCCGAGTTTAACAAAAAACCTACCAGCCCATTAAAATAGTCTAAAATATTTAGAACTGTGTAATAATTTAATTTCTAAATTGATCTATTGAATTTTTTAATAAATATTTTTTCCATATAAAAACATAGACCCACTCTTTAGGCTTTTGAATAATAAATTAAACAAAATCTATTTTTCTAAAATTTACTTCTAACACAGAATTATCCATCCAAAAAAAATTATAAAAATTAGAACAGCGTTTTTCAAAATATTCCTAAATATGAAGTGAATTTTACCTCTAAATGATTTTTTACTTCCGGATGTCCTGTCCTACACAGTTTTTTTATTTTGACCATACCTTCAAAATCCACTATATTAGTCCAGTATATTAATGATAAAGCCTAGAATGCAAGCCAAAATAATAAATAAATATGTATCAATGAAGTGTAAGCGACTAGTTTAAACGACGATTTTAGGAAGAGAAGCTATAGGGTAAGAGAATTTTAAAGGTGATAAATGTTTTAACAAATAACGTGTATAAACGCATGATACATACAACCTTTTCTTTACTCGATTTCTACATAAATATACATACATATACAGTTTTTGAAACTTTTAACAACATATAATGAAAAAACCAAGATCTTGGTTCCCGTAGTTGACCGTTTCGCCCAAATATAGCACAATACGTGGCGAGGATTAAAATATACATATTTTATTTGTACTAAGCATTTAAAGTTTGCATTGGTAAAGACTTTTAAACTTAGCTTTTTTCATACCAAAAGAAAAAAAAACTTTTAGAAAAGTATTTTTGTTGAATTTTTGGAATCACTGCTTTAATACAAATTGCATTATGCAATAACTAACTTATCAGTTTTCACGAATTTTTTCTCGTGCTATCTCTCAGATACTTTAACTATTTTTGTTCTTATCAACTGCAAATGAGTTGATAACTTCATCGTCTCCGTTTTCTTATGTGTCTCTTTATTTTTGTATGTATGGATGTATGTACATATGTATGTATGTATAAAAAAAGTGCTGATTAGTGTATCTCGAAATCTTTCGTCTTTGTGCTGACAACTCAATAAACTAGCCAGCTACTGCGACTTACAAAAGGGAGCATCATCTAATGAGATGCTCAACGTGCGAGTCTGTTAAAATAAATTCTCACAAGACTTGATTTGAGTTATCAGACATTATTCTTGATGCTGTTGCTGTTGTTGTTGTTGTTGTTGTCAAGTGTAATTTAATAAATTTATGATTGTTACAACGATGAAGCGAAAAGATTGCAAATAATACTGAATGTGTCTCTAAGGGCCCCGCAAGCAGCAGCAACAATTCAATGAGCAGAAAATTGGCAATGACAACGGCCTTTTGACTGCGAGGGTGGTTGGAAGGGATAGGGGGAGCTGATGCTAAGCTGATGAAGATGAGGAAACTGGAGCTGAAGTTTCTTGGTTACTTTAAGTTCAATTCACCGACTGACTCTCGGAAATGCTCATTTATGCGAATTAATCAACTTAAAAGTACTTGACACTTGACAACGGCCTCCTTGGCGAGGGCGACGATGGCGATGCCGATGCTGATGATAATGATGAGTAATGTCAATGAAAGTTTTCCTGTTTTCCTCATGGAAATTTTCGAATACAAAGCCCAACACAAGAACAACAAAAGAAATGAAAATGCAAAGAGAATTGTGTGCTGTTTGTGTGCTTTTTTATATGTATTATACCAAAACATTAAAACAATACACAAAACATTGTGTTGGCGCTCCCAGAAAGAAATGAAAGCATTTTTTTTGTTTTTGGGAGAGTTTTGGTGGGGGGGTCAACTAATGCCAATGTTCTCGACTCTCCACATGCCGTGTCCATGTGTGTGTGTGTGTGTGTGTGTGTGTGTGGGAGAGAAATTAAATGGGACAGGAGAGTAGAAGAGGCAAAACTAATATAGGGAGAGAGAGTGAGAGAGAGCAAGCGATAAGTTTTAGTTAGTATGCGTGAGTTTCTTCTTTGTGCTTTTTATTATAATATTTATGAAGCAACAGTCTCTTATAAACAACAACACAAAACAGGGGCGGATTTAACTGCCTAAAAATATTAATATATTTAAAATTTAAAGCAAATGAAGAACATCAACTTCTGGTAAGTCTTTAGTTTACTAATGAAGAACAGATTTTCACTTTTTCCCCAAATTATAATATTAGTAATTGAGTTAAGTTAATAATATACGCAGCATATAACAAAAAACTAGTGCTAAAGGTCCCTTAATTAAATTAGAAGCATTCTTCTATATAGGATGATAAACTGATGCAATATATTATAACAAATTGAACTAACCTTACAATATACTAACTTTTAATAAGTTCGCAAAAAAAGGTGTAAAGCTTAATTATAAACAAACTTAGCCACTAACGTAAATCCTCTTTAAATATGTATAAAACCTAAATTAAATATATAAATAAAATCCAACCTACTAAGAGTCTGCATCTTAGAAATGAGTAGCTGGCCCTTTGTAAGCTGTAAGTATTAAACATTAACGTTTGCCTTACAGATAAATGAATTAGGAAATAAAGATAACATATCTTTAAACAAAAGTATATGTGAAATAAGATTTTAATATTAACAGCTAAGTAGGTTTTCAACAATTATATTTAAAAAAAAAGAAGTTAAATCGTCTCGTCACATTCAGTATACATATATGTAAATGTATATAAAATAATTTTTACATGCTGCTTGAATGCAAGAATATGCTATCTTGCTCACTCTTACAAGCATCTGAGCACTCTAACCACCTATGGAAAAATGTTTATAGCCACAACATAGCTATTTTCTGTCTGATTTTAATAAAATTCGAAATATTTATAGAAATTATAATACAAAATCAACATGCTAAATTTTATTGCGATACTTTAAACCGAGACAAAAACAAGGGCTAGTTCCCCCAACCAAAACCTAGATAATACTGCTAAAATACTACAGTTTTCGACAATAATTCCTAAAGCAATAATTCCAAAATATGGAAAATCCGGCTGTAAATAGGCAAACTTGCCTTATCTTGTCAACAATATTATTATTAATCTGTTTAAATAAATGTTTGATGCAAATTATATATTTTACGCATGTAAATTGTATAAATTATCAAATTTCTTGAATTGGCAAAACATTTGAAAACTTTTCTTTTCAGGTTGCAAGGATATTGTAGATTAAACTAATTAATATAAAGATCGAAAGGATCTTAGGTTTAAAAAAATTACTATGATCTTAAATAGATTTTAAAAAGTGAATTTTTAAATTTGATAATTTTACTTCTAAGCTAATACTAAGTCCTGGAACAATTTGGAGCCCCATTTTTCGTATTATGCTACGCACCTGTAAATTGCCCTGAAAACATGTTGTTGTCTGGCCACTGTCTGCGCTCAATCAGTCATTCTATTTGCGTAGCCCACGTCTATGTGAGAGCCATTTCTGTTCTGTTGCCAACAACACGGCCAAGCAAGACATTGGCAAGTCATGAGCTTTTTTTTGCCTCGCTTCTTTGGCCGAAAGCATTCAACAGCTGTCTCGCAGTATGAGTGCGTGTGTGTGTGTGTGTGTGTGTGTGACTGAGAGGGGCCTTTTGTGTACTGCGCTGGTGTGCGTGTTGAGAGAGGGGAAGGCGCGCAGCAGTAGCTGAAGAACCCGCGTCACTGTTGCCATAGCTTTGGCTTTGTGGATTCAGTTCGCCCGCGTTCAGTTGGTGATCTTACCTCGAGCAGCACGCAACGGGAGCCGAGTATCCCCTAAACAGTTACTGACAAAAAGAAAATAGAAAAAAATTCAACATTTATTTCTCGTTCGAGTGCCTGTTGGTGTCAGTTCTGTGTGTGTGTTTGCCTGTGTGTGCTTGTGTGAGTGTTTGCGTAAAAGTATTTTTTTTCCGCGGCGGAAAACATTATTTCTATATATAAGAAAGAAAATAATTTTTACATTAACCACAAAAAAAAAAAAAAAAAAAAAACGATAATATATAAAATAATTGCATAATTTTTACTCAAATTTTATTTTGAAAAATAAAAAAAGTCCGCAAATATACCTATATATTTCGCTCTGATTGATATTTCCATATAAATTAAATTTCTTCTTTACCTTCAAATATATAGAAACGCCGTCCACGTCATCACAATATATATACATATATAATAAAAAATTAATAGTCAATAAAAAAAACGCAATTTTATATATATTATACTTATATATATATATAATAAAATTTCAACTGTAAATAAGTGAACGAATTCGAAATAAAAGAGCGCCAATATGTCGAAGAATAACGGAAAAGGTGTAAAAGGCGATTTCGAATTCCCTCAACCAGCCAGAAAGCAGACCTTCGCCGAAATGATCTACGATCCAAATGATAAGACATTCTTTGGACGTACGGGAAAAAATTGGGGTAAGTTCCAAAAAAAAAAGGGTGGAAATGGATGTGATAAAATACAGATTAAAATAAAGATAAAATAAAATAATAAAATATGAATAATCCATGAGCGTAGAAAGCAATTTTTTTTTTTTGTTTTGGTATGTATATGAATATTTCCATTTAAAATAAAACTATTATGAACAATAATGGAATGCCACATGGTTCCTCTTTCGCAATCTAGAATTTCATGACTAACTAAAAATGAAGTAAGTTAGTCGTCACGCCGAATTGGGTATACCATACACCAGTAAAACAAATATTTTAATTTTATATTAACCAATGCAAGGGTCGTGGCAAAATCTTTACACTTAAAAGATGTGCGCAATTACTAAGCAAATATATATACCAACTATGGTGTCTCTAGCTATAATAGTTTTTGAGAAAATCGGTTTTATTTAATTTGCGGGGGCGGTAGGGGGCGTGGCAGAAATTTGAAATAAACTTGATCACTCTACATACTACACGAGTCTACATACCAAATTTGGTGGCTCTAGCTCTTATAGTCTCCGAGATCTAGGTGTTCATACAGACGGACAGACGGACATGGCAAGATCGTCTCGGCTGTTGATGCTGATCAAGAATATATATACTTTATGGGGTCGGAAAAGCTTACTTCTGCCTGTTACATACATTTTGGCGACTTTAATATACCATTTCACCCTATGGGTGTATGGTATAACAATTAAAACATCAAATTGAAATAGATAATTTATCATAATTTCTGACACTATCTACAAAATATGCATTCAAATTTAATGAGTCTACAGTGGTCTTACTTGGTTTCAAACACTTGGCATTCTATAGAAATTAAAAAACAAAAACCAGAGCAACATGCTGAGATGTGTATACCCTTTTACAATTTAATCAATCTTATGCCATATACTATACACATGTCTCTAAATACCTAAAGGAGGTTAAGCATATTAACAAGAACCATTTTCTTACTCAAGGAAATTTTTTAGGTCCTCTGAAAGGGTATAAAAATGCTATTTATTTTATATACCTAAAAAATCTGCAGCTGACTCTCTCTCTCTCTCTCTCTCCCACTTCCTCTAAGTACAAACAAGAGCACATAAAATTTTATTTAAATATGTTTATATTACTTATCAGTTCTCATTTGGCCAGTCATTTTAGTGAGTTTTATGCAACGATGTGACGGACGAGAACTTGAAAATGTCAATCTCCAAGGAGATTCAGCGTTTGCCATAAATGTAGATATGATTGTATGTATTGTGATTTATCTGGTTTTGATAATGTTTTTTACTTGTCAGCAATTAACAAAAACAAGTTTTTACAAAAAATTATAAAGTACATATAGAAGTTAAATGTATACGATATAGACTTCATTTCATTGATTTTTATATTTTTATAACAATAAAAATTTACTGGAATTTCGAATTAAATGTACGAATATTTAGTAATCTTATAAGATTAAAATGTACTAGAATTTTCAAAGAATTTAATATTGATAAAAATTTATTAAAATTTTTAAATGAAAAGGCTGTTCTGAAAGTTTATTCAAGATTAATTTTTTTTTTTTTTTTATTTGACAGCAGTATAGCGAATATGCAATATTCAAGATTAATGCACGCAATATTTAAAATATTTCTAGTAAAATTATTTTAGTGCTATTCTAGTATATTATGAAAATTGATGTACATTTTTAATTGCATTTTATTAATGTACATTTTGAATTTTATGTTGTTATATAACAACAATTAGTATTATTAATTAGTCGGAATATGTATATGTACATAGGTACCTCTCCGATATTAACATAAAATGAAGAACTTTCAAGTTGTAAAACTTTAGGTATAGAGCAGGTAAAGAGTTGATTTATTGTGCTTGAAACGTCATACATTTAATTTTAAAACTAATGCAAAAAGGTGACTTCTAAGTACATAAACTCATACGAGTAAGCAATAAGCAAAAAATAAAAAATGACAGATCAAACTTTTATTTTTTAAGAAATCAACCATATCTAAAATCTTGTCCCCATTACTATCCATATGGATAGGCCTATGTAGGCCTTGGTAAAGCATATTAATCAATTTCTGGTAATGCTTTTCAGCCATACTTTACTCATAAATTTTAGTCATGACATCTAAAGTTTTTGGCAATAAGGCTGCCATTTTAACTTAATTACAGAATCAGAAGATTTTATTCTCCTTATTGCAAGCAAAGGCAAAATTTTATTTGCAAACTATCTTTAATTAGGGTAACTCGACCTAAAACTATAATAATAATAATTAATAGATAATCATTTGTTGGGAAGCGTGTTTAAAATGTTAATGAACTATTAAATAGCTGTCAGGTTTACGTAATTTGAACTTTTATTTAAAATAGGAATCAAATGTATTATGGGATATTCAAGGAATTTCAAATATCAATTTTGCCTTTGTTTACACTGTAAAACTTTCAAATAGCAATTCTTCTTTTTTTTAATTCTTTTCCCAATTAATTTTAGCATATTTTCGCGGTAAGTTCTATGCAAACAGACACGGACCCACGTTTGCCCAGAGAGAATCTACATATAAGAAAGAAGGAGATAGAGAGAGAGAGAAAAATACACATGTGTATATATGTAGATATATCTGCTTGTTCCCTATGTAGGAGAGTCTCGAAGATAGTACTCGCACAAAATGAGCTGCATAATAATTGTAATAGTTTCTATAAACAAAATTCAAGGTCCATTTTCTGGGCTCGTAATAAGCATTTTTCAGGCGTCGACATTTAGCAATGATGAATGCTGAATATATATTAATAGAAGGGCCATAAGTATGAACGATTAATTAATTGTAATATTGACACGTATTTCGTTATCAGGTTAATATTTAGATTAATTTTCTATTTGCTTATGCAAGACTTTAATTAACTTGAACACTCTCAATTTGTTTGCCTTTCGAAAGTCTTTCTATCATTTGCGGCTCTCCTCAAATTATTCAAATAATTTATATCGAATGGGAGGCATTAATTCGCAATGGCGAATATAAACAACCTAATGGCACACCTGACAGGTGACATGCATATGCATCAAAATATTCCCATTGGTTAAATGGGGTGTGTATAAAACAATTCTATTTAAAGAATTTATTTCGCCCCTAATGCCTGCTATTAAATTTATTTTTTGTGGGGTGTCCTGTTCTTTCACTCTTTGTGACTCTAATTTCATGGTAATTTGTAGCTTGTGCCCGACATTAGATGGCATTAAAAACAGCTAAAAAATTGAAATTGAAAATGGACAGCAAATTCACTGAATACTAAATGCAATTATAGTAAACTCTTTACAGCATTTCAATAGTTGGATTTTTTGTATCGTAAATGTTTTGCTTGTTTTTTTAGATAGAGTGAATATTTTATCCATTTAATTTTCTTATCAAAAGAATTTTTAAAAAAAAAGTTTTTGCTGTTTTTAAGCTGAAGAAACTTTAAAAAAATGTTTATTTATAAATTAAAAGTGTCTCATATCAGTGAAGTTCCTGTTGTGTGTTTTAAAATAATTTAAATTTTAATATCCTCTTCCTGTTCCTTTGAGTGAGTGTCATCAGTCATGCGACACGCTTGCTTTTTTTATGACCAGAAATTAAAAGTGGAAGATCCTGTATGAAAGCCTAGGTAAAAAAAAAGTTTATTGGTTTAAACACAAAAAAATGTATTTTCTATAAAACAAAAAAAAAAACATCAAAAGCGAGAATATAGCACGTTTTGTTTAAGTTTGTAAACTTAACAATTACACGAGCAGCAGTAAGCATAAAGTTATAGTTAACAAGATAAGTTGCCCCACATTTTTCATAATATTAAGTCAAATTAAGATACTTTTGGGGCTAACCGCATTTTAAACAAATCTAACAAATAAATTACTGCGAATTGTATTTACAATGGTTTTGTTTTTAACGATTTTAACTCTAACAAAAACCTAGAGCATAGAACGCCTGGCAAAGCATTAATTTTCACTACTAAAAAAAAAACTAATTAATGAACGCCACAATAATTTGATGTTTTTTTTTTTTTTTTTTTGTGGACCTTGCTTCAAAACCAGTTCAACGGCTTTTTTTGTATTTTTTCTTTTTTGTTGTTGTTTTGGAAATGCTTTCGTTACAGATTCCGATTTTGAGTTTAGTTCCCCCCAGCCAATCGGGGTTTTTTTTTGTTTTGTTAGCTTTTTGATTAAGAAATTCGTTCTGATTTTTTTGCATTTGTTTTATTATATTGTTACCGAGACGAGTTAATGCAACCGCAGTAACAATACGTCGATTAAAGAGGGCAGACCAATGAGTAATCAGTCCAGTCAAGAATGGTATTCAATGAAATTCGATATTGATTTTGCTCCAGGTCATTATATAAAAGCATCGCTTGAAATGTGTTCTTATTGCCTGGTGGCATATGATGAATGCGCGATTCATGGACAGTTATGAAAGGGCACGAGAATAAATGTATATTGCAATGAGAGCAATTCCAGACATGGTTATATGATAGCACATGTTGTCGATTGTGAGCAAAACCAACATATGGTCACCATGGGAGGGTTCTCTCTTAAGCGCCTAAACAATTTGAATTCTTTATATCAATACTTGTGAGTCGCCCCTCGTATTTGCATTCTTTATATTATATATTATCGACACCTGTAAGTAAATTTTAAGTTCAGGTTGAAACCAGTTCAAACCGCTAATTGTTAGTTAGAGCTTGAATTTTGTATCGAGCTGCATATCATTTCCCTTTTGTTTTAGTATCTCTATATTGTCCCCCTATTAGCCCAGTTAATATGTGGCAAAATCACGAACAATGTCACGGAGAATTCCATATACTTATTTCGGAACAAACTGATTAAAATGCAAGCAAAAGTACATTTAAATTGATCGATATTTAATATTACCTTTAATTTTTATTGAGCCCAAAAGGATATATTTTTTTATTGGCTACATATTATTTTATTGGTAAACAAAACAAACTAAATTTGAATAATAGAAAACATTACAATTTGGGTTTATATTTAGACTTTCATTTGCCTTCAATAAAAATTTACAAAAAGACAATTTAAACTTTTTGGCAAAAATAAATACAAAGTGTTTTCCACATTTTAAGTGGCTATAATGACAGCACGATACCCTGGATTAAGGAAGAGTATGCTATGCAGCAAGTATTTGATACAAAAACAATTGAAAGATCTTTATTATTTTACGATTTGCTTATAGGGTATAAAATAGAAGACCCCCCTTAAAAAAATGGAATAAGAAAGAATACTTTGTGACAGACTTTGTTTCGAAACTTTCCGAGCTCCAACACGTGATTGCCAAAGTCTAGGCATCAATTCCCAATTAGGTAGAACAAAATAATAGGGAGCAAAATAAATACCAAACTTTTTGGGTGAAAGAGATATAGAGACCACCCGCACCTTGATCTAATCAGCAAACTAAACGGTTGTCCAAATGTTTGCCTTAATCATGGATGGTTATGGGTGGCGGATAATATGTGAAATTAATTCACTTAAAATGCTGCAAAGTATGCTATAGGCACAGCGGCCAAATACATAGCATTCAGGACCTAACGATGACGCATGGCCAAAAGGGTGCGGCGACCCGTAACTTGTCTCTGGAATCAGGAGAGAAAAAATAAAAGACCATAGACTTGGTCGCTCGGTGAGTAGATGGGTGGGGTGGGTGGGTGGTGTTGTTAGACAACAAAACAGGCGCCAATGCGACGCTTCTCGATTTAGGACGCCGCCAAAGAGGGTGACTGCACATAAATGTTTGTCGTTAAGGAGTGGGGTCCTGGATCCAGGTTCGAGGTTCGAGGGTAATGAGTATAATGACGAACAGACACCAACAAGTTGCATGATTTTTCTTTTCAATTCTTTATTGTTGTTTTTGTGTTCCGTTTTTTCGTCTAGCTTTTCCTTTTGTTCATGTTGTTCGCTGTTGCGGCGTCCGTCACAATTGTTGCTTCCATTTAGACTTTTCCTTTCACTCTTTAAGTGAGTCCCGTGCCTTAGGCACATAAATCAAGTTAACAAGGTGTTGGGTGTGCCAAACGACTACCAGAGAGAGCGAGAGAGAGAGAAAATAAAGGTACCATTCTTAATGCAAATATTTATTTCCTTAAACTTCTTTCAATTGTTTTTAGAGTCTAAAGAAAACCAAAATTAAACAGAGCTAGTGGGATTAAGTGTTGGTAACAGCTTTAACCAAGCTTTGCATACTTTTAGGCTTAGCTGAAATTAAAACAACTCATTTCTAATGCAAGATTATGAATAGTTTTTATAGTTATGAGAACGAATTGACTAACAATGAGTGGCCATTTCAACAACACATTTCAACCGGTCGAAACTGTGTTAAATTCTGGCAAAGTGGCGATTCTCTAATTCCTGTCCACATGTGAAACTAAATTATTAAATTTATTTAGCCTTGCTGGTGCGACTTAAATGACGACGGATGGCTTGGACGATGACGATAAGAACTACTATAACGAGGACGCTCTATCAATCGCTCTGTGATCATGCAAACATTCATTCCATTTCACTTTTAGGATGGGTTTGGATGTGTTTGGGGTTGGGGTTGGCGTTGAGGTGCTATGTGTGGCTATATAGGTCACGGGCTTTTTAAGTTTGTTTACCGCATCATCAAAGTCATAGTGGTAGTCGTTGTTTTCCTCGTCATCGTGGTAGTTGTTGAGTGTTATTATTAAAGCTTGGCCACTGAGTCGCCTCGCCTGGTTGCACAATCAACAAGCAGGATGGCCAGCTAGCAAGGAGTCTTGGTCATTGCAAAAGTTCTCATTTACGAGTGTTTACTGTTATGCATAAAACTTGATACGCTCGAGTTTTATGTAAATGTTGAATAAGTTTTTTGCTACTTGGAATTGGATTTCTATGTTGAGAGGCAAAACCTTAGATGTGCCCTCTGCATGCAATATTTTTTCTTTTAGTTGGGGCAACTTCTTTCCTTATCAGGCTAACTCAAACCGATTTCAACTGGTTTACTGACCTCTTTCGCTGCTGCTGCCCATAAAATAATTCATTCAAGATACACAAAATATATACATGGATATGTATATATACAATATTTCAAGTGCTTTCTGATTTTCTGTATATCTTGTGTTTATTTTTGTATCGTACAAGAAATTTATTTCAAGGCAAAGGCGGTCATGCAAATGCCAAAATGTGAAACAGACAGCACCAATGAGAGTGCCACTGAAATTGACTCAAAACCTATATATATACATATGTATGTGTGTAGGTATATAATATAATTTTTTTCACGTTCATCTTATGTAAACATAGAAAAATTACAAAAATTAAGAATTAATATAAAATGTGATTTATTAAACAGTTATAAGAAGTCTAAAAAGTTTTTAGACTGTTACAGACATTAAATATGATGTCATAGGAAAGTTTATTCACTTCCCTTTCTGATTTAGGGGGGGGGTGGTCACATTTACAAAGGAATCATAAAATTATCCCTAGGGGCTATTTATAAGCAAATGTCACCACCAAAACTGAATAAACATAAAATAGGGACCATCTGTTTGGTATTTCAGGTACTTTTTTTAAGGCCATAAAGTTCAGTTCCTTCATTAGTTTGAAAGAAATGTAAACCAATCCATCATATGTCAAGAGTTTGTCATATGCAAGTCGTTGGTTTTAGCCTATAAAATTAGAGTAGAGTTTATCGATTTTGATTTTCCAAAGTGGACTTCTAGGGTGCGCTTTTTGGTGGTCTAGGTGTGAGTTGGGCGGACATTGGTAATTTCTCATTGACGAAGACATAAGAATGTTGGTAATACAAACACCGCGGGTGCTCACCTTGTGCGGGCTGGACAGACGACGGTCTGGGACCATATCAGGCTGGCGTCATTGGCGACCATACCCCGGCGTCATTGGCGACAAGTATATGTAAGAATGTATGTGTGCATACACCGCCTTGAGCGATGAGTCTATGCTTGTAGGTCTTTGCCTTGGTCTCTTGGTCGGTGGTCATTGCCAAACTTATTTCCTTGTACTAAGGTTGAACGCAATTAATTCACTTTGGAAACGGAATTTGTCTCTAAAAATTTGATGAGCGCCACAAAGAAAATTGAAAAACTCAAATATGGAAAGTCGTTAGTTGGCTGGCCAATGTCATTGATTACTTATTGATAGATACATATTTCATTTCGTTTATTCCATTTCGATTTTGCCGTTGCTCTTTAATGGCATTTTTTGTTGCCTACTGTACTAATACTGTACTGTGCTATACTGTTGTTTACTGTATTGTATTCGATATTCATTCATACGATTAATTTGTTTGAGAATTTGAGCTCGAATGGACAGTATCGGTTTAGTTCGCTTTTCGCTGTCGATTTCGGTTTGTCGACGTTGTGTTATTTATGCAACAGCTTTGGGTTGGGTCTCGGTCTCCAAACCCCACAGATCCCCACTAGTACCAGAGTATTTTAGCTGACTCGTCAGAGTTAATGACATTGAAATATATATATATATATACAACGCTAACCGATTCATCCTCCTCCTTAACCTCCTTCTTTCTACTTCTCCTTCACCTCATTTGCTGTGCCTCTCTTTTACTTCCTCTATCTATTCACAGTTTTCTGTTTGTTGTTTTTTATTTTGTTTTCTTATTTACTGCATTTTGTTGTTAAGTATTGCGCGATTTTCGATTACTTCTCTGAATGTTCAATATACATACATACACATTTATAATGTATGTATATACACATGTATAGCTCGTATTGCATAAGACCAACATCCCCTAAGCCCACTGAAATAACAATCAAAATGTGTCAATGCGAATTTGCATAGATATCGAGAGTCATGTGTATGTATATATATAAGTTCAATTGTATAGGGGACTCATGGTATGTAAATACTGGCACGACAGGTGAAAAATTAGATTAACGACCTTAAATTAAGTGTGGCTTTTGTATTCCATAAATCCAATATCTGAAAAGACTTTAAGTCTACATTCTACGCCCACAAAGGAATAAAAAAAAAAATGGTTTCTCTTTGACGAAAAAAATTGCTAATAGCTGAAACCATAAATTGAATATTAAAAAATATTAATAGGAGTCAGCTACAATCTCTGTATTGACATAAATTAGTGATCCCAAAGTCTTTTGTTAATGCATTGTTTAATATTTCAAGACGATTTCCTAAGTTTTAGAAAACAACATTGTTAGCAATAATTTTAGATTCAAAAAGTCATTATCTATCTTGATATCTATCCTGGTTTCCTTTATGGGTTCTATTTCTCTTTAAAATTGGAAAATTAAGTTCAAAGTTTAACTGTTAAAATTTTTAACCTGTTTTTTTGTCTACAATAAAATTAAAATTTTTATTTTCTTTTTAATTTCAGGTCAATTAATGATCTTTTATTCGGTTTTCTACATTATTCTTGCTGCTCTATTCACCATTTGTATGCAGGGACTCTTATCCACTATGGATGATAAACAGCCTAAATGGCAATTGGCGGAATCACTGATCGGCACCAACCCCGGCTTAGGTTTCCGTCCGCTGAGCGAACAAACCGAACGCGGTTCAGTCATTGTGTTTGATGGCAAAAAACCAGCTGAAAGCGATTATTGGATTAGCTTAATAAATGACTTTTTGAAAGGTAATAACACAATTATTTATAACCAGTGGATATTTGATTAACTTATCATTTATATAGACTACAGTCCCACTGAGGGAACCAATAAGAAGCACTGTGACTACACCCAAACCCACAAGCCCACAGATGTATGTCTGGTTAATACAACAGCATTTGGAAGCTGCTCACCGGATAATAACTATGGCTATAAATCAAATGAGCCATGCATATACTTGAAGCTGAATAAGATCTTCGGTTGGATCCCTGAAGTATACGATTCTCCACAAAGTGGTATGCCGCAAGAGCTGCAAAAGGTTATCAACGACACCAAAGTGGAAGAGGTAAGAAAAACTTACAAAAATGTTCAAATTTTCAAAAATTTAAACACGACACTTCACAATCTTTAAAATAATTTACCAATTTGGTTAGATTATCTCACGGTGAATACATATTAAGCATTTTCTTTATATATTTCTGCAGCGCAATCAAATTTGGGTTAGCTGCAATGGACACTTTGGCAAGGATAAGGAGAATTTCCAGAATATTAGTTACTATCCCAGTCAAGGATTCCCCATTTATTACTATCCATATCTGCAACAGCCCGGTTATCTGAGTCCCCTGGTTGCTGTTCAATTCAAATCACCACCTAAAGGCATAATGATGGACGTGGAGTGCCGTGCCTGGGCCAAGAATATCATCTACAGTGGCAGTGCCCGCGATCGCATGGGTTCTGTGACCTTCCAGATTATCGTTGATTAGGCAACAACTGCAATTAGAAAAACAATTACTATCAAAACCCAATCAAACCAACCAACAGCTTTTGATTGGAATTTTTTGTCAACTTGTGATCCGCAGGAACCAACCAACCAACACTAGCCATATATGTATATAGAGAAGATATATGTATGGCAATCGCATCGGTTGCAAACAGAACAAGGGAACAATTACCTTGATATAGAACCCTCATACCATCTAACTATGTAAAACTAAATGAGATCTATGTATGTAATTTGATATATGTAAGAGCTTACGACGCTTCTCCCGATTTTAAAAAATGTATTGTATATATTTATATTGAAAATGAAGATGAATATAATTAATTAAGCGTCAATTTGTTTTTTCGGGAAATCTTAATGAAATTTAAAAAGAAAAGAAAAAAAATTGTAATGAAAAATATCTAATGAAAGTTCAAATCGTACACATGCAATTGTTGTTATAGCTTTTGGCTTGTCTATTTGCTATAAGTTATTATTATTATTAATATTTAATTTATAATTTTTATAAATGATTATTTTCCCCCTTCCGTCACTTGTAATTAGTTTATATTTATGTAAATGTTATTCTGCCCAAAAATATTTCTCATTTTTCAAATATTCTATTACTTTTTTGTTTTACCCATAATTCATTGCCCCACCCAAAACAAAAATATAAAAGGAAAGCGCTTTTTATTTGTACAAAAAAAAAAAACTAATAAAGAAAATACAGATTAAATGTTAATAGTCAAAAAAATAAAATATTCATTGGAGAAATACAATTTCGCTATAAATATCACTAAGTAACTATTATTTTGATTTATTATACAAAATACAATATACAATAAAGGAAACGAAAGTATTCACCAAGTTTGCTTTTGTGCAATTTTCAAAATGGCAAACAGCGACATCAACAACCAAGAAATTCCATTCATATGCAAGCGATTAACAAATAATAATAATAATTTTATTAACAAAAAAAAAAACTCAAACACAAATTAAATCTTGATTTATTTTTTAAGCTTTTACGAGATTTACACATGTAAAATGATTGAATAATATGAAATTAAGCAAATGATTAGTTCGTTTTGTTGCAACAATATTAAATTAATAAAGAATGAAAAATGAGTGCTAAAAGTATTTAACATTTGTATTACAATTATTGCATTATATACAGTTTTATATATGCATGTTTATATATTATAATTTTTTGTCGTCTTCGTCAATTTGAATGTAAAACAAATTTTAAAAAATATCGAAATTTAAATGCCATTAGATTTTTTCGATAAAATAGAAGTAGACAAAGTATCTATCTTCATTTTGGGTTTATTTATCGTATACTTCAATATATGTTCGTTTTTTTATAAAGAAATAAAAAGGATAATTTTAAATCCTTTACAACAACACCCTTTGTTGTACCCAGTGACGAAAATGAAAAAAATATACAAAGAATATACATGTTTTTGTTTTCACTAATTTTCAAAATAGTGATTTTGGTCCAAAAATTTGTTCCTTTTGCGACTATAAAAAAAAACTAAGTAACAAAAAAAAACTAAAATCTAAAAGGTTTTGCGAGAATTCATCGGCACCAATTTTAAAAATTGAGAAAATCGTTTTTAAAGCTTGAGCATACAAAGCTCAACGTGGGCTGACAAATTTCGAAATAAATATTTAAGAACATGTTTTCAGATTTATATCCTTATATTCAGATTCTATGTGTATCCCAAAAATGCAACACACAAAAATTGAATGTTGGTAATAATAAACTCAACTCTATTCTCCAAAAGATTCTTTTCTGAATAATACATTTTCGATATATGTACATTATTGGCATAGAAAAAAGTTAAAGCTTCTGTGATTTCGACAAAAACTACTAGTATTAAAAATTTCTTGAACGTATATTATCCGTTAAAAAAAACGCGGCAAGACAACAACCTACCTTTCTATTTGTTAAACGCTTCTGACTAAAATGAGTTATTTCATTATTTGTTATTAAATTCCTTTTCAGCTGAAATATGAAATTCATTTATTACGCAATTTCTCTGACTTACAAACTATTATGCTTACTATCAGATATCAACAACTAATCAAGGGTTAGGTTAAGCAAAATAATAGGTTTCGTTCTAAAAACGTGAGTTATTGAATATTTTTTTTTTGAATTTTTTGCGTTTTATTACTTTGTATTACTTTCTTTTATTCTGAATTATTATATTTATTCTTAGAAATTTGTTTTACCCCACAATTCAATAGCGAGTGGCTAACTTTTGTACTAAATTCACAATTTTTCTAATGTTTTTTTTTTGGTACTTCCCCCCTAACAGTTTGAGAGCTATTGAGGGATTTAGTACTGTATAGCCAAGTTTCAAACCACTACTATGCTTATCCGGGCGAATAATTTTTATACAAAAGAATAAATTAATTTTGAACTGTGGTTTCTAAAGCATAAATGGAAACATCTACGACCATATAAGATATATATTGTATAATAATATATATTCTTGGTCAGCACGATGAGAGAGTTCATAAAGCCATATCCTTAGAGCCTTCTAGAGTGCGAAAATTGCATGTATACCGGAGGCAAATTATGTCTGGGATTGATTTTTACACCTATGTCAAATAACTCCCATAGAAACTATCGGACGAAAACGGATACTTTAATCAAAAATTAAAATTGAATTAAATTCTATAATAGGATTTTGACTTTTTAGACGAATATTTTAAAAAACACATTTTTAAACACACCTGAATAATCAGGAACTATTTGTTTTACATGTTGTCAATTGATATTTGAAGTACAAAAATAAAAATATTCTTAAAGCTGAAAGATATCCGCTGAAACAAACGCTTTGTCACGACCTGATTATGTGTACAATATTTGTACTCTAGAGTGCTCACCGATTTGGAAAATGCTGTTCGTTAGAAATTGAGTTTATCGAAAATTTACATTTTAATTCTATGATAAGAGCTGCAATAAGGCCCATGGTAAGGCCAAGTAGGACCAGCCCACTCACCTTAAAGTGGTCAATATTAAAAGAAAACGCGAAGCTACAAGGTTTGATGAACTTCATACAAACCTGGTACTGTAAAAACTTCCAAAGTATGGACATATATTAAATAATCGATTACATCATATAAAATGATTTGCACATCTGTTGAAATTTTATTAGTAGGTACGAGTATTGTACATAAGATTTGAATAGATACGAAATAGTTATTATTTATAAACTTTTTTCAAAGTTCGTTTTTCAAAGTTTTAGTTGTTTTTGAAACTGCGATATCATTTTTTATGGTTTTCACGATATTATTCATATAAAGTAATCACAAAATATTATTATCACAATTTATGGAATATATGTATGTACATACCATATAACTAATATGTATAAATACATAAATATGTATTATTGTATTACATTGCATTGGTATTGTTTTTGTTTTTGTTTTTGTATTAAATGTAATTACTAATTTGTTTTTCACTATCTTTCCCGATTTATCATTCGAAATTTTTATCATATGAATTTAGTCAATAACGCAAGTAAAAATGTTTGGATTTGAAACAGCATTTAGTTTAACTACTTACATTAAATATGTATTATTATGTGTACATTAAGTTTCGATTAGTTAGTGGTATTCGAGAGAAAGGAAAAATAAGAGTTCACTTTGACACGAGACAAAGTTTAGGCGAAACGCATTTAAGTTGCTTCTTGATGAAAGTTAGGGCTGAAAAAGAGACTTATTAAATTAAGAGACGTATTAAATTGACTTTATTAATTACCCTTAAGTTTGCTTGCCTCCCCAAAGTTCCGTCTCGTGGTACATGCGATAAACATTATCCCTAATGAGCTTGCCTTTATCTAAGTAATATATAACGATAAGATCATCCCTAAATTTTGAGATTATAGATATGTGACTTACCCTTGGATAGATTAAGAGCCACAACATGTTTCTTTAAGAAATCGAGGCACAATTCTTGAGATGTACCCAATGAGTGCATATTACAGGTGAAGGAACTGCAAAAAATTTATTGCTAGAGCTAGAATTTGTGGATTGAAGGTCCTTCTTGGACTCACCCTAACTGCCGAAATGCAATATCCTCTTGCTCCTTGGCCGCTACATGAGTCTGTCCCAGGCTAGTGTTACTTTGTTTGCGAGCCGCCACCGCAACTGGATGAGTGCTAGCACTACCTCCGCCATGATGGGAAGAACTCGACTTGGATGACTTGGACAATGTTGCCTCCGTTACAGGACCAGTCGCATTGGCTAGTTGGCGTTGCTGTTGCTTCTGTTGACGTCGTTGCTGGCGTCGCAACATGACGTTTAAACGATGTTCACGCTCCGATTGCAAGGACTCAAGGAACACGGCATTCCAGAAACGAATCTGTTGCCAAATGGGCTGCTGACGCAATGAGATAAACAAATACTCTCGATAAGGATCGCAACCAGGAACTTCAACTGCAAATAACGGATGAGATTTTCAATGAAATTGTCAACGAGACAGAATCTGACTACCTTCGTGATAGAAAATGAAACAAAGATTCATTAGGACAGCAGCTGGACCATAATCCTCGCATTCGCCACACTCAAAAAGGGCTAGAGCAAAATACTGGGCCAGGGAATTAAATGTTGAGGAATCCAAACGCTTTGACTTGTTTCTCTGCTCAGAGAGAAATCGCGTAAACCACAATCGACCCATTTCCATGCGAAGTAGTATACCAAATTCAGATTTAAGTTCAAGATTTACAGAAGCTGAATTATTGAATAACAAGTCGGTAAAATGCTTCATAAATTCCTTGACGGGCTCTTCACCGGCACGGCAATCCAAACTAATGGACGATGCCCACGATGGTACCGAATTCTGTGATTCAGAGCGTATGAAATTGCGCCAATCGGTGGATTCCATGCTGGGGCTGGCAAGCAATTGATCGGGCTCATCCCTAAGACTGGTCAATGTGCTGCTGTTTGAGGTACGACTGCGAGGAGGGACTCGCATTGAATTACTGCTAGTCCCCCAGGGTTGCCTATTCACGGAGCCACCTCCACCAACACCACTCTCTGTGGGTGGTTGGACATCAATGTGGGGAGGATTGGTCGCCTCGAGCAGTTCACTGATCTTCTGCATATCCTTCTGCATATCCATCTCACTTCGCCTTGCCCCAGCTATGGCTCTAGGTCGTTCGTAGCCACCCGAATGCCGAGATTCTATGGAATTGGAACGTGTTGTACTGCTGACATCTTGAGATCGCCCCACAAATTGATCGGGCAGGGAAACCGAGCTGCTATCATCACTGCTATCAGTACTGCTGGATGAGGGGGAACTCTCGTGCAATTTGTTGCCATGTCCACGGCCACGAGGGTGCTCTAAACGTGGACCTATTGATAAAAATTAAGAAATTTTATTACCAATCTTTGATTAGATATACATACTCACGTGGTGCCAAATTTGGTTGCCTGTAACGTCCTGATATAATCTCCTCGTGAGCTCGCCGTGCCTTTACACGACGTCCCTCAAAATCAATTTTCGTGTAGTCGATAGTCTCGTCATCTGTTTGGTTAAAGAAAAAAATATTTATTTTTCAAAACATTTTAGAAGAATTCATGTATTTACATTTGGGCAAGTTTTCATCATCATCGCAATAGTCGGAGTCGCTGCTGCTAGTGCTTAGAGTCAACTGAAAGTATACAAAATCCGTGACACATTTAATTAGAAATTCCAACATCTTTGGAAAATAATTCGCGAATTGTTGACAAGTATTATGTGTTTATGTATCAGCTGGTCAAGTTTTTAGTTTTCTGTAAAATATATGTGTTTATATTTTTAGGTATTTAGCATAGTTTGAAATGATTTTCAAAGTAATAAGTTATATATTTCCTTTCCATTCCTGAATACAGTAATTTTTTAAACTTAATTTTGAAATGTTTTCAGTGCTTCTTTTAAAAAATTATGCTGTTACAAGTAAAATTTAATATTTTCACATAGTAAATTAACAAACTTTTTAAACTAATAGTTTTTTATAATTATATGCTTGCTGCATTTTAACAGTTTCTACAAATTTGTGGACAAATTTCGCACCAATTTTTATAAGTGTTTTATTTATATCAGTAAAAATAATTTTAAAATGAAGAAGATATTAAAAAAATGATCAAATATTTAATGAAAAGAAAACGTGTTTCTATTATTATGTATATCAGATTATCCAAACGTTGTTGTCTATCTATTTAAGGAGATTCCTTAAATCTTGGTATTACAGACTTTTATTCCTACATTTGGGTAGATAAACCCATTTTGTTTTCTTATTTCATATATCATGTATCCTCACATTTGCTTATTGTTCCCTTAGGATAGATTATAAATAAATAAACAATATGTATTATTATAATAACACAAAACAAATATATATATGTATGTAACAACGTTCCTCTCAAATGAATTGCCTTTCAAAAATGTAATGAAAAACATAAATAACATACATAAATTCTAAATAACATGAAAGACTTAAAATAATAACTTAATCTGAGCAGGGCAAGACTTAATTAAAAAGCCTCAAGTAAACGGCCCACATTGGAGAAACGGAAGAAGAAAACAAATACTAATTTTCCAGCATAAAAACCTATAAGACCTTTTTTTATTTATTTGAAACCCTTATAGTGGATTTTCTTCGATTCTTAATTTTCATACTCAATTTAAATTGGTTATTTTTACAAAAATCTGCGGAATGACTGGATTGAAACGATTCATTCCAGATAGGCATAAAAATCATAAGTTTTTAACTTATTTGTTTTCAATTCAAAGTTTTCCGATATGTGGGGTAATACTAGTAACCACTTTATAGAAAAATTAATATAAATTAAATTTTTTATATTAAAATATAAATACTTGGTTTCACATTGTAAATCAAATAATTATCATATTTTGGGTTTCTTTATTTATTCGAAATATCTTTTTAGTAAGTTTGAATATTGACTAAAATACCAAACTTTCAAGTGATAGATTAGTTAATAGTAATTAGATTATCGTGTTTTAAAAATAGAGGTAATGAAAAACATATTTCTATATACACCAAATACATAGCATACAAATTGTTAATATTCTGACAATAGACGACTTAAGTATTAACCAAAATATTTCATATTAAATTATTTTATTTTATTATAAATCGAGTATATACCACAAGGTAAACATTACAAGGCTGTGCAAAATGAAACACAGAATTTCCCAGAAGATTTCCAATAAAATAGATTGCTCTTAAGAAGCTCAAGGTTATTGCCACATGAAGACACCGGAAAACAAAAGACAGACAGACAGAGAGAAAGCAAGAGAAATATGTATAGAGTAAAAAGAGATGGAACTAGCTGAATACTTAATACATCAAACAAGACAACAGCAAACAAACTGCTCGCATATATATAATTAATTTCAATCAAGGACGAGACAAGACGAGGCTGCAGCTCAAACTGAAAGTCAAGTACAAAGGAAATAGCTGAGCTTCAGCCCTTCCTCGTCCGTCCCGCATTGAACAAAGTGAAGGTCAAACGGAAAAAACAAGAAGCATTGGGCCAACAAAAACTATCAAAGTGTCAGCTGCTTTTGCAGACCCACTTTTCCTGCAATCTATCTATGTAACACATTGCACACACACACATACATAGTACATACTGTTCAGGTTCATGACCATGGACCGTCATCATACCTTATTTGATATGCCATTGAGTAGCTCATTGCTATTCCCAAGAACTGTTAGAAACTTCGACTTTAATGCTCCAATGCTGGGGGTTCGTTCCATAAACAATTTGATTTTTGATCGCTCGCCGGCAAATGCTGCAGCTGGTGGTGTTCCCGGTGTGGGTGGCGGTGGTTTTGCATCCACCATTTTTGCTTAATTGTCTTTTACTTTTTTTTTTGGTTTGGGTTTTGGGCTTTGATGTTTTTCTTTTCTCCTTTGTATATCAATTTGGTATTTTTAGACGTTTAATAAGTGGGCGGGGCGCGCAACTCTTGACGTTTGCTGCGGATTTCAGTATCGATTTTTCAGATATATGTCAGTAGTGGTAGTAGAATATGCGATGACTTACGCATACTGAGACCCAGCACGTTGGTCTCAGCTGCTGCAGCATTTTGGGCGCATTTTAATCCATGGATGTTGGGGCACAGTGGGCACTTTTCCAAAAAACTAACAGTACTCCAACTTGATATCAAAAGGGCTTGGCTTTGTTGTTTTTTCTACAAAAAAGAAAACAGTTTTAAATTTAAAGCGAATAATATCACGCATTCGACATGTTATCCAACCGATTAATTTTTTTAATCAGTTTAATAATTTCTGTGAAAAAATGAAAAGATTGTCTGCAATTATTTTCTTTTATTCAAATATCAATCAAATGATTTTCTTTTAGGATTACCAAAGTGATAAGGCTATCTATACAGTCATTAATTCTAACACATTTTGTGGTTTGAATTTAAGTTGTTTAATATTAACTTTCAATTAATTAAACCTTGCGTTTATTTAATAAATTATAAATGAGTCTAAGGTTTTTGGAGAATTTTTCGAATGCAGCTAAATTTTTGCCTTTGGGAAACTTTACTACAATATTTTACAATAAGGATTAAAAGCAATATCAAGGCACTATTCAAGACTGTATTTTTAGCCTTTCTTTTGGGTTATATAAATGCTATCTTGGGAATGGATATAATTTTGCTTTGGTACATATTATTATTACGAACAAATTGTTTTTATTTTTTAGTGCATCACTCAGCTGACAGTGCATATTTTAATACGGTAATTATGAACCACTGTGCAGGCACAGCGCAACCAGCACATATTATTTTTAAACTTAAATTTCATAAAAAGGAAAGCCATGAAATTAAATGAGATCAAAAATATTTAATTGGTTTTTCGTTGATGACAGCATTTTCCTTAATTACTTTGACCTTCGTATTTACTTTACTTTAACTGTGCATACACTACATACTAGATGTGTCTAAGTATGTGTGCTTGTGCATATACATATAGCTGTGTATACACTATATATGTATTATATGGATTTCAGCTTGATTGCATTGACTAACCAAGATTACGCAAAAGCCCACAGAAAACGTTAAAATGAAAGGCACTTCTTGTACACATTTATTGTTTCTTGCATTATTCTTGCTATTTAATTTTCATTTCCCTTCTGTACACAGTCAAATTTTTCTTGCTATTTCCGCGCACGCACACATGCACACATGCACACATACACAGCGACACGCACGAGTCACACACACATAAACACGCCCCTCTTTTTGGGCTGTCACGTTTGAGCCAGCGAACACGCAAAGCCACACGGGTCGAGTGTGAAATGAAAAACTTCTGGTTTTCCACGCGCGTTCATTTCCTGCAACGAATGTTGCGCGAATGCAGCCTAAAATTCAATTCTTTAGCTTAAGAATCGGAAAAGCATAGCTGACAAATTTTCTCTCATGCAAGAAAAGCTTTTCTTTAAGCTTTTCGATACTAAACGGATGGCTGCGCATCAACAATAACAACATTTGGCAACAGCAAAAACATCAAAGGAAAACAGCATAGCCGGCATTTTGAATTGTTTATAAACAGCTGGTCCAAACAGCTGATCGCAGCTTTGGTCGCTGTTCCAAACAGCTGATCGAAGCTTTTGCATCGATTTCGTCTGCGTCAAGAAGCCAAAATTTACCGCCTACACATGGTCAATCTGCGTCAAGAGTGGGGTTGAAGGAGATGACAGTTTGCTAGGTGAAAGGTTGCCAGGGGAAGGGCAAGGTCGTTTAAATACCGAATAGACCTTTCTTATCATGAATACGTCTCAATACATGAAGAATTCTTGCAAATTTATGTTCAACTTGCTTAATTTACCATTAAGTACTACTGTATATTAATAATTCCACAGTCTGGAGGCAGACCTCATATCGGCCTTCTCATTGGGTTTGACTCATTCGAACGACCACATGTTGACTTTGGACGGGACCCGCAATTAGCAATTCCCATAATTTCTATATATACGTAAATATGTATGTATGTATATCGGTTAATGGTCTTTTGATTTGTATCATCTACCAACAGCAGGTGGCCCCCTGGAAGCGTGCTAGCGTTTAGCCCATATCCATATTTTTATGCCTGACGGAAAATTATTTTCACACTTATAGACATAGAGATAATTATTTTATCATAATAATTATGAGAGTGCAAAAAAATTATATCAAGGTTGAATTCAGCGGGTGGTAGATGCTTCAAATTTGGTTTTCACGGGCCTTGAACTTTGCTCAGAAAAGAAATTTCATTTAGCAAAAATATGTATGTTTCATTGCTTCGAAATGCAAAAACGAAAATAATCTAAATTATACGATTTAAATTCAAAGCAAAAGAAAGTATATGTTTTTCGAAAGCACTAAAACCAAAGTGGGAACGATCAAAATGATTAAATTTACATTAAATAAAGTAAACGACAATTAGATTATTGGAACCCACATTAAATATTAGTTAAATAAGTAAGGCGAACCCATGGAAAGAGAGCCAAATACAAAAATTATTTATTTTATACAAATTAACATAGCAAAAGTGAAGCTGAACAATATTGGCTTGTAGTCTGTAAAAAAAGGGTCAATGTATTATGACATTAGGACAAGAAAAAAAACTTTGTTTTTATAAACTGTTAAAAATAAAGGAGTAATAAAAATAGGAAATGTCACCCCAACTACTTTGGAATACAACCACTTGTAACATTAGGGTCAAGAATATTTATAAATGCTAGTCCCTTGATAAAAAAAAAAAAAAACATATCCAAATCATTTTAAAAATTTTCAAAATTCTTGCATTTTGGAACAATCTATGACATTATAGATAAACAATATTAATATATTTTTGGAGTGATTAATAGAGCAATAATAAAAAAATATTATCATCAACCGAAAGCCCTGACATCTAGTCTAATAATTAGGATTTCTTTATTATTATAAAAAGTAAAAAAATCAATAATTGATCACTTACATTTTCTAATAGTTTCTGCTATATAAAATGAAGTCAAATCAAATCATGGTAAAATCACCTAAAGTAGCAAAACAAGGCAAATTTACATAGATATATAAAGAGGTTTTTTCACAAAACATTTATATTAAATTACCATTCTGATATTTTTCTTAAAAAATCCATACCTACAAGTGAGAGCAGTATTTGCGATAAAGGAATTAATTATTTTAGATATAATAATTTCCATTGGACAACAGTTCGCGTTTATGTCAGTTGTTCAAAAAGTCCTACACACTGTCCAAATATTATTATGTATATAATAAATAATAATTTTAAAATTACTATACAAATAAATATCAGAATCTTTATTTACTTAATATTATATTCTTTGTGAAATGTTTTCATTCAAAAGAATATTGAGCTAAAGAGGAAAGAAAAAAAGAAAAGGCAAGCTGCAGGAAGAAATAAAAAAAAAACAACAACCTATAAATTATTTAGACTCGGCGTTTCTCGCAAAATGTTTAACAACAAAAATGAAAATTAGAAAACGAAAAAAGAAAAAATAATGTAACACATGCGGTGGCATCGGTGGCGATTCCCAAAGATAAATTTAGTATAAAGCAAAAAACTGAAAGACATTTTTTTTTTAAACTGGATCGTCGACATAAAAGTACCCTGGAATGAAAAACCAATTTTATTGTATATTGGGAGCTCTTTAAATAGTTAAAGTTAAATGAGCCAGGTCATCATGTCTTTCTCGTTAAGCATTTGGAAATTACTTTGTTGTCGATTCGAATGAACGATCACAGGGTAACAAAAAGCCACAAAATGAGAATGAAATTTCTGCGTTGACTTCTTCCTACTCTGGCAACACGCAGAAGACGGGGACATAAGCAACAATTCTTGGCTTCTGGCTTCTTGGGGACTTGTAGTAAAAGTTTTGTGTATTTAGTTTGTTAGTAGACGATCGCCGAACGAGACCGTAGCAAAATACGCAATATTTCATGTCGTGCGGGCTAGACATATAGATTATACATATATCTATATATGTATGCATCTTCTACCAGCTGGCAGTGGCGAAATTTTGAGTGCGGCAAGGCGTGTGAAGTGAAATCGAATTATGTAAGTGATCTTCTATTCAAAAGAATCAAAAGAAAGAAAGAAATTTAATAGAAAAATAATAAGTTCAATAAACAAATGCCTAAAATATGCATAAATAAATCCAATTTAAAGTGTGTGTGTGTGTGCTATTAATAGAAACGCTCAACTAAATTTAAACGCAAAATTTCAAACAAAACCCCAAGTGCCACCCCTTGATGAGAAGTTCAAGGCATTTTCACACAATACAAATGGTCAAAAGATTATTCAAACCTATAACATCCATTTTTCTATGGCCCGTTGATTTTTTGCGGAAAAAAGTTTCAATAAATGCAAATATAGGCAATTAAACAAGAAGGCAAGGCAAAAGAAAATGTTTAAAAATAGTTTATATAAAAATAAATATTCGATGTCTGTGTGTGTGTCCGTGTCTTGCGTTCGCTAGCTGCTTCCCAGGGCAGGCAGCCACTTGAAGATGTCGCAGGGTGGTGGGCGGCAAAGTGATGCAGCTGCCACTCCCCGAAATCGACTGCATGCGGCTTTCATAAATATTTTTGTTTTTCTTTTTGTTTTTTTTTTTTCGAGTGTGACACATTTTTGAACTGAAAATAACAGTCCTATGGACAAAGCTGAAATGTGTTTAAAAATAATTTAAAGAGATATTTACAAAAATTGCGTATACGCAGTGAGTAACAAGTGATAGAGTTGAGCGCGAGATTACTAAAATTTGTATAATGCAATGGTTTGCTTAAAGTCTAAAATTTTTGGGAACTTTTCTACCACTTTTATTTATTATATTTTAATTAAAATTGGTATAAATTTTAAATTCATTAAATTGGTTAAATATTGTAATGAAATGCGTCTTTTTCATGGTTTCCTAATTTCGACTTTTTGTTTTATTTTTGTTTATTAAAAACTAATAAAATGAAATACTTCAAAGTTTCAACAATAAATACTTTCAAAGAAAAAAATAAGTAAAACAGAATAATAACATACAATCTTGTAAATTTGCTGATTTGGAAAGATTAATAATAATCAATCACTTTAGAAATCCCAATTGAATTTCATTCGATTTATATTTATGTTTCCTAATTAAAGCAATCAATTTACCAATACGAAAATAATCTCAAATAAGAGATTTTTCCCATATACATATAATTAATGAGTCTCCTAATCTGAAAAAATAATTCTTAAGTATCGCTCTGATCAGGGACCATAAATATTGAGAGTCTGAGAATAAAAATGAATAAAATTTTTGATTCTATTCCTTGATGGAATATAATATAATTATATCTTATAAACTTATCTCAAATTTATAATACTTGTATTTGAATGAAAAATTGACAATAATAATTATTCCATGATTTGTTTAATTTTACTGTCAATCAAGAATTATGTATCCATCAAACTGTTTGATTAGTTTATGTTCTCAGCATTCTGCCATTTTACACATTGTATCATTGAACGTTTCTCTCTTAATCTCTTCCATATTACAAAATTCTCAATATCTATTCAACAATATTTTACTCTCGATTTTGTAAGTTTTCTTGTATCTCATTTAGCTCAAATCTCTGTGAATCTAATATCCGAAATTCTTCAAGTTCTCTCGAAATTCCCAGCCCTCTCTTATTTTGCCACTTATTTTTTTCTCTATGTCTCTCTCTGAATCAGAGAAACACCTTACTGCATTCTCTAGTCGGCTCGCGTTGACAGCTTGTGCTAATTGAGTCACTAGAATGATTTCCTTTTCGTATTTTCGCATCTTTTCATAAATAATAAATATTGCTATGCACAGTTTGTGCCAAAGACTTGTTTGTTGTTTCCCTCGTTTGCTCGATATTTCGATGTTTTAGCTTATATTTAGAGGATATAGAACTCTGGCTGCCTTTTAGTTTGTTTAGTTGAGTTTTCGCTCTGTATGTAGAAGACCGAATTGCAGTTTTGTCTAAAGACCTGCGCTAAATACTTGGGTGAGCATGCTAAAAATATCAAAAAATCATATAGAAAATATAGAAAAAAATCAACTGGCAAATGCATTTCTTGGCAGTTGGCTTAATTGAATATGAAGCCTTTTGAAGTTTTAATCCATATAAAATAGTGTGCGATAAATAATACACACACATATTCTCACGGAATTTGAAATAGATTTTCTTGAAACAAAAAAAAATTGTTAATGCTTTTATGCCTTAGCGGAACATAAGCTCATAATACAGAAAATTTAAACGTTTGCTTAAATTAAGAAACGAATTATATTTTCCTGTGCGTTCTCTTTACATAATCCCTTAGATATAAACAGATCAAGCGAGAAGCCAAAAACAACAACGACAAAGATGACGACACAACAATTGCTCAATAAGAATGTTCGCACAATGCCATCATGGGTGGTGAGTATACATACATACACATACATGACATTAAGACAACAATGGAATCAAAAATTCTATTCCAGACCGAAGCCAGTCAACGCATTGGACCAAAACCACCGCCACTTCCTCCAAATGCTCAAAATGGCAGCAATGGAGCCGTCTTACCAAAGGCACCAGCACTACCGCCAAAGTCAAAGAGCACACCAGAACCAGATTATGAAGTAATTGAGTTTTCAAATCAACAGCAATATTCCAATGAGCCAATGAAAACAACAATAGTTAGAACCAAAACGCCAGGTGAGAATGAAGGAAATTTGACTTGAAATTGAAAATTCACTTTTAAGATACTTTTTTTTTTTTTAAACAGACAACAAATTGAAATGCACATTGTGTGGCTCTCAGAATCCTTGGGTAACCTGTGACGAGTGTGCTGGACAAATATTTTGTGCCTCGTGTGATGACATGTTCCACAAGCATCCCAAGCGTAAGCAGCATATACGCAAGGTAAGTGACTCCCATCTCTCTCGCAAAAGTAAGATAAATAATTGTTTCTTTTGCTTTTAACCAACTGACAGGCCGTTCAGCAGGCCACCCCACCAATACCGCCTAAAATATCAGGTGGACCTACTCCGCCTGTAGCCCCACCGCGACGCAGTAAACGTGGTCTACTCACACCATTTCTGGGCCGCAAGGATCAGGTACGCCACTGCACGATTTCTTAAGCCAAACAAAATAATATAAATAAACCAAATAAAAAAAGAAAGAAAGAAAAAACTTAGATACAAACTCTGTACTGTTCCAAAATCGCCGTTATCACTTACCATTTAGTGCCAAGTTTGTAAAATCAAATTAGATATCTGTATGCTTGAATAAAACACCAAGAACAAAACAGTCCTTTAAGCTGCCAACCCAGAAAAAAAAAAGAAATGAAAAGAAAAGAAAAAGAAAGACAAACTCTTGTTTCAACTAAACGATTTACAGATGCTACCACCGCCCTCGCCGACTCCGTCGCATAAGTCAACTAGCGCCTGGCGTGGTGGAGTTCAACCTCCGCTTCCTCCTCATTCCTCGTCTTCCACAATGAACAACCGCCCGCTGCCCGATCCTCCCAGAACACCAGTGAGTGAAGGTGGCGGCTCTTCAAGATCAGAGACACCGAAATCTGTATTCGATACCATACAACGACCGCCATCCGTGCAGCTAGAGAAGATCAAGAGCAAGGCTAGCGCCACGCTGGATCGCATGGCTATACTTCAGCAGCGATATCGTCAGCATAAGGCTCAACAGGATCTGAGAGCCAGTGAACAGGTAGGACATGCAATCATCACTTGTAGACTGTAAATGTATCTATGGCCTCCTTTCCCCACATTTAATGTCTGTCTTCATTGTTAAATAACTCTGAAAAACGAAGAGAAAAACAAGAATCGATTTTAAATTCGATCGGTCATTCTTCTTTCTTTTTTGGAGTGATTTCTTTATGTTTCGTATCGTCTATCCTGTCTCTCTCTTTCTCTCTGTTTGTTCATTCCCTCTCACAGAACTTGTTTAATGGCGTCAACTTTGAGCATTGGTCAAACATTTCACCATCGCCCTCGCATTTTCGTTCTGGCAGCATGTCATCTGGTTTGAATTCATCACATTTTGATCTATCGGATGATTCTCATCACAATTTTCACAATTCCCTACAACAACAAATGTTACTACAACAACGACAGGCAGCCGGCAATCAACGTCGTCAGATGAGCACTTCAGTGTTCAATTTGAACACAATGAATCGACGTCCACTCCAGGAAACACCACAAAATGTTGGAGGCAGTGCCGCCTGGTTGGCGAATCAGCGAATGCAACAGGTACAGAAATTGCATTACCAAAAAGGAATTATCTGATTTTATTATAATTACAGGCACAATCGATGGCCCAGTTAAATTGTGCTGGGTGTCAGCATCAACAACAGAATCGTCAGATGCAGCATCCCGATGATTGGTCTCAATTTGGATCGCAACAGCAGTTCAATCATTCGAATCTGTCTTTAAATGTGGGTCCTGGCTACTTAAATCAGCAACATCCCCCGCACTATCCACATCCCCCGCCCGTATTTATGACCCAAAGAGGAATGGTGCCAAATATGTATCCAGGTCCTGGCTATCCTCTCATGCATCCAGGTAGGCCATCTATAGAATATAGATATATGCAATCACTTATCTAAACTTACTTTCCGTAGGTGTCATGGGTATGCCACCGCCACGTGCCTCATCTAGACCTCGCTATGCAGCTTCTCCCACACCGAGCCGCAAATCCCTTTCCATGCGTCGCAAACGCAGCAGTTATGTGGATGATGAGCTAACCGACGACGAAGATTCCGATCAGGACGATCGCCGCTCATTGGTTTCAAATCGTTCGGGAATGACAAGTGCATCACGTTCCCATCACCACCATCATCAGCAGCAACATCATCAACAGCGGCAAAGACGTTTATCGAGTGCCTCACAGCTGATTAATAATAATGATGACATCGATGGCAATCGACATCACCAGTCAAAGGTGCGCGAACGACGCGGTTCTATAGCCAAGTCTGTACAAAGCGAATGGCTACCTGAACGCCGGGACTCAACAGAAGAGCGGGGAGGAGATAATGAGACCTTGAAGAGATCTCAAATAGATCCACCAAAAACAAGTCGCATCTATTCGGATCTTGAATCAGAGGGCTCAGGAGCACGAGCCTTGGTCCAGGCTAAAATTCAACAGAAACTACAAGAAGCCGATCAGCACAAGGCCAAAAAGGCCTCCCATTACAAACATAAGCCAGAAATGAAAGATGAGAATACTCAAGCAGCTGCTGTAGTGCCAAAAGTTGCAGCACAAACAGCAGCCAAAGAAGAAAGCGCTTCGGAATACGAAGAGATTGTGGAGGAGGTTACAGCCACAGAGAGTGAGCCGGAGCAGGCACAGCCCAGCCAACCGGATAATATAGAAGTCGATGCTGATGCCGATGATCTGGGTCCACCACCTTCTACGCCAGATCATGAATGGGAATGCGAATTTTGCACTTTTGTCAACGAACCGAATATTAAGATTTGTTCCATATGCTGCAAGACGCCTTCTAAGCCTCCACAGCCTACAAAAAACGCAGCTAAACCAGAAACCAAGCCCATGCCTCAAGTGGAAACAACTAAACCCAAGGAAATTGTTATTGAAAAACAGCAACCACAGACAAAGGTAGTGAGAAAATCTTCTATGAAGTCCGCACAGAAGCCCACAGAGAAAATTGTTAGTCCGCCAAAGGCAAAGTCAAGTGCCTCGACATCAACTGCAACTGCAACTGCAACGACCACCAGGACAGCAAAAAAACTGTCGTCTCCACCGAAGCCGGCATTGAAAACTTCATCGGAAAATGAAAGCGATAACTCACTGGCCAAGGGGTTCCTGCATAAAGGTAGGATACAAAAGAGAATCTCATTTTTTGAGGGTACCAAGGCCTAGTACTCGTTATTTAGAATATATTACACCCACCCAACTACTACTCATTTGTAATCTTTTATTATTAACGCATTTATGAAACAAAAACCAAATACCGAAATACATAAGCATATCCTTAACACAAAAAAAAACAACAAAAAAAAAGAACGATGAGTTTGTTTTTCTATTTAATCACGGGTTCTCCTCCCATCCTCGCCTTTCCTCAACAGAATCCGTTGAGAATATTTGGAATACGCTAGATGAGAGCATTCAAGCCCAGGCCGAACAGGTGCTAAAGAAGGCCCAAAAAGTGTCGACCAGTTGTGGTGGCACACCACCCAGAGAGATGCCAGTTGAGAAACCAATTGTGGACACATCCCGCGAAATGGGCACCTCGCCACCACCTCAAAGCATATCGACACAAGTATATTTAAATTGAAAACGATAGATTATTTCTCATCTAATCGAATTAACTTACAGACCTATGAGGCTCTACCCCTTAGCCCACAAGTGGAGAACAATGCCACAGTTGTACGGGAATCCCCCGGCAAAATGGAGCGACGTCCTCATTATCGCAGTAATTCTCAACTACCACAGGAGCATGAACGCTATCGCAGTGCCAACGATTTGAGATATGCCAATGAAGGATTTGGCATGGACAACTATGGCAATTCCGGTCAAGTGACTAGACGGCCAAATTTCATTAACGATTTGAGGTTGCTTCAGCATGTAAGTGAAAATCAATTTGCTTATACATACATATTAGCATGATTCATTTTCTATATAAATTTTAGCAAACTTCTTCGCCCTTCGATATGCCTTTGGAACCGTCATTTAATCACAGACATGAACCAGCACGAGATCCTGAAACCGAAATGCACATCATTCTAAAAGAGCTTGAGCTGTATAAGTTTACGGTAGAAGAATTGGAAGCAGCTCTCAAATACTGTGCACCTGATACACATCCGATTCAGTGGCTGAGAGAGAACTGGCACAAGTTGATCCAAACAGTGCAGAGTCTGTCAACGAAATACGGTCAGGAGAGAGGTGAAAATACCATAGGAAGCATCTCACAGAATGAAGCACGCGAAGCCCTAAGAAGTTCCAGTGGAAATGTGTGGCAGGCAGTAGCAGATTGCATTCAACAAAGGCAGCAAAAGTATCGAAGACTCGCGGCGAAGGGTAACTTTCTGCGGGACGACATTGTGAATGCTCTAACAGCACATCAAGGTAATGTGGAGCAGGCTCTTTTGGAATTGAATCGAACACAACTTAAACCATTTCTAATGCGCATCTGGGGCTCACCAAATGGCGTGGAGAACGAAAGCGTTCCAGCCATAGATATGAAGTCGGGTTAGTTTGTAGTTCGTCCAATCATAAATCATTTTGTATCTTTTGTATCTCTGTTTCGCCCCTCTCAGATATTCATGATTTTCTCAACACTCACGCTTTGGATTGCTTGCAAATGCCACATGGAGCTGGCGAAAGTCCCAGTCCTGGCCCCGCCTTTGCCAATCATCCATTCGACGAGAATTCCAGTCCCTCAAAATCTTCATATGCCACCCCAAGTCCCTATCAACTGGAGGACAGCACTCTGAAAAATCTTGAGATCCTTATTGGTAATATGGAGCAGAATCAGGCCAAACAGAATCAAGAGGTTTTGCGTTCAATTGAGACTATGCTGGAAACATTCAAAGGTAAACCAGATCAGGATTACGAAACTGATCCGGAAGTCATGCGTATTCTCACCAAGAGTCCTATCAGTGCATCCAGAATATCGGCTGTAATTGACGACAAATCGACAGAGGATGTGAAAAACTTTGTGTGGCAACACATACAAGACATTGTACCTAATTTGGTGCAACAAGTTGAACAGGAACTCAAGGAACCCTCCCCTCCCAAAGAATCCCAACCCCAACCAGAACCAGAAGTCATAAGCACTCCAGCAGTCGATCCAAATGTATATATAATGGAAGAGGTCATAAAGCCAAACTTGAGAGAAGCAAATATGAAAGAAGAATTGCCAATTAACTTTATTTATGCCACAGAAATAGCAAACTTTAAATTAGAATTCGATCGTGGTACCGAAAAGTGGCACGAATCTGAATGGGAGCCCTATGATTTAACTCATGCTGAACATGTTGTTTACAAGAGCTTTACGGCGCCCAAAAAAGAAGAAGTTAAAGAAGGGATTCCGCAACAAAATATCTCACAGAATGAATCCCCAATTGATGCTGGAAATGACCAAAGAATAATTCAAAATCAAGAAACTATAGAGCCTTTGATAGAATCTACCAATGTAGAAAGAGAACAGGAAATAATTAACTTGGACAAAGTTAAAGAAGAAAAAGAAAAGTTAGCTGAATCGGAAGTGGCTAGTAAAATCATACCAACAACAACTCAAGAAGCGTCTTCTAGTAAAACATTGACTAGTGAGGTGTTACAAACAACAACTGAAGAAGCCACTAGTAAGGTTTTACCAACAACACCTAAAGAAGTATCTTCCAGTAGGACATTAGAGCAGACCTCAAAGACAGATACCGATAAAAATGTAAAAGAGATTACCACAGAATCAGAAAATAAATTGGAAGCAGCAGTAATTAACACCCAAGTACTTGCTCAAGCTACCACTAAAGAGATGAAGGAGACTCTTTCTACTGACACTGTAGAAAAAATTGTTCAAGAAGCAACTGGGCAACAGACTGTTGAAGTTTTGGATGATAAACCAGGCACAAGTAGAGAAGCTTTTAGGAGAAATAAACGATCACAGTTGCCCAAAAAAGGACGAACCCGTGATCAAAGTCAAAAGCCCACAAATCGCGTAAAACTCCCCAAAGAAGTTGAGACGGCAAAAGAGACAAAAGAGAATTTAACTCCAATGGAGACATTAAATAAGGACAACAAAGATCTTGTAGTTGCTTCAGCTGAAGTTACCTTAGAACCCTCTTCCAACCCCATTGACCATATATCTAACGAAAAGGTTACAGATTCCAAAACTGATGAACTTCCTGTTGAAACAGTTCCAGCAAAACCAGCAGCAGTTGGACTCGTTGCAGCTTTAGCCGTTGAAGTCGCCACGACTGAAGAACAAAGTAAATCCAATATCCAATTACCTTTAGATATAGTTGAGGCTGAAACAGTTAAGACGGATAAGACTGAGGCCATAACAGAATCCCTTAAGACTGTGGAGCAAGAAGCGATAATTGAGGAATCAACAAATAATTTAGGCTTAAGTACTAATCTCTTAGATCAGCCGAAAACTCTACAAACCAATGAAGAACCAATCGTTGAAGAAGCTACAAATAGTGAAGCCTTAAATACTAGCACCTTAGAACAAACGGAAATTCTTGAGAATGATGACCAAATCAGTGTAGAACCTACAAATAATGAAGCCCTAAATACTAGCTCCTTAGAACAAACTGAAACTCTTGAGAATGATGCAAAAATTGAAATAGTTGACGAGCTTAATGCCTCAGTTGAAGCAGAAGCTACCAATACGATTGTACTAGAAGCATCAGAAGAAAGAAACCAAGTAGAAACTTCCACAAATAAGATCACAGCGGATAATAAACATAGCCCCAAACGATTTTCTAAAATACCTGTGAGAACTTTAAGCACTAACAGTTTACGTAGTGAAAGCAGAACCGAGAATCTGGTATCTCTAGAAGCAGATGAACTGGAGGGCTTTGGAGTTAACAATGCTGAAGAAGAGCCATCTTCAACTACAACAGAAACCGATGTGGTCATAAGTCCTGTTGAATCAGAAGAAATCTTTGAAGATGCTGCAGAATTTAGTGGCGAAGATGCCGAACTATATAGCTTGGATAGTGATGAGCAGAGAATAGGAGGAGTACAACCACAATCTCCACTTCCTGCAGAAGATTCTGCCCTGGAATCGATTTTACCCAAGTCCACAAGCAGTGCATCCGTTGACTCTCACTCAAGTCCATCGGAATCACCTAAAGTGGTTCAACTTAAAGAGTTCATACCATCTGGTGATCCCTCCAAGCAAAATCTTAGTGAACTCGTGGAAGACACACAACGTCTGATCAAGCAAATGCGGGATGAAATTAGCATGGATGACTTTGAGTCGACCGATGAAGATGACTACTCCGAGGAATACTCCGATGACATGGAGTGGTATGACAGTGAAGGGGAAGAGGAGGAGGAGGAAGAAGAGGGTGAGATGGACGAGGATGAACGAACGTCGTATATTGAAGATGCCTCCACAGGTGATGAAGCAGAAGGCACAGAAATTGAGGACATTATCGAAGAAGATGAAGAGAACGAAGAGGAACACACAACAACACAGATTCCCGAAACAGTCATGACTAGCTCATCTGTCACTCCCGCCAATCAACCAATTGCACGTGATACAAATGCAACAACTGAAATAATTTCTTTAACAGGAAGTGAAGGAAACGAATCAACTAAAACTGCTGCAAAAAGAGAGACCCAAGAGCCAACTATCCCGGATGTCGGGGCTATAGAAGGGCAATCAGTAGTTGCAGACGAAACCGATAACCCGATAGAGGCAATTCCAGTTGAGGATGTTATGGATGTAGAGGCAGAAGATCCAGTAGAAGTACCCACTCCCCTACCCCTTACCCCAGCACCACCCATAATTGACTCCGAATCCCGACCGACGGAACTGCCAGTAGAAACAGTATTGGAAGAGCCCAAAAAGGTAAAAGCCTCCTCTCCAACAAAAACAAGCAGCAAACAGAAGACACTCACCACAGAACCAGAGGGCAGCACCTCCACTCTAAATCCCAGTACATCTACACCCAAGACTGGCAAGTCCTCGATAAGTAAGATACCCAAACCCACAACAACTGAGACACCCAACACCTTAAACAGAAAACTACCGCTGCGTTCCAAATCCTTTTCGGCTCCCATGGGTATATCCTCGGTGAAGCGTATGCAACAGGAGTATCTCCAAAAGCAGCAAAGTATTAAGACTACGGCGGTACCAGTCGCCTTATCCAGTCGAGTCCCTCTGAGAAGTAGCCCTTCAGCAAAGAAGTCCATCACAGAGGCGATCAGTCGATTTAACACACAGTCCCAACAAGATGGCCCCTCAACAAGTGGTGCAGCTGCAGCAGCGGCCTTGCTTAAACCCCGCTCCCAGCCCCGTATTCCTAAGAAGAAATATCACGAGACATGTTTCTCTGATGATGATTACGAGACCTCAGCCACCGAGGAGGAAGATCAGGAAGATCAGGCTGCTGAACCTTTGGGGGCAGAGTTGCTTAAGCGTAAACTCAGTATGCCTGTATTTCGGGCATATGCCAGCCTTCAAGAGCCAGTTATAGAGGAACCAGCGGTGGGTACTCCACAACAGAATTTTGGCCCTCTAGTTATCCGATGTGCACGATTAACGATACTTTTTTAATTAACCTTGCAGGTTTTGGCCAGAAAATATTTGGAAATGGAAAAGGTTTCTAATTTGGCAGAAGCCCAAATTGCTGCCACATTGGTCAATATGAAGTTCCAAGAAGATGTTGCCTTATGGGCAGCAAAAGAGTGTTCCGACTTGGACCAAGCGATTGCCATGCTTCAGCAGGATTGTGAATTGTGTATGAATACCTATCCCATGAATCAAATTGTATCCATGCTAAAGTGCACTCACAAATGCTGTAAACAATGCGCCAAAAGTTATTTCACAGTGCAGGTCGGTTAAACTGATTCACATTCTCTCAGAGGAGAATCTATATTTCTCTTGCATTCTCCATCTTTACAGATCACGGATCGCTCTATTAATGATTGCAATTGCCCATTTTGCAAGTTACCAGAACTTAGTAACGAGACGGAACATGAGGATGAGCATCTCGAGTATTTTTCCAATTTGGATATCCTTCTCAAGAGTATCTTGGACAATGATGTCCATGAATTGTTTCAGCGTAAACTGAGGGATCGTTCTCTTCTGCAAGATCCCAACTTCAAGTGGTGTATTCAATGTTCATCGGGCTTCTTCGCCAGACCAAAGCAGAAGCGTCTGATATGTCCAGATTGTGGATCCGTTACCTGTGCCCAGTGTCGCAAGCCCTGGGAGAGACAACATGAGGGTAGCACCTGTGAGGCATATTTGGAGTGGCGCCGCGAGAATGATCCCGAACTGCAGGCACAGGGTGTACAGGAACATTTGGCTCAGAATGGTATCGACTGTCCCAAATGCAAATTTCGATACTCACTTGCTAGGTAAAGTAAAATCAAGCGATTTGATTGATTTGGTGATTCTTTACTTATATTCTTCCAGGGGCGGTTGTATGCATTTCACCTGCACTCAGTGTAAATTTGAATTCTGTTACGGCTGTGCCAGACCTTTTATGATGGGCGCCAAATGTAACATCTCTCCGTACTGTGCCAAATTGGGTCTCCATGCCCATCATCCCCGCAATTGTTTGTTTTACCTGCGCGACAAAATTCCCCTGCAATTACAATTCTTACTCAAAGGACAAAATGTTAAATTCGATACAGAAGCCAAAGAAGATGTAAAGAATGAGCCGAGCAGTTCCAGAAGGGCCAGAGCATCGGCCAAGTGTCCCATACCATTACAAAAAGAGACTCCTCAGGGTCTAGTGGATACAGTCTGTAATAGCGATGTACCGGATAAACATGCGGGCATGTGTCGGTATGTGTGAGGAACAAATTGCCCCTCTACCATAGAAAACTAAGCAATTAATCTTTGTCAATTTTAGAACACACTACGTAGAGTATTTGGCTGGCAAAGTGGCGAAAGCTGGCATCGATCCTTTGCCCATTTTCGATCTAACCGATTGTGTTCAAGAGCTGCGTAGACGAGGCATTGCCTTGCCTGAACGTGGTCCCTGGGACACTGATGAGATCTATAAAAACATGTGCAGTGAGGTGGGTTCGGCTGCTGGCCTCATTCTCATTAATCTTGGATTTTATTGATTTCCTTTTATATGCTTCTGATTTTTGGATTGTTTAGTTTTACGTTTGGCGGCGTTTATTGAATCGGTTACGCGGAAAAACGCGCTTCCTGCGGCTGACCCAATGATTCAGTCTACGCCCACGTCGTAAAGCCAAACAAAAACAAGCGTCTATATCTGCAAACTAAATTTAGATATCGAACTGACGTATTTCACACGCGTCTTAATTGATATTCGTTTTATTATTATTTAATTGTAAACAATTTGGCAGATTGCAAATTCGACTACAAAAACAAATCAAGGGGAAAAAAAAGTGTGTTTATAAACGTTTCTCACCCATCTTTCGATCTGGCCTCTACTTATAGGTAATCAAACAGCATATACCATTGAAATCGGCCTGATGTGGTTAAAATGATGAAGATGATGGGAATGATGTAGCTTGGAAGGATAAGGCCACCGACCGCCCGTTCGACTGTTGCAATTTTTCATAAGTTCTTATGATTTATGGCAAAGATTTTTATAGACATTTTTTTATATATGTTATACACACAAACATACAATACATTTTAGACAGCTCATTAGACATTAGATTGCATATACATATTAGATTTTTATTTGTAAACCAACAGACCTAAACCTATAATAAATTTTGTTTAGTTACTAAGCAGCTGCCCAAATAATTTCTTGCAAATGCCACAAAAATGCAATAACACGTGGGCTGCAAGTGCATCCCCCCACATAAAATAAATGTGAATGTGTGAGAATCCGATTATCATTTGGCATCTACATTGCTAACAATATACGCCAGATGTCGCTTCTTTGGCATGCAATAAATATTTTTACAGATATCAAAACAAAAGGTAAGATTTTGTAGAGTTATGCAGGTATGACTTAAAACAAAAACATTTTCCTGGCCATGCTGAACTTTAAATTAAATACTAATCTGCTTGTCCAAAGAACTTTGAACATCAGCTTCAATTTGTTTTGCTTCAGTTATACCTAAAAGCCTGCTACTAGGCAGCTAGTAAAATTCTAGTTGATTGAATTCAGGCAACAGTTATTGAGTTTCTCCTAATATTTATCTGCTAAGTGAACTGAAATTGTTTCCCTCTTCTCTTCTCCCTCTTTAATTTTTTCCTTTGAATTGACATATTAAATTTTACCCAAGTCGGATCGATGATGGCAGCCATAGTTAGATGTTTTTCGTCTAAAGGTCGTTTGATTTTTCTTATTAAATATTTTTTGTTATTTTCCAACTAAATAATTAGTCTCACATACGACTGATATAAATAGGAAACCATTCCCATAATAAGATACATATATTTTTGCATCAGACATTTGCTTATTTATGAATTCTTATGAACTCGAATACTATATCAGAAGTGTAAAAATTTGCTAAAGCTTGCTACTACAATTAGTTCGGAAGTTCTGCAAATAAAACTAATTATTTTGAATAACTGGCGTTCTATTGCAAAAAAAAAAATATACAACTTATATCTAAAATTGGAATTAATAAACAAATTTTCGTACTAAACGAATTTCTATGGAGCTCTAATGATAAAGATAATTCACAAAAAGTTTCTTAAAGATTTCAGGCATTAAAGACATTAACAAGTAGCTTATCTAAAAACAGGTAGAATAAATTTATCACTGATCGAAAATATTTTCCATCATATTTTTTATATTGTGGGATAATGAATGTTTCCACCTAAAAACAAATTCACACTAGACATAATAAAAACGTCGCCAATCCATTTAAAGATTTGTCATTAATCATTTTAAAATTGTGCGACAATTTAAGATGTGCTAAATTAAAATATATGTTCCCTTTTTAGGTGAATATAATTTATTGTGTAAACAGTTTTTAATTGTCAACTAGAATAATTGCTTTTTACATGACAATCGGCGGTGCGATAAATCTTCCTATGCATTTCAAAAATTCATAGCATACTTTTGTGCATTTCTCATGACACTTGGCAAGTCGTAATTCCATGAGGATCCCACTGCTTGGGATTTTGCTTCTGTTCTTCTTCACTGTCGATACTGTCCCCTGTGTTGCTCTCGTCGTCTAGTTTGTCATCTTGCCTGCTCTCGATATTGCCAAAATGGCAAATGCGGGTCATAAATTATGCCCCATGCCGCGACAATCGGCCAAAACAAGAAAATCAGCCATAAGAGCAGAGAGAAGCAAAAACAAACACAAATGCTAGACATTGAAAATTTGCCGACGGGACCAGATCTCTTGACTGGGGATCGTAAAAAAACCTATTCACGCTATTTTCGTGCGATTTGGATAAATTTATGCGCGCGGCACAACATCGTTTTGCTTCCACAGACAGTTTTACACCAATGGCAGCTAATTAAACGGGATAAAATGTATATTTATTGATCAACAACACAAGCAATAACAAAATGTATGCCGAATCTAGCTAGCTTTGAACTCGAAATTGATTTGGCGAAAACCAAAGAAAAAAAAAAAAGAAACTGCAATTGGATCATGGCTCCGAAGCGCGTGGCCCACAAATATTTGATTAATTTTTGATCACATGGCCCAACCCGCCACCCCGCCTGTTATTTATAGACATTAAGTTTATTTATTTTCTTCCTCTAGTTGACTTTTTGTCCAATAAAAAACGTTTTAAGTGTTAACATGCGCCCCCATAAAAAATTATAAAATGGGATTAAAAAAATAAAAACAAATATTAAGTATTTAATATCTTTTATTATAAAATAAACAAAGGCAAAAGAGAATGGATTTACAACGACAATGAACTTCAATTTGATTATAGGCTAACGAACGGAACCGTTCACTTAATCAATCACTTTTAAACATTTGCCCATGAGTTATTCGAGTTAATTGAGAATCAGCTAGGTACATAAATAGAGAAAGAAGCCAAATGCAAACAAATTGTCCGCCCACCCGACTCACCTGTTTCACCTGCTCGTCGACTCGTCTGCCTTTTTGTTTAATCAACCTTCAGTCAGTGTGGCCGTCTGTGTCTGTGTGTGTTTATTAGAGACAGATTTACGGTTGGAAGCGTCACATCCTGTCGACACATTCATCACCCTGCACCCCTGCCTAGTGCTCCACCATCCCCTTCTTCTTTGACCCTGACCGCTGACATTCAATACAATACACAATAGCAACAACAACTACCAGAGCTAAGCAACCTTCACAACACAAAATTGAAAACTATTAGACTGGACTTGCTAGCAGAAGTGGGCGGGCATAGGGGGGCTGTGATTGTGGGTACATCCAAAGACCCAAACAATAATAAATAATTAAAATTATAAAAATAATAAATATTTATAGTTGGTTTTTCTGTTTTCTTCCCCGTCTTTAAGTAAACAATATTTTGCACAACTTTTATAATGTTTTGGATATCTTGATTTATTTGTTCTTCACTATTTTGTTATGCAAAAATTGAAGAACCATTTTAATTTTGCCTTGTCGCACTAAACATACACTTTCAATTTCATAAAATAATTTATATATTGCTAAATAAACTAATTTAAAAACTAAGAATTAGATTTGAATACTCATATACTCATCTTGTTCTGGATAAATATGTTATTCTTAATTTAAATGACTATAGCTAATATACTGTTTACCAAATTGCCCATTTGTTAGGATATATCATTAGGGACTGAAATTAAAGACAAATTAATAAATCAATTACTTACGGTAAGCAATTTGAAAAACATGAATTTAAATGGTAAAAGCAATTCAACCAAACTATAAAGACAAATTAATTAATCAATTACTTACGGTAAGCAATTTAAAAACATGAATTTAAATGGTAAAAGCAATTCAACCAAACTATAATGCTAACAAACGGAATGAACAGTATTTTAAAATATGATTGAATAAATTATATCCCAGTTTGCATTACTCATACAACTTAAATATGGTTTATAATCAAATTGTTATATATGGAACACAATAGCCTTGCTATTTAGATGTCTAATTTCTGTATTTTATTTCTTATTCATCCTTTTTTTTATTTCTCAGGTGTATTGAGTATAAAAATCCCAAAACTTTTCATCTGAAACAACAAAAATGTCAAATGAAATCAATACAAAAGTGTTATTTTGTGATATAAACTCCGTTTATGTTTCTATATGTATTATTTCATTTGCATAAATTACAATTAAGTTATACAAACTTTGTTCGTGTTTTTTTTTTTTTTTTTTTTAAGGATTATATACAAAATCGTAAAATACACATAGAGAGTTTTAAATATAGTTATAATATATACGAGTATGTATGTATACTATATAGATTATAAATTATAGACTATTATAAATATACAAATACAACAAGACTTAGTTGACTAATAATTGGTCATATAATGCATATGCATTTTAGGTTTAATAAATTCTAGATAATTGCATTAGTTTGTATCCCGTATGTATCTTATATTTAATAAGTAACGCGTAAATCACACATTATACAGAAATATATGTACCTATATATAAAACTACTTTTACTTATATATGTTTTCTTGTTTTGTTTTTTTTTTTAGTTTTATGTTTTTTTTATTTTAAAACCATTATATATAGGAAGACTAGAAAAGGTAACACTAGTGGAAAGTAATCCGTCGACGTGTTTTTTTTTTTTTTTGTCCTCTTGTTGGAGGCTTACAAATTTCTACTACTTAGTAAATTTCTGACTATGTTGGAGAAGTGCCTTCTCCCTCATGTATCTTAGAAATAATGCATATAATTAGCATATGTATACGATCTTATAGATCCACAAATTCTCAAAATTTTCGAAAAAACAACTAATAATATCTTTGGTAGCTAATGGTAGCTAGTCTATTGCATTAGATCCAATGCATGCAAACTTTCAACATCAGGATCATAATTGGCATCACATGTCTTAAGCCAATCCCAGACACGCCTTCTGACCATCGCCTGATCAATGGGTACATCCAGACCATAGCTGGACATCATACGCTTAAATCTTAACTTATTCTCATCACCTGATAGTCTGCCCTCACGCTGATTGAGATAGATGCAAGAGTCCTGGTCATGATTATTTGGTGAGATGAGAGTCGCTGATTTGGATGCCGATATGCGGCACTCCACCCAACGATCCTTCATATATTTGGTGACCTCTGTGATCTTGCAGCGATCTTCGGGATCATGGCTCAAATACTTGCGGAAGCATCGCATTAGGCGCGGAGAGAAACGTCGAAAGTTGTCCGGCACTTTAGTGGTCTTACGTTGCTCGTATTTCATGAAATTGGCATAGGCCTGATCCTTGACCCAATCAGCGGCTTGCCATGGTGGATTTCCAGTCAAAATGTTGTACAATAGAATCCCAAATTGCCAGGAATCACTTATCGGCAGGCACTGAAACCGTTCGTTCTTAATCAATTCCAATTGCTCGGGTGGCACACAACTGGTCCAAGTATGCTTTACCTTGTGGACAAGCAAGCCCTTCTTGGTGGTGGCTCCAAAATCGCAAAGCTTAACTCGCGCAAAGTCTGGAGTGAAAACTAAAACATTTTCTATCTTCAGATCACGATGCACCAGATTCTTTGAATGCATGAAACCCAATGCCGAACTCAATTGTTCCGAGATCAATTTGCAAGCCGTCTCATGTAGGCCATTGGGTCCTATATTAGTGGCCAAATCTCCATATGGAGCATGCTCCATGGCAAACACATAATAGTCTTTAGTCTGAAATGCCACTGCATAGGCACTCAGAATGTGACGATGATGGGATAGCTCATAATTATAATGAAATTCCTTTTGGAACTCCTTAATGGTGGTCAGTTCGGCATGGACAGCCTTCAAAGCCACCAGAGTATTGGTGGGTCGATGACGGCAAAGTAAAATTTTGGCGAAACATCCCTCAGCCAGTGTCTTTTCTATATTGTACTGATCGGCAAATGTCATCAATGGTAGCTCCACATCCGGAATCATATGGATTTGACCCCCATCATTCTTGTCCGGCTTCTTATAGATGCTGCTACGACGACTAACCGAGGCAGCTCCAGGCACCTCCAATCGTCCTGTACTAGTGCTGGTTGGCGTCAAAGGAGTACTACAACGTTTCTGATTGTTGTGATTGGTACAGGTGCTGCTATTATTGTTGCTATTGCGGCTATTGGTGCTGCCGCCATCCCCAAAGGAGCGACGCAAGCGGAAGGAGAAAGAGCGTTTTTCTGCAAATAGTAGAATAAAGTAAATAATCAGTAGAGTTTTAAGAAATATAAACATAATTTTTTAAAACTATATATCTTAATTTGTCTAATCTACAACACAAATCTCTCAAAGATTCCCAATTATAGTCTTATAATATAATGGATCATTAATTGTTTATAATGAGTCTCCCATTATTGCTATGTTCTATGGATTATAGGGCAATAGTTTGGTATTTTAGGTTCAACAACCATTGATTATTTCTACTATCAACAAAATTCATTTTTAATTGCTAGATCTTTCTTTGTTGATTTTTAGAATTATTTAACAAAACCACAAAATGAGCTTTTCTTAAAATAGTAGTTCCATGTTTTTATTTATTATTTATAAATTCCATTTAATATTTGCTTTGAACTTGACTTCATGTTTTGTCAGTTTAACCCAATTAAAAATTCAAATAAATTTACATTTTATATGCCCTCTCTCTATAAATCATAGAACGATCATATGTTCCTGAGAAACCACAGCTACTAAAATATATAGGTATTTTGTGTACATACATACATACATATGTCCCACAACTCATAAATTATTATCTAATGCATTTCTTGGATGCCTGAGAAATTCAGCGAATTTTTTTTCTCTTCGTCTATGTAATCAGGAATTAATTTTAAACACCTCCCTCATGAATGATGCCCATCTATGACATATGTGAAATACGAGTGTGAAACGTTCAAGAAACATGTCAAAAACAATTCGGGGTAAAATTGAATTTTTGTATGAAAAATCAAATCGCATCACTCCCTATAAATGTTTGTTCCTGATTTTCCAGCTAAAGCAATCTCATCTCATTTAGATGAAAAATCAAATGATTTTAGAACCGTTTTTCATTTCTGCCTTTCTTTGCGAGCAATAAATTTGTGCGCTGCCTTCAAATTAGATCGAAACTTAGGTAGGCGTCAGGCCCCACACAAACACTACGCAGATTCGTCTATAAATGATTCCAAAATCACAGTGACTAAGAAGATGCTGACGTCTTTGAGATCTCGATAAATATATGTACATGTATATATTCTAGACGAACTTAATATGTTATCACCGCCCCTTTATCTATCTCGATCTACGCAAATTCTGTACTAACATTGTCACAGACAATTTGGCGACGTCTCGATCTCGGGACGTGGGTGTGGGCTATTCGTTTCTTTGTGGGGAGGGCTGTAAAACCCAAAGCGATTTTCTATGTTTTGCTCTGCCATTTTGATAAATTAATAATTCGCACCGAATAAACAACAAATGGCCACATAAAAGCAAAATGTTCACATCAAAAGTTCGTTATAAATCAAAACAAAAAACGAATAACCCAAAAAAATATAATAATTTGTTTGATTGCCAGATAAAGTCAAAGCCCACAACAACAAGATGTTATTTTGTTGGATATCTTATTATCATAAATCAATACGAAAATAGATAAATGAGAGCAACCAGCTGCTGCTAAGGGCAGGAATAAAGGTCAATAATAATAACAAACGGAATGCATGGAATTCTAAAAACTTGTATTAATAAATTCAACAATTGTGTTTCTAAGACCTTAATGACCATGTACAATTTTTACATACGTTCAAACATGTATTTTTCTCTACATTTATTTTCTTGATAATTTCATTGTGTGTTAACAATAAAGTAATTATCCAGAAAATTCATTGCCGGATTAATTTAAGACAAGTTGTTATAGATGTGGGTATTAGCAATTATAGATGTTATTTTATAACATTTAGAACCACTTTTAGAATTTGACACTTTTGTGACCATATCAACTTCCTTTGTAGTAAATTGTGATTCAATTTTAAGACCTGACAGCCCCAGCAGTTTAACAAGTATTCTTCCTCAATAGAAGCTTCAGAAAATACCGGATTATAGGTTCTAATCGTGAAGTTAAGTAAATTAATGTGCTCATTGAAAATATTATCGAGTTTTGGAATTACTAATAATGGATTTGATTCATAAAATCTTTTTCAACATTACTTATAACTATTTATCTTTAAAATTGTTAGTAACCTAACACAATCAAAATAATTTAATAAATCTAGCAAAACAGCTAAAGGATTTTGTCCTACTATGATTATTCCATTCTATCGATACATGATAAATAATGTGAATGCTAATTTGCTTCAAAGGATAACTATTCCATTTGTTTCGGTGGAAATTATTTCCATTGACAAAACTTAAATCACCAAATTACCATCATTTGCGTCACAAACTTTCAGTGGAGACTTATGGGGCAAACACAAATGTGTAGTTGCTGGCAATTAACCCCTCGACCAGCAACAAGTCACACATCAAATTGTCAGTACAGGACAGCAAACAAGCTAAAGTTTTGGTTTGTTCTTCTACGTTTTTTTTTTTATTCTTTTTGAGTGACCATTTCTATTTCCGTTCCAGAATTGATTGGCTAGAGGCCAGAACGCGGGCAATGGCCAACTACAAATCCCTAATAAATGTGCGCGCCCCCAAACAAAAATGAAAAGACTTGAGAAGCAAACTAATTATAAACCATTAAAAACCATCAACAGAGATAGAAAAGCCACAGCGGTCTGCGTGTGTTCATAAATCAAACTTTCACTTTTCTGTAGCCGTTTTTTTCGCACTCGCTTTTGTTATACACAAATTATGTCCATTCGCAATTTCATTATTATACAGTATTATTATGATTATTATGTATTCTCACTTTGTTGGCCAAAAATAGCTAATAACAAATGAGGCAGGCTAAAATAGGGTTCAGGCGAAAGGGAGGCAACCAACCAGGCAATAATGCAATTTCAAGGAGTATCTAAAATTAAACGAAGCCAGAGAAATGCTAAATTTTCGTATAAATTATGTACTGCTGCCGCAATCCTACACAGTGTATACAGTGGGTCAAAATAAACAGACAGACACACTGACCAGATGGACAGCCATCTAGTTCAAATGGGGAAATTTTGTGCAATTGCAACAACAAAGGCGCCAAAAGATCGACCCAACAGTTAGGCATGAAAAACACATACTTGTGACAACAATCTATAAACAAGAATTTTATATACGAATCGAAGATGCTCTTTATAGACTATTAAATGAATCCAATCCAAAGACAAAAATGACAAATAAATATAACAGAATATTTTTGGAAAAGATCTAAAAATATGACACTCAAAATAATTGCTCCTATAAGTATGCTTTGAATAGTTTCAGTAATTTTAACAGTGAAAATTGAAACTTTTTTACTTGGTTTGTCTCATTGTTAACCATTCAGTATTTTGTTATTCTGTAAGCAATCGAAACTCAAGGTTCATGTAATATTGTAAATCATAATACCTGGCAAAAACAAGGGTATATATTCTATGACCAAGTCGGAGAAGGCAACACAGCATCAAGTTGTATGACTGACTGCCAAAATGACTGTGCCTGCTGCCCGTATCTAGCCCCTTGCCCGGCGCAGTGCTCACGCCTCATCGCCGACTGGACCCCGTTTTTTCCCCCTCCTGCCGCTACTTGGCATTACGCCCGTTTGAGTGCGCGACTTTGGGGGCATTGCTGACGTCAATCGGCAAGTCGTTGTCGGTCGGCGTGCCACATAAACGCACATACACTCAGACACCGATACACACGCAGCCAGAGATAGATACAATTTTAAGAGTATTTGTATCTATAGGCCAGGTCGAAGAGGCTGAGGCAGCCAGCCGTGCGGGCGTCTTAGTTTTTATTATTGTAACAATACTACTTATACATTGATCTCTCTATATAGAACAATATCAGTCCGGATTGCTGATGATTATGAGGATGATGATAAATTGGTCCAGACCGCGCTGTCTGCGAAATTGAAAATTCCCCTCAAAAGCACATAGTCTGCATTACCCGACCCTCTTGCCCTCTGTCCAGAAAAATTAAGAAACCAAAATTTAAATGTATACAATTCATTTGCCAGCATTCTTTGTTGTGGTTCGATTTGGGAGGTGGAGAGCTAACTTAAAAGGATGTAATCGTTTTTAAATCGTTTCGAGCTGGCGGACCTACGACAATCTTTCAGCCATAATAAAAGCACAAGATGAAGCAAAAGAAGAAAAAAAAGTACATAAATTATAATTACAAATGTATATATTGCTACATTTTGTCGAGGCTATAAATAAACATTGATTGTTTACCGAAAGTGGGAGAAAATTGGGTCAACAAATTGCTTTGTTACCTTTGCAGCATTTACAACATTCTCGATGTTGTTTGTTGATTTTTCTTTGGAAAAATGATTCTATTTACAACTTTTGGGTGGTAATGTTTTCAATAACATATATGTACCTATGTAAAATTGTAAAAATCGCTTCCAAACTAATACGAACACAATGAAATGTTTACAAGATAAAGTTTTATAATTATCTAAACTAATTCAAGGTTTAAACATTTAAATTACTCGAATTAAATCGAAAAAAAAGAAACTTTTGAAGTCTGCGAACTTAATTATAATTTATGTCTAGAATGAACTTTAATCTAAAGAAAAATAAAAGTTTCTATCCTGGAATTCTGGTAAATACCTTTTCCTTTTAAGTAATATATATATTTTTTATATTTATGTGAAACATAAATATATACATTTAACAACTTTATGCATCGACTACTACGTTTTAATAAATCAGACTTTTGAAAATATAACCCCATAGCAAAAATTTCCTCCCGTGGGAATGGAAAATAAAAACAATATAATTTTAAACATATTATAAAATTCAATAAACATTAACGACTTTTAAACAAAAATTTCCGTTGCTCGTTCACACAAAAAAAAAAAATACAAACCAAAGAACAGCAACAACAAAAAAAGGAAATTAAAATAAAATATACATATTGTACAACAAATACGCAAAGCAAAAAAAATAAATATATTTACGTCTGAACCAATTTTTTTTTTTTTTTTGTTCTCTTACTATATACTTAGATTGGTGAGTGAGAAGGAAAAAATATACTTATATTCAATTTGTTATATTTATAAAACGCGTTTAATTTTATGATTGGCTTTGCTTTGCTGCCACATTACTAAGAAATTCAGATACAAATGTATTAATAGCAAAGTAGGCGTGTTCACTCCCCCCTCCGAAAAACCCCTTCTTCAAAACAGATATACTCTAGGTATGTATGTATGTGTATCATGGCGGTAAACCACTTCAGGCAAACAGACAACCGAGGGCAACCGCTCACATGACCTGCACACGACTGGGACGAGATGGAATTGTGTTTCGAAGAAGAGAGAATTGGCCACATTTTCCAGGTGACACTTGCATGTCATGGCTAATAAGGCTGAAAGGGTAAAAAAAGTTACCTAAGCAGGCACAGACACACACTCATGTACTCGGCAACAGTGAGTGGCAAAAGTTGACGCCCACGCTCGATCTACAATAATTTATTTTAATAGTTCCGCCTTTACGTTATATTTAATACTTGTTTTCTTCAATTTTTTTTTCTTTTTAATTTGTAAATAAATTTTTATAAATAGCCTCCTTTAAACATATTTTGCCGGCTATAGACAAATTTTTAATTACGCGCAAAAAAAGAAAGAAATCATTTGGCATATTAAATAGCGGTCCCCAAAATACCTTGTTTCAATAAAATAATGTTCATGACAAAGATCTCCAATGTGGAAATTTAAATTTACTTATCCGATAAATAAGCTCGTATATAATCCAGAATATACCCTTTGTCTTAACGCTTTACAGGGTAAAAATAAAGAACGGCAAAAAAAAAATTTCATGTAAAAGTAAAAATTCAAGGTAAGGTCAAGGTAAATTTCAACGTAAGAGTACAGTGATCATTTATCAAAATTTATACCACAAAAAAAATGTACCAAGAATGAAACATGGCTAATTTGTAGACACTTGAGCAAATATAATAAATAATATTTAAATAGTTCGCCTACGGTTGAAGGCAAACGGTTGCTTGGTATGGGGCGGGGGAACCAATAAATTATTGATGCCCCTTTTGGAACCACCTTGCGATGAATCTGCTCTGGCGATCTTCATCTCGGCCACCTTGGGGGTCAGATGAGTCAAAAAGAAAATGAATCTCAGCAACTTGTGCAAATAAATAAAATTCGCATTCACATACCTACATACATACCTATCTATATAATATGGAATGAAAATGTGTGAACAATTGAATTCAAAAATTGCTGTTTAATATCTTTGTCTATATTTTTTTGTATTCTTGGAATACACAACTTGAAGATTGCGGATCGTAAATAATTGCAATACTTATTTCTTTCACTGCAGTCGATTTAGTTGACGTCAACTTTTATTAAGTTTGTTGAGTGAAACGATAAATTGTACTCATACGGAAACGGAAACGATTAGTATGATGGGTGTGTGCCACTTGATTTGCTTAGAATTGAATTCATGCTAACTAAATACATTGCTAGCTAGTAGCTACTTATGGACCGGGAGTTCCTAGAAATCATCGTATCGAATGAAGCACGTTTCTAATGAAAAAAGAAATTCAATTGCTTAAATCTCGGCTTTTTGTTTCATTTAAAAAAAAAAAGGTTTGCAAATGTTCTAATAATGTAATCAAATTTATTTCTTTTAGTAAACATTTATGGAAAATTAAGTATAAATTTAATTTGTTGAGTAGTCAGCTTGTATTAAATTTGAATTTTATATATTTCTACATTTCTTCTTTCTACATTTATTTCTAAAACTCTTTTTCCATCAAAAAAGGTATGTTCATTATTTGCAGAGCTCAAACGTTTGCGTTAAGTTTTTAGTTTGAAAAACAATGAAAGTTCACTTTTTAGGTTACAAGCTAGTTAAGACTAAAGACTAAAACTAAACGATAACTGGTAGAGTTTCAATCTTAATTAAGTTATTTAAAAATAAAGGTTTAGTTTATCTAGAAACATCTATGCAACATTTGTGTACTTATAAGTCAGACTACATTTCTAATAATACATACATGTGTATGTTTACAGAAGCCAATATTTTATTAGTTCTTTGCAAATTAGTAATGATTCAAACTGATTACAATTCGACCACATACTAATGATTTGAAAAATAGAAACACAAAAAACAACTTGACTATGGTTTGAATTAATACAAATATACATACTAGGAAAACAAACAAACAAAATGTCATTCCACACAGAGTGAATGCTTTTCTCGCCCAACATATGAAAATAAAAAAAGAAGCAAAGTTAAAAGAACTTTGAGTAGACGTGTCGAGACGAAAACAATAACAATTTAGATTCGTATTCAGATTCATATTCGCAATGGAAGGAAAAAAAACAGAGAGAGGACGAGACTGAACGAATACTCTGAATGGCAACAACATCGTCACGTGTATTGAGTATACGCCCCATGGGATTTTCTTTAAAATAATAGAAAAAGTCAACCGGTTAAAACCGGTTAATTTACACTTCACTTCACATCGTTCGAAATCAATTGAAAGCCAAAAAATCTGACATTATTGAATATAATTATTTTGCGATTAATTTTTATTGATTCACATAAACAGCTTAATACACGAATTTATAAAATTGTGTTAAGTGTTTTGTCTGCGGTTTGAGGTTTTCATTTGATTTGGTCTACCACATACATATGTACAAATGTGGGATATGTCAATTTGGGAATTTTCCAAACGAATGATGAAATCAAAATTATATTTTTGGACTCAATAATATCATATAGTTCAATCAAAGAGAAATTATAAAACCAACAAATTTTTAGTCACACACGTAAAATCTTTCGGATGCGTAAAACATTTTTGCATTTTTTTTTTCATTCTATATCTATTTAATACAAAAAAGATATATATATATATATATATAGAGAGATAGCATATATATATATATACATACATATGTTTATATAAGTATTTTTTCATTTACGTTTCATGTGATGTCTGTCTAAACTGAGCAAAAATTAATAATTTATTAAATACTACATAAGTATAAAAAAAGAAAAAAAAAAAATAAAATAAAATCATTTTTGGATGCCAGCAGGAATATAGGAGAAACCGCCCACGCATTTTCGATTTCGCTTATATTATATCTTGGTTATGGTTTTTTTTTCTTTTTGTTTCTGCTTTTTGTTTGTTCTCAAAACACGAAAAGATAAAAATAAAGAGAAAGGTAAGCTAGGTAGGGAATTGTCACCTTGGAATACAAATGACAGCAATTATAAAGAAGTTTGTTGTCTGTTTCCGATCAATTTATATTAGCACTTTTTTTCTCTTAATAAACAATGTCCAAACAAACCCAATTAAAGGCTGAAATAGACAGCAACTGAAAAGTCCAAATGCAAAAGTTCTCAAACTATAGCGCCAAGTTCCAAAAATGTTAATTGCACTTTTTTTCTTCTAAACCCAAAGGTATTTGTCAAAGTCAAACTTTAGTACTTAATACTTAATTCTTAATTTTATTTATACATAGATCGAACCTGTGAATTAGGTTTCTTGTCATGTTTTATAAGTATCTCAAAATATCTAAACCAAAATGTAAACTAAAAACAAGAAATAAAAGTTGGCATGCAGTCCTCGGTAGATGAGTTGTCTAAGTGACCCAGTCAATTAGGCAACTCAACAACGGGGATCCGGGTTCGAATCCCAGGCTAGGGTATGGATGTAGTTTTTGTCTAAGCCGAAGGCCTGGGTTGCCAGTGCTTGTAAAATATAGTTGGCTTGATAGTTTACAACTATATCCTATAGTTACAATAATAATAAAAGTTAACAAAAAAATACAATAAATAAAATTATAAATACAAGTAAAACTTTATAGATTAATAATGGATGATTTCATTCATCGATGTTTTGCTGAGAATTTGGAACCGCAGAATATAATAGATTTAACAACTGCAGAAGACGGTGATATAATTGATGGAGCCGAGAGTTAGGTGGAGGCCTACCGATGTCCCATATGCCTAAGCAATTCTCTTCAAATTCCAGTGGTAACATTATGTGGCCATATAATTTGTGAAGAATGCCTTTCACCAATATTGGAGAGGCAAGCAAATTGTCCAATATTCCAATGTTTTGTTGATTTTGACCAGCTTACACGAATCTACTTTTAAATTTTTTTTTTTTTTTTTTTTTGTGTTACTATTTTGTTTGTAAATGTTTTTTAAATCAAAGTTAATGTGTTTTCTTTGACAACAAATTTTGTTCCTGCTTTGATTTCATTTGTCCCTGATCTGTCACTCAAACAATTAATAAATAGGCCCATCAGAAACTAAGAATCATTTTAATGTTCTCATTATGAATTTTTACAATATTTAAGTACATATTTTTATTGCGTGTCAATGGCAAAAAGCGCGTCATAACGCACCAACGAAAAAGTTGGCCAAAAAATACAAAAAAAAAAAAATTCCAACCAATCATCGACTTTTACATACTCTGTAACATTTTTGGAAAACTTAATATGCTTTTTTACAAACTTCTGGCCAATGGGTATATACTTATTAAAAATCTGGTTATGTAAATTAATAGATAATCCCTAGATGCCTTTTGAATTACTTATCATACCTTTTCTGCAATAGCTCTACGGTATAAAAAAGGAAAATAACTTATGCATTCGGTGATCTCTCAATCACCTCTCTCCTTTGGCTCTATCTCTGTCCAACGGCTTATCTTTCTCTCTCTAACACTATCTATCTTTTTCTTCTTTAATACTTATATACATTTTATCTTTTGGTTAGCCATAATATTTTTCACGCCGACAGCCGACGGCACGACCTTGTCCCACGGCTCGACGCGTAGAAAGCGAAACAAACCCAAAAAAAAAAAACAAAAAAATTGAAAGAAAAATGAAAATTAAAAACAAGAGCCAAAATATAAAACAACCACTGAAATTCGTCAAAATCTTGAGAAAATAAAAACAAAATTCTTGTATTTTCTTGAATGCAATCCACAAAAATGTGCAAATATGTGCCTATATAAACTATGTGCCCCTATTCACACATGTTTCGGCTCAATTTAGATCACATTTTGCTTTATGATAATAAATTTCTAGTCATAAAAAACAAATTAGCATAAATCTCAATTTAATACCCAACAAAAAAGATTTCATGTTTGATGTACCTACCTATCATTTGCCATAGAGTGAAGTGAAAACGCCAAGTTAGTTATTTTCAAGTTCAAGTTCTTTCACATCAAAGTTCATGGACAAAATATGATTAATGTTATTAAGTTTTTAAATATAATTAAAATTGAATTCATTTACGGTGCTTTCAATTCTTAAATCACTTGAACTTGTGCCATTTCCGTTGTCCTAGATGAAATACCCCATTGCAGAGCATTTCAATTAATATTAATTATGCATTGCTTCAAGAAGGTTCATTGCACTACACACAGACACACACACACATAGACAAACTTAATCGTACTCAGACTATGCACTTTCATAAATCTTAGAAAACACTATAAAATGCCTTAGCTATAACTCAAAATGAATTAATTACATAAAATACCTCACTGAAAGCCAACAAAAGCACAATTGAAAAATCACTCTTACGGAGACAGAGGCCCATTAGCCAGACAGAAAGACAGACCGACCGGGCCAGAACGTTTTGGTGTTGATAAAGAACATCTTGAGAATAACAAGATACCCAAATAGCCATAGAAACACATGCACACAAAACGAATTACAAACTTATGCAAAGATATTACGCATACGAAGCGTGTGCCAATGTGCCATATGCGATGGCAATTAAAAAACATAAACAAAAATAAGAATCAAACATTTTGTTGTGTGTGGGAAATGTGAAAGGTGAAATTGAAAGATTTCAACAATGTTCCTTATATTCAAACTAATATCTTTTACTTTGATTTTCCATTATTATTAACCTTAAAGTAATCATTGGTAAAATAAATCTATCCGTGCTCTTTCTTAACTTTTGAAAAGCGTTTAAATTTTAAAATTTATCTGTTGATTGTCACTAAGGTTTTTTATTTTATTGTTTGCCTTTTAAATATTCTTTTGAGAATATGTACATATAAATATCATATTAATAAAGATTTCATGTATTCCACCCAAATATATTTTGTCAGTTTATGGTTTTCCTTCTTTCTTCAATTTATTTGTTAACGATCACATTAAAATTGTACTTTGTCTGCGTGTATGGCTGTGTGTGTGTGTGTGTGTGTGCCCACCCCTTTTGTTTATTTGAGTAATATGTACCCACACATTGAAATGAGCAATATTTGTTGGGCTTGACGTGCTGTCTGACGAGTTCAAATTTCGTCCATTATCCCAAAGTATTCACTGTCTGCCGTTGAAATTTCAAAAAACAATTCAAAAATTGGCTTCGCACTTCATTAATGATTTCAGATTTGCTCATTGCCCAATATTTATGTATCTATGTATGTATTTGTATTTATGTATACATATAGAGAAGAGATACACACAAACTCATTTCATTTATATGAAATATAAACGAGTACTAGTCAAGTATCTATAGTATTTGGTAATATATACATTGCTTTCCCTACCGCATCGAGAGAAATACAAATTTTGGCTAATTTAATTTCCGCTCTTTTTGCACTTGCATACCAAATAGATTTTCATCGGAATCAATCAAACAGAATCTTTACGTTTTGCTTCAGTGACTTTTTTTTGGTTTTTAATATTATTTTTATTTGTAGTACGAGTATATCACATGGTATTCGGACGTGAAATATGTTTGAATGTTCAACGTGACGTAGAAGCAATTTTTTTGTTTTTAAATTTCAATTTGACTTTTATTAAGAATGATGGGTATCTAAAGAACTTTTCATTTTTCGTTGATTTCTTCTTTAATAAATCAGTTACGCATCAGATCTCAATTATTAATTGATTCCAAAAAGTCAATAACTAAAATTAAAATTATTGAAGTCCCATTTCTTAATTTTGGTGTTAAGTGAATCCAATTTGTATTGGATTTTTTTGAATAAGGAAATATGTTTATGCAATGGTCAACCAAACATACAAATGTTAAAAAAATTCGCAACCAATCCTGTGGAAAAGATGTTTAAAGGAAACTGTCAAACAATATTGTAAAAGGGCAGTGGAATTTCAGTATTGAATTTAATCATTTGTTCAATACTACATTGTATTTTGGTATAAATACATTTTTAATTAACAAAATATAGTTGGGATATCTACTGATATAGATAGTATATTTTTGTAGACTCAGATAGTATCAAAAGGTATTCAATTAGGCAAAAAGGGAACCTAAATTTATATTTATGATGATCAAGTTGTTTAAATTTAGTAGTAAATTGTATTGTGCTAAAAGCAGGCGCTTGTAATTGTCAATAATTTTTTTTTTTTTTTTTCTTAAAACGAACTTTAAGTTTAGCTATCGCTGAGTTCTAAATCAAAATACACAAAAAATTATATTCTAATACTATACATAATGAAGATAAGCTATCGTGATGAGGAGCCCCATTTAACACCACAACTTAAGGACCACTATGAGAATGAAGCTGAAGTTTTAGCTTTACTTGTGGACCTGGAGAAACGCTATCGAGATTACTTTGATGTCTATCAATGTGAAATTAAGGCACAGAAAATACTCATTGAGAGATTGTGGCTGCTGACCCAAAGATATCTAATACTAATTAGCGTAGTTCCCTGCTGTCGATATCCCGAAGTTTACACACTATCCGCCGAGGAAACCATTGTCAATGAATATGAGGAGAAACTCGGAGTGATACGCAAATCAAAGTGGGTATAAAACAGGATTTGTAGATTATGGATTAATCCACTATTTCCCTTTAGCAAAGATTTGAAACACGGAGTTCTCGAATTGGACAAATATTGCAAGCAATTCTATAAAGCCTACGACAAGTTGGATAAGACCATAGAAACACCATTTTTAATGGGCGATCAGCATCATCGTTCTATTCGATACCTTAAAATAATGGTTGCCGATATTTTCAATTACTTTCATGCGGCAGTATTGAAACTAAAGTGCTTCATGCATCAATTGGATCCCGTGAATTTGGAAAGTGTTGAGGATTATCGTGAAGTATTGAAAACCGAAGGTAGCGCCACAGAAGTCGATGACTATCTGAAGACACAATTTGTGTACTGCCATTGCTTGCATCCAAAACCAGTTTGTCCAGTGGTCGAAGTTAAATGCGATTATCATAAAATTGAAAATTTGAAATTTGTTAGTCGAGTCTAAATAATAAACTGAAGCTAAAATTGCACAAGATTTTCTTACATTGACCTTCTGAACTTCTGGCGACGGCTGTTTCCATTAAACAGAATAAACAGCCAATTTTTTGTTTTCTTTTTGCCTTGTAATGATTGAGGGAACGGGGGCAGGAGGCATAAAATAAATATTAATGGGCGTCGTTCTGTTGGTTTTCTTCTTGACGAACCGCAAATAGAATGTGTCATTAGGAGCCCTTAGAACTATTTGTTCGAGTCATTAACATGGCTATTAACTTGGTCCGAAATAGATAACAGAAGATGAACATTAATGTACCAAGTAATTATTATTTATTTGCTGGATTAAAGACATCTTTAGTTGATGTTCTCATTTGGCAATGAAACGTTTTTATTATCCATGCAATAATAAGAAATTAAAATATGCCCATTAAAACTCAAAGATTCCTTTAGTAAAGATTCACATCTGGTTGAAATTTTTCTAGATACTTGTTAAACTCGAATGATTTAAAGTTATTCATTTTAAAGCAGAATGAATATTGGCTCGCAACACTAAATGTTAAATTCAGCTAGGCCAAATCAACGAAAGATTCACAAATTGCCACCTTTGAGACATGAAAATCATTTTGCACCTGTCACCATTAACATTTGATGCTAATTAGGCTAGCCTGCTAAAATTTCTCATTGTATCTCCTTTTTAAAGGTTAAATTTTTAATACAATTTCATATTTAGCTTTATTTAAATGTCAAAAAGAAAATTTAAGCTTTAGGATGTCCTGGCAACACTGTGCAGCAGTTTTAGGGAACAGTCTTGCAAAAAAATTGCCAATTTAAAATTGGCATTCGTTTTATTTTGACCACAAATGCCTCAAAAAAAATAAAAAATTAATTCCTCTCTAAGTTTGCCTAATTGCAAAAAAAAATATAATAAGCAATGCTTAGTTTAATCTAAGATAATCTAAGAAAGTTTGTTTATCTATTATAAAAGCAGATGGCCATAAGCAATAAATACGAATCTAGAATGGCCTAATATCATATTATATAAGCCTAATCTGACTTAGTGTTGCAAGTTTTGATAAATATCCTTAAGCAATAAGAGATAGAAACATAATTTGCAGAATTTTAACGAATTGATTGTTATTATTTCAGTTAACTTTTTATTAGTATGTGTGTGTGTGTGCGTGTATTTTTTTATCTCTGTATATCTGCCTTAAACCTCATTTTGTTTTCCAGTGGCTTGGCTGGAGAAAATGTCATTTTGAGAATCAATGGTTATATTCACCTCTGAACTTTTAGCTGACGCCAACAAGAAATTCTACTTCGATGCTTCCCAGCATTGAGAAGCATGTCAAGCGTGTCTAATAGAAACACCCACAGACCACACACACGCACAACAATCGGCATACAAAATAGCAACATTTGCCGCTCCCCCTCCCCAAGCACATCTCCTTTGCCATTCATTCAGGTGGCACTTGTGGATGGCAATCAAAGAGCATTTGTAGCAACTGAAGAGGCGCACCCAAAGGACGACACTGAATGTTCAAGGATAAGCAAGGCTGGACAAACACAACTGCTGCTTGATGACTGCCTATAGAGTTGGGATACATATACATATACTTATGTATGTACATTGTACATATACATACATACATATATTATGCTTATATATATATAAAGATTGTGTGTGCACAGAAATCAGAATCTCGTGCGTCATTGGATTATGAGCTAGAGGCGGCTGTCTCTGTCTCACCCATCATATGCCATCTACCATCTCCCCACCTCACATCACACTTTTCACATTTTATACAATTTGGATAAACAGAATTTCGTTGGCCAGGCCCACAAGAGACCATGTTTATGATAATGACGTTGTCGTTGTCGTTGTCATTTCTCGCTTGCCTTTCTTTTCGTTTTGGGTTTGGTGTTGAAAGCATTTTTAGCTTTCAACTTTTACTGGTTTATTTTTAGACTAGGATAATTGAAAAGAAAGCCACACAGGGAACAAACAGCAGGATATGCTTGCCCTCACATAATTTCAATTGAAAAAAATCTCTACCCTATTGCGTGTGTGTATATAGTTCTTGTAACCAGCTCAACAAAGAGTCAAAATGAAAATGTTAAATGGGACCAATGCCGAAATCTCTACACTCTTAACCAATTTGCATATGAATATGAATACGAATACTAAAAATTTGCCAAAAAAATTTAAGTTTAAATAATGTTTCTCCCTCCAGAATTAAACAATTTCAAAAAGTTAACCCAATTAACCATTAATCTAAAACAAGATCGATTTTCCAGTCGGAAAATATATTTTTTTACATGGGGTTCTTTAGATATGATTAATATATGATAAAAAATTTTATGAAATTTAACAACTATTAAAAAACAAAATACAACAATGGATTTCTTTTAATTCTTTTTCTAAAAAATATTATCAAGAACCAAATGAATATACGTATACAGTGAAAGTGAATAAATGTGAATAAATAAACCAAAAAATAATAAGGATTCTCTATTGTGTAATTTATCCAATGAAAAAATATTTGTCGCTTTCATTGAGATATTTAGACCACATCTTTTTTTGTGGCATAATTGATATACTTCTTAGAAGGGTATGTAAAGGATTATTTATGTAACAATTGTGGGGGCGGAGTAGAGTACAAACGTCATGTGGTGCTAAGTTTCGCATAAGCTAACAATGGCTGAGATCGGATTGAATGACAAGTAATCTAAAAAGGAAATTGTGCAACTGTTTGAATAGCCAAGTAAAATGTATATATTTTCAAAAAAGGCGGAGTCCTGTTAACAACCAGTCAGTCCACCCAACCAGAGATGGAGCAAGAGTTCAAGGAACTATTAATTGACAGGCTTTCACAAATTGGGATAATGGAAAACAATGATGATTGGTTGACATTTGATAGGCACAGATATGGCTTCTAGATAAAGGAAAAATATATATGTGTTTTCGTAACATTCTGAGATCAAAGACAAATGTGTCACAGTTATTCATTATTCGAAAGCTAATGTCAAATGCTAGATATATTATTTACTTCTGATTTATCCTTTTTGAAACCAAAACCAAATAGAAGTTATCATTTGCATTGGGTAACTATATGAGTTCACAGACTCAGACATAATATGTACAAAATGGACAAGCAATCTACTAAGGTTTGAAGAAGGAGCTTTCCTATTTAGTAAAATTAAATTATTGCACTTTTCCGACAATATACGAGAGTAAGATTTTGAACTAATCATCTCAATTTTAGTCTAGACAATTTTCTCAGATTTTGATTTCTAGATTTTAAAAATTGTCTTACGTAAATCAATTTTTAACTTTATAAACTAATTTAATTTCCTTTTTCGAATATTAAGACAAAAATAGAAGTCTGAAATTAGTGATATACATAACTCATAAGGTATAACTCACCAATAGTGCCCATTTCTAAAGCTTTCAGGTTCCTTTTTACGGTAATCCAAATATGTAATCCAATATTGAAAATATTCACCTTTAGTGATTTTTTAATTGCTTATAATTGAGGAACAGATAAAACTGCTCTGAAATTGTATTTGATGTAATCTTTTTCGATTTCGCAACAAAACGACAATTAAACTACAGTCACACTTAGATAGTCACATTGCAAAAGGTCGTATTAAAACTCAAATCATTGAGAGAAGATAGTGTTCAATAATATTTCAGAATAACAGGTTGCACCACAAGTTGTATTTGCCACAAGTCAAAAAGAATAATTAAGTGTCGAAGGTGGCAAAGTGAGCGCGCCAAATATGTAAGTACGTAAATGAAAATCGGCACTCGAAGAGATGAAAAACTATACACAAAAAAACACAAACAGCGAAAGGCGCGCAAAAAATTAACTTTTTCGGCGACAAGCACGTCCAAACGTCAGCAGTTTTCCGTTATAAATGTTTTCGCATTTTCCAACGGCTTCGGTTTTTATATTTGTTGCTCTAAAGTTCGTGGCATGGACAAGCGACTGCGAAGCGTTCGTCTGGCCATTCGGAAAAGCTATAGAACTGACGAAACAAGAAAACGAAGAACTATGAAAATCTTCTCTCTCACTGCATCGTTCTAAGAGTTTTCCAAAAGAAGCTTTGTATGTGGAAAAAAGCTTTCATTTTCCCAGGTGCGGACTATCACAACATGAAGTCTTGTTTTTTAAAGTATTTATTTGAAATTGGATTGGCTATACTAAGTGGGATAATTAATAAACTACTAATTTTGCTATCGTATATTAGTCTAATTTTAAAATTTTTCAGTTTTCAGAACAAATATAGATGAAAAGTTGTTTTATCAGCAGACTTCGCAAACCGCTTTAGAACTGTTGAACCAAAACAACGCTTAAACTAATTGAGAATTACAACTTGATCGAACTATAAATTTATACTTCTTCTTTAAGATTCGTAAAACCATTGCGAAAATTAAAACATTAAACTTAATGTATTTTGTTCAACATTGATATATAAACGGCACCCATTTTTCCGTTTTCATTTCAAACGTTCAAAAACTTTCAGGCTCAAAATAATTTCTTTAAACACAACATTAAAACGAACACCATGCATATTTATAATTTTGCCATTCTTTAAAATAAAATTTAATAATATGATAACATCAAAAAAAGTAAAAAAAAAACGGCTTCTACTATTTTGCTAATACTGTATCTTAATAAATAATAACACTTTAGGGATTTGCCTAAACTATAATTAGCCAAAATTAAAAGGCAAAGAGCTTACAGTGAAATCTGCTTTTTTTTTGAGCGCGAGTGTAGATGGAGTCAATTTTTAGTGGTTTATTTTGTTGGAATAGTTTAGCAATCCTATTAAGCCAGCCCTACTTTTTTGTCCAGCCGCTTCAAAGGAAGACGATCTGGCAAGTCGACCATAAGGTGAAAAAAAGAAAAACCAAGTGTGCACAAGAAGAGAAAAGACGACGGGAAAATCGAATTAAAGACGACAAGAGATTAAACTAAAATACGACGAAACGCAATAAACATTGATACAATTTAAACCTATTATATTTGTCCATTCGTATCTTCTCATTAAATAAAATAACAATAATACCATAACCGGGACTGTTTTATTTTACAATAACTACCCCATATGCACATGCGTTTTATTACTTAATATATGTTGGAGAAAGTTTTGTTTTATACATTTTACTTAAAAAAAAAATTACTTGGTTATAGTTCAATTCTAAAACATAACTATGTTTAATTAAAAAAATTTATTTACAAATACTGTCTAATATGCTAATTAAAAAACCAAAGTAGCTAACTTTGGCTTCGCCGAAGTTCATATGATTTATTATACAATTTATATACATAAATAAGGCTAGGGGCCAACAATGTAAATTAGGACTGTATTAATAAACAAATTGAATATTTTTCGCATAATTAAACCGCTTCTTTGAAATTGTTCTGCAATAAACTTTTATTGTCCCCAAATAATAATTACATGATTGTTTTGGTAATCTGGTAAAAAGCTTTCACTCTCCAGAAATAATAGTGCAATAAATAAATCTACCTAAAGCATGTAAATATTACTTAATTTCTCAAGAAAACTCTTTTTCCTTTCTCAAACAAAAACCAATGCCATGAAAGAACGCCCACAGTCTGTCAATAACCATATCACTTTCATCTTTTGCCCTGTCGCTGACCTCAATAGAGAACAACAGGCAGAATTACAGATACACAAGGATTAAAACAATTTTGAAACAACTCCGCCTACAATGAACAATTGTTTCTGGCCACCAAAACTATTTTTTTAACCTGGAAACAGAAATTAATTACCGTCCTACTTTACGTCAACCTCATACATTTTACAAGTTAAATCCGCAAGTCACTAAATACCGTGAAACTCTTTTTTAATGCAATACAAATAATGTGAATAACTAAGGAGTAGGGAGACAAAAGTTTCACAACACGCAAGGACGACCAGCTCCTGACGATCCACAGCCTAAAGGTATCTTTGCGGAGGTGTTGCCGTGTGGAAAGCCAAAAACAAAAAAAAAAAAAAAAGTAGAAAACTTTGCCACAACTCGTGTAGAAACCGCTGCAAATTAAGTTTGCGGCTAAATTGTCCTTGAACCAAATATCAGGAAGACAGAAAAGACGTAAGCCGCTTTCAACCCCTTTATTTTGCTTTATCCCATCCCTCCTTGTGGTAGCATTTAACTTGATTATTTTACAAATAATTGAAAAGTTTCTTTCTCTTTTTTTCTTGTTATTGGCTACGCCATTGCGAAAATTGCACAAATCATGACATGACTATACACATGTAACCAATAGACTCTAGTATATCTTCTGTTCGTTTCCTCGTCCGTTTTTAGCCTACGACACTCTGACTGACGTTGCCGTTTCCGGTCCTTGATTCGCATGCCTAACATCGTTGGCAATCTATAGCCTAAGTTAGAGCCCCATCGCGTCGTTGACGTCGTCACTGCCAACGCGCGCGCTTTTCAGTGACGACAACACCCACGAGATATGCCAGGGCAAAGACAACGGGAAAGGAGCTGTATGGAAAACAAACATATGTATGTACCCTCTCTGGTACCGTGCAAAAACACCATTCAAAATTATACTTTCTCGCTGACGTGAATGCCCATGTCAAGTTAAAGAAGTTTGTTTCGTCTACACAGCAAAAAAAAAAAAAAATTATAATAACATCAAAGACTACTCCGATATCGCTTTGATAGTGGAAAAAATCCATATGTCTACTACTAACTCTGACACCCTTATAGATACTCCAGATAATACTTAATTTTTTGTTTAACCTAATTCATGACATTTCCTTTGAGCCCTTCCTAACATTTTTTACCATTTGAAGGTCAATTTTATGTCACAAATAGAAGAAAAACGCGTAGCCCCGACTCCATGAACTATTATAGTAGCCTAGTAACCGAAAACAAACATTCCCACCAAGTCGACCTAACCCAACGTGAAAAGTGCAAAAATCGTGTTTTATGCTACGATACAGATACAGATACAAATATGTAAAGACTATAAATATATATTTGAGCCCGAGCATGTAACTATTAATAGAGTCGTTCGAACTGAACTTGTGAACTTAACTGGCTCAATGCTGGTTGCCAGGCAGTCGAAAATTAACAGTCAGTATATCACCCAGTGGCCCAGTGCCAATCGCGAATTAGTCGTCGGGCAAAGCTCGAGGCGAGCGAGCGTCTTGAAAATGCAGACACGTCCGAGTAGTGAACCACAACGTGGTAAAGTGTTAGATAGCTCTGATGCGGAACTAAAGCATAAGGAGCCATTGAAATGTTCCAGTGCCACACTGCAAAAAAAAAAGGTGGTGGCGACGGCTGATGAAATGCCTCCGGCTCCGCCTTCGACTCCAGCGGCTGCCACTTTGGTGCCCTTAAATGTGCCGATTATTCAATTGACGCCAGCCATTGAGAATTGTGCAGGGAAACCTGTGACTGTCTTACCTTCTACTACTCCTCCTACACTTCCATCTTCTGCAAAGGAAGCAAATTTATCGGATAATAATAACAACAACAATAACAATAAGGATAACAATAACAAGGAAAATTTACCAGGCAAAACTTTAAGCAAGTCGAATATTGCACCCCTGGGTGCACCCACAAACTATGTGGCCCGACGTACTTGGATAACAACAGACCGGATGAACGAATTAAGGCGCAAGGCCCAAGAGGCGGCCAAACAGAATAAAATTTTCACAATACGAGGTTGCTTTAATTCCGTGCGTAATGCCCTTTTGGCTCGAGGATGGGTCGAGAAACTTGATGTTCATCGTAAAGTTGTGCCCGCTGGCCAAATGACCTATGAAGATCTCACACAGCGGCTACCCAAACGAAAAGCAGGCGAAACTCGTCGTCAATATATATTGAAATGTGAGAGGAATATAATGTCCCGTTTTCTAGAGCATATGCCAGTGGATTTCCTCTGGACGAATCGCAAGGAGAAATGTGATTATATCGATCAGGCTAAAAACCCAGGCATGACCATCAATAAATTTCATCGTGCTCCGTTCACTTCCAAAGAAGGTCTATGCAATCAATTGAGGGATTTCCATTGGTTCTATGAGGACGGCACAGCGGAAATGTATTTTCCTCGTTGCTATAATGTTTGGAGTCCCGAGGAGTTGGGCGAGTTTATTGATAATTTCAAGTTAACCGCTTGTGTGGCCTATTTAAGGGCCATGCTCTGCAAATTTCATAAACAGGGCAGCGAAGCTGTTTTCTCATCGAACGGCAAAATTCCCTACTCCTCCATTGACTTTGCCTACAAGCGACTCGTTGAGTATATTGACAGCTGTCAGCATAATGATATCGACTACGAAGATCCACCAAAGATATGGGAACACGATTGGGATGCTTTTCTCTATCAGCATCATCAATTGGTCAATGAGGATGGACGCATTCAACACGATGGCCAGCGTTTAGAGAACATGATAAAGACCTGCCTTTTGCTAATAGACAAAATGAAAATTCATTGGCCCCAATACAGTTTGGATGGCTATCAGAATTTGTGGATTGTTAAGCCGGCAAACAAATGTCGTGGTCGAGGCATACTTTTAATGGATAATTTAAAGAAAATTTTGGGTGTAGTGAATCCATCGATAGCATCGAAAAGTCGTTACGTTGTGCAGAAGTACATTGGTAAGTCCAATTAAAAAAAGTTAATAACAAAAAAAAGAAATGTTAACTAAGCTAATTCCAAAAAGTCTTCTAGAAAAAAGATTGAAACTTTACTTTTTAGTAGATATAGACAGGTCTACTTGAGAGTCCTAGATTTAGACAGAAATTGTGCTCTTATCACAAATTGTAATCATGTATGTAATCTATATGTTTATTTATTTAACAACTGAGTGCAACTGCTGCCATAAAATGGCAATTCACCCATTTAGTTAAAGCTTAGTTATAAAGCATAACTAAAATGTGTATGACTTATGCTTATGGTGCAGTCTCAAGTTTCTGGGCATAAACGATACAAACAAACATATCAAAAACTAGGTCGCAAATCAGGCCACCGCTGTTCTGGTTGATATTTTGTATATATTTTTTTTTCCTTCTTACATATGATGCCAACTCTAGTAGCCCATTTTGGAAGCTCAAAACGTCAGTTGTGGTGTCTGCACGCCACGCATATATCCATTCAAGGAAACACACATATATTGAATATATGTATATGTACTTTACATATTACAAACTTACCCACAGACATACATACATATTTGCAACATTTGGCCTAAAAACGCAATCGCTGCTATTTGGCTGGCTGGCTGGCTGGCAGCATTTATAATTTATTTTACGGTTATTACTTGGTATGTCAGTTTAGTCAGTGCAACAAGTTGGTCAATTGATTTTCAATCTTACCTCAAATGTTTACAATAACCATTTTTTTTGCCCTTAATAAGTATTCACATGCTATCTGGCCGAGAAGTGGTGTCTCTTAAGCTTGATTATTATATAAGTTAGACTAAAATTAATCAGCCTTTGAATAAATGGACCTAACATAAATATAAAACGTTTTCTCTAAAATTTAAACTTAAAAAAACATTTTATTTTAAACAGACATAATTTATTTTATTAATTTTATATTTTTGCCTACACATCATTGGCAGTAATCTTTTTTCTCCTTTCTTATGGTATAAGAAAATAATAAACAAAATAAGGCTTCTTTATGTAGAAATAATAGAGCCAAGCGCAAGAAAGTAGGCAATATTTTTGTATATTTTAATTTTAGCTCAAAATACAATCCTTTTATCTTAAAATTCTTTGCAAATTTATTTTTAGAAGTAATTCGGACTAATGTTCATAAAATAATATAACTAACTAAACTGAAATTATACATCTTAATTGGTTTTAAATTTACTTTTCTACAAAAAAAATTTTCATTTAAAAAATAAATTCTTACAGATTTTAGGGTAAGAATTCTGTATTTTAGCTTATAAGTTTTCTGAAGCTTGCAATTTTTTATTTCTATAATTTTTAATTTAATTAATTTTTAATAATTTGATAAAATATATAATTTAATAATTTTTTTATAATTTGATAAAATTACGAAAGTTAAATGAAAATGTCTTTACAGTATTATATTAGTAAATTTTTAAATTAATTTATTTTTCAATCTTAATCATTTGTTGAATGTGTTGGGTATGAATAAATTACAATAATTTGGTTTCTTTGGTTTTATTCGAGACAAATCAAATTTTTAATTCACGCGAAATTCACAATATTTATTTTCCCCGTTGATTGTTTGCATTGGCACTTTTTGTTCAGGAGAGGCTAGGGATAAATTAGACAATTTTGATCTTAAACCATATATGTTACAAAAAATGTTTTTCCTGTATGTTTCAGGAGTCACATTCATTAAATTTAAAATAAATGATCTTATTGTAAATATATCAAATGCAACCAAACCGAATAATAACCAACCAAAATCTCACGCCCAACAGAAATAGTTTGAGTTGGTTCCTAATCCATTTAGGTTATTCTACGTTATAGGCTTTATTAAGAATACGAAGCCACTACCTATCATAATTCTTTGATCCTTTCTGTAAACTCAAAAAAAAATACAGATATAAATCAATTTTTTTTTTGTAAAAATTTGCAGAACGACCGCTCATATTGTTTCAAACCAAATTCGATATACGCCAATGGTTTCTCATAACGAACACACAGGTAAGCTAACTGCATTATATCTATCATTTGCTTCTCTTTCCTCACCTAAGTGTATATTTTTTTTGCAGCCATTGGTCGTTTGGTTCTATCGTGAGAGCTACTTGCGTTTCAGTTCACAGGAATACAGTCTGAGCAATCATCACGAGTCCGTGCATCTCACGAACTATGCCATACAAAAGAAATACACGAATGGGAAACGAGATAAACGATTGCCCAGTGAGAATATGTGGGATTGCTACTCATTCCAGGCATATCTACGGCAAATAGGCAAATACAACATGTGGCTAGAACGGATATTTCCTGGAATGCGCAAAGCGATAGTTGGTTGTATGTTGGCATCGCAGGAGAATATGGATCGAAGGCCGAATACTTTTGAACTATTTGGTGCCGACTTCATGATATGCGAGAATTTTTATCCCTGGTTAATTGAGATCAATTCAAGTCCAGATTTAGGAGCCACAACCAGTGTGACGGCACGTATGTGCCCGCAGTGTTTGGAGGATGTGGTGAAAGGTAAGTGAGCTTGATTTTACAAAATAAAGATAAAGTTTGACAATTGCTTTTCTATTTTCTAGTGGTTATAGATCGTCGTACGGATCCCAAATCAGAGATGGGCAATTTCGAGTTAGCCTATCGCCAGGTGGTGCCTCCCACTCCCGCCTATATGGGCCTAAATTTGTTCGTCAAGGGCAAGCAAATGTTGCATAAGGTCAACCATGGTCATAACCACTACTATTATCAGCAGCAACGCAGAGAACGGAGCCTGGCCACCAGCAGTGTCTTCCGCCAACGATCAGCCATTTTACCCTCAACAACCATATCCCGGATTCACCGAGCCATGCCCACATTCAATGCGACTGAGTATATGGAGAAATATATGGTGGAACCATTGAATAGCAGTCGCAGTAGTATTAATAATCAACAGTCATCTTTGGTGAACTCCATAAAACCGCCTTCCACAGTTGCAGCACCTCCTCCTCCAGGGTATCCCTATATATTGAAACATGCTGGACGTTCCATTACCCAATTGTTAAGTGCCTCACATAAACGAATTCCACCCTCTGGCGGGGAGCCATTATCATCAGCGGTATCAAACACGGCTCCTCCCAAACGCCAACGTAGTTGTGGTCCCCGCCTGAGTAGCTCCTCCATTGGTCAGCAAGGAGAACACACGGAGAAGAAATTTAAAATTCTAATCAAAAACTACAGCTCCAGTGGCAACGAGAACACTTTGGAGAAACCGGAGACCCCAAGTGCTCCAGCTACAGCTCCCGTCATCAGTGAACGCAAGTGGCGTAGTTTACGAAACGTTTCCGTTACCACCAGCTCCACCAATGGCTCCTGTACAGCCACATCCTCCGGAAAACAAAAAAGTATAGTCGCCCCGACACTCAATCCACGCCGTTTCCTTCGCACCAAATCTGAGATCGAAAGCACAGCCAGCTTGCATGCGATTGGCAAAACATTTGGTCGCAAATCAAACGGACCACGTCTGCCCATCAGCATATCCGTTCAAGCTCTACATCGAGGTGAACCCATTGTAAGTGCCTTAAAGCAGGTCACCAGCGAACTGCAATTGAGTCAGGCTCAAGTCATGAGTCCTCGCACTGCCCTAGCCAATAAGTTGACAAATTCCTTGCTAACGGTGCCAGCGCCAGCACCAACAGCACTGCCTCTAGGATCAGCGTCATCCATGTGATTAGCTTAGATACTTGTTGAACAACACTGCCCCAGAAAAATGTGAATTGGAGAGAGTATATCATTGATATTAAAATGAAGGTAGACAAAACGTGATTATTTCATTGACTAAAATAGAACCCATTGACATCTACTTTAATTTAACTTCAAAAATTCAATCCTAGAAAATATGTCCTAAATTTAAGATTTGATTGAGTAATTAAAATTTCAATAATTTTACTTGAGAATGGTTTCAACGAAGTCATCCCCTTACATCACACCAGAAGCGGACTTTTTGTAAAAGCGAATTGCAGACATTTTTTACTAATATTACTAACAAATTTACACCTCTTAGGCCAAGTGTCCCCATTATTTCGAGATGCGCAACTAAGGTTTATTGAAAATCTCAGTCTACTGACCTGAATAGAAAACCTTTAAAATAGAAAATACCCCAATAAAATTATATAAAACATTTTAACTAAAACAATTTTTTAAAAACTATTCGAATACATTTGAAAACTCTTTTTGCTTACAGGCCTGTTTCTATACTTTCCAAGCATTTCATAATATAAATTTTCACAATCATAATTTTAAAATTTTGTAAATAGTTTTTGATTTACTTGGATTTACTCAGCTATTTTGAAGAAAACTAACACTAAAAATGAATAATTTCCAAAGAATAAATTTAAATATGATTTTGCGGTTCGATTTACTTTGAAAGTTAATATTCAATGATATACTTAATCTCTATAAAAATCATCTAGATATATAAATAATATCATTTAGCTAGCATATATATAGACCGACCTATTTATAGATATTAAATAAACATGAACAATTTCTTAAAAAATTAAATTAAATTGAAATAAATCTCATATTAATGATCAGTTGATATGAAGAGGGAAAACATTTTAGATATATATTTTTGTTGTTAATTATTGATTGTTACTATCGAATTTATTCAATATTTGTGTGAGCAATCAGACAAAATATTGATTTTGCTGTTCAATAAACTGAAATCTATTATAAATTTGTGTGACTTTTAAACTTTAAGAATGATATGGGTCCGCTGATAATTTATGCATGATTAAATGTGGGTGGGTGATACAATCGTCGCCAAATATGGTTTAACTTTAAACACAGGTTCTCTTAAATGTTTGCGGATTGGTCAGCCAATACAAACTCTAACCATTCCGTCTTTATCTGGCCCTATTACTTAGGGGCCGTATATTGTAAGGCCAGATTTTCACGTGTAGTTGAGTTTAGGGTCGTCTTTGGCCCGACATTATGGATAGAAGTCTGTGCTGAGGGTGAACTCGAACTTGCTTTCGAGCCATTAGAGCTTTTCGATGCTTTCTTTTTAGAAAAGAAAAACATAAGTAATTATTTTTGTTAGATATAATCTAATCTTACCTTTTTCTTGCTCTTTGAATTGGGAGCATTTGAAGCTTTCGCTTTCTTAGCTTCCTCCTCCTTTTCCGTCTTGACCCCGAATTTTCGATTTGTTGACGATTTAACATTGTTTAGAATTTTTCGTAGGAAACGCGTCCTTGTACTGGTCCTTATTTTGGGTAGAGTCTCAAATAGAGTCATCTGTTTGCCATTCAATTCCAATGGTTGCTTCGCATCGCCACCCTTGTTAATATTGTAGTTTACCTCGAAGGCTTTCTCAAAGAGTCCTGTGCCAGCCGCGGCATTCTTGGGCCGATCCACGACAACACGAATGACATCTTTCAGAACCAAGGGACATATTCTGGATGTAACCTCAGTGGATGGTGACAGATCTGGTGTCGAGTTAATCTCTATCAATATAGGATTATAATGCTCATCCAGCATAAAGTCACATCCGTATAATTCGAATGCGTTCTGCACCAATTCAGTCTCATCCAAACTCGCCATCACCACGGCCACTAAATTCTGCTTGAAACCACTGTAGATCTTTGACCATGTGTCGTCTGGTGCATTCACATGACGTAGATGGCATTTAAATTGATCCAATGACCACATGTTGTGCTTGGGCAATCGCGAGTCACGATTCAATTTGTTCTTGTAACGCTTCTGCACTGAATTGTTGGTCAAGTGTATGGATTCCCTCAGATCGTCCATTGTGAACTCCTGCGAGCTGAACCGCAGATAGCAATCACGATACGTCCAAATAGTCACCTGCGATTCGCCAATGGTTATCAGCATATACTGACGTATATCGAATTTAGTGCGATAGACGAGTAGGGGACGTTCTGAAGAAAAAGTGAAATCGAAGGTTAGTTAAAAGGTTATGTTGAGAAAGGATTTTAATATTCTGTCCCTCACCTATGTACTTCTGAACAATATATTTCTTATTTTGATTGTTCGAGGTCCATGCCAAAATATCATCTAGGGAACTTCGTATGACAATTCCAATGCCACGCGACTGATAGCCTGGTTTTAATATCCACAAATTTCTACACCCATCCCAGCGGAAATCTGTACGTAGTGTCTCAACCTGATCGATATATTGAGCTGCCAAACGAGCGTATTCCATCATAACCTTGTCGGTGATCTTGAATTTGGCATTATTCTTCAGAATATCTGATGACTGTACCATAAATGTTTGATTCTCCACTATTTCGGCAGGTGTGGGAGCCTTTATCCTGGCATCGTCCAGGGAATAGTGCTCAGCCTGGCGAATCATTTTCTTCACCTTGGTCAGAGCAAAGTCCAAGGTGGTACTTTGGACTGTACCGTTTTCTGGATCAATCATTTCGGATATACGACGCTCCCTAATATAACGCAATAGGGAACGAGCCTGAGTGTGTTGATAGTCTTCAATGAAGGCCATACGCTCCTCCACACTGTTTCCGCCCAAGCGATAGAAACGTGGATAGCTCATGCCGCAAACGCCATCCTCGCGGAACCAGCGTTCTTGCTCGGCACACCCGACCAGACCCACTTTGGTCGAGAAATCTAAAAATTGACTGCGTCTAACGCGATTGCGGAACGGCAGAACCTCGGCACAGAGATCCTTTTGACCCTTACCCTGCCAAATGAAGAAGGCCGGAAAGTGATTGATCATCTTTGAGATGATTACTGCTTCATAGTCATTGCCACGACGCGCATGCTCCAGCAATGAGTCCTCCGACATAGTCTGTAGCTTGGCATGACGCGTCGGTGGCAGCTTTTCCAACCAGCCGCGCCGCATCAGAGCCCGCCTCACAGTGTGATAGTTACCATAGACAGTGAATATCCGTCTATTTCGATAGGCATCGATTACCCGTGTCCTGTATAAATTTCTCAGCTGTCGCTTATTGGCTTCCGGTGGTAACGTGGAGCTCCGTTGACTTTGTGCCGAGCCGCTGGATTTGGCGCGGGCCAAGAGATTATTGATGCTATCGGAGTAACGGTGAGTGCCCATAACCCCATGTGAGGAATATGCACTGGGCCCACTACTTCCTCCCATTCCAGATGTCGTGGAGTTGTTGTAATTGTAACTGGACAGCGGCTTTGGCACCGAACACTGCTTACATAGGTGTACCAATTCCGCATCCAGATTATGGATTAGCGATTGTATTTTCGAGACAGGATTGTAATAACGGTTGCGGTTCGTACCGAACCCGCTAGACGATGCCTGACTCATGTCTTCCAATCGATGGCTTAAAAAACGGTGAATTCAATTCGGTGGTTCAATTCAGATTGGTCTTCCCGTGACCCTGTCTCCTTCCGAGTCGTCTACAGTGTTCGTTGCAAACGCAGCTGGTCGAGGCACAGTTAACGTAAAATTTTGAAGCAGTTGCCAAACAATTTCTAACAGTATCGCATTTACGAACGAAAAATCTTGACTGACTTAAAAAACATTTCCTCGCATATAAACAATAAAACTTGAGACTAAATTTAATAGATAGGGGTACTTATAACAAAACGAATGCTAGACGAAGTTTGTATTGAGATTAATGTATAATGAAGCAACTTAAACATTGAAATTAAAGCATGCTTAGTTCATTTCTATGACCCATTTCAGCTTTCTACTATATAAACATATAAACCTCTGATCCACGGATCACTCTAAAACACTTTAAGATAAAATAAATGAAATGAAAGGGCCTACATCTATTAACTTTATACACATTTTAAAGCATGCTTTCTAATTTAAGAACAAACTTCGAAAAAATGTTGTTTTTAATAATTGAATAAATTCAATTGCTTTAAAATTGATGTTTGGCCCTTTTTTTTAAAACTTTACCTAAAAATGTACTAATATGTACATATATAAAAATGTCAGAAATCGGCGTAGCCATAAATCGCATGAATCTAGTGAATAAATACACGTGAAAATTTGAAAAACGTACTAAAAATATATTTACCTGTAGTAAATGAGCTAAAAAACGAAGAATTTGATGGACATAGTAATCTCTGAGTCGGAGGTTTTAATCAGAGAGCAAAGGACCATAAAAGGTTAATGCATGGCATAGTATAACATCCATTAAGGTAGGTCTTAAACGACAATGAATTCACCTGACTCAATAACCCAAGTTAGTCTATTACTCCATTTAAAACCTTTTTCTTAATAATAACATCAAGCATAGTTCTACCATTAATTAAAATAATAAAAATTAATTTAAAGAGTCTACTAGAATCGAATTCGCAAGCATTAAATTTTAATTTTAAATACAAGATACATATTTTAAGTGACTCCTGGTCTAGAATTTTAAAATAGATATACACTGTCAAATGTTTCCAGTATTTTCAATTCTACATTAAAACTTTAAACTGCATTATCTCAAAATTATCATTATCTACTCTTTATCAAATAAAAACTATTCTGAAACTCGAATATATTATTCACAACATCTATGGTTCTCGCCCATACTAGAGTCAAATTATTATTTCAATCAATTAGTTTTTTTTTAACTCAATAACCAAAAAAAACACACATTGTTATAGTTTCAATTTTAACACCTCGCCATTATGTTAATATTTTTTTACAGTCATACTTATTAAGAAATTCCTGCAAAATTCTCAATACCGTCCAATTTTTCGAGAGGTTGAAATTTAGCGCCATTTTCGAAATTATTAAAATTTAGAAAAATTGCTGAAAATAACCTAAATTTTTCAATCTTTAGACCAGAGAATAGAATATCCTTAAGATAGAGAATCATTCTCAGCTTTAACATATCAAATGTAATATATTCGATTTCGAGTGTCAATCAAACCAGTAAAAAAGTTAAAGAAGCAGTTTGTTTTTTTTTTGTAATAAATTTTAATTTATAGTTTTATTCTTTTCCATTTGTTGGTGTGGTTTTCATTTTCATTTTTTGCTTTTACTTTCTTTTTTCAAATATATATGGTACATAGAAAAAAAAACTCCTAAACGGAATTTTTACCTTTTTACTAAATTTTCAGTATTTTATTCCACTTTCATTTTATCTTTTTGTATGTATTTTTTGTTTAATTTTTTTGTTTTTTTTTTTTCTTTTGGTTTTTTGTCTCATTTCTGTTCACAATATTATATAAATATATTTACATATGTTGCGTATTAAGAAAATTTCTTTGTATATATTTATATATATTTAGTTTTAGATTTAGTTTAGTTAAGTTGGTATAAGAATTCAATCAATCAACAAAAGTTAACAATTAAACCAATTACTTTGTGGCTCCAATTAACTTAATTTTTCTGCTTGCATTAAGTATTAAGTATTTAGTGTTGTTTGTTTTTTGTTTTGTTTAGTAAATTTAGGTTACACATCATAAATTGTTTAATGCTACAGTTGTTACATACATAAATAGATTTGTATTTTTTTTCTTTTTTGCTTTGTTTAAATGTTTTTGTTTTTTGTTTTTTTTTTTTTAATTTCGCTAATACAGTTGAAATAATTTCATTAAATATTTTCATTGTTAGTATTAGTTAGTATTTTGCACAAATTAATTTCATTAATATTTTTGTTTTTATTCAACTTAGAGACAAGCATTAGTTTTAATTTTGGTTATATTCATTTTCCGCTTTTGTTCAATGTAGTAACACAAAACTTAGAATAAGGAGAAAAAGGATCCAGCAAAGAAGTTATATATGATTATAGACAGGCAGTTTGTGTGCTATAAGTACATATATGTATGTATATAGATAGACAGACAAATAGGTAGATATAGATGTATATATATATAAAATGAATAAATGACAAAGAACAAAAAAAAATTGGATACTTAATGCAAAACTAAAGGAAATTATTATAGAATGGATTAATTAATTTTATTAGGTGGCCATTTGTGAAACGAATTAACTAAAACAAATTATAATTTATACAATTTTTGTTGTTTTGAAAAACAATGGATATGCTTAAATTGTTTACTTTTCTTTCTTTTTTTGTGAATATTTCATATTTAGTTGTGTTTTTTGCTTTTTTTTTTTTGGTTTTGTTAAATTTAATTTCAATGCCAATTACAATATATAGTTTATAAATAAATTCTTTTAGCTTGCCTAAAGTTTTCTTGGTTTATGATTAAAAGCAAAGGCTAAGTAGAGTTTAGTTTTGGCCTTTAAAGCTTTTACTGGTTGCTGGATTCATACAATATATATATATTTCTTTTCCTCCAATCCCTATTTTTTCTTTCTCTACCTTCTCACTTTCCCTCTTTCATCTTCTTTCTTTTTATGTGTATATATGTAATGTAAATAGTTTGTTTTTTAAATGGGCGCTTGCGACTTCGTCTTTCTCGTCATCATACATTCAATCATTCACTTCTTTAATACTTTCTTGTTAGTTACACGTATGCTTGATAATGTTAATTATGTATATATGTAAGTGTATACATATATATTCATATGTATATGTATAAGTGAGCTGTATATTAAACTAGGCGTATATATATATATATATATATAATGATTTTCGTATATGTATGCTTGATTGTTGTGCATGTTGGTTGTTCAGTTTATAAACTCAATTGGAACGCCTTCTGACTTTTACACTAACCAAACATTTGAAAAAAAATATTTAACAAAAAAAGGTAAAACATAAAGTCATAATGTCATTATGTAAAGCGTATGTTAAGACATCTATATAAAAAAATTAAATTAAAAAAGTTAACTGTACAAAATGCCATAAAAATTATATAACAAACAAGTTTGGTTACGAATTTGGTTCAAAGCACGCACTCTCGTTATCCATTTCTATTTGTCCGTAAATCCGTTCGTCCAACTGCTGGTTAAAACAAAATACAAAAATACTGTTAGTCTATTGCAAGCCCAATTACACTAGAGTTTCGAAACTAGTTCAACTAGATTTCTCTGCAGGCAGTTCAAACTAGATCGTTTAGGACAATAAAGAAGCAATTAATGCCCTTACGAATTCGAGTCTTATGTCATCCAATTACAATGAAATTTGGCATAACCCTTTGCAAAATTCAAGTTTCATTACCGTAACTTGTTCTACTTAACTAATACTAGCGTTTTGTACCAATCATTCCTATATGATATATCAATAATCAAACTATTTTGTTCCACCTTGGCAACATCATTTGGAAGTGTATATTAGACAAATGACAACCAAATGCAATAAAAACAAATCAAATATTTTTTTACTAAAATTCATGGTCTACCAATCACTATATATGATATGGTAAAAATGCCAATAAGAGCGAAAGTGAACAATAAAATTATAGAGCGTATATCCAATCTGAATAATCATAATCATGCTGTAGCTTTTGTATAAATATCTTTAATTTTCAGTGTTTGTATCAAAAAATGGAAAAAATTGGTTTATTCCTAAAACCTAACATCGATGGATAATCTATATTATAGAGCCTTCAGTTAAATATTGCACTAAACGAACTAAATGGCCTGACGTACAGAGAATTAGTTCATCGAATCGAACTAGAAACACCAACTCTAAATTACACTAGTAATGTATGTCACTTTGTTAAAACAACAAAAAAAAATGTACAATCAAAATAATTATGGATTAGCTTCTAAAACTTGTACAGGGCGCCCATGCAAACTACGTATGTATGTCCTATATAGAGTATATATATGTCTATATATATATGTATATATATGTATGTATGTATGTATGTATGTATGTGCTATGTCTTGTATACATTGTCTTGTTATGGATTATATGACTATGCGTGTATTATATATATATAATATTTATATATATATAAAGATTAGACGTGCATCATGCTGGGGGGAGAGTCTCTTGCGTTGCGTCTTTCTTGTTAGAATTTTGTGGCTCAGTTGTTGCTGATTCAACTTTTTGTTTTTCTTTTTTCTTTTGTTTTGTCTGTAGGAAAAATTTTGCCCCTGGTCTTTTGTAGGTTTCTTTCTGCTCTTGGTGAATTCTTCTTCATCATCTGGCTCATCAGCTTTACTCATCCACCAATGTTGTGGGGGGACTATAACTGCATCAGGATGCACTACGCTGTTCATTTTCAGGCCTTCGATCTGTGGCAATTTGTAGCAAATTATTGAACTCTGTGTCCAATATTTGGCGAGCCTGCAAATCATATTGTAAAGTGTAATTTCTAGTTGATTTTAATTGAATTCATGTAATTAACTCACCTGAGCATTTTGTGTGGGAATTTGCAGGGCCAAACCCATGGCATTTGCATCGAAACTTTCATCCAGAGCCATTAGGCCGCCATGCACACCCGATTCGAGCAAGTTGTTGGCATATTCCTGGCATTGATAAGAACAATTAACAATTTGTAAATTAAAAAGTAAAGTTTCTGCTTACCTTAAGTCCTATGCTCCCCACCCAGCGTATCACACGCTCATTACTCCACACTAGGACATCACACAATCCATTCTCGCTCATCTTTCGTCTATGCTCCAGTTCAGTCCGATCGTAGTTTAAGCGTTTTAGCATAGATATGCCATACTGCAAACTGGTGCGATGAAAACTATCGACCATCTTGAGTTGACCGCGCAAATCCTTCTTGGTCAAATGATCTAGCATGCGAGCATCGACCAGGCACTCCATAAACGTTGTGCGATATTGCGGTAAGCCCAAACCAGGCAGCCAATAGTTACCTATCCATTCGTGATTCATGTCGCCTAAGAAATTAACAATTATTAACCAGTTTGCATAGGCAAATATAATTCCTCGAGCTTACCGAATGCCAAAGTGGTTCGTGACGTTTGGGGGGCTGAGGGAGAGGTCAGTGAAACCATTTCTTGTATGGCCAGGCGCAATTTGAGCCTGTGTAAGGGATTACTTATGCCTGGAAAAACAAATATTTGTATTAATATAATAAATTTAATTTCTCAAACTACAGAGACTTACCGATTTCTCTCTGGATCTCAGTATCGCTTAATGCACTCATAATGGCCCCGGATTTAACATTTGCCCTACATGCAGCCACATACCAGGCAGGCATGCCCACCCAAAGCTCCAGCCAGGCAACAATTGTGGGTCCATTCCACAAGGCAAAAGGTGTGCCCGCCTTCATGGCTTCTCCCAGCAAATCATTACGATAGTCATGTTCTCTGAAAGAATATAAGCGGTTAAATTGGATTAATTCATTCCTAATTTACATTCTGAACTCACTTCTTTTGCCTGCCATAGTCGACGCTGCTTATTTTAGAACCCTGAGCACTGGCAATTCTTGGCATCATGCCGCCCGTCATGCTCATGGCATCGTATTGAGAATCCACTTCACTTAGACCAATCGAAAGATTGCCAATGGACATCATACTTGGAGAGCCATCGGGTAGCGTATCCTTTACCCCCTTGACCTTCTCTTTTTTACTAAAGAATCGCCCCAGAGAGGACTTGATGCCCTTTTTCTTTTGGACTGCTGCAGCGGCTGCATCTCGCGAGACACCCGAGGTAGGTGTTTGCAGCATCGACATTGAACCCATGGTATTGTAATGACGCAGTGACTCCTGACTGCCGTAGCGTGAGCTAAGTGGTGACAAGCCATAATTGTGACTGCTTAGAGGCATATGGGAACCAGTATGATTCGGGGCCACGGGATTATTTGGAGCTAATCCTATGGAACGACGACGCAACTCCTCTTGACTGTGAGCCAATGCCTGAGCCACACGTTCCAGGCGCATAGACCGAGCAGTTAAAGGGGAGGCAGCTCCTCCGGAACTAGAGTCGCCGGTTGTTGACATGCCACCATGCAATTCCTCACGTGAGGCATCACTAGATAGCACTGGCAAGTTGAGCTAAAGATGTTAGACAGATAATTTTATTAGTTGCCATTCTAAGATGTAGAAATGAATAAACTTACCGTATGATACTTTTGCATGAAATCCCTTTGCGGGCTATTTGGAGTACTCCTCCCGCTCATGGGCGGACTTTGTCTGTCCATAGAGCGCCCTCGTGCCAAGAGATTGACGTGCTCTAAACTGCCCACTCGCGATTCTAGCTCCTCGGCCCTCGCCTCAGTCGATTGCTTCTCCTCTTGTATTAAGCGTATCTCGTTGTTAATGGCATCCAGTTGCTCCTGCAACATCATGGCCAATGTCTGGGCATCTGTATGCCCCGATGGCGACATCATATCTGCTGTGGCTGCCGCATATAGAACATCACTATCATCGCAATCCACGGCAGCAGCACTCGCCGCCACCAGCTCATAAGCCTGTTGCTGAGCATGCGCCGCCTGCTGCAATTTCTCCCATTCCTGTTCAGTGATTGAGCGAGCCAGGGCATTCTCCTCTGACATTCTCGATTGTTTGCTTGGTCTACGTAGAGAGTGTGTCTCAAAGCTGGCATGTGAGGCACTCCTCGTGAAAGCTCCACCACTGGGATCAACGCTGCTCGGCGAAAGACTTCGTGTCAGGGCTTCGGTCTGCTGGATATTGTAGGCAATCTCTTGCTGCAACAGCTGCCGCTTGAAATTCTCAATCTCCAATCGGGTCTTGGACAATTCCTTCATAATTTCACTCTTCTCATGATGCAGCTCTTCAGCCACCTTGCGAGCCTTCTCCAATTCATGCGTAAGGGCATTCTTCTCATCAAGGGCGTGCATACGCTCCTTCAGATGGACCTGCAAGCGCTCATTAGATTCGGATAGCAATTTATCCACTGTCGAGGATAAGCGTATGTTGTGCTCCTCATTCATTTTAAGACGTTGATTTAGTCTAACAACTTCAGCGGTCTTTTCATCCAGATTGTTCTCCAATCCTCGTATGCGATCCTCGGCTGACCCATGTCTTTCCTGAGCCTTTGTTTTTGTTTTGATGGTTTTTTCCCCAGAGAGAAAGAGAATGAGAAATTGATTTTTGAAAAAATTCTTGAAATTATTACACATGCAAAAAGTTAGTAATGAAAGCTCGACACCAAAGATAAAAAAAAAAAAAATTATTAAAAAGTGGGTGATGGAAAAAGTTTTGATTCTTGATGGAATGGATTAGTTAGTGAAGTGCAATAGAAATAGAGACAGTTGTTGTTCTTGTTGTGCTTGGACTTGGATGTTTTCTTGTTGTTGTGTTGTTGTAGAAATAAAGGGGGAAAATTAATTATAAAATTTAATATAAGTAGTAATAGTAATATATATATATAATATATGGAACCTGGCGAGGCGCGCATATTTTTTAGTTGGATTTCGAGTGCATACCTTATTTCCTACCTTAGTCAATGCCTCCATGCGCGCCTTCAATTGCTCTTCCATATCCGGCTGGAGTTTGGCATGTTGGGCCAATTTCTGTTCGGAGAGTTCCAATTTTTCTTCAATCGCGCTGATTTTCTCTTCATGCAGCTGATTTTTGTTTTTGATTTTGGTTTTGGATGGTTTGAGCAACGAGTTTTTGTTTTTTTGGGGCATTCGTTTATAGTTAAGATTATTTTGCGAGGGGAAATGGAATTATTAGTCACGTTTTTGGTTGAGGGGGGGAAACTTGATTAATGAGCAATATGTATGGTATATATAAAGCAATGAGCAGAGGAATTTTTCATATTTAGACTGAATCACTTCTGTTATCTACAAATATTTGTTGTATTTATTCGGAGCATTAAACAATATTACAAATTTAATCATATTTAATCTATTCTCATGTACATGAAGTGAATTCAAAACCTTCCGTTGTTTACCTTTATTTTTCATTTCGAAATACATTTTATTTCTTTGCCTAATTTTCGATTATAATGACTAGCGATTATCCGGTTGTTTTCAATGAATTTGTAAAGATTAAATTCTTCTTTTCTAAGATAGAGCCAATGGAAATGTTAAATCCCAAGAAAATAGGTATCAATGAGTCGATGAAAAGTGAAAAAAGACGTGGATCAAGCAAAGTTATCTTAATTCGTAACAAATGAAGTCTTTTTAATGTGAAATTTGAATGTAAGGAAAGCAAACCAGATTGATAGTGGCTTTTAAAAAGTTGTTTAACTTTTATTTGTAAACAAACTATTCCCCAGAAATGATTTAAAAAATGAAAAGTAATATTACCTTTAATATTGAAGTAGATAAAGAGAATGTTTTTAAAACTCATGCATCTTTTGATGTTCGAAAATGATTGAAACCAATTTTGCTCATGTCTTTATATAACCATTTCAGCCACAGCCCAAATTAATTATGTTGAAACTCACCTTAAGTTGAGCCTCTTTATGCCTCAACTCTTGCTCCAGTTTCTCATTAAGATCATGCAATGATGTAGACTCACGCTGAGCATTTAGATATCGCTTCTCCAGCGTGGCAATGCGTTCCTCCTGCAGAGTTAGGAGAGAGAGAGAGACAAATAAGGCCAATTAAAATGTCATAAAATTAGTTAGAGTTATTCTAACCTGATCCTCCTTTTGGGCCACATTCTCACGTAGATCACGTTGCAATTTTGAGCATTGATCTTGGGCCTTGCAATGATCTTTCTGGACACGTGACATATTTTCTTCCAGTTCATTGATTTTGTTATTTAAATCGGATACACGACGCTGCCATTGAGAAAGTTCCGATGTCTGCAAATGGCGAAGAGAAGGAGGGAAAGGTATAAAGAAACACATGGTAAGCAGATGTTGTTGCTCTCCTCCACTCCCGTCTTACCTGCTTCTCAATGATTGTTTGCAGTTCATGTGTTTTGGCCGCATAATCATTTAGCTCATTGGCATCGCCATTGACGCCTGCAGCTCCCCCGGTCATCTAGAATTACAGAATTTAGGTTGATTACGCTTGAATGAATTCAATGGTGGGGTATTTAATAAAATTATACACACCTTTTCTTTAAGCCCATTCTCATTGCCCACTCCTCCAGGGCCAGAACCCGCGCCACTCCCTGTTCCAGTTCCACTTCCACCGACATCACCACGCTGCAGTGCACCGGTCTTATATTGTGTTAGTTCGTCTTTGGTGGTGGTCAACTCCTCCTCCAACACATTGTTCTTCTCAATGGACAAACGCAAACGTTCACGCACTTTCTCATCCAATGCCTTGTGATGCTCGAACAGAGATTTTAAAGCCTTAAGCACCTCTACCTCACTGGAGACGCCACTTTGAGCTGCAGCTTGTCGTTTCACTACAGTCATGCGCAGGGAGCGCTCATGTCGGGATACCAAACATTCCAGATGCTCTAGGAGAAGCTAAAAGATAGGCGACATAGATTCATTAACACTCATCAATAACAATTTATACAGCTTTTGTTGCATTCTGTTGGTATTCAACGAAAACTGAACTACACATGTTTATTTCGCGATGTCACGTCCTTTTCAGGATAAGAATGTTTTCCTAGTTCTATAAGTTATAAAGATCAAACTATCACATAGATAAAACTATCATATATTCACTTATATGAGGGAGAATCACACTTGTAAGATATTTAAAATCGGGACTTTTCCGATTTCTTACTCTGGTATTATTGCGTTCTGCTTTCAATTCGCCAATTTCCTCATCGCGTTCCAATAAAGTCTCGCGGGCCTGAGTTAACTCCTTTGTCAAAGTGGCAAATTCCTATGGGCAGGGAAAAAGAATAAAGTAAATTTTACATAGTTTAGAAATGACATCTTTCCATTTATTTAGTTTATCTTTGCTTACCTGTGGAAGATTCGCATTAATCTGCCGTTGCAAACTATCCCGCTCCTTTTCCACATCATGCAACTTGACCTCAGTCTCTCCAAGACGTTCTTGCGCCTCGCGCAGGCTATCCATAAGCTTGTCCCGCTCATCGAGCATGGATACCATAAGCTGCTCAAAATTGGCATCTTCGCCGCTGAACTGGGAGGAACGCTGCGATATGCTATCTTCCGAAATAGTGGGCATTACGTCGCACATCATGTTCCACATTATTTAGTTGGGGCCGCCAGAGCACGCCTCAACAATTCACACAGGCATGCACAACTGCGAAAGTGAGAGCAAAACAAACATGATAAAGACAAATGAGTAACGTAGTCCAAACAAATAAACACCGTTATTCCTATCGGTCGCAATGAGGCAAATAAGAAATCATTTTTCCAATTTGCTTATTAACTAATAATCATAAATTTCTTAGGACGTCTTTCTAAATTTTAATTATAGTTAAATAAGCAAAGCAAAAAAACTAAAAATTATTTTTCCCATTACATCAAAATTAAATAAGGGGTCAAAGGTAAACCTTTTAATGACCCTCTGATAGTCAAACACTAACTCTAAGACAAGGAATATTCTTTCTATGGCATTGATTATTGGGTTTAACGTTTTCGAAGCTTTTGTGCAATGGGTCACTTTTTTGTTTTTGTCAGGTTAAAGTTGAAAAACTATTCATTCATGTTTTTTGTCAAATGATCTGCTTTCAAACACACACACACATTAAAAACAGTAATAAATATTTAAGTCCCACACTTGAATTAACTGTTAATGCCCACATGGATACGGAGGGTTAAGCAGTATTATTGGGGGCCGGCCCACACAGGGGTTAAGCAATACATTCGGGGAAACATGTCTAATGAGACATTTTATCATAGGCGCCGCATTGATAACAAGTTTTCTACACACACAAACACACATACACATGCTGACAAAAATTCACTAACACACAGACACATGCACAGCATACACACACACACTTATACGCACGCACGAACACACATACACACATGTTCAGCATATTTTTTCTCTTTCGCATAACTCTGACATATTTGCTATGCTGAGTCAATTTTGCAACAACTATTCAATTAATTGCACTCAAATACACACAATCTGGCCAACAGATGCTCGTTTATAGTCTTTTCTGGCCATTTCAAGTATTCAATTTTTTTTGGGGAACGGCTTTTATGCGAAAAAAAAAATACCGAGAAAAAACTCTACCTCCTTCGCCCCCCTCGCCAACACTACGGCTGAATGGGCTTAAAAAACGTACCCCGATCGGCGTCAGGGCAGCAGCTACAGAAGCAGCGGCAACAACACAACTTTGGTTGCTGTCCAGTCTTTGCATATGTGTTAATTATAATTAAATATTTGCCAAATTATGGCAGCAAAATTAACGTCCCAATAATTTTTTTTACTTTACTCGCAAATGATTCTGTTAATTAAATAGTGCTTGAAAACGTTCCTGTTAATTTAACAGTTACGATAACAGTGTTTGAAAGTGTGCCAAACTAACCATTCGAAATAAAATGGAACGTTGACATAGAAAGCTCCATTGAATATTTTGAAAAATTATTGCATGGCACCTTTCTGACAATTTGAAGGTACAAGACTCAAATATACTTATCCCTCCCTAATTAATTCATTACAAATAACTAACTGTTTCTCTGGTTGCAGCTGCGAATCTGGCGGCAAAGTTATGTTTTAGGCAATCCTTCAAAAACTAATTCTAAGATTTTAAGAAACCTCTTTACACACTCCTAATTACCCAGCAATTCATAGGAAATATTTTACATTGTTCGGAGATTACTGCGAGCCAATGTATTATAAGTGTAAGGCGTATTTATTTATTATTTGCGTTTGGTATGGGCCTATTGGATTGCGCCACTGAAAAGTAGAAAAAGATTAATCCGTTTTGAATCCAATTTGCGTGAGATATTGTTGAAGTACATATGTAATTTGGAATGAATAGTGCATTTCTTGATACTGTGGGTACCAATCAATTAATTTTAACAGCGTTGCTATCTTTACGGATGTTAAAATGACAATGTTGACAAGTGCGCCAAACATTGGAACATTGAAATGGAATATTGAGTATTGACGGTCGGCGAATTCGTGCGTGTGTAAGAATTAAATCTGCGTATTATTTATTATTTATTTATGAAATATTTCCGAATAATATTAATAACCCTCCGGTATTTTTTTCTGTGCCATCCGTATTCTTAATTTGAATTTGCTGTGGCAACTCTTACAGCTCCACTACTACCACACCGAACAACACTTTAGGACTAGGCGTTTTTTTTTTTTGTATTGACGAATATAAGCAAAAAAAAAAAATACACAATAAATATACCCAGCGAAGACGCAAATTAAAGAGGAGGGCACACACAGGATAACAAAATGGGGTAAGCATATCGTATAATAAAGAAAGAATTCTTCAAAGAGGCTTCTTTTTTTATTTTGCAATTGAGATGGGGGAAAAATCGACGATGACGGCGTCGCTGCCAAGCTGCGCTGCGCCACCCGCTGCTCTGCTCTGCTCCACTGGTGTTGTTGTCGGTCTTGGGCTATATGCCCCCATGTGTTTGTGTGTGTGTGCATGTATCTTTGTGTGTGTGTGTACATGGAAGTGTAGGCTGGCCAATTGGAAAAGAAAAAAAAGGCTAAGCAAAACCGAAGGCTACAAATAAAAAAAAAAACGTTTAAGCACATAATGCAATTTAGTCCGCCGACGCCAGCCAGTCAGTCAGCGATAACAACAATAACAAGAACTAGCGGAAGCAACAGCAGACGAAGGAGGAGACATAGAACATGCCAGCACCTTGGTATAAAGATAAAAATTAAATATTTAAAAAACCATTAAAATGGAATTTCTAATTAACACCCATCCACATACATACATTTCATCACTTTACTTTCTCCTTCCCGCTCTCTATCTCTCTCACTTTCTATCGCCAGCGAACAACCAATTTTCACATGCCAGGCTCATGTTTTCCACATCGATCCGAAGACCAAACGTACCTGGATTACGGCCAGCATGAAGGCCGTTAATGTCAGCTTTTTTTATGATAGTTCCCGGAATCTCTATCGCATCATCTCAGTGGAAGGCACCAAGGCAGTCATTAATTCCACAATCACACCAAGCATGACATTCACACAGACATCCCAAAAATTTGGCCAATGGAGCGATGTGCGAGCCAATACAGTCTACGGCCTTGGATTTGCATCCGAGGCGGAACTGACCAAGGTGAATTTGAAATTATTAATTTCCCATTCCCAATTATCTTTATTAAAAAAAATCTGATTCGCCATTTTATAGTTTGTGGAAAAATTCCAAGAGGTTAAGGAGGCGACCAAAAATGCAATGAAATCTGCAAATGGCTCCAATGCAGTAACTCCGACCACTTCGGCCAATACTTCACCCATTTCTGGTCGTGCTGTGGGCATGCAGAATGATAATACCGTCATTGATCCTCACACTGTGGAGCCGCCGAATTTGAACAATACACAGAATGCCAATCCGGATAGTCCATCTCATAAGCTGCTGAATACAGTTGATGGCAAACAGGATATCAGTTCGGCTACACCTTCACCGCAACCCTCATCGGGAGCAACGGTTACGGGCGGCGGTGGCATTACCATATCCTCTGGTGGCAGCATTGTGGGCATGCATACGGGTCCAGGTGCTGGTGCCACAGCTGAACAGCAATTAAAATATGAAAACGAACGTCTCAAAATGGCATTGGCTCAAAGGTGAGTAGTGGCGGATCCAGTTTTAAGTTCATTTTCGATATCGTAACTTGAGCATAAACGTTTTTCGAGGAAATCAGAGAATGTTCTTTTCCCAACTACCTCTATGGGGTCTGATTCATTTTTAGTTTGAATCCAATGTTAGTCTACTCTTATCTTTTAGCTATAACAAGTCTAATTTTTTAGTATCTGATAAGATACAAAAGATTCATTGACAAAACAAAATGTCTTTTTAATCAGAAGAATTTAGAGAATTTTTTATCACTTGTAGTTTAAATATAACTTTTATAAAAAAGAAAAGACTAATTTATGAAATTAGAATGCTTTGGTAAATACTAGCCTCTATAAATAATTTTTACCACCAGCTTTGCTAACTACTAAACTTATTTTTTAAGGGTATTATATTATATTATATATATTCAAGGCAGAAAGAAACAGTCTAACTTTTTACATTATAATAATATTTTATTTTTTTTATTATAATTAATGCAGCTGTGCCAATGCAAAGAAATGGGAAATTGAGCTCGCCACCTTGAAGAATAATAATATACGCCTAACAAGCGCCTTGCAGGTGAGTTCAACTTAAGTTTAATTCTATTGTAAAATTTAATTACAAGTTTACTTAACATTTTTTAGGAATCTACGGCTAATGTGGATGAATGGAAGCGTCAATTGCATACCTACAAGGAAGAAAATATACGTCTAAAGCGAGATATGGAAGTTTTACGTGTGGGTGGTGGTGGAGCAGTAACTGGCGGCGGCGGTGGTGGCGGACCTACAGATGATGAATTGCGTCGTGAGGTGGCCGCTCTGAAAGCACGCACTGAGCAATTACAGACAGAACTGTTGCAACAAGAAATCGAGCTTAAAACGGCCAATATGAGTTTACGTGAAAAGTGCAATGATCAAACTGTAAGTCATTCTCAAATTATAGTTGCGAAAGGATTATCTAGGATGATTATCTAACTTTTAAATTTTTATTTACAGCTGGCTAAACTTAGCGAACTTAATGTGGTTTTTGCCAAGCAATTGTCAGAGTTATATTCGGTGCAAAAGGATATGGAAAATCTCATACATCCAGCAAAATGCACTTGAGACCCAGATATGGGGGTGAAAAGAAAGGTGCAAATTTAATATTACTTTAAACGATTTTCCTCATTCATCTAAAGCGAATTGTGTTTTGATTTTTTAGGTTTCAGCGCAGGAACAGAATACAATGGCAAACACAACTACAACGACAGCATCATCATCATCAACAACAACATCAGGAACCACAAACACAACTACAACAACTAGTAAACGTTATTTAAGCAATTTTCTAACGGCCGAGGCCGAGAGCACCCTCTCCAATGTCACTTCAATACACACCCAGCTGCAGTCATCGCTCTATGAGCAACAGAATACTGCCCAACTGAAAGCATTGGACAAGCATTCGGCATTGCTTCAAGAGCTGCATCAACGTCAAGTGGCACCCAATCGACGCAGCTCGGCCACCACAACCGTTGGTGCCGCTGCCGCCACAGCCACTGCAAATGTCACCTATGAAGAGGGGGCAGTTGCTGCTGGCGGGGCCAAAACTGCCACCATACTTGTTTCTAAATCAAAAACTAAAACTGGGCTGCCCTTGTTGCTAAAAAATTCCATTAACAATTAGACAAAAAACTACAAAATCAATGAGAGAGAGAATGAAAAGAGAAGCGAACAAATAACAAAACAAAAAACAAATAGTCAACATTTTGTAATCTTTGTATTGGTAGATTGTAAACAGAAAAAAAAGATGAAAAACACTTGAGGAAAAAGAATCATTCACCAAAAACACTTCCACAACCCACGCTAGATCTTTAACTGTAAGAAAATTTGACAACGTAAACCAAAAAATGAAGAATTTTCCAAATTTCTAATGTTTATGCATTTACAATTGCCCGTGAGATTTTTTCTTATTCATTTAAATTTAACAATTATTTTTTGATATTTTTTTTAGAAAAATCTTAAAACTTTGCTGTAAGCCAGTTTGAATAAATTGGTTGTTATTTGGGGTTTAAGTGACAGTTTCTTATAACTTTGATGCACTTTTCGATTAACTGTTTGTAATATTTAAATATTTTCTATATCAAAAGACTTTATGGAGAAATAATTTTCGTGCAATATTATTAAACAACGCTTAATCATTAGCATTATATATGAGATTATATTTTGTAAATCCATAAAATGTCGCAGAATTGATAAAAGTGAGTTCTTCAATTTTGTCCATCTCTCTGTTATTTATATATACAAAATATCGTTCGGTATTACTACTTTCGAGTCAAAAAAAAAAAAAATTCAAATGCCCAGTATTTTATTGAAATTATTTTGTATTCAAAATTGTCTGTACCTCTCTGCACTGTGACGTTATTCTTTATTATTATTATTTTTTGGTTTGTATAGAAACAAACACGAAAATAAACTATTGATATTCTCGTGCGCATTTGAAAGTGCAATATTATAAACATTTTATTATATAACAAACATATAAAACAATTGATACTATGTGCTCTAATAGATACATTCATTTATATATACATAATTATATACACCATTTCTGCTGATTGTTAATTAATTTTTAAATGAGAGCTTGACAATGAATTACTCCATCAAATTATTTCCAAAGACAAAAACTAAAACAAAAAAAAAAAAAAAAAAAAAAGTGAAAAACAAGAACAAAAATTGATATTGTAAATGTGCTCGAAATTTTTATATGAAATCTTTTTCGATATTTTCTAAGAAACATGAATGTCTGTATTAATTTATTATAATAATTGTATTTGGATTTAAAATTCTGTGTTAGTTTTTTTGTCAGGTTTGAAATTCTTTGTTGACTTTTGTCAACAAAATGATGCATTAATCAAACCTCCTAACACATTCTCTTCCCTATTTATTGCAATTAAATACTAATTTACTAGCATTATATATACATATATATTTATAAATATATGAAACATATAAACTAACAATGACTTAGACGACGAAACATACTAAATGAAAAATTCACATAAAATATAATATTAATTTTAAACAAAATGAGAACAAAAACAAACAAAGAACAAAATGAAAAATCTAGCAAAGTAAACAAGTCAAGTATGTGCATCAATGGAAAACTAGTTTAATATATTAACAAATTAAATGTACATATACATATATGACTATATATGTATCTAATAACAAAAAAACTCGAAGAAAAGCCAGCAAAAAATATTATAATTAATAATAATAAAATACAATGCAAATCTCCCCGATTTACCTTCACACACACACAAACACATGCAGTTTGTTGCAACCACGAAACGGTAAAGATATAGACACAGTATAAACACCGAACTTATTGCGGTTATATTCTAGCCATATATTGTTATGCATTTGACCGTTGCGTTATTGCATAATTAACCCAGTTAAAATGAAAAGCGAGAGAACAAACTTAAATAAACAAATAAAATAAAATGAAATGTTGAACATACAAATTTAGCAGTTAAAACATGAACAAAACCGAAAATAAATACATTAATATATAAAAAATGAAATAAAACTTAAATTCAATAAATTTACAATGGTCGGTTGAATGACTATAGTTTTAAGCAAAGGCTAATAATCGTTAACATTGACATTAAGTGGGTTTCTTATAATCCCAAAATTAGATTGAGATGGGTAAATTTTAGAAATGAAGCGAAATTGGTTGGTTGGCCTTTGTCGAAATAGTGATTCTATGAGACTATGGAAACTTCAAATCACTTTTAGTTATTGACCATTTTTTGTGACATTCTGCTGAAATATTTTTTAATTAAAAGTGTCTAAATTTTTTTTTAATATAAAATTTTTTGTTTTTATACGAATCTGAATCTATAAATAGAAAACAGTCTCAAAAATCTTTAGAGGTTCGCCTAAAGATTTTTTTTTGTTTTTTTTTCACTTTTTTTTGTATTTTAAAAGTATATCAAAATCTAAAAAGCGTAACACACGTGGACGTCACTGTTTTTAAATCAGTTAAACCTCTCGAAGAGGGGGCATGAGAGAGACATTCCATGTTAATCTTTATTTTAGTCCGTTTACATTCGCCAGCTCGTCGCTTTTGGTCCGCAAAAGCCTTAACTTTAAAGGTAATCAAGCTTTGTCTCCAAGCAACGGAAGTCAGGTGAAGATGATTGTCTATAATCCTTTAAAGAAGAGCAGTGTAATTGTTGGATGAGGTTAGGCCTTATACAAATCGGAAACGATCTGTCAAGGCAAAAAAGTCTTCACAAACTAACTAAACATGGACTTTTGAAACCGGTGAACTTAATCTTTATCACATAATACTCAACATTAAATGTGGACATTTAAATTAAGTCAATAATATTGCATTATTTTACTCATCCAATCTTAAGGTAACATTTTATTAAATTATTCCTAAATAAACAGCGATTTATATAGCTCCGTTTTCGAATTGTCAGTCCAATCGCTGGCCTCATTTGGAGCCATAAAATTTATTAGTTTATTGTGCACGACATAGCTGAAAGAAAGTAATAGAGTTATTCTCTATGATATATATATATTTTAAGTTACTCACCGGAGCTTTCTTCCCTTGCTAGCCCTGGTGTCCACCTTTTTCTTCATTTTTTGACGCAACTTTTGCAGCTCAACAAACTGCTTGGTAATCTCACTCACATTGGATGAGGAACTCGCCTTGTACTCGATGAGCTCGCGCAGTTGCTGATGATAGAAATCACTGTCATCATAGATATGTGGCTGACGCTCTGGCTCTTTCTGCTCATCCGGGTTACTTAGCTGATTGTTGTTCTTAGGTATCTGGGATTTCTCTACCAGAGACTGACGATTGGCCAAAGCGCTGTTGATTTTTTTAATAATATCGTAATCATCTTGCAGGGATTTACGTTTTAGACCGGCACCCGGTGTCAGTAGTTTGGTGCGGTCATCCCATTTGAGCAGAACTTCATTGCGATAGTTTAAGGATTGTTGGAAATTATCTTGGAGTATGCTGGAAAATCGTTTAATGGGTGGTTCCGAGTCATCTGGGAGGGGCTTACGTTTGACTGCTTGTCGATGTTCCGAATTTTGTTGGGTAAGAGCCTGCTTCAGGGCCAAAAGTTGCTGTAGAAGCTTGGAGGAACGCTCCTGGGCCTCGGCCAAAACTGCTTGCAGTTCCTCTTGATGGTCGGAAGAATTAAATGCTTTCAGGGATTCTGGTGATGGCAATTGATTTGCTTTGGTGGTAAACTTTTGAGTGTTGATACGTAGCTCCAAGAGGCGCTCCCAGATGCGCAATTGGTTCTGAACACAGATACCTTTTTGCATTTCCGCTTGATGATTGGTTTTCGACATAATGTCAGAGGGATTAATTGAGTCCGTTTGATCTTCATCCTCCTCGGATTCATCTTCATCGCTTCCTCCCTCATCACCACTTTCAGCCTCATCCTCGTCTTCACTCTCCCCCTCCCCCTCCTCTTCATCTTCTTCCTCTTCATCATCGTCTCCTTTTTCTTCGTCCTCATCCACATCTTCACTATCCACATCTTTTCTGGCACTTTGCATTCCTTTATTAAATGCCGCTAAAGCCTCCTCATCGCTGTCGCTCTCCTCATAGGATAGCTCGTCATCCTCCATTTCCTTGCGACTAGAGATCTTTCCCTTATATTTATCGCTTTGTTCTGACAGCAACTTAACGTTTCGTTTACGGAATTCTGTACTCCTTGCATCCGGCAAATCGTACTCCTCCGGTTCAAAATCTGCCAGTCGCGCCGAAGTGTCCACATCAGATTCCTCCTCACTCTCGCTGTCATTGGGATGAGCCAACAATTGGCTAACCTTCTCAGCCACCGTCTGTGGCTGCTTTTTGTTCTTTCGCAGCATTTTTTTATCTGTTTTCACATACAATTAAAATTTGACAATAAAATGCAGAAAACAAAATAACCGCACGTGGTAAAATTTACTTACAAATACGAGTTGCACTGAAAACAGTGTTGTGTAATTTATAATTTGATTCGAGAACTGTGGATGGCGCCACCTGCAACTGGAGCCACTGTGAAAGGCAGCCACTGAAATGGCGCCGCTGAGAAATGACGGTTAATAAATAATTATAATTATAATAATATTTGGTCACTAAATTATAATTAAAAATATTTGTTCCTAATACTTTGTACTTATCTCGTTAACTAGGCTACTCATTGGAACTCTTGGAACTTGTCGTATGACTGTCTATTTAATTTGAACAAGTAAAAAATCAATAAAATTGGTCTCGGCACATGCCAACCAATCAAATTAATGTTTAAATGAAATTGTAATTGATTTTAAAATGATATTGTACTAGCGCAATCAAGTTCAAAATTCATATAAAATTGTTTGATGAAAAATTATAATTTTTTCTATTCTTAAAGTCAAACAATAATTTTAGTCATTAAAATAACTATTGGACTAAAGTACTCATTAAAAGTCATCGCCTGCAGAGATTGTATGTGTAACTTTTTAATTAAGAAATAATAATTTTTAGTTAGGATGATAAAAACACTTAATTACAGACTTAGATATTAAATAAGAAACAAAGAGTGAAAATAAATTTTGACATGACCGAATACGTTTTATATGCTGTCATTGACCTTATCCTACAGTTTCCGTATCAATTTTCCTTGTGTATGTTTGGTTTAAATGTGTAATTTTATACATATGCGCGAATTCCTGTGGTTATTTAATAGCACACTTTTAGGCTGATCCATTAAAATGTTGCTTTTTGCTTTATCAGCTTTCAATTTGAACACTTTAAGCTGCATATTATATTTCAGTTTGCGAATTGAAAGCAATTCACTCACCTTTGTCGCATGTTCGCTCATTAAAAACGGCAAAGCACAGGTGCATCTTGATAATGGATAAAGACCCATTGACACTCACACGCAAGTTAATGTAGCATACAATAGCGGGCGCCATGAACTTGAAATCTGAAATCTGAAGTCTGAAATCCTTTTGACGCTCATTATATTTAATGAAAAGGTTCAATTTGCCAATAGCGAAGTTATATTGTTAACCTTGAATGGCAAAGGACAACAGAAGCGAACGAACGCTCAAAGAGTTCATAAGGATACAAAATTGCGCAGTGTTTGAAATAAAACAAAACTCATCGAAATAGAGGCAAAGTCAAGACGTGCCGCCTCATACTAGACGTAATATAAAGGGAGATAAGAATTATAAGTAATTTTAATTGAGCGTTTTTTTTTATTTTTTTTATTTCGTTTGTTTTTTTTTTTTTGTTTTTTGTCGAAATGGTGATAAGAGAGAATTTCTTTTAAGTGTCTTTGGCGATCCAGGAGCCATAGGCAGACAGCATTTGAACTTTGAGTTAAATTTGAGACACACTCTGGATTTATAAAATTGGCATTTTTTGTTGTTTTTGTTTTTTATGCGGGCGGGCCCCAAACACGCATACAGAGACAAAAATTGGGGTCGCCTTTAAGTGTTATCGTTATCGCAGTCCTCAGCAGCGTTGCCAACTACATGCGCTTCATCTTTTTTTTTTGTGTTTTTTTTATATTTTACTTATTCCATTAGATTATCAGTTGTTGTTGAGATTTCCATTTCACGGCAAAGCATCAGCGGCAGCAGCATCAGTATTCATGGCAGCCGTTTGATCAATTCAGTTAGTTCCTGGACGCCGGACGTATACGGTGAAAATCGCATTGCAAGTTTACCGTTAATTCTTTAACTGTGATCCATGTCGATAACAATAAAAACTAAAAAAGAGTGCTGTGTATCGATTGCCTTTGATTTAGTGTTGTGAGGTGTGCATCGCATAATGCCAATTTATATTTAAATTTTCCTTCTACAAATATTTGTGTTTGTGTATATATAGCGGTACACGGCATTTGCGCGTGTTTAGAAAACGAAGAACAAAACGGAACTACAAAGAAACGAATAGAAAAATAAGGCAATCGAAAAACTAAATAAAAGCAAAAGAAATTGTAGATCACGTACACCTACTTTTCTCGTAATCATCTCGATTACGAACGCCTACAATCTGACACTTACATTATATACATAGATTGATTGGACTTTTTACTGTTGTTAACTGGAAGAATCTGGTGAATAATTAATGAGTTTGTTGAATAATCGAGTCAAGATTTTCTAAATGCTGCTAACAGATTTATTAGGTTTCAACATGCAATCCTTCCAAGAAAGTGATTTAGAAACTGTTTAGGTTATCGGTCAATTAAGAAACGTTAAATTATATATTGTTAAGATATCGTTGTCTAAATAAATAAACCGAAATGTATGGGTCTTTATTTTATTGTTGTTTTTTTTAGGCTAATCTTGACTGTGACTTAATATTTATTCTTTTGTATTCAAAAAAATACAAATATTCTAACACTCTATTTATTCTCACTTGATGAAAGTTTTGTATACATTAAAAATGTCGGAGTCAATTTCCTTTTATACTGGTTTGTTATACCCATTCAAAGGGATCTCTTATATTGACTTTAGCAAAAATGTTGGCTCGAGGTATACAATATGTTTAAAAGACAAAGTTAAAATAACATATATTTGAGGGTTTAAACAGTTTGTAGAAAACTCGATTAGATTTAGAGACAATTATTTAACAATTGTTACTCATTTAAAAAATGAACTTTTTGAGAAACGTTAGTTGATAGTCTAAATGAATTTATTTGATTTTGTTTATTTAAGTTTTCAGTTGTCAATATTTGTAGCGAATATTTATGTAGTCGATGAAATTTTATTGCAGGGCATTTAAAAATCGGTGTCCCATTTAAATTATAAAATTTTCTTGATGTTCTGCTTATTTGCCTAAAGGCAATAAAATAATGCAAAAGTTCAAAAGGCAACAAACGTTGTTTGTGTGCGATTAAACAAATTATACCTTCCACTATTAATTTCAATGGGCATGGAGCATGCTCAAGGATTAATGTACTAAGAGAGATAGGTGGAAATAAAGAGAGAGAGAATGACAGAGAGACAGGGTGAAATAAAGAGTGGAAGATTATTTATTTAATTGAGTGAGCTGTTTGTTATTGTTGTTATTTGATTGAGCACAAATCGATTAACAGATTAATGAGAAGCGAAATTCTCTCTATCTGTCTATATGTTACCTACTGCTTCTTATTTGTACAATGAAAGTCGCCCAGCATACATAAGTGGAATTTTTATTATAATCAACAAAATAAACCAATTAGTTCAAGGTCAAAGCTCTTCACGAAAATTATAAACAATAACACAAGAGCAAAAATGCAACAAACAATATAAACAAAATATGAAAATAAAAATAATATAAATGTTTTTGAACTTTCAACAAGTGACAAAATGTGAGCATTTTTTTTAGATGAGTGAAACCAATTAAGAAAGTGAAAAGGAAACCGCAAAATTAACAACATAAACAATTAGTAACTTGCCAATTATTATATGGACTCGTTTGTTCATCCACAGTAAGCAGAACAATAATTACTTATTTTATTATAAATAAAAAGTGCGATTTCTATATTAATCGATTTAATCGACAGCATCCCATCCCCCCGTAATTTACCACATAGAACAATAATTTGCGTCAGTTGAATTGTTGTTTATATATGGTTTCTAGTTTTGTTTTAGTCATAATGTTTATGGCTAGTTCCTGCACTGACCCCACACAAGTTGGTGATCATTCTTATTGACTTGGTCATAGCAATAATTCAATGAATTAATGTGCAAACTGTTTAAACTGAATATTCTTAGAATATGATAGTGTGATCATTTCTGCAAAAATTTATTTGTTTTGGCTGTTGAAAGGGACTAAACACAAAATTTACGTACATATATCACTCATACGACACGTAGAACGTGTAATACCTTGTTCCAATGCCCTTGTTTATACATTTAGACATAAAAACATAAAACACATATATTCTAGATTATCTTGACAGACAGACTACTTAAAATGATGTCTAGAAGACTCATCCTCTTTTAGCATTTAGTTAAGCAAATGATTTACACCTTAAGTGAATTAAAAAAGTATTGACAAATTAGAAGATAACTATATACAAACTTCTATAACATGGGTTCTATTTGTCAGGACAATTACATATATATTGGATACTTATTTATCCAATTTAAAAAGCTTTACGCAAAGTGCGATCTATTAATAATATTTTGTCTTAAAAAACGTACTCAAATTGTCAAATCGTCATTTATTCGTTACAAATTACAAATCAATACTTTAATAATTAATGTAAAAATATATTTGTAAAATATATTTGAAAAGTATTTGTCAGATTTGCACGACTATTTCAACCACTTACAAATTGGGGGTATTCGGAGAAAAAGAAGTAAAAAACTATTTGAATCATTGACAGACCCCAGGATGTGAACAAACAATATGAACAAGTCCATACAAGATATATACGCATAAAAGTGTAGAAATATAATTAATGCTCTTATAAACATTTTTTAGTATTATTGCTTCCGTTAGAAACGTAGGAAAGAAGAAGTTTTAATCAATGCATAAACAGAAAAGTAAATATTTTTAGTAAATAAAGAAACCGGGAAAAGTTATATATAATCCACTGACTTAAAAGAAATATAAAGAAAAGGAAAAATTTAAAAACACTGCAATTATTACTTTTGAGACTTTGACTTTTTGATATCTGCTAAGTCTAAAGTAGAGGAATTGTTTACAAAAAATTTTACCACAAAAATCAGACACATTAAACGATTTAAAGAATAATTTTGAAACTTAAACAACAAACTAAAGTATTTAAACAACAAATTTTTATCACAAATGCAGAAATACATCAACTTTGAAGCGTAAATAATTTGAAAAATTGCAAAAAGTAAAGGTAGACAAGAAAAACGCCGCCATTAACACTTGTAATGTGACAATGGCCCAGTCGGGTGAAGTGAATGAAGAGATATATGATCACCGTATACTCAAGGATTGGTCCAATGTGAATAAAACCAATGGCACAATGCATCTGTCCAAGGATATGATATTCAACGATGGCCATCGCCTCTCCATAACGGTCTACAGGTAAGTACAAACTGAGAGCGATAACCAAAGCACCCATCACGTGAACTCACTTCCTCTTAGCACCCACCCACACATTGCATCGATCTATCATCTTTTCTCTCATGTGATGCATTATTCTGTATGCTTTGCTTGTACTTTGGCATTCACATCAAATCGGCCTGATAAGCTGGGGATGCTGCTTCGTCTTTTTTTTTTCTAAACTTATCAGCCAGAATGTGTAGGTGTTGGTTATAAATAAGTATAAATCATTTCGTGTCCAGAGTTCTCTGACAGAGAATGTCTGAACAATTTTTGATACTTCTCAATTGGAATTTGTACGACTACGACTATGGTTTGAAAATGGGTTCAGAAAGGGTCAGGCAAAATGTGGAGAGATTGATGAAACCGATTAAGTTTGACTTAAAAAGGCGTAGAAAGTGTTTTATTAAGTCAGACAATTATTATTATACATTTATTTTAATTTTGACATCCGCAAAGCAAGTCTACATCTGCAATCGATTTAGAGTTCTATTGAAAAACAAAAAAATATTTTAATCGGCATATTACCAAAGACTGATTAAACGAAATTTAAAATCAATGAGAAAGAATAAGAATCGTTGAATAAGATTTTTCATTTTTATTTTTTATAAGTTTTTTTCTCGCTAAGCCTATTTTAAAAGACTTTCCTAAATATATTATATTTTTTAATCTGGCTTCTAACACTATAACATATAGCTGTAATGTTATGGTGTTACGATTCGACGAATTGTCAAACTTGATTTCAATTAGAAAATAAAAAGCTTAAATCCACAGTTTCATTCCAGTAGCTTTTCAATTGAGGAAGTAAAGCTAATACGCACAGACGGACAGACAAACATGGCTATATCTACTCTTCTTCTCACCCTTATCAAGGATATATTTATACTTATAATTTGTGGAGTTGAAGGCGTCTATTTTTACTGCGGTTCAAACGTGGGACTAATTTTATAATACCAAGGGACTGAAAATATTTTACTAAATATTCTTTAGGTACAATTCTGGATCCAAATTTTAAATTCTTTCAATACTCCAAAAGGATTGTTTCCAATATTATTTGACGCTAAGGTCTAGGTCCCATCTTTACAACAAAAATGCTTATCTTGAAAAGACTAAGCAGAATTCTTAATTTAAACTTAATTTATAGTTTTTTTTCACTTATCAATTGTATACAGTTTGTCATAAAAACTTCACGATAAACTTTTTCTTAAAAAAAAATTAATATAAAATATATCAGTTGGAAATTCGGTAAACTGTTTATAAAAAAATAATTTATTATTATTATTATCAGTATAGGATATAGTTGTCTAACTATTTTCGATAAGCATTAGCAACTAGACGAAAACTATATCCACAATAGGCTGGGATTTGGATCCTGATCCTCGTTGTTTAGCTGCCTAATTTATTACTAAACCTTTAAACTTTACTAAATCGATTCTCTGTAAATTAAGTATTTTTCCTAACCAAGTGCCCTTTTAAGAATTTCTTCACCTGAAATTAATCACATTCAATTAGCATTCTCATTGATGTAAACACAAAGAGAGAAATTTTATTCGTGATCTTTGTGTTCTTGGCAAGCCTTTGAATTACTCTTTCTCTTCCCCTAACTTAAGTCGATTTAATGCGACCGATATAGCATGCAATATTATCAAATGCTAGTAGGTTTTAGTCATTCGACTTTGATAAAATTTGACAGAATTATAGAACAATATGTACTGCAAAATTTTATAGTGTTGATTTGGAAGGATGAATATGGCTTTTTTGATAGAAATATATATTTTAATTAGAAACTTGAATAAAAGTTGTTCAATATTAAAAATCAAATCGAGGCATACGTATAAAGAATCTCAATCATTTGCACTCTTAAAATCTAATCTAAATCTTAATACATACATATACCATTCAATAACACTTTAAGTGATTATTTGTAATATAAAATCATCATTTAAATATACGTAAGCAAGTTCAAAGTGTGTGCAATGAGAATCAAAATAAATATACACCTTCCTGAGTTTGTTTTTGTTTATGGTTATGGTTATCCTATTGACCGATATTAAGCACTCAACTCCCACATATTAAGATACAACTCACCCACGTACATCGAATCGTAAATGAACAAAAGACAAAAACCTCTTTAATTTGCAGTTGTCTAATCGCATGGTGCAACCTTTTTCTTTTACGTTTCTTTATGGCTAGCATTCTCTTTGTGATCTCAACAATTGGCAACACAACTGTGCTGTATCTGCTAACGAAACGACGATTGCGATGTCCCTTACGCATTGATATCATGCTAATGCATTTGGCCATTGCCGATCTAATGGTGACGTTCCTACTGATGCCGCTAGAGATTGCGTGGGCCTGGACAGTCCAATGGCGCTCCACGGATCTGATGTGCCGTCTCATGAGTTTCTTTCGTGTGTTCGGTCTGTACTTGTCGAGCTTTGTCATGGTGTGCATATCGCTAGACAGGTGAGTTGCGTCCCCAAGCATCGAAAGAGATGTTATTTACTTTAGGTTGTTGGGCACAGTGGAATTTGATACATATATGTATTTCCTTTTTACTTTCAATATAATATGGAAAATACAATAATGTATTCCATAATATCAAAGGTCACATTATTAATCAAAATTTACATATTACTATTAAATAATCGTTAAGTTGGTAAAGTATTATTTAAAACTAAAATTTACAAAGTTAATTTACTTTAGTTTTATTTGTTATAGATTTTTTTAATATTTTATTTTTTTTTTTTTATTTTTTTTTTCGATCCTTATCTGCAGATGGATTTCTGAGAAAATTTAGTTTCAAGCTCTTTTAGTAATAATCAAGACTTTTCCAAGAAATGTAAAAAACTTAATCCCTAAGGACTTGTAAAAAAATGTTAAAAAGGAGTAAACTGAAATCAATAAAAATAATTATACATTTAAGTCTGGAGGAGTAAGAAACTAGCTTAGCTAGGAAGTAAAGTCATTTTAGAAAAAATTTGTGCTTAATTAAATGCCAAAAAAAATTATTTTCAAACCAAACAAAACCAAAGAAATAAAGTTAATTTGTTTTAATATGTTTAACCTAATCCATGTCTATAAATTTTAATACTTAAAAAAAACATAATTTACTTTTATATTAAATTTGTCAGTTTGGAGGGGAAGGGAATAAAGATTTGAAAACCCTCCCGGTTTTAGGACAAATTTGTTTTAAAGTTTAAATGTTAAGTAAGTAGTTGTTGCCTTGTTTTTTCAAAGTCAGTCATTCCAAAATCACTTAAAATTTGCTAAGCATTTAAAAAACGAATTATTAATTAAGGCAAAAAGAAAATACCTTTTACAATTTTAAAAACTTTTTGTTAAGAAGTTCTTAAACATTTCTGTATATATAGAGGGCTTAGATAAAGATTGGCTATACTTATGGACCAAATATTTTCTTTTAATCCTCATTTTTCTTCTACTGTTAATTAAGCGTTTAAAGCAATGGTCAAAATAATTTGGCGATCCTTACACAACTAAAATTATATTTACTTCATTTAGAGTACGGATCTTGCTTATGGTCAGTTTATACTTATGCATATGGAATCAGTTTGAAAGCAATTCCTGATTTTTGCTCTTCTTGGTCTAAAATTGCCATCGTACTTCTTTTAATCAATCTTCCTTCTCTCTCTAGTAATTGGTTCCATCTTTATACACAATCTTATAATAGGTGAAGGGGAGTCTTTTCCTTTACCACGTAATCATATCAGAGGCCTCACGTTCTTTTCTAAAATCCTCTATTCTTTCATATTTAGCTCGTAATTAGATATAGTTATTTGTATTTTAATTGTTTGTCTGTTTCTTATTTACATTTGTTCATGCAATTCGCTTCCTATGATATACGGCGGCGCCCCTCGGTCGGTTGGTCGACCGGAAACAGCCCATGTCATGGTGTCCTATGGGCCTTTTACTTCATAGTGCACAAATTTCGGTTTTTTATTTTGGCCTTGAGTTTATATTTTTCTTACCACTGTGCCTAGATGTCGGTGACTTTACCGACTGTCGCTAATGGAACCAAATTGATAGCCAGATAAGACCAACTAAAAGTGTCAATCGATGCTGACGTTTGCCTACTTTTTGCTGAAGTTTCTTTCATTCCAATTTTTTTCTCTCTCTATCTCTCTTTCTCTCTCTCTCAGATATTATGCCATCCTAAAGCCTCTGCAGCGTTCCTATAATCGTGGACGCATAATGCTGGCCTGTGCCTGGTTGGGCTCTGCGGTTTGTAGTATCCCGCAGGTGAGTGACAAGAGGAAAACAAAAAATAAACTGGGAAATGATGTGAATATTCTATGATATGTGTGTATGTGTTTGTGTTGTTTTGTAGGCCTTTCTCTTCCATCTGGAGGAACATCCCACCGTTAAAGGCTACTTTCAGTGTGTCACCTTTCATTCGTTTGTGAGCGACTTTGACAACTGGCTATATCAGATAGCCACAATGTGTGCCATGTATGCCTTTCCCCTGATCGTTTTCATTTACTGCTATGGCGCCATCTATGTGGAGATCTATCGCAAGAGCAAGCGAGTCCTCAAGGATGTGGTGGCCGAGCGTTTTCGTCGCTCCAACGATGATGTCTTGAGTCGAGCCAAAAAGCGTACCCTAAAGATGACCATTTCAATTGTCATTGTATTCATTATCTGCTGGACACCCTACTATACCATTTGCATGTGGTATTCATGGGACAAATCGTCAGTGGGTCAGGTGAATTCATTGGTACGCAAAGCCTTGTATATTTTTGCCTCGACAAATTCCTGCATGAATCCCTTGGTCTATGGTTTATATAACATACGAGGCAGAATGAACAACAACAACAATGTGGTGAGTAGAAAATGTGATTCGAAGGCAAAGACTAAACTAATCCTTGCTTCCTCCTTCCATTCAGTCGGTGAATAATCGGCATACCTCACTCTCAAACCGTTTGGACTCATCCAATCAGCTGCTTCAGAAGCCAGTTAACAATGCCTTAGCCAACGGTCATGGCAATGTCATGGCCGCTGCAGTGGCGGCCACAACAAAGTTGGTCCGTGTGGTGCGCCTAAAGTCGAATAGTAATGCAAATGGCGCTGCTGGTGATTCTCCACACTCGCAACATCCCACGGCAGTCAACGGTGGGGCCACAGCTCCCCTGGCCAGTGAGTGCGATGACGATGCTAATGACGATTCCACTGTCAGCGTTGTCACCATCAAGTACCAAGCGGCTGAAAAGAAGGAGAAGCCCAAGTCGCCCATCATCTACTTGAAGTAATCTTGGTTCCTCACAGGTTTTTTTTTTTACTTTTCTTCGTTGTTTTTTATGACTTGACCATCATCAACTTCACTTTTCATTTCGGTTTTCGCACAGTTGTCGGCATAAATTTCAGAATTTTATGATTGCACTTTTCGGGCAACTTAGATGGGCTAGGAGATTTTCTTTAGTATGTGGTTTTTAAGCGTGAAAAGTGAATTTGTGGTTTGGGATTTTGCATTGATAATTATATGGTGAGGAAGAGAGAGAGACATAAACAGGTGTTAAGTAAATGAACACTTATAAGACACTCAACTGGAACATAATACTTAATTTTTTCAATATTTTAAGTAGGTAGTTTGTTGTTCAATCCAAAGAATCTAAATAGATTTGAAGCTTATTCTAAGGAATAACAATTGTCATTAGTGTACAAAGCAATTGAAATTTCAATTCAAAGATAATTTTCAAATATCAAAGAGCTATCTTCGGCTATGCCGAAATTTAAATACCCTTGCAATCCTTGGCTATATTATTTTTACATCTTTCAAACTCTTTTCCTGTGACCCAACTCATCAGTGAATAGACAAAACCTATTAAACTATTTTTGGGATATGATAAAAACTAGTAACTAGTAAAGTATGATATAAACTAGTTTCTTAGTAATTTTGGTAAAGATACTGCCACTCCTTCAATATAGTGGTCCGATCCTTAATATTTTAATACTTCATCTTATCCGGGTTATACATAAGTAGCTCAAATATCAAGCTACATTCCAATAGCTTTTAAGATGGCTGAGTAAAACGGATGCGCACCGACAGAAAGACGGACGGACAGACTATATCGACTCAGCTTCTCATGCAGATCAAGAAAATATATACCTTATGGGGTCGGAAAAGTGCGCTACAAACATCTGAACAATTTTATAATACCCTCTGCAAGAGTATAAAAATGGTAAGCTGTAAGCTACTAAATATAACAATTATATTTACATGACTAATCTATTAGTGGAAAGTATAAAACAAATTATACTAATAAATAGAACTAAATGGGGCTGAAGTATGTATCGAAGTTTTTAAAAGAGTATATTAGTTTGTTAAATTAGTTGAGAGTACAGTGGAATAAACAAGCGGGTCACAAATAATTTAGAAGTCAGTTTTACGTCAAAATTGTAAATCTAATTTCTAATGAAATTATTTCACTAATACTCTTCATATCTTGTTTTTTTTTTTTAAATTAAAAGAAGCTGCACATTTTTAGATTTTCTCACTAAACCCAAAGGGCTTAAAGTCGTAAGCTTTGCTTTAATCTAACATACATTTTAGATAAAATGGATGCATTTTTAGTGTTTGTTTCATTTATCGCTTGACCTTGAGCTTAGAGCGATATCTTCCGCTTGAAGCATACTTAATTAGGTTAATGGTTAGGCTTGCATCACCCACTATATCATTTTATGTCAACTCATCCCAGATAAACAACAACAACAACTGAAGTATAACACTTATCGATGTAATTTCAGTTGTGGCGACTCTATGGAACTGACAAAAATGGATAAATCATAGACAAGAGCGGCAACAAAGACGACCAAACTGATCAATTAAGATCTCCGAGCTACCGTTTATCTATCAGAAATGCCCCTCACCCCAAAAGCTAGAGAGGAAAACTGAAAACAAACCGCGGCTTGGAACAAAAGGCATTTAATTTGCTGGCCAGTTTGGGTTAGAAAATTTATTTGTAAAACAAAAACAAAGAAAAAGATCGAGAGACAACTTCAGAAATATGTATGTGTATTTGTGTTTGATCTGATCCGTTTAGTTTTCAATATGCTATCATAAAATACGCTTAAGACATAATATTGTGTACTATTTAGATACTCTAGTTAGTTTGTTTATTGCTTAATTTAAATTAATTTATTCATAAAAAACCAAACGAAACCAAAAATAAAATGTAAAATATTAGAAAATAGCAACAAATCGACAAGAATTTAATTTCTGTAATTAATAGATTGCCGCCAGTCTGACTCCGACTTGGAATCGGACTTGAACTCAATGATGGGCTTTATTTGTATAAGGGGGGAGAGACTTAGAGATTTGTTAAGTCGACGTTAATCATTTGGTTTATGACCCAAGCCCTGACGCTAATTATATGGTCGTGTTTTTTAAATATTTATTAAACATTGTATAGTTCAGTATAGAGCGGAAAACTCGTTTTGTTTGTTTTATTGTAGCCTGCTATACAGTTGAATTAATATTTAACAATATACATATTTGTATGGGCATTGAGGGCCAAAACAAAGAACCGAAAGGGTCAGGTGAAATTCTATGGAAAGACCAAAACTTGATCAAGCTTCAACGTGCAAACGATTAGACATCAATAATATGGCCATATCAAGTTTATCAGCAAGATAAAATGGAAACCAGTTTCAACTATTGATTTCTATAATCATGCAAATGCTGATGGATTTCTTGTTTCATTTAGAATGATGTATTAAAGCATTAGTTATTAATATATGAAATGCGAATACAATCATTTATCTATCATTAAATTTCCTGGAAAGCAAAACAAAATCTTTAACTTTGTTTAAGTATTAATTCGAGAATGGAAGTTGAGCCGAAAGTAATTTTCTATCTATGAAGAATTTTGAAGTCTATAACTGATTTCGCTGGTTATTAAATTTTTTGCACATCAAAGGTCAACCTTTTATATCTTTATACCTACTCAGTAGAAAAAACGTGGGAGGATATATGACGTAAAAATACCTCCGAAGTATCGAATTTTTTATTGGATTTAATTGATCATCTATCCTTCGATGGTAAATTCAATTCCCTTTCATTCGAAGTTTAAGAAAAAATTACTTTAGTATAAATAAGTTCGAATAAATTACATACGAAAGTCAATTAACATCAAAACGAATGCTTGGACTAAGTTGAAAATTTTTGGTATGATATCTTAGGTTTTCCAAATCTACAAGTATTTTAAAAGGGTAATATTAAAGCACACCGTACTAAACATTTGCCCAGCCGAAACAGGAGTTTTTCTTTAAATTCATCTGCACAAAACTGGGAAAGTTGAGATGACAATATTTAAAGTAAAAAATCCGAATTAAAATTCACAAACACGAAAAGTGCTAAATGACTGTCCACTGGTAGGTACATTTATATTAATTTAAACAATTATATAGAAGGGAACATTTCCGTCCCTACAATATCTATTTATTTTTTATCAGTATAAAGACACAAGGATACATCCGTAGGGCCTTTTGTCTTTCCGCCTGTCTGTTCGCCTGGATCAATGAAAACTGCCATTAGACTATTTAAGCTTCACATCTGACATTATGTAGACTTCTATATAGCCGACAGAATTATTTACGAATCTTCTTTGGAATCTCTTAATTTCTAAGGGCATTTGAATGTTCTTTCCAAATATAACACAAAGTAGTTCTGTTAGAAAAAGTAAATTTATAAAAAATGTGTCTTGTTTGTAGTGGATTGCCCTATTTTTGTATTTTTATCCTTGCGCCTAACTTTTAAATTGAATCATGACTTTAATTTTAAGTATAATTGGAGAAAATATAGTTAATCCATACGAGCAATATTCTTAGATCCAATCCAGTACATTTGTCCCAAAAATCAAGGTATTTTGGTGAGCTAAGTGGTTTATTTTTTATGGGAAAATTACAAAATAGACTTAATTAAGCCCAATAATAACTTGGCTTTAAATTTATAAAAAATAACAAAATGTCTATCGTTTACATTTTCTGACAGCTAAATACATTTATTCCTCATTAGAGGACTTCTAAAAAGATTGAGTTTAAAACCAACTTTGGTTTGAGAATTAAAATTGTTAAATAATTTGAGATGTGAAAGTATTCGCCATGGCAAAGTTTGGAATTTCAGACCCTGTGGATAAAAGGAAAAGTAAGACAGAGTAAAATTAGTTGCTTTATAACTGATCGTTTTTTACTCTCCCAGCAGGGACTATAAAAAACGATATAAAAGTTAAACACCACTATATAAGCCCCCGTTCTCAATAACTAGATGGCCATATTGTTTGGATAACCGTTTTCCATAATTTCCAAGCTTTATATCCTGAGCTCTATTCGCACGATGTCTTCTTAACGAACATATTCCCACAACTTTCTTGAAGCAAAATGACTTTCAGTTGCCGACACCCACACTCGGTCATCATCAGTCGACATCATCATCATCATCATCATGATCATCATTAGCTATCCAGGTGCTGTAGTTGACAGTAAAGATATGGGTGAGCAGCCCAGCCTTTGGCTAACCCAATTAACAAGCCAAAACATAAAAAGTTGACTGAAATGCACTTCAATTCATTGACCACGCGATTTTCATACCTCTTCCAGCACCCCCCGCGCTTCTGGTGTTAGAAAGTGGCTCACTTTCGTTTCAAACACTACACAACAAAGTCACGTTCAAAGCAATAACAACAATAACAACAGACAACAACAAAAAAGGAATGCATGTAATCGAATCTTTCAAAGAGCGAACAAAATAAACATGTTAATAATACAATTTTATGATTAATACGAAATGAACTGCAATAACAAGAGGCAATGCCAATGAAGATGGTGGCCAAAAGCAGACGCAGAGGGAAACAAAGAGGGGCAAGTAGAGGTGGAGCCCAACAGACCAGCGTGCAAGATGTTGTAGCGCCGTCTTGAAAAGTGCGTGGGTCGTTCATTTGAGATGCTGGGAACGAAGATGCCTGCAGCCGCTCGTCTTATTTATAAATCACGCACATAATGAAATTTCAGCAAGTGGTCGGCTTGTTGTGGCCGAAAAAAAAAATGCATCAAAATATGCAGCGATGATGTGGATAGCATCTCCGGGGTGTGTACCCATGATATATGTGAAAAATGCCGGCGACATAATGATGAACAGGTCGTGGTGAGAGATTCCTCAGCCCCCCCACACACACACACACACTCACACTCATACTCGTCCCTCAGGTCTGCTGTCGTGTTACGCATCAGTCTCGTGTCATTTACCAAAATGCTATAGGAGAGTCAACATCGGGTCTCTGGGAGTATGGGAGGGACGACACTTGTAGTGCATAAGTAGCCATTAATAGGTGCCATGTGCATATCATTTTGGAGGCTAGTTTTACGAGTATTTTTTGTTTTCGGTTCGCTTTTAATGCTTGCAGAGCGTGCCGTTTATTTACGATCCAAGAGCACTCCGTTCCAACTGGCACTGGAGCGTTTTAAAATTGTTTTGAGGATGGGACGAGGAACACATTAAAAGGGTTCACTTGAATTTCGGTTTATGGGCTTATGAAGGGCAACATTGTCTTTGGGATTGGGTTTCAGGTTAATGACTCAAAAAACAAAAACAAGCTTTAAAATGGGGCAAATCATCAAAGGCCTAAAGGTATTTAGTTGCAGATAGATCTGGCAAAAATTACACTGTGAAGTATTTAATATATTTTCGTCTTCTAACAAACAAAGAAGTTAAGTAAATTTTGTAATACTTTGAATGCACTTTTCCAACTTCAATACATTTCACAAATGGCTTTCTCAGAATTTTCAAAAACACATTTTCAAAATAATTGCTTTGACCGATTAATTGTATTTAATTTAGAGCACATTTTCGTTGCCGTGGCCATTTGGGAGTTTGAATGTGTAGTCCAAAAATTTAAATAATGACTACTTAAAAAGATCTAAAGGAATCTCATTGTAATGCTTGAAACGACAATTTATTGTAATATAGACAAACATTTTGGCTTTAAATTGAGATCAAAAATCAACGACCAGAAGAATAGGTCCCTCTTCTGCTCCCAATAATTAAAATTATATTAACCACATGGCAAAAAATTTGGAAAATGTTTTATTTCAATATCAGTATTGTGAACTTGCAAATAAAATTTCAAATAAAATTACCCTTGATGAAACTATCTACTATACTACAAACTATCTACTATAAACATTAATTCTAGTGAACATAAAATTGCATTGGACCAAGTAATTGAGATAAATATGTTCATATTCCCATAAACTTAGCATAAAACATACATTATATTTAGGAACTTTTAATTTTTGTCAATAACTTTATTTTTTTTAAGTTAATACTTTTCTGTTTAATACAATTATTAATAACTGCTCTGCATTTCATTAAGATCGGATGACTATATCAGATAGCTCCCCTCGGAACGATCGATTGAAAGCAATGACTTTTTTAATAACTTCGTTATTTTTTAAGCGATTGTCATGCGAATAAAATGAATTTTTTTCATAATTTGCCAAATTCAAAACGGTATTATTTTAAAACTTTTTAACGGACTTTGAATTTGTTTTATTTCAATATTTTAATTTTCGAAGAAATTCGTGAGTTAACAAGTACAAAAATGAATCACGTTATGAATTTGAAGTTTAAAATCCTTAACCATGTTTATACAACCAGCAGATATTGCAATTAAAAATACGATAGAAAAATCCATCAGATATTTATTTAAATATGTAAATTTGGTGTGATTTTTAAAAGAATTGATTTTTTTAAAGAAGTTAAAAAATATTGCTTAGCTGTTAAATCATTTCTCCTTGTTAAAGACTGTATCTTTATACAAAACCAATCGGGAAACACAAATTTCTTTATCGTTAAAAAATCACATTAGAGTGGCGACTGGTTTTTTATTCAAACACGACATACTCAAGTCTTCGCGACGTCTTACTTACTTCATTTTTAACTAGCTGCCATTAACCACTACAGCAGTCTGGCAACTCTGTAGATTGAAAGAGCTTACGCAAATTTCGCACGTGGGCGTCTTTCGCTTACTCACGCGTCAAAAGAAACACAAACGAAGACAAAATGCTGATGCTGATGCCGCTGCTGCTGCTGCGCTGCCTGAACGCGTTTCTCCCAACACAAAAGCAGCGAAAAGCAACAAGTCAACAACAGCTGAGAACAAAACAAACTGCAATCAGGCAACGGCAACAGCAACAGCAACAGCAACAGCAACAAGTTGCTGCCGTCTCGGTTCAATATTGGCCGCCAACTTGGTTCCCTTTCAGTGTGCGTTGGCACGTTGAACCAGACGGTACGTTGTGCTCTTTCCCTCTGTTAGGAAGATTAATCGATGAACGACAAGAAAAAAGAAAAACCAACTAACATATATCATGTGAAATCGCGTTAATCGAACAAAATATCGCGTCCATTCTTTTGTGTGTGATCTATGACGGCTTTTAATAATCTCTCGCCCATCATTGGAATTAAATTGTCGCAGCTAAATTTTTTGACAGCCAACAGAAAGCATCATCGTCCTCTGAACAACATTATCATCATCATTTTACCCATTTCATTTTCCATTTCGCTGTCAAGGTGGTGGCTTCCACTTCCACACATCGACATCCAGATCCACTCGACTTCGACATCGACAGCGACATCGAGATCGAGATCGCGACGCGTTCGCCTTCTTCTTGCCTGTTAATAGCATAAAAGTGTTTTAATTTTTATTAGCACGAACGCCTGGGACCAGCCCCAAAGTCAGTCAGTTGGCAAGCAGTTTTAGTCGTTGGAGGATCATATCGATCGGTCCACTGTTTTGTGTTATTTTACCTTCGCGTCGCGTGTTCTTTCTAATAAAATCAATTCCACAAGATCTTGTCGTGTGTTTGTGTATTTTGAAAAGGGTTCATTTTCAAAATAACCAAAAATAAAAGAATAAAAAATACACACAAAAATCACATTCAAATATTTAATGCATCCGTTGTATTATCGTTTCTTATAGTGAAATTTTTGTTTGATCTTTCCTCCAGCAAACCAAAAATATTTATATACCTAAGCAAAGCAAAGCAAAAAAAAAAGAAAGAAAAGTGTGGCAAACGCTATAAAAATAACTCACGATTGTTTCCATTCTAAATTACGCGTTGACAGCCTCAAGGAGCTGCTAGAAACTAAGTAGTAGTTGATTTGGATCTAAACTAAAGTGTCTGGAGTTGCAGTTGCAGTCGAGAGTTGAGGCTTAAGAAAATCAACGTTGGCGTGCAACGACGTCCTTGACTAAGTGGTGAGTGTGAAGGTTATAACAGGAGCTGAAGTGGCTCTCTAAAATGCCAGAAAAAATGGGTTACAGTGGAAAATTGAACAAAACTAAACACACAATGTGAAAAAGTGATTATTAACTATTTCATTCTGAGTTAATGTATTTTGTAGAAAAAAATATGTATATATTACAAACTACAAGATTTTCAAAATATTGAATTTAAGTATATAAAAAAAAGAATAATTTTTGCTCCAGTCCATTCGGAATTTACCTTTCAAAGCGTATAATCAATTTTATATTTGAAAAAAAAATTGATGTACATACTAAGTAAAATTTTTTTTTTTAAATGAATGATTTTCATCTAGCTTTTGGGCCCCTTCAATAACCACTTATACAAATTATGTTAAGAAAAAGGGCATAGTTCTTTATAATCAATTTTCGAATTGAAAACAAAAACTCAGAAACATTATTTTTCCACCTATTTCATGTTATTTTTGGAAAACAAAGTCATTTCTGGATTAATATAAAAAGTATTTACATTTTATATTTTAAGAAAAAAAAAAACATTGTTATGTACAACTCATAAAACGCATAAAATTAATCATCGATCCAATATTAATTTGGTTTATCATTAAACCGACTTGTAACCTCAATCTAACGTTATTCATTAAATCGGGAATAAATTCCAAATGCTATTATTATTATTATAATTTATTGGGTGTCCAATTTTGCTAAGAGTGATATCGAATCGGAGAACAATTGAAACCTCAGATCGGTTAAAATTAGGTTCAACGCATACAAAATAAATGCAGTGGGTGATTGTAAGCAAATATTTCTGTCATGGCTCATGTTGCCTTTTTGTGGACTATTTCTGACTAAGGTCAAAAAGGATTGTCAACCACAATCGAGGTTAATTACTCATACATTTTTTTTAAATATACTTATATTGATAGTACTAAAAATTGGTTTCAGGTATTAGACTCTCTCAGCTGTGACCAATTCGTAGTCGGGCTTTGATGTTTGGAGCAGCGATTCCACTCCTGAAGAATGATTTGAAATTAATAATAAAATAAAAAATTATTCGTCTTTCTTCTTAAATAAAAGTTAAAGTTATATTAAAAAATTTGCACTTTTCTGTCTTTTCGGTATTTAAATTTCACAAAAATAAAAATAAACTTAAAACGTTCGGTATAGAATTGTTAATATAAATTTATTGACAATAAAAATTTTTGAATTTTTCTTTTAAGATATTCTCTTTTTTGGTTGTCTCAACTCATTTGGCTTGGTAATCTTAGCCTTATTGATTGACCAATTTATGAATATTTTTATTTGTCTGCCATTTCCATATCTGATGATAAATCATGCTAATTGTTGTTGTAATTTCAAATACTATCGATACATATTAATTAGACACACCCAAAGCCAGAGGCTTAAAGAGATTCCGCATTAATCTCCAAGAAGATCTCCTCTTGGACTCGCTTATCGTGGCATTGGCGCCATAAATATCAACTCTAAGTCATAATTTATTAATTACCAGACTTTCCACACATATTTTTTACGTTTCAACGTAGTTTTTTGTTTTGTTTTGTATGTTATTAGTTTTGTTCAAAGCAGGTTAAGGGGTTTTATGGAATATTGTTATTATATATTTTTGCCAAATTTATTTGCTACGTTTTATCTAACAATAAGAGCAGCAGAAACAATACTAGACACTTGGCATTGTGTTTAAAGCATTTCTTAGAAATAAATGTTTGTTTTCAAGATAATTTATTTGAGTCGATTTGATTTCAACAGACTAGTTTGTGTGGCTTTGCTTCTGCAGCAGAAAAGCAATTCAATTAAAATGACGCCCACTGAAAAGGTAAAAAGACATTTCCATAACAATTTATAACTGCCGACTGACGATGTCTCATCGTGGACTTGCGGTTTATTTTAATTTTTTGTGAATATATTACACTCGGATCTCCTAGCGACCATATATAGAGATAGAGATAGAGTTTGCCTCTTGGCATTATTAAAACATAAATAATATTGCCTTTTTGTTTGAATGGAATTTCCGTTGGCTCGCAAGTTATGAGTTCATAAACAAATGCAAATGCAAATCACATTGGAAACTGGAAAATTGCTGCAGCCAAATTAGCGCATCGTCATCTCATCTCACCTCATCTCATTTTCGGAGTGAAAAGTTTGAAAACTGAATTAAACCTTACAAATTTTTAATGCTTTGTATTGACTGACAAAAACGAAATAAAAAAAGAGACGAAATCTATATATTTCATTAATTTGCAATTCAAATAAGTCTATTTTATATATACCCTAAAGAAGGGTATAGTAATATTGTCAAATGTTTTCAATACAGAGAAAAATTGGATATTAGACCATTTTCTATAATTTGTCTAAGTCAATTTATTTGAGGAAATGATTTTTTAAGAGGTGTTAGATAAGTTTCGAGAAGTAGAAAGGGTATAAAAACATCGGCTTGTTGTTATTCGTGCCTTTAATTTCGACGGCGTTAAAAATGAATCAACGAGATGCGAACAACGGCAAAAGAAACTTCATTTTAATGGTTCATCAAAATAAGTTAATACGTTTTCGATTTTTGGCTTAATTACAGCTTAAAACCTATTCTAAACAGTTTTGACAGGTTTTACCTTCTGCGACAATGCGGCGCCAAACATAAACCAAAATATCGTATCATTTATAAGCTGTTGATTAGATTCTGATGAAAACGCCAGATCGTAAACGAAAATAAATATATATTTTTTGGTTTGTGTCTGGTTCAATAATCATATTTTGATTATTCTGCACAGATATGCAAATGGAGAATCATCAATGGAACACACACACAGACACAGTTGAGAGTGAATATAAATATGAATGAATAGGACTGAGCGTGTGTTGGGTGTGTTAGGTTAAACACCTGGCCTAATCATATAATTATATAGCAGCCATATTGTATTTTATGGCATAATAATACGATTTGCGACATATTTTGGCTGCCGGCTATATTTATCTGATATTTGTTTCTTCGGTTTTCATTTGCAGAATTTTAAGTTGCCCATTAAATTATTCATGTGTAAACTCAAACTTCATCTCATCAATTTATTCATGATATTCAATAAACATATTTTATGCTGTAGTTACTAAGTATTTATTATCTTAAGAATCTTTAACCAGTCTACAAAATGTTCTTGGAATATTATTAGCTAGCTCTTTTAATGTAAACATATTTTCTGGGGTATCTACTTTTTGTTTTAATTTAGTGAAAATTAAAATCTTCTGAAATTTTATATTCAAATATCCTAGGAAAAAGATTATAATAAGTACATAGCGCTATTGTTTAAGATTTTACACAATTAAATGCTTTGATGCACAATTGAATACTTAAATACAATTAAATACTAAGATTCAAGATTTTCAATGGAAATTTATCCTGTTGTTTAGCACCCAGTTTAAGAATTTTGAAACTGAACTATTGCGTAAAGGATATACGTTATTTAGAAAGAGATCAGGTTGCCTTTAAATTGATTCATAACCATGACGTGCAAAAGATTAGCAAAATGTTCATTAATGATTCGTATACAAAAAAAAAAAAAAAATTGTTTGGCTGTTAATACAAAATTCAAAGTTTTTACATTTAATTCAATGACTGACAGATTCATAATCCTTTTTTTGCGTCAACCAAATTAAATATATTTATTGAAAGCAGCAAAAACTATGAAAAGTCATCGAAGAACTATTACAACAACTTAATGATCGCTAAATCCATGAAATATTTGTATAAGACAAGTATTGCTAATGGGCTTGCAGTTATTTTAAATTATAAAAATCAAGTCAGTCTTTAATTTCAAAAAAATAATAAGCCTTTGGTATGCAACTTTAAATCAAAAGCATTCTATATAAATCGCTGCGATATTTTGGTCCAAATAGCAGCAATTTTCCATTGAATCTTTGCCCATTATTTCCATCATCGTTGAAGTTATAAACAATTCACAACTATTTCAATGCAATTTCATTTGTAATAGTTTTTGATTGAAACGGCAGGCGGCAATTACCATACCAGAAATCGCAGCATAATTGATAGACCTTTCAATATTATGAAATAAAACTCGAATAAGTAAAGCGTTAACATTTTTTTTGTATAACACCTGAATGGCCAACTTTTCAGCTGTCAACTACCACATATTTGATAGAAAATTTGAATTAAAAGAAGTAAAAGAAAAAAAATATCAAATCAAAATTAAAAACAGAGATCAATAAATGAGGACGTCAAGTGCCGGCCCCTGTCAACCTCGACTTTGACTTGCCACTTTCACAGTTGCCACAGTTGGGCCGGAAGTTGTGGACCCGAAACAACAACAAAAAAAAAATTTATTTATACATATATATATGAAAAATAAGATCTATTATGATGAAACCAATTTATCAGTTCACTTTTTTCAATTATAAAAAATGCCTTTAAAAAAATTAAACAAAAGCTAAAGAAAGTTTTTGAGGTAAATGAAAATCCGTTGAAGAATTTCCCTAAGTGGCTTAGTTGAGACTTCGTCTCTTTCCGTGCCCCTCAGCACACCCCAACCTAACCGCAAAGTATTTTTTTGTCGTTTGCGGGATGCGTAGGCGCCGCCATCGTTTTTTCCATGTCATACCAGCAACTGACAGCAGGTTTGCCAGCTCCGAACTCGAAAACTGAAGCTGAAGCTGGTTGGGGCTGAGTTTTCGGCTGAGCATTTAAGCGCGGTTGATTTGATTTTCAGTGACACGAGCACACGGGGCCCGCGGCGACAGCAGCAGTCGCAGTCTCAGCAGCAGCGACGTCGACAACGCGAAACTTGTCCTGCCCACACGCGATAGCAGTCAGGTAAACAGCCAGCCAGCCAGCCAGCCCGCCAACCATCCATCTGAGGACGGGCGCATGCGCATTTGCAGTAGCCGTGCGGACCGATTTTTGCGCTGTTTCTAAACGCCCTGCGGGGGTACGATCTTGGAAGCTGATGCTGAGATTCGCTTGCATGTTCCAGTCAAGCTAAACAATCAAAATATTTGAATTTCTAATGCCAACACCGAGGGCTGGCCCAGAAATTATGGGTATGATTCATATCAAAAGTCAAGGTATGGATTGAATGAGAAATAGTTGGTTAACCTATGGCTGATTTCCAACACCAAATTTAGTCAACTGCACACTTTTTGAGAGTCATTTACCATTTGATCCGCTTGTCTCTACAAATTTAGGTCTTGAACATTTATATTAACAAAATCTTTTTAAGGTAACAACATTTATGGAAATAAATGTCAAATACAAAAATGCCATTCACATTTTTGTGTTGGGTTCTATTAAAATAAGGCAAAGAAATGTCTATTAAGCACGATTTTAAATATTATAATTATATTTGAGTTCATATAGTGACAGGCTCTTGGACAATAAAAATGAATTAAAAAGAGGAAGTTCTCTTGTTAGCTCCGTTCAATATAAGGCAGTATTATTTGAAAATAAAAATTGGGAAATAATTAAAATAAATCAGGAAAACTTGTTAAGAGAACTTTATGTAAACTGAAAAAGAAACTATAAACTATTTATCAGTGTTGAGCCAAACGACTCACTTTGATGAATATCTTCGCTGACTCATTCAGTTGGTCACTCAGTGCTTCACTTGTTTAGTTGACTCACTGAATCATTAGTTCAGTCTGTATTGACTTTACTGAGGTCCTTAATCATTTCTTATAGTCCTATGAAAAGGATGTATTATCAGTAGATGAAAGATTGACAGATTTTTAGAGGTTAGCCTACACTTACTGATCCACATTCTCAATTCATTTATAACGAAAATAAAGAAATCTGTGATTCACATATGTGTTTTAGTTTGTTTTAATTAAAAATAAATAAGTACAATTTTTAGAAGGAACATTACATCATTGGTGAAAGAGGTTAGTGACTCTAGTTTACTTATCTAAATTCTGTGTGAGAAAATGTGAGTCAGTGAACAAGTGAGTCGTTCAGTATTATTCATTTACCCACTTATTTCACTTATTTTAACAAGTTTTATACGGTTTTTGATAAACACCTAAAACAGTATAGGTTTTGTTTTGATATGACGCCCGATCAGTTTAGGTCTTGATGATTTGACATAACAAATTCATTTCTCATTTTCATGAGAAGGTGTAAAACCAATTCCTCGAATACAATTTCTTTGAGTAGGGCACCAGAGGGAATATTCCAATTTAGCGGGGGTGGAATGTAATCTTTTCTCAATTGTGAAATCAAATATACATAGTAAAAGCAGCCAAAGTAGGCAAATGTTTTAAAAAGGAATAATAATTCTAATTGCATTACAATTTCTCTTCTCTACATCCGCTCGGCGGTCCTTTTTATAGCAAATAAATTTCTATAAAGTTCTATAATCCCATTGCGTACCATCCCATTTCCAGGTCGAATCAGACCACCATTATAGCTTTATGCTATCAGTTTCTGATAACCAGATATAAGATTTGAAATATATTTTTCTATAATTGCCATCCAATCTTCACTTAACATAAACCACATTGAAATGAATTGGTGTACTCAACAACTGCACCTCGGAGCCGCTCTTTTGCCTCTTTAGGGTGCCTGTCTATTTCCATTCGATCTGATTGAATGACTTTTCCGATAAGCATCAAATTTCCTTTTGATGATTAACAAGCAACGCCTATTGTCAAATGGTTGAGGTACTCGGCTCTCATGATGATGATGATGATGACGATGCCGCCCGCTTTGAAAACTTGTTCAAAATCGTCTCAGATCAAATGGGGTAAAGGTCCGAATCTAAGCCCCAATCAAGTAGTAAGTTGTGGGTGACTGTCTCTGGGTAATTTTGTTTGGATTGTGGTCGCCAGTTTTGTACATTTTGCGGCTTCCGTGTGCATTTGCCTTTTGCTTAATTAAATGTCAATCATTGTGGTATATAGATGGCTTTTGTTTTTGATTTGTGCTTTTTATTAACTTTAACTTGAAGTGGCGTCGTCGTCGTCGTCGTCGTCAACGTTGTTGTTGTCATTTGCCGTCTCTATGGCGACGCACTGACATCTATCCAAGATAGATCTATATATTATTTTGGACTTAAGTTGCTCGACTGCGTGGGTGCTGGACAAAGATATACGATATATATATATATAAACATATACACGTTCCTGAAAGCATGATCTGTACCTAAGCAATGGCATTAAAAAGTATTTAATAAATTTCTGAGGTATAGGAGGATTATGTGTTCCTTGTTTTTTTTTGTCTTTGAAGGTGCCTCTTGGTGGGGATTATTCATTTGATTACTCTGGGGTTGACATTTGGTGGGAAATGTTCTTGGCGTTGTGGTAAAGTTGAACAGTAGCCAAGGATTAACTGCCTATACTTTAGATCCATTTCATTGAGTGTGGGTTAAGTTCTAGGGAATCTTCTTTAAATGTCTTATGGGGGACATTATTCCGATTGAATTCATCAAATGAATTGAAATCAAAATAATAGTTCGTAAGTGAACCGTCTAAGCTGATTAAAGAAATATTTTTTATCTTATAAAGAGATCTTTCCACTTAAGATTCACTAGAAAATCTTGTCGAAAAGAAAACAAGCAAAGTTCTAGAGAAATTTTAGAAAATGAATATCAGAAAATTTTGTTGTCATCGTTTAAAAAATATTTATTAAAACCAAATTTGAGTTTAACATTTAATTATTATTTAAGGATACAGTAGTTGATATAAATTTATTGGAAATCAAAGAAGTTTATATTTGATTTAATCTAATAAAAGTTTTAATAATGTCATATCTATAGACTCAATAAAGAATAAAAATTCATTTGATAATTTTTCATTTCCTGCATTTTGAACAAATTTAATCTGAAATTGTAACATTATCAATCTGATCTAAAGTGAAATTTTAGAGAGATTTTTAAGTTGAATAAATCATATGTAATTAAAAATGGTTAATGGGTAATTTTTACAAAGTTGGCATATTTTATTTTGCTTATAACACTTCTACTTTTTTCCACTAATGTGGCAAAGCCATCAATCCCGTCCATGAAACCAGTCAAACTCTTATCTTGAATTCAATATCACCACATTTCCAACCACACTCCTAGTCATCTTTATAATAAATTAACTTGTCCGTCAAGTTGCGGCTAATTCCATTGGGGGCTACTGTCAGTTGATGGCATTTTTTAGCGCTCTCTTAAATCTGCGATCCTTTTGATCAGAGTAGATTGCTAATAAATTTAAACTAATAAACAAATTTTAACGATCAATGAATATAAAATAAGGTGGAACTAAGTATGCACTGATTGGCATTAAACAAGTGGCTATCGTAAAACTAAATAAGACAGCAACAGCATCTACTCCGATCCCCGGGCAGTTGCAATTAAGCATTTTGGGCTCCAGTCAGGCACTTGAGTAGGCCACAAAAAAAACCATCAAGCAGTGTGTTATAAACTAAACAACAAACAAATCCAAAGTCTAACAATTTCATGGTTAAATAAACACAAGATGATAATGAAGATCATCATCATGCTCATCATGTGGCTTCTCTTCTAAGGAGGTGTCCCAGGAATGTGGTAACGGTTGACGGTTGCGAGAAGATGCTGCTGGTGCTGCTGTTGCTGCAATGTAGTTATGGCCTTACACGACACAAGCGACCGACCAGACGACCATACTGCCAATACTGGTCCAAAATGTTGAGTGACAGTTATGGATTTATAGTGGCAGTTAGGTTGTATCGTCCTCTTTGGGCACAAAGCTGATGCTGGTGCTCGCGATGCAGCTGGAGTCGGGCTACAATGTCACTGAGTCACAAAGAACATGAGCCATTTATGGTAATCGCAATTACCTGATGTAGTAAGAACAAGATCTTATGACTTTGACTCTGAGTGTGCAGTAAAAGTTGTAACAGTTCTTGTCTGAGAGCTTTTTAAAGTTTCTTTAGGTTTTTTTATTTGCACATTTGACACGGATTATCTGGGATTATAGATAAAACAACATATGTACGTACATATATATATCTAAGTATATAAATATGCCTATTTGGCGAACATCCCTGCGTTTTCTCATGTAACACTTTTCGTCTTTATTCTCATTCGTCTATCTATACGACTTCCGTTCCCCCAACAAAAAAGAAAAAAGACTAACACCTGAAAAAGCAAATTCTAACAAATAAACATTTATTTCTTGAAGGAAAAAGAATGATTGCAAAAATCAAACATAAATCTTAGGCAATTCTAAACCAAACCAAAAGCAAACGAAAGAAAAATAAAAAGATTAAGCTTGAAAATGCTTTATTACATCGATGACGCCCACAGATGGCTAAAACAAATGAAGCTGAATATATGTACATATGTCTATCTATACATATAAATATATATAGAATATGTGTGTCTGCGTGTTTGTGTGCCTAGGTGATACCCGATCGAATACTTCCGGCAAAGAAATGTCAAGAATTTTCAGCATTTGTGTTCTTAATTCTTTACTGGTTATAACAATTTCATTTGATTTTTATTTATCATTTTTATGCTATGCAATGCGTTTTATGTATGTCGATTATACTCTATTAGAAGGTATAATCAAATTGATGAGATACTATTTGAAAAGCATAGAAAAAACATCTTAAAAGTGTATTGTAAATTTTTGAAGAATTTCATGTTTTATGGCACTATTGATGGGTCTTTTTTTTATTTATATACATACATATTTGTGAATCAATCACTCAGAACGAAATAGTGTTCTCCCAACAACACAAATTTTGAAATACTGAGAAACAAAGAATAACAAAATAATACTTCTTCTTCTGTTTTCATGTCGCTTTGAGACAACTTTTTAAAGGAAACATAGCTTGACCAAGATTATTACTAGTTAGTAATCTCTATGTTTGCTATAAACATAAATCATTTATTACATATTTTCTATTGAGAACTGAAAGTGTATTTTAACTTCGAGGTGCTAAAGTTAGCTTCCGGCATCTTCTTTTTCTTGGTTTTTTATTTTTATTTTTAAACATAAATAAATAAGAGCTGACTGAAAGGTGTGCTTCTTTTTTGTTTGTTAATTTTTACGTTATTTTTTCTTCTCTTTATATTTATATTGCAGCGGACGGCGAAGCAGAGAGTAGAGACGACTTTCCCCCACTTCCAGCAGCATAAAAGAAAACTCCGACGATGAATTGGACGCGCGTGCTGCTAATCGGCCTGACCGCATTGGCGCTGACATTCGTGGAGATTGCATCACTATCACTCGATCCAGGTAGAGTACCCTTGCTCCTACCCCCCTAAACGGTCATTCTTGCACCTCCAATATTTATGTACTTGTTGTTGATTTTGTTTTTATGGGCAAACATGCAATGTCCAAGATTGAGTGTAAATATTTACCCCCACAAAAAAAGAAAAATTGAAGAAAAACAAGATGTGCATTGCGATTTATGTAAATTTCCATTTTTGTATTAAAAACAGTCAAGTCAACTGTCAATTGGTTAGTTTTCGTTTCTGCTTTTATGCACCGAGTTGGCGACCTCCCCGGACCGTAGATGGCGTGTTGGCGTTGCCCGATCACGATACCAGAGGGAGGGAGACCCACTAGTTGAGACTTTTGCAATTTCGTGAAGGTCAGCAAGCCTCTCATGCGCCTGTCAAATGTTTATAAGACAAATAACTTCACAAATGCGTGAAATACAAACAACAAAAATTTGATAAATTCTTATTTGGATTAACCAAATACTTTTCCTTCCTTAACATGCCGCTGGATTAGACCAAAATAAACATTGTTGCATGATCCTCCCAGAAAAAAATAAAATGTGTTGTAATCTTTTCACTCATTTTGTCTCTTTCTCTTAACATCGTGTAATCTTTGTGGGACAGGCGCGAAATGTGATTGCCAATGTTTGTGGGTAAATAGAGCAAAGTGTGTGGAAATAATCTCGGTTTATGGTCAAATCGAAAAATAACAAACACTGACCTGCAAAATGTACATTGATTTTGTAATCGATATGCTTATCAGTTTAAAGAACGGAAGTTGTACTTTGCCTTCGCAGTGAGCATACATTTTTATCTTACACTAATCAATCAGGAAGTCAATCGACAGATTAGTCATAAATAATGAGGGATAAGATATGAGAGATAATCATATTCATGCCTTTGATTAAATGGATATCTTTTTCAATATTAAATGTAGAAATTATTTCTCTGATCAATACATGATGATTAACGAAGAAAATCATAAGATAAGCACATTTTTCACAGCCTTCTCAGAACAAATTTAGTTTGGAGTAATATGTAATTTTAACTAACAAACTACTTATGCAATATTATATACAGTGGCGGCAAAAAATTTGAGACATTTTTTTTTACATTAAATTCTGATTTCATTCGATTGTTATTTAATGTTAATGAAAAGTTTTGTTATGTTAATTTATAGCGTTCAATTGGTCATTCTATTGAGATGATGTATGTAGGTCTTATTATTTAAATTTTAATGAGTGATTAATTTTTATTAATTTATTAAAATTCAAAGTTTTAGTGAGATATTTAGTGTTCCATTCAATTGATGATAAGTCCTACAAACTAGTTTATTTTGATAAGTCCTACAAACTAGTACATTTTCTAGTTATAGTTTGCAGTTTGATAAATATTTGGGTAATTTTTAGAGAAGGATCTTCTTAGGGACTATTTGTTTTTAACATATCCACGAGTTTTGTTACTAAAAAAGATGCTTTCTTTAACCAGCTTTAAACATCATGGTATAATTAATCTGAGACATTCAGATTTTAGTACAAAAAAAAATATCAACATTACAGAATCTGGCAACCATTGATAAATATATATAAAAGAACACATCCAAGCAATAGTTTACTTTATCTCTAGACAATATTTTATTTATATATGTATTTTTGTATTTTATTTACAGTGGCCTCCTCTGAATTGGAACAATATATACGTAAAGGTGATGTCGTTATATCCACCCGTCATATAAGGTAAGATTTGGCACATTTTTCTTAATTACTCAACTTCTTGCTGAATTGATATAATAAATACTTTAAATAGACCTCGTCGCAAGTTACATATTTCCATTGAGGCGCTCTTTATGATCGATTTTCCGATGCTGAAGCATAAAATGTCATTTTTCTTGGATCGCAAAGAGCAACGGGTGACACTTGATATAAGTGCCAATGGTGCCACAGAATCGCGTAATTTTGAGATACCCAATATCAATGAGACGAGTACTATACGATCATTGGCTCTTCAGTTTTCCAAGAATCGCATTACATTATATGTGGATTGTAAGGCAAGTACACATCATGACATGGAAATGAGTTTGACCAAGTTATACACACAAATGGATGATCCTGTTATTAAATTGGTAAGTCAGAGTTTAAAATGCAAAGAGTGGCTTAAGAAACATGGAATCGATTTTAGTTCCGTGAGCGTAAATATCCTCTGCACTTCGATGCTGATATGGAACATTCTTTGCAAAAAGCCAACTGCCAGAAGGGTCTACATCGGCGGGGAAATAGACGCTTGTTGCGAAACAAGATCACTGAACGTGGTAAGTGAAGAGATGGCTAGACAGACAAAGAGTTTGAGAAATGCCAGTGGGCTGTTTATAAACCCACCCAATTTGGTTGGTTTGCTTTTTTGTCTTTACAATCTCAGAGAAGAACAAGAAACGTGACGTACGCAGCAATTGGTATGATGAACCTACTCTGTCTCGTGAAGGTGCCGATCAGCGGCAAGTGGAGGTGCCAGCGGACAATGAACGTGGTGATATACCCATCATGCATGGCGATTGTGAAGGTAGGTTAAGATGTCCACTCCTCCTCGAAAACGAAACCCACCCAAAAACTCAATTCAAATGCTTGTCAGCTCCTGCCACTCGGTAGTCCTAAAACAGTCAACGAAAGGAGACAACTTTTCTAACTCAAAGTTGGGGCGTGGCAATTTTTGAGTTATATTTGCATAGATGTACATGTTGATGGAATTATTTTGCTATTTGACTTTGTCAGTTGGTGTTTTGTGTCAGTTTCATGGTACATAATTCAATTAAGCCAAATGCTGTAGAGCAAGTTGTCTTCACTCACAAAGACAGAAAGAAAGATGAGTGTGGGCTAACAAACTGATATGGGCAGGAAGGTAGGCTTGGAAATGTCAATGGCATGGCTAATGTATGAAAAATTCTAATGCAATCAAACAACCTTGAACAACATGTTATAATGTGGGAGGGCCTTGATTCAAATTATTGATTAAAAAGTATATTCAGTGTTTAAAACTATCAAGTCGCTCAAAATGAAGAGATTAATTGTTCTTTATGCCAGCATTGGAAAAGAATATACAAATTGTTTATAAAGATCTTCTTAAAATAGAAGATTGTTTTTAGTTAGCATTTTAATTTAAATAAAAATATAGTACCATTGACAAAGCTAGATAAATATCGATCATGTCGAGTTTTTCCATTTATATAACCGATTAGTCTATTAAGAACAGGTGAATCTCCCATTCCCTTGTATCTATTCCTAAAAGTTTAATTAAGATCATTGTAGAGGTTCGATTAGCATTATCATTTTATACTGTTAGAAGCATATTATTAATTTTAGTATTAGGATTTCGTGAAATAATTATTGAGTTCTTCAAGTGTAAAAAGTATTCCTTAACTCGATTTAAGTACTAAATCCAGATATGAAACATTTTTCATAAACTAAAAGTAGTAAATTTTTTAATCCCAACTCTATTTCTGAAAATTAAGATGTTCATTAAGTCTTCCATGACCTGTAATATATATATAAACCTGATAATGCCTTACAAATCCGCTCAATTACAAAACCCATAAAACCCATATGGAGGTAAGTATCCATATTGAACGACCAATAAGTCGTCGCTAAGTGCCAAGTTAAGGAAGTACGGCTGTGGTTAGATAGAAAAGGGAAGAATGGGGTAAGCGCCCACAGAAAAGACAACGCTAATGAACGTCAAGATATGAGTATGACAACAGAAAAAAAAAAACACAACGCATAAGCCCAGGCATAACTTGTGCACTCGTTTCGTATGGAACCGATCCAGCATAATTATTATTTATCTGGCTCAGTGCGAAACGCCAAATTGGTAGCCCGCGCTCTGGATCCATGTCTATAGAGTGTACCCACACAAAAAAGAAAAAAAAAACATCAAGTCGACTTGGCAGGGTTTGAATCTAGTCGGGCAGGCGGCATATATTCAAACATAAATCGCAAAGCGAAAACGTAATGAATGAATTACGTGGCGACGAGATAGAAAAAAAAAAAAAAAACGAAGGTTGCCCAAATGTACAACCAAAACGAGATCTCAGATCTCTTGGGCTCAAAGCTGACTTTACTTGGAACGGATGCGTTTGGGCGTTCAGATGGCTATGGCGAAGGCGATGGCGATGGTGGCGGCGGCGTTTTCAATGTTGACAAAACTCACTCACTCACCCATTCGGTGAGTGAACGGGCGATTGGGGCAGGGCAGGGAACATTGGTTGGACTAGTTTAGTTGTTGCCATATGTCTTACATGGCGTCGTACAACATTTGTAATGGAGATCTAGAGATGACAGATATTTATGTAGATGCGATTTTCTTGCTAAATTGTTAAATTATGTTCTTATTCACTTGTATCGTATAATGAGTCTTAGGCAAAGCTTTAACACTTTAGTCACATTTTGGATTTTGCCATAGCATTTAAATGTTATGTATTTGCAAGAAACTTTAAAAAAGCCCTATAATGGCGGTTTTTATTTTTAAATTATGTAGTTTAAGCCTCGATAACACGATAAAAGAGACCCGGATGGAAAAGTGTTTTTAAGATAATTTTAATTTTACATTTTCGAAAAATATGAAATTTTTATAAAATCCTTTTATCCTTTGGAAATAAGGTCAGGAGTGTGCACACAGAGAGATGGACCTTTGACTGCCTAAGCTTGCCTAAGGATTAAATGTATATACATACATGATCAACACGAAAAGATTAGAAATAGCCTTGTTCTTTTAACTATGCTAGGGTGCTAAAGTTTTAAATCATTTCTTTAGTTTATATATAATGTGACTTAATAATTTTTTATAAAAGTCATCACTTTTTAATCACATTGTCAATGTAAAACCAAAAAATGAATCAAGAAGCATTGAACTAAAATTGAAGTAACGATTGAGTTTAAAAGGATTTATGTTGTTTCTTTAAATTTTTAAAGCTAAAAGCGAGATTTCATCAGGACCTTTAATCCATTTTAAAAAGGTTTTAGGTTTTAGATACAAATTTGTTAATTCATGTGAAAAGTTTTACGGATTGGTTTATAACTTTAGTGCCATGACTGTCTTCGACCCCAAATTACAGTAGAAAGTTCTTTTTTTTTTGGGTATTAAAATTAGTTAGCAAATGTAATATCGATTTTTTTTCAAAAAATATATACTTATATGCAGCTATTCATTAAATTTAAAAAAAATGTGTGTTTAGCTTTTGTTTTATTTTTGTTAAGTTTTGATTAAGTAGAAAAAACCGTTAGGGTTCTGAAAAATAAAAGAACGATAAAATTATGATATGTATATCACAACCCTCCACATTCATTCACCATGGAATTTTTTTGAACTAAAAGACAAACTCGTGATGGAAAAATAGAAACCAAATTTTAGCTGATTGCAGGGCTCTGACTCACCTCTATGGCAAAGAAAGTTGCGAATGAATGCTCAGCTTAGCTGTCGTATTAGATTAAATAATGGAAAACATTGCACTAAAACGCTGCACATTAGCAGCTGGGAATAGGTACTAAAGCTATTGCAAAGAGTCATTCAAGCGTCAAAGAGGATTAGAGATTGCAAACAGTTGTTGCTATTGGAGGGTTCAACCACACAACTTTTGCATTGGTTGGACCTTAATCTTGTCAGACCATGGAAACGTTTCCCTATCCCACACACTCACACACACACACCTGAATATATAGTGACTTCATGAATTATTGTTACTTTATTTTAAACTCTTAACTCTTATATATATATATTTATTTTTTTTTTTGTGCACTCATTGTTCCAGACGCCCTCGCACGTTCACTGAGCGATTTAATAGCTTTGGTTAAGATGCTTCGTGAAGACGTCGCCCACCAACGTCAGGAGATTGCCTACTTGCGTATGTTATTGGAGAATTGTGCCGGCTGCAAGGAGCCTCACAGCAGTGATAATCATATACGAATCGATTGTCGTACAGCGAATCCTTGTTATCCTGGTAAGCATTAACCATTCGCTAAAAAAAAGCAAGAAAAAATATATATATGTATAAATACCCTCTGTAATTAAGAATATGTTATGCCCATTATGTATAATGTTGGTTCTGTCTTTTATAGGAGTGGATTGTCATGATTCTGCAACGGGTCCAAGGTGTGGCCGTTGTCCTGTCGGCTTTGTTGGTGACGGGAAGGTCTGCAAGCCAGGCGTCACTTGTGCCAACTTCCAATGTTATCCGTAAGTAAAAAAAAAAACCAAAAAGGAAAAATTAAATGCAGCAAAAATTAACTCAGTTTTTTGTTGTTGTTATGGCGTCAAGGGCGTGGTCATTGCATCCATGTTAATTGTATTTGTCATGCTAGGTTCGAAGGTTTTCAAAAGACAACGCCGCCGCCTCAGTTGCCACTAATCTCGAAAAAAAGGTGTCCGAAAAGGGTTTCAATTCCCCAACTCTTTTTACTCTGCAAAATCTCTGACTTTGACTCTGACTCTGCAATTATTTGCATATGGCCTTAATGGCAATTTGATGTTGTTTATGGTTTGATGATCTAGTCAAGCAACTTTGCAGATCCCTTTCAGATACTTCAGACAGTTCGTCTCTGTGTCTCTGTTTGCCTTCATATCTATGATTGATAAGTAAGCCATGCCCATTGTGAAGAAGACGATTTATATTTACTTAGTGGATTCTCAGAAGCTAAAAGCAACTTAATCCATGAATGAATACGAAATAAGAGCAAAGAAAAATATAGATTGAAAAAGCTTAATAGTTCTGAATGATGGATTTAAAACGAGTTTCTTATTTTTTTCGAACAACGCTTTTAGATGGTAGATAAGACAAAAGCCTTCCCAATCCCCTGTCACATTATATATAAACCAAAACGATTTCAACAAAAATTTAAATTGGCATATAATTTAATTTTTTGTCAATAAATTTTTGAATTGATAATGTTTTGTGCCGACTTGTAATGTAAGTAAGTACAGTAGATGCTTACGAATTGAATCACTTGGTTTCAGGATAGTAAATATTCAGTTTTAAATATATTTGACTTGTTAGTTATTTCCAAAAGAAGAAGGTTTCTGCGGTAAGTTTATGTAAAGTTCTTACTCGCTTGGTCATTTTTGAAACCAACATTTTAAAAAGGTTCCGTGAAACCATTTTATTATTCTAGTTTTAAACTTTTGAAAGAAGTAAGAGGCACTTTAAAGAAAAAAATTAAATTCTGTTATATTTAAAGCCCCTCAAGATCGGCTTTTAATTTCTGAAAGTTAAAATTTTTCGACATAGACAAACATCTCTTGATCAAACAATGAGATTTCTGTTAAGGTAAATTCGTTAAAACCGGAACACACATTTCGTCAAGGGTTAAAAGCAGTGTAAACTTAATGAAACTTAAAAGTCAAAACAATGTATTGTTTACGAACTAGTTATCGATATTCTTTTGATAAATAGTTGTGCTTCACACCGAGATTCTTGGAAATGTAAACAACCAGAAACAAAACAAAGCCAAAATTCCATTATCAGTTTTAACACAAAGGAACATCTACCGCTTACAACAGGAATGGATTATAGTCGAAGTGTCTATAAAAAAAAAAAATTCTAGATAAACTGCCACAACAAAGGATCAACAGGTGTGCCATGTCATTAGAAGAAGTTTTATGGTGTTTTAATAGAATTGATCATTCACTAGCTGGAAAACAAAACCAAGACGCCGTGTATTGAAACGAATTTTTCCGATTTTTTGAGAGGAGTTTAAAGTGATTGTTCGTAGAGTTTATTTAGAAGTGAATTCTCTACCACACACATATTGGGCCACAATTCATCGATAATGAAAGATGACAGTAACGATTCGGCGGCGATCTGCGTTGCGTCGTGACAACATTTAAAACAATTTTATGCAAATTAAAATACGGTCAAGAGACACACAAGGCGCACCTTTCGTATACTGAACCCTAGAAGACACCTACTACACCGCACAATATACAAACAAATATACCTATACTTATACCTATACCTACTTACAATTCCCTTGGGGTCTCCCCCGTTTTTCAATAATTTACACAAATTTATGGTCGACTGCTTCCTATGCGCGTGGCAGGCGCTTCGTTGGAGTTGTCTCACATTACAATATCGAAGTGAGAGAGAGATAGAGAGAAAAAAAAAACTCAATTTTAAGTGTTTTGACACAATGAAGTCAGTCAGTCCTCAGAGATTCAGTCAGTTTTTTTTTCTGTTCTTTTAACTTCAGTTATGTGCGGGTTCAGGTTCGGGTTCTATTTAACTAATTTATGCGGCTATTTCGAGTGCCATTTGTGGTCCAAAAGAAGACCCCACAACTTTTGGGATGCTTTATGTATGAGTTTTTCATCTTATTTTTCTCTTTTACTCTTTCTGAACTTTTATATATTATTGCAAAGGTTTTGTTGCATTTTGTTTAGAGCGCCCTTCCCTTTCCCCCCTTGGTAGATTCTAGTTCGTCTTTGAAGTCCGTTACATGGCATAACTTGTTATAGTTTTGTTTAACATATTTATGACATGACATGCGATGGGCAAAGGGGGTTGGGGGGAACTGGCCCCAACAGCGAAGGGGAAATAGAATTTATGTTTTTATTAGTTAAGATTTTCAAAGCATTTTGCTGTGGGTATTTTGCATAATTATTTGATAAAGTTTGACATAAATTGGCAGAGTCAAGAACTTTATTATTTTCCGCCCTGCGGCGATTTCTTCCGGTTTCGAAATCCATTAAACTAAATATGGGCTGTAGGTGGATGAAATCGATTTGATAAATTGATAAAGAAAGGTTTTTCTTGTTCCGTATAATTGAATTGAAAATTTATGATAACATTTGGATTAGCAGATTGAGATTATTCAAGTACCTACTTTCTATGAATGAAATTATATTTCATTAAAAAAAGAAAGAAAAGTATTCAGTTTTAAGTATTGAGTATTTAGAAATACAAAAATTGTTTGAAAGATTTTCTTTTAATAATGGATCATCAAAATTATATCTTATTAACAAAATCTTGTTATATCTAATTAACAATAATTTTCGACAACTTCTGTTGGAAAATATTCCGCGTATGTTGAGCTTGAATTAAACCTTTTCTTTGATATTCAACTGATCCAATTTATATTGTAAGGATCTTTTAAGACCTATTATAAATATATTTAAACTGCATTTAGCTTACATACTAAATAAATAAAGGCTCAACTACAATAAACTGTATGCTAAAAATGTTGTATAAAATTTTTCAGTTTTATAGAAAAATTACCTTAAATTTTTAACAGTTTTAATGTTGTCAAATAAGATATTAAAATGATTGTAATCTTACTCAGATTAATTAGTTAAGTCCAGCTATTCAAAAAGTTGTTCCCTGGATTTTATACCTTCATTTATTAAGATTATATTGACTATTTGTTTAATCTGTTTACATCTCAAAAACCTAGCAAAACCAAATTTAGTTGTTTGTTATGTATCTTGAAGGCACTTTCCATTTCGATACACCAAACACCAATATAGCACCAAAGACGAGACCACCTAAAAAACCAATCATAACCGAGCCCAAGGCCTTAAATAAAAGTTTCCTTTTGTCCCAGTCGGCTTGGCTTTTCACTGGCTCAATTTCTCTGTTGTTCAGTTTTAAATTATGCAGCCGATGAAATAATCAGTAATGCAATCAAGCTGCAGCCAAAGGCCAGCTGGAAAGTTAGATGCTGATGTTGATTCTGATCATGATCATGAGATAAAGACACACCAAACATGTTTACACATGTGTTAAACACAATTCCAAGATAGAATTCCATTTCGATTATGGCACAACTTTCCCACAGATTCTTAAGCAAAACAAAACGTTTACGGCAAACATTTTCTTCTAGGCCTTTTTTTGTCTTCTTTCATTTTTTATTTTTGGTGTTTTTGTGAAGAGAAGGTAAAAGCAAGAAGCGAGTTGTAGCTGCTACAACATAAAAGTTCGGTGGAACGCATATCTCAAGAGTGTAGAGTGAATCAAGTTCGCCTACGCAACGAAACAAAAAGCAACAACGGCCCCAGCCCCAGCCACAGACCCAGCCCCAGCCCCAGATCCAATCCCCAGCACAAGCTCAAGCTCCAGTCCAAGTCGCAACCGTTGCCTCAAAAGTGGATCCATTGATTCCAAGTTGCTGTTGTTGACTCTGTCGTTTGACTGCTTGAATTCAAATTAATAGCTGACTTCGGCTTGGACTCTAACAAAGACAAGCCCCGACCAGAGCTCGAGATCAAGCTCTTGGGAGTCGTCGTCTTGGTCGTCGTCGTCGTCATAGTCAAACTTTGCAGATAAGTGGCCTGTGGCAAAATAAACGCCGCTTTATGGCAGTTAGTTGTAGTTTGTCTAAAACCTTGTGTCTGCGCCACATACAAGCCAGAAAGTTGGAGGTTCGAGGAGAACTCGGGTGCTCTCTAAAAAAGGAAGCCCTCCAATAGGAGTGCTAGACTGAGGCAGCCAAGTGGCTTTCATGTTGTTGTTGTTGTTGTTGTTGTTGCTGTTAGAAATAAGTGGCATGCATTTGCATGGCATGCGCTACTATTAGAAGCAATTTGGGTGAGGTTGGTAGAAAAAAATAGTAGACCAAAATTAGATAGAAATTCTACTTTCAATGGAAAGAAATAATATATTATCAAGTGTGAAAGAGGCTGAAATTTTGTATTGTAATGGGTCTATCTATCAGTGGAACTAACCAACATAAATTACATGATACAATATAGTAGTCTTCAAGTCATCGATTCCTTTAGAGTTGTGCCCCGACTTTTATTTGATTAGATCGGTTTATTTAACTATTTAAAGGAACGATTCTGAATGTTTTAAAACTGAGTAGTTTCAACGAACATATTCTTGTGAATTTTTTAATACAAAATATAATCATTTGCTAAACCATTTACCATACTATTAAATTCTATAAAGGAAGATGCTAGGAGGTCTTTAAGTGAATCCAATAAATAACAAGATTTTTATGAACTTATTGTACAGGAATTTCAAATTATTGTATTTATATTTTATTGCTTATTTATATTTTTCAATTTCCGATCGCAAAGTTAGCCATAAAATGTTTTGCTTCTATTAGCATTCTGTAGCTCATTTCCAGTGGCGACCAAGGCCCAAAGAAATTGCCCTAAAAGGTCTTTGCATGTTTCGGAGCCATGTTCACACATTACTCAGCACTCAGTTTGCGGCACTGTGGAGCGACTCACAGTTGTCAGATCTTGGTGGATGGAGCCTGTGCATGGGCCTGGTTCAAGTTATTTTGGGTGGTGTTTGAACTGGACTTGAGCAAGAGACAAGCAAAGAAAAGAACAAAAAATAAAAGAACAGCCAGCAAATTGGAATTATGAATTATGAATGCGTGGTTAATAAAAGGAAAGGCCCAAAGGGAAGCTGCGGCATGGACAGGCACGGACACGGCATGGCAAGTGAGTTTCTTCGTCATGCTAACTAGTCGATGGAGTTAAAAGTTTGACAGAGGCGGGGGCAGAGTTAGATATGAACTTTTGGACGACACGGGAGGGAGGGGGGCCAGTGGCAGAAATGCTAATGCGTTCCTCGTTGCGCTTGACTGGCTATTTTCCCAGCACTCAAACGATGCCGCAGACAATATGGTCGAATGAACTGAAACAAAGCAGAAAAGCGCAAAGTGGAGGCTGAGAGGCTACTCTCTCTGCTCTGGGAACACGGGCCTACGCAACATGGACATGTATTTCTGTATGTACAAACATAGATGGAAAATGCCAGCGCCGCCTTGACTTAGACCGCATTTCATCCTCCTCCTTCTCCATCCTTCAACCTCCTGCTAACTTGCCACTTAAGTACTTAACACTTTTTGCTAATTGCGCGTTGCCAGTTTGAAGTGGTGGCCGCCAAAAACGGAGTCACAGCCAGAGTCTGAGCCAGCCGATTGCTATAGCCAATCCCCCAAAAAAGCTTCCACACAACCAACCAACTAAAAATATTGACGCACACGCTCTTGACAAGTGTGTTGTTGCCCACCATGGCAATGCATATAGAGCCTCAAGCTGACGAATCTGTTGAACTGACAGCCCCTCTACTCGTACATATCTCCATAAATATATAAACTATATATACATATATACATATGTATACGATCACTCCACGCACTGAAAAAATAACAAAATCTTGAACCTTTTATTTGCAACTCAGTTCTCAACGCCCACTGAAATTTGCGTTATGTTATTCTAATACTCTACTTAAAAAGGGAGTATTAAATATGTTGGTTATTTACCGATCTATATATGTATATAATTATATTTGCATTTGTTTTAATAATATCCAAAGTCTTTATTACGAAAAGTTACTTCTTAGGGGCAGATCAAGTCGGTCATTTGGAATAACAATTTTTCAAGGAATATCATTTGCTGAGCCTTTGAATTTCGAACCTAGCAAAATATCGATATTTTAAATAATTATTTCGTCTGTCCAACTAGTAAATCATTGAAATGGTTGGGAAATTTTTATAAATTCTTTAACTGAAAAAATTTACATTTTTTAATCAGACAACCCGCAAAAACATTTTTTAGATCTATCCCTATATAAAAATTGAAATAATCTCTTCCACATTTAATTTAAGAATTGTAGAAACTCTTTATTAAATACTCAGAAATTCATATTTGGTAATTATCAGTCTAGTAAATTTTCTTGAAATTTAACTCCCATTTAACTCTTCTACAACTTTATATTATACTTTCTCCAATTAATCCTTTCCTAAACATTATCATTATAGACAGTCTTTTTCTATTGGTTTCCAACTATGATATAGTTTTTAATTTTCGAATGACTCTGTTATGCAACTGCCTTCCCATTTTGATTTTTTGTAACAACTTTACAAATCATCCTGCCCAGGACTCTAAGCAAAAATGTAGGACTCTGTTTTTTTGATTCATTAGTTAATTAAAAATAAGCGAAAAGTAATTTAGTTTAAAATATAATATAAACGGGTTTCTAATGAAATTAATATCTAATCATTCGTATATTTTATTTATTTGTATTTATTTAAATACAATATCTGAAAAGATTTCAGGTAAAGTACACTTTCAAAATCTTCTTAAACTTTATAGCTTACCAGATTTTAGAGTATTCTTTTTTAAGGTTGACTTGTGGAAGCTTTACCCATGCATCATTCATATTATTTTTGTAGTTTGAGTCACATTTAAGCTTGGTAGCTAGGGTCTAGGGCTCTTTTCTGGTTTTGCCTATGTCTTCCGGCAACTAAACATAAAACATTTAAACCTATGACTTCTGGGTTAGTTGGACACAGTAGTGCAGCTGAGCAGTGGCTGCAAATGCAACGAGAGATTGAGTTCTTCTTAGGAAATTGGACTGCAATGAGTTATGTCCTGGCAAATGAGACGGGCAAATGGGTGGAGAATGGACAGAGAGCTTAACTGTAACCTCGTATTGCGAGCTAATGACCATGTCATGATATGTAAATATTTTGCAAAGCCAAAAGCCCATAAGCAATCCCACACTTTAAAGGCATAAATAAAAAGGAACAGAGAAATTTACATGCAATGCCGTTTTTGGCCATGGGCCATCCACATCCTACACAACCTACATGTTCGAGTGTACCTTCTTTTGGGACTTTTAATAAGTTTTTCTTGTAATTGTAATTTGTTTTCTTCGGATATGGGGTCTACCTATGTCTTCTCTTTAGATGTGTGTGTGTGTTGGGGGACATTCAAAATGAAGAAGATGAGCGGGGAAACCGACAAAAAAACGACGAACAACTGGCACATGTCTACCCTGTCGATCGCCGGCTTTGTCGGCCTGGCCAACTATAACCTTTTCTCTTTGGGATCTCTTTTGTGTGTGTAACCATTCTCGAAAACTAAACATCATTAATAAATTTCGTCTTCGCCTTTTGTTGTTGTTTGTTCCTGGCCTGTCAGTATTAATAATAATAAACAAAACGAACCCATCTCTACCTATTATTTTGTTCCTTGATTTTAACGTTTTCTTTCTCTTGCCTGTTTTGCAGAGGCGTCCAGTGTCACGATACTGTGAACGGTGCACAGTGTGACTCCTGTCCAGTTGGCTACGATGGTGATGGACGCACATGTACGCTACGTAATCCCTGCCTGGAATCACCATGCCCCTCAGGTGAGTCGCTCAGAACATTAGCAATCACTGAATAAATATGAATGGATATGGACATGGGTTGCGGCTATGCTGTTTATTTGAGTTTTTGATTAGATTCAAGTGGAGTTTTGGAACAAGTTTCTGCATTTCCCCCTATGGTCTTTATTTCTTAACCCTGTTTTGTCTTCAAAATTTATATTTTATGGCTAAGTTGTTTGTTTTTAATGTTGGACAGGATAAAGATAACATCGATATAGAATGAGAGTAGATTTGTAAATAATAATTTTTAAAACTTTGTCCTACAATTATTAAATGTTTTTTAGCTTACTTTATCTAGCTTTCTTTCCATCTTTTTGAAAACCTTTAATGGGAAACAAAGAAACTATTTTTAATTTCTAGGGAACTATATACTATTTTTTTTTTTAATTTTCTTTACTGAAATGCTCTACAAACTGAGCTGTAGGGCACACAATTCACACGACTATTTGATTTATTAATGTTGAGACTCAGTGAACCCTTTTGATTGAATAAAGTATATATTGTACCTACACGAAAATTATAGTGTAGCAGGGCAATTTTTGGCTTTTATTCCGACGAATGTGTGAAACACAACAGCTAATTAGAGCTGAGAGTCCCGACTCTGACTCAAATCATGTTGGAATGGAATGTTTCCTTATAAGTCAAGTTTTTGCTAATTGATTTCGGTAAAAGTTCAAAAGATGATATTAAGTGGGTGGATATTTATTGGATTGCAAAATGACACGATCTAATGATGTATAATTAAACGAATATTAATAACAAAATTCTCATTTGCATTAGGTAACATTATAGTCCCCACCCATAACCTGCAACACTCGTATCAGAGGCAGAGCCAGTACACGCAACGCAAATACTCGGTCATAACGAACTAAAGAACAAATTGAAAAGCAGAATCAAATTATATATAGTATATAAACAATAGTCATAAGATGTAAGCTCTATGATTGGCGCTAAAACACACAAACCCAAACACAAAACACAAAACACAAACACATACACACAAGACACAAACACACATACACACGACAAACAATAAACAAATTCAAAGTATTAGTATTGCTTCACACAACAAACAAGAAAAAAATAAACAAACAATTTATTAAAAATTTACCTACTAAAATGGAAATGTCTAAAAATAATAATAAATAATAAATGCCGATTAAACAATATCAAAATTTATTTTCTTTTTCAAAATTTATAAACAAGCAGCGATCTTTGCTTATTATCCTATTTTCCCTGTCTAAAAAAATTAAATATAAATGAATATGAAAAGTAAGTAAGTCGTGTCACCGACTTTGGTATACCATGCATCAAGTGAAACTAATGCTTTCAATTTACAACTCTTGGAAAATTTCTGGCTCCAGCTCTTACTTTTTTTAATTCTACGAACGGACAACTGAAAGACATTTGTTAATATATCAACCAACGTTGCATTGTATACAAATTTGTGCTAATTTATGTTTAAAAATCAAGAAATAAGTAGAGTTGTTTTATTTCAAAAATTTATAGGTGTTGAATGTGCGCGAATGGGTTTCTATCCATACTTCCAATGCATCTCTTGCCAGAAGGGTCATAAAATCAATGGAACCACCTGTCAGGATGTTGATGAGTGTGCAATCTACAGACCCTGTGATGACAGTGCAATTTGCACCAATCTCAATCCTGGCTTTAGATGTGGTCCATGTCCTCCCGGTATGGATGGTATACATGTGCATGGCTATTCTGCGGACTATTTATCAGTAGGATTTCAAAAGCAAACCTGTGTGGACATTGACGAATGTAAAATGGGCTTATTCAGATGTCCAGAGCACTCGACCTGTCTGAATAGCATTGTAAGCAAAATGACAAATTAATATGCGCTCTCAACTGATGCACTGAATCCCATTGAATATTTCAGGGTTCTTATAGTTGTCCTTGTCAAGATGGCTTTGTGACCGATGGACCTTTTAGTTGTCTTTCAGCTTTTGATGCTTGTATGAAGCTTTCCAACTGTTCTCAAAATGGCGAGTGTGTCCTGGTGGATAATTACAAATATGAATGTCGCTGTAAAGTGGGATGGGCGGGTAATGGCACATTGTGCGCCAGCGATCGGGATCTCGACGGCTGGCCGGATCAATCACTTGACTGTGCTGAATCACGTTGTCGTCAGGATAACTGCCCATATTTGCCAAATTCAGGCCAGGATGATGCTGACCAAGATGGCTTTGGAGATGGCTGCGACGATGATGCTGATGGTGATCAAGTGTTCAATAAACAGGATAACTGTCCATTTGTGTTTAACATTGGCCAGCAGGACAGTGATAATGATGGTGTAGGAGATGCCTGCGATAATTGCATTTCCATATCTAATACCAGGCAACTCGATGCCGATGATGATGGCATTGGCAATGAATGCGATGAGGACATAGATAATGATTCGATTTTAAATCAATTTGACAACTGCCCTTTGCGCAGGAATCACAATCAAGCCGACGTGGATCAGGATGGTGTCGGGGATGCTTGCGATAATTGCCCAACAATTCCTAATCCCTTACAGGTAGGAAACAATTCCGATTTGATAAGATAAAAGTTGTCATCAGAATATTCTTGTAGGAGGATCGTGACATGGACCTGGTGGGTGATGCTTGCGACAGTAATATTGACCGAGACGATGATGGCGTTCAGGATTCGGAAGACAATTGTCCGATGGTTAGTAATTCTGACCAGCTAGACACAGATGCTGATGGCAAAGGCGATGCCTGTGATGATGATATCGATGGTGATGGCATTCCAAACTATCGGGATAATTGTCCTTTAGCTTTCAATACCAATCAATTGGACATTAATCGAAATGGTAAAGGAGACATCTGCGAAGATGATGAAGATCTAGATGGATCACCAAATATTGTAGACAATTGCCCAAATAACTCGATGATACATCGTACGGATTTCCGTACGCTACGAACGGTTCTGTTAGATCCTGTGGGAGATTCCCAACACGATCCACATTGGGAGGTGCATGCGAATGGCTCAGAGATTGTCCAGACTCTTAACTCAGATCCAGGATTGGCAGTGGGCAGTGATGCCTTCGGAGGAGTTGATTTTGAAGGCACTTTCCATGTGACCGATGTTTCGGATGACGATTATGTAGGATTTATTTTCAGTTTCCAAAGCAATAGAAAATTCTATGTGGTCGAATGGAAGAAGGGCAGACAGACCTATTGGGACTATAGTCCATTTAAAGCCTATGCAGAGCCGGGTATACAAATCAAACTGATTAACAGCACAACAGGTCCTGGCATTAAGATGAGAAACAGTTTATGGCATACGGGCGATACGTCTGGAGAGGCGAAACTAATCTGGAAAGATCCCACAAACAAAGGTTGGAAAGAGAATACCTCGTACCGTTGGTCTCTTCTTCATAGACCTAACATTGGCCTAATGAGATTAAGGTAAGATTTATTTACTAGGAGTGCCATCCTCTAATTTTGAACATCTTAACAGAATGTATGAAGGTGTTGACCTGGTGTTGGACTCGCACAATATCTACGATTCAACCCTAAAAGGAGGACGCTTGGGTGTTTTTTGTTTCTCTCAAGAGATGATTATTTGGTCGGATTTGATCTACAGATGCAATAGTAAGTAAAATTTGAAAATTAAATCACTGACTAGATTTACATTCCCCCGTCTCGTTGCAGCCAGAGTACCTTCTTTTGCCTACAATGAATTACCCACAAATTTGAAGCTGAAAGTCGACATTGATAACTAAGCAGAATGTATTTTGCTCCATTAACTTTTGTTAACTGCCATAAATTTTAACCAAATTATTTATTATTTTATTTATTTTTTCCATCATCTGACAAACGTTCTCTCGAAATTTAATTTCGTATGCAAATGTCAACCTCCTTACGGGGAGGCCAAAAATGTATTCCAAAATTTTTTGTTTAAAACTTATTTTATACACAAATAATTTATTTAATAAAAATATATATAAAAAATATTTAAGAATTTTTTTTGTTTAACTTAAGAGCTCAGATACCAGTGTTAGCTGCTCTTGCTAAAATTCAGGAACTTCTTGGAAAAAAACAAATTGCCTCAGTTTTTCAGCAGAACAGCCTACTAAAAAGTCTATCTAGTAAAATCGATTTCAGACCCGATCTAGATTAACAAACAGAAAACTATGTTTTGTCTGTATGTAGATTTAAGAATTTATAATCTGAATTTGTTATTGTTTGCATATTCTATTAAAAAGTATTAGGTCATTTGATAGTAATCAAAGTATTTGAAATACATACATATGTACTTTAAATGGAAAGGAGAATTTGAAATATTTTTTGCCAATTAACAATATTAAAAAAATTGATAGAAAAATGATTGTTTATCGATATATGCTTTGTAATCAAATGTCAATTGACTTGTTACTTAACAATCAAAAAATTGTATATTGACCTAAGATGGCTGTGAAATATTAGTTGTGTTGTGTTAGTGTTTCGGTCTCAGTTTGAATACTTTTTAGAGACAATTTACCTTTGAGTTTTCCAACAGAAAAGACATTGGAGAAAAGTGGCAAATTTTAATCATACTAGAACGTCAGGAAAGTAAAATTAGACAGTCTTGCAACAAAAAGTTAAGCGTAAGTATATTACGAAAGAAACCAGAGTTTTGGCTTAAACTAATTATGAATCAGGAAGACCTTTTCACCCCACATTAGCTACAATGGCCAGCTGCGATTTGCAAGCGACCCAATCCCAGGAGGGTATTGTAAATGATGAAACAATTGAAAATCCTAAGGACACCGAAATTGAAGAAAAAACGGGAAGCAGCAGTGTTACAAAAATTCCGGTGCCAGTTATGTTAGATGCCAGTGGTAGCTTCATTTCACTGAGTAATCGTCAATATACAAGCGTCTTGGAGCTAGCTAAAAGGCAAAGTGAAGTGAGGAACAGTCTTCAAGAAAAGGACAACAGTTTGGACGAAAAGCAAAACGAAAAAGAGAACAACACGGAGGTCGACAAGGAGGAGCTGGAAAATAATCAGAACTTGTTGAATCAAACCGATGATTCTGGTATACAAATAGATACCTCTGCCACAGATATCACTCTTGTGGAATCAGATTCGGAAAAAATTTGCCCAGAGCAGCCAATATTGCAAAATATTTTGGATGAAATCCCAAGCTCTTCTAATTCCAAAATGGATTTACAGAAAGCTGAGCAGCAATCGCTTCGTGAACTGCAACGTGCAGTGGCCGAAATGGAGGCAGATGTAGCTGCTCATTCTGAAGCCCTGGAGCTGGAAATAGAGAAAGAACGACAGGAAGATCAGCAAATGGAACTTCGAGAATCGGAACTCAAACCATCAGATTCAACTTTAATGCCAGAAACTCAATTGGTAGCCGAAGACTTGTTAGTTGAAAACTCGCTGACCATTGATTCGGTGGCCAGCGATTTGGAGGCCCAAGATTCGGAGGCCTATGATTCGGTGGCAGAGGAATCGATGGCAGAAGGATCGGTGGCAGGGGAATCGATGGCAGAGGAATCGGTGGCCGAAGTGAAGGTGGAGTCAATTGATCAGGATTTTGTTGACGAAGCTTTAATTGTGACTCCATTGGTGGAGCAGGACGTTCAAGAGAAAAAGCCTATTGAAGAAAAAATGGTTCAGGTCAGAATTCACGCCCGACTAACTCCAGCCAGCTCATCAACTGGCTCAACGTCTGATCGTAAAATGGTCCGCTTGGAGCAACTCCTCGATGCTGAGAACAATATTGATCTTCTGCGTCAGCTTCTCGATAGTGATACCTTTAATGATGAGGTGGATTCCAATGAGTTTGATACTGCCGATAAAGGACTAGATAAGGCCAAAATCAGGAATGAAGAAAAAACCTCTAGCTTCTTGCAGGCGGTTCAGCGCGTTTTCTCTAGTCGCAAACTAGTCCAGCCCTTACTGCTTTGTGGCTTAACGGTCGGCTTGATTTACTTTCTGCGTAAGCTTTAAGTTCCGAAGCATAAGAAATTAACAGAGTGCCCACAAAAAAAAAAAGAAGATAAGCATAAGACACACTGACTGCCTACCCTGGCATATGCATTTATTGCATATTCACTGGAAAACAAATTAATTTCGAAACCAAATTAATTATATGCATTTGTCAATTAACTGCTCCAAAATTGCTCTAACTGCGTAAATAAAAGAGTTTCAACATCCACGCTGTCTATTATATATTTTAAATAGAATTTAAAATTCCCGCCAATGGTTACACAGGGCTGCACACGTTTTGACGTAATCATCATACCAAACGTAACCGCTACTATGATGATTACGTGACGTATAAACAAATTTCAAATTACAGAAAATTCCACCATGGTCTGTTATTCCAAGAAGAAGCATTTTACAAACTTAATACACATAAATTATTACGTTAAAAAAATTAAATTTCTATATACAAGCTAGGACCATCAATCATTTTTAAATTATAGAACAATTCTTTAGGTGTATGCTTCCCTCATTTGTGTCAAAGTAATATCCGTTAAGGTTGAATTTAGCATTAGAATACATATCTATACCTCCAAGAGGCACCTAATCACCAGATACAAAGCGATTTCCACTGGGAATAACGTTGAGATAAGGCTTAAGTAAAAGTTGAGAATTTTGTAGAAATAATGAATAAATATGATTATGATTCACTCCTTTGTATTTTGGAGTTATATATGTACATAAGATCTACGTCTACGTGGAAGAATCCACTTCCTCCTCTTTGAAGTGGTCGAAAAATTTTGATAAATGCAAAAAATTCTACGTTTTAATTTATTTTTTAAGTTGAAAAATATTGATTTTTTTATTAAACACAACCCAAAAAACTTGTTTTTTTATATTGACCATAATGTTAGTTTTAATGTAAATTAATTTACATTTTTTTAAATAAGAAATGCTTTTTTCGGTCGGTTAAAAAACTTCACAATTACACTGTAGCAAAATTAAAGGTTTTAATGAATTTTGCAGAAATTAATTGAAATGATTTCTCAAGATAAGACTTGAAGTAAATTTTATGAATACAGAAATGAGGTTTGAAATAAATTTGAAATTTATCAGTAACTAAAACTGAAAATTTTTGTGTTTCATCAACTAAGTAGGTTAGGAAATTTCTCGCAAAATAATTTTGTAAATAATTTTTTGTTGTTGAATATCAACTTTTTTACTCGCTAATGACTTTGGCGTTAATGTAGCCATTTTAAACGAAATTCAAAAAGTACTTATTGCAAGTTGTATTGCAAGTAGGTCTTGGAGTCCTTTAGTGAATTATTTCAATTGAACCATATTACCCACAGAAATGGATTTATTTGCAGTTGTAGGCTTGACTGGCCTGTTAATATTCTTCAACCAATATTCGCAACTCTAAACATCGAGTCACTGTCGACACTTGTAACAATAGGTGTCCCATTAATTAAAAAGAATTCTCCTTAGACTGGCCATCCTGGATTTGATCTTCAACAACTATGAAGAGTCGATGCCTGACATTTTGAACTTGCATCGGTGAAAAAGATGAAGAAGAATTGTTAAAATGTCGGTAATTTAAAAAAATTATTCTGTAATTTGGTAAAATTAAAAATAATTAATATGCACAAAGCAATTTGAAAAAGCAACACAAATCGACCTATCATTCGTTTCCCACTTTTTAACTAAATAATTTAAAAATGGCTGCAGATGTCTATTAAATATAAACAAATGAATGTTCTTTAATTAGTTTCAGTTTTCATTTTTTGTTGTTTTGTTTTTTTTTTTTTACAGTTACACGAAATTTATAAAATTAATTTAAAATAACGACTATATTTGATTTCTGCTTTTTACAGCACTCTCAGCGAATGTATTGCAAATTTTTAACGCTTTGTCTCTCTATTTTAGTACCTTATTAAGTAAGGTATACTTTAAAGTTTACAATTTTTGTTTTGTTTTTGTATAGGTAAATAATACTTAAAATTAAAACAATTTAAAGTTCGACTTAATTTCATTTAGTGATGTCTTTTTCTTTCATATCTAAAGAGCACATATGGAAGTTACTAATTTAAAAGAATCTAGATTTCTTGTTTCTTTTCTATTTTCATTTTTGTTACAAAGCTTTGCATTAAGTCACGTAATTGTCAAAGTTTTAAACGAATTGAGAACTCATAACTATTACGTCGATTCAATGTAAGGCTTCTTTTTTCTTTGTGTTCATACTAAAGATTCGCTTCTATGAATGAGTATTTGAGGGTAGGCAATGGTTAGTACTTTGCCTCTGCATTCCATTTATGACCACAAAATTGTATGATAAAGCAGCTTTTAGAGTTATATATTCTTGTTCTAAAATGATATTCGTTGATTGTTTATTTACTGCACTTCGCTATCACTGTCACTCTTTTCTGTGAATAAAAGAAAAAGCCATTAAAGTGATGATCAAAGTAAGTGAGACCTAAAATTACAAACCTTTCTTGCCCGTATAGGCGTGACGTTTCAGTCGATCGTATAAGTCTTCTTTAGTTCCGTAGAGCGAGGCATTGGATCTAGCCAATGTGCTCATTTTACCGCCATGTAGACCTGAATATTAAGCAAAATAAAGTTTTGTAAGCATTTTGTGAATTTCCGGTATATATGTATTTTATCCCTCTCTTACCATCTTTCATATATGTTTCGTTGTAGAAATTTGGCATCTCCCAGCCATCTTCCTCGTCGTCATAGTAATGGGCATAAGTGCTATGATGCGATGGAGCTATGGACTCTGCGTAAGGTGTATGTGCTCCATAGTAGAAGTTGACCTGCGAACCCGTTTGATCAATGGCTGGAGTAAGCATCTTCTTGGGATCACGCCTCTTGGTTGATCGCACGCAAATCATCCAGATGAGCAGCACTATGATTATGATGAAGATCACAGCTCCTGCAATTCCACCAGCTATGTAGGCAAACTCGGAACGCTCGGCGCAATGGGGACCCGTAAATGAGCCCACGCAACGACAAGATGGTGTACCCTTAAGATCCTTAACACAAGCGCCTGAGTTCTCGCAATAGCCATCACAGACATCTGTACAGGCCATGCCAGTGCCATTGAATCCTGGCTTACACTCACACTTGAAGTCCGAAGTCTCAGGCACCATAATACAATAGGCATTTACATCACAATGGGGCTTGCCCTCGGCAATGTGCTCACAAGGATTAGTACACTCGCTCTTCGAAGTCGCTCCAGTAATTTTGGTGCTATGATTCGGTGGACACTGGATGCAAGAGGTTTGCTGTGACTCCGATTGATAGAAGCCCTTGCGGCACTCAATGCACATATTGAGCGTGCCATTGAGATAGGTACCAGGTGAGCACACAGGCAGAGTGCATTCTTCCACAGAGCTAGCTCCCACCTTGGGAGTAGTGCGTCCCAGAGGGCAGCCAGCACAAGAGGGTTGCACTCCTTGCAATCGATATGTACCCCTTGGGCAAGGTTCGCAACGGCCATCAGCACCCAATTGCTGTCCGGAACTGCATTCATCGCGGCATTCCTTGCGGGAGGTGGCTTCTGTTGAGCGTGTTGTCTGACCTAAGCCGCAAAGCTCACAACTGAATGCTCCCTCGTTCGACTGATAGAAGCCGTGACCGCAAGAGCGACACAGACCAGTGTCGGCATCGAAGTACTTGCCAGCCGGGCAGCGTTCTTTGCAATCCGCTGCCGAGCGAGCTCCAGGACCGGCCGTAACACCAGGACGTCCAGCTATGACTGGACATTTGCTGCACTGTTGCTGGCCAGCCTCCGATTGGTAGGCGCCACGTGCACAAGGTATACAAGTCTTATTGGCAGTGTCGTAGAAAGTGCCTATGGCACAGGGAACACAATCTGGTATCATCACCACCTGGCCAACAGGGCAGGCATATTCCGAGCCCAATTCCAGGGATGCTGGATCTGGCACTGTATTTGGCAGAATATCCTGTACGGCAAATTGGTCATCTTCAAGAATGAGCTTCTCCAACAATTGCTTGACATTTGAGCGTTCGCCAGTTGAGGTATGGATCACAGGATCACTAAGTGATTATAGAAAAATGGGTTTACATTAGATATATCGGGTGATACTAAAATCAGAAGAAGATTATAATCAAAATGTAGTGTTAGCACGTTTGAGAGAATGTAGTATGGTGTTAGATTAAGCATTAGTTAAGTTGTTTTTTTTTTTTTTTTGTTTGCTTGGATTAGGCTGGGGTGCTGGTGGAAATGACGAGATCGGGTGCAGACCGTTAGATTGAACGAATTGTAGGAAGTGCTGGTTTTTGTTTGACATACTTAACAGCCGGGAAGGCTATTTCCAGAGTGTATGTATCACCGCCAGTTTGTTGGCGTCCCTGACGACCCCCTGTCAGTGTGAGATCATCATCCTCGCTAGAATTTTTGTTTGGGGTTAAGGAACATACATTTACATATACAAAACATAAAACATATACATGTGTATACAGAACATGCTAGACCCACGTGCTGGGTTACAAAAAAACAGTCACATGCAATACTTCATTCCTTTACTTACTTGACCACTGGCAATTCAGCTTCCATCACATAGACTCCACCGTCCTTGACCTGACGACGCACACGATTGTTCTGGGCTGCGCGATAGTGGTCACACTTCACATCGATCTGTATGTCCTTACATTCCCTGTAAAGCAAATCACAAATATTTAGTAAATGGAAGTGCACTTGCTTTTAAATATTTACCTAGTTCCCTCGATGGCATATGAGCAGAAGTTCCAGTCGCGGTTCAAGGCATTCACCGAGTTGGTAACCTTTTGGCGCAGTACTGCCTGTCCAGCCTTGTTGCAGAGAACGTCCGAAGGGAATAACATCTTGATGCGGAATACACGTTGAGCAGGCTTAGCCGGTGAACATGAGGGATATATCAATGGCATTGATGGTTCGCGTGTTGGACGCCAGAAACCTTCGGCACCGCAAGTGTAGAACTCCGGAACAGGTTCCGAGAAACGTAATCCTGCATTACAGGCGATTTCACATACTTTGAATTGACCACCAGCACCCCAATCCTTGCAGACCTGAGAACCACCCACTGGATCGGCCAAAGGAGGACAGAAATCAGCTAAAAAAAGAGACGGCATTTTAATATTGATACTGTCAATTGGCGTGATTTTCAACTTACTTAATAGAGACACCTTGAAACTACAGGAGGCCGTATTGCCAGCTGCATCGGAGGCAATGTAAGTTATGTCATAAGTTCCCCACAGAAGTGTGGTACCCGAACGATGTCCATTACGCTCATAGATCTTGGTGACACCAATATTATCACTGAAATGCGGTTCATCCCAGGTAACTACAGCAGATCCGTTCTTAGCAATAACCCACAAATCGCCAGGACAATGCTCCACCACTGGTGGCTCCTTGTCCACAACCAATTGCTGGCAATTGGCTCCAGTATAGCCGACTGGACACTTGCGCTGTCCGCACATTGATGGGACATTACGCTCCACTCCGCCTGAAGTAAGTTCGTAGCCAGCCCAGTTTAGGATGAGACCAGCGTAAAGGACAGGCTCTGAGCGACAATCACGAACTTGCTTCTGAATCTCTGAGGTAATATCTAGAGCGCGAGCCCAAACCTGAGCCTTTGTGACAGTGCCCTGGAAGCCCGAGTCGGAGTAGGCCAAATCATGTTTCACTGTGTCTGGCTGAGGACGTCCCAAGACAGACCAAAGATATGCTGGCAAAGAACCACCAGCTCCATATTCCAGTTTGCTGGCTATTAAACCTTCAGTGATCAGCTGCAATTGTCCACTGATTCCGTCCCAAACAACAGCTACATGATGCCATTGTCCATCATTGACAGAGGTGTACTCGCCGAAGCTTAAGAAGACATCTGGTAATTCCTCAAAGAGGGATACTTGAACACCGCTTGAATGGGCTTGCAGCAGCAAGCGACGACGTTGGGTCATGCGAGCCGATTCCACTCCATACAAGGTGAAGAAGATTCCGGTGTCATCCTTTTGGGCAAACTGCACCCACATAGCCAGAGTTAGACTATTAGCTTCTCCTGTGGCAAATGGCACCACCTGAGCAGCTGTTGACCGTGTTGGATCACTGAAGTACAAATCGTAGTCCACTTGAATGGCTTTGCGGCAGTCATCACCGGTCATATTGAATGGGCATTGGCAGTAGAATCCATTGGTTAAGTCCACACAACTTGCGCCAGGAGGACACGAGTTGTCCTTGCAGTCTACAATATCTTGTTCGCAATTTTTGCCTGTGAAACCTGGTGGACACTGGCAACTGTAGCCGGCTCCATTGTCCAAGCAGATGGCTCCATTCTGGCAGACATGTTCCTCACAAGCATCATACTCATACTGACAACCAATGCCTGAATAATCTGCGGGACAACTGCAATTTAGGCCCGATCCAAAGTCCTGGCACTTTCCACCATGCATGCATGGATCGCCAATGCAACGTTCTGGAGCAGTTTCACAATTCTTGCCATCCGTGCCACTCGGACACACACAGAAGTAGTCCTGGAAGAGGTCAATGCAGCTGGCATCGTTCTGGCATGGAGCTTGGACATTGCAAGTTGTCACTTGCTGTTCACAGCGCATGCCGCTCCAGCCGGGCTCACATCCGCACTCAAATCCTCCAACACGATCGCGACAGATGCCATTGTTCAGACAGGGCTGAGCCTCGCAGTCATCGATGTCAGTCTCACAGAGTGCACCCTTGAAGCCATCGCGGCAGACACACTCGAATTTGTTGTCCAAGTCCAAACAACGTTCCGTGCCCACAGGGTTGCAGGGATCGCTGAGGCACTCATCGATTTCCGCCTCACAACTGAGACCCACAAAACCAGGTCGGCACTTGCAGCTAAAGCCATCCAATTGATCCACGCAGGTGGCACCATGCTGGCAAGGATTTGAAGCGCAATCATCAATGGTGTGTTGGCAGTTCTTTCCCGTGTAACCTGGCTCACAGTTGCAGCTGTAGCCATCAACCAAATCCACACAGACGCCATCATTGGCGCATGGTCGATCCTGACAGTCATCAATGTTGACATCGCAGGCCGGTCCCGTCCATCCTGGATGACAGACACACTCGTGATCGAACAATCGATCCACACAAGTGCCGTGTTTGCATGGCTCCGAGAGACACAGATCGATTTTCTGCTCGCAGCGTTTACCCGTAAATCCGGGGGGACACGAACACTGGAAGTCATTAACCAAATCTGTACAGTTAGCTCCCAAGAGGCAAGGATTCTCAGCACAGTCATTGATGTTCTGTTCACAATGAAGACCCTCCCAACCTGGCAAACATTCGCACTTGTAGCGGCCCTGCTGCAAGGCTAAGCAACTGGCTCCATTTCCGCAGGGATTGCCATTGGCAGTGCAAGGATCAATGGTCACATCGCACTGATCTCCTGTATAGCCACTGCGGCAAAGGCAGGTAATGTTCTTGAAGCCCGGTTCATTCTTGCACATGGCACGGGCTGGGCAGGTGTCATTTCCGCAATCGCTAGCCTCTTCCTGGCAATTGATGCCTGAATAGCCGGCAGGACATTCGCAGCGATAGCCCTGTGGCAGGTCCTTACACTGGCCACCGTTGAAGCAAGGTTGCGAGGCGCACTCATCAATGTCCTGTTCACAGCGACGTCCGGAGAAGCCGGCAGGGCAGAAGCATTGGACGTCATGTCCCATGGGTACACATAAGCCTCCATGCTGACAAGCACCTTCACCGCATACGACAGGTTTGCATTGCTCGCGTCCCTTTGAGCTGGGCGAATCTGTTCTCATGTTACTGGGGCATTCATTACAGCTCTGAGAACCCGCAGCGCTCTGGTAATGATGCAATGGGCAAGGCGAGCATGGTGCCAGTCCAGTGGCCGAGTAAGTACCAGGAGCACACTTTGCGCGACACAAACCCCTATTTGAGGCAGATGGTTGATAGGTAAACGTTTGAGCGGGACATGCCTGACAGTCCTTGAAACCTCCCGTTGGCGGTTCATTTGTGAACGAGTTGCGTGGACATTCCAAGCAAGGCACCAGACCAGTGGGAGAGTAAGTACCATAACCGCAAACGGGTATGCAGTCGCTGAGAGATTTGGATCCTTCTTCCTTGGTGTAGGTACCAGCAGGGCAACGCAGGCAAGTTCCTTGACGATCGCGGTTTTGATAATAGCCACGTGGACAGTAAGTACAACTATTCTGACCTTCGGACACATATGTTCCAGCTGGACAGTGCAGACAACGCGGCACATCGCTGGTATCCATATTCAAGACCTCTCCAACATTGCAGTTAAATCCACGCGAAATCTGTGACTTTAATGCTCTCAACGGAGGACACTGGTTGCCAATGTTGGAGATGTTGAGAAGATCATCGATCACAGCACTGGCATAGGGCACGCTCAAGTCAAAGATCAGATTAAGTGTGGAGCCACAGAGATCATAGAGCTGAGGTTGCCGAACAGCTGGCAGAATGGACAGGATAAAGTCCATCTTAACCACATTTTCTTCCAGCAGCATAGGCACTGACTTGACGAAGGTCACATTCATATTAACATTGACAGCCGAACAACGTTGAGAGAGCAACTGATTTAATCCGTTGTAGTGCTGAGCCAAAACATCCTGGTATTGGCCAAGACAAGACTGAGCTACAGCTCCATTGGCGCGATATGTGATTGTGGCAGTGACGTGATAGGCAGCTTGTTCGGTATTCTCTGACACACAATCGGGCACCACTGAAGTGGGTCGCCATAGTCGGGAAGTTTCACACGAAAAAGTCTTCAAGGGTTCACCGTCAGTGAAACGGAATCCTGATTTGCATGTGGCAATGCACTCGATACCTCTATCGCCAGGCAGACAATTGATGGCTCCATTGGCTGGTGGCTGAAGTTCCCAATCCACACAGGGGGAGGCTTGTACCGATACTTGGAAGTGGCAGCTGGCGCGATTATTGTACTTATCTGTGGCCGTTACCGTTACATTCTCAAAGTTACCAATCTTGATTGTGGCTCTCTCAGGGCTGAATTGTAGACGCACTTCGCCAGTATCGTCAGAGGTCTTAATGCGCTTGCGTGTATCGTTGAAATTCACATTGTAACTATCCTGACGATCTACCAATTCAATGACATAGCTCTGGGGACACTGAAGAAGTGGTGGAGTGACATCGGGCACTGTGATATTAATTTCACAAATGGCCACATTTCCATCATAATCAAAGGCAACATATTTCACGACAGTGTCCTTGAATATGTGGCTGGGTGTACGGAAGTTTTGTGGTTTAATCTCCAAGCGAGCAATCGATCCGGAATTATCCACGGCAGTTGGTTCGGTGAAGTTTACTGGCAAAACGCCGCCATTTTCGTCACGTCGCACTATAATCGGTTGTTGTGGGCAGTTCTGGAAAATTGGCGGCTCGTTGTCCACGCAGGGAGAGTAACCATAGTCGTAGCCCAATAATGGTTCCTGTTTCGGTTCTTCGCAGCCCATCAGCTCAAACTTCAGACAAGCATTATCCATATAGCTGACAATGCCAAGAATCACAAATCTGGCCTGAACGTATTTGGGTAATGTAATCATGGCCAACTCTCCATAATTGCCAGGATCACGCATGGTTAAATTGAAATTGGGGAAATAGACAACGTAGTTCTCATTCTCTGCCTGCTTGTAGAAGAAGCGTATCTCTGTGGGTCGACCGACTATGTCATTGGTTACCACACCCTTGACTAGAATGGCCTTAACACGATAGATTTGTCCCAAATCCACACTGACGTAGGTAAAGGCTTCTTGTTTGCCACACCAACCAGTGGCTGAGTTCAATCGAATGTTCTTGGCCTCATAGTTGGGACGCTCGGAAGTGGCATTAATAGCAGAGTCGGGAATTTTACCGGAGCTCAAGCCCAGCGGCTTGATAACCTTGCACTCTGGCTCACGGATGCAGGTAATTGGACGTGGATTAATCAAGATATAACCAGGACGATTGCAGCCAAAGTAGACTTCTGAGCTTTGTTCATAACTACGCGCCAATTGACGTCCATCGGCTGGTCTACCGGGATCCTCGCACACAGGTCCTTCGCAGCGCAAATCGCCAAAGTCCCAGATACCATCAGCACCACAACGAACCACATTATCATGACGTCCTGTTTGTCCAGCCAACTTGAAGGTGTTCTGGCAGCCAAAGAAGAAGCTACTCTGGTAGCGTGTATCCACAAACTGTCCGTATTCTGCTCCTGGTGTGGGCATGGGAGCATAGCAATCAACCCGCGGGCAAGACGGTTGCATACCCGAAAGCCAATAGTCGGGAAGTCCAGGTTTGGGGTCATAGACACATTGTCTGAAGCCTGCTGAGGCGGTGGCACGCAGTTGTCGTCCGGCCGAACCACAAGTGATGGTCACATTATCCCGGAAGGGCACCAAAACAGATTCAGGATCAGGACGAGCCACAGTTAAGCCTTCCAATTTATCATCGGGCAGAGAAACACACTTGGCGTCTAAAAAGGAAAGCAAAAATTTGTTAATAACTCAAAACCACTTGCAGATTTAAATAAAACTTACAATTGCACTCTGGCACACTGGCATTCCATTGACCACTGGACAGGCAGAGAGCCGCCGAGCTGCCACTCATGATGTAACCGAAATTGCACTGGAACCGCACCACATCTCCAAAATGATAGTCATTGCGATCACTCAACAGCTGACCATTCTCTGGAGCCTCCAACTCTGGACACATCAGGGGCACGCAAGTCTTATTACGCTGATAGGTATCTCCATCACGTTCACCTGACTCTGAGCGGACAATGTGGTAACCAGCCGTACCATTCGAAGTGTACAATTGATAACCAGTATTACAAGCACACGAATAACCTCCAGGGGAATTCACACATTTCTGATCACAACCGCCATTATTTTTGCTGCACTCATTAATGTCGACGCAGTCCAAACGAGTGCAACCCATGAGCTCCATGCGAAGACAAGGTGCACCCACATAATCCTGAATGCGGAAACGTATAAAGCGAGCCTCAATCGGTAGTGGAAGGTTTAGGATAGACAGAGTGGGTTCGAGAATTCTGAATTCCACAGCAGTGCCATCGGGATTGGCATAGTCTTTGAAGACGTCAGTCAACTCGTTAGTGTATTGGAGGCGAACTGCTGAACTGAAAGCCACGTTGCCATCGGGCCGCTGCACAGACATGGTGCGGAAGCCACGTAGAATGGTAGGAGCCTTCAAGTCGATCAGTATCCAATTTGCACCGGGATCCACAGCAGCTCCGCACCATCCATTAGTATTCAACCGCAAGAAACTCTTGCTATAACCAGGTTCGCTTGCCGAGGTGGTGATGCTGTCATCGGGAATGCCACCATTACCTAGGCCCAAATCTGCGACTGGTCGGCACTCCGTAGTTGCTGTGAAACCGGATCGACACTGGCAATGGAAGGAGCCATTTGTATTAATGCACTCCGTAGTGGTTAAATCACACTGCGAAGAGCTGCACTCATTGATATCCTCGCAAGTGGGTGGCTGTTCGAATCGTTGAGCTTCACTGCAACGCATGATATTGCTGCCAATTAGCTTATAGCCCTTGTAGCATTGCACTCTGGCTTCATCGCCATAGAGATAGGGACGCGAGGCGTCCACTACAAAACCATTCTCAATCTCTGGGAACTCAAAGCAACGTTTGCGCGTGCATTTTGGCACGTCACCGCTCCAAGTACCATTCGACATGCAGGTGAGCACCGGATGCCCATTCCTCTCATAGCCAGGTTCACATTCGTATTTCACTATAGTGCCATAGCTGCGACCTCCGCCATTAAGTAAAGTGACATTGGCATGAGATACCTCGGGCAAGACAGCACACTGCGAAGCCATGCAATGGGGTTGACGCTCCCAACGTCCATCCGGCAGGCAAGAGATCTTCTCAATCGGGGCACTTGATGCAAAGGCAAAGCCGGCGTAGCACTGATACATGGCAATGCCACGATAGGTCACATTTGAAGAGCCAATGGAAAAGCCGTTGTCAATTTGTGGCACAGGACCGCAGTAGACCTCTGAAAAAAACGAGACAAATAATCAATTGAATGCAAAACAAAATATAATCTGATTTATGTTTAACTTACCCTGACACTTGGGTATGTAGGAGACACTCCAGTTGCCACCAGGCAAACATTCCGTTACCAGACGCGTCTTGCCGGTGGCAAACTCCTGTCCAATGGGACATGTGAAGCTGACCAGCGTACCAAATGCGGTATCACGACTGGAGGCCAAGGCTCCAATGCCGGGCTGTAACTCAGGGCAATCAGCAGAGAAGGTGGCCGACCAACTAGAAAAGAAATTCCGAGTGTTATCTTCAAAGTGATTTTACATTAATCAAATGCAAAGAACTTACCCTGCAGCATTATGCAAAGCATCGGAAGTAAACTTAATCAGCATTTCTCCAGATGAAGCCGTCAATGTCAATTTGGGAGCCGCTGTTCCCGTAAAGCCATTGCCCGAATGCAAACGTAGTCCCGATGTAGAGGAACCATCAAACACCTGAACATTGTCACTTTTGTGTACAGTGAACTTATCGAATTTCAATGAGAGAGGAGCACGAGCATTATTTCTTATGGTAAAGTAGCATTCCTGATTCTTGGGATAGTCGGTCAGACCAAAGGCTGGGGAGGTGACTGTACCATTTCTAGCTGTGATGGTAGCCTTGCAGCCTTGGATGTAGCGTAGACTGAAGCCTTTGCCAGCTTCGCCCAGACTCGATTTGAAGTACAAATACAGAGCATTCCCTGTGGAGATGATGACACGTTCATTCTGTAATGTTTTTCCTGTCAACTTGGCTATGGTGCGACTCATGGGCGTATCGCCATCACGTATTACAAGATAATCACGTCCCTCAGCCACATCCAGATCATCTACCTCGATGGATATAATACGACCTGGTTGGGCTTTAATGACATACAAACACTCTAAACCACCGGGATACTGCTTGGGATAGTTGGGGCTGGTTAAAATTTGACGTTGCAGTGTAGCCTTGAGGGTACCGCCACAGTTCTTGGCCTCTGTTTTCCAGGTAGCACGGAATCCCTTGCGTTCCACACTGCCATCGGTGGTGAACTTGACAATCATAAAGTTTGAGGCTGAGACGAATGGTTGGGTCGTCAAATCCTGTTTGCCACTGAGAGTGGCCAATGACACTGACTTATCCTCGGTTCGTCCCCCTACCAATATCTGGACCGTATCAAAGGTCTTTTCTGTCTCAAAGTCCTGGAACTGCAAGATGATGTTGCTACCCAATGGACCCTCCAATGTCCATTTGCATTTGCTTAATGCCCCGTATTTATGTGGATAGTTGGGCGTTTCAATAACATCGCCACCTGATTGCATATGATAATGACACTGAGCTGGGCAATCCAATTCATCAGTACCATCGCCGCAATCATCGCTGCCATCGCATTTAAATGCCTGATTGATGCACAAACCATTGGCGCAATGAAGAGCTCCCTGAGGACAAGCGGGGGCACGGCACATGAAAGGCAGCAACGATTCACAAGTGCCCAGATCCCAGCTCTGAGATTTGCTGGCAAAACTGGCCGCCACGCATTCACCAGAACCGGCATTGGGCTGATTCAGTGACCAAAAACCCGAGTATTGCGAGATCAAAGCACCTGAAGCCGATTCCAAAGTATTCGTTCTCAAATCGTCTAGCGAGGCCAAACCTAACCAGTATTTATCCGAACCACGCTGATTGGGATCACTGGCTCGGGCTATGGCCAAAGTTTCATTGTTCTCTGCGTAGGTATCAATGGCCACCAGTTCAGCACCGTATCTACAAGATAAAAATGTAAACAGAGGAAGTGTGCGATTAATCATTACTGCATGTTTGTGTGTGCACATTTCAAACAACTTCATTTAGGCACCTGCATTTTTCTTACTTTCTATTTTCTAAGTAATAATATTAATTATGTTGCGCTCTCGAAATGTATTTTAATACCTAAAGTAAACTTTCATTTCCAATTACAAAAGTTTTCATTTTCGATTTTTCCCCCCAAATTTTCAGTTCTGCCAACAAACTAGTTTTTCCCTATATAGTTATTTTTTTTTTTAGATATTACGCATACGCAGTGTGGGACGCATTTTTTGCCTTTTTGGCTGTTTGCAGCTGGTTGTTGCATGCCAATAAAATTATGTATGTAAGACACTCCCTAGCCTCCTCCACCCCTTTTTCGTTGCACTTAATATGTACATACATAAATGAGCATGTATGTACGTCTCACAAGAGTGAAAACCAAGTTATGGCCTGGGCGTGTTTACATTTAGCAAAAAGAAATAAATAAGAAAAAGCAATACATATATAGGAGGTATGTTCATAAATAAAAAATATGTTCGATATGTTTGGTTTTCCATTTAACGCTTTTTCATACATTTTCACCCTAGCAATTTGTGGGGCAGCGAAATTGCAATGTTTATTTTATGAATTCTCCGCCTTTTGCTGGCATAATTACTTAATAATATAGAAGTGACACCATTTTCAACTTAATGCTAGACAGATTGATATATCCGAAACTTGGGTCTGGGATCTACCTTTCGCTTCAATGCGAATAAACGCATTTAATGGGGAAAACCCATTGAACGGTAAATTAAAATTCCACTAAAAATATTTTAGTGTAAGTTATTATGTTCACTTCAAATGAAGACATTTAACAGGCATTGTTCAAAGCAAAAATGTTTTCTTTTTTTGTCACAACTTCGTTAACTTTTAGTGTTACCTTCATTCTATTAAATTTCGCATGCTGCACACACAAAAAATTATACAAAGACACAGACGAAAAGAAAGAAATTTCACCAGAAAAAAAAAAACGAAACATTTATTGGTAGTTACCCAAAAACATTCAACAGTTGAGTGTTGAGTTCACCAACAAACGACACCTGTCAACGTAATGGTTTATTTTATTTTCTATACTTTTTTTGTTTTTATTTTTGGCAAATCTTTAGCTAACAAATGTTGTTGTTGTCTCGGGCTTCTGAGTCGTTTGTTGAACTCGGCGACGTCAGTAGCATTTTAATTACCATTTGGACTGGGGCGAGGTCTATGGCATGTAAATTACATTAGGAGCTAAGGAAAAAAAACAGCTAGTGAGGCATGTGCCAGGCATATGTAATTTGCCATTTAACACTGAATTGCGAAGAGAAATTGCGTAGGGCATTGACATGTGCTTGGCTAGCTGGCTTGAGATGGCTCAATGAGTTTATTAAACAAAATTTATTTCAAGTTTGCGCTTCGAATTTTCAACTTTCACCCCCCTCTGTCAGATCGTGATTCTCACGCTCATTAAAAATTGGAAGAAGAAAATATATGATATATCCAAGCAGAAGAAACAAAAATAAAAACACTCTCAATTTTATATCAATGCATATTGGAATTCAATGAAGCAGGTTCACAAGTATTTGGGTCAACACCATGCTGGTTAACACCCAAAAAAAAAAAAAAAACAACACACACATATGTACATACTTAAAGATACACACAGCACGAACCGAATCAGGAACGCCGGAAGCTTTTTTCCAACTTTCTTTTCGCTCGAATGGCGGTTCAAGTAAAGTTGAAAGAAACACAAAGAAGACAAAAATTATGATTCATGCAGTTCGATCGATTTGGCTTATTGATAGCCCGCGCCCAGTCAGGCTTGAAAGACAATTTCAAACTTGGTCAGCAATGTTTCAGTCTTAGTCTCTGTCTCTGTCGATGCCGACGTCAACATCCACACAATCACGACCACATCAACGTCTTGGTCTCGGTTTTGGCATTGACAGTTAACTGTCAGCAAACGGAAATGCAATGCGGTGTTGTAACGGCAATTTGCTGGAACAAGTACATAAAGTACACAGATAGATACAAGTATCTACCCATATATACATATCTAGCCATTCAACCATCTACCAAGAACAAAACAGGTAGTCAGGCAGTGGCTGGAGTTGTTCAAGCGTTCAGCTGTAGATCCAATTTTGTGTTACCATTTATGTATAGTAAGTCCATGTCTATTCTCTACGCCTTCTACTAATTTCCTCTACTAACACCGAAATTCAAATAAAAAACTCGAAAATTATCACTGCAAAATTATCATATAGTTATGGACCTATGATTCCACTCACCTTCGACACAGTTCGGCGCTTTTCTCCCACGAATGTTTAATGTTAAAATATTTATAACAATTCAAGCCGCGCAGTTCCCAACCTGTAAGAAATCAGATGAAAATAATATATTAGACAAGGTCACATAGATATATGATTAATTGTTAAATGTCTCCTCTATCATTCTTTTTCTCTCTTTCCATCTCTTTTAATTGACTTTCTCAACGTTTAAGTCTTGATTAGCAACTTTCCATATGAAAAGAACTGGTTGTCAGATGCCTGATGAAGATATTATGTTATGCTTTTTTACGATCACTACAAACCAATTTGGCATGAAATTAACCTTAAGATTATAATGGCTCTAATGAAAAATAATAAAACAGCATTTTAAAAGTAGTTTTCTAACAAAAATGTACAGCCCATGTCAGAAATTTCTTAAAGAATATTTCAAGTTCTTCTAAATGAGTTGATGATTATGTGACTATAAATAAACAAATACCTATTGGTTGTAATCCTCTTTTAGCTATCAGTCTCAGCTAATTCTTAAAAATTAATTTACCCGCATTTCGAATGAATCTCTCTGATTACCCACTGAGATCTTTTTTGGTATAAGATGACCCCAATAAAAAGCAACTTGTTTTGCATAATTTACATTCTTTGGCTTGGACTTTCTATGTCAGGTATGCGACACATGAGGCATAACTCAGGGGCGAACTCAGTCTTGGAAAGGCCTTACACTGATTGTCAAAAGATAACGTAAAAAAGTCAAATACAAAAAACATGAAAACTGTAAGAAGACTCAGGTCTAGAGCCAAATATTAAATCAATAAAGTTAAAAAGTTTTCTTTTCCAAAAAATACTTCAACTGATGACTTTTTTAATTTTATTCAGGTATAATGTATATTGAAATCCATTAAGAGTTGGATCGGTCCGTTCCTCGCCCTTAAGAATCAGAACTTAATTAAGTTGTAGAAACTAAGAAAAAGAAATATTTTAATTGCAATTTGTTGTTTTGTAGTTGTTAGCGCTTTCATTTTCCTCTCAAACATTTCTATATGCTGTATGTGTTTTCCTGGTAAAATGGGAAAGTTTTGCCACTTCGACTTGAAGAGCGACAAAAAACCGCCTTTTTGTCAGCCTGATTGACAGCTTTCATTTAAAATCAAATCGACTAAAATGTGCTGCACAGAGTAAGAGTTTTTTTTTCACTTCTTTTTCTTATATTTGCAATGGAAATGGGGGAAAAACACTAAAACGAGCAAAACTATTTAAACAATTTTCATGTGCACAAGCACGCGCCAACTTAAAAAGAAAGGCCGGCTTTTGGGAGATGTCCATTTGGTGGCTATGGGTCGGCAAGTTGTTACAGATTTGCTTTAAAATTAAAGCTCAAACATGGACTGGGATTGTTTTAAAGGAGTGGTTTGGAGCAAGTTGCTATTTGGCATGGACTTTCACGATTTCCGCGTGTGGTCAGATCGAATTCAGTTTCATATCGAATTAATAATTCCAAACGGGTAATTAAAGATTTCTCAAACGAAATGAGCATTAAAAAAGTTGATGGATTTAAAATTGTTCATACAAATGAAAGGTTGTTAATATGTTATAACTATTTAATGTTTGTTGGGGGTCTTTTATAAAATAATAATATTTTCATATAAAAATGAAGTAAGTAAGTCGTCTCGCCGACTTGGATATACCATACACCAGTAAAACAAATATTTTAAATTTATAATAACCAATGCATTTTCGTATTTTTAAAAAAATCTGTTTGCATGCTTTTTAGAAGCATATCTTAGTATTTCGCTCACCCAAGCATTCGAGCACCCTAGCGCCCCCACCAGCCAACGGCCAACTCCGGCCATATGGAAAAACGTTTATATGCATAACTTGGCTATTTTTATTCCGATTTTGATCAAATTTGGTATTTTGCTTGATATTAGTATCAAATTTAAGTGTGCTAAATTTGATTGCACAAGGTTAAAAATTACGGGAGATAATCGAGTTTTTTCAAATTACGGGGGCGGAGGGGGGCGTGGCAAAATCTTTACACATCAAAACTGTGCGCAATTACTAAGCAAATATTTATACCAACTATGGTGTCTCTAGCTAAAATAGGTTTTGAGAAAATCGGTTTTATTTGATTTGCGGGGGCGGTAGGGGGCGTGGCAAAATTTTTATAAATACAAAATGTGCGCGTTTACTAAGCAAATATACATACCAAATTTTGTGTCTCTAGTTGCTCTAGTGTTTGAGAAAATCGGTTTTATTTGATTTGCGGGGGCGGTAGGGGGCGTGGCAAAATTTTTATAAATACAAAATGTGCGCGTTTACTAAGCAAATATACATACCAAATTTTTTGTCTCTAGTTGCTATGGTGTTTAAGAAAATCGGTTTTATATCATTTGCGGGGGCGGTAGGGGGCGTGGCAAACATTTGAAACAAACTCGATAAGCGTACATATGACACGAGTCTACATACCAAATTTGGTGGCTCTAGCTCTTATAGTCTCCGAGATCTAGGTGTTCATACAGACGGACGGACGGACGGACGGACAGACGGACATGGCTAGATCGTCTCGGCTGTTGATGCTGATCAAGAATATATATACTTTATGGGGTCGGAAAAGCTTCCTTCTGCCTGTTACATACATTTTAGCGACTTTAATATACCATTTCACCCTATGGGTGTATGGTATAATTAATACAATCTTTAGCTTAACTAATTACCAAAAGTACATAAACTTGTGAAACTTAAGAAACAAATTGCCATTTACTTGAGCTTTGACCAGACTCATAAGTTCATTAACTAAACAAAAAAATTAAGTGTACTTGAGCCTAAAATTCATTAAAATTGATGATCAACTTTGACCAACTTAAACTCAGAGCCTAAAAAAGGTTGACTGAGATAATGCAATAATAATTCAGCAACCTTCAACTGCAACCTGATGATAAAAAGTTAAAACTATTTTTTCATCTACATATGTTTTTCAAATGTCTCAATCAGTAAGTTGATGGGTAAGAAATAGAGATTACTCATTTTATTCAACTGAGTTTATCTTCGAACTTGCAGCCTCACGTTGTTGACCATCCTCATTACCATTACCGAAGTTTTTCTATTGTTGGTAAATGCGCCCAATTTGGTTTGGTCAGTTATTTTGTGTATCTAACTGTATAACCGCTATTTGCCACAATTTCAATTCGATTTATTTGTTACCTATTTACCGCAACAATTTGTATTTAATTTTAGCTATGCCCCCCATCCATTCCCACCATGCCAAAACCAATAACCGTACAATGTTCCACTTAGGAGATTGGATATCAACGTTTTCGGCTCAATTGCCGTACTTGAATTGGAAGTGGAGAATCACAACCTGAATGGCCACCATATTGTATAAAGAATCCCATGTAATTGTTTTTAATGGGAATCACTGGCTTCTCCTCTTCCAACTCCCACTCTCCCACTCTATGGCTGTGTGAGTGTGTCACCATGACAGTCAAGACTTGGCTTTGGCTTGTCGATGTTGAGCAATTAAAGCCACGTAACTGCCAATGGCTTGGAAATTCTTTTGGTATTTTTTCTTTTTGTTGTCTCACTTTGGGTGCAGCAAGCAAACTGGACAAGGTTAGCCGGTTTTCGACTTTACTTATGCTTGGCTCACTTTGTGTTCTTTCTTTGGCTGTTTTGCATTAATTTGCATGTCTGTTGGCTGCTTTATTGAATTGTTCCACATATTTCAAATTCTTGATCAGGAAGTTTATCCATTTTTATTTCTCACTTTTTTTTTGTAAGATATTGACTGAACAAAGTTTTGTATCTTTTTATTTGCTGCTACAAAGTTGTTAAGGTTCACTCTAATTTGTTAGCCTAGCTATGCTCAGGTCTGTTGGATTGCAGCATACAAAATCTTGTGAATACAATATAAAATTAATAATGTGAGAATTTCTTACGTAAAATTATGCACTTTAAAACTATATAAGACTGGGAAAATGTATATACCTATACATAGATCTCTACATGCATATAGTTATACCAGCAAAGTGGAAACAAAATGGCAAAGATTTTGTGGTGACTTGGCAATTTATCAAAGGTTTAATATGAACAGTCAATTGGTTTAAGCACTTGAACTAGTTTCCCATATGCTCAAGCTGTGAGAAACTTAAATCAAGTGCTTAAAAAACGATGTGAACTAATGTATACGAACTGAAAGAGCAGTTAATAGTCTTTTTTTTTTTTGGTAATCTATGTATATTCTTTAAGCTAAGCTTTTGCAAGACTACATCAGTCCATGACCCATTTACCCCAAATCTCAATTCTAGGTATACTAACCCAAAAATAAAAACATGTACCCTACCCAGTTGTTCATTTTGAAATCCACGTAAATTTAATTACCAACATAGCATAATTCTTTTCAGTATTTTTTCATCTTCTTTTGTGGCATAGAAAAAAGTGAAAACTGCGTTTTTGCGCTTAGTTATTTTTCGGGTTAGTTTCACAAATGCAATAAATCTTTCTTTCAAACCAAGCTTAGCTCATTTTGTTAACCTCATTCCACCATGCATTTCGAGAATTTATATCTGCCATCAAATCTACTAGCCAAAAGCAGTATAAGAAAGATCTAACTAAGAAGAGATCTTCATTTCGCAAGTGCGAAGAAAGCTGTAAAAAACAATTTGGTTTAATGCTTATTAGGTTTGGGTTAAAAGCGTCATGTTCACACCGCAGTCAGTCAAGTGGAAAAGCGTTGACTTCCCTTCGAAAACCATAAGACACCCCACTAAATAACAAATTGTGCTTAATTTGCTTAAGCGCACGCTTATTTTTACGCTTTGTGATTTACTAAATGCCATCAAAATCATAAATAATACCGAACACAAAACTTATCACAAAATTCTTCATATGTGTTGGAAAATGGCATCACACAGAAGTTTTGCTCATAAATCACTTGTGTTCTGACCCAGAAAATGTTAATATTTTTCATATTTTGGATATTCCAGGTTTTTTCTTTCAGTGTACACATAGTATTGCGTAGAAGCAGCAAAGAAAAAGTGGAATCGTAGAACTCTGAGAGATGTTCATTTAATTAGCTGTAGCCTCTTGGCATTTACTCAAGCGTGTCCAAAAATGTGGCAGTAGTTGCCATCGTTGTCTTTGTGGTCCGTCTTGGTAGATGGTGAGGCTTCTGCCGCTTTCAGCTATTTACTTGTCGGTCAAGTTGGAGTTTATCAATTTAAGGTATTTACAGTTAGACGTGATTTTTAACCGGTAGATACAACATTTAATTCTCTCCATTTTGGTTTTACGAAATGAAGCAAGACGTCCAAGATATTTACCTATTCTCAGAATTTCTTTCATCTATTTCTGTTTTTTTTTCTTATGTATGTACATACATACAAATATCATTATAACTTTCATTATCTAGTTCATTATGTTAATTTCATGCTGTATTTGCTGCTGCTGTCGTTGCCGCTGCGAAACCGATGAATGACTTTGAGTTTACTTCAAAGATGGTTAAGAACATGATGCTGAACTTTGTGTAACAGGCAATTTCCTTGATGAGAAGTCAAAATCATTTATTATAATAGATTACCATTGCGAGCAACTAACTAATACATATAAACGATCTTATCTAAACTGGAGTTCGATGGTCATTAAGCCGATTGTATTCAGGCTTTTATGCTTTTATCATAATCATATCGCACACTTTAGTCATAAAAATTCTTTTGAACAACCTGGCAAACAACTTTTGGCAACAAGAAAAAAAATAAAAGAAAAGAAATATGACGGAAGTAATGTTCCAAAACCAATCGATCAATATACATAATGTTGAAAGCACGTTAAAGTCTTTCGGACCTGCCACCTACAACTGCCGCCATAACGGTTATTACATATGCCAGAACAGGTTACCTTTTCTTTATTGCCCGCCCCCCACCTATGCCTACCACCATCAAATACGGCCCAAAGCAAAAGAATTGTTCCAACAACAAAAAAAAAGGAGTTCCAACTCAACATATATGGCCGTGGGGCGTCATTGGGTGCAAGAATCGAGAGGGGATAGTTGAAGAATCGCTGTAGAAAGAAAAACTTAAAGCGCTTTGAAACGAGATTTCTTAACGGTTGTTGTTGGTTAATGCCAAACCAACCAGGTTTGCCTGACTGACTGACTGACTAACTCTGGGGCTATTGCCGCCTCCTGTCTTACCTGTTGTGCCACTTGTTGGCATAGCTACCATCTTAACTAGCTGCAGTTTGCTGTGCTGATTAACACTCGCGCCACACACACTCACACACACACCCATACATACTTACACAACACACACACACACTCACTCACACCCATTTACATACATTCATACCAAAAACAAGTTCGTTGCCTAAGTCTTTTAATATTTTTTCATTACGTTGTACATTTTTTGTCGATTTTTGTTGTTTGCTGTTGCTGCTGTTGTTGTTGTTGGTATTGCTGCTGTCGGTGTTTTGTTTTCAAATGCAAGTCAGGTTGTGCAGGTGAGTGGCATTAATAAAAAAAATAGGCCAAACTCTTGGCAGTTATTGCAGTTCTTGTGCTTTTTTTTTTTGCTTCTTATTGATGGGTGTTAATAATTCAAATTGACACCGATATGGGCTAAAATCGAGTTGTTTTTATTAGTGTCATGAATCTTAAGCTAATGGTATTATAATGTCCAACAAATCTGAAACTCTGTTACCCTCCGGAGATTAAACAAATTAAGTTTCTTGACAGTTGAAATGCTTTTAAGACGCTTTGACATTTGCGATGGCTTCTTGTTGCAGGTGTAGATATATTCTTCTAAACTATAGTTTTCATAGAAAAAAGTCTTAAATTCATTTTTGGTTGATTTTATCTTATAGTTGGCATTCTAACATTTTAGTCGGGTTCTTTGAACTTTAGTATTATGAATTCATATTACCATAAATATCATTTCCAAAAACTATTTACCATTCGAAGTAAACTATTTTCTTTTATACCTAGAATAAATCCAAATCAAAATAGATATTTATATCCATTTACAATTACATAGAAACATAATTTGATTCAAGTTAAGTAGACAACTTCAATTAATTTTATTTTTCCTTTTGAACCGGAAATCTGTCCGCATACCATTTAGAAAACTATTAAAAGCGCTGAATTAAATGCACCTATTAGAACCTCGAAGAACTATTAAGTGTAAAATATTTTTAAGACATAATTGCAATGCATTTAAACGCACCTTAAGAGCCAAAAGCAACGGAAATCAAAAGCATTCGAATTTATATTTATCTATGTGTTTTTTTCTTCTATATAATTATCATTATATACGCTTTTGATTTATGTGCAAATCGGGTGTATTTTTGTATTGGCCACACCTGCTACGGCCACGCACGTGTTTTACTTTTTGTGTTTTAAGATTTCGAATGCAATTTAAATTCAAGTTTAATGTATTCGAGGGATAGTTAACAACCCCAGCAACTTACCATTTGGACACGAAAACGCCTCGTCGGCTGTAATTGTTTGGATCAGACAAAATAACAGCAAAGACACCAGCAAAGCGGCCAGCCAATGCGAATTGGCTGCCGTCGATTTGTTCATGTTGCCGACTTAAAGCCAATTAAAATTCTGCAAAAGATAGAAAGAGAGAGAAGTTAAGAAATGTATTTTTTCTTTGGTTCATTCAGATAAATAATCTTGAAAACGAATTCCAAATAAAAACGCCAAAAACCAGTTCGCGTCATTCACACCTCACACTGGTACACATGACATCGATTTGAATTTCGTTTATCTAAATAAATGATTAGCAAATTATTCATAACTGACTCAGACATAACCTCTAGCTAAAGCTTAAAGTTAAGCACGTGTTTTTCCTTCTTTTCTGTTTGATTGTGGCAAGACGATTTAGTGATTGCGGTTTAGAAAGTTTATCAGGTTTGTGGAAACCACAAGAATTCGTATTTGCATTTGGTTTTAAGCTTGTTGACTAAAGTTGAAATCGTTAATGCATTCAATATAATATATAAACTTTTTTGAACGGAAATTATTTATTTATGATATCATTTATCTTCATTTCCTAAAAAAGAATTTAAAATAAACAAATTTAACTTTTAAAAGATGTGATCTAGAATAATAATCTTAGTCATAATACGAATTTTTCTTTCTGTTAGATCAAGAAGCTAATACCATTCCAAATCAATATCATTTTACTAGCAAACACCTTCAAACTTGTTTCAAAACAAGTTAAGCCATGCAAATAAACACATAATAAAATGAACTTAGTGTTAGTTAGCTGGGGTATAATTACTTGACAATAACGGCAACCTTGCGCCTCGATCTTGGTTTACTCGAGACCCCAGACTAAATACAAATACACTTACAATATGTACATACATACATGTATGTATGTATATATTTCACTTTTGAATATGAATGAAAAGACACAAACACAGAGGCATAGATATCTGTATCTCAGACTGGGCATTTAACAATGAGACAAAAATAAACTCCAAATCCGAGTGACTTCGAAAACAGACACGCATTCGTGATTTATGACAACAATGCAAATAAAAAAAAAAATGCCTCAAACTTTGTCTTTTAAGTGGAATGGAGAGTACGTAGTTTAATGAATATCTAACCCAAATGCGCTTGACTTTTGTTAAATGAGGTGAAATGTGATTGAGTTCATGAATAAGAGAAAAAAAAACAAAAGCTGAGATAACTTTAGTTTTAGCTATAAGGAGACTTAGATTTTTAAGCTACTTTTAAAAACATTGTTATACAAAGAGTCGCCTTGGAATTAACTCCAAATCTATGGAGAAAAAATATCAGCATAGTTTTTGATATCTGCATCTTTTTAAGCTCAATTGTTTTTAAAACATTTTTAAACAACTTTTCGATCACTTGATCATGTTTTTGAATAAATTACTTTAACCAAAATTATATTTGTGTTTGAAGATCATAAATTTTGCGCCTAAAGCTTAAATTTATTTAATAATGACTGGTCTTTCAAAACTAATGCATTTTACTATTTTAAAATCAGCAGAAAATAGATCAATCTATGAAATATTTCATTTAATAACATAATGCAGCATTTAAACGATTGCTATAAATTTTTCATGGAAACCAAATTTATCAGTTAAATTATTATGGCATTCTAAAACTGAAAACCAGATATCGTCTTTAGATGAACTACTTAAAATAAATATAAACTTTTAAATCTATGCTTATTCTACTTAACCAAAGAAAAGTAGTCTATTGAAATGGATTTCCCAACAGATTTTTTCCACAGCAGTAGGTCTTTTTGGGTATTTTCACCATTGAGCTTATCTTTAATCACTAAAATTGTTTTTTAACTATCTGCCTAACTTTATTTACAATGATATCCGAAATCAAGTTCGTTGCCTAAATCTTTTGTTTATCATGAAGCAGTTTCATTTTGCCAGCCTCCAGATGACTGTCTATTGCAACAAAAAATGTGTAATATAAAACGTCCAAGATCCATTAACAACTTCCGCAAATTGTCTTTAGAAAACACATTGAAAAAACAGCTTAGGCAGCCGTTAAGGTTAGAGAGATGGTGAGCAGAGGGGAAACTGGTAAAAATTGCAAACAGGCTACAATATTAGATAACCTTTTTCTTTTTTGTATACTTTTTCCTCCGCTGATTAAGTTCAAAAGCGGCAACTTTTATTGAAAGCCAACAAAAAATAATAATAATTTACAAGTAGACAATGCACGCACCACCACCACACAACCGCTAGCATCAGCACCACCAGCAAGACGGCATCATTCAACGTTAATTAGGTAGATTTAATTATTGTATAAAAGGGCGTTGTACGCCTTTTTAATTTTACTTTGAATTATGCAATAGGTTTGCAAATTTTCTTTACTTTTTTTCGCATTTTTTTGAATATAAATTTTGCGATTTTGTATGCGTCTGGCAGAAAATCAGAAAACTGTTGGCAATTTTCTTCATGTTTTTCTTGTTTCGTTGTCGATTTTCCACAGGCACAGCTGCGGCAACCAAACCACATTTTTGTGACTTGCCCAGCTGGTGTCTCTCTGCTGCCGGTTGTTGTTGCAATTAGTTGGCTATGCGGCTTGGCCCAGAAAAAACAAAAAACACTGGCATAAACAAACTTGTTGGCTAGAGTTAACTTTGCGCTTGCATTGTTGCTGGTGTCCAAATATTTGAGTTCATATGTGTGGGTGCTTTTTAGCCCATTGTTTAGACTTTTTTAACAAGTCAAGTCTCAGGCAGTAGTCACAGGTAGTCACGGGAAGGCGCCAAAAGCTATATAGACCTACGAGTAAGTCTCTAAATTTTTTTTCTCTGTTTTTGTTTGTGTTTAAATGAAGCGCACAGACTAAAGAGTTAAAAGTGGGGGCAAACACACGGGAAGAGCATTGTGTGGGCGTAACCAAAAATGGCTTTGTCATTAAACTAAACACAAAATTAAAAAAACAAACTGTTAATTATTGAAACCCACTGAAGGCTAGTTCAACATTGACATTAATTTGAGTGCTGATATTTTGCCAAAAAATAAAACAAACAAAATTTTAAACAAATGGAAGTTTCAGCTGAAATAATTGGCTTAAATTATTGCTAACAGTAAAGATCAACAAAAGTTTTGCTTAGATTTTGCATAATTTCTTTATTATTCTAAACTATCCTTGCGGCCAAATACGATTATCGGTCAGTTAGAAGTCAACACCCTGGCAAATATTTTGGCTCCAAAGCTGCTTATATAATCATCATGGCTAATGAACTGAATAGTCATCAACCACAACACGACAACCAAAAGCACGAACTAAGCCAAAAGGCATAAACGAAATACTCCAAAAGGTACCGACTGATCTGACTATCTGCCAGTGAAGTGAATTCAAAATTCAACTAAATGCAAAATGTGCAATATGCAAATATTTTCTATGCTAATACACAGCAAAACAAATGCCGCACCGGAGGAGATGAGGTAAATGGGAGACGTATGCTTAAAACGTATTTAGCAAACAAATAAAACGCCCCAGACGAGAGTGAAAGGTTTGAAGTTTATTGGCCATTGATTTGGCTTTTGATTATGCTTATATACGTATGCATACATTTCTTCATTTTATACGCCTTTATGTCGACAGATTAGCTTATGATTTGCATGAAAATAGCTGACACGATGTGGCTATGGGAAGTTGTGAAGTTGGAAGTCAACTCTTTGCGTAATCCAAAATCTTTGGCAGTCTTTGGTTTAGCATTAAAGATATGTGTATATGACACTTTTAGGGGCCTTTATCAAGTTACCATGATCTTTATTTATACATTTATTTTGATGAAGAAATGTCTTGTTTTATTGACGTGCTGACTTAGGAAATATGAAATATATTTACAAGATTAGGATACGAGTTATGCCTGATCAAACAAATCCTTTGAATATCGTCCATAAGCATTTTGATTTTCAGAACTATGTAGCTTTAGATTTATTCTATACTAATCAATCCACAACGGGTTGGAAATGAGAAGATTTTTCTCAAGCCCTTTGGCCCTGCTGCATAAAACTTAACAAAAGACTTAGGCAACAAACTTAACAAACAATCACATTAGCATCAGCCATAACGATCTTTTGCGCAAACACAGAACAAAAGATTTGAGCAAAAGAGGGAGACCTTTTTTAAGGTTTTCTTTCCTCATTTTGATGGTGTTGCAATCAAAGTGGAAAACTCATACAGAGTCAATCAATATTCAAATATGCAAAGCCAAAACAAATACAGCGTAAATCAAAAACAAAAAAAAAAAATAATAAAAACCGGTCGGGATTGATGGCACCTTCGACATTTAACAAAAAATAAAGAAATAAATACGAAAAAAGATGACTAAACATTGCTAGACAGATACAAAATGGTAAAAGTCAACTGGTAAATAATTTTGTTGTTTGAACTTTTCGCTGCTTGTTGCTTGCTATTGTGGCTGATGCTGCTGCTGCTGCTGCTGTTCGTTGTTGGTTGTTGCAGTTTGTGCATGCCTTTTATGGTGCGCATGTTCAGTTTTCCATTTCCAATTCGCATTGGCAGCTTTGCAAAGTTTTTCCATCATCACCAAATGTGAGGGGAAAAAATAACACCGAACTGAACTTTCACTTGTACACTTGTCCGAGAGAGTGCTTAGGTTTTATTTTTTTGCTGGCCACACAGATGGAGTTTTAGTTGCAAACTTGTTTCGGTTTTTGTTTTTGCTTATGGCGTTGTCTGGCGATCTAATGACCAAATATTATTTTACTTTGATTTTTTTTTACTTACATTTAAGGCTTGAAGGTCAATTGGCTGTAATGACGGTTTCACAAATTGGGTTAGCTGGTATCCACTGGCAACTACAAATTAGCAGGGCCATAATGTGGGGGATCAAAAGTCAAATCGATTTTGTGTAGAGAAATTGTTGGTATTAATTGAGTGTTGTGGGACCTTTCAAAAGACTTAAATATTTGAATAAAATTAGAAATGTTTGCTTTTGCCTCTAGAACTATTAAGTATTTGTGCTTAGACTGAACCATTAGATTTAAGAAAATTGATTATTTTTGTATCAACAACACGTCATGACTTTAAGAACAACTTGATATGAGATCAGGTCTAAATCTATTACAATAGCTTCGAAAATTAAAACAAATAATAGATTTTGTTGCACCATAAAAGTACTAAGAAATTAATATCTTAATATTATTTAGTTTTATGCCATCGCTATATTGATAGAAAAAATAATCAATTTAATTGGCTTTTAGAGGTTTTTAAGTTCTTTGGTTAAAATATTCCTTCATTTTCCTCTTAGTTCTTTACCAAATCAACGGCTTCGCTTTATTTTCTCAAGCGGCTATCAGACTCACTCTCATTTAACACTTATAATCCAATCAGTTTAATATTCATAAATTTTTTTTTTTTTTTGTTTATTCGCCTGACCCAACAACCACTGTTAGGGAAACAAACCAGATTTTTATGCAAATTTATATTCTTGGCTTCGTGATATCATTTCTGTGGCGTGGCGGCTTGGTTCTTTTTTTTTCTTGTTCTTTTCTTCGGTTTTGAATTTGTGTTATTGATCTTTAGCTGGGGTTTAATTTGGTGGCTCAGGTAGTAGGAAGGTAACCGGGCAGCCGGGCAACAGTTCCAACTCCAAGCGGCAGGCAAAAACCAGCTGGATCAACTCTCCATGGCGCAGACCCATTGAACTAGTTACAAAGATTGTGGCATGTACGATACATTTTTTGTTGTTTTTTGTTTTTTTTTTTTTTTTTTTTTGAATGCTTGGTATTTGGGTTGCCATAAAAGCGGTTGTGGCTTGTGTGATGGAGATATTGGAGATTGGGAATGAGTTTTGGTTTTAAATAATTTTTTTTTCCAACTAGATTTTATGAGCTTTTGAAGGTTGCGGTTTTACTTTGGTCTAGAAATTAAAAGTGGGACTGTTAAATAGTAGAATAAAAATATGTATTGACATTGTCATGCCTATCACTTTATTCCCTCATCTAATATGCTTTTCCATTACATTAAGGAGTTTGTTTATCATATTCCCAAGCCGTCGAAAGCTGGGCAACTACAAGAGCAACCACCCAAATGGTCAAGTGATTTCTACTAGCCAAACGCTTTCACAAATGTGCGGGCAATATGTACATTAATAATGTACTTATGTATGTTTCTATATATATGTATATACATATGACTATGGGGGATTTGCGGGCAGGGAGTCTCGAGTGCAATTAATGTTTAATTTGTAAATAGACAAGAAAAAGTTTTTGCGCTTTGCTTTATGATTTTGTAACTTAAAAAAAACTTAAGTGAAAAACTGGTTCAAAAAATGTTGAAAGAAGACGGTGAAAAGTGGTTGAAATGCTAAAATATGCCATAATGAAGCCAATGCTGCCGCACCTCTTTCAGACGTAAAACCGCCCACCCATACATTTACATAAGTACTAAAAATTGCAGTCGGCGGCATCTCAAGCACTAGACGCGTCTGTAAAGCAATTATTTTCCAACAAATTAAGCTGTAAACATATTAAAAATACAATTAATTATAAGGAAATAATATTATGTTTCATATTAATAATAAAATTTCAAAATATGTACATAGTATGTAACAAACGCATTGGAAATACCAAAAGAAAAAAACACAGGAATTCAAAAGTATTAGTTTTTGGCTCTTTTGTTTGTTTGGTTTGTGAAATTCAACACTTGGTCAAAAAGACGGCCAAGAGACTCCACAGAGACCCGTCAAGAATGCAGCGAAAAGGCTGCCAAAAGGCAAACGAAAACATAAAAGAAATACACACACGTACACGCACACACACACTCACACATAGTTAGAAAACAGGTTAAAAGAAATATGCACACACAAGTCAAGAGTCAAGTTATGTGAGGGCGAATTGTCTGTTTGTATAGATGATCGTGTAAACCAGTCATGTGTATTGTTTCTCTTTTTTTTCTCTTCACTTTATTTTGAAGTTTATTCCGTCCGAAAAGATCTTGAAAGTGAATGCTGCCCGAAGGGAAAATACAATTTTCCTAAGGGAAATCAATAAAACAAAAGTTTGTGCGCTAAATAAAAGAACCAATCTATAAATCACACTAAACACATGAATGTTCAATCAAACTTCTACTTCTTTTTATCTTTTCTAGACCCGAATTTAAGAACATCATTTAGAAAAAGAGAGGGAGAGAGAGAAAGAGATTTATAGTTCACATATATGCATGATTTAGTCTAAAATGCTAAAGACTTTGAGCAATCAAAGAGCTCAGACTAAATTTTAACTTTTGTTTACTAAGTAGAGAAATCAATCTTAAGGCTATAATTTATTTATTGGAAATAATTTTAAGTAACAGTTAATTAAAAACAAATTAAGAAGTATTACAAACTCTTATTATAACCAACAAAATATTAAATATTATATATGAAAGTTTGGTGATATAGTAAAAGCCGGAATTGATGATAAACCAAGTGAATCTTACTCTCTGACAGTGCTTAATCATTTTTGTTTCTTTTTTAACAATTGTCGACAATGACAGCGTCAAATATTTTTCGTGCTTTTTTCATCTAAGCTCTACTTTTCCTTTTTTTAGTTGGTTGCCATACAATTCTCACAATTAAAAATAAAAAAATAATAATGGAAAACCGAGAAAAAAGAAAAGAAAATTTGTGGCAATTGTAGCTAATCGACGGCCATGGAGATAGATGGCAGATGAAAGATTTCAAGTTGATGGCAGATGGCGCCCGTGAAAGCGCCCACCTAGCTAAAAGTTATGAAATTGTCAACTGCTTTTCAAGATGATTAAGCTGATTTTTCCCCTCATTTGCCCTCTTCTCTTCAGCTATTTTGTTTAGCTTTCAGAATTAAGATACTTTCACTGTCCGAAGGTAAAACGGAAGCAACCAAACTTTCATTGACAAGAAAAACGCAATTGTTGATTGGAAAATTATATGTATTAAAAACAATATAAAAATGTGTAAAATTATTGGCAATGGAAAAATAATAATATGATGAGTTCAAGACATGAGATGTCGTTAAAAATCGTAATCTATCTCCCCCTCTATGACTAGAAAAAAATGCCAATCAACTTTAATCACTTTGAGTCATGGCATCGGCACGCCCTTTTCTATTTCAATGGAATCTAGCCAAGACAGTTTGTAATTTTTTCTATTTTTATTGATGAAGTCTTGTGTGACTCTTCTGCTCTGCACTTTACAGGTAGCAGGTAGAGTTCGGAGTTTCCTGACTTTTACCTGATAGTTATGAATTGAAATTGATTTTTGGGACGGCTTTCAATCTACCTGCCAAGCATATAGAAACTGTTGCAATGCGTGATTCTAGATACTTTCGGGGATTTATATAGATGACTTTCTGATGTTTTCACTTCAATTCCAATGAAATTCGATATTAAGATGGCAAAGGATTTGGATTAACTCCTTTGTGTAAGAAGATTTTGAATTTTGTGTTTACAATTTCACTCAATGTCAAACGATATTAGTTAGAAATAGTTCTCTTAAAAGAATTTAAACGTGAAATATTTGATACCTAACTAGGAGCTAAAAATTACCTTTTTTTGATCTTGAAATAAAATGTTGATCCACCTTCTGTTTCGGAAACGCTCTCCGAAGTTATTCGAAATTAAATTCTCTTGGAACCAATCAATCAACATACATAAGTGATTATGATGGCCCATGCCGCAGGCAAACTATTTTGCATTAAAAACAAAAGACTTAGGCAACAAACTTTGCATTTGCAACTTCCGTTTGATTCGCATGCCAATATACAAATTATGACTAATCAAATAAAAGCTTGGTCCATAAAGCACACTCAAATGCGGTCTAAAACAAGTTTTACAAGTATATAAAATTCATTTTAAGTATCTTAAGCAGAAAACCACAAAATTTCTAGAAAAAAAACACAGCGAAAAAAGTTTATTTGTCTTGCCAAAAAAAAGGCAAATAAATATACATATACCTATATTTTTTTATTTACTGATCTTATGAGGGAAAGATCGAGTGAGGGCGAGTCAGAAAAATAGTGTGAGAGCGACAGAGAGAGAATGACAACATTTGTTCTGCTTTTCACTTTAAGTTGGAAGTGAAATTTTTCTACTTCTACAGTTTTGTTTTTGTAGCTTCTTTTTTATTGTTGTTGCTGCTGTTGTTGTTATTAAGCAACAACAAGCGTTGCGTCTTGAGAATTGAGGTTAACTGTTTGGTGGCAGCTCTCGCTTTTTGAGTCTCAACTTGGAACTCAACTTGGCCTTTATTGAATATGTGTGACAAACAAAGGCGAGACTGTCTCACTGAATGTCTGACAGACCGTCAGAGAGTCGTTGGCGGTGTTTTGTTTAATAGAAAGTAAAAGAAATTATTCTTTGTTGTCTTGTGCTACTTATACAAAAATGGAGTCAAAGCCGCAACAACAACAACAACACCAAATAGCAGCAACAACAATAATCATTATTTCTCAATCTTAAATCAATCAATTCAACAAAAACCATTTTAATAGAAAAGAAATTAAGTTAATAATGCTACGCAAATTGCTAATAAAATGAAAGCATGCCATTGTTTATCACTATATAATATAAATCATACATTTGCGCAATGTATATAGGTAAATCTTGGCATATGAATGGCGTGATTTGGGTGTGGCATAAAAGAGTAATAGTTTCTGAGCGAAGTTATTTGTGAATGATGTCAGCCGTATCAAAATCGATAATGTTTCTTGATATTTATGATATCATCTAAAAGAAATGCAAATTTAACATTACAATAAATCATTTGCTGGTTTCAAAAAAAAAAAAAAAAAGACCATTAATATTTATATTGAAAAATGACTTCAGTCATTACTGTGCTTTAAATTCGGGAATTTTTCTGTATTTTGTGAGTTTAAAAACATTTCAGATTTTCTTTAAGTGTAGGCAGTCATTTTTTATTTCCATATACATATGTATATAAAACTTACCTCTTTTAAATGCAGCTCGATACACGTTTAAAATAAGTTCGTTATGTATCGTTACCACTTTTCCGTCGTTTTCTTTAATATTCCAATTTATGTGGCATGTCAGCTGGTTATCCTTGAAGTCAACAACTTTTTTCTTTGTTTATTTTGTTTACAATTTTTTTTCTTCCTTTCGTTTTTGTGACAACTGCTGTGTCTTATGGCAACTTTTTTGGTTTTGTTGTTATTTTATATTATAAATTAATGGACAAGGTCAAAGATGTTGCACTATTAAGAGAAGGAGATAAGTTGAAATGGCAAAATGTTCATAAATATAATTTATGGCACGTCTAACTATATACATTCAGACTAAGATATATCTAAACATATATTTAAAGATCTTCTAAGGCATGTCTTTCTATTTCTACTTCTATTTAATTATGCATGCAATGAAAGAGCGGACTAAGAATTCCCACTTGATGACTCCAAGCACGTCGATTTGGAAACGCTTTGGAGCCTTAAGAAACGAAATGGGGAACCTTTTTTTTCAAAAGAAATCTTTTACCAGAAAAACAATATTTATGCTAATTAGGTAAAACATCAACAGAACCAATACACACAAAAAAAAAAAAAAACAAATCCGATTTGGTTAAAAAAAAATGGTCTTAAAAAACAAAAGACTTAAGCCAGAAACTTGAAAATGAACCAACCATAAAACAACGAACTTGTTGCACCTGTTGAACCTTTTAGTTCTGTAAATTGCAATATTTTGGCAAGTATATAATATACATATACATATCTTTGTTTTTAATTTCTTTTGTTGCCCTTGCCATTCTTTACTTCATATGTTTTCCTGTTTTTTTTTTTTCTCTTCTCTTCATATATTTGTAATTTCTACACAGTTAATGGGAGCGTAAATGCGCAGCTGGCATGTGAAATGAGTATGCTATTCCCTATATAAGAAGTACACATACATGTATGTTTATGTACTTGTATGTGTAATTCCACTTGTATTCTAATGTCAGTTGAAACTTAAAGTGCAAAAGGCATAGCCAAGTTAATGGAGTGGTAAACAAAAAAAAGAAGCGAAAAGAAAAAAAGAGAACTGAGCGAGTTTATAAAAGAGATGCGGAACGTAAAAAGTGGAGGGCAAAAGAAATAGAAGTTCAACCAACTAACTTGGCTAGAAATAGCTAATATAAGGCATTTTCAGAGTACTACGTTAAAGGAAAATGACAAAACTTCAGCTTAACAATCAAGTTAAAAATTGTAATCGATTCACCAACTGTGTTGACATAACTTGGCATATATGCATCACAAATGCAGTAATCGTATGATCAAGTGAATTGAATAAATTTAAATTAAGTGGATTATGACACTGCCGAGATAAACTAGTTAACATACGAGTTTCGGTTCATATTGGTACCGGTAGGCATTTTAATTTGCAATTTAAGATCTTAAAAAAAAAAGGTAATTACAAGAAGTATAAATTCTATTTTTAAAAACATAAATTTTTGTTAATCATTTTGTGTTCTTGGTTCTTTTAATGTTTTCTAAGAATATAATAAATGATAATAAGAGATATTATGGTCGTCTTTAAATATTTAATAATATTTCGAAGTATTAAGTGATATTTAAGTACTATGAGTTGTCTTGCAGTTTAAAATATTTATTGCATAATTTGTTAGTTTTAATTGCTAATTAAATTCGTTTCAAGTTGATTGCATTCTTGTCGTTTATTTGTAGGTTTTTACAATTCACTTAATGTAGTTTTTAACTATGTATATTATTTAATATCAGTTTTCTCATATATCACACACACACACATACATTCGCGTCGAGCATGCGCTTTCTATTACACACAAATCCTTTTTCTTTATTTTTGTGTTTTTATTTTTGGGTTTTTCTATACAATTTGTTGTTTTTTTTTTTGGCACAGTTGAATAAAATCCAGTTTTGCTCGCAACAACATTCACCACAAAAATGCACTAAAATACACTGCTCATATTTCTTAGTGATCAGATCCGACGACGAAGAGTCAAACAAAATGCGTTTACTGTACCATGCCAGACGAAGGCCAAACTCAGACTAAAACTTGTTCAAGAAAAATATCAACGCGGCAGCAATCTGCACCTGAAGTTTCAGTCCACACATACACATACACACACACACACACACTGGTACATATACCTATACCGAATACCAGCCAAAAAGGTGAACGAGAAGTACAAGAAAAGGCAAAAGAAGAGAAATAGGCAGAGCCGAAGAAAAAAAAGAAAAGAAAAATAAAAACGGCTTAACGTGCCCGTTTTACAGATTTTCTTGTTGCTGGCTGGCTATCAGACTTCTTAACGGCTTTCACGTACACAGACATTCGTATACACAGACGCACACACACACAAACACACACACCACGATACATACAGTGATCGATACTTTGTCCGTTTGCCGCAGCTGAAAACGACCACAGCGCGCCAGAGTTGAACACAAACTGATCTGAGACTTTCAAGCTTTTTCCTACCGGCAAAAAAAAAGTTGAGGAAAGACCTTTGTCGATCTTACGCAAAGCCGTTGACTTGAACGAAAATCGGCGGCCTGGTAGTTCTCATGAATTTGAAAGGCAAATTCGAATATAGGAAAATTTACCTGTTACAACCCATGGGCTTAGACCAGAAGCCAGGATTAGGACATTTGCTGGGTTGCTCACATTTCCTGGGAACCGTAAAAACTAATTGCTTGTAAGCATGTGTGTCCTTTATGTTGGGTTTTTCAAATATTTACTCTGCAGGTTGAATCATAAATACTTTATACGTGCGAAATGCCCAGCGGAAGCGGAATCTACTGATGATGGTTGGTCTTCTGTTTCCCTTGTGCTATTCAAATGAAACGAACGAATTAGGCAACGAACTTGATTGTTCAAAGGGAACTTGCTAAAAGGGTTTGTCCGACAAGACAAATAAGGTTTACAAAAGGGGCAATAAAATTAAAGGGATCTGTGCACGAATTTGAAGTGAATGATGAGTTGTTTTTATTGTTTTTCCCCCCACACACACACACATACATACATGCGCACATTCACTATGATTAATAAGATGAACGAGTTTTCCGACGCCACCTGAATTATACGGCGGCGTTAGGTCAATCAATCATCTTTCTAATGGTTCTTAAAAGTCTTTCCTTTTCTTGATTAGACCTCATTACACATCCTATAAAAGAACACAAGAGTCATGATCGTTTTGACATGCATTTTTAGTCTAGCATTAAGTAAAACAATCTACATGGATTACAAATCAAAAATTTTAGATCAAGAACAAGAAGATATTTTAGATCAGTTGCAGAAGATATTTTTGGGAATGAAAAATTAACAAGAATGGATACTGTTAAGCCAAATTCATTTTTTTGGTTTAAAGTGTGTTTAACTTCAAAATAGGAGATAGTAACATATTAGTTAAGATTTGTCTAATGAATGAAAGCATAGTCGATAGAACCATGACCGATATATGGTCCTAATAGAGTGTATTTGAAAAAATATTACATACCCATGTTTGACACTATTTCCATATTAATTTAGTTAAAATAAGAACAATGTATGGCTTATAGCTAACCAGACTTTGGGTGTATTTTCTTATAATTAAAGTTATTAAAGAAGAAAGTTTTTTAAGGTGTGCTTTTTACATATAACAATGTTTTTAATTATAAGCTAAAAATCAAGAATAGATTCAGAAATAAATTATTCCCGAAGGTATCTTGAAACATCAACTCACCTCTACTCTGATTCGCTGAGAAACCAGAAAAAAAAAATTATTTTAAATAATCGATATTCAGCTATTTTGGAGCAAAGCTCTCATATTCTTTTCTAGAGTATCTTGGGGTGTCTGATTCAAAAAATTATCTATTTTTTTCGTTTGACATCGAACATATTTTTAGAGATTTTACACGTTTTTGTAACATACTATCCTTTAAAATGATTTACATAAGTTTTCGAAAACTATGTGATAAAAAATCGCAATTAAAGAAAATGTATTTGGTCAACGTTTCGCCAAATTCAAAACGGTGTTATTCAAAAACTGTTAAACTGTTTTTTTATTTTATATATTTTATCGGTTCTGCCTTATATCTAATCTAACATGATGAAATACGAAATGGAATAAAGTTCAAGGACATAAAACCGCTTTATTTTGGCTATTATTGGGGAAAACACGAACAAAAATAGCCATGAAAAACATTTTTGGGATATCGTAAATGATAAAAAGGTCCTTTCTAGGATATTTTGATGGCGCTTACTAGAAACGATAATAAAGTCATTTTTAGTAAGCGACCCAAAATTATCCTAGAATTGAATATAAATAACTTGCACCAAAAAATTAAAAAATTAAAGCTTGTGCAGTCTATTAGTTAATTATAGCTGTTAGTTGATGCCTAACAATATTGGAATATTACAACCATGCCTTACAACTTACATTTTATTCTATAAACTATCACAAAATATAATGAGTATAGCGAAAAAAAAATTTATTTAGTGTATTAATTAATATAGAAATACTTGCTCGAATTTGTCTTCAAAATGGTTTATCTGAACAGTTTTCGCTGCATATGTATATATGTATATATATGTATATATACATAGATAGAAAAATGGGACTAATGTGAGTGTGCAATGGCAGCAATCTGCAGCAAAACTGTTGGTTAACTCTTAGCACTCTGGTTTCATCTGAATGTAACTAACATATTTTGATATACATTTCTCTAAATTTTTTAATGATAATGTTTTTCTAGATAGTGGTGTACAATTATGTCAATATGGATCTAATTGAAATTGGGATTGTTTCAAAATAGTAAGGCCATTAAGGTCGCAGCACTGAGAACATTTCGTTTTACGCTCCGTCAAACAGGTGTGGGTCAATTATATGTATATTTTACCCTGCCAAGAAGTCGCCACAGGTCCAAGTATTAAGAGTGACAATCAGACAACAGAACCGGAAGCGGTTGCCCTTATGTAGCACATTTCAATGTGTTCCGATGACTCGCATGCGCAATGAGTTCTTTAGTCATACAAAGTAGCCACACAAATAATTTGGAATTGCTACCTCACCAAATTGGTCAGAGAAAGTTGTGACTTTTTCATCAAATTTTGAAAATTTTACAGTAAACAATAATAGTATAGACAGAGTTGAAAAAGCAAGATATTTTTTTTAAGGATACTTTTTGGTAAAATGTGCTCTTCGAGTTGGGAATGTGGAAAACTCTTTTAACAAGACAGAGTTCAGCGGCAGCACATTGTTTTAGGGTGCCTAGACATTTGCGAGGAGCCTACACACGTTATGGAGGCCTGCGTCCGAAACCAATACGAGATAAGTATAGTCGTCTAGGACTGGCATTGACGGTGATTCCGGGAATACTTTTGGGAGGATTTATTGCAAAAAAGATTGCATATTTTCTAGAAATCAGTGAACTATTTACACCCGATGATATGGACGATGAGGATGAAGAGTAAACAACAAAAATCATGCTGATGAGATCAACTCTGGCTTCAATTGGGGCAGAATCGATACAATTCAATAGGCACATCCCGAAAAACTGGCCAAACAGGATGAAGCAAACTAGAGGAAGAAGAAAACGTCAATGAAATTACCACCCAATTGCCATAGCCTACAGAAATTTTTGTTGTATTTCAATGCATTTACAATCTTTGTCCGGTCCATCGCCCAGTTGTTCATTCTGTCAGTCTGTCAGTCGGCTCCGCAAAAAAACTTGTATGTAAGAAACCCATGAAATCGTTTTCATGCAGACGCATATATTAACTATCTTTATTCTCTTTACAAACTTTAAAACAGAAAATTCTTTAAAACGGTAAACTTGCGCGCCTTTTTACTTATGCCGGCCACAACCACGTTGAAATTGAATTGGAACTAAAATCATGACTCGATTACCTGGTATCACCGACTCCCACTTCTCATGGCTTATTGGATACGTTTGATAGTACACTTCATAAATTGTGTGTATTAAATCATTGAAGTTGTTTAGGTACACAGTATATATATATATGTGTGGACGTACATGTATGTACTCTATATATATATATACATATATATTATATTGATTATAATTTATTATGCTTCATAACTGTTTAACCTTTAAACATAATCTGGAAGCTTATAAAAAAAAACGTTCAATTTATTATGTATGTTAGTTGGGGCAGGGTATTTAAAATTCTTTAAACACTTTGCAATTCAGTTTAGAGTTGAAGTAAATGGAAGTTCTATTGTAAAAGTGGGTTATTGATTGAGAGCGACACGCATAACATTAAAAATGAAAAGCAAATAGAATCCAAACATAACACTTAACGCTTGAGAACTCAGCTAATCTTAATTGGTTTTATTCTAATCTAAATACATATTTGCCAAGTGTCTTAAAAGACTATAAAGCATTTTAATAAATAAATTTCAGTTTGTATGCCTAAAATGTTCATTAAAATAAAAACTTGAATATCTTTAAAAAAATAAATCACATTTTCCAAAAAAAAAATGCATGGCGTTAATAACTTGAAATTTGTGGATCTTTGTGATCTGATCAAATTAAAATTGGCGAATGACAGATAATAATGTAGACAATACATGTAATCTAAAACTTAAATATATTTAGTTTCAATAGTCGCTTTATGTTTTTATTGAAATGCTGACTGAAAGTCACTTAGTGGCATCATTTATTTAATTAAATGTTGACTGGATTATACATAATTTTAAACTTCATTTTTGTTGAGTTGTTTATTTGAAATTAAAAAAAAAAATTGTCCAACATTTTTTCCCCGTTTTTAGGCAAAATAGGATTGCATTGCAGATTAAAAAGTACTCAAAGAACTTATGTTGAAAATATATTTTATAGCGATCAGCAGATTATTAAGAAAATGACAAAAAAAAAAAAAAGAATACTATGTTTTATTATATGTTTTTTTCTAGATTTTTGTTTCTGTACTGAGAATCATAAGTACTTTTTTAAAGCACTTGAATAGGGACAACAATGTGTAATTGTAATGTTGCATTGAAAATTTGAAGCTTCAGTAAGAATCAATTTTTTAGCAGTGCTTGAAAGTGTTTTTTGGATTCCCATTTTTTATAGTTTGACAGACTCTTTAGACAATTCGAAGTTGTTTAATCATTGACAAATGCCATAATAACAGCCTGGAGTGAAATATTCTTGAATTCTATAAAGAACCAGCATGATTCCCTTAATAACCGCAATTTTCATATTATTTCCAAGAATAATGGTTCCAAATACTGTTTTATCTGGATTTTTTCGACCTTTTTGAATTTTATCAAACCTTTGACAATGTATACAAATTATTTTAATCCAAAAACAATCAGATAATTTTATTCATACAGTCTACTTTTTACACTTTTTAAAAATTTCACCAATTTTTTTTTGTAAAGTTATACACAAAGAGTTTAATATAAAAAAAGTTGGTTTTATTGAATTTTAACCCTTTGTATGGCCGTGATGCATATCTGCAACATACCGTTTAAATGGAATTAAAGTGTAATTTAGTTTACTAAGTTTCATTGGCTTAAGCCCATAATTTTGAAAAACATTTTACTTCCACACGGCCTCATTCTTAATAACACAATATTTAAATAAAGTAACCTTTAATAAGGATAGAATAATAAATTTTGAGTCCAGAAATATTAAACTTAAGAAAAATACATTAAAAAGAGACACAACTTCTGGAGTATTTTACAGTTTGACAACAAATCTTTCGTTTCGACCATTTTCAAAACAGAGCGCCATACTGCGGCGTTGCCAAAGTGTGGAAGCAATCTTTGCGACTCTCTGGCAACACACTTAATTGTTTGACGCTCTTTGCCTTTGTATTTAAACTATGCTGTGTAAAGCTTTTCTTCGCAGTTAACTAAATCTTAAGCTTTTTGTTAACGAATTGTATTTGAAGTAAACAAATGATGGGATTTTTTTTAGACACAATAGAAAAAGCAATTTGATGGCCAACTAATATGTGCTAATGAATTGCCACAGACGATAATTAATTGTCTTTAATCTGTCCGCTCAGAGTTTTTTTATTGGGCAATAGTTAAAATTATTGTGTTAAACAATAGTTTTACGAATTTTGTAAATTTAATAAAGACATAAACATATATACTTGATATTTTCGTTATGACAACCGAATGCACAACATTCTTGTCATTGTATTTGGATTTTAACAACGAAGCTCAAATTTAATTGACAAATTAACAAATAAAAAACCGGTTGTTTAACATAAAAAATAAACAAAAGAAAATAATAATATACTTAAACTAGATTTGAGCATGGAAATCTATTAAAATGTAAATCATCACACAACCCAATGATATACCCAATCAAATAAATTATTGATACCAAAATTATTAATAATTGTTTGAGGGTGTGGAAATGTTAGAAAGGTAATTATTGGAAAGGTAATAATTTACCTCATGTACCTCTCTTTCTTTCCCTCTGTCCTAAAACATTCGAAATCTGAAGAGAATTCCAGCCCTTGGGAAAGGTAGAACCCAGCCTTAAAAGAAAGAGCTGATAAAATCAAGTTCATTTGAATTCAATGTTTGTGATAGTAGGATTCGTATGGATGTCTGTTTAAAAAGGGACGATATTTTGCATCAAAGGATTCATGGCATCACAGTCAAGTCATTTAACAGGCTACAAAAGATCGTTTAGCCCCTCGACTGGTCCTTACTATGCCTAGATTTACACCATGTGCAGTTAGGAGAAGTAAAATAAAGGCGTTAGATTACTAAATAGGTTAATCTTAATGATTTATTCCTTATTTAACAGTTTTTCAATACTTTCTATACTGTTTAAAAAATCAACATATTTTTACACTGCCTCTGTAGATATGTTTGGTAAAAATGACCTTGGCAATGACCTTGACATAATTAACAACAGGTGTTTTGTCCGGATGTAAACCTCGAAATCTCGTGTAATGACATATGTAAATATTTTTAAAATGAAGACAAGATAAAAGTTAGCTAAGGTCATTAAGCCAAAAATAAAATTACGTTTATAAATCAATTGAGTTTATTTACTTTCTGATATTTGTTAGGGCTCTATTTCAAATGATATATGTAATAATTAATTTTCCTTTTATTTCCTCAAATGTTCAATAATACATATACAAATATGGTTAGCTAATTAGTTAATTAAGTTGGCTCAAAAATAGACAATAATTTTTACTTTTGGCTCATTTTTTTTTTGTTACTGCTTTTGATAATTAAAACGGTATGATGACTCTGCCTTTTAGCTGATGTCTACAATATATCTTGCCTGAACATCTGTCGGATTTTCGTAGTGGACGGGTCAAGTTTAAGTAGGCTAACAAAATTCGCGATTTCATTTGTAGTGAATTATGCTAAATGCATTTGCATTCCATTTGATTATTAATGATTTATGCAACGTAAGAGAAAAAAGAAACCCCTTATCACTATATATATTTATTTACATATACCTGTACATATGTATTTGTATTTCTTTCATGTATATATTAAAAAATAGATGTTTAATTTGTTTGTTTTTTATTAGGTCGTCTGAAGGTCACAGTAGCTTCAAAAGGCGTTTTAACTGAATGTTATACAAAGGTAATGAAATTGATAATGAAAGAAACGCCTTTTTTTTTGCCAACTAATGCTTGATTGAGTAAAAGTCTTCACAAAAGAGTGCGAAAAACGACTTGAAAGAAATTCAATTTGTCAATACAAATAAAAATAATCAATCTCTATATATATTTATATACTTTATATATATAACACACATGCGTAGGTTTAGTATTTGTGTGTGTGTGTGTGTGTGTGAAGACACGATACGACCATGTAGTTTAAAAAGACGAGACCCTTAATCATATTTTAATTAATTAACTGATGCCCCGTCTACATATTCATGAGTATTACAATGTTTAATAATAATGTTTTAGCTTGAAATGGATAAATCAAGACCGCTGTGCCGCTAGTCGTTCGCTGCTGGTAGGCATCCTTGAGTTAAACTAGCCAAGCGTGCAGCAAAACAGCTTCAAGCCATTAGCACCGACTAAAAACTGACAAATAAAACAAATTGGTTAGCCCAATAAACGTTACGAGCTATGAAAATTTCATATTTTAAATAGCAAATACTTGAGCTAGAGCAACCAACCTTTGACATTTGCCAGAGCCCTTAATAAATTAGGGTCGAGCATACCCAGACACACACTCTCTCAGGTAGGTGGCTAGTTTCATGTACGCCCCCCCACTTGTAAATACAAGCACAATTTGCATATGCTTAACGTTGCCGTGCAGTTACGCGCTGTCTTACGCTCTCTGCCCTATTGACATTGCAAAACCCATCAAAATCTCTGCCAGATAACGTTAGTCGTTGCCAACGGCCACGCACACGCATGTCAGAGCACTACAACAACAACACCGACCACAAAGTCGACCCCAAAGTGAGCGCATCGCCATGCAGATTAACCTTAACCCACAGTATGCCATGATGGACAGTATTGGCACGCATTTTTTAATTACTTATTTAAAATGCTGTTTTTGACTTATTCATTTTATGACCCTCTGAAAATTTCTAGTAAATATTTATGGACTCTCTTGTGAGAAGGAGATGGGTTAAAATGATAATTTTCGACAGAGTTAGAGGGAAATGTTAAAGCTAGCTTCATTTTAAAAACAAATTTTAAATTTTTATTTAGGACTGTTATTCGGATTCAAATGTAAAAACATTTTATTTTCAAATAAAATTCAAAACTGTTTAAAATGAAGCATGGACTAAAATCGCAAAGATTTGAAATCGAATTAGGCAAAAAAATAATTTAAAAATAAAAATAGAAGTACATATTTAATTTCGATTTCGATAAATTTATTCGAATTTGAAAACGGTAACAAGCCCGATTATTAAATTAATGCTCTCCAATATTTTTTTTGCTTCTTAAATTCTCCAAAAATCATGACATTGTTTTATTTAAATAAACATTTTTTACTCTGAACGAATCAGATTAAAATAATAATTCAATTATTCGGAGAATTATTCTGACTTACCTCCTTAGTTTTTCTTACGACCTTGATCTATTCTTACAGCCACGATTAAAAAAAAACTGAGACAATTTTTTTTTTTCTTTTTTTTTAATGCCCTTCTACGGGTTAAAGATCGACGATCTCTGCTGTGCGCTGCTTGTTTGACAAGTAAAGAGCATAACACGTTGAAGAAGACCCAACAACTTGGATACTATGCCGACCAACACCTTTTTGGACTGGACTGGATGTGGGGTTGCGTTGCGTTGCCGTTGAATTTCGGGTATATAATGGCTGGCCCATCTGCAGTTGGTCATCATTCAGCTTCAGTGTCTCTTGGCCAAAGCATCCAAAGAAAAATCCAACAAACTTTACAAAACTCACAACAACAAATCAACAACAATGGTGAGTGGTAAACACAACTTTATTTCGGACATATCGATCAAGATTGCTGGATGACCTTACCCACTTAAAACGAACTTAAAACGCCTTCCAGCTGGCCATGGAGAAGGCAACTGCTCATTACCTTCACCTTCGCCTGTCAATTAGCATGTCATGTCGGGACTAACCGGTGAATCTCTTTTTCTCTTTCTTGTGGTTTCTATAGAAACTCTTCGTGTTTGCTGTGTGCGTCATTGCCTCCGTTGCGGCTGATGTGTCCCATTTGAACCTGGGAAGTGGATACAACTACAACAAGCCATCGCCATCTTTCGACATTCCATCGGCACCAGCACCTATCTATTCGGCACCAGCTCCCGCTCCAGTCTACTCTGCCCCAGCCCCTGCTCCAGTTTACTCTGCTCCCGCTCCTGCTCCAGTTTACTCCGCTCCCGCTCCTGCTCCAGTTTACTCCGCTCCTGCCCCAGCTCCTGAGTACCTGCCTCCTGTTCAGGATATCCCAGCCCCTGCTCCAGTTTACTCCGCTCCCGCTCCTGCTCCAGTTTACTCAGCTCCCGCTCCTGCTCCAGTTTACTCTGCACCTGCTCCAGCCCCAGCTCCTGAGTACCTGCCTCCTGTTCAGGATATCCCAGCTCCCGCTCCAGTCTACTCTGCTCCCGCTCCTGCTCCAGTTTACTCAGCTCCCGCTCCTGCTCCAGTTTACTCAGCTCCCGCTCCTGCTCCAGCCCCAGCTCCTGAGTACCTGCCTCCTGTTCAGGATATCCCAGCTCCCGCTCCAGTCTACTCTGCCCCAGCCCCTGCTCCAGTTTACTCTGCTCCCGCTCCTGCTCCAGTTTACTCCGCTCCCGCTCCTGCTCCAGTTTACTCCGCTCCTGCCCCAGCTCCTGAGTACCTGCCTCCTGTTCAGGATATCCCAGCTCCCGCTCCAGTGTACTCTGCCCCAGCCCCTGCTCCAGTCTTCTCTGCTCCTGCTCCCGCTCCAGTCTACTCTGCCCCAGCTCCTGCTCCCGCTCCAGTCTACTCTGCCCCAGCTCCTGCTCCAGTCTACTCTGCCCCAGCTCCAGCCCCAGAGTACCATGACATCCCTTCCGCCCCATCCTCTGGCTACCAGTACAATGTGCCAGCCAAGCGTTTCCGTTTCTAAACAAGTGCCACCAACCGAATGGAATCATCACCCCAAAAGTCAATCACAGGATATGCGACTTGTTAAATTAACAAGCGGTCATTTCCCCCCTTCATCTTTGTTGTTGATATTTTGTTGTTATGCAAAGTTTTTGTTGAGATTTTAGCTATAATTAAACCAAAAAATAAAAAACTATAAAAATTAAAAAAACAACTGTCTTCTCAATTTCTTTATATTCCAAAGATTGCAAAAGCAGCATCAACAATAACTGCAATAATTATTTAAATCCAGAGCCATAAAATCAGAGTGAAAGAAGAAGGAAACAAAAAAACTTTAAGCGATATTTGCAAATTTTGCATAAGGTTTTTACGATTTCCATTGGCCTCTCCATAAAAGATGAGCTAAGAAAACGAACACAATTTTTCAATAAGCCATAAACAATGAAACTAATGTCAGCGATGCTAAAGGTATAAATTAGTAACCAAATATGGAATATATAAATATATATATATATTTAACACATTTAAACGATGAAAGTGAAAGAGATAACTCATTAGATAAAGTCAACCTCAAGTTGGTCAAGGCGATGTCAATAGTCCGATTGATAACGATATCTGTAAATATAATCAATACGATGATCAAAATAAATTAGAGATTTGCACAAATCAAATATTTGAGTCTGATTGAGTTGCAAACGTGATTTTGTATATATATATATATATATATATATAGATGGGAGACACATGCACTTATAATTAGATACTATTTTTAAATCAGTTTCTTCAGAAATGATTTTTAAATTTCATATTTTATTTAATCAATTATAATTATATTACAACACCCAAGATAGGGGGAGACCGGGGTTATTATTAAATCAGTATATACACCAAGTTTCATGTCTCTAACTGTTATAGTTTTTAAGAAAATCTGTTTTTTTAACTTTAGCTCTTATATGTAGTCTTCGAGATATACATAGGTGTTTACACAGACAGACGGACGGACAGAAGGACATGTTTAGATCGACTCAACTGTTGATTCTTGCATACATTTTGACGGCTTTAATATAACATTTCACCCTATTGGTACATGGTATAAAAAGTCATAAAATTACCTGAAGATTAACATTTTTTAATTATCAAGTTTTTGATGCCATTTTAAAATATGCTAACTTGAACTTTAATTGATTTTTCTCAGTCTGTTTTTTAACCTATTTTTAATCGATTTCAAAATTTAATTTCCCATACTTTTAAATAACTTCAAAAACTTTATTTAAAAATTTTATACTCAAACCGATTTTTTAAAAAATCATGATATAAAAAACTCTAGCTACTTCAGAAGCTAAAATGCAACTTAAAAATTGACTTTTCAATAAGAAAACATAAATGTTTTTAGGTCGAGCTAAATATTTTAGAATTACAGTTTCTCAAAGTTGAGAATTGTTGAAAAATTTAGAAAAACAAAACCTTGGCGTTTATAGAAATTTAACCCTTCTTCCAGTATGAAATTTAATACTCTTTGTTTTGTTTAATTTTAAAAATTTTTTTTTTTATTATCAGGTTAATTAAAAAAGTTTTTTTGTTTTGGTATTTTTTGATCTTGTCTTAAGCCTAATTTGGATATCTGTTTTTTTTTTTAAGGTGCTACAAGTTTCCAAATAGGGTCGTGAAAAATATTTAAAATTGGTTTTCTCGGACTATTCATATACAGCGAAGTTTTTCTTATTCGAAAAAATTCATTTTGATGGAGTTTAATTTTGAACGAAAAAATGAAAATCAAAAAAAGTCCATCATGAAATTGGATTACAATAACATATACGAACATCAAATGTGAAGTCGAAAGTGATTGAAAATCGTGGCATATCACCTAGAGTCTAGGTCCTAGAGAAACCCTATTCTTCGACGAGAAAAGCATCCTCTCGCAGAAAATGCTGTTATTCTCGTCAAAAACAAATTCAAAATTAAGAAGCCGTAAACGATTAGCGGAGATTATTATGACCAACCAAAAAAAAAAAAAAAAATATGCTCAATGTGGATCACTTCCTTACAACGCAGATGAAAAAAAATGGGAACTTCCGCTGTTCTTACCAAAAGGCGTGCTGGCTTAATCACAACAAACGATACAATTTGCAGTCAGAAAACAAATAACTAAAAAAAAGTATCATTATTGACCCTTTCAAAGAAAAAAGGAAGGTTCTTAAACAAGGAAGGAGGAGTACTTAAAGTAGTAATTGCTTGCAGTGTGAAAAAAACTGAACAAATGAGTCAGTCTACTATGCAGAGAACAAGTGAGTCAGTGACTTATTCACCAAATTCTCGACAAACCAATCTAAAAATACTTCAGTTATAAATGTCTAAGCTGGCCGTTGGTGGCGCTAATGTGCTTTTAAGAAACATATAAAAGGTATTCTTTTATACATTCTTAAAAGCACTTGTCACTTGGTGCATGGTACATCAAATTCGTCGCGACGACTCTTTTTAAATTAAATTTTTAAATTAATTAATTAGATAACAATATAAAATATTATGTCTAATATAGTTTAGAGCGTACTAGCTGCTATGGCCTTCGACGCTCTTTTTAAATTGTTTTATATAATTGTATTACTTAATGAGTTTTCACATTAAAATATTAACACAGATGACTGATAAGAAAACTAGTCCAATATTTGTTTACTGTTCGAACTAAAGATTATAATAACAATTTACTGCCTACATTCAAATATATAATTCGATTAACATAACTGTGCGCCACGCCTTTATTATGTTCATAGATTTTCAATTATTTCTGACAAATTAAAACTTGTAGTTGATGAGCCTATATAAGGGACAGAGATTGTTCCCTTGAGCAATTCACAATTCGAGAATGATCCGCGTGCCTCTTTTTTTTTTTGTCGTGCTGACTTTTGTCCAAGGTATAAAAGGAGCTAATTATGAATTTATCTTCGATGATCCGGACATGTTTCGTGACTGTACTAATTTACCCGAGAACGTTTTACATTTTGACGGAATTTTTAATGCATCGGAGCGCACATTGTACATGAAGGAAAATGATATTATAAACATGGGAGGCAACATATCCGTTAGTTCGATGTGGAAAGTTGAGCCAACTGATCGAATAGAGGTAAGAAAAATGTATATAAAGAAGGGAAAAGAAGGTACTCAAACCTAATAATATTCTTACAAATGATCAACCATTCTCTAAGGTACATATCGCTGCATACCATTGGGAAGTTGCTGATTGGCAACCAACGATCTACAACATAATCACTCCGGATCTCTGCGAGGCAGTAAGAGATCCAAAAAATTATTGGTACGTTTACTTTGGCAAATATATAACCAACAAAGATGAATTGAAGAAAAAGTGTTTTAATATCATTGGCGTAAGTATCTACACATTTATTGAATAGAAGTAGATGAATTTACAAATTGATATGCAATTAATTTTATTTCAGACAAAGTATTACCTCGAGCCGTTTGATGTTCGCTTCAATATAAGTTCCAAAGGTTTACCCTTTAATGGTCGCTATAAGGTCGAATACAAATTTGAAGTCTACGGCAACGATTTGACAAAAAGGGATATCACAGCTTGTTTTATGCTTACTGGCCATTTTATTAAAAAGTAAAATGCCAATTCAATAAATATCGAAATATGTATTAAATATAGATGAGCTGGTATGATTTTAAAATATTCTCAATTGCGCCTTAATTGATTTTTCTAAGTCTGTATTTTGCTCATTTTTTTTAGATCTCAATTTACCATAGTTTTTAATGATTTTGATATTAAGGAATTTAAATTTTGACCAGATTTTTGTAAAAAACTATTATTAAATTTTCAAAGATTTTTGCAAATTAAAACACCACTTTTCAATAATAAATTAAAAACATAATCTTTGTAAGTTGAGCAAAAACTTAAAGAATTAAAGATTTACAAAATCAAGGGTTTTTTAGAATAATGAAGAAATTTTTGCAAAAATGTTTAGTAATAAGCAGATTTTAAAATGGAATTAAATGCAGGCTCAGCATCTGGGACATGTCCCGGTTCTGAGTATAATCTTCTGGTTACAGAAAAATTTAAATATAAAAAGCGTATTGGAAAAATAAGTGGTCAGACGGAGTAAACTGCAAATAAATGTCAGTTGGCTGATTCTTACCAATTCTTATTGAAAAAGTGGTGCAAATATTTTTAAGGGTTTTTATAGACCTGCCTCGGAATGGTATGTGGCCCAGATGGATTCCCTAATCATTAGCCGAATTGCGATTAAAATCAGATAAAACATAGTTTTAAAAAAAAAAACAGGTCTTGTTTGATTAAAAAGTGATCTTTTAAGTTGCAACCCAATTTATTGTTTAATGTGACCAGTAACTTTAATTTAAAAACATAACTACATGTCTTCAAAAAAGAAAAAAGTAGTAATTGTTTACGGAGAACTAGTGAGTCAGTGAACCATTGATCAGTGAACAAGTGTTTCAGTGTGTCACTGATTCAACAACTGACTGAGTAAAAATGAAACAAGTTTAGTGAACTGTTTACTCCCTCATTAAACCGAGTTGTGCAATTTTGCGACCGAGTTCGGCTCACTTTATCTTGATTTATATAAAAGTATTACTTAATTAGTTTTGACATTAAATTATTAGCACGCCATTAGCAACCTAAAATAGATGATTGGGAAGAAAGCTAGTTTAATTATTGTTTACTCCATATATGACCTTGAGCCTGCTCATAGATTGCCTAAAAAACACATTTAATAATACCATTACATTTACATAACTCAGCGCCACGCCTTTATTATGTTCATTGATTATTGTTGATTGCTATCAATATAGATCACAATTTCCAACATTTTCTATCGTTGATAAGCCTATATAACGAATAGAGATTATTCTCCAGAACACTATAACAATTCGAAAATGAAGTGTCTGTCTGTGGTTTTTTTCGTGCTGACTTTCGTCCAAGGTCTAAAAGGAGCTAATTATGAATTTGTTTTCGATGATCCAGACATTTTTCGCGACTGCACAAAATTACCCAAGAACACTTTAAATTTTGATGGAATTTTCAATACTTCGGAGCGTATTTTGTACATGAAGGATAATGATATTGTTAACATGGGAGGCAACATATCCGTTAGTTCGATGTGGAAAGTTGAGCCAACTGATCGAATAGAGGTAACAATAATTTAATATGAAAAGAATTAACGCCTCTTTAAACTCTTGCAAAAGGGACACTCAAACCTCTTACTATTCTTAACAATGATAAACCATTTTCTAAGGTACATATCGCTGCATACCATTGGGAAGTTGCTGATTGGCAACCAACGATCTATAATATAATTACCACGGATCTCTGCGAGGCAGTGAAAGATCCAAAAAATTATTGGTATGTTTACTTTGGTAAATACATAACTAACAAAGATGAATTGAAGGAAAAGTGTTTTAATATCATTGGTGTAAGTATTGACACATTTATTGAATGGATCGACAACTTATTTCGCAACCTATTTCATTTCAGACGAAGTATTACCTCGAGTCCTATGATGTCCGCTTCAATATGTCTTCCAACGGTCTACCCTTTAATGGTCGCTATAAGGTCGAATTTAAATTTAATGTCTACGGCAACGATTTAACAAAACGGTCTATCACAGCTTGTTTTATGCTTACTGGTCGTTTTACGAAAAAGTAAAATGCAAATTCAATCTTGAATTGGATAATAAATTAATAGACATCTCACAATCAGTAAGGAATATTGGTTGCTGGAGATTCTTCTTTGGATAAGCAGAATAAGATTTATAGGCAGATTGGTGTATGGAGCGATGGGCACCAAAATGTGCTATGTGTTGTAGTCACCCGATCTTGATCAAATTTGGCACAGTTATTAATAGATATATTAAACTGATATATATTCATTTTTATGCCAAATGGGTAAAAAGTAACGAAGTTATTGATAAAAGTCACTGTTTTCGACCGATCGTTTCTATGGGAGCAATACGATATAGTCATCCGATCTAGTAAATTTGGCACAGTCGTTTATAAGTGTAATTAACTCACTAAAATTAAATTTCAGGACAGTAGCTCAGAAAATAACGAAGTTATTGAGAAAAGTCACTGTTCGTGTCTTTGCCGTTTGTATGGGAGCTACATATATGATATACTGGTCGGATCCGGCTGAAACTGAGATGTACAGTCAGGGCCGGCGGCAGCCTATGGTAGTATGGGTAGTACTACCCACTCGGAAAATTGCCGAGTGGGTAATTACCCACTCGGAAATTCTCTGTAAATCACGTATTTTATGGTAATGTGTTTATTGAAGGGGAATAATTTGTTTTCACTACCCACTCGGGCTAAGCGCGTGCCGCCGGCCCTGTATACAGTATATACAAGCCTACCTGATCAAGAATATATAAACTTTATATGGACGGAGGTGCTTCGTTCTATGCGTTGCACACTTCTGACCAAAATTAATATACCCTTTTTGCATGGTTATAAAAACTTCATCTTCATTTATTGAATTTAAATGATGAACTGATTTTATTTACCAAAGTACTGAGTACATATATGAAATCTTAGAATCTAGGAGGCGACAATTTTTCTTAGGAAATGCTTATTTTATTGACCATCGTTTCCATGGGTTAAAATTGTTGATATCTAGCCCTTGTTATAGTCTTAAATGTTTACCACAAATTTCACATATTTTTCTTCATGGCTCAATTTTGTTTTGCTTATTTGATCTGGTGAAGCCATTAGGGAATCAACATTTGGCCATTAAAAAATGTCTGAATGCAGTACGAAGATATAGTTAAGAAGCGCTTATTACATGTATTAAGCATTTTATCCCAATCTAGATTTCACACAAATATACAGATCAGAAATATACGTACATATATTATTTTCTGCTTGAATATATTATAGCACCAAGAATACGTCTGCTAACTTCCCTTTATGTCCGCTTCGACTCTCAAACTTGATAACTGAGTTGGCGCACAAATTCGAATATTTAAATTCATGGCGGTTTCAAGATGATTTATTTTCTTATCGATGTCATATCAACATTTTGGTCCGATAGCCGATAGTTGACACTTAAATCGATAAACAAAATTATCGTTTGCGAACAGTTCTAAACGCAACAGCTGGTTTTGATTTGAGATTAGAGATTAAAATTAAACTAAGTTTTATGCAAGTATCTGAGGTTTCATGCTGAATTTAACAAGCAAATATGAGCAATTTGCATACAACCGAAAATTGGCGACCGTCAGCGAGCCTTATCCTGGTGGCTAAATCAAAGTCTGTCCCCACAAATTACAATGTAAGCTAGAGGCAATTCGAAAATAAAGAATTTCATACATTTAACAAGAAATTAATCTTTGACCTTTCCAGCTGCTAATGCTTAAACGTTCCGATCGAACGGCCATAATGCCCAATCAAACTGTTTTCCCTGGTGGCTTGTTGGACACTGATGCGGATGAGACTGTTGCTTGGTTACAGTATTTTGAGGAATTCGGTGTCAAAGAGGAGAAACTGCGTCAATTAGTACTCATACACGATAATAGACCAAATATATTAGCACCCCAGGGCACTGGCTGCTACGACAGGTTCTTTAAGCGCACGAGTATATGGGCCAGGTTGGTCTACACTCTAGAGTTGATTATCTTACCTCTAAAATTAACTATGATCTTTGCACCTTCGTTTCGTAGAGAGATTATTTTACGTTTAACCGCCCTGAGGGAATGCTTTGAGGAGGTCGGCATTTTGCTGTGTAGAAATCGTGACAATTTGGATTACGGTCAGGTGGCCCAATATGAGAATGTACCAGATCTAGAATATTGGCAGCATCGAGTACACAATAAGCCCAGTGATTTCCTAAAACTATGCAGAACTCTAAAAGTGGTACCGGATTTGTGGGCTCTATATGAATGGTCGGCCTGGGCCAGTCCAGCGGCAGTAGGAAAACGGTAACGATAATGAACCATTCAATATGATTCTTAACTTGATTAACTTTATACAATTCCTTTTAAAGGATTGAACTAATTGTACAAATATTAATTAAGTATCTCGTGGGCTGTATTTAAAAAATACAAAGGTAAAGGGTATAAACCCTTTTTAATTTTCGTCAGAATTGTGGAAGGCATAGAAGGAAGGATCTGCTACCACATAATATACAGTGACAGCGAAAAAAAAAACTTAATTTTTTTTTTTGATTTTATGCGATTTTTATATAATGATAGTAAGGAGTTTTAATGTCATAATTTATAGCTTAAAGTTGGTTATTCTATTGAGATGATTTTTTGTAGATTTTTTAGACATAGCTTTAACGGGCTCGAAATAAAAATACATACATTGACTATAACTTGTAGTTGTAGTTGTAGATCTAGTATAACTATGATAAATTGCATATTACAAATTTTCAATTTTGCCCCAGTCTAATCTGTCATTCTTTTACGACACTCATTTATTCTTGAGTATACTACGAAAGATAGTGAACTAAATTTGCTGTCGAAAGAGATATTTCGTCAAAATCGGATAACAAAATAGATTAACTTTGTTGTCCTTTAAATTCATTGTTATAAAACTTAATATTTGTCAGTTTAATATACCTCTTAATGACTGCCAAATTTTATCAAGATACTAGGTAATTAACTTAATCTTATATTGTTCAATAATTTTCGCTATTTGAATCGAAATCGGATACATTAATTGTATAGCTATCACATGAACAACCGATATGTGATACCTTGCCCCTGGCTAAGTTTGTATTCGGTTGTTTCGAGGAAATTCAAGTTTTTAAATAATAAGTTTTTCCACCACGATGGGGAAGAGTTATCAAAAAACATCGGCCCTATAATTAGTACTAAAATCCATAATATGAATTCATTTTCATAGGCATGAGACTGTTTTCTTCATTGCCTTTGTAGACACACCGCCCAATTTGCTTTCAGAGCCCTCAGAGGTCAAACAAACGATGGTGAGTATGTTTACAATAATTCACCTTATGATTAATTTAATAAATTATATTTTAAACCTAGTGGTTAACTCCTCTTGAGTTCTTGCGTCTAGCCAGGCTCAACGAAATTTGGTTTTTGCCTCCCCAAGTCTATGAGTTGTCGCGACTTTTAGGAATCAAGGATTATCAAAGTCTTCTGGAGTTTTCGAGACAACGTAGCCATTTAGGTACCACCCTGTTCATGCCAGTAGCTTATATGTGTGGAGAAGCTATGGTTTGCGTTTTGCCAGGTAAGTTAGCCTTATATTATCTATTGACATAATACTTATATCACATTGTAAAATGTATATCTTCGTGTATGTAGGTGATGATTTCTATGTGAAAGAATCTCATTTGGCCACCGAATATATAGAATTTCCCGGCACAAGTGAAGAATTTCGTGCTCGTGCCAAACATGTACATCGCTATGATCTATTTGGTCCAGCTGCTCTTAGTATTGAATTGAATTTTCCTCCACCAAATGGACACTTAAAACCACAAAATTTACCCAAAGACCTCCTCAAATTATAGAGTCTGACCTCTGTTGATAAGATTCTTAATGGATGTGGATGACCCTTAAAAAAGGAAGAGAAGAAAACAAACTGTCACAAGTTCTTGTTGCTGAAATTATTTTAAGCGGATTGTCGCAAACTGTTAAAATTAATTCCATTTAGCTATAATTTTATAGACGAAATTTTAATTAAAAATTGTACAGTTAAATTTTTAAGACAGAGATACTAAGCATTCTGCTGCTTTTTCCCTTTCCCTATACCATGTAGCCCAAGCGGCGACAACATCAAAAAGCTTAAATCTTTGCATATTCATGGACCTCTTGAGAAATCCGCTCAAAAAGCAAACCAAAAGTGGAGAGAGCATATAATTTCATCCCATTATGAATGCATTTAAATCACTTTAGGTTTCTGACTGCCACCTGCCGTGTGATTTTGTACGCTTTACATGTCTTCAATCATCTCCACCCTCAATTGAAAAATCAAAAACTCAATGAGCTTTCCCCCTCCGAAAGAAGAACGTTTTTTTTTTGTGTTGTGTGTGGTTCGTGTCTGCTGGTCTGTTTATTATGCATTGTTAAAGAACGACCAACCCTCTGATAGACTCATCCATGAATCCTTCGGGGGGGTTGAACTGGATGTAACAATTACTTCGTTTAATTTAACCTTTTGTGGCTTTTTTCCGGCACTTGTTGTTCATTTAATATCGATTAATTATGCTATTATGTGGCAAATCCAGGAAGTAATTAATAGACTGACAAGTATTTCCACATTAAAAATATATACCTATAGGAATTCTAATTAGTTGAGCTATCTTCCTGCTAACGTTCACCTGGTAAAGGTCGACAAAGCCGCTCATAAATTTCAAATTAAATTAAAATGCACAAAATGTGACAAAATGTCTCTTGCTGTTTGAGTTATGAGCCAACCTCCAGAATTAGAACTGGAACTGAAAATGTGTGAAAGTGTAACTGAGGGAAAAGCTGCTTAAAATGTACTAAAAGACGTACACTTGGTAAATTATCCTGCAACCACACAATCAACATGGACGTGGTGGCTAAGGGGGGCAACAAACAACGGATTTTTGATTTATTTTAAATTTTTTTAATCTTTTCTATCATATATATGTCTGTGAAAGAATAACAATTATTTGAATGACCAAATTATTTACAACCATTGAAAAGTCATTGGGGGAATTATTTTAATTGTCATAATCTCAATTAAGACTACTTCCATGAGATTTTCTTGATTTATGCAAAAGAGAAAGAAGACAAGACAAGAAATTCATCCGCTTCGTCCTCCTTATTTCACTTTGCCTCCCCATTCCACTGTGTAATTGAATTTAGAGCTCATTTTCATTTCCTGCGACATAATACTGATTTACTTGGACACTGATAAGTATGAGGGGTGTGGGGTTAGGTTGGTCTGGTGGGTGGGTGAGTAAAATGGGGATCCAAGTTGAAATTGGCTTATTAATTGCCCGTTAGAATAAAATGCATATCACGTATTTTATATTCCTTTGGCTTTGTCAAAGCCCAAAATGCCCAATTATAGTGATTATTTGACTAGACTCAGACAGATATGTAGGTGGACCACAAGACCACATCGAATATCTTTAGTCACCTGCAAGTGACATGAATACCAAATATATAATAGGTATATACATCTATGCCATCTATATAGATACTAAAGTCGTATCAATACAAAGATCAAGTCCACATTTGTAATTGGCAACTTCTCACTTGGACTTCCCACGGGTATTGCCAGCGAGAGATTTATTTTTATTGTGTGCATTGTTTGCACTTGACTTGAGTAAACCCCCCACTCCCAAAATTCTCCTCACTCCCACTTCCATCTCTCTCTGTCTCACTCTTTTTATATATATCCACCCACTAGCCACCTCCTGTTAGCGACCAACTAAATGAGTATTACCGCAATAAATCGCCGCAATTCATTTAAGGGCGAACAGGCGACAACCCTTAACCAGAAGCTAACTGTTGATGAACCCACAAGAGCACCCTCCCTCCTGCTGCGAGAATAAGAGTGCGCGGGGAGCCACCCACTATTCGTCAGACCGTGAACCTGTTACGGCATGTCAGAGACGATTGTCACTGGGGAAATTGCTCAGAGCCTTGTACTTGTCGTACTGGTACGTACAAATTGCATCAATTGACTTGCGTGTTCAACATAATGGCAATTTGTGGCTCTCTTTCTGGGCTTCCTTCTCCCTCCTCGATGGGCGGTGTGTGACGACAGTTAGACTAATGTGCTACATGATTTTCTAATGATTTCTTTATTTTATCCATCAGGTGCATTAAACAAAAAAAAAATTAAAGAGCATCAAAAAATATATTACAATTATACATATGTTACATTTTTCTTAGGGACTGTCTAATCATAGTAAACAAATTTTCTCTGCAACTTTATTTTAATTTTTTCTGCTTTCAAAAACGAAATACAAATCATGGAGTAAAATTAAATTAACTTTATTATTATTGCAATAAATACATATGTCTAAATAAATTCATTCATTGCACAACTTTTAATTTAAGATAAGTTACAAGTATAGTTTATAAGGTTTTTTATACAAATTTATTATTATTTATAGACAAGTTTATTTTATATTTAAACCTCCTGTTGCATGGCTTGAACATTCCATATTTTAACTGTTACACATGCTAAAAAGGGTTGTAGCCATAATGAAAAACATCTTGTGACTTACATTCCACCTTCTATTTTAATCTTGAGCTAAATGATATAGTAATCTTATCCGTCTGATTTCGCCATATTTATTATGGCCTGGCGGAAGTCAAAGCGGAAAAGTGTTTTATCTTAATCGGAAATTTTGAGAAGAACGGTCTACAATTTTATATAATCTAGTAAACTTTAATTTAAATCGCCAGAATTGTAGTGTATGTACTATAGTACACTACACTAGGTAATAAATATAGGATAAGTTAATTACCTACCTAGTTTGGTAATAATCGCATAGGAAGCAAAAACCCTTTTTTATTATTCTGCCGATTGTTGCTATTGGTTTTCCGAGGCAACGAAGTTTATCTATTTTTTATCCGATTTTGATGAATAATATCTCATTCGACAAAGAATTTAACTTTCTTTTCCAGTTCAACAATTGAATCGATTGGTACAGTAAAACTCAAACAAGTTGCAGGACCAAAAAAAAACCCAAATAAAATCTAAATTGGCTTAAAATTGTATAAAGATGATCAATTTTAAATTCGGTGTACAAAGTTTATTTTAGCTTTACTAGACCTACAACTTTCTCAAAGGGTTCAAAGTTCAAAGTGCATTAAAATGTGCCAGAAAAAAACCGACTAAGGCTAAGCTAAGACCAACTCAATGCTATAAATATATGGGAGCAATCTCTTCAATAACATTATTTTAAAATGCCATAAAAATAAAATTTGGAGACGAAAATCTGTATGTCCCAAAAACCTTGCCACCCACTGTACATAATATGTATAAACACTATGTTGTCGGAGACGCTTCCTCCTACGCATTGCACACTTCTAACCAAAATTAATAATAGAGTTCAAAAATAAATTATTTATTATTATTCAACTCTTTGTTAAAACTTATCGCCAATGTTTTTGAAAATGTATATGAACCAATTAAAGGCATTTACAACTTTATCTTATAACATTTTAGTTTCTCGAAGCGTGCCCCCTATATTTATGTGTATAATGGTCGTTCGGGTAATCATTCAGATTGTCAGATTATCCCCTTCTATCGCGGTCCGTAAGATCTCTTAAGAAACTGTTCTAAATTTGTACTTTTTCTTAACTTCAAAAAATATAATACATGTAGTAAAAATAAAACCATAGGGTTCTGTTTTGACCTTTTATATGGTATTGATTTGGTGATCTAAAGAATTATAAAATAATAATTTTGTCATCCTATATTTTTTTTTTCTTTTTTTTTAACCTTATTTCTGCTAAGATTTGAGACAAAGTTATAAAATCTTTCCGTTGTACCAAAATGTATTAAATATTATTTTCTCTATCTCAAAAAAAAAAAATTGACTAATTAAAGATTTTTAAATGTTTACACGAATTCTCCTGATATTAGTTCATATTCTGATTTTTGGTAGTTTTATTATTCCTTTTTTTGCCTATTGACCTAATCCATGACAATTTGAAAATTTGATCACATCTTTAATTAGTATGTATAACATTAATTGTTAATTACTTGTTCATAATAAACAAACCTAGGTAAACATTGCTGAAAGAGAGTAAATGGATAAGCAACAAATTGCCAGGCAGGTGTCAAACACATTCACTTACCTATAACGACAGGTAAACTTATCTCTATATAATACATTAATGTATGTACATATACATGTATGTATATAACATTCAACTTAATTGAAAGCCACCTACAAAAATATATATGTATACGTAAAGGTATATACCAATTGTGGGCGTAACTCCGATTGTAAAATATGAATTATGCGCTTGCTCCAACAAATTGTCTTCTCTCTTGTTGTTGTTGTTGTTAATTTCTATCTGGCCTCTTGCCCCTGGTAAGCCCCCACTTATCAACCCTAAAGCTAAACATCCGCCATTCTGGATGCTGTCCCTCCTTACTATGCTAACAGACCTTTCTCCCTCCCGCCCTCCGTTCTCCTCTTCAACTGGGGAGCCCTTTTTGTAATTCATTTTCCAGTCTCAGACCTGCGCAAACGGCAAATGCCCGAACATGATTGGGGTAGGTGTCCGCTGCTGCTACTCCCTCTTTTTGGTGCTGGGAGACATTACGTTGTCATGGATTTCAATTGCATTCCATGGAAAGGCCAACACTCATGCATATATGTACATATATATATTCACATTCACACATTCGTAAATATCGTTTCTCATGATGCAAATTTTGCAAATTTTCTTAGCGACGCGTCGTCGTTTTTCAATTGTGTTTTTTGTTTTCCATATTTTTTTTTTTCTCTCTGACCTTGTAACTTTTTGCTTTAATTTCACCAAAAACGAAACTTAAAGGACTACAAAAAAAAAATGAATGAAAATTTATAGACATATGTTGCGAAAAATTGCACTAACTCTTGCTACAATCGAACAATAATAGAATTGTTCGAAGGACAATCGAGCAGATACCCTTTTCAAAAATCTAAACTTTTCCCTCTTTTTGGTTCCTGGCATAATTGGGGTGAGAATAAACATTTAAGTAACCATAAATTTCTTGGCAATAACGCATAAAGTATGTTTATTTCCATATTAGGCTAAGCAACCAAAAATTTCAAAATGCTCTGAAGTAAAAAGGACAAACGGAAGCCAACAATTTTAATGCCGATAATCAATTACTCTCTCGGATACAGATATACAGCAACTTTCAAAAGGTTGCTTCATTTGTTAACTTTTATTTTAAATAAGTTATAGTAACATTTACAGTGGAATAATTTTATTAGGTACTTAATAGTATTTAGCATTTAATTTAATCGAATGCTTGTATTAATTGTTATAATGGGCATTTTTTTGTTCAACTTACTAATTATTTTTGTTTTAATTATATAGATTGATGCGTTTCCTTTAGAGTCTATAGATCTAAAATATCAAGAGGATAATATTCAAAATGCGAGTCTCTCAAGTTAGGTAAGTACACATTAATTTAATGAAGAAATATGCTAAGGATGTTTTACTGTAATTTGTACAGTAAAATATATGGAATTTTTAAAATAAGTTTTCTGAAAGTTTTGAACTACATATAAAAAATAAAAAAATACAAGTATTTTTTCATTAGCTAATTTAATGATGGTTGAAATATAAAGTACCTAAAAATCACATTAAAATTAAGAGAAGGAAAAATGAATAAATATGAGGTTTTGAAAAATATTTGAAGTTAATTTCGATTAGTCGAATATCTAATTTTTTAAAAACTTACTTATCATTCGATCTGGATTTCATCTCAAATTGATCTAGATAAAGAGAATTCCACTATTCTTAGTTTTACGCAGTCTTCCTAAATAGACGCTTAAAGCCAAACTAATATAAAACTTATTCGTTTGTTAATCGACAAATATTTACAATATTTTCATATACCCGCTACAAAAGTGTATCAAAAAGGGGTAGGAAAAATTGTAAAAACGTTGAGAAAAAAAAACTCTTTAACACTTGATTTAACTTCTGTGACAGGAACATGGCAAGAAGGCAACTGAAGTCAGGGTGGATTGCGTCTATGTGTGCCTGGCATATGAATATGAATTGTAATAGATTTAGATATGGATCTGTGTACGTATAGCAACAAAAGGACAAGTCGCAGCGTGAAATCCTAAAGAAAAATTGATAGAAAAGAGATACAAATTTCATTTGAGATGAAAGCAAATGAAAAATAATATTAATTTTCTTTTACCAAAAATGAATAGAAAAAGGTCTTAAGTCCTCTTTATAGAAAACGAACTTGACCGAGACTTAAACGGTTTAAAAAAAAAATTATTTAATAAAATTTTTATGAAATTTTTCTTTAAAGCATATCCAAATAAAAGTTTTGGGTGTACAATTTTTTGTGATATAAATTATATGGCACTTGACACGTGTCGTTGATTGTCAGGAAAAAGTGTGAAAAATTCCGGCAAGGACTCTATAATATGGCCAACTCTCCCTTCCGCTTACATGTCAATTGATCCGTGAAATATTTTCTCTTCTATGTAGTAAATTTAATTCGTGCGGAAATTTAACCAATTTAAAGAAAAGAAAAGAAAAAAATAACATAACCAAGTCAACTTTCATGCGAGGGTTACACGCCCCCTTTTCACGACTCTCTGAGTTCATTGTATCCCTTTTTTTTTGTCCTTCTCCTCCGCATAGCTGCTTAATCCGTTTTATTGTGGTAATAAAACTACAATACAAATTGTTTGAATGAGATTGAACAACATTTGAATTGAGCATGAAAATGATGCTGGTTCTGATGTGTGTATATAAAATCGATTTGTTGCTGCCGATATTTATACATTTAACTATGATATTAAGGTTTCCATTTAGTCCTTAAAGATATTTGACTATAGTAGATGTCATATATTTAGCTCTTTAATTAAAGCATAGTCCTATTTCTCAGGCGAATCTTTTATATTCATTTTTGTAAGAATTCACGATGATTTGGATTTTATATGTATGTATAACCTGCTTTTATAAATGACAACACATTTATTATTATTATAAACAAATTTTAAAGAATTCTCGTGGCTCGTATTTTGATATTATGGTCTAAAGGTCTTTACTAAAGTCTGAGAATAATAGAACTTAGTACTTCTCATGTTCCTTTTTTTTTGCTTTCATTAAAATAATCCACTTCGGAAAATTGACCCGAGGCTGGCCTAAAAGTAAAGTTATAATGCAAATTTGGAAATATAATTTCACTTAAAGTTTAAAGATTCAAACATAAGTATTAACTTTAATGTTTAAACTATATCAATTTTTGTTGTATAAAAGAATCATATTTATAAATTATATGTATATGCGGCTTAAACTACGCACATCATTTTAATTTTTCGAAGCCTTCATTTGTGCATTATGTGCTAAAGTGAATGTTAATAACAGATTAATCTAAAGACTCTGATTTTTAAATGTGCTTAAAAATAAAAGAAGTCCTTATTTATATCTTGACAGAAGGATTGAATTATGATAAACAGATTTTGAAAAATATTTATTATGTTAAATTTTTTGTTAGAGCATTTTTACCCATTTAAGTAATGAGGATAACAAGAAAATTTTTTTTAAATCAATAATATTATAATTTAGATTTTCTATCTAATCATCAAGAATATTTTGTGTTAGATAGATAAATAATGTAAAGCATTATTATGTTAAAATAGCTTTATAATATTACTTCTTTTTAATTTTTCATTATATCAATGGTCTTTGGGAAGCAATTTCTAAACATATAAGTCCCGGATAATAGTGAATAATAGTATGCCAAAAGTTAGGCCAATAACTGAACTAAAAAAACAACAGGCTTAACTAAATATTTTCTAGGTGAAACCCTTCTTGAGCTGTTGCCTGATGATTTATACCAAACTATAAATATTAATTTATGATATTTGAATTAATAAACTAACCAAATTCATGTCTTTTCGATGTATAGAATTTTACCCATTAATTCTTGGTCTGCAAACCTATTAAACTATGATTTTAATTACCATTTCTCAACCAGCTTAATTTATGCGCTGCACTGTAAAGTCCATTAAAGACCTGTTTTAATATTCCAGGGGGGAGAAGGGGCGAAAAGAAACAAGGTCACTCAGACTAAAATATTTTCGGGGTCGACTCCCTGGTCAATCTGGGTATAATCTACATGTTTATGGCTATTTGCGTTTTGACCTCCGCTAAGTCTCTGACATTCAAGCCAAAGAGATAAGCCATAATTTGATTAAATCCTCCCACTGCCCCGAATAGAATGTGTTAAGTGAATAAAAATATGTAGAAGCATAATTCAAACAAGAGCAGCAAAGGCTTACGGACATAAAAATGGGTTCACATCATAAATGGAATGGGCGGTGGGCTCTGAAGCTAAAACAGGAGCAGGAGCAGAAGCATGGGATCCTGTGGTCAGTTTGTTCAAGCATGTGTGTGCGGCCTTGTTTAACCACCGATTATGGAAATTGTTAGTGGACGGTCGACAGGGATGGAGAAAATGGAGGAAAGATTTGCACAACCAGATAGGGCAAATGACACGTAGTCCTTGGAACAAAAAGAAAAAAAAAGGACCCGTATTACGGGACGACACCCTCTAAAAAATATTTGTTCACACATGTGGGCAATGTTAAAAGAACTGGAGGTGGATTCTGTGTGTGGTTGGGCAGCATGTTGACTTGACCAACAAAATGCTCTCTGCAGTCACGTGTGAGTTTTTCTATATACTCACTTCTTGCCACACATAAATTGCATTTGCCCGACTGTGAAGAGAAGAGGATGAAACTCATGCTCTATTTAAACTAAATCAAGTCCTGGCGATATCTCTCAGCTCACAAATTGGCAAAAGCCAAGTCCAGACTCAAAACGGATGGCCATAAAAATAATCATAAACGTTTATCACATGACCAGAACCAGAGGAGGATAACAAAAGAAATGAAAAGCTGCGGGAAAGATACACGATTTTTGATGGAAAGGATAGCGTGAAATTTTGTCTTCAATAACGAAACGTGACATTTTGGTTCAATGAAGTGAAACTTGCACTTCTATGTGGGTCAATGTGGGAAGTTCTAACAAAAGATGATTGAGAGCGTATGCCAATGATATGAAAAAAGGACGCGGCAAGAAGAAGAATGCATTAAACATCTTTGAACAAGAAAGAATATGGAAGAAATTCCAAAACGAGGAAGTCCAAAAAAAGCAAATTAAGTAAAGAAGCTCCAAGTGCCGTGTTGTAGATCACAGATTTGACTAACACTTAAAGTCCTACATATATAGGTGATTGTGATGAGGTGATTTTTGTCACTAACCAAAAATCCATAGTGTTTTGGTTAAAAAAAAATCCATTAATTTAATTTTAGGTTGATGATGCATATATCGGAAAGAACGATTTTTAACGGAAAATCCTATATATTAATCATATTTAGGCAAGTTTGTATATTGGTATATATTTATAATACATTTGATTTTTAGATAGAAACTATTAAACCTCCATTCGAATCCAATCCAGTCACTTAATTGATGAATAAGCTCAAAGATTAAAGACTTTATAAAATTGTATTTTTCTGCATTTCATTTCTTATTACTATTATTGAGTTCAATTTTTTTTACTTGAAATTCTTGTGCAATTAATGTTTTATTAAGTTTAATTAAGAAATGACTATAAATATTGCACTTTACATGATCACAATAGTTTTCTTGAAGTTATTTTCCTATTGACCTATTAACGTTGAGTTTATTATTTAATAAAAAATTGTTATTTTAATACTTTATGAAAAGATGACGCAAAAATGATTCTTTTATATGCTCAAAATCTGTTTTATAAAAAGTGTTTAAGAAAATGTAAATCTATTGTCGTGTATGATTAAAAATATTACAAATTTTAAATAATTGTGTATTAAATGAAAAGAGGAAAAGGATTTAAAAAAAAATTATGTCTGAAGTTACTTAATTAGAAATGTTACAATAATAACGAATAAACTTTTTTATTTATATTATATATGTATATGTACTTACTCAATTTATTAAAGAAATTTTAGAATGAAGTAAGTAAGTCGTCTCGCCGACTTGGATATACCATACACCAGTAAAACAAATATTTTAAATTTATAATAACCAATGCATTTTCGTATTTTTAAAAAAATCTGTTTGCATGCTTTTTAGAAGCATATCTTAGTATTTCGCTCACTCAAGCATTCGAGCACCCTAGCGCCCCTACCAGCCAACGGCCACTTCCGGCCATATGGAAAAACGTTTATATGCATAACTTGACTATTTTTATTCCGATTTTGATCAAATTTGGTATTTTGCTTGATATTAGTATCAAATTTAAGTGTGCTAAATTTGATTGCACAAGGTAGAAAATTACGGGAGATAATCGAGTTTTTTCAAATTACGGGGGCGGAGGGGGGCGTGGCAAAATCTTTTCACATCAAAACTGTGCGCAATTACTAAGCAAATATTTATACCAACTATGGTGTCTCTAGCTAAAATAGGTTTTGAGAAAATCGGTTTTATTTGATTTGCGGGGGCGGTAGGGGGCGTGCCAAAATTTTTATAAATACAAAATGTGCGCATTTACTAAGCAAATATACATACCAAATTTTGTGTCTCTAGTTGCTATAGTGTTTAAGAAAATCGGTTTTATGTAATTTGCGGGGGCGGTAGGGGGCGTGGCAAAATTTTTACACATCAAAAATGTGCGCATTTACTTAGCAAATATACATACCAAATTTTGTGTCTCTAGTTGCTATAGTGTTTGAGAAAATCGGTTTTATATCATTTGCGGGGGCGGTAGGGGGCGTGGCAAAAATTTGAAACAAACTCGATAAGTGTACATATGACACGAGTCTACATACCAAATTTGGTGGCTCTAGCTCTTATAGTCTCCGAGATCTAGGTGTTCATACAGACGGACGGACGGACGGACGGACAGACGGACATGGCTAGATCGTCTCGGCTGTTGATGCTGATCAAGAATATATATACTTTATGGGGTCGGAAAAGCTTCCTTCTGCCTGTTACATACATTTTAGCGACTTTAATATACCATTTCACCCTATGGGTGTATGGTATAAAAAACTCAAGAAAAATTGTGTTCAAACGAGTTCATTTATACATACTTTGAATACATTTCAGTTTAAATTTTTTCGAATTTTTTTTTGATGTTATTATAAATATGTTAAAAAATAACTATACATATCATTTTATATCAAACCTCAGATGGATTTTAAAATATGCATTTATCTATAAACAAGTTAATTTCTACAATTTCATCTAAAAATTTATTGTAAATTTGAAAATAGAAAATATGAACAACATAATTCAAAAGTAAAAACATTTAGGTTTAATTACTATGACCAATCTTTAATTATAAGGAATTATCAATTGAAATATTTTCCAGCTGAAGCAGGAGCTTGGGCTTTACGCTAGTTAAAATATTTAAAAACCTGATCAATTTATAAAGAATTTAAGTTATTTGAACAACTAATATAGACCGACAAATAGATAGCATTAACTGTAATGAAGAAATTTGTACAATTTGGCCTATAGCATTAGAGAATTTAGTTTATTGAAATGGTTATACCATAATTTTATTCATATATACAGCGGAAATTATACTTACTTGACCCTGACCATATACCAATCAGACTAATTGGGCTAACTTTTATCCCTCATGACCCCTCCCACAAACACCCAACCCCGCTTTGACCACCCATACCCCCCCACCCACACACAGACACACACATGGCAAATCAAAAGACAAACGTCGACAAATGACCCAGCAATGGAGGAATAAGAAAACAACAACTGGAAATGAATGTATTCGGTAACAATTCATTAAGCAAATAGAAATGTGCGCTAAACGCATTAACATTAAGAGATTAGCACACATGCACAAACACACTCATACGAGTAGATAGATACCAACGAGGGAATACATATGAATACAATAGCAACAATTCCACCTCCAATTCTCTCATCGATAACTGGGCAACTTAATGACCCTCATTTCATGTAAATAGAACCAACCAAGTCAAAGTCTAAGGTTGGGGTTGAGCCAAATTTAATTGCAAGCCATATAGACTATGGGTCCTGCAGGAGCAGGAGTAGGAGCAGGTGCTGCAGCTTGGACTTTTCATGTGTGTGGTTAAATGTTGTCGGAATTGCTCCATGTGTGTTGGACAAAAGGTGTATTCAGTTTTTGACTGGTTTGTTAAGTGTTCAATTGTTTTGTCAATACACAATGATGAAAACCGGAAGTTGCCAGTTGAAAATCACTTAAGTGTAATTTACGGTTTTTGGCGAAAATTCAATGGGAAAGTAATGTGTATGTGTGTATATACACGATGCTATAGAACACACTCGCAGTCAATGTGTGTGCGTTTTCGTAAAGGACATAACTGATTTCGAGATTTAAGATTTTTAAAGCGAAATGCATTTAAAATCGGTTCAGTATAGAAATAAGAAACAATAATTCTTCAAAATGGATGACAGAATGTTTCAGATCTATTTTATATTGCAATAAAAAGAAGCATTCAGAAATATTTTAAATACCGAATCGTCTTCCAAAGTCAACTCGACATAAATTTTTTATTGTTATTTGCGATTAACAAGTCACTCGTTTTAATATTCGAGGATTAGTAAACAGTTTGTTGATTGTTGTTTTAAGTTTAATTTGATTACTGATTAAAAGATCTCGTTTCACAATTATTGGAATATTGATTTGTATTGTGTGTGGAAATTTAAATTTCCATTTAATCTCCATCTTCACCTAAATACAACAAAAAATTAATTTAAGGAATATACTAAAGAATCACATAAATATCCAAGTTATTTCGATTGCTGACAAATGTACTTGACATTCAAGCTATTAATCTAAGAATATCTCTTGTAAATAACAACTAGAATAACTAAAATAACTTTAACCTCGTAAATTAACTCAATTATATTGCATACAAAAAAAATTTTGCATTTAAAATAGTTTTTCAAGAGAAAATTTGTCCGGATGACCATTTCTCCACCTCTCAATCGATTTCCCCTGTACTATTGTTGACTAAATTCAACTAGATATAGGAAAATCTAACTAAAATCTACATGACTTACTTACCCATACTTAGGCCGTGTATCATATTGTGTATCTTTTAACTGCAGCCGCAACATATCTATAAACAATAATTTTATTATCCCATATAGCCGGGGAGTCGGTGGCTAGTGGACATGGACATGGAAGTGGGGTGATGTGAGCGATATGCAGCCATTGGTTACGGCATAAATTACAATCAAAATGAATTGATATGCGTGTTAATAAAGGGAACCAACTGGCTCTTTAGACTGCTAAAATCGACTTACAGATACCCTGTGGTGAAACGGGGAACATTATTTATAGTTTTAGAATTATTATGAGAATTATTATATTTAAAAGCAGGTTTCTTTTATATACGTATGATGTTGGTCCCAAATGATAGTCATGATAGTTTCCAAACCATTATCTAACAAAGAGGATTTTTTTTAATCAATATCTGAAAGGTATAAAATGGAGCTGGTTGTTATTTTTATGTGCAGGACATTTTAAAAATTCTTTATCGATATTAGGGTGTTTAATTTTAAATTCTTTCGTTGCATAAATTTAGGGGCATTTCACAACTGTTTACCACACTAGATACAATGTAAGATATTTGCAATTATTCCCCAAAAAAACTCTTAATTTGTTGTCCTTTTTTTAAACTGCTCAATATAAATAAACTACAATACAATAAACAATAAACTGTATTTTATGAACGTACTATTGTAAGTATTATTATAATTTATTTATTTTTGAAAAAATAGATTTTAAAAAGCTTCTAAAGTGTTTTAGTATTGTGACCACCATTTTAATTTTTTTTATAATCAGTTTATTTAGGTATTAAGCCTGGCAAGGCCTTCTTAGCCTTAGCGCTATTGAAAGTGTTAAAGATGTCCTTTAAGAATGAAAGGCAATAAGGAGTGTAGCAATATCCCAATCCATTATCCCTTAATACCTAATGTTCATATTTTTACAAGCTTTCATTAGATAGTCTTATGAAAGGACAAGTGCTCAAAGAACTACTGTATATATACCCTGTTAACTTATGAATACAGGGTATTACGAAAAGACATACACAAGCGGGCACACACACACTGACACAACTCGACATGCTAGACGACACGCAGGAAGTTTCAGTTGTTTTTGGCCAGCCACCACGAAATGGCGGCATTTCGATTTTACGCTTTTATGATTTCTCGATTTTTGCTACATCCAAAGGAAGGAGGGAAGACCCAGCAGACGGAACAGAAGGAAGCGCGGAGGACCTATTATTGGGAAATGGGGGAAAGTTTGTCTCTCTTTCACTCTTGCTCTTAATTAATAAGTTCTGGGCTGTGCGTGTGTGTGTTTGTATGCTAAATATTTGCCTTCACATAAATTATAGAAAGATACAGATACATATATGTTTGTATGTGTGTGTGTAGCCCATAGCCCACGGCCCAACAGGTACAGTTAGTGCAGAGTGCATATTGCAATTGAATTGTTATAAAGATTGTATAATTATTGAATCAATGTAATTTAATATTAATTAAAACATCAAATTGCATTTTATAGCAAACAATAAATAAAGACGAAATGCTGATATGTATTATTTTTGATTTTGTTGTTGTTTTATTTTTACCTTTCTCTGCAAAGTCAGCGAAAAATTAAAGAAATAAAGATACCCGTATTTGTAAAAACAAAAAATCAATTTGTCGTTGCGAGTTGGTTGATCTGATAACAATATGTTGGCGTATTTTTGCAAAAATTATAAATTTAATAGTAACCCCAATTAAATGCGTTGAAGAAGAACTGCGCGTGCACTTCTATATAGAAGTTACATATATATATATATATATATATATATGTATACGACGAGGTGTACAGAGAAAGACTCAACTTGAATGCAAAACGTATTCGTAATCACTTTTTTTTTTGCAGGTTTTTTGGTTTTGTTTTTTTTTTTCCTTTTGCAGGTTTTCCGCTCTCTCGGTTCAATGACCGACAGACGACCCTAGAGTGCTGACACGAGCTAGTAGTGTATGCCTCTACAGTCTAGAGACGTTTCCCCGGGCCCCGCCGTGCCGCCTGAGTTTTGCAATCGCCATATAATTTCATTTTATTTCTAATCAGCACAATATCACTCACTATTCTTGTCATATATGTATGTTTGCATGTAGCTACAGCTGTTAGGATCCAAACAGAAGCGGAACTTGAAAGACCTGTAACATCATTTTTCAAATTATTTATTTATTTAGTGTTTATAATAATTACGTTTTTTTTTTTTTGCAGTCTAAATAAATTTTTATGTACGTGAGGAAATCCATTGTTTATGTTCCCACGCTTGTTGTACATATTTCGGGGTAACTCAAGTAGCGCTTTGTATAAGCAGAACATGATTTTTGAATCAAAATACAAAACAGATGTGTTTATACTACCTAGATACATATACATATAGGCAGATAATTTGAAGAAAGATTTTTAATGAGTATATTTATTAAGGATTGAATTTCAAAGAGTTCGATAGAGTTGTCTTCCTGTTTCTTTTATACAATTTAGATCCAAGTGGATCCAAAATTTATTCCATTCAATTCTGCTATATGCATGTAAATTTTCCAGACAAATTCGCAAGAACAGAAAAGTCAGGGCATAGCTACATAGGTTAAGGTATTTTACTAGATTTTATTCCAAGAACTTTGCTTTTCATTAGGTGCTTATTTATTATAATCATGGGCTCATCTAAAAGAAATCCATTTAGAGGGGGAAGTAGGCTCTAAATTCAATTTAAATGCGGTGGAATCTTAAAAAAAACGAATTTTGAGAGGATCCACCAAATTCTATGTCATATATATTGGAACTTGTTAGTATGTACTTATTACAACTTATTAATTTTTTTAAAGATACTTAATTTATGACAAAGTTTGTTATATCGGGGTCTCATTCTCTAACCCATTTAATTAGTATGTAGAAATATTCCAAAAATATTTAATTAGTTCTCGAAAATTTTTCCCACATCCTTCTCTCCAAAATTGTGCACAATTGGGAACATTGAGGGAAATTTAACCCGAAAGTACATATATAATAAGCAGTCCAAAAATTTGTTTTTTCAAACATTTAATGAAGAATTGGAAAAGCTTCAAAGCAAACATTACTTGTACACAATTTTTAAGTTTATGTCACAAGTTTGTCGAAGCATTAAAAACAAATAAATTTCTTTTGTCACCCACTTTAGTTCAGTTTAGTAAGTAATTATTTTTTCTCAATTCTTTTGAAATTGAATAGCCAAATTGTCAGTCAGTTTTGGGTAGAAGAACACCAAGAATGTATATAAACATTTACATTACCATAGTCAAAAATCTATCTGTTGGTTTTGGGTCAGTAAAAGCTAGTTAGAAATACTCCCTTTTTAATTACACCTTTATCACAACGCCCATGGTATCAGCATCTAGGTTTCAACACCTATCAACAGACAATTCTTATCATTCCTTTCTAAGGAAAAACTTTCGCTTATCTCGTTCATAAATAACTAAGCCAGGAACATTCCATTTTAAAGTTCTTGTGAATTTCTAGTGATACCTTTAAGAGCAAAATCTATGTATGTATATGAGTACGAAATTCATATGTAGATATACATATATATTTATATTATATACAAGTGTACTCATTACTCATCTGAGTTCTTTTTATGCTTTTTATATAAGCAAAAAAAAAAAACAAAACAAAAACAAAAGTGCAAAAAACATTAAACCCAAAAACAATAAAGAAAACCAAATCTGTCAAATCGGCAGAAAGAAGACACCACAGAAAACAGAAAAAATATGAAATATAAAAAACAAAAAACGAAAAACTTATAAAACCAAAATGCACCTGTGTCTCCACTACCTGGTTATGGCTATGGCTATGATGGCTTCTACGGCTTGGCTCTGGCATGACGAAAGAATGGTCGTCTTTAGTTCAACCTTCTTAGCCGAAGGTTGCCCCAGAATAAATAGTGGACACTCCGTTGCACCCTTCCCTCTTTTACTGGCTATATAGAATGAAAGCTTTTAGGGCAAAATCAAATTCAAGCTATTTGTAATGCTACGGAAATAGGAATGGGCCAAGACAAGGCAAGGCAAATGTCTTCATATGCTTCACATGATTCTCTCTCTTCCCTCTCTCTCTCTCTCTTTCTCTCTTGTATTGGTATCTATTTTTATGGCCCACAGCCAATGAACCAGAGAGACCAAACGAACAAAAAAATAAAGAAAAAAAATCAAATCGGAAAAGCCGAAATGTGATTTAATTTATTATTACAAACGTTAAAGGAGTTCAAATTGAAGGGGGGGAAAAAAAGTTTCAGACCTTAAAGAAGATTGAAGGGGGGTATGTATTTGAGGCGATTTACGGGCAACTGGCAAATGAGTTCCATTTATATCATTGGTCATTACGGAAATTATGCGACGCCGACTGACTGACCCATACCCCACACACACACTCACACACACACATGAATCTAAAGGGCACGGAAGCGGTATAAAACGATAAAGATACATTGCAAACGGAAGTGGAAGTATGAAAATCGCCTCAGGGACAAAGACAGCGACAAATGCATGGGCAAGGATATGTCTGAGTGAGTGTGTGTGTGTGTGTGCTTGGTTGGGTGTATGTACGTTTGAATGAATGAAGCTGTCCGTTCAACAGAATTGGGGTGAAGTCGTAAAAAACAGCAGCAAAACAGCCCATCAATATAAACAAAATAAAAAAAACTCAAGACAATGGAGAAGGATTTTTTTCCGTCTCTATAATGCATGTAGGGTGAGGGTAGATGGGGGTCCATGCAGGGGCTCAGCATTAAGTAAAAAAGACTACAGATACTCATGCAAAGAATTAGAATTGTGTAGAAATAATTTCAAACACTGCTAAGCACAAAGACTTTATTATAGAGATTTGATTTATTAATTGAAAACTAGTTTCCAGCTGTTATATAAATATTTTGTTCTGGAGATTAAATTCATATATAGTTATAATGAATATTTTTTTCTAAACTTCAAATACTTCAATTTCAAAATAAATTATTTCCTTCATATTGTTTTATTCCTAGGTAATATAGACAATTTATTTTTTAGTTTTAATTATTATTTTAAATGGGTGTAAGGATTTTAATAGTATAATCTCTTAATAATAATTTTCTTAGATTTGTTATTTCATTGGAATATAGAGGCATGGGTATGAGATTTGTTTTTTATGGCAAATTTTATTTCTTATTGTAGTGTTTTTTTATTATTATTTTATTATATGGCCAATTGTTGAGATTGATTGGCAGTTGGGACATGGTGATGGGGAGATAAAATATTTTATATATTTTTAATCTGAAAAGAATGTTAATTACCAATCAAATACAGTAATACCTCTATATATCGAACCTGACAGGTCTTACATAATTCGTTGTTATGTATATCTAATAATTCGCTATATGTACTTATTACTTTATCAAGGAGCCCAACAAACCATTCCTTATACTGAGTTTGTCTCTAAAACTAAGTTCGTTATATCGAGGTCTCACTGTATGTGAGATTTATTGCAACCCGGAGTTAAAAATGGTGCAGAAAATGTTTTTTTTTTTATTTTCTTTATAAAATAATATATTTTTATCGTTCTAATAAAAATTAATATTAATAAATTCTGGCTCTCAATATAAGAAATTTGGGCAGACATCTTACTTATGGCTTTTTTAATTATGAAAATGTTTTTTTTCTAATGTGTTAAAATAAAAGTGCCTTTATTCATATTTTTAAAGGTGTTTCGTACATAAAAAAGAATTTTTTGTTTTCGAAAATTTCAGATTTCAAAATAGAGATAAGAAAATATTGAAGAAGACAACTAAAGAGCCTAGAATAAGAATTTAATGACCTTTTTGAAGCAATCTGGCTTAGAAGTACAATTAAGTAATTATTAATAAAGTAATTTAACAATTTAAAGGTATATACATACTTACCGCATTTTTAAATTTTCATAACAGACAAACTATTAAAACGACATATTTGGATAATAATTGGAGGTCAGTTTTGGCAACGAATATCCACACTTAAATGAATTACCTAATTCTATATGTCTAACTAACAATAAGTATATGATAATATCTTCATTTATTAAGTTTAGAAGTAGAATATACTTATCTAGAGAGTAGCTTCATGTCCCCACACCAAACCCATCACATATGTCAATGATTGATAAGTTTTTCGTAAACTTTTAGTCACTTGTGTCCTTTTTTGCCGCGATAAATTTGTTCCTTTTCAATCGCTGCCAAAACGAGATTTACGAGCATATTTTGTAGCAAAAACAAAACAAGGAAAACTAAAGAAAGTTTACTATGACAAAACAAAGCAAACAGGGCAACTAATGAGCTTTTGAAGGACCCAAGAAGAGGAACGGGATGCAACAAACGATTCGTTGACTCTTCATTAAGCTAATGAGTGGCTGACTGGCTGGTTGGCTTGGCCTGGCTGGCTAACTTGAATGAGTTCAATGAGTTGGCAGAATGACCAGGCCAGAATGTGTTAACGATTTAAGGTTAAAGTCAGATCACAAAACGGGAATGACAACAACAACATCCCACCCCCATCCCCATATATAAAATATACCCGGCGATATGCCGCAGCCTTCTTCAATGTCGCCACTACGTGTTTGGCATGCAAACCTGAATACCAAGAGAAAAGCAGGGTAAAAGTAAAAAGCAGGAAGCCCCCAATCAGCCGTCCATGCGATTACATGTGTGAACTATCGATTGAATTAAGACCAGACCAGAGCAAAGCAGATAAATAGAAGGTGGGAAGGCAAAAGCAGGGATGGCAGCCACTTAACCGTGTCGCTCGTCGCTCGTCGTTGTCTCATCCACTTGAGGCACATCATAAAAAAAAGAACGCACCAACACTTCTCCACTCCACTCCGACCACCACCCGTCAGCGACCTCATCAAATGTCGTCACACGTCTCAGTGCAGGCATAAAAAGCATCCAAAGTGCGGAGCATAATCAAAAACGGTGACAACACCAATCCAATCGAATCCCAACCAGTTGTTGTCCAGTTGCTGCCCCTAAGCACTGATTATGCCTTGCCCCGTCCAAAATGTCGATTGTCATTGTCACTGTCTATAAATTTAACTTGACTTAACTTCTGTTCAGCCCAACCCAACCCTTGGCATCCACTTTACGCTCGTGTCTGGCCCTAAGGATATGGCAATAAAGTCCTCTCAGCCATAAGCGATTTGCATCAAGATTCTATAATTATTGTTTAAACTGCACTTGAAGCCACTTCAACTCATCGCAAATTGTCGCATGCCCCAAAAGATGAGGCCGAAAGACTGTCATTTTTAAGGGGAATAATATTAACAACAAAAAAGTATTGTCAAATCAAAAACCAACCATTTCATGAACTTTTCCATTTAAAACAAAATCTACAAATCTTTGTGGTGTTTTATAAGTTCTTGTGATTATAATCATAAAAGTAATATATACATATATACACTAGGATGTTTATTTGAATTCCAGTAGTTTATTTACCAGATTACTCTTTCATTAAAAAAAAAAACCTTAGTCGCTTAACAACATCTAAAGTGAGAGCCTAAAATCGTTATCCCGATAATTATTTATTTTCCAGTTTACTCTAATAGTTTAAACATTAACTAACATTGCAGTAACTAATATTGCAGTAATATAAAATTTAAATAATGTTAAAGCGTGGCAACTTGACTTCAAAGTTTGAATATTATAATTATATTTGTGGAGTATGTTATCCAATACAATTGTACAAAATATTAATAATATCTGGCAAAAATCCCATAATTCCTGTTTTTTACGTATAAGTTTCGGTGCAGAGATTGTCGATCTTTAGGGTACTCAAAAACATATAAAACAAATCACAGTGGGTAACCGTAATTTTAAATTGTAAAAAGATTAAAAATGTCAGGAAAAATTTCAAATAGATAAATATGTAGGTACATCAAATTTATTTTACAGAAAAGGTAAAAAATATATCCAAATATTTCCTGAAGCAGCCTAATAAAAAAAACACTACTATTTATATTTCTGTGCTACATTTGTGTTAAATAAAATGGTTATTTTAATTTATGAAATCTATTTATAATTCATTATAATAAAAGCAAACATTAAAAAATGGAGATCCTAGAAATTAAGGTAGTCATCCCGTTAAGTAGGCAATTAAAAAGCTTAAAAACTTTTGTAAGTTTTCTTAGCGATTACATAAGTAGAAACTTAAGCCCCTTCTATCTTTCTTTGGTCGTGACGAATTATGACAATTTTTGTTTCAAACATCGATTTCAACCTAGCCATTTTCGTTCGATTTGAATTTTATTGCCAATGTCATCTACAATTCGAAACTTGTAACATATTTTTGCCCTTTTTTTGGGCTTTAGGCTTACGAGTCAACTGATGGAATACCAAACCAATAAGGATTTTAGACCGTTCCTTCCTTGTTCAGATATTTTTATAATAGATACCAAATCGAAGCGTTCGTTAAGCAAAACGAAACAAATGGTTAGACCTCTAAAATGGCTTAATAAATTCGACATATTTATGTATAAAGTCTATAACTCAAATTTCTGATAAAAATTAATGTACCCTTTTTGCAGAGTCCATATGGAAAACAGAATCGACAGCCTAAACCACAAAAAAAAATTACATATATATGTGTCTGGCATTCAGACAGATCACATTGCAGTCAAATTGTTGCACGTCCATTTGAGCTCCTTCACTGTCAAGGAGGAGCCATGTCTGCTCTACGGCGCCGATGCTTAACTAATTGGTTATAATAACTTTTATTAAATATTAGATGGGGTAAATTTAAATTTACAAATACACACATTTTAAAATTTGTTCAAAATTTTAAAAAGAATTTTTTCTAAAATCTTTGTAAAAAGTGAAAAATATTAGATAAAAATAAAAATTATATTCGAAATCTAATATACTTAAATAAACTAAGTATTGAACTACTAATATTTCATACGTAATTTTCAAATAATTAAAGAAAAGAATTCTAAACTGATTTTAATGGTTTAAAAATATTTTGCTTAAGTCAAAAACTTCTATTATATTTTCATTGTCACTTTACATGATAAATTAAAATCTCCATAAACCAAGCCTTTTTAAAACTTCTAACCTATTTTTGCGCAGGACTTCAACTAATTTTTTAAACTAAGTAATCAGAAGATTTCAATATGTATTTTTTTTTTTTTTTTGGGAATTGGGCAAAACAGAATTTTTCTTTTTTAGAAAGCAATATTGCGACAAGTATAAAATCATTCAAAAAAATTTTTTGTTTATAATAAAAGAAACTCTTGAATAATAGAGTATACGCAAATTGTATCAATAAATTGCTAAAGCCATCAAACTAAATGATTTTTGATTCTGCCATTTGTTAGCTTCTTTGTAGTATTCTTTTTCGGTTTTTTTGTTTTATTCTTTTATACAAACTTATAAGTGTTGGTATGTATGTGTATGTTTATATGTATGAGTTTTTGTTTGTAAGTTTTTCATGCGACAATTTCATGACCGAGAAATCGTAACTTGACACTTCCTGCTGGCCGAGTATAGCATAAATTCATATCTAAATACATAAAAAGAAATCAAATTAAAATGGCCACTTTTTGATGGCCATCATTCGATATAAATTCTTGCACAATTTGTCGCCAAAGTTGTTTCCACTCTCATTACATAAACTCAATTTAGCTGGAAGGCAGGAAATTCTAAAACGAGAACCAAATCAAAATCAAATCAAACTTCAACTGCAATGAAAACAAACAATTTGAAATTTTGGCATCACATAAGGAAAATGAATGAAAACTTTTTTCAAATGCCAAAGAGGGGCTTAAGCTAAAGAACGTCTGAACTTCACCGAATTACGCCGAATTATGCCCTCGCAGGGCCTAGTCATTCCGCATCTTATAAACAAATCTCTGAATGCCTTTGCTGCTTGGGATGGAAGTTGTTGATCTTCCATCTGGAATCTGTGAATGTGAATAATTATGAATGTAATTTAATGCGAACCGCTTCATGACGATTGCTCCGCCGTTACGCGACTTGAAATGTTTGTTGACACAATTTTTGTGATCGACTTGAAGTTAAGATTTGGTCTTGGTCTTCAGTCGGACCCCTAGGATGATGCTTTGTTTATGCTCATGTATCGAATTCTTAAACTGTTGCTGATGGTGGTCCTATGGTCCAGTCCACTTCATGCTTTATCAATGCCGACAGACCACACAAAGGAGATTTCCAAAGAATCAACTGGACAAGTTCCATTTTATTTAGGTTGCAATGACAACTACTTCTGATCTGATAAACAGATACAGATCACCCCTTTATGATCTTAAGAACATAATTTTAAGTCAATTCGGAAGGAATAAATTATTAGACCTAAACATTTTTAACCTAAATCCTCCAATTTAACTTAGAATTGAGCTCACTTAAGCATCAAAGACAAAATAGACCTGGATTGGAAAAGTTTTTCAAATTCTTTAAGAAACATTTAAAGTATGCATAAAATATTGTTTAAAGTATAATTTTTGGCAAAGTCGAAATGGAAAATACTTTTATTTAAGAGAAAATTATTGTATATTAAGGTCTTCTCGGGAATGAATTAGAATTTGGTTTAAAATTCCTTTAAAATTCAACTGTTTTAGGTGGAATATCATGCTTATTTTTACAATGCCCATATATAATGATCTGTCTGAAATTTCTTAAAAGAAGTTGTTTACTTTGTGAATAACTAATACATGTGCAGTGAAAAGTTAATTACATACAAATATGACAATCTTCAGATATACCAATATTGAGTTGATGTAATTAAATTTTACTACTCAATTAGTGACACTTCCAATTAGACATTTAAAAATAAAGCAACAACAAATATGCCTAGTTCACTTATTATTAAGATTTTAGTTTAAATACTAATTTTCCATATCTTTGGGCAGATCCAGTATAGGAAAAACTTTTAATTTGGTTCAGTTGGTAAAACATTACACTATAAGTTTATAAGCCAACAAAAACACCTGACTCCGCATTAAACCTGGTGTTTAAAACTATGAAAAATAATAAAGGAGGTTTAATTTATAATGACAAGTGCTAAAGTCTCACATAATCAGTTTAAAGAGATTTACTTTACTTGTCTTAGCATTTTTTTCATTCGAATGGCAGATTCGCACTGTAAAGTTACCCCTTTACTTTGTTAGAATTTATTGAGAATCCTTTCTAACAGTTTACAAAAAAATATAGAAAATTTCGATTTAACATTTCCCTTCAGTATGTTCACATCTCATTTACAATGTTTTTTTTTCCTTTTAGAGAAAGGTGCGATTCATTTTGAATAAATATTTACTCAAAGTACACATTTTTATTAGGAATGTTAAGAATGATAATCTAGATGAAATTAAAAACCCATTTTTCTAATTGATTTTTATTATTCTTTAGATATTCCTCATAGGAATTGTTTCTGTTTCAATGTGTAGGTCCTGCTAAATTTATTGTCACTTAAAAAGAAAATAAGCCTAGTTTGCTGTACTAATATAAGGACTATACTGAACTCATCATTATAATATTTGTATAATTTAGATGAAACAATTGTTCCATAAAATTAAATATTGTATATTTTTTCCTATCCAATTTCGATATTGAAAAGTTTTACGACTATTATGTAATATATGGCCAAGTTCTTCAATAATGCTGAGAATTTAAAAATTTATGTTTGATACCTATTAAATTTTCAGAGGAACAAAACTTTTATCATTCTTTGGTTAGTTTTGAATTAATTTCCCGAGTGTTTTTAAGTCAAAGTTATCCATAAGAAAATAAAAAATCAAAAAATAATTCAATTTTAGTTTTTTTCATATGTTTATTTTTTAATACTAAGTTTCTGTTTGGTTTTTTCTTTCCTTTTTTATGCACACTTAAAAGCTACTCACAATTGTTGGTAATCAGTATCTTATATTCTTCAAGAGACTTTTGGAATTTTCTTCGTTATTTTTGCTTATTTCATTTTCGAAGACTTAAATATTTGTATTTACAATTGAATTTGCATTTTTTATTCTCATTACATTTGTATAGGATTTTCGGTTCGTAAGTATTTCGGTTTTTGTTTTTATTTTTATCTTTTGCATTTTTACAATCATTTCTGTTTCTGAAGTTTCATTTTAATTGTTTAATTATTTGGTTTTTTGCTTTAAAACATAATACAACCTTCAGTTTTTGTTTTATTTCATTCTTATTGCCTTTTTGTGGGGGGTATATGGGCGTGGTGAGCTGTTGGGATGGGTTGGGAGAGATTAACTGAAATATCATTTACAATTATATTTATTTGATCCGATTTCTATGATATTACATTATTATATTATAGTTTTATATTTTATTCTTCTTTGTCGTCTCGCTTAATACTAGAAAAACTAAGGCTAGAACTAATCAACAAATAAGCGTGTGTTACTAACTCGTAAATTTATTTATTTTATTTTATTTTTAGTTATTAATTTCGGTTTGTTCTTTTTGTTTTGTTGCTTTTTGCTTTTTGTTTTATTCATATTTAATACAATGTTGCGATTATTAATCAGAAGCTGTAAAAATGTTTGTTTTATACATACAATTAGAAAACTATTTAATCAATTTAAACTGATAATCAGACAAAGTTACATTTCAGGGGCGTAGTCCAAATACATGATGAAAGAGGGAGAGAATTTATTTATTTTATGGGTTTCAAAATATTTCAGAAACTTAACCAATTTACAATTGGCAATATTTAAACGTGTGTAAAGTTTAGTTTAGTTTTAAATTTAGATAACTTTTAATATCAATTCTTGAGAGATCTTCCAGATTATGGGAATCGAGAAAACTATTTAAATTGGACAATTATTAACTTTGAAATGTAGGTAAATACGCCTCTGGCCTCACAACTTCTATCTTCTAACATATTATTATTTCAACTTAATGGAAAACTTAAAGTTAATCGAAAATTTATTGTCACAATTAAAATATTGATATATCATCGAAGCAAGTGGAAGGAAGTGGAAACGTTAGACGATTGAAATAATAATAAAAAACCAAAATACAAACGAACTCTTATTTAAAAAAAAGAATACCTTTAAAGTTTCTCTTTAGTTTCCCTTAGTTAACCAACTGCTGGGCTGACCAATGATGGTGACCAATACGATGCTGCTGGTGTTGATGCGAGGATGACGCCGACGACGTGGATGAGGTAGCCGCTGCTAATTGCCGTCAGAGATAGAATTCCGGGGAACTCTGGCTATCTCCCGCTGCTGCTGCTGCTGCCGCCGCTGCAGCGGCAGCTGCACCCGCTCCTCTCTGGAGGCGCTGCATAAGGGCGTCTCTCTCCTGACAGACACGTGAGTACTCCGCCTTGAGGCGATGCAAATCCTGATTCAGCTGACGATTGGCCTTCTCCAGTTCGTGGCGTTGATGCAGACGCTTGGAGCGACAATTCTGGGCATAGCCACGATTCTTGAGAGTGCGACGCTTTTGTTTCAGTCGCACAACCTCCTCGCGCGGACAACCATGGAGCCGCTTATTGAGTTCCCGAACCGTTAGAGTGGTCAGCATGTCATCGTTGATGCAATCCTCCAGCGTGGCATTGCTATAGGCTCCGGAGCAAGTGCGCGGTGAGTTGGTAGAGGAACGTGAGGAACACGCCGACAGGGGACGACATGGTTGGAGGGCTGAGCGGGTGAGGACACAGCTGTTGCCGCCACCGGCACTGCCTCCGCCGCCAACGCTGCCGCCGCTGCTGCTGCCAATGCTGGGAATTTGAGACCCACATGTCATATGGGTTTCCGAGGCATAAGTCTGTGCTTGCGAGTGCATATTGATGGGAGTGAGCTCTAGATTATGCAAGTGAGACGTCGGATGTTTGGCCTGCTGCATTAACACCTGCGGATGCGGATGCGGATGTGGATGGCCATGGGGATGTGAGTGCGGATGTCCATAATGATGATTCTGCATTAGCGGTTGACCATGATGATGATGATGAACAGCGGCAGCCTGCAAGGCGGCATAGTCTCTCTGCCTGTCCCATTCGTCGGCCTCCTCCTGAGAATATGCCAAAGGCCGCAGATCCAAAGGCTGTTGGTCGGCACGTATGGAATTGGTCAGCCACATCATCTCATGACTCAGTCCAGGATTGACGACGGGCGGTGCTGCAGCTGCAGCTGCTGCTGCTGCTGCTGCCGCCGCTGAAGAAGCTCCCGACGACGATGAGGCAGGTGTCCGGGCATGGGCATAATGATGGGCATAGGTCTGGGCTGGACAACTGCCACTACCGGTGGGTGAGCCCACCACAGGTGGGGTCTCTGGAGGCGTGGAGGGCACGCCACTGGGCACACCAGGTGCAGCTGATGAGGAAGACGATGTATTGACCAAAATGGCTTGTCCCGGCATGGGACCATATTGTTCCGGTGGCGGTGATAACGGTTGCAATCTCCTCTCATCCATATGCCATTGATGGTGGCCGGAAAACGAGCGTAGCTTAATATGAGGCGATGCGGCGACCTCTACAACTGCTCCGCCAGGCATGGATTCAGGTGCCGCCGCCTCTGGGCCGTTTGGCTCGTCGTTTGGAGCTGATGCCTCGCCATGTATCCATTTGACAGCCACCGGCTGTGGTGGACTGTGATCTTCACGCTTCACATGGCCAATGGCAGGAACACTTACCGCTGCTGCTGCTGCCGCCGCTGCTGCTAATGCCGACTGATTGTTACTACCGCTCACCTCCAGGTGATGCAGATCAAAGTCCTGCACATATGTGTCAGCTATGGTGGGATCTTCCATTTTCATTGGATTGCCGCGGGGGACTTACATGCAAAACCCAAGCACACCAAATGTGGGGGAAGGGGATCGGTTCAGGTCAAGTGGTGGGCAGATGGTTAGGTGGTGAGGGGAGGGTCAGAACTTGTCAAACCTATATTCTTTATATTGATTTTCGTTTTTTTTTTTTCTATATATATTGGTCACTTTTCTATCAATTGATCACTCTGCAAACACAATTCACTAGCATTCTCTTGCTTTCTCTTTCGCTCTCTCTCTTTCTATCCTCTCCCCGGTGCACTTTTTTCCAGCTTTTTTTTCGCGCCCGAGTTTTAATTTCCTTCTAGTATAATTTTTTTTTTTTTGTATGTTGTTTTGATTTTTTGCCGCTCGCTGCGTCTAGTTTCAAAGAGTTAACGGTGGCGACTGAGACCACTTCTGGACTCTACGGATGACGGCTTGGCTAGATTGGCGTTGGCCTGACTGGAAGGGTGGCTGCGACGCGCGCATTGCCACAGTGGCGGCGACGGCGACGACAACGATGGCAACAACAACAATCAAAATAAAACACGACGTTATTTTCGGCATCGGCAGCTTGAACGCCATTCGCTGGTTGGCTCAGTCTCCTGGCTGGAAAGCTGGCAGAGCACCCTTTCAAGTTCGTGTTGCTCTCATTTCCCTTTGTGTGTGTGTGTGTGTATATATGTTTCTCTGAGCAGTGAGAAAGCTTTGTATTCGTTTGGGGCTTCGCATGGTGGGACAAAATATGTAGCAAAAAAAATAAAACTATTTAAATTCTCAATAATAGATAATAAGAAATATGTTGTTGAAAACATTTTTAGGGTTCAAACATAGAGTTCTACTTTAAGTTAAGCTTTTTACTTGCATATATTAAAGCACATTTTTTTCCATTTATAAATTTTAAGAGAATTAAGAGTGCTTTTTGACCATTTTTTTCTCAATGGGAAATTAATTTATGCTGAAAAGTTTTTTTTTTTGTTTAATTCTAAATTTCCAAAGTAAAAAAAAAACTTTTTGCTAAATTATATGAAAATCGTTTAAAAACTTAGGCTTAGAGGATTAAAGCCCAAGAGCTCTACCGAATTAACTTACTTCTAATAGGACAAAAGTACAGAGTTCCATCAGATTTTCAAAAACCATAAATTTGGTTCATGAGTCGTTTTTACTTAACAATTAAATGTAAAAATTCAAGGAAAACTCAAACTTTTAAAAACAGAGTTCTCCTTTTGTAGTTGGTTAAACAATTTTTTTTTTGTTTAAAATATGTTTCATTGAAAAATTGTAAATTTGAAAAATTTCAGACTCGGCACACTAAATGTTTTATTTAAAAGAAATCATTCATTAGGTCGCCAAACTTGACAACGAACTTAATTGCGGATTAGGCCGATCTAGAGAAGAAAGATGAGCGAAATTTGCTCACAAAAATTTCGAAACCAGCAGTCTGAGAATTCGTTTATTAAACCGTATAAAGAAGTCTTGGAACATTCTGTAAATACAAAAAAAAAACTCTAAGCAAACATTGCTTGTAAACAATTTTTAAATTACAAGTTACAAGTTACAAGGCATGCAAAGTAAAATATGTTGCAAATACTGAATACTTTTCAAGCCTGTTGCATACTTTAAGGGGTAAAATTACCCTATTTCACAGTTCTAGATCCACCTAAGTGTTATATTTGTGTATCACAAATCTTACGTAATATCTTATTACTTATATTAACTAAATGGAAATGTAGTATACTTATAGATTAGATACATAGAAATTTTTGAATATAAGTATAACCTTTAAAGCTCTTTTTATTTCTCGAAATTTAAAGGGAAAGAATTAAAGTACATACTATAAATAAAGTCTTGAATTTATAAAATAACCATTACAATAAACCCACTGTGCAGGAGCACATTGAAGCTTTGCTTTTATGTTGGCTTCCTGTCTTCTTCTACCCCCGACCACCTGCCCAGCGCATAGAATTCCCGCTGTGGCAACTTGGAGTCCCGTTTTTGGTGGTTGAATTGCTCTCCGTGTTGTTGTTGTTGTTGTCTCAGCTCTTGAAGTAGGCGTTTTTGAATTGCCATGGAGAGTGCATAAAAAATGGCACACACACATACACACACACGCATACGCATAACTACATACATTCATAAATACATACAAATACACCTTATGCTGCTATTACGGCTCCGCCCACTTACTCATATATATGTACATATTTATGTGTATATATGTGGAGCTTTCTATGATTGTATGCGTGTGCATATTTATGAGCAACTACCACAGAAAATTCCTATATTGCCATGGATGGGCCATCATTTGGTTGGCGCTCGCATTGGAAGAGACACCTAGCGCAGAGACAGAGAGAAAGAGAGAGAGCGTGAGCGTTGCGGCGGGTGTCGGGGCTATTAGAGATCTCCACCAATATATCCACATCCTGCCCTGACTACATATATGGGCTCAGCATCCATTGTTCCAGTTTCCAGTGCATAACTCAATGGTAGATATTTTAGCTCTGATAAGTCGCTCGATTTGTTTTGGTTCGGTATATAAGCAAAAGAAAAAAAGGGCATCCTCCTGTGTGTGTGTGTGTGTTTGTGTGTGGCTTACCTTTGTATTTGTGTGTTTGCTTTGTGTAAAGGATTTCTGGGTAGTGCACAGGTGCATTTACTTTGCTGAGCCAGCAAAAAGTGGACATGAAGACCTCTTCCACCTCCTCCTGGACATGGGCGTTGAGAGTTTTCCTTGTTTTATTTTTAATTTGTATATTCTGTGCTACTCTCTATACCTTCTAGGCAAAGAATAAAAAAAGGGTATATAAAACTTCGTAAAAAGATTATATTTAAAGATATATAAAATAACACGTAATGCACATCAGAAATTTATAAAATTTCATTGTATACCATATCATTTCTATATAGACAATTTAACCAAAACAATTTAGCCAAAATTAACTTATTATGCTCTACATAGTGCAGGGTATCATTAAGTCGGCCAGTATGATTTTTTTTTGTTCCTACTCATTTTGTTGATATGTTTTGGCTACGTTTGCCCAAAAACAGATTTCTATGATGTAATATTGTTGTGAGGGATTGAGAAGCTACTTTAGTCATGTTAGTATTTTTTGTGCAACAAGTTTGTTATAGATATGTACATATGTATAGGTGGAAGTGTGTGTGTGGGTGTGTGCAGTGTGTGGGTCAACAGTAAACAGTAGAAATTTGATTAGATAACTTTATATAAATATTTAGAATTTCAAATATAATATGGAAATCATTGACCAAATTAAGATCTTGTATTGATTATTCCTACATAATTGTTAGGTTTTTTGCCATGTCCAATTTTAAAATAATTAGATAAAAATATTCTGAAAGTATCTTAAAAAGTCTGGGACTTAGAAATCAATTATTTACACGTAGAACAATATGTAAGAGTTCAATGAATTTGTAATTATTACCGCCCTAAATAATGGTTCTTTAAATCCTATTTAAAATTAAAAATTTAGAAATATACTTTGCATTTAATAATATATTTGTCCTCTAGCCTGCATAAATATTATATTAAGTATTAAGACAAACAGTAAAATATAATATGCAAATACATGAGGATACCTCGGAATCTAGTTGTGGTCACGAGTTTATGATGTTTTTAATTTTCGGACTATAGTTCTGATTTTCTGGACTCCTAAGTTACTTAATAGAAAAAAATTTATTCAAATTCAACCGATTATATTCAAACGCTGAATAGTCATAGTCAGTCATATCAGCTTTTGGCCGTTTTTTGAAAAAATTATCAATTTTCGGCTGGGCAAATACATAAGACGTTTTTGCTAAAATATTTAATATTACAGACAATTAAATTTACAGTCAATTTCAGGGACCGCAATCAATAATAGTTATATTAAAAAACTTATATGATAATAACTACATTTCAATTTTTATAGATTTCCTTCAATTCTTTTATTAATTTTTCGATCAAAAAATAAAAATCAAAAATAATGTTTAAAAATTATTTTTATTTTCAAAATGAAACTCACTTTTAAATATTTTCAAAATATTTTTGCACATCGCTGAAAGGGGATTCAAGGACTACCCCATATAATTTTTTTTCTTAGTTTTAATATTAATACCAATATTATCATTGTTTTAATTTGTAATATCTTTTTCAATAACTATAGCTGAGGATTTTCTCGAAGAAAATCTAAAAAATAGAATTATTAAAAATCTTTCCAAAAATGCATAGATAGTATGGAATTAAATGTATTTTTTTTTTTTTATTATAAAAAAAAAATTATTATTTACGGTGTCTGGTCGATTTGGGCCATTATAGTTTTTTTTGTTTTTCCTGTAATAAATGCAAATTGAATTTCCCGTCTATTGCTATATGTTTTATTAAAATGGTATACATATATATTATATTAAATATTTTATATAATAAGAAGCGTTTTTAAGAATACAAAGAGCATAATTTTGAGTAGTAGTTAAGTTTTTTAGCTTGATGTAGGAATGTCCTTTGCATATTTTTTTCTCGAAAACAATTGTGACAAAATGCATTTAAAAGTTATACTTTAATCGGCGACAAAGTATTATGTTATAAAACATTTATTAAAAAAAATATATATATAATCATTCTATTATTAAATCGATTAAATAGAATGCATTAAAGATTGAAATAAAGTTTCACAAATTGAAGCATAGAAACATACGTGATTCTATTGAATTCAACTAATATTCCCATGGTTTAGCCTCAATATCAATAAAGAAAACTAATTTTTGCCCAAATAACCCAAAAAAAAAGAAATCTCAAATGACTTAAGAGCTGTCCCTATGAAATCTGTCGACTGGTAAGCCACACAAAGCTGACCACAAAAAAGTTTGCTAGCAAGCCTCCGCACCCTTGGCTACACTTCTTCATCCCTTCACCCCAACCACATGGACAGGGCCCGCAATTGTTGTGTCACCGCAAGACCCAGTTGGGCGAAGACAAAGAAGAATGTAGAAAAAGGGAGGCATAAAATACATACTACATAGTATATACTGCCAGCAGGAAAACATAAAACAAAATCAAATCAACTGACTGTACCTCCCACCCAACCAGCCCTTCACTTAGTCCTTACCCCCCGCCCAGTTGGGTTGCCATTGAAGCTTGTCAAAATTAAATTGAACACAATCGAATTATCCCTGGCATGCTCCATTTGTGTTTTTGTTGTTATACTCTTTCAGAGTGAATTATAAAATTTATCAAATGTTTAGAGCTGCTATTCGAAGATTAGGGAAAGTAAGCATAGAAATATAAAAAGGTATATAATTTGAGTAAGTCTCTTTCATAGTCATCTAGCTCAATCTAGTATATAAATAAAATGTGGTCTCAGGTAACAATTTTTTTCGTATTTTTGCACCCCGCCTTACATGTACATTCCTTCCCCTATCCCTTCCCTAAAGTGTGCCCTGGTTCTACAGGTTTTTATATAGCACCTATACCGTGTAGATCCGTACAAGGCTATATAGATCCTTCTGATATATTAGATGCGTAACTCCTCTCCTTAAATCCCTTCCTATTAATCATATATTATTTTTTCTTTCTTAATCCATCTCCTCAACAAAAATTAGACCAGAAATGACTTTACAAATAAACAAACTTCATATTCAAACATTGTTAAACAGCTTTTAATTATTTCCACATTTTTTAAGATCATGACATATAGGTCTAATATACCACCCTTTTGAATTAAAAAAGGGTAAAATAAATTTCGTAAGAAGTGGTAAAAATGTAAATAATTCTTAGTTTGAAAACCATTCTTAAAGAACCGTTTACTTTATTAGGGATATTTAAAAGGCTTTTTATATATGTGTATTCCAAAGCAGATGATTTTCAGTTAAGCATATCCCTTAGTCCTTAATTAGATAAATCAAAGAACAAGAGAGCAATTGCAATTGCTATGTCTTTTATATATTCTACCGAGAACAGCAAAATCTTTAAACTTTATATCTTAACCCAATTAAGCCTTGTATAAAGCAGTTTTCTTCCTCAATAAATGCATTTTAGTTTGCATATCGCTAGAGTCCTTGAATAAGCCATACTATATAACCGATAAAATACTTATTTTAAAAATAAAAGAACTGAGGAAAACTCTCAGTCGATGGCAGATTATTACATTTTTCCTTCTTATTTACTTGCAGTGTGGAAAAGTCAGAGATGAAACTTGTGTGGAAAGCGGTTGAGGTGAGCCAGCACTTAGGCATATTAAAAAGGGTTAAAGGTAATGCAAATATTTATCCGCAGCCAATTAAAATATTGTAATAATCAACTGAGGCAAACAGAGTTGGTGAATGTGAATTGGGCAGGAGATGAATTGGGAGGAGGGTTTGGCAGTTTGGCCTGAGAATCAAACACGGCCACGTGTTATGCCATATACCTACATAGAGACTATCATTTGTATGTATTTGCATTTTACCCTCATTCCTAAAAGTATGCCAGTTCTTTACGTTAACAATTCTTTTTTTCTCATTTGCTCAACTAATTCGTTGCTTAAGTCGTTTGGGATTGTCATGTCGATTGCTCTTCGAGTATTGTCTGAACCTGAATCCAGGACAAATATTTGCATGCGATTCCTTTTCAATTGCATTTCATTTGATTCGCTCCCGCATATACTGATATGCGTTGACAATGTTTATTACGCCGGATTAGGCAGCATTAAAAGGCACATGGGTACATACATACAATTGTACCTATACTTTCGACGGTCGTCAGTCTGGCATGTGATGTGATTGATTGATTGTAGTCGACTTCAAACCAAGGAACATCTCCTCCTTCCCCCATTTCCCTTTTCTGCTGTTGCCCTGCCCCGATCATCGCTTGGAGTGCACTTTAAACATGAAGTAAAGTCGTGTTTTATCACAAATAAATTCTGGTAAATCAACAGAATATCGATTCGCGTTGACATGTTCCCTGTCGCAAATCATACATTGTTGTCTCTCTACCACAATAGCAACCCGGGTCCTTGGTATCGTTCTTCCTCCCACTCATCCTGGTTGCATATCGTTCAGCTTGTGAGATGCAGTCAGCGGGAGGCATCAGCCAGGGTATTGAAATTTACCCTCGACTTGACTCAAACTTGGGCGAGTTTAATGACATGTAAGAGATGCGAATAATGTGAGCAGAATGTGATACACCTGCTGAGAATTCACTTTGGTGCATGCAAAGAAAATATCGTCTATACAGCAAGTATAAATATTTCTATAGTTTTATTAAAATTATCCAAATTAATATCACTTTCTTCTTAAACATTATGATGCTTGCCGGTTTTTTATTCGAATTTAATTTTGTCGAGATTGTTTAACTAAATCGCAACGTCTACATTGTTCTGTATATCAATGCTTCAACTTTGTGAACAGATCGTTAAGATATGCCCGAGAGAAAAAAGTATTTATATTAAGCAATAGTTACAAACTAATAGACTACAGACTTTAATTTATATGCTGCGCAAATAGTATGATATTTCATCGATTCTGTTAAAAATTGCCATAATTATAGAATATTATATAATTCTATATATGTATGCGTAAGTTAATTAATATCTAATAAAAAGCAAAAAAGTGTCTCTGAAAACTCTTCCTTAGAAAACTGTAATATTGTAATCCGATTTTGAAAAAAATCGTTTGATGCGACTGTAAAAACTAAAGAAGTTATTGATACGAAGTATATATTGATACGAAGTATATAGTGATATAGTGGAACTATCCAGCTGAACCCGGTACAATTCCTGCAGCATATAGAATAATTTCAGACCGTTAGTTTAAATGGTCTAGGTGGACCGAAATTTATTCAATTAGTTAGCTGTAACTTAAAAATTCTTTAATCCGATTTATCTTTTTGAATTGTGTCAACCTATTAGATTTATTACTAATACTATATTACTAAATATCCAAAAATTAAATTAAAGTAGAATATTACTCATGTGTAGTTCAAGAATTGTTCTTTATATATAGGCAATTCACCAGGAGAGTCGACCGAAAACAAAAATTTTCAAGTTAAAAATATTTTCATAGAGAATCCATCTCATTAATATAGATAATTTCTGAAATTTAAAAATAAAAAAATGATTTTGTGATGTGTTTAGTACTTTTTGTCTATGCAGTTTGTTATATATTTGCACTACCTAACTGAGGTAAAATCCTTTTGAATTTGAATATATTGTGTGGGCGAATCATACTTAACAGTTGACTTTATGCTGTAAGCCTCAAAGTCTGAAGTATAAAATATAGAGCTATTTAGACCTATGTATAACCCCTTTCAGTGCATAATATATTTATTTAACTTGGCAATTTATCAGCACATCAACCCAAATGATTATTTTTGTACCGTATTAATAATGGAAACTTTTTGGGCCTCCACCTCCCGTTCAATAGTTAACAATAATAACCTTTTAAATTTACAACTCGAGACCTACAAATAGTCTGTAGTCTCTAGTCATTGGCAACATTCAAGTTCACACTCAAAAATTAACCATATTATCCATACAACACATTTGTGGGTGTTTCCCCTGAATGTCAGCTGTCAGTTTGACACTCACAACTTGACACTTTGACAGCATACCTGACCTTTTTTCCTTACTGAGGGAGATAGAGAGGGGTGATGACGGCAGCAACCCTAACACAAACCCAAACGTATCGTTTGTTCGTTCGTTTGTTTTGTAATTGCTGCCTAATGAGCTCACTCACTCCCCTTTCAGATTCAGCTGCCCCTTTTATGGGATGGACAGAGAGTTGCTGCTTATCACAAGCAACAGCAGTTTATCATTTATCCATTGGCCTGGCAAAACACAAAACAAGCCAGAACAAATAAATTATGGCCAGCGATTTGTAAACAACGCAAAGTTCTCGATACCAGTCAGGGTCAGGGGTCGACCATAGTCGTTGTCGTCGCCATCGTCGTCGGATGAGGTTCATAAATAAGATTCCAAAGAAAAATAATTGAAATATTTGCTGTCAATGTGTTGACTTACCAAACATCCGAAACTCCACCCGCTACAGCTGCCAGAGGCGAAGGTGTAAACTGTATAAATGGTGGCTCGTTATGGCTAGCATGTTACCAGAGACACCAAAAATGGACACGAATAGCTGGAGAAGAACCTAGCAGTTGATAAATGATTTGTTACATATAGTCACACACACATATAGAGATTGTAGCCAGAGAATTCTGAAGTATTGAGACATCAAATATTCTAAAAGAGATTAAAGATTTTCTTATTTGTGCCTTATTTATCTATAAATAAAAGATACGATTAAGACAGAGCCGAGAACTCATATTCCCGGAAACGACTCGTTCGGCCACTCTTTACATACAAATAAGCAAAAGTCCTCACACAATTTGACCCCTAAGGTATGCTTTAGACATTCGAAAAATGCACTTTCTGATAATTTTAATAAATTTTTAGATTGTTGTTGAAAAGTTGTCCCTGTGCCTACACAATTTTTTTACCTACAAAACATTCCAAATCTACATATATTGGATTATACTTTAAAAAGACGTATTTCAACTGCCTATTGCATACTTTATGGGGAAAATTTCAACAATCTACCTTATAATTACTTATCCTACACAAATAATATGTTTAACGACAATTTTTATAGGTGAAAATAAATTAATCATTTATTAAACCTGAAAGTAAGAAGCATTTTTGCTGTAAATCTTATGGAAATTCAGGTTACGCTATTAATTTATTTTTATTTTTTATCAACTTTGCCATGTGTCACGCAAGTTAAAGTTAAAGCAGATGGGAATCCCCCTTTTTTGTTTTTTGTGTTCTTTCTATTTTTTTCAATAAAATACGAATATATTTAGTTCTAATGTCATAAATTATATGCCCAGTTTCGGCCTTGACGTGGGGATCCGCTCATACACACACACACAGACACTTGCACACGTGTTACCAGAAGCCAACTAATAACGGGACATTGGTCGTGCCTCCCAGATGTAGGCTATGTATATGCTACTGTCTCTCACCCTCCCAGTCCTCCCACATATGTATACATACATATATTTGCGCAATAAATTTTTTAATCTTGTCGCTTTAATCGCACAAATGACGATACCCTCCCCGTCCGGCAAGCCCCCAACAAACCAGGACCCCTTGGCAGCAACAGAAATCAATTTCACTATCGTTGACCAAAGGCCAAAAAATAAAAAAAAGATGTACGAGCATCGAGCGAAAGGACAACAAAGAGGAAGGGGGAGGATTGGGTGAAAGAAAGAAACTTTTTTTTACTGTTTGTTTGTCAGCTTTGGCGGGCACAGACGGCAACTTCCGGTCAGTGATGGTGTGGGTATAGGCCAATGGGATGCCAATAAAAAATATCAAACATATTTGTAATGGTCAGAAGGCATACCGGAATAGCAGGAATCTCACACTGTGCGAGTGCAAACATATTTATGGCCTCCGACTGCATTTTATGCGTTATGCGTTATCCAACACTCGATTACCATAATATAGATAGTTGTCCTTTTCCACCTCGAGAAGATTTTTGCATATAAAATACATAAAACGAACATGTCGTCGTCGTTGTTGTTGTTGTTGTCGTCGACTTGACCGGAACAAATTTTCATTCCATGTGGGCTCGTTTCCTCATTTGATTTGGTTATTGCCTTTCCAGTCAGTCGTCATTGTCCCCATTCGCAATGATGTGGCCATATAACGATGTGTGTGGCTGTATGGCTCGGCAAATGTGTCAAGCATTAAATTTTATGTTGAACCTAACCTCAAATTATTGTTCCTAACCTCAAAATTGGCAATGAAACAGATTTCTGAATTATTTCGTTTAAGGATTGAATGCAAATGGTTTCGACCTACTGTAACATTATAAAATGGAACAATTTAACAAAAATATCTAAAGATAAAGATACAGATGTTTGGGAAATGAAATTCTAAAGCAAAGAACCTAAAACGTAGTAAATTTCATATATGTATATTTTTTTTATAAAAATAGAACACCAAGTGAGTTGAGTCACTACTTTACCCTTCTTATATAGAAATTGTTTCGAGAGATAATAAATAAATGCAAGTCCATGTTTAGTTGAATATGAAACCCAATTGTTCCATTTCTTTTTGTACACCGCTACCCGCACACTGCTGTTCCATCATGTCTAGCCAAAGCGTATAAGAGTAATCCTCATGCAAACCACCATATCTGCAAGAAAAATGAAATAGTTTAGCTTGCAGTAACATTAAAGAGAGGAAAAACTTAACTTACCTCTTGGGTAAATGTTCCGGATTTATATGCTTATGCAGTGAGCTCATATCACTACCATGAATATAGAGACGCTCTTTCATTGCAGCGTTTAGGAAGGGCTTAAAAATTCTGAAAGCTGTATTAAATACCCAATTCTGATTCACAATATGAAGGGCAGATGTACGTATTGGCATGGATGTCTGAGAAAATTGCATTATAAGAAATTAATAAAAAATACATTAAAGTTTTTCTTTCTACTCACCACTAATAGGGCAATCATCTTTTGGGCCACACTTGGGCTCAAATGCAGAATATGCTCTAGGGCCAAATCTTTCAAATCAAAGATTCCAACGCCACCAACTATCTGTGAAATGGGTTCCAAACTACCCAACTCCTGTAATAAAATGGTGGCACGAAATATATCATCTATATTAACCCGATTGGGCCGCCAAAGTCCAAAACGATAGATAAGTATGCGACGACCATTTTGATCCCGATACGGTGTAACTGTCAGTATATCCGAATCGCCCAAATGACGTAAATCCAAGGGACGCACTTTCTCATAATAGTTTTTGTTTTGTTCACGAAACTTGTGATAGTTGCTCAGCTATAAGTTTAGAATTTTAATATTAATTACTCATTGATAAAACTTTCAATGTGAAATCTTACCAATCTATAGCTATTTTCAATCTTCCAGAAACGAGCACGTAAAAATTTTTCTAAAAATCTATCATCATTGCGATGCAATTGAAATTCATTGTGCTCTATATTCCAAAATTGTATAAATCAAAATAAATGTTTGGTCCCATTAGTCATGTTTTCATCAATTTCTTGACTTTTAATTTACCTAAAATATAACTTCGAAATTGTTCTATGGTCTGTTGCTTAGTTTTTGGACATTCACCCTGCTCCTGGGCGATGCGGCGTATGTGTTCAGGAACTTCCTCCTCGGTTAAATTCAACTTATGCTCTATGGTTGGCATTGTACGAGAACCAGTTAGGGTAGTATTAGTCTGTCAAAGAAAAAGAAAAATTTTATGTAAATAGTCGCTTTATAGAATCAGTTTTGACATGGATTACAAAACTGCATTAACCTTGAGATTTGAGGGAAGAGGGAATTTTATATGACTGATAACATATGCATAGAGAGCGATGAGAAATGCTTAAAGACAGATTTTGATAAAGTAGGTACAATAATAAAATGATAGGCTATTTGCGTGTTTGATTAAAAATAAGACTGTAAAAAGATTCAAAGCTTATTAAAATATGGAATCATCACCAACAAAGTAGTCATATTTGATCGCAAAATGAGATCATTTACATAAATCAATCCAGAAAGAGTATTCCAAACAGATTCGTATATAAACACAAACTTTATAAAATTTTCGGATGAGATTAATTTAAGAAAAAATCTGAATAACCTTTTCTTTTAAAATCAGAATTTTAGTACAAATATAATCTTAAATACGTGAGTGTACATATAAAATATAAAAAAGGATAAAATTAAATTGGTTCTTTTTTAAATCCTTTAATAAATTTTTTATTTTGAACTTATCTAAATATGGACGAAAAACAAGAAGAAGCTGAATTGGTAAGAAGCAATTTAAAGTCCCTTTAAATGTACAATTATAAAATTATTCACATAAAAATAACAGAATTTAAGGCAAAAAAAATATCGAAGAAAGCAAAAAGAATAAGCTTTATGTTATACCACATTTTATTTGTCAGTGTAAATCCGCCCATAGGTAGTAGATGATCCAAATTCAATGAATCACGAATGTTATTAAAATTAAGAAACACTTGTCACAATGTTTTATACAAATTTTACTAAGTAAAAGCCAATTTTTCGCAGGCTTATTATTCACAATAGAAGGAAAAAGACAAAACATATTAGTATAATGTTCACTTATTATTTGTTGATATATTTGGAATTCACTATAATTAACCTCACGTATCCCAAAATTTAGAAACATTGACATTTAGTGGACATAGCAAAGAGATTTCTTTGTTAGTTTGATTTCAACTTATTTCACTTTACTTTTAACTAATCTATTATTATATTTTGCAGTTTCTATTATTGTTTAATAGCTTTCTTTACCATTTTATAAGATTTCCAAATATCAAATGGATTAGAAATTTTTCTGTCGCGCTTTGCTCGACTTCAAGTTTGAAACTGAGAATCCAAACCAAATGTTCTCAATCCCATGAAACAAAAAGTCAACAAAGAAAAATAAGTTCATGTTGTTGTTTGTCGTTACACATGTATTGTGCCATTAAATATTAAGTATAAACCATATGAAGTGATAACGAGAAAGAGACAAAAACAACAGAAATACTAGCAATCCATTGAATGATTATCAGTTCCAGTACCAGACTTGCCCTCGCCATTGCCATTGCCTCGAAACTCGAACTTATATATGTTTGTATATATATACTTGCATTTGCTTCCAATATTTCACTGATAAGGCCACAAATTGTGGTCGATGATTCTCTGATCTAATCAGGGGTCGTGGTGGGGTCTTTGGAAAATTTGTCCAAAAAAGCACGTTTCTCCCTGTGTGTCTCAAAGTGCAAGTTGCAGCTGAGCAAAGGTTCTTTGCTAAACATTTTATATTTGATTACGAATATAAATAAATACATAAATTTGTAGCTAGTTATTACCAGTCATGGTATATATTAGGAGGGTGTTGCAAAAATTGCAGTTCCTGGCTACGCCCATCTACATCTACACTAAGTACCCTTTGACAACACCCCGTCAATCTTCACACCCAAGTGCAAATGCATTCATTTAGCACCCAACTTATAATAATTTCTGGTTTTTGATTTTTGGATCTGCAGTTCATAATACTAATAAATATGTATTGCCTCATTGTAGTTAATTGTGGTATTAATTGTATCTTTTAGACAAGATAATTAAAGGTATCTACTACTATACTTCATGACTTAATTGGATCTACTTGTTTTAGTATAATATTTTGTATACGTATATATACATTGTAATCCACTTACAAATGAAAAATATGATTATTTTCAAATGGGGCTATATATAGTTGAAGTTTTTAATAATAATGTCAGGCTAGAAATAACAAACGTCAATATGTAAATAGCATATAAAAGAAATTAAAATATAGTAATCAAAGCTCTGTAAAGTTTATTGCGCTCAGCTCTTTGCTTTCAGTTTTAAAGATCAAAACCCAGAATTTTATCAAATTTTATCAAATTTCAAATTTGATTCTTGTAGTAATTTGTTCCTTTTTTTATCGCCTTTCAATTTGAGACTTGCTTTTTATTTTGTTTTCTTTTTTTAATGTCAAAAATTATATTTTCCGTTATTTAAAAGTCACTGAAAAAAACAGTGAAAATTTAACATAAAAATTTTATTTTAAATTCTATTATTTTCGATATAATAGGTAAGATCCAAATATTCTAAAAATTTTAATTCTTATCAAAAAGTTCAAAATTACTTATTATCTTAAATTTACTTTAAAAAATTATGTGAAGAAATTTAGGTATACAAAATTTATATTGAGCATAATAGTATTATACCTCAAATTAAATGTAGACCTTTTTTGGATTATTCGTATTAAATGTTTATCCTAAGAATGTCTTTTAAAATGGCGCTTTAATTTGTAATATAGAATAGTAACTTTATAAACAATTTGGTTAAAAGCGAAAAAGGATCATAATTGCGAATATCTTGTTAAAGAAATCTGAATTTTGTTACAGTTTTGAAATTACAGATGATTTGTTTGACTTTCAATAATTATTTTTTTACGATTCAAAAAGAAATATTTAAAGGAAGTATATTTATATTTAACTATTTTACTTTAAGGTCGATTCAGTATAAAATTATGAATAAACTCAATTTTATACACACTTTTTATATATAAAATAGTTTCGTTGTTTAATTTCGGCTTATCACGCTTTTGAGAACTAAACTCTTACTTAAAACTCACTCAAGACGAAATTAAATATCATAAATGAAGCGAAATTAATGAAAATCCGTCACAGCAACAAACACAACGCCGCATAACGATCGCGTTAAAACTGAACTCAAGATCGTCTAGAACAGAACTTTTTATGACTTAGAACAGAAGACAACATGGGAGAAAAAATATAAGTAAGTACTATGCATATATGTACATACATATCGACTATGTCAAACCAGTCTGGCAAAAAAACAATGAGATAATTTACAATTTACTTGATAATCATCTTAAAAAAGTTAAAAATGATGCGACATTTTAAATACACTCTTACCTTTTTTTGTCATCAAAATGAAAGCATGGACAAATTGTCACCAAATTAATAATAGCCATCCACAAAATATGCTCGAAATTTACTACATATAAGACAAATTCTACAAATTGTAAACCATTAACGATTTTTAGGGAATCTAAAATCATTTAATACATCAAGATGACTAATTTTACGTTTCGTGTAAATAATAATTTAAAAAAAAATAAATAATAAATAAATAATAACTTAAGAATTTCCATGTTTCTTATGATCAAGTAAAAGTGTAGATACCCTTCTCAGGGTATATAATGGCAAGCGAGAGTGAAATATTAATAAAATGAACTAGAAAAGCAAATTTCCGTAAGGCGAAGCGAAAAGAGAAGAAATTAGGAAGTTCATTGAGCTGCCTTTGTGTCTACATTGACCAATGCATTCCTAAGCAAAAATTATCTCAGATCTTAATTAGCCAATTAAGTGCAAATGTGTTTATATACATACATATGTACATACATTAATATGGAATACATTTTTCTTCCAGAATCGTAAAAATGCAACTTGTGTCAAACTTGATTCTTGAGGCAGTCAACAAAATTGACGTCACAAGTTGTTGGCCAAGGTCAGATTCTGACAAGGGGAAACCTGTTTGATTAGCCATGTTGACTGACTGCAGCATCAGTTAGTGCAAATGTGCATTCTTTTTTTTAAATTAAGCGTAAATGCTTGAGCGCGCAAATGTGTAAATTGGTTGGTCACTCTAACATGAAATACTGGGAAAACTAGTGTGACCACTCTATAAAAGCGATTAAAAATCTATCTATCGAAGGTGCCCTCGTCGGCTCTCCCACCACTAATGCATTGTATTTGCTTTTTTGTGTTGTAAGTTGAAAGTGTATTTATAAAAGAAAAAAATTAATATATTAAGTGTGGGTGTTTTTTTTTTACCTAGAGTTAGGCTAGTAGAAAAATTAATACCAGAAGCCAACTGAAACGCTAGCTTTTGCATTTCGACTCATACAAGTTTTTATTAAGTTGTTGCAGTGCGGCGTCTTCAACTTGCAAAAAATTTCAGCGCTTCTTGTGCCGCGTTTGGTTTTGCGTCGGCAACTTAAAATATACAACAAAAAAACTGTACATTTTATCTCTAAGGTAAGAAAACAGATGAAATTAATAACAACAAATTACGAAATTAGCCAACTTTTGGTATACATAACCAGCGGCATTTTTTATACATTTATTTTCTTGCTTCGTTTTTGCCTCTTTTTTTCGTCGCTTTGCTTGGCAAATTAAAAATGGCGTTTGCCGGTACATAAAATATGCGCAATTTAATTGTCCAACTTGAAGAAAAGAAAGAACTATTTTAGAAAAATATAAACTAAAAGTGGATTTCAATAGTATTACACACACATTAATATCCCAATACTAATTTTTAATTAACTGCATAGTTATTGCCGGCGGCCGATGCCGCCGACTTACATATGCACATTTCAGTCTTAGACGACGGCGCGCCAAAGCCGACAGCGAAATTTACAACAATCTCTAAAATTGTAGTACAGTCGAAACGATAAATAATAATTATATCTGTAGACAAAAAGAACTTTGAAATTTTTAACGACTTCTTTTGCATAGTCTTACATATTTTTCGGTTGATGTAGTCCCCCCATTCACCCCCGCCCCATGACTTGTGCGCGCGCGTTTGGTGATTGTTCAATGACATTATGAAAGAGTAGAGAAAATATTTTAAATACAACAGTACAGTGTAAACTCTATTAAATAGAAAGTATATAAAGAAAGTATATATAATAATGATCGTATTTATATTGCTTGTTCACAATATTTGAGTTTGTACTGTTTTTTAATGTACATATATGTATATTCTTGATCAGCGTGGGAAATTACCTTTTCGCTGGGATTTGCTGTTTCTAACCACTAAGGGAAAGGTGCTTGTATCTTATTTTAAAAGTATTTGTTGTATGGCGATATATTTGCATTTTATCCTAAAAACCTAAAAAGACAAAAGTATTGGAAATTGTGCTGTCCGGGAACTTTCACTGTACCCAGGTACCATGTCTAGGCCCCCACTTATACTTGGGCAAACACAAAGAAAGGGACTCGAGTATTCCGAATATTACTGCTTAAGTAAATATTGACTTATCGCTTAAGTTCCAACCGTTTTGATTGGTAAAAAAACCGAATAATATTAATAAATTTGTCAATTTTAATTTTTTCAGCTTAACGAAAATAGTGATAGAATGGAAAACGGTAGCGGGAAATCCGGTGGCTTGTCCATCGAGCAGATGTACCAGAAGAAGACTCAATTGGAGCATATTCTACTACGTCCCGATTCGTATATTGGCTCTGTTGAGTATACCAAAGAGCTGATGTGGGTATATGATTTCGAAAACGCTCGTATGGTGCAACGTGAGATCTCTTTTGTCCCAGGACTCTATAAAATATTCGATGAAATCCTTGTAAATGCTGCCGATAATAAGCAACGGGATAAGTCAATGAACACCATTAAGATTGATATTGATGCCGAGAGAAATGTCATCTCCATATGGAATAATGGTCAGGGTATACCAGTAACTATGCACAAGGAGCAAAAAATGTATGTACCAACCATGATCTTTGGTCATTTGTTGACCTCTTCGAATTACAATGATGATGAGAAAAAAGTAACTGGTGGACGTAATGGTTATGGAGCCAAACTCTGTAATATCTTCTCCACATCTTTCACTTTGGAGACAGCCACCAAGCAGTATAAGAAATGCTTTCAACAAACATGGGCCAATAACATGGGCAAAGCCTCCGAGGCAAATGTGAGTGACAATAAAACAATATAAATTATTTCCAAAGACATTTACAAATTTATTTAATTGTAGATTAAAGATTTTAATGGCACTGATTATACCAAGATCACCTTTAGTCCAGATTTATCTAAATTCAAGATGGAAAAATTGGATGAGGATATTGTGGCACTAATGTCCCGCCGTGCATTTGATGTGGCTGCCTCGACAAAGGGCGTCTCCGTGTTCCTTAATGGCAATAAGTTGTCTGTGAAAAATTTCAAGGATTACATTGATTTGCATGTTAAGAATCAGGACAGTGATTCCGGTCAACCGATTAAGGTGGTCTACGAAGCCTGCGGTGAACGTTGGGAGGTGGCCTGTTGCCCCTCGGATCGTGGCTTCCAGCAGGTATCGTTTGTCAACTCGATTGCCACCTATAAGGGTGGTCGACATGTTGATCATGTGGTCGATGGTGTAATCAAGCAGTTAATTGAAGTTCTTAAAAAGAAGAATAAAGGTAAGTGAAAAGTAAATTATTGATCAGAATGAAAAAACTATTTGATTGATTGAATTCTCCTCTCATCCCACCAGGTGGCATTAACATCAAGCCCTTCCAAGTGCGCAATCATCTGTGGATCTTTGTCAATTGTCTCATCGAGAATCCCACCTTTGATTCTCAAACGAAGGAGAACATGACTTTGCAGGCAAAAAGCTTTGGTTCCAAATGTACATTATCTGAGAAATTCATTGCGAATGTATCGAAATCGGGCATAGTTGAATCTGTATTAGCTTGGGCTAAATTTAAGGCCCAAAATGATATAGCCAAGACGGGTGGCCGGAAATCTGGCAAAATTAAGGGTATACCCAAGCTGGAAGACGCTAACGAGGCTGGTGGCAAAAATTCCATACAATGTACTCTTATCCTTACCGAGGGAGACTCAGCCAAATCTTTGGCCGTCTCTGGCCTGGGTGTAATCGGTCGCAATTATTATGGAGTTTTCCCGCTGCGCGGTAAACTTCTCAACGTACGCGAAGCCAATTTCAAACAGCTCACGGAAAATGCTGAAATTAATAATCTCTGCAAGATTATTGGATTGCAGTATAAGAAGAAATATTTAACCGAGGATGATTTAAAAACCTTACGTTATGGCAAAGTGATGATAATGACAGATCAGGATCAGGATGGCTCCCACATCAAGGGATTGCTAATCAATTTTATACACACCAATTGGCCGGAACTGTTGCGTCTGCCCTTCCTTGAAGAGTTCATTACACCTATTGTGAAGGCGACCAAGAAGAATGAGGAACTCTCATTCTATTCATTGCCCGAATTCGAAGAATGGAAGATGGATACACCGAATCATGCAACCTACCATATAAAGTACTACAAGGGTTTGGGTACTTCAACCTCTAAGGAAGCTAAAGAGTATTTCCAAGATATGGAACGCCATCGCATACTGTTCAAGTACGATGGCCAGGCGGATGATGATAACATTGTGATGGCATTCGCAAAAAAACATGTCGATTCGCGAAAGACCTGGCTTACCAATCACATGGACGAGGTGAAGCGACGCAAACAATTAAATCTGCCCGAACGATATCTCTATACGAAGGGCACGAAGCATATCACCTACTCCGATTTCATTAATCTTGAATTGGTTCTATTCTCGAATTCTGATAACGAACGCTCCATACCCAGTCTAGTGGATGGCCTAAAGCCTGGCCAGCGCAAAGTAATGTTCACCTGCTTCAAAAGGAATGATAAACGCGAGGTTAAGGTCGCTCAATTGTCGGGCTCAGTAGCCGAAATGTCTGCCTATCATCACGGTGAGGTTTCTCTGCAAATGACCATTGTGAATCTCGCCCAGAATTATGTCGGCTCGAATAACATCAATTTGCTTGAGCCCAGAGGTCAGTTCGGTACGCGTTTGACTGGTGGCAAGGATTGTGCCAGCGCTCGTTATATATTCACCTTGATGTCACCGCTTACTCGTCTTATTTATCATCCACTTGATGATCCACTGCTAGAATATCAGACCGATGATGGTCAACGCATTGAGCCTCTGTGGTATTTGCCCATTATTCCAATGGTTTTGGTCAATGGCGCCGAAGGCATTGGCACTGGTTGGTCTACCAAAATAGCCAATCATAATCCTCGCGAAATTATTAGAAATCTGCGACGAATGATCAATGGTGAGGACCCATTGCCCATGCACCCATGGTATAAGAACTTTAGAGGACGCATTGAATTCGTCTCTGATGGTCGATATGTTCACACAGGCAACATTCAAATGTTGCCCGGCGATCGCATTGAAATCACTGAATTGCCTCTGGGCGTTTGGACGCAAACCTACAAGGAAAATGTTCTAGAAGTCCTTTCGAATGGCACTGATAAGGTCAAGGCAGTTGTCTCTGAATATCGCGAATATCACACAGATACCACAGTCCGATTTGTTGTTTCTTTCGCTCCGGGTGAATTTAATCGACTCCGATCGGAAGAAGGTGGATTCTATCGTGTATTTAAACTGACGTCCTCATTGTCGACCAATCAAATGCACGCATTCGATCAAAGCAATTGCCTGCGTCGATTCCCAACATCAACAGATATCCTGAAAGAGTTTTACACCCTTCGTGTGGAGTATTACTTCCGTAGGAAGGATTATTTGGTGGGTCAGTTGACAGCACAGGCGGATCGTCTTAGCGATCAGGCGCGATTCATTCTCGAGAAATGCGAAAAGACTTTGGTGGTGGAGAACAAACAGCGCAAGGCTATGTGTGAGGAGCTTGTTAAGCGTGGCTATCGCCCAGATCCAGTTAAGGAGTGGCAACGCAGCATTAAATTGGAAGATGCCGAAAAGGACGAGGAAGAAGATGAGGGAGAGGAGGCTGGGGAGGCTACAGGTGCACCCAGTGGTAGTAAAAAGGTCAAAAAGGAAGTTGATCCCGATAAGGCATTTAAGAAGCTAACAGATGTCAAGAAATTCGATTATCTACTGGGCATGTCCATGTGGATGCTTACCGAGGAAAAGAAGAACGAATTACTTAAGCAGCGTGACGCCAAATTAAGTGAGCTTGATAATCTTATGAAGAAGACACCACAATTACTTTGGCTCGATGATCTGGATTCTTTGGAAGACAAGCTGAACGAAGTGGAGGAGAAAGAAAGGCTCGAGGAACAGGGCATTAATCAGAAAACGGCCAAGGCCTTAAAATCACAAAAGGCTGCTGCCGGTTCTAAAGGTCGTAAGGCCAAGTCTGCTGCTGGAGGTGGTGCTACTGGTGATGTCTTCCCTGATCCCGAGGGTGAACATGTTGAATTTAAGGTGACCGAAGAGATCATTAAAAAAATGCAAGCCGCCGCGAAGGCAACTCTCAAAGAGCCCAAGGAACCTAAAGTTAAGAAGGAGCCAGCTGCAAAGGGTAAACCCAAATCCGAAGAAATGGACGAATTTGATGCTCTCGTCGAAGGAGGGGCAAAGACCTCACCAAAGGCTGGCAAAAAGGCAGCAGCAGTGAAGAAGGAGCCAGCCGAAAAGAAGCCTCGCCAAAAGAAAGAGAATGGCGATGGTCTGAAGCAATCAAAGCTCGACTTTGCCAAGGGTAAAAGAAAAAATGGCAATTCGGATGATGATGAAGATATGGAAGTGGTGGATGTAGCTCCACGTGCCGAACGTCCTGGACGCCGTGCTGCTTCCAAAAAGATTGATTACTCCTTCCTTATATCCGACGAGGAAGGTGAAGGTGGTGGAGCTGAGAAAGCATTCAGCGATGAAGAAGCCAGTGGTCCGGAGAATACCGAAGATGATTCACCAGTAAAGGTAGCAGGAAAGCGTCAACGTGACGATGAAAGCAGTGGAGGAGCTAAGAAAAAGGCTCCAGCCAAAAAGAAACGTGTTATCGTTGAAAGCGATGACGACGATGATGCTGTTGATCTTGATGATGATGATGATGATGATTCAGACTATTAGATTGAGGGAAACTATATATATTTAAATATATATATACATCTATACGGTTAATCCATATAATGATTGTCAAGTATTTAAACAAACAAATCATGATGATGATGAGGAAGTGAAAAGCTAATTCGAAAGTAGATTTAACTTCATACAGTAGTTTATAATTACACTACTACAAAAATACCACACTATAATGGAGAAGTATAACCAAATTGAGGATTCGCGTATTAACTAGTTTTTCATTTTTATATGGTTGTAATTTTTAATTCCATTTGTTTTAGTTTTTATATTTGATTTTCCAAAACGTAAAATGATACAAAAAAAAAAAAAACGAATAAATCCTACATATTACACATATATAGACTTCGCTACATTCTTTCACTTGTAGCTGATCTCTGATGCCAATTCTCAGAGCCAGCGCGATGATCCACCAGCAGCAACAACAACAAACCACTACATCTACTAATTAATGTTTTAAATTGTTTCATAAACATAGTATGTAGTTTTCATAAATAAAAATCTTTTTATGTAAATATACTCTTGGCGTGCATATTAACTTTAATTAAATACTGGAATCTTTTTTATTTATGAAAATTTGTCAAGTAACTTTTTTAAAGAATTATAGCTCAATTCTTATGTTTTAAAGTCTTAGAATTGCCCAAGAGTCGTAAAAAAGTATAGAAAAAAAGCATCTACTTATCCTTTTTTCTTAGAAAAAAGCATATCGTTATTTGTTTCTTTATTCTTAATCTACGACAGGTTTTAAGACTGCTTATTAATGATCTAAGAAATATAATAGGATTGTCTGAAACGATATACAAGATTCTATAGTTTCACACACACCAATTTTGGGATCTTTATAGATATTTTTGTTAAAAAAAAAAATCTACATAAAATATAAATTACAATGACATTGGCTTTGCTCCTTATGCAGAAAAGTTTCTGTAAAAGCTTTCGAAAATATTTTTGCAACTATTTATCCATCAGTATTGCCTGAAACCCCCGGAAAACTCCATTTCGGGCTTTCCATTTGTATAAACAATGTAATAGTTTACAATAACATTTAAGATCAGAGAGTGAGAGTTCACATTTCAAAAGGTTATGAACAATATTAAACATTAAGGCATTAATTAGTTGCAGTCGTCAATTAATGACAATTTTCTTTATTTGAAAAAAAAAAATCAGTCCTAACTTGACTGAATGTTCAGTTTCAAAAAGCCAAAAATGTTTTTAAAATCAATTCTTTAAAGAAAAGATTGCCTAAAGTTAAATCAATTGGTTCTAAAAAATATTCTAAAATTTACTTTTAAATCTGTGCTAAAAGTTTTGGACATTATTAAAGAAAATTTAAGAAAATTCCCTGAAATAGCAGTAAATTGCTGTTTAATGGCACCCAGTATAAAACACAAGAAACAGGTATGTATGTATATATGTATCTCGTATTCATTACACTAAATAAAAGCAGCTCATTAATAAAGTTTTTTGTTTCAAAATTTCGAATGACTGACAACAGTTTATGGAATGTTAAATAATTACTTATTTATTAAATATCATCAGTTTATTTTGGTTCGGTTTTGTTTTTTAGGACACATGGAACAAGTTGGCACAATGGAATTGTTTTGTGAATCCATAATGCATTCTAAGCATCCATCTGTTCCAGAAAGACCTTTAACGTATTCTTGATGTTATCATTGGCGAAATCTGGCTTAACAATTGCCTCACGCAAGGCATAACGACAGCTTTTCAGGTCATATTCCGATTTAAAGGATTCCTCGCTGCGGAGCATACCCAATTGTATAAGGATATAGTTGAGAACTCGCTTCTCTTGTTTTGTTTGTAAAGCATATTCAAAAGTGGACTTGTATAAGGAGACGGCCAGATCAAGAGCTGGCTTGGAGGTTTTCGACAAATGAGAACATTTTAGAGTGGTGAAAACTAAAAGCAACAAGTGATTGTCTTCGCTGAATTGCTAAAAATAAAAGTAGCAACATCAATCAGAGATTTATATTTAAGACAAATTATAATTTGTACTCACATTGATGATGTCCTCCAGAACCTGAAGTTTATTTTCCGCTTCCAGTGCATTAAATTGTTGCAAAGTGCATGGAGTTTGACTTAAGCAAAACTGTTCTGGACTGCACTTTACTGGATTCTCTGTGATGGCAAATGTGTTGTTATCCTTAGAAATAACCGAGTCATTGAGAAACTAAAATAAATGCAAAACTTGTAAATTGTTTTGGTCAACAGATGATTGCTGGTCCTACCTTGGTGGTAAAGGCATTGGTAGTCACGTAGGCCGTTTCCTCAGCGACATCATCTTCGTCGGCCTCCTCCGTGGTATCATTGGCATGCTCGTGCTCATCATACTCATCCTCCTCGCCATCGTCTTCATCGTCATCGTCCTCTTCATCCTCATTATCATCGTCTTCTTCTTCTTCGGAGGTATCCTCTTCAAATGTCTGCAAAACTGAAGGATTGCCGTTCTTGGCCATCTGTTCAATTATTTGTGCACAACCTTCGTGGCCAAAACAATTTCCATCCAAGTTCAAGTAACTCAATTTAGGTTTGTTTTGCAAAGCCGAGAGAATTACTAAGCCAGCATCAGAGTTGATGTTATTAAAGCCGAGATCCACCACCTCCAAATTTGGGATGTTACCTTCCAGAGCTTCGGCAAGGTGGTAGGCGCCGTTTGTTTTCACTAAGCAGTCACCGAAATTGATTTCCCTCAATCTGTAATTGTAAAAAAAGCACAACTGATGAAATAATTGTGACTATACACAATGCCTGCGTTACTTACAATGGTGTATGCTCAAGTACTTCGGCCATCTTAGCAGCTCCTTTAACAGTAAAAGTGTTGTCGTTCATGTTGATCACTCTCAAATGAGTATTGGCCTTAAAGCCGTCGGCCAGAGCCGAAACACCATCATGATATATGGAGTTTTGCATTAGAGTTATCTCCTCTAGGGTCTGCAATGTTTTAAAAGCCTTCGCCAGTGCAGTGGCACCGACATTCTCCAAACGATTGCGCCCGGCCACTAAGACACGCAATTGAAGCGGCGTTCCCGCCTTTTTGGCATTGGCGTGGAGGTCCAACAAGGCCGACGACAACATTTTACCGCCCTCAGGACCCAGACCACAATTGTGAAGGTAAAGCTTCTGCAAGGAGTAGCACACAGGTGAGCGCAGGAATGTCTCCAATCCCTTCATGCCATTCGGACCCAGAGCATTGTCACTAAGATCCAACACAGTTAATTTGGCTTGGGCTGCTATTAGGCCAGAGCCCAAATGATTCAAGGCCAATGGAATTTCGGATTTTAAACGCCGTGTAAAAAGATCCTTCCACAGCGCTTTTCGGAATTCTGGGTGCAGCTTTAACGCCTCTCCTATAGCCTGTGCCGCCTCCACGCCCAGTGTGTTGCCATCGAGTTGGAGATAGTGAACGACTTTTTGGGTTTTCAAAGCATCCACAACATCCTGGACTATTATAATGGTCAAAGCATCAGTTAGTTTTGTTGACAGAGTACAAAGAAAGTTTCATCACTCTACTTACCTTGCTCCGCCGTGTCCCAGGTAAGTGCTTTGTTCTGGAAAGAAATGCCCTGCTCTTCGTCCAGCTGGGCTGCCATTTTTATAAAATTAAAGGTAGACATAGTTGAGAATATTAATTGTTTTTTTGTTTATGTGAGATTGTCCTCTGAGCACTGTACTTTTTTAACAATTGCAGCCGGCTTGCAAAATTTAACCTCGCAAAAAACAGGCGCTAGAACTCGGCATTTATTGGTATTTCGAAATACCATGAAATGGGCACATTACCCAAAGGAACATATCGATAGAACGATAATTTTTCAAAGCAATAAACAAATTATTTCCAAATAATCAAACATATTATTTCTTTCGCCGTTTTAAATTTTCATTTGAATAAAATCAGAAAATAAATATTTCAAATTTGCGTGCATGAAAATATTTAAAATGGGTTGTGAATTATCGTAAGATCACTGTACTTGTACGTGTGTAGATAACGAAATTTACGGTGTGACCAGACATCTTTTATTTTATTGTTTGCATCCTCTGAAATGAATGACGCCAAATAAGGACACTTTTTGTGATGGCGCGTAGTAAAGTATGGAAATATTATGATAAATTGGATCACAACACGGCCCGATGCCAACTCTGCGAGCGTATTATTAAAACCTGCGGGAACACGTCCAATTTGATGAAACACATAAAGACGCATCCGCAAATGTAAACCGAAGATATTCCTTATAATTGCTTTTACTGGAAATTGTAATTTGTTTGTTATTTATAGCAATGTTAATAACGATGATGCACAAGTGGTACGTGGCATGTTTAAGCGGCATGGCGATGACATTAGGAGGAGATTTCGAAAGATACCCCAACCCAAGGAATATCATCAAATCAAGATCAAAGAGGAGCATCCTGCAGTTTCTAGCTTTATTGGCAAATCCGATGAGGAGGAGACAGTCAGTGTCTATGATCTTGAGACAGTGGAGACAGTAGAAAGAGTTGCGTACGGTTGGGCCGACACGGTCGATGAAGATCCATCACAATCTCCGGCTACCGAGGATATCATAGAATTCGAACCGAAGCATGACAACGAAGCGGGCTTGTATCAACTGAATGAGCAAGATGAACCATTACCCCAAACCGATGATCAAAAGGATCAGATACCTTTGGCTGACGAAGATCAAACCATGGTCACCGTTTATCAGTCGCCAACTTCGCCTCAACCAACAACCAATCCTGGCAGCCAAGCTTTTCTGAACCAACTTGCTTACTTTGTATGCCGCGATCTGCATCCTGTGGATGTTATCGCAGGAGAGGGCTTTAAGCATTTAATGCAGAGCTCATCTGCTCAGTGGGGATTCCAGCCATTACCCACTGTGGCTCAAATATCTGCCCATATTGAGACTCAGAGACAAATTCAAGTGGCCAGACTACGGCAAAAGTTGGCTGCAAACACAGCACTATCGCTAAGTTGTGCAATTCACGAAAATAACTGCCTGAAAGTCGTGGCCCACTATCATGAACGTTGTGTACCGCAATCGCGCACTTTGTCTGTGCAAATTCTGACAGAGCATTACAATGTGAAGCAAATAGTGGACCATTTGGAGTCCACTTGCCAGCGTTTTGATATTCAAAAATCTGTAGTTGCTTGCCTGGTGACCGAAGGCGATGACAGTTTACTGGAGAAGGCTGCAGGAATATTTTTGGGTGAACAGCGGCATGTGCCTTGCTTAAGTCATCTAATGACCACACTTATGATGGATATTATGAAGCGTCCAGAGTTTTACAATTTATTGGAGAAAATTCGACTAAAGATGAAAAAGAAAAGAGATCTCATTTCGCAATGTCCACTATCCGCCTACAGGACACTAGAACAATGCGTGCGAATGAAGGGAAATATTCTAAGCTCTTCGGAAATTGATCTGGCCCAGCAACTAATGAGTATTATAAAACCGCTGATTAGTTCTTTGCGAGAGTTGAGTAGAAAATGTCCAGAAGCTAAAAACCTTGCTAGTCAGACCTTGCCCATGATCTACACTATGATCGAGGAACTGAAACGGCGACCTATAAGCACTATAGAACTCAATTTGGTCTACGATTGTCGCATGTTTATTGTTCGCCGTCTAGAAGTATGCTTTGAAAATTTGGAAAAAAACGAACACTTGGCTTTGTCTACCCTGCTGGATCCTCGATTTCGGAATACACCATTTCAGACTGGATCTATGGTAGCCAACTATATGACACATCTCTACGAACTTAGACAAGAGGAACTGGATCAAAAAGATCATATTCTAATTGATCCTGAAGATGATTCCATTGAGGATTACAATATCTGGTCGGCCTACAATTCCCATTGCCGTGAGAAATATAAACGGAATAGCTCTACACACCATGATGAAGAGGACGATGAGATAGCAACTTATTTTTATGATCCTTTAAGTAATGTGCAATCGAAGCCAATGTTGCTCTGGAAAGATATGGCTAAATGGCATCCATTTTTGCATAGACTGGCCAAGCGATATCTCCATATACCAGCAACTGCAAAACAACTTCACTGGGGTGAATCTAGCCGGCAATGCAATTATCATAGTCTGGGCGAGAATATGGAGAACATTTTATTTTTGGCAGATGTGCCTTTTAAGGATTGGTAACTATAAGATTAAATTGTATTTTATTAGTCTGAATTAACATGATAAAATGTAGTTATTTTTTTTAAATCAGTCCGTTTAATTTGTTTTGGTTCTTATAAATATTAAAATGTACAAAAAATTTCAAATTGGATAATCTAGTTCACAACCACTTTAGTTAAGTTTCACACCTTTGTTTGCCAAATGTTTTCAGCTGTTGGTATAAATATTCGATGACTTAGAAAATATAGTGGTGCCGTTTTTGATTAGAGCTGGAAAAGTCTATCGATGGTTCTATCGATTATATCGATGGTTTTCCAGCCCTGCTTCTGATGACGTTTTTTCACATTGTATTTTATTTTTGTGAAACTTAATAAAGTGAAAGATTTGCAATATGCAAATGCGTAGGACACACAAATAACACGCCGACGACGACCGCCGAGAGTTGACATCGGTGCTTAGGAGCAGCGAGCAGAGCAGAGACAGCGAGAGAGATAAGAAAGTTGCATTTGCACTGGCCCCCAAAAAAAACTGTGGCCACTTTTTCCAAACTGTTTCAAAATTGAAACGACCTTGGGAGTAGCAGTTGACCACCACACACTATGCAAAGTTCCTCCACGAAAACCAAGGAAATGTTTATTGTGCGTGCTCTAGAGAAAATCCTTGCTGACAAGGACATCAGGCGTTCCCACCACTCGCAGTTGAAAAAATCCTGCGACTCTGCATTGGAGCAAATCAAAGCGGAACTCATATCCGCTGGCCAAATAGCCGAGGGAAATGAGTTACCGTGTGCAGCCTTACCGCTGCCCAAAAACGATGCTGGCAGCATTATTAATGCTGAAACCTATTTCCTGCCCTTTGAATTAGCCTGCAAGAGTCGATCGCCCAGGATTGTGGTCACTGCATTGGATTGCTTGCAAAAATTAATTGCCTATGGCCATTTGACGGGCTCCATCCAGGACTCGTCGAATCCTGGCCATTTGCTAATCGATCGCATTGTTATAACCATTTATGGTTGCTTCAATGGTCCCCAAACAGATGAGGGTGTCCAATTGCAGATTATTAAAGCTCTTCTCACAGTGGTCACCTCTCAGCATGTTGAGATACATGAATTCACTCTACTACAAGCTGTCCGCACCTGTTATGATATCTACTTGTCAAGCAAGAATCTGGTTAATCAGACCACAGCCAGGGCGACTCTCACCCAAATGTTGAATGTCATTTTTGCCCGCATGGAGAATCAAGTCTATGAGTTACCACCAACGACGCCAACGCCAGTAACATCTTCATTGAACGGCAGCATAAATTCTGCTGAGGAATCCAATGGAGAGGATGCATCGAAGGAAACTCTGGCGGGAGATAGTGACGAGGTCATAGCCTCTGAGTTATTGGCTGAGATTATAACAGGTGAGAAAACAGAGCATATCTCTTGGGAAAATTGGGTAGATAGATTTGGTGCGTTACTTTATTGAAAATTCGTCATCCAAAAGGGCGCTTTTTTTTTATCAGATTAGGGTTGGGTAATTGATGATAACAGCTCACTGCTTTTCTTTGTAGATTAATTTCATTGTTAATTCTATTTCAGCCGCTTATAATGAGGCCTTGAAGGAGGAGAGTGGCCAAGAAAATGGTGGAACTGATGTGGAAACTAATCCTTCTTCGTTACCTGCAGTCAATGGACATGACTCATCATCACATTCCGATCACGATAGTGTGGAGCTTCATAGCGAAAGCGATGCAGTTGTTACAGCCAAATTTACCCATATCCTGCAAAAGGATGCCTTTTTGGTATTTCGTGCACTATGTAAGCTATCAATGAAACCTTTGCCCGATGGTCATCCGGATCCCAAGTCACATGAATTGCGTTCAAAGGTTCTATCACTTCATTTGCTTCTGCTGATCCTACAGAATGCTGGCCCAGTCTTTCGTTCGAATGAAATGTTTATAATGGCCATTAAGCAGTATCTATGCGTGGCCCTTTCAAATAATGGAGTCAGTTTGGTTCCGGAAGTATTTGAGTTATCACTTTCGATATTTGTGGCTTTGCTGTCGAATTTCAAGGTCCATTTGAAACGGCAAATTGAGGTATTCTTTAAGGAGATTTTCCTCAATATTCTGGAAGCCAGTTCAAGTAGTTTTGAGCACAAATGGATGGTTATACAGGCCTTGACAAGGATTTGTGCCGATGCTCAGTCTGTGGTGGATATTTATGTTAACTATGATTGTGATTTCTCGGCAGCTAATCTGTTTGAGAGACTGGTGAACGATTTATCCAAAATAGCTCAGGGTAGACAAGCCCTAGAGCTGGGAGCCAATCCGCTGCAAGAGAAATCCATGAGAATTAGAGGGCTGGAATGTCTGGTATCCATATTAAAATGTATGGTGGAATGGAGTAAGGATTTATACGTTAATCCGAATATGCCGGCGCCGTTGCAAGTGCTGTCGCCCACAGATGATCAAGTGGACACTATTCCAACAACTGCCATGACCGTGTACAGTGGATCGAGTCATAGCCTTAATTCGTATCAGGAGCAATTGCAAGATCTTCCCGAAGCTCTAGAGGAGCGAAAAATGCGCAAAGAAGTCATGGAAACGGGCATTGTGCTGTTCAATAAAAAACCCCAAAAGGGTGTACAATTTCTGCAGGAGAAACAATTACTGGGCGGAACTCCGCAGGACATTGCCAAATGGTTACACGAGGATGAACGTCTCGATAAGACGGTGATTGGCAATTATTTGGGCGAGAATGATGATCATTCCAAGGAGGTGATGTGCGCCTATATCGATGCTTTCAATTTCCGGCAACTGGAAGTGGTGGCTGCTCTGCGAATACTACTCGAGGAATTTCGTCTGCCGGGCGAGGCACAGAAGATCGATCGTTTAATGGAGAAGTTTGCTAGTCGTTACTGCGAATGCAATCCACAGAATCCAATCTTCCAGAGCGCCGATACCGTCTATGTGTTGGCCTTTAGCATTATTATGTTGACTACGGATCTGCATTCGCCCCAGGTTAAGCATAAGATGACCAAAGAGCAATATATTAAAATGAATCGTGGCATTAGCGATAGTAAATCCGATCTGCCCGAGGAGTATCTATCCTCTATATACGATGAAATTGCCGAGCATGAGATTAAAATGAAAAACAATTCAGCTGTCCTGGTGGCCAAGCCGACAGGCAAGCAACCCTTTATAACGGAAAAGAAACGTAAATTGCTATGGAACATGGAAATGGAGGCCATATCATCAACGGCCACCAATCTGATGCAATCGGTATCCCATGTCAAGTCACCATTTACATCGGCCAAACATTTGGAGCATGTGCGTCCGATGTTCAAAATGGCTTGGACACCGTTTTTGGCTGCTTTTTCGGTGGGCCTGCAGGATTGCGATGACCCAGAGATAGCTACCTTGTGCCTGGATGGTATACGGTGTGCCATAAGGATAGCATGCATTTTCCACATGTCACTTGAACGGGATGCCTATGTTCAGGCCTTGGCGAGATTTACCCTACTTAATGCCAATTCACCAATCAATGAGATGAAGGCCAAAAATATTGATACGATTAAAACTCTGATAATGGTGGCTCACACAGATGGCAATTACTTGGGCCCCAGTTGGTTGGACATCGTCAAATGCATCAGTCAATTGGAATTGGCACAATTGATAGGGACAGGAGTGCGGCCACAGTTCTTATCGGGTGCGCAGACCACATTAAAGGATTCCCTTAATCCCAGTGTCAAGGAGCACATAGGAGAGACGAGTAGTCAAAGTGTTGTGGTGGCCGTCGATCGCATCTTTACGGGTTCTATGCGTCTGGATGGTGATGCCATTGTCGATTTTGTGAAAGCTCTTTGTCAGGTATCGGTGGATGAACTGCAGCAACCACAGCCGCGCATGTTTTCGCTACAAAAGATTGTGGAAATCAGTTACTATAATATGGAGCGTATACGTTTGCAATGGTCTCGGATCTGGCAAGTGCTTGGAGAACATTTCAACACCGTGGGCTGTAATAGCAACGAGGAAATCTCATTTTTTGCCCTGGACTCATTGCGTCAGCTGTCCATGAAGTTTATGGAGAAGGGCGAATTCAGTAATTTCCGTTTTCAAAAGGATTTCCTGCGACCCTTCGAACATATTATGAAAAAGAATGCCTCACCCGCCATAAGGGATATGGTGGTTCGCTGCATAGCTCAGATGGTGAATTCCCAGGCTCACAATATACGATCGGGTTGGAAAAATATCTTTAGTATTTTCCATTTGGCGGCTGGCGATCATGAGGAGCCAATTGTCGAATTGGCATTCCAGACTACAGGCAAAATCATTGGCGATCTTTATCAGCGTCAATTCGCCATTATGGTCGACTCTTTCCAGGATGCTGTCAAGTGTCTGTCTGAGTTTGCAACTGCTCGTTTTCCGGATACCAGCATGGAAGCCATACGCTTGGTTCGAACATGTGCACAATGCGTTAACGAGGCTCCCCACCTATTTGCCGAGCATGCTGGCATGGAGAATGATGCATCGGTGGCGGAAGAAGATCGCGTGTGGGTGCGTGGCTGGTTCCCCATGCTCTTCTCGCTCTCTTGTGTGGTCAATCGCTGTAAATTGGATGTTCGCACACGGGCACTGACCGTGCTCTTTGAGATTGTAAAAACCTATGGCGATAGCTTCAAGCCCAATTGGTGGAAGGATCTATTTAATGTCATTTTCCGCATATTCGATAATATGAAATTGCCCGAACATGTCACCGAAAAGTCCGAATGGATGACCACCACATGCAATCATGCCCTGTATGCCATCATCGACGTATTTACACAATATTTCGATGTTCTTGGCCATCTGCTGCTTGAGGAACTCTTTGCCCAGTTGCTTTGGTGTGTTCAGCAGAATAATGAGCAATTGGCACGTTCGGGCACAAATTGCCTGGAGAATCTGGTCATTTCCAATGGCTTCAAATTCAATGAAGTCACTTGGGATAAGACATGCCAATGTATTTTGGATATTTTCAATGCAACCCTTCCACAAGATTTACTTAATTGGCGACCCAAAGTCGCTGTACATTCCAATGGTTCGACACAGCAGCACGAACACAATCTTTTCGAGGCATTGCACATACGATGTGTGGTTCAGTTAGAACTCATCCAGACCATGGATAACATTGTCTTCTTTCCGGCCACATCGCGTAAAGAAGATGCCGAAACATTGGCCCAGGCAGCTGCCGATCTGACAGGCAGTCGAGGTGGCTCTCAATCTCAACTACTGGACTGTCAGCGAGAGGAACAGGGAATGTATGGATATTTACGTACCCGCCAGCTGCTAACCCTGGCCGATTGTCTAATGCAATCGCATCGGTTTGCCAAACGCTTCAATGGAGATCACGATCAGAGGAGCTTGCTCTGGCGAGCTGGATTTAAGGGTTCCGTTAAACCGAATTTGCTGAAACAGGAGACCGCTTCCCTGGCCTGTGTCCTGCGTATTTTCTTCAAAATGTACGGCGATGAGAATCGTCGCAGCGATTGGCCAGGCATTGAACAGGAATTGGTACAAGTGTGTCAGGAGGCATTGGCCTACTATCTAAGTCTACAGAGTGAGGCGCATCGAGATGCCTGGACATCGATATTGTTGCTCATATTAACGCGTCTGCTCAAAATGTCCGATGCGAGGGTAAGTCTAAATGAAGTCAGTGTCTCATTCTCATGGCTAATCTCTTTTTTCTCTCGTCCCCAGTTTGCCACTCATGTGTCCAACTATTATGGCCTGCTGTGCGATATGATGTGCTTTGACCTCAAGCCCGAATTGAGAAGTGTCCTTAGGCGTGTCTTTATGCGCATCGGTCCAGTATTCAATATATTGAATGTGAAATAGTCAAAGAAGAGCCTCCTATATCTGTCTAGTTAATTGTTAATACCTCGGAGACACCCTGCCCCCGACCCAGCCCCCTCATCCTTAAGATTTCCAACATTTATCCCATGATCTTTTCACTAGGTTCTTCTCGGCTTTGTTGTTTTGTTGGCCTTTGATACATACATATAAATACCATACATACAAATATATGTATATGGGATATATTTTTATTATATTTATATACACATACTTATACATATGAGAAATGTAATGTTTAATAGGTTTAACTGCAAAATAAAACAAAAAAGCTGTTGTTCGTTTTTTTTTTCTGTGTATGTGTATATGTGTATGTATGCTACATAAGGCTTTAAATGTATGTCTGTGCGTGTGTTAATTAGTAGGTATTTTTTAAAAATTGCTTTTCCCCCTGATCGATTAATTAATGTTTTATGTTTTCTGTTTCTGTGGTTGCCACACTCAAACTATTCACCTATAAATAAATAAATTATTAACATATGTAGCGTAAAAAACAACAATAATTAAAACAAAAAAGCTAATTACATTTTATGTAGCCGTGTATATTGCTAGATCTAATTTAAATCAAAATTATATATATATACATATTACAAATATACAAATATCTATTACAAAAAAAAAAAACTTTAAGCGGAATGAATTAATTTTGGGATGTGGCATAAGTAAGGTAACAAAATTGGTTACGTCTTTTAAAGACAATTTTCGGAGTCAAAATTGAAAGAGGAAAAGTTTTTTAAAAATAAGATAAAATGGCCAAAGGCATTTAAAACTGCATAATTATAAATATAAATAAATAATTATCCTTTATGACACAAAAAAAGTTTTTTTTTATTATTACTCTTTTTTTTTTTTGCCTTTTTAGAAGAAATGATAAATTTTCATTTGAAATTGCAGTTTACAATATTCCGATTTTTAATAAATATCAAACTTACCAAATATATTTCCTGTATGGTTTTTTTTTGAGTTTTGTACTTATATGTGTATATATATATTTTTTTATATACATATGTTAAGTAACAGCTCCTGGATTAATATTTTATATTTGTACATAACAGATGATTTATATTTTGGTAGATTAAATAGATATACATATATGTATGCATGTATATTAAATTTGACGGTTGACTCTTATTATGCTCTCTTTGTTGGAGTTTTTTAAGGTTTATTTAGTTTATTTTGTGTATTGTAACATTTTAATGGTTTTGATTGTTAATATTTAAAATTGATTGATCGATTTGAGAATTGAGATTATTGAATAGAATTGAAAACTGCAATGAATAATATTTATCTTATTAATTTTGAATGCTATTTACTTACTTAATTCAACAAATCATTCATAATTTATTTACTATTTACAAACATTTATTATCTTCAAGAAAAACAATTCTTAATTACATTTTGTATATCAAATATATGGAGTATTCTAATAAAAGTTAATTTCATGAAACTCTAATCTAATTGAAAAATGCATGTCTTGGTTTCTTTCATTAAAATCTGGTCAAAATTAATAACTTAGTTTCATATTTTAGATATTTTAAAATAAGCTAAATTATGATTAACAAAAAAATAAATGCTTAAAAAATTCTGCTACTTTCTAACTTTCACATTGGAAAGTGATTTTCTATTTTTTGCATTAAAACTTCGATAAATTATATTTTGGGCCTTTGAAGGCCCTAAAGGCCCCGTGCTGGCTTAATCCGACACTGCCTGAGTACAATCGTAACAGTAAGAATTTTTCAACTATTTGTTTAAACAGTGCTGGAAGTTATTACCGTACTACAATTTGTAATTCTATAAAGATCAATCGTTTTTATTGACCATAATAAAATCGACCGATTCTTGCATTTATTCCTGCCATAGCCCTGTATTTTGCATTTGCATATATGTACCTATATACATTTATGTATGATCATCTGAATCTATCCTATCTGAAACCATGAAACCATTGACTTATCAAGTATGCAGGCAAATCTAAATTGCCTCATCATTTTTATTACCCAAAATAAATGCGAAAGCACACAAACATTTTAAATATTCAAAACACAATATTCAGGGCATCGTGGCTCCTGAGAGGAATGTGAAAAAAGCTGATAAGATTGAAAACGACAGAAAGAGAATTTATGTATCATAAATATTTGTGGTAAATTAGTTTAATATGCAACCAATTAATAATATAATAGCAAGATAAATATTAAAATGTTTATGAATTTTTATATTCTACATGAATGAATTTTAATTGTTCAATTCAAGAAACTTACTCGTAAATATCAGGATTGTACCAGGAGTAAAAAGTATTTCCTTTTTTATCGCATTAAGGATTCAAGCCCATAGGAATGAAATTTTAAAAATATTTAAGTTGAAAACTTTAGATAACTAAGAATTCACATACAAAGATTTTACAAGATTTTAGAACAAATTTTAAAAATATTTTAAATCTCATTTCTTAACTGTCGTATCTGCTTGACTCCTTTCTAGATAATCCCCGCTGAATTAGTTAATATGTAGATAGTTAGATAACACAAGTTGAACTAAATAATTGGAATTCTAAAAAATCTATTTTATTGTACAAATAAATTCTTTAACACTTTGATGATCCACACTCCATCCCTTTTATTTTTCCTTCTCTTTTGCCAATTTCCAAATGCCACATTCTATGCATATAGAGTACAAATCAGAATAGCCAATAATAAACTATGATTTTTTATTGGTTTTTAAACGCAAGTACGTTTTTATGTATTTTCCATATACAAATACATATACATATATATTCGATCATAAACGCGCAGATGTGGAGATCTTTCATTCATAGCGCCACCCCAAAATGAAATTGTTTCTTCAATTTTTGGTCTCGCGTTTTTCAAATTTAATTGTCGGGCCACTTAAAAAATCACATCGCGCGATTCGTTTCTTTAATTTTTTTCTTTCTTTTTTTAAATTTTTGCTCCAAGCAAATATGAACGGAAAATAAAGTCCAAACAAATAAACATATAAAATGGCTAGGATTTGTTCTGAATATGTGTGAGTTTATATAAATGTATGTACATGTTTGTTGTTTTCAGCCGTATCTCGGCATCTGGCCCGATCTTTGGGGCATTGGATTTATAGCATTTTTTATTGTCCTCATTTTGTGTGCGACGAATTTATTTAAATAAACGAAATTCTTCTCTTCTGATGGACTCAAATCCACAACGAATACACAAATTGTTAATAAAGTTTGTCAGTTATTTTTAACCATATATAACAGAGGGTATTTAATTATTCGGTTATAATTCTTTGACCATCATTTCTTCTGATTAATAAATTAACACAAAAATAGACAAAGAGATCCAACGATTCCTTACCATTCCCCAATCTCGGACGTTGGGACATAAAATAAATGTATTTTTAAAATCAAATAAAAATTGTTTTTTTTTTAAATGGTTTTTTTTTTTTTGGTTTTTTGGTTACTTTCTGCAAAGTTTGACTTTTAATTGTTGGCCTTGGAACAGCGCACATTTTGCTGCTAAACCAATTCGTTCAGAGTTAGTCATATTTCACATGATATCAAGTGATATATATTTATATATCTGTCTCCTCAAACAAATCGATTAACATGAACACAAACCAGAACAAAGAGGAAGCAGGAATATCAATGAATACACAAAAGTGTGTGTTTGAAAAAAATAATATCTACCTCAAAATTACTTGAAAATTCTAGCCGAGATGCTAATCATTCCTGTGAATATGTCAATTGCTCTATGGAAGTTTAATCACGCTCTCGCTTTATGATGCGATTTGTGAAATATCGAGCTCGAGACATTATCAGATATCAAAATTGAAAAGTGCAAATTAAACTAATTGAGAGCAAACGATTTTCAATCAAAAACTAAGAGAGACCGAGAGAGACGACACATATATAGAGCGTGTGTATATATGTATATTTATTAAAATATATATTTTTTATACATCTCACACTAAATTGTTGTGAATTTTTACAAAGATTCAATAGGCAAAGATGTTAATTTATTAAGTGTATGCAACTTCTTGACGTATTCCCAATTCGGTTGCGTATAACTGGAATTTGTTTTTAAATATATTTAGCTTAAAAAGAAAAGGAGAATAATGAAACTTCTCTGTGACTCCTCAAACATTAAATCAAAAAAAAAAAAAAAAAAAATAGGTGACTAATTTTTGTTACCAGTACAAAAATTAATTAAATGCACCAACTTGCCATTTTAATAAAAAAAGGAAATTAGTTAATATTTAATTCCGTTACAATATTTTATTGAGACAGTAAAACATAAATATTTATTAAGTTCTTTAGTGAAGGTTTGAAGACTGTGATATAAAGAATATGGAATGTCTTGGTTCATTGAAATACAATTGGAAAAATGCACAAAATGTCTCTCGTGGTAGTAAAAGTTATTCGAAATAATTTCACTGTTATCTTTTAGCGAATGCTTATTTAAATTTAAAATTTTGAGTTTTACATTTTAAAGCAAATGTATTAAAAAAATTCGAAAATATTCAAAAAGGTTTGCCAACCCAATTTCCAAAATAGAGTTTCGAGATAAAACTTTGGAAGAGTAATTTAGATTGACTAAATAAATAATACTTTCTGTTGCCATGACGATACAAATCAGTGTAAAAAACATAAGTTTAAATTCTGAAATGTAGGTATATATGTATAAATCTAGCTTTTAGCTAAATAATATAAATAAAATAATTAAAATAATAAAATTTATTGAGCACACAAGAAATTTTTAACATATTTTGCAAATAATGTTAACAGATATTTTATAAATTATTAGCTATGATAAAACAGGACAAATATCAAGTTATTTCAGTTTTTTAATAAAATATCAAAAATATCACATAGATTAAGGTGTAGACAAAGGTCCAATAACGGAACTGCAGCAATCCAAAAACAAATGTAAATATATGTAAGTTAGAAGAATAGGACAAAAATTCTAGGTGGGTTTTTTTTAAATTTTTTAAAATAAATTTGGTTAATCTGATTTTTTTTCAGACTGTGTTTTCACCGATTACAAACCGATTTCAAGAAGTTATATCTCAAATCGAAATTAAGGGTACTTTAAAAGAGCATCAAAACTTGTATCTTTAAGAAATTTTATTTCGATCCGATTTTAAAAAAAAATCATAATGTTAAAGTGGTAGCTAAAATACATAGTGTATTGCATCTTCATGATGTTAATTCTACCTGTTCTAAGCCCTATATTTGAGTTCAAGTTGCCTTTTGGCTTTTGACTTTATGGGTTTTTTAAGATCCAGACAAACACCCGATATATAAAACTAAATCCCAAGTCGCGCGTGGTTGGAGCCATTCAAGCATAAAAATCTTTAAAGAGTTGTCAACGAAATGAGCTCTCAGTAGTGGCTGCAAAAGTAAACATAAACAGAAGCATGAAGATGCTGTTCTACAACACTCGGAGATAAATGATAAAGTAAAAAAAAATAAACAAAAACAAAGAATGATTAGCTAACTAAAGTCTACAGCATTTCTTATTTTTTTGTCTGTTGTGGTTATTTGTTTATATTATATATTGTTGTGTGGCACTGGGAAAGTTCAGGTGAACGAAACAGTCTAGTTTACCCTTGGATCAGTTACTTGAACTGTCTGCGACAAGTTGAGTCACCATGCTCGAAACAGTAAAGGAGTTAGATAAGATTTATCTCTTATGGCCAAAAAAAAAACTATTTTTGGATGAACACAACATTTGCATGAAAATTGCAAAACAAAAGTTACTTTAGCAAGAATTAAGTCCGACTCTTCTTTTGGCTCTGCATCAAAGTAGTAGATTAAAAAACCTTATGAGTTATTAATTTGTGAATTAATTTACCTAACGCATTTGGGGGAGAGTAGAATATATGTACTACGCAAGCCATAACAAAAAAACTTAATTATATTGGTAGAAAGTTGACATCTATTTCACATCGGATATATAAATCCTTTTGCATTTTAAATGGAGCTTTCAAAAAGAATTTTTAACAAAATTAGGCTAAAAATGTCTTTTTTTTATTCTTATATGACTAGACCTTGATATAATTTTTATGTTCTTGCAAATAATAATATAAGAAAGCATTAAAGAAAATTAATTATTGATCAGCACGACAAATCAAGTAACTCAAATTCCTCCTAGACCACAAAAGCTTATGAAATTTTGCATTTGAGCTTCTATATACTTCAGGCATTATGTATCTCCGATTTAGCTGGTTTAGACCACTATATCATAGGGCCTCCATGGGAACATTCAGTCGAAGGCAGCGACAGTTTGTTATTTTCCAAGCAATTATTATAAAAATTAACATTTGTTAATATAATTTTAATATTACCACTAAACTAGGTTATTTGCCAGAAATTGAACTTATAAGATAAAGTTTTTCTGTATTATTGGGTTTACTTAATTGGAAGGGGATAGATACTTCAGCATTTACCCTGACTTTCTGCCTTTAAATAAACTTAATACTTTAAAAAATGTCTTATTTAAGGCATCAATTCTACAAATTTCTAGAAATGAAAAGAGCATTCGTATTGAACTACTTTTATCAACAATTAAAAATTATATAATTAAAGAGTTTCTTTAAGTGATTCTTTGAGCTTGGACTAAACTTGAATCTTAATAGCCATTTTCCGTTTTTAACCATACTCTTCGAGACTTTGTTTTTCTAACAATAAGAGATATTCAAATTTGAATTATGACCAGAGTGATTGCATTTTTCAAATCTTCCTAGCTTCCATTTTATCGATTCGATTAGCCCAATCAGACCCAATCAGATTATTGTCATTTTACTTGTCCCAGTCACATGTGTGTGTGTCAGTTCAGTTAATTTTCATTAATTACAATTTGCTTGACCTTGAAGTCAAGCCTGTCAACGTTTAGCTCAAAACACAACAAAATTCTATTTAGATACATTTCCATTTTCATTTTGCAAAAATCAAGAGGGCCTACATATGGAAATTCCAGTAGGTCGAAGTTGGAATACCCTAAAGAAAATTAATAGACGGATGAGATTTAAAGAATGTCATTATAATATAGATCCTTAATCACAAGATCTAGTAAAGAGCTCTATTATATAATGGTTAATTATATTTGTTAAATGATTAAGAGTACAGAAGTCACCCGACTTTGTTCTTTTTTTAGTTGATGAGAAACGAACTCGAGTATGTCAGCTTAATTACTTAAGACCACTTAAGTGTTTTCTAAGACTTTTTTAGGCAAAGGGTATACAAAAAAAAAAAAAAAAAAAAAAAAAAAAATAAAAACAAACAAAACGTTGTGCAATTTTCACAACAAATGGCGGAAATAAAAAAGAATGTGACTACACCTGCAAAATATACTGGGAACTGATGACGGAGACTCTCGATGTGCACCAAATCCGTGTAAAAAGTAAATAAATATCAACCGGCACCAGAATGGTTAATTGGAAAATAAGCTTAGTGCATTATGGCAAATATATTTATGTATAAAAAAATGAGACAAATTGTGTGATAAAAACAATTTTTGTTTGCATATCGAAGTCGAAGGCAAACACTTAAAGATTTCACACGCGCAAAATTAATTAAGTATACGCAGCGATGGACGACATAGCTAGATAGGGAAAAGAAATAGGAAGCAAATGGGTTTCTACTTGTCAGTTGTGTGCCTGTCTGTGTGTCTTTTATATAACCATATTAGTATTATGAAACTATCACATTCAATCTATTCCATTGTCTACAAAAAAAAAACAACTGCCGCAACAACAACAAATGAGACAAAATTGAAATTAGCGACAAATTTACGCTTAACTCGCTCAAATGTTTCTCGTGCCTGCCGGCTCTACGGACAGCAGCATTTGATGAAAATTAAAGAACCCTATATGTCATGTTTCGAGCTGACGCTCCGGGCCATCGCATGTGTACGCCTTTCCTCCTCCACCCTTAAAACAAAAAACAAGCCTGGCCGAGTCAACAATTGAGCGAAAAACTCTCCAATTTTGCTCCAAACGGTTGCGATTAACTTTGTAGCCATTTCCAGAAACCCAACCACACCGATTGAACATATGAATATATATGCCTGTTCCCCCATATATACAAATATTCCAGTATATACAGATGTTTGGTTTGGATATACATATATATGTAAATGTATTTGTGCGTCGAGCGCGAGATCGCGATCACGCTTCATGCCCCACAAAAAACAACAACAGTGAAAACAATGCACTAAAGTTCAACAACAAAACCAAAAAATAAAATTCTATACAAGGCAGCATGGACTTTGAAATACCCTGTAATTGCTGATCAGCAATGTTGATGGCCAACTATGTTGCCAACAAAAAAATGTTGCCAATCATTCATGTTGATAGGCAATTGGAGAATTGTCTCTTTATGCATGTTATCGTATTCTCTTATTATCTTGGTTAATTATTTACAAATTTCAATGCAATTTTAAGAATACAAAAGATAAAGTTACATAACCTGATATTAAGGTAAGTGGTTTACATATTTTTCTTAAAAAAATTTATTTATTTATTCTTGAAAAATTGCTGGAAATCGATATAAAAGGGGAAACAAATGAGAAATTCGGTTTGAATAAAGCGTCTTCGATCGATTTGATTGTGCGAAAAAGACAAATGATTCGTCAAATTTTTTACATAATAGTTACACGGTATCCCACTTATGACATTTACAAAGCAATAGGCAATTTAGAGTGTGCACAGTGGATCAAACATCGCTTTTAAAGTTAAATAAAACACAACATTGACTATCAAAATTGTTTGAAACGTCTCGTGAAGAAATAAGAAATGCTATTTAAACAACAAATTCCATTAAAACCTTTGATCTATTAAAGTTAGGTAGTCTTAGGAAATTCCAAATAAAAATCTATTGGAATTAAAATATATATTAGGATTTGTTGATTTACAAAAAAAAAACCAAATAGACAAACTTACATACCTACATATGTATAAAGGGATCACCAATTTAAAAAAAAAAGTAATTTTATGGATTCAGTGTTCAATTAGTTTTACATAAGAAAATGCTTTTAACCTGAATATATTTAAATACATATACATAATTTTATATTCATTTATTTAATTGAAATTAACTCCAATTACTATGAGCAGTAAAGTCAGAGCGACAAGGCCTTCAGGGGAGATATATATTCATATATTTAGTTAAAAAATTACAAATTAGTGAAATTAATTTTTTAGATTGCAAATCAAATCTTTACTACGATTTAAACCATTTGAATATTGTTATATAAAATGGTCTATAAAATATCATCTCTTTTGGTAATTGAATATTTTGGCGAAACTTAACACTATTTAATAAAATATTATAAATGAACATTTTCAATACAATGAAGAAAGATGCAACTAAAATTTGAATACAAACCAATAAAATCCACAAATTTTTTTAAACTTTAAAGTATATAAAAAAAAAGAAACAAATTAAATTAGATTTTTCAATCATATTCAGTGATACTGTAAAGTAAGATACATAAATACTGTGTAGATATCCGAGAAATTTATATTTTGTAAAAATAAATTTAGATGCAGTTTTTATAAGGCAGTTTCGTGTTTTTCATCAAATTGAGTGTAATATTTAACAAAAATGTATAGATTTTCAAACATTTATATTTGAGTTTCCAGTATATAAAAGAATATGATTAATGTGTGCAAAATTAAGAAGCTTTCTGAATCTACCAAATCTTTTAACATCTGCAGGGGGGGATTCCCCTTAGAACAGTTCCTTCTTCTCCTCCTCCTCATGCAATTGATCCTAATTTCGTGACTGTAAAAACGAAAGTAAAAATCATATAAAATAACCCTGAAAAAACAGTTTCCTCTCGCAAATGGGCGCCTTAGTTTCTATTACGCATTCACACCACAGTCGCAACAATTACCTTAACTCAAGTCTATGGATATTATTCACCCAAAGCTATTGAACTTAGCCACTGTCAACAGTTCTAATGACGCCTCGCAGCAGCAGCAGCAGCAGCAACAACAGCGGCAGCAAGTGCTCTCCCCCTCTCTTCTAGTTTGGGGTTAAACAGTAGTTTAGTTCAATTTAGTTCCCTCTCCGCTCTCGACGCTCTACTCTATCTCACTTTCACACCGTTCTCTTGCTGAGCTTCTGGGCTCTGGGGCGGCTCCTCTCTTTTAATTTGTTGTTATTGCCTCAGCTCATAAGGTGCGTGCTATAGCGGCTGATGTCTCGCTATCGTCGTCGGCGGCGTCCAGCCAGTCTACTTTCAGCGGACTAACCAAACAGTCGTCGTTTTGTTTCTCTGCCGGTTATAATCTTACTATCTGGCGGTCTAAGTTCCGATTTCCGACCCGGTCTCCCATATATAAAGATATCGGTCTACCAAAACCACATTCAGTCGCGTGCCACGATTAGAGACAGTGAAAGAATCCTCGATCCAGGTCCTTAAGCAAGTGCAAAGAAATTTATTTTAACTAATAAGATGAGCCATCACTGGGGTTACACCGAAGAAAATGGTAAGGCTTGTTTTTGTGTTTTGTTTGTTTTCAATTATGCGGGTTCCAGTTTTGAGTTTGTTTACCAAAAATAAAAATGCGATCTTCTGTGATGTCTGTGTTTTGATATTGAGTCACGTTGCGCATGCGTGCAATCGGAAACGAGATTTTTGTATTTATTTTCGGCAAAACTTGTTTTCGTTTTTGAAAATGTGCAGTAGGGCCTACAAATAATTTTGAAAATTTTAAAGTGTAATCTGTTTGTGTCATTAAAGCACTCAGAATTTGGAATTTCTTCTTACTTATTAGGCCATATAATTTTATCTTCCATTAGGAAATGATTCAAATTCAAACGTCATAATTGTACATCAGACAAAGCAAAAAATTGTTTTAATTGAAGTGAAAAGAAGTGATAAGATATTGCGACAACAAACGTGACTCGTTTGTTATAGAGAATTTTATAGAAGCACTCAAAACAATGTAATAAAATTAGAAAAAGACTCCTTAAGATAATGAGTAAATCAATTAATTATAATCATATTAGTCAACTACATACATTTAATAATAATCCTATACAATTTTTGGGATTTAATTCATCATACGTAAATGGGGTTTCTTTTCTGTTTGTAATATTGCGTCTATAAGGTTTAAATTCCCCGAGAAATTCATATTGCATGTCTCATAAGATCTGCTTTCAGATCTATAATTTTAGAACACTCAGAGTCCCTAGTTATTCATAAATAATACACCAGAACATGCTTATTATAATTAATTTATCTATATCGGGAAGTGTAAAGAGAGGTGTGATCGCATTGGAGCCAGTCAAAGCTTCGCACGGGCCACAAATGTCTCGTGATCAAATGTGGGGGGTGCTTCCCCAATAATGAATCCATAAAGACAATCGTTCATACCGACATAAACCAGTCTCAGACCGACTTAAATGAATTTCTGTCGTCGGCAAACGACTTCGACTTCGACTTTGACTTCCACGAACACACAGACACATACAAGTCTGAGTTCTCATTCTCTTTCGTTATTATTCATTTGGTTATTATACACTAGCGAAATATAAAATTGGGTATATTCCATTTGTTGCAACTTATATAAGGTTAGGCTTTGTATAAATGTAAAACATTTAAAAATTGAATTTACAAATGATTTGCGAATCTATATTTAATATTTGGACTTTCAAAATAGTTGCAAAAATTGTAAATTGTTTAAATTTCTATATTTCTATATCTATATATTTCTATATTTCTCCACCAGATCCAAATCGAGATCTTTTGATTATATTACAGAACTTTGCAGCTTCATTTCTACAAAAAGTTAACTTTCCTCTATTTTTTTCAACTCTCTAAAATATGGCACAAAGAAAAAACGAAGTGCTAATTATTAGTAAGAGATATTTTGGCAAAAAGTTTCCATTGAGGCTAACCATTTTTAAAGGGTATAACAAACATCGTTTTAGTAAAAAAAAATCAATTTCTTATATTATTCGCTATGTTTTCGTGTTGATTTTGAAGGCAGTTCGTTTACTTTAGTCAAGTGCATGTTTCTTCTGTTAAGGACACATTATGCAGACCGGTTTCAAAGTCAATATCAGTTGGACAGACACTGGACTTATCGATCCATAAAGTATTATTTATTCTTTTCGTCACACTCAACTGATATAATGTTTTCTGTAACATATCAATCTATTTTGATTTGTTTAAATTTGTTTGATTGCTTTGATTGATTTGATTTTGGTAACTTTCCAATTGAAGCCTTATCAGTTTTTTGTTTGGCTCTTCAGACTCGAGTGCTTTTACATTAAGCATAAGTACGTTTTGTATATTATATTCTTTACCTATACCTTAAACAAATACAAATATATAAAACAAATATATGTATTTTCTTAGAGATTGCGCGATTACTGCAACAAAAAGTTCTTATCAAAAATTTTCTCAGGTTTTGCCTAACCCCTGGCCCTGTCAGACTTGTCTCAATGGTTTTGGCAGACATCGCCACGCTTTCAATTCGCACCCATATAAATACTATGTATATATAGTAATCAATATAGATTAAAAGTCGCGTGTTTTATAATTTAGAAATCAATCAAATATCGTTTAAGACGTGATTAACTAATGTAACAACTGCTTTTAATGCCCTCAATCAGCTGATAACTTTATAGTTATAATTATTTCCCTTACATAAACATCAAAGTATTATGAAATAAGAAATAAAAAACTAATATAAATATGAGTGTTTAAGAAGAAAAAAATATTTTAAAAAATCTACATCTATAGAAATGAAGTAAGTAAGTCGTCTCGCCGACTTGGATATACCATACACCAGTAAAACAAATATTTTAAAGTTATAATAACCAATGCATTATCGTATTTTAAAAAAAATCTGTTTGCATGCTTTTTAGAAGCATATCTTAGTATTTCGCTCACTCAAGCATTCGAGCACCCTAGCGCCCCTACCAGCCAACGGCCACTTCCGGCCATATGGAAAAACGTTTATATGCATAACTTGACTATTTTTATTCCGATTTTGATCAAATTTGGTATTTTGCTGGATATTAGTATCAAATTTAAGTGTGCTAAATTTGATTGCACAAGGTTGAAAATTACGGGAGATAATGGAGTTTTTTCAAATTACGGGGGCGGAAAGAGGCGTGGCAAAATCTTTACACATCAAAAATGTGCGCAATTACTAAGCAAATATTCATACCAAATTTTGTGTCTCTAGCTAGAATAGTTTTTGAGAAAATCGGTTTTATTTAATTTGCGGGGGCGGTAGGGGGCGTGGCAAAATTTTTACAAATACAAAACGTGCGCATTTACTTAGCAAATATACATACCAAATTTTGTGTCTCTAGTTGCTATAGTGTTTGAGAAAATCGGTTTTATTTAATTTGCGGGGGCGGTAGGGGGCGTGGCAAAAATTTTACAAATACAAAATGTGCGCGTTTACTAAGCGAATATACATACCAAATTTTGTGTCTCTAGTTGCTATGGTGTTTGAGAAAATCGGTTTTATATCATTTGCGGGGGCGGTAGGGGGCGTGGCAAACATTTGAAACAAACTCGATAAGCGTACATATGACACGAGTCTACATACCAAATTTGGTGGCTCTAGCTCTTATAGTCTCCGAGATCTAGGCGTTCATACAGACGGACGGACGGACGGACGGACGGACGGACGGACGGACGGACGGACGGACGGACAGACGGACATGGCTAGATCGTCTCGGCTGTTGATGCTGATCAAGAATATATATACTTTATGGGGTCGGAAAAGCTTCCTTCTGCCTGTTACATACATTTTAGCGACTTTAATATACCATTTTCACCCTATGGGTGTATGGTATAAAAAGGAAGACTAATGTTATTACCAAAACAAACGGACAGACCATGAAACTGTTATAGATTTTGACCTTGAACTATTAAACTTCTGAAATCTGGTTCTTTCATTCCATAGGACTTTCTTTTTAATGATTCTTAGTTGAACTTTATGATTCTAAGTTTATTTTTCAAATTACCAAACTATTAAACTTCGTGGTATTGAACATAGCGAAAGAAGAATTTATAACTCTTTGATTTTGTGATTTATTTAAGATTAATTACAATTTTAAAAAGATCATAAAAAAATCATTTGACCTAATAATCGAAAATGGATTTAGGCCTTTGACCCCGCTTTTTAATAAAAAATTATTATATGGATAAAATATAATCCTCGAAGCAAAGATTTTGTATACCCAATTTAAGTTACAAACACAGTTATAAATTTGTTGAAAACAAATAATACTTTTCCATGCTATTGCATACATCAAGGGGCAAACTTTCCCCATTTGATGGCACAAGATCCAATCAGAAAATTGAAAGGAAAAATTAAAAAAAATCTAGACAAATTTCAATCCTCTTTGAAGCTCAATGTTTAGCTATTTTATTTGAAAACTATACATTTTTGAGGTACGGTAGACTTATAATGGGAAATGCCCAACACAATTGTAAATATTCACTTTTGGAATTCAGATAAGGACTATAAATATCTATATCTCCTTTATTGCTCTCCATTTCACCATTAAAATCAATGATTGCCAATTCAGTTTCTACCCATTCCACGTACTGCAGTCTCTATCAATATTTATCTTCAAGATACTCTTTAAATATTTATTATTATAATAAATGGCTTCAATATTTTGCCAAACTGATTTCATGCTGAAAAACTGATCAAAGAAACAACGTCAGAGAAGTGTGTGTATTTTTTTATTATTATTTTTGGCATCACTTGATGATAGACCAATCCCAACCACATCATAGAAATTTTATAAGGTGAGCTAATAAAATGATACCTATTTTTTGTTGAAATATCTATATAAAATATACGTATATATGTACATATAGCTAAAAGAACTTGAAAGAGATAGGGATTCCAAAATAAAATTTATGAAATGGAAAATTTCTCTATAGATTGGAATGCTAAAAAAACAAACGTGGGAAGGGGTAAAAGGCAGATATACATACGTGACAATATTTTTAAGATTATATACTAAAGATTTTCGAGGGGGTGAAAATTATATAATCTACTGGGTGTAACTGTGAAATGCATTGCAATTTGAATTCTCACTTAGTTTTTAACGTTTTCTGTTATTATTAATTTTTCTTTTATCTTTATGGCAATTCAATTATTGCTATTTTGGGTACCCAAATTGTTCACATGCAAACAAATAATTACAGTCATTGCGGAATCGGCTTGAACTAAGGTTTTCAGGTTGGTTAAAACATTTTTTTTTTTCCTTTTGCTTAAAAGCATTCTTAGGGTTTCCCTTTGTTTTTTTCCCCCTTTCTTTGCTGTCCCAGGGGCAATGGTGGATGGAAATAGACGAGCATTAGCATTTAGGGTGGTCAATTGTCAAATTGATTGACCATTTGGTTTTGCTTCCTGACAGTGTCAGATATATCAAGAAATCGAAGAGAGAAAGAGAGAGATGTAAAGAAATAAAGACTTTCTTATGATCATAAAAACACTGGGCCCCCACAATCACGCAATAAACTCATGATTTCCCTGGGCTCTAGATGATTCGTTCTCTGATATTATCATGCAAGGAACATCATGGCATCTCGTAAAAAAAAATTATTCGTAAATGTTAAGTGCTAATTTTTTTTTGTTTCCTTTTTTTTAAAAGTTCATTGTCGTAATGAATGTTTTTAATTGCCGAATACTTTTCGTATTTTGTTTTTGGTTTTGTCAAATAAAATGCTTAATGCATGACACACGACTTACTCTTTATGGAATGTAAACTATTTAGAAATGGCACATCGAGAAAACCAGTTTCCATTCTAGGGGAAAACAAAATATTTAAAATTTTAACTAGAAAATATAGTTGGCGGGTAATTGTATTTCCATTTGTAAACATTTCCTGATTTCCGGAACAAGTTTAGCAACTGCATTGTCGGTTTATTCCCGACTTTTTTTCTTTTTTTGTTTCGTTTGATTCAATTAAAACATCATTTGGATATTTATCGCGAAAAAACAACAGAAAAAATTAATGGCTAACCGCAAACAATTACGATATATTTACCGGGTTCTTTATTTACTTTACTCGCTTAATTGAAATGAATTGTAGAGAAAAAAATTACAAAAATCAACTGCCAAAATATAATTGATCATACAAATAATTAAATTAGTCAAGATATTGCGTCTATTTACTTTATTCAATGTTGTTTTGCGATACAAAATTTCAATTCAAATTTACCAATTTTGTTGATAAAGCTCATTAGATTAATTTTCATTTTAAGAAAAGAATTTCCGTCTTATATTCAAATCAAATAATATATATATAAATAAATCCACAAACTGTAGCACTGTTAATCGCCTTAGATTGTTATTTTTTTAAGGCACACTTTAAACATGGATCTAGGGATATAAATCCCTATCAAAAATTATAGAACTTCTGATATGTCCTTTAGCTAATACCATTCAATATTCACAGCTACTACTTAATGCACTCTTTCAGAATCCAAATTTTTGAGCTCTTTTAATAATCCCAATTATATAAAATAAAATAAAATAATCCTTAAATTATACATTCATTGCATTGGAGTTTCGTGTTCTCTAAAAGGGTATCAAATGAATATTTGCAGTTTTTAAAGCACGTTTTTTGTTTGATCTTTTATTTCGTATTTTTTTTTGTTTACTATTTGCACAAGTGTGTCATTTACTCGTTTTGTTTTACTTTTCTCCATATATATATTTTTCCTCTTCCCTTATTTACAGTCTGTTCATTCTGTTATCTTTAAATGGGAAAACACAAACTTGGCGTCGTCATATAAAGAATTTACAATAAGACAAAAAACACAAAAAATTTGCTAACAAACTTGGTAATAAATGTAAAGCAAAACATTTCTTAAAATATGATAGGTACAGAGATAGAGATGGAGATAGGAGACAACTAAAAGATATATCTTTATATATATGTAAATATAAAGCTAACAAGTGTGTAAATAAATATGACCGGAAATTTGCACTTGCTTACTAAATTATAAAAGGATCGTTCATTATGCCAATCACGGCGTATACGTGATATTCATAAAATGTGTCTACTTTTCTTTTGATTTACACAATAAGTGAATTTGGTTTGTCTGTTTGTCGCACCGCTTCTGATTGTCATTGTGTCACATGAGCAAATTGTAAATGCTTATGTATTTATTTCTTTTTTTCTGATAAATGCACTGTCTTAGGTTCTATTTATCTATCAATTTCTTTTGTTTGGTCTTTTTATAGAGAACTTAATACCAAAAAAGCCCACTATGGTTTATAAATGATTTATCACATGACAAAGACACATTGCTTAGTTTGGAATTTGAAATAAATATATTTATATTAGATAAGATGACTTGGCCAACAGGTGCAATGGAACATTTTGTTAAACATTTGCCAGAAACCACAAACCCTTCATCTCTCTCTCTCTCTCTCTCTCCATATATGTTTGCGGTTTATCTTACGATCTGTGTTTACTAAGATTTCCCCCACTGCATGTCACATGACTCTGGCCGCAGTCTTTTGAGTGATTTTACCTGGCACGTGACGCCATTCTCTGTGTCAATATTTGCCACAACCGATACAAAAAACGAACTGAACCGACAGTAATTAAAAACAACAACAAAATAATGCAACAAACAACTGAACAACAAATAGCAAAATCTATAGCTAGATATGAACTACAACTACTTACTTGTGTTGCTACAGCCGGTTGGCAAAGTCAATATATAAAACTAGATAAAATGTACTTAGTATCTATGCAAATATTATGAGCCTCCCTGCCAAGCTAGATCGTCGACTGCATTAACATTTCTTGACAAATATTTATGCAGGGCTTTGTAAATACTTAAGTTGTTATTTAAGAATATGGTCGAGTTAATGCTGGATGTGACAAACAATCATAAAGCATAATACAATATAATTTATATTACCTATATATACATACATACATACACAAGTAATATTCTTTATGTGAAAACTAAAACTAAAACTCTAACCACGACATTTCATCTCTGATGGAGCTGAACTGTAAAAGGCAGTTCCATAATGGATTGTAAACTAATGAGAACTATCTGAAAATTCTTTTGGTATGCTTCCATCTAAAAATTTTATAGATACATAGTAGAACTTGTAAAAAAAAAATAAGAATGGTTGCAATTCATTTTCTAATAATCTCAAAACCACAACAGAAAAATCACTGACTAACATATAAACTGACAATATTGGTTCTATCTTTCATATTTCCTATTATGTATTCACATGTTCAAATTATCCTTGGACAAATCAAATCAACTTTTTGGTCTGTTTTATATTTTTTGGTATTTCTTGGTTTGAAATTTATTGAAATTTGTTAAGGAATATTTACTTTTCTATGGAAATAAATTTTATTACTATTTAATACATCATTAGAAACATTTGACTTTAAACTTCACTTGCTTTACAATATTTGGAATTTGCAAAGTAAAATACTTAATTTATGTTAGGTGAAATTTGAACAGAAATGTTATAAGAAATATCTAGACAGGACTTTCTATGGCAATTAGTTAGAGTCCTAAAACGATCGAACGATCGAACTACCCACAAATTGTAGGCTGTTACTTAACTCTTATTGAAATCATATAGAAATATAGATGTTCAATAAAAGACGTTAGTATTTCTTGATTTGAATTTATGTTTGTTTATTTAGATATATTTAGGCACTAGCACATAAACCAGTGACTGATAGTTGTCGCAACCAACACATAAATTGGGTGGACTTCGGAGGGAGAATACAAAGGTAGTGATGGGGGCCAAAGACACAGCGATGCGCACCCGATGTAACTACAACTAGTATCTGATCTTAGTAAGAATAATGCATTTCTTTTATAGTAAAAATATAGAGCTTACGAGTCCATAGTTCGATAGAGTGTTAGGTCAGCAAAATACGTGTTTATTGAAAATAGCTAACCATAGCAGCATAATTAACTAGGTCTTTATTGCTGACTGCTAGCCATATCAGGTCTACTTATGACTAATGAGCCATCGATATCTATAATCGGGTTACATAATATGTTCTACCAATCTTAAAATACATTTTCGTTGTTCTCTATTATGATTGTCTTATTGTTATATTATTTTGTCTAAACTAAACACCAACAATAGATGACAGATAGTAATATATGTGTTAATTGTTTAAATTTCTGAGGATCGGCTTATGAACCTAAGACAAGCCTGCAAACATTGGCAGATAGCATTTTAGCCCTTTGTTTTTTAACTTGAAACCATTTAATTTTTAAAAAATAAAATTATTAAACAACTTTATGTGACGTTGTGTTGGTCATCATATTATATATACATTCGAATAAAAAAAATTCTTCAATTTGCTTTAATCATAAATTTATAAACCTTTTGATTAAGTTGCAGGTCATAAATCTAAGGCAAATTATACACCAACAACTTGGTATATCCATCCAAAACTTTTTGAACCAATTGAAATATACATTTGTAATTTACACCAATTAATGTGTTTTAAGTTAGACAACAAATTATTCTTTTTATAAACTGCCAGTGAATTAGGAAGTAAACAAAATCTGTCAAATCGGCCTGCAAGTCTTTATTGATATAATATTCCTTCATTATTTAAACAATATTTGTTTATTATTTTCTCTGCACTTCCCATTCGATTGTCTTTGTGTATATCCCATTAAAATATTCATCTTTTCCGTCTTCAGCCCGCTGCCTCCTTGCCTTATTTTTTTTTATTTTGGTGACTTAATGACAAAAATTGCTTTTTAATAATAGCTATTGAAGCTATGTGTGGGGAGGAGAAGGAGTATGACAACAATCCGAAAATGAATTGAAATGATTTATTGTTTATATTGGGATGGGGATTAACATGTAGTTAAGCACCTAATGATGGTTAATGGATTTTTATATTCTCGTTCATTATTGTCTGTTTACAGGACCTGCTCACTGGGCTAAAGACTATCCCCAGGCATCGGGACATCGTCAATCGCCGGTAAATATTACACCCTCCTCGGCCAAGAAGGGCAGTGACCTAAAGGTGCCACCTCTAAAGTGGAAGTATGTGCCAGAGCATACCAAGAGCTTGGTTAATCCAGGTAAGTCAACGATTAAGAATGACCTTTTTCAGAAATTTAGTCAATTTGGTTTTTATTCACAGGTTATTGCTGGCGCGTGGATGTTAATGGAGCCGAATCGGAGCTGACTGGTGGCCCATTGGGAGATCAGATCTTTAAGCTAGAGCAATTCCATTGCCATTGGGGATGCACAGACTCCAAGGGTTCCGAACACACAGTCGATGGCGTTTCCTATGCAGGAGAATTGCATCTTGTGCACTGGAATACCACTAAGTACAAGTCCTTTGGAGAGGCTGCTGCAGCTCCCGATGGCTTGGCTGTGTTGGGTGTTTTCCTAGAAGCTGGCGATCATAATGCAGAACTTGATAAGGTCAGCAGCTTGTTGCAGTTCGTGTTGCACAAGGGTGATCGTGTGACCCTTCCTCAGGGCTGTGATCCCGGCAAATTGTTGCCCGATGTTCACACCTATTGGACATACGAGGGTTCCCTGACCACACCACCATGCTCGGAATGTGTCATTTGGATTGTGTTCAAGACCCCCATTCAGGTATCCGATGATCAATTGAATGCCATGCGTAATCTCAATGCCTACGATGTGAAAGAGGAGTGTCCCTGCAATGAGTTCAATGGCAAGGTAATCAACAATTTCCGCCCACCATTGCCATTGGGCAAGCGTGAATTGCGCGAGATTGGTGGCCATTGATTGTTGGAGCATGCATATCAATATTGGACTTGAGTCATATTATATCATTAAATTTATTCTCACCATTGCACCGTGTAGGAATGGAGCAGAGGATCCCATTGCATTGTTCAATTCTCGTCGTTGTTTAGTTTGTAGCAAGGCATACCTCTATATGATTGTATTCTATATCTACTATGTTAATATGTAGATCTATCTATATTTGTGTATGTGTATCTGTGTAACTGAAAGTTTCCTTGTTTGTTTAACAATTTTGCAAAATGACAATTAGCTATTAATGTTATTATGGTATTACAATATTAAATATATATTACACTTAAATGTTGCATATAAAATGGATTGTTTTGCTGTTATGTCATTTGTGGGTTGTGAATAGACTTTTACATGAATGTATTCAAAAGTGAATCATTCATTCGGAAAATAAGTAGATGTTTTCACTTCTCAACATTTTCAGAGACATTATTTAAAGATCGAATCAGATGGATCAAAATAATGAAGCATTGTTCATGTTGTGATCTTGATCTTAACTCCTGTATTAGTTTTCACTAACATACATACCCAGTGCCGGATTAAGCCAGCGTGGGGCCTGTAGCAATCCGAATACCTAAATACTTTTAAGTTTTCGGTGTCTTTATGCAAATAAGAAGACGACTGTCCAATGTGAAAGTTAGAACATGAATGAAAACCGGACAAAGAAATTGTTTTTTCAGAATTTTGAAAAATAAATTATTGGTTAATCAGACTTTTTCAGGCTGCATTTTCGGCAACTTTTCTGCGATTTTACAAAGTTATATATCAATTAAATCGCATTTCAGCATATTTTAAAATGGCAACAAACATTTTTATATCTGGAAAAATTAATTCCAATCCGAATTTAAAAAAAAAAAATCATCAATCAAAAAAATCAATTTAATTACCGATATTTTAATTTAGATTGGAATACATCATTTTGATTTTTAAATAAATACATGCATTTTTCATATAGTCTAAAATTGACTAAATTAGACTTTTAGGAAATTAAGGTTAATTGGAATACTTGAAAAGGTAACTTAAAAATTAGCAAAATCAGAATTTTAAAACAGTAAAATGAGATATCGCTTTCGAAAGTCGGCTTGAATTTGGCAAAGTTGCATATTCGTAAAGTTAGAAGTTTTAATAATTTTCAGAAACATTGAAATTAAATTTTTGAAAATTTTTCATTACTTGCAAGAACTGTATTGTTGTAAATAAATAAATATGGAATGAACTTTTCAGTAATAAAGCGATGAATTTGGCTGACACATTATTTTTTGTTTTATAAATTCATAATGAATATGAATTTTCCAGCATCGTTTCGTTTTCCGGCCAATAGTTTCGTAGTTAAGTTAAGTATACGCAACGTGTGACAGCTAGACTAGCAATGTTCAAGAGAAGTATAAAGATTATTATAATGAATGAACTTTGATATTTCCGATAGAAGTGCCTGAGTTGATCCTAAGTTTTGAAACTTAGCCGACTTTAAAGTTTATAGTTTAGTACTTTTTCGGACGGACAGACAGACGGACATCGCTAGATCGCCTCGGCTGTTGATGCTGATCAAGAATATATATACTTTATGGGGTCGGAAAAGCTTCCTTCTGCCTGTTACATACATTTTAATATACCATTTCACCCTATGGGTGTATGGTATAATTACAAAAACGTCTTATATTTTGTTAAATAAATTCATTTGGGCTTAGGACATCAATAACCAATAAAATTAAGATCAAAGCTCACAGAAAATGAATGTCAAATATTTGTAGATAATAAAAAAAACATATAGTATTTTTGAAAAACATTAAAATTTAAAGTGTATTAGGAAAATATGTTAAGCGCTCGTTGTAGTTTTGAGGGCCTTGAACCAATTTCACCCAAGAGCGTCTATTCAATTCGTTCCAGCATTCCACTAAACTTGGAAAACGTTGAGCAGCTCCGAGATAAATGGTCGAAGTATATAGCCGGATTAGAAAAAACCCCAATCGAAATACAATTGGCCACAAATCGAGCCGAACAAGCCCAACACTTGGCCAACATTCAAAATGCACGACCTCAACGAAAATGTTGCCGTCCCATCACAGCGCTCTATGCCTCACCGCGAACAACCAAACGAATGCGACGTGTACTTGAGACGCACATGCAGGGATCGCGGAGTTTAAGTGGGAATTCATCCCAAGACAAGTTGTATTGTCATCTATGTCCGCAATGTGGCTTTGTCAAGGATTCTGCGACTCCCGAGCAATTCGGCGAACGAATGCGGCAACGTCTTAAGCGCTTTCTATCTAATAATCCAAGTTTACGGAAAGTAGTCAAGCCTTAAAAATAACTAATTTACCTTGAATTTGTTTTAGGGTCAATTATTATATTAATATTAATATATTGTAATAATTGAGTTAAAACAAATTAATGGATACATCGAACTGTAATAAAACTAGATTTTCATTTTGGAATTTTAATATGTACATACTTATATAGAGACGACATAACTACTACTTAGACAAATGGTAAAGAAAGATTTTAATGATGGGTTTAACGCTCTAAAAGGGTTCCACGTTGTTTCTTTGGTGGAGGAGGCGCTTCTTCTGTTTTACCTTTAACTCCAACATCACTTAATTTGCCGCCTTTACGTTGCAGTTGTTTTTCAATAATGCGAGCATTGTTCGCATAGCTATCAGCAATCTCCCGCTGTAAAGGTAGACAAAATTATTAGTAAACTTTATAGAGATAGAATAAAAACGACTTTCACTTACTGCTTCAATTTCATCTTCTTCCTCATCAATGGTGGAAACTGTGACCGAACTAAATTTACCCATATTTTTCGTGTGCCGAGTAACCATTACTTTCTTGCCACTTGCATCCACAATGCCCGAATCTTCTGCACTATTGCCAACAGCAGCGGCTGCTGTCGAAACCATACTAGATGTCTTGTTGCCCTTGGCATCTGCCGCCAATAATTTAACCAATGGCTGTTCTCCTTTATTGCGTATCAAGGCGTTAAACATAACAAAAGTAACGTGGGAGTCCGGCTGATGACGATAATAAAGCGGTAAATTGCAATTTCGGCATTTGTAACGGTATTGTTTCTCTATTTTGTTGTCTCTGTTTTTGCGGCGAATGTAAAGCATTCTTGGCTGAGGATTATAAGTCAACTTATTCGCATGATCGTTGGAATCAATCACCCGAGCATTGTCCACTTCCCGTAATGGCAATTGATCCAATGTGCAGTCTGTTAAAATTAAGAGTATTTATCAACAAGTTTTATGTATTTATGTATTATAAACTTACCCAATATCAAAGCCATTTTGCTGCAAAGGCAATAGTATATGTTGAGAGGCTTCTCTTCATTGTACTCCTCCTGATCCTTGGTGTCGGAACACACAATACTACGGGAGACTACTTTTGGCATTTTTAACCAAGCGTCGGGTTCTCACAATAAATAAACGCTCTCAGTCGCTTAAAGGATGCTCCTAGTTTACAATTTCTCCAAACCGAATTTTAGAATATTGATCACGCTTTTATTTATTTTAAACGTTTTACTAGATTTGTTTTGGTTTTTGACGGTCTTCAGTTTACACCATAAAACCCCAGTTGGAAATTAGACAACTATTGGCAGAATTAGGTCCAACTGGTTCTAAAGAACTAATCGATGAACTGGTACCGGAAAACTTAAGAATTCTATAATAAATATTTTAAAAATTTCTTAAAACTAAGACTCAATTAAAACATGCAATTGTTTGTTCTAAATCTTAAAAAATAAATCAAAATTTATATAAAATTTTAAGCGAAGCCAAAACGAAGTTCTGGTTCCGTTTTCCTTATTTATCGGAATATTGCTCATCTCGAATATTCTATGCTATCGATATTTCTTTTTTGTTGTTGTTGCCTTCCTGTCAAAGCGCGTGTGTTTTTTTCATACCACGCATTTTCCTTATTTAAGCCATGAGCCAGACGCAGGCAAATAAAACGCTACAGTTTCATGAACTGGAGCTAGACCAGCGTATCCTGAAGGTATGTACGTACGGGCAGATCTTTCTAACTAATGTAACTGCAATTTTCCATTTCACAGGCTGTTGCTTATCTTGGATGGCAGCAACCCACATTGATCCAATCCACAGCAATTCCCCTGCTTCTTGAAGGGAAAGATGTGGTTGTACGTGCTCGCACTGGATCGGGAAAAACGGCTACTTATGCCCTGCCCCTCATCCAAAAGATTCTCAACTCAAAGTTGAATGCGAGCGAACAGTGTGTGAGTGCCCTAGTGCTGGCACCCACTAAAGAGCTGTGTCGTCAATCTCGTTTGGTCATCGAAAAATTAGCCGAATCGTGCGGCAAAGTGGTGCGAGTGGCTGATATTGCCGGCAGCTCCAATGATACAGTAACTCAACGTCATGCCCTGTCCGAACGGCCTGATATTGTAGTCTCAACGCCATCGAAGATTCTGGCTCATGCTGAGGGCGGTGGAGTGGTGGATCTCAAGCATATCGAAACTCTTGTGGTCGACGAGGCAGATTTAATATTTGCCTTTGGATATGAGAAGGACTTCAAGAAATTAATCAAACATTTGCCAGCCATTTATCAAGCGGTACTTGTTTCGGCGACCATCACCGATGATGTAGTCCGTATGAAGGGTTTGTGCCTTAAGAATCCAGTAACATTAAAATTGGAGGAGCCCGAACTAGTACCACAAGATCAATTGACACATCAGCGAATTCTGGCCGAAGAGAACGATAAGCCCGCCATTCTTTATGCTCTGCTTAAGCTACGTCTTGTGCGTGGAAAGAGCATCATCTTTGTAAACAATGTGGATCGGTGCTACAAGTAAGTTAATAAAAAAACGTAAATTGGATGTTTGGTTAAATGAAATATATGCCACATGACGATTTATTTTTGTAAAGAGAGTGGGCAGCGGGCAACCGTTGGCTCATAAATGACCAGTTACTAATCTTCTCGCTGATGGCAGTCATTCATCCAAGAAGGGATGAACTATTTGAATTCCCTTTATTGAGTTTTAAATCAGATTTTTTTTTCTATTCCACAGGGTTAGATTGTTTTTAGAACAGATTGGCATTCGAGCCTGTGTCTTAAACTCAGAATTGCCAGCAAATATACGCATCCACACCATAAGTCAATTTAACAAGGGATCCTACGACATTATCATTGCTTCCGATGAGCATTATTTGGAGAAGCCTGGTGGTAAATCTTCATCTCGCAGTGATCACGAATCCAGTTCATCTCGTGGCATTGACTTTCAATGTGTTAATAATGTAATCAATTTCGATTTTCCACGCGATGTCACCTCCTATATACATCGAGCTGGACGCACTGCTCGAGGTAATAATAAGGGCTCTGTTCTATCTCTGGTCAGTATCAAGGAAGGACCAGTTAACGAGACTGTCGAAAATAAATTGCGCTCCACATTTGCTAGCCAAGCTGACGACGAGCAGATCATTAAGAACTATCAATTTAAAATGGACGAAGTAGAAAGTTTTCGGTATCGTGCTCAGGACTGCTGGCGAGCAGCCACTCGGGTCGCTGTTCATGATTATCGCATGCGAGAAATCAAATCCGAGATTCTCAACTGTGAGAAGCTTAAGGGTTTCTTTGAGGAAAACAAACGAGATCTGCAGGCTCTAAGGCATGACAAACCGTCGCGCTCCATTAAAGTGCAATCTCATCTGTCTGATGTTCCCGAATACATTGTGCCCAAGGCCTTAAAACGTGTAATAGGTTCAGATCCTCGATCTGCTCCAGTTGACAAACAGCCAAGGACTTCAGCCGCCAAAGCAGCGTATGATCGACGTAGCAACGATCCCCTCATGGTCAGTCAAGTTGACAAGTTTAGCAAGCGACGCTCTGCACCCAAGCGCAAAAAGAAAGCAATTTAAGGAGCGCTAAAGTGCTGGGAGGGATTGTTTAAATTATAATGGGGCTAGTTTTAAGAAAATTATGATTTTAATTCAACTGTTCTATAAAAGTCGAGAAAACTAGGAAATAAACGTTTTTATGAACATTAATCCAATCTTTATTATATTATAACAGAAGATATTAGTTGGGTTTGGTGTTAATATAAACTGATAGTGAAACAACCTGATCAGCTCAGCTTGACAATTCAAAATCTAGCTGGAGTGATCAACATTTTATCTAAAAGCATTTCAATTAACCCCATGTAAAGTAGTAAATTATTTAAAACATAAATTTTTCACTTTTTAATTCCAATTGGGGTCATTCAAATTGTTTTTTTTTTTTTTTTTGCTATTAATTAATTACTTCTAAACCATAATTTTTCTTAACTACTTATCGTAATTAGACATTATTGATTAAACTCGGCTATACGTATAGTTTTTTTTTTTTTGATACAGCAACTGTTATTATTATCCAAAAATCTAAATAAATTTAGTAGTTCTTAAATACTTTACATTCACGATATCCTTTTAAGCGTAGTCTTCAATATTCTTCAAAAATATGCTATTTCTTTTAACTTCTGTGGTTTTTTGAAGAAAATACAATTGATTTGGTTATGGTTCACAATATTGATTAATAAGTATTTGTTTAGCTTAAGTAGCTTATCGTTTGAATACCCTTTATATTTGTAAACTTACTCAAGGCCTTCTAAGAGAATTGTATTGCCGCAGGTATAATTGTTTTCATTGAAGCGATACATAGGGTTGATACAGGGTTGTTCGAAAATATATTAGCAACAATTCATTTTAATATTTTGAAATAAGTCGCGCGTTGTATAAAGCAAAGCCGCGATCCGCTGATTAAACAGTCCTGTACGAATTTATAAATTTTCAGCGTAAATCAATTAGTAAAATGTTTAAAGACTCATTTCTCTGCCTTCAATGTCTAGACTCTAGACTCTAGAGTCTAGACATACATACATAAACACACAGCCTATGCTCAATGTTATTTAAATTAAAGCAATTTGTTACTGCTTATGTTTTGGTCAGATTCTGATTATGTCGCACTTTAACCTCAAGCAGAGGCGTTCTTCTACGGAAAAATGGGAAATTAAAAGAAAAAAGAATTTATATAAGAATAACCAAATTTAGTTTTGAAATTAAATTAACAAGCAGTACAACGTTGCCAAACAAAAATAAAAGGCAAATTTATAGTTTACTTAGTTTATTAGTTTTAAAATTGTATTCATTCAATTTTTTTCGTGTAACTTTAATACCAAATCTAACATTTTAATGATTATTTTTTTGGCTATAAATTATTTTATTGCATATTTTAAACGATTATTACCTATCGATATTCCTGAATAATTTTCAAGCCTAAAACAGTTTCTATTACGAATCAAAGTGAACAATTAAATATAAGAAATATCAATACAGATCTGAAATTACTTTGGAAATAACTTACTTCAAAATCGAACCAGAATCAAATTTATGAGACAGAACCCATAAAAGCGGTAAACTGAAATCTAATCGAATTTAAAAGCCCCCCTTTAGATGTAATTCCAAGTCCGACAGTGTCATTGTAGGGCAAATCCAAAAGAGTTTAAATTTGTTGTGTCTATTTATAGACCTTAATGATACTGATAATGATATCAATTGAGCGAGAAGATTGACATACAAAAGCGAAAAAGATCGACAAAAATGGCAAGACACTAAATTCAATTCGTCAGTGATTTAGTGAAACAAATATGTGATTCTTTTGCTGATGATGTTCTGAAAGAGGAAACTTGCGATTAAGCTTAATTAAAACGTTAGACAGATTTCACTATACAATATGCCTAATGGCTATTATGATCCATATTTATGAGGATTGGCTATTTGATATGTGGGATTTTCCAATTAAATGTCTGGATGAAAACAAATGTATAAAATGTTGTTTTACTGGTTGAACAAAATTTGTTTTTTTTTTTTGAATCCTTAACTTGTTTGTCTCGAAAACCTGTAATCTATCGAGTCAAAAGGACCCAAAGCTTTTCACAGTAAGCACACTCAAAAGCTCTCTCTCTCTCTTGAATAGATAGTAATCTGATTGCTCCAGCCACTTTGTGTGTTCCAACATCATCTCCAGTCGGTTTTCGTTGGGCCATCCGTTGTCATCGTTATATGTATGTTCCATATACTGTCCGCCTGCCGTGTACTGTGGTGCTATCTATTGTTGGATTTTGCACAATTGAGATAATACTTTGAATATACTCTGAAGCTAAATCCGAGCACTCGGCATTCAATTCGTGTTTGTCGTTTGAGCGCGCCGCATTCAATTGAGTTAAAGCGAAATCTAAAATAAGACAAGAATAGGCGAAAAAAAGTTGTGTGTGCCATTCAAAAAACAAAAAAAAAAAAGCAAGAAAATTGATAGTCCGCAAATTAAGTAAATCTAAATAAATTTATAAAAAATGCAGTACATTTATGTGATTAGTGCTCTGATTCTGGCAGTGGCTGTGCAGCAAGGTAAAAATCTAAAATGAAAGCCTAATCTTCTCCAGTCAAAGCGGAAGTAACAAAATCCTGATTGCAAGATTACATAATGCGCGCTTTGAGGACGTTTGTTGGAGTGAAAATGGTGGGGGGTGGTGGGGCGGAGTGGTTATCGGCGGCAGGAAGCCCTCCTGACTCAAAAACCGGCGGCAGACGTGGCGCCTTTTTGTTTTTGCACGTTTCCACCCCATTCAAGGCGAGAGAGAGAATATATAATTGCATTTAATATGTATAGATATTATTAAATATAGATATATTAGTTTTAACTGCACTTGAGACGGAATGGGGTTTACATACTTTGTATTTAATTCTTTCAATAGGGTTTAATGTCCTCTGACCTTTAAATGAGCTTATACGTTAATATGTAGAGGCCATTTGATGAGAAATTCAATTAAATCTTCTTTTAAGCTCAAGTCCTTTTTCAATAAACTGGGTGAACTTTTATGTATGTACTAATAGTATGGCTTTGTATGTATGTACATATGTACATGAAAATGTAGGACATGCGCACTCTATTTGGCTAAGAGCCCGGGGGTTCTATCGCACCCCATTCCCATAATACACAAAAAGAATGAAAAAGAAAAAAACGCCTTTAAGACGCCAACTTGACGCACTTATATAAAGAATAGGCAAACTTCACTTAATGATATCACTCAATAATATAGTCATAACGCCCCATCGCCCAAACTCAATTGTAACTCAAATCTCGAGAGATATTCAATATAATGTTGATTTCCATAACAGAAAGGAAATCTTTTTATACTATAGCTATTGTTATATATTTTAACGAACCTTAATTGACAATGATTAATTGTAAATAAAGTAAGAAACAGTTTTCATTAGAGACTAGGCTAAGCAAAAGCTGCTACTTTGCATTTTTATTATAAATTTAAAAGTTATTTCAAAACTTTTTCCAGCTCTGATACCTTAAAAAATTTAAGATTATATTTATGCATTCATTTGAAAAGACTTCCATTACTGTTAACTTTTTTTACATTTAAATGAATTTCTTTTCAATCGAAATTGTTGGGATAGTTTGTTCTTTACATTTCCACAAAATTGCCAACTTTTATTTTTAATTCCAAAACGTCTTGGATTAACTTTTGAAAACAATTTGCAAACGAAACGAGGCCTGGCTATCTTGGAATATTCGTAAAATTAGAATAATTTTTACTGACGATCTTAAATCTCTATTTGAAATTTCTATATAATACTCAAAAACAAATCAAACAATTATTTAGATCTTAAGTTTCAAAAGTTTCTTTCATTTGATTTAGATTTTATTACGGAAATTAAAAAAATATTTATTTAAAGATTAACGCCATTAATTTTAATTAAAAATTTTTACTTGTAAACTAAATTTGTTGCAAAACAAATGAGTAGATTTTTAATGGTTGTCCGTTTTACTATTTGTAATTAATGTTATAGTTTTTAAAAGGATAATTAAGTTTTTAGATTATTGTAAGTAGTAATAGTAATTATTGAATAATAATGGAATTAGCCAGTCTTGGTCTTAAATTAAGGACAACCACAATACATATTTAAAATAAAAGATGAGTGGGAATTCCACAGAGCCCAGGACATTATTTTCGGTAAAGAATCGTTCATTCTTAAGAATCGTTTTCTTAAAAGAAGTTTTACATCTATTAGTTAAAAGAAGGTAAATTTAGGCTTCATGTAAAATATATACAAATATATATTTTTTTGGCATCTTTTGTTTCATCACACAATGCATTCGAAATGCTTCTTCCTATTATGTAACCCAAATCTTTTCTTGAAGTCAGAGTACTTTGAGGATGGATTCACGGACTTACATTCACAGATTTGCGCTTAATTAACAAGCACTTCCCAAAGAGCTTCACAGGCAGTCTCTAATGGAGGCGTCGCTAGCCATCCATCACTGGTCATTTGCCATTTGTGTGCCAATTTTGTTTGTTTTCTGGTTCATGGTAGTGGCGCAAAAGCGCATACAAATTGCATAATCCGCTGGGAATTATGGGGAAAGGGAACCCCCACTCTAAATAAGAGGAGACACAAAGCAAGAGAAACATGAAATGGAGAAGAAAGAGAATATTTCATATTCACATTTCGAGGGAAAATTAAATAATGCGAATCTCGTGTCGCGCACGACCTTAAATTCAATTAAGCTGAGGCAACGCCACCAATCAGACTTATATCCATATACAAAAATATACGTGTTTTTTTTTTTGTTTACACTACTCATATCATCTAATTCAGTTTTTGTTAAACAATTAAGGTTAAGCATATGCTAGAGATGGAAAATTTCTAAACCGCATAAAGTTGAGACTGTTTTTGGTCAATTAGGCAAAAGATTATAGAGAGATTACTTCACTTTTTTCCTATCGGCTTGTAGATTTAATAATTTACCATTGAAGGTAACTTCTTTACATAAGGTCAAGTCGGTTTTTTTAGTTTTCAAAAAAAAAGTAAATCAAAAAATGTCTTAAAAAGTTTCGATCAAACCAGATCTGTCTATAAATTAAATTCCCTTTCTGTCATCATTATTTTGTATACAATATGTATGTATTCTGCAGATTTAAATATATTTGTTATTGTGGTTCGATCTGGCCGATTTTGATTAATGTGCTACCTGTAACGAACACAAGCTGCAATAGAAGGACTATTTATTTCATATTTTAAGAAAATTTTTTGTAAAATTTCAATTTATTATTTTAAATTTTCTTGGCCAGAATAACCCTTATACGATAACCCTTTTTTCCTCGATTTCAGTATATAGTAAGTACAATAATATTAACAAACCTTTTTTTTTGTTTCTTGAATTCGTTTGACTACAGGTGAGGCTATCAAGTGCTTTGTCTGCAATAGCCACAAAGATGCAAATTGTGCATTGGATATACCACCTGATAATCTGCTTAAGGATTGCCAAGAAGATTACTCGACACGCGGTAAGGGTATACCATCCTACTGCCGTAAGATAACTCAGATAATTGAGTTCTCTGTTAACTCGCGTAAGTATCTTGTAATTAATATCGTCCTAAAAGAGCCACAAGTGAAGATCAATATTCTTGTTGCAGTGCCACCAGATAGCCGTGTGATACGTACTTGCGGTTTCCAGAATCAAACCTCGACCAATTATTGTTATCAGCGTGCCGGTTTTGGTGGCCGTCAGGTAGTCTGCTCCTGTGATACGGACAATTGTAATGGAGCCGGTGCCTTGCAAACCTCCACCATGGGCCTGGTGACCTTATTGGCAGCTCTATTTGCCGGAAAATGGCTATTGCAGCGTTAAATAAGCAAGACAAATAGAAGAAATGTTTCAGTTTTGTTTTTTGGTTTTGTTTTTCCCCAATCGATTCCCCGCTCAAAAAAAAAAAAAAAGGTTTTAGTGAAGTCTCCTGTTACTCAGTTTCTTGAATCCATCCGAACCAATCTCAGTGCTGCTTGAAGGCATGGTAAGCAAGTTGTTTAACAAAATTCGTTTATATAATAATTAAAATACATTTTTTTTAGCGCTGATCCAAATAGTTTTTCTAAACCGAGAAAATCATTAAAAGCTTTACAGAAAACTAAAAGAGATTTCTCTTTAAATTTTAATTGTATATAATAATTGGCCAGCATCAGAATCCATTAAAAAACTATTGACTATAATGTGAATTTTTGAAACTAAAGTATTAAAAAAAGCAAAGAAAAAAAAAACAAATAAACATGAACTAAAACCTACCGCAGTTGAAAGTATTTAACAATTTGAAGGTGGCCCATCAAAAGCAAAAAAAAAAAAAATAAAAATAATAATAAATAAATCAACAAGTAAATAATGAATTATAGAAACTTTAAATGTTAACAACTTTTTGCCTAAGTTAATCTACTTTTTATTTTCATACGACTTAAAAGCACAAAGAAATTAAAAACCAACCGCTAATAATCTTTAACAGAAAGTCTAAGAACAATTTATATAAAAAAAAAAAAAATATATAAAACGAAATTTTTAAAAAATCTTAGTGTAATTAGCAGAAGTGAGAATGCTTAAGAAGACATCGCTAGAAGCCAAGCGATTACGATAACCACGCCCATTTCCCCGGACATACCCATATATATAAAATGCACTCCAACTGCCAAAGAGAGAGATCCTTGTGAAAGATAAACCTGGAACATGGCACCTATTCAAATGGTATCCCTTAAACTAGACAATTAGCAAAAATCAATATACCATAGACACCTAATAGAGATTAATGGAGCACAACTCCACAAAATACATAAACACATCAAACATACAATTTTTTAGGTTGAAAAGTAGTGAACAAGGTTTTTGTTTTTAGTTAAGAATCTCCTCTAAATAATGCAATATTTATAAAAAGCAATAAAATTGTAAAATGTTTCAAATAAAAAACAATAAATATGAATTCAACAAAATAATAAACAAATTAAATTCTTATATTCTAGTCTGCAACAAATATGTAATTAATTAAACATTTAAATGAAGTAAATGTATATATTTTTCCTTAGTCTGGACATGATTTGAGTATACACAGCTACAATAATTTTCTACACGTAATCCTTAAACATCCTTATGCACTACTCGATTTAGGGCCAAGTAACAGTGCCTTGTACTTAACTCATGATAACCCACAGGGCCACGTTCGCAATCGGCACAGACCAGGAATTTTTTGCCATCGATGCTGTGGGAAAAGCCAATATTTTCGAACGACATCATGTCTTCCACCAACCAAAAGTACTTCAGTGGCTCTGTGTTCAGTGTGTCAGCTGTTCGATCCTTTTTCTGCTGCATAAGTGGAATATCTGCCTGGAAAAAGTAATGTCAATGGGTTTGTTTTGCGATTGCTGTTCTAATGAAAAGGGGTGAAGAGAGGAGCCGAACTTACCTCCTTCTCCCTGTAGCTACCTTCCTGTGCTTTTAGCATAAAACTATTGCAAAACTGACAGCGCACATTGGTTCGGTTCTTGCCATTTGCAACTTGATCGGCAAAATTGGTTGTCTCCGTCTCTGTCATTTTAAATAATTTTTATAAATTTTTATTCTTTAGCTCCAAGCAGCAAGTAGACTCAGGCCCAGTGTTGGTTAACAATAATGTTTTTTAAAATACTAGGAAAAATACTTCAAACTGAAAATACTTGAAAAAATTAAATACCAATGATTTGTATTTTAGTAACCGTTAAAAAAAAAACGGGAGTGTATATTTTTAAAAGGCAATGATGCTTGACGTTTTAAATTTAAATCAGATTAAAGTTTTTCAGTTTTTTTTAAGAAACGCTCATATTTTCTTTAACATTTAATTTGGAATTTGAATTTTGTGTGACAAAAAAGTAATTTCACCACACTACACCATACTGTGATATTTAACGATAAATTGGCAGCTAGGAAACAAGTTAGGAAACTCTGAAAAAAAGTTTCTTTTAAAGCGTGCTCTCAAGGTTTCGAAGTGCATCTCTTGAAGCAGCTGTTTTGTGTACGTATGTGTTGTCAGTCATATGTTAAGTCCACATAACATTAATTCATTCGAAGCTCTCGAAGGATACTAAAGACAAATGTTTTAAAAATGCTAATCTTCTAAATATGTTGCCCGAACAGCTTTTTCTTTGCAGATTTTTTCTAGTGGATGTCCGTCACATTATAGCGAAAATGAATGGCATTCCAGTTTTCCAGTTGCCCACAATGACAACACAATCTTTGCGTCAGCAATCCATGTATCAGCAAACTTATTTGGATCGCAATCGTATGGTGACTGATGTCATTGTACAAGAGCACGTGTCGCAAAGTTCCTGGTCGATGGGCACGCTTGCAACGGTTTTCCTTCCAGGCAGCGGTAGGCCGTACCCATATATGCCTGGTCAAAATCACGGTCATCCTAATGCCACGGGATCTGGGGCACCACCATCCGGAGCTGGCTACATGGCCTACGTACCGATGCCCGGTGCTCAGTATTATGCAGCAAGTTCCGGTAAGTTGTCCTATAAAACCGAATTGGAGCTGCTTTTAAATGACTTTGTCCCATTAGCTTCAATGAATGCTTACGGTCAGGGTCAGATATATTCAGCTCGTGCTTCGACCACATGTAACATGACTGGCCTTATGCCACCAAATGCCCCATCACCGTATCAAGGACCTCCGCCAAAGCAGTTTACAGCCACCCAAACTCAGACTTCAGCAAAGCGAATCTGTGATGCAGCCACTCAAGTGGATTTTCCACCAAAAGAGCTTCCGCCAATTAAGCCGGCTACTCAGATGAATGGCTCAGGTTATACTATATCCTTTCAAAAGTAAGAATTACCATATAAACAATTTGAATTTAATTTAAAACAACATTTGCCTTTAGTGCCGAAGAACCTGACCAGAACTTTGTAAAAAGCGGCGGTGGAGATGGTCCGCATACATCGACAATTAATCAAGGCCTTAGGCGTAATTCGGAAGTGATTCTACTTCCGCAGCGACTTCATGACATAACGAGAATATCGTTGCAAGGTAGCGAAATAGCCGAACGTTTGGCAAATGCTCACTGTAATCGTCCGTGCTTCAAGAAGATAGACACTTTGTGCGCCCGTTTAAAACAGGATCTACTGCGTCCAGATGGAGTATTGCCGAATATAAACTCACAGGGTATTGCCTGGGCTGTAAAGGATTTCATTTTTGTTTTCACCCGCATTGTGAATGCTTGGGTCATACTCAAAGGATATGTCTACAATACTCCAGAAGGATTAAATAAAATCAAGGACGAATTGCCTCGTGGCTTTATGACAACCTTTGATTGCTGGCAGTTGGGCACTCTATCGCTAGTTGAAATGATCATCAAATCTTTCGTCAATCTCGATGATTTGCTGCAGAAACAAAAGAATTGCTTTTGCAGCAGCAACAACATAGCAAGCAACAATACATTAAAAACTCACAATGATAGCACTGAATGCAATGTTGGCGTAGGAACTGCAGAACCGCTGACAATGACAAATTTTGGCCAGGGGCCAAGTGCTTTTAGTACACCTCAAAACAGTAATGCCACCGATAAATTTAATGAAACCTGTGACTTGACATCAGTCAAGCCAAAATGCACATTAAATCTCAATTATCTGTATACCATGGTCGAGGATTCTGAAGAAACTCAACGTAATGTAAATGCTAATGGCACATATTTAAGAACTGGGACATATCAACCGCTACAAAAGGATCAGAAAAAGGATGCAAGCAACATAGATTATTTAGCTGAGACCAGTCAATGGAAATCGGCAACAATTCCGCCACAGCCAGGAAATCCTCGAGTTAATCTACTGCGAAAACAGACTACATCATTATCTGAACTGGAAGGTCCATCAAACCCGTCTCTCAATTCTGGGAGTCAAGTTGATCATGATGTGGTTCGTACTTTGTACGATTTTAGTGATCGCGTGATGGCACTACAATATATTGATCGTTTTTTTCAAAAGCAATTTACCAACAATTATGTAAGTTAAAATTTCTTGTTTTTTTTTTCTTTATTGAAAATTCTTTTAATCTTTAATTCCATCAATTATAGTTTCCTGAATTCTATCAGCAATGCCAGCATGACTTTATCGATGTGCGTGCCATTATTCTAAAATGTGAGAATGTCTCCTATCAACATGTGTACCAGGCTGTGCATGATATGCGTCGCATATCCTTTGTGGGTCGTAGCTTCCTTCAGGTACCATATATTCTTGGTCTTAGCCCTTTTGCAAAACCAATCCACATGCACTATCAAGACCGTTTTATCTACACTGTACCAAATAAACATACATTTTTTTATATCAATTTACTGCAGCAAAATAGATCGAGGATTGATAGGTAAAAAAAGTATCAGTATAAGTTGGTCATTATAAAGGACTAATTGTACTAATCCTTGCTCTAATTAGGCACTAATCTCATAAATAACACGACTAATTTAATGTTTAACTTTAGCTCACCAAGTTATTTTAAATCTACTTATTATGAAACACAACATTTTTGATTTTTATATTAAGGTTGTGCAATACACTAAAATATTATTGACACATAACTAATATATTTTTTAATTTCTTAGTTTTATACGGACGATGATCTCAAACACTATCTATGTCTCTACGAGCGGTCTATAGATACCATGCTAACCGAGCCGCCAAATTTACCCAATCAATATGATCATATTATTGGAAAACCGGGAGAGAAACTATTCATCTATAATATTTAATGCTATATCTGCCTCTAACAGATCTATGCTAACCCAGCCGCCAAAATTTGATCTATCAATTCGATGATATACATATATATGAAAGTGGAACAATTCTTATAATTTATAATATTTATTACTTTTGAAAATTATCTCGAACTCTATGAACGATATAACGAGTCACCAAAGATGGATAATTAATTAACTCAAACAGAGAAAGAGGGAGAGATTAAATATTTAATATCTTAAAAGAGAGGTTGAAGTTATTCAACGTACTTTACTTACCATAACTATTTTAAATGTCACACAAAGGAAATTTGCAAATCTATTTTACATTTATAAATAAGAAGAGAATTGTAACCTTTTTAAAATGAATGGACAATTCTGTTTGCCACTTTTAAATAAGCAAAGAATTGTAACCTTTTTAAAAAGGACATTAATTATACTCAGGGGAAAAAAAGACTTATATTGAAAAAAAAAAAAAAAAAAAAATTGGGTTAAAATGATGATTTAAAATCAAATATTCCAAACATAATATAGAAGTCTGATTTTTAAAACGAAGTTATAAAAATGTCAATAGAATTAATATAAACCTAATAGAATAACAAATTATTGCTGTGTTTCATAAAATATTGTAATTGAATGCCTTATTGATAAATATATTTAGGTAAAAAAATATTAGGACTCCATTTTTTAAATGGCAAAGTAGTAAAATTAGTTTAAATTCAAATTTTTAATTTAATACATTTAATTTCAAAACTACTGCTTTTCAGTGAGTTGTCAACTGTAATTCAAAAGAAATATTTGTTGTCTTCCGTGCCATATAAAAATTGTTTGTATAAATTAAAACTTTCGAAGAACAATACGAGTAAAATATTTGTTTTTATGTATCATTTTTTATTTTTATTTTTTCTTGTTGATCAGATGCATTTTAGATGCCGATAAAATGGATCAAGTATAATTTCTTATAATTTGTAACTTTTTACATAGTTCGGTTTTTTTATATTTTTTTCGTCGTTAAGGGTTACCACTAGAAATCTTCATCGTCCTCAGGAATGGGCATAGATTGAGCTTCCAGCAATTCGCGTTCCATGTGCTGTGCCCATGCATGATCGATATGTACCTCGGGCGGCAAAAGAGCTGGCATGGCAACAAATTCCAAATTGCGATCACCGATCAGAGCGCGAGCTAGCCAAAGGAATGGTTTTTCGAAATTATAATTCGATTTGGCCGAAATGTCATAATACTGCAAATTCTTCTTTCTGTGGAACACAATGTTTTTTATTTTTACTTTTCTATCCTTAATGTCCACCTTGTTGCCGCACAGCACTATAGGTATATCCGTACACATACGAGTCAAATCCCGATGCCACTTGGGTACATTCTTGTAGGTAACACGAGATGTAACATCAAAAAAAATAATGCCACATTGCGCCTGAACATAATAGCCGTCACGCAAACCGCCAAATTTTTCCTGTCCTGCGGTGTCCCAAACATTAAAACGTATGGCTCCACGATTTGTGTGGAAAGTTATCGGGCGAACCTGCACACCCAATGTCGCCACATATCTTTTTTCGAACTCCCCAGTTACGTGTCGCTTCACGAAGGTCGTTTTTCCGGTTCCGCCATCGCCAACAAGCACACACTTGAATGTGGGTATGTTATCCTGCATATCAATGTATATATGTTTTTTATCTTTGTTGTGATTTGTTCAAATATAGATATAAGTATGACTGTTAGTTAATTCACAATATTCATGTTAATGTAATTCCACAGCCTACCAAGCTTATTCATTCCACAATGACTGAACGAAAATTAATTTTGACGTTTTTTCAAACTGACAGAAGGAGCAGTATTGTCATCAGGTATTATTATTATTATAAGTATAGGATATAGTTGTAAACTATCAACCTAACTATATTTTACAAGCACTGCCAACTAAGGCCTTCGGCTTAGACGAAAACTACATCCATACACTAGACTGGGATTCGAACCCGGATCCTCGTTGTTCAGTTACCTAATTGACTGGGCCACTTAGACAACTCATCTACCATCATCTGCTGCCATCAGGTACTAATGTATAGCATGAGGTGAGAATTGCCATCTGCCATCCGATGTCCGTCAAGTTAGCAATGGCTGTTGACCCACTGTTAATTTATAATTTGAATCGGCCATTTGGAAAAGTAGCAGGACTACCTTTGGCCATATTGTAGCCCTTAATGTCTCGCTTCGAATGACACTAACAGATCCTGAAGGGTCCTTCGGCAATCTGAGAGAAAAAGTTTCATTTTTGAACTGAATGTATAATTAAATTTATAGATGTATGTATTAGATTTATTTTCGATGGAACTATCTAGTCGAGTCACTGCCTATGGTTTTCCAGCTTTAATGCATAGGCTATGGTCTCAAGCTTATTTTTTTAGGAAATCCGAGTTATTCTTAGAATGCACAAAAACCGTTCCAGGTTGCGAAAGCTTTCACCCCTCCCATTCACCCAACCAAATGGCAAAAACAACGAATAACAAATTCTTTGAATTTTTTTTAGCTATAATACATTGAATGAACATACATATATGTACAAGTGGAATTACAAGTATTAATTTTTTTGGATTCAAAGTTTTGCATTCAGCTTGTACGCGTAGTTTTTTGGCAAGTGTACATATATATATTTTTTTAATTGACCATTTTCTCCGCTGGTGGTGTTCTCCTCCAGCCTTGGTCGAAACTAACTATTGAAATTATTTTTTTAATAATAATAATTTGTTTTAAATACCCACAGATCTTACAGATTTGAAATTGTTGCCATACTCCATATTTGTAATTTATCGGCACATTTTTATTATCGATATTTCGAGAATCGATATTTTAAGTATTGTCAAATTTGTGTGGCCATTTTAAGTCGAAGGAATTCTTTTCTCATTTTTTATGGCGCCAACAGTAGGTAGTAAAAAAAAAACTATTTTGCCCCAAAAGGTAACCAACATTTATGTATTTCTCACAAAAACGTTACGCAAATGTTTAATGAGAAAGTCCTCCATGGATTCTGGCATTTCTATCTATATTGAGTAGTGTTTGTGGAGTTTGGAGGAGTTTTTAGAATGCCCCAAACCCGAAAACTGAATTTAAACAAAGGTTTACTTTTTTATTTCCTTCAAAAAAATTAATAAATAGCTCAAAAATCAAAAATACAAAAAGTTAACAATGGGTTAACAAAGGACCGTCGCCAACTTAATTTTAACTTGACGGACGTTATTCATTTTACAAAATATTGTTATAATAATTAAATTATAGTTCTACAAATTCTTGCACACTTACTTCAAAACATTAAAAACGATGTGCCTAAAAGGACTTGGAGGTGTTTCTCCTAAGTAATTTATTTTTTTCAACAAATTTCTGTAACCTTTTTTATTCCACGTCATGTTAATCTATGATCAAATTTACTCATTATCCCTTGTAGACAGATTTTAAATAATGTAAAAAAAATTAAGTTTATAGAAATGGGAGATGGATAGAAAATTAATAGCTAAAAAGGACGAAATTCTGAGACAATTTATTTTTAAAGTACTCAATAGCGATTGAATGATTTTAGTGATTTTCGATCACTAATATGAATCGACCCATTTACCAAAATATCGATATCGATTTCAGTAGCAAGCCACAGCCGGCAGACGCAGAAAAAAATTATTTTTTTTTTGCAAATAATTTACGCGAAGGCTGTTGGAAGGCGCGCTTTAAATTTGTAATCAATTTATCTCTGTGTTGTTGACCTAAGGGGGAGGCCATTCCAATTTACAAAAATATGCTGAACTACTGTTCTAATTAACGTTAAAAACAACTTCAGGCCTTCTCTGTACTATATTTTTTTATCAGCGGAGCCATTCCACTCCACTTCACTTCACCACAGCCCTGCAGCTCTTTTAGATTACATACATATTTAAGCGATATAATAGAGCTTTGAATTTCTAGTGAAACGCACGTGCGTCTATCCTCAACAAAAACCAAAAAGAAAAAATGAAGGAATTAATAAGAAAATTACTTAATCACAAATACCTGACGCGGGCACAAATTGATGGGTTCGATAAGTACAAGGTGGGAGTAAAAAGAGAGAATAATGGGAGGCTATGACCATAACTAACCCCTTTACCCTAATGATTTATATATTTTCAGTATAGCGCCATAGACACGTCGCCGCTTAGCCAATATGTAATGCATCCATTCTGGAATTGGCTTGTCGAGGTGGGTGCATCATAAAAATCAATAATAATAAATAAATGAATTATTTATGCCATCGGTCTTTTTCCTCTTGCAGTTCTTCCCTCGCTGGTTCGCGCCAAATCTAATGACATTCTTGGGCTTCCTCTTCAGTGCCATGAATCTTGTGCTACTCTCGTATTATGATTGGAATTTTGATGCCAGCTCGGGAGCGGAGAACACCACCCCGATACCACCATGGGTCTGGTTATGCACCGGTCTCAATATATTCATTGCCTATACCCTGGATGGCATTGACGGCAAGCAAGCGCGTCGCATTGGACTCTCCGGGCCGCTGGGTGAACTTTTCGATCATGGCCTGGATTCGTACACAGCTATGCTGATACCCACATGCCTATATAGTATATTCGGTCGAAGCAAGGTGTATTCCGTGCGACCGATGCGAATGTACTACGTCTGTCTTACAGTCTATTTTAATTTCTTTGTATCCCACTGGGAGAAATACAATACCGGAGTATTGTATCTGCCATGGGGATACGATCTCAGCATGTGGGGCAGCACAGCTATGTACTTGATTACTTGGTTTATGGGTTTTGAGCGTTGGAAATTCGAGATACCATTGGGATCATATGGCACATTGCCATTGGGTAATGTCATGGAGGCGGTCCTGCATATCAGTGCCATGGCAAATTTACCCTTGGTCATCATTAATGTTTACAAGTGAGTTTATTATTCGTATACCCTTAAGTTGAGCATCCGATTTTTCGCCGTTCTGACAACATCAACATTGTCTTTGTACATTTAGCGAAAATATATCGAGGCTAATTATCACCCCATTAATGTTTAAAGGCCAATCATAGTGCTAGAAACCAGAAACTGAATCATAAATATGTGTAGAATGTTTTCGCTTCTATCAAATGTTCACTATCTTGATTGTTCTAAAGATTTAATGTTTATAGAGTTCTTTTGCTACTTCTCTAATTGCTGATTAACGTATTGGTTACTATAAACTTTCGTTTTCTTTCCATTTTCAGTTCATATGCAAAACGTACAGGACGCTTGCTTTCCCCAATGGAGGCCATACGTCCCATGTGGCCATTCCTCACATATTTTGTACTGCTCCTGGTCTGGCCGTATCTGTCACCCAATGATATAATGGAAACCGATCCCCGGGCGATCTTCATGCTCAGTGGCACTGTCTTCTCTAATGTTAGCGTAAGTATTTCTTATCAAAACCATGACGAACGATGGCAAATGAGTCAATTAGATAAGAAGCTGGCAAGCATATCGACAACTAGTTTTGTTATTTGTTGTAAAATTTGTTTGTGCTTTTGCGGTCTCCGAGTTAAGTGCCATAGTAATTTGTTTTTAATGTGAACATATACAAGTTGTGACTTGACCTCACAACGACATACGACACACAACACATCCCAGCAAGTAATAAAATACACACACACACATATAAACAAATAAACGAATTTCGTTCCACCATGCCACCATATTGCTGCGGCGGACGGCTGTGTGCCGAGGATGTGGCCCGTGAACGACGGCGGAAGATGCAAGAGCAAGGATATGACACATCAGATGAAGCGCTTACAGTTCCTGGTGATTATGTCCGTCCATTGAGCTTGAAGTTCTATGCCCGCCATGACTGGCCCTACTTTAATTGCACTGATGAAGAAATACAGAAAATGCGCGCTCAGCATGATCCAGAATCTTTGAAGTTGTCCGCCAGGCTGTCTCCCACTGACACTGAGAACAGCATTGCCAAGGAGCCAACTAGATTTGTTGTTAAACGTGCCACAGCAGTGCCAATAACGGAGAATCAAACCTATGGATGGTATGAAGATCGAGCACATCGCTACATGAAAAAGGATCGTGGGGTGTTAATATTTCCCCGCGAAGCTGATCCAATGATCCAACAAATTCTCACCGATCGCATGAGGAATGGTGGATTGTCGCGTTAGGCAGTATCCACCCCGTGGACCCATAGAAAATTCATGTTGATCTCAATTTATTGGTTTAAACGTGTAATATAATTCAAAATGGTTTGGATGCAAGTTAAAATTTTCAAAGAAATTATGGAACAACAAATTATTGAAAATAAACACAGAACAAGAATCTTCGTTTCGCTTCTCCCAAATGAAAATAATATAAATATGGCAAAAACAACTAAAATTAATTTATTAACCTCATTTTTCAGTGTCGTTTAATTGTCGCCCAAATGTCTGTTACCCGATGCGAGGCCTGGCATTGGCAAACATCCATGTACATTGTCTCGCTGTTGCTTAGTCTGTGGATGCCATTGCTGGAGAGGCCTTTACTCTACATGCTGCTAATTGTGACGACCCTAACCCACTGGCATTACGGAGCCAGCGTTGTGAATCAAATGTGTGAGCACTTTAATCGGGTGTGCTTCACCGTGCATAAACGCATACCAGATGCGGAAATGGAGAGACGGAAGTCGGAACTCAAAAAGGAGATTCCGCTGCAGCAGCCACTCAAGCAGGAGTAGGCTCTTCAGGGAGTGCAGCTGCTTTTAAGGTTTGCTTCTATTTTGTATCAGTCAGAAGAGGGTTTTATATTATTTTGTTGCGCTGGAGGCTGATTATTTAATTCGATATATTTGTGAGATTATGTGTAATTTTGTCTTTGTGAGTTCGCTTTGGGGTCCCCTCTATGAGTGTCCCTTTTTGTGTTGAGATCCATTTTTTTGTAAAACGGACTAAAATAAGCTACAACACAAAAATTGTTTAAATTTAAACATAACACAAAAAAAGCATTATTCCATTTTAACCATGACAAGTTATCGAAAAATCATGATTGCGAAATGATTTTAGACCATGACCACTAACAAAGTCGGCAAGTTATCTAGAAATGTTAAGAAATGACCATACAGAGTTAATATCAATGCAAACAACAGTCCTATATATGTATGTATGTATACCTTAATAACCAATCTACCTAAAATCCTTAAGAAAAAGACAAAAACGCAATTCTGAACAGACTAGTAAATAATTTTAATTTATTTCCGCTTTAAATTTAAGACTTGATGCTAGCCCAAAGGAAATATCCAATCACTTCCTTTGCCCTATAAATTATATTTAAAGTTTTCAAATTTTTAGTCTTTAATTTTAGATATTATCGAATAATTATAATTGTGCTATGCTTAATTTATTTTGTATTGTATTAAATCAAACGATGGCCACACATTTTACTACAATTAATTAATTAATGACCGCAAAGACCTCTAATAATTTACTATAAACTACTTATATGCACAGCACGCTTAATAAAATATTATGTAAAACAATAAAAGGAATGAAACTTAGAAAATGTCGCTTACCCCCGCCCACCCAACCAACCAACCCCGCGCCCATTATCCCCATACATCATTCATACATCTCTCTGTCTCTCACTACCCTTGTGTAAATGGCAAGACAATTATACAAAATATACTTTATTTCAAAGCAACACTTTTGGCATTGTCTTAAATCAGATTGGGCAATGATAAATGACTGGTTGACTAAGCATTTAAGCCGCTAAGCGGCTATATCTAGATGTCATATCTCGCAGTGTAGGTAATGCATTTTCATAAAAAAGTGATGCGGGTCATGTGAAAAGAATTTTAACAACAAACATATTCTGAAATATTTTGCTTTCATATTGAAACCAATTAAAATCACAACGAGGTTACGGAGCTTTTAATAATTTTTTGTACCAAACCAACTAAAATAAAAGTTTCCGGGGATTTAATGTAAATTAAAACATCACTGTCCACTGCGAAAGTTAGGAGAACATAAATTTTTTTCATACTTCCAAACTTGACTTTTTTTTTTGTTTGAAAGGATAATATAATAATTAGCATGAGTAACGTATAAATACAATTTAAATAATAAATAAATAATACGAAAATCGGTTAAAATTAAGTATAGTCTGAAATTTTTCAAATTTAAATGTTGTCATTTAACTTATTTTGCTTAATGATATTTTACTATTTTTGGTAAATAATTTAATCTTTTGGTGATCGCGCGGGATTAATCCGAATTATGGCCAATCCGACACTGTTCCCGGAGGCCATATATGCCAAGTGACCTCTAAGTAGCGTACTGTGCGAATTAAAGGTTTGTGAATTTATTGATAATCTAATCTATTCTTAAAAAAAATATGATTCGTTTTATTTTACAATGCTTCAAGCTTCTTGTTTGTAAAAACATTTTTCCGGAGCAGATAGATAAAAATGGTCAAAATCATTTAATTTTAATAGGATACATGTATTATTATAAGAATGGTTTGATTTATATTTATATGTATTTATTTATTTGGTTGCATTGGATTACAAATATTCCAATCGATCAATTTTCATTTTCATTTTTCTGTAGAATTTTTTTTTTTTTCATTTAAATTAATTTTTTTTGGCGCTGTATTTCATTTCATTCAAATTGCTGCAAAACGAGTTGGATCCCAGTTGAATTTTAAAATCTCTGTACAAAATGTTTTTTCCAAGTAATAATTTTAAATAAAAACACAAATTTCAAGTTTTTCAATTTTACATTTCATTCAGGAAAACACATTTTGGTTTCTGAAGACCCAATTTGAACCTAACACCAAAATGAAAATTAACAATGCTTTTGTAAACCATTTCTTGAGGAAAGAAAGGTATTTTCGTCACTATCTAAGTCCAAGTTTACCAACCAAATAAAGCCAACCTGCTTCAGATGATAGAAGACTATAGAAGCTAAACCTTCTTTAAATGGTTGTATTTACTTATTTGCCAAGTTTTTTGTTAGGCTCACCGTCTAATACTTATAAACAAAAGTCGACAAAAAGTATCTGACATAAGGGAGAAAAAAAGGAAGCGTTTCTCACATCTTGAACAGATTCATATTCAGCATCAATAGCAGAGTCGATTTAGCCATGTCCGCTTTTGAAGACTAGCCACGCCTCCACCAATTATTTAATAAAAAACCAGAGGCCGAGGCTCACTTCGCACGCGACGAATTCTGTTTACCCTTGTAATTTTTTATATAGTTTTATCCAAAAAGTCAAATTTTCGATCTTTATCAAATTTGGCTCTGATACATTAAACTGACAAATATGAAAGTTAATGAAAATCGGTTATTAAATAATAAAATTATTGAGAAAAGCCACAGTTCGGTACTATGCTGTTTGTATGGGAGCTATGATATAGCTGTAGTTTTAACGGTCTCGGAGTAGTTTGCGTTGATCCAGACGGATGGGAGAATATACATACATACATATAGACTTTATATGGTCGGCGATGCTTCCTTTTATGCGTGGCACACTTCTGACCAAAATTAAAATTCCAATTTGGTATAAAAACGATTTCGGCTATCGGAAAATGTTACAAGAAATATCTAAGTATAAATGTATATTATTAAATTTTATTAAACTAATAACTGCATATATAAGTGGTCCATTGTCCACGGCTGAGAATGAAGTTAGAACAGTATACACGGTATATCGAAGTCGGCGACTTCTTACTTAATTTTAAAATTCATTGGCTTCTGCCATGTGGAAAACATTTTTTAATTATACATTAAAAGTTCGTTTCCAAAAAAAAAAAAAACAAAAACTCTCCACGCCCCCTCTCTTAACTATAATTATTAAAATACTAGTGGAGTGAATATCCGCAATATTTAAGATATTTTTTTAATGTTTTGTCACCGAGATAAAAGTTGAATATTGATTTAAGAGTATAATAACATAGCCGATTTGGTAACCAGTTCAAATGTTGTTCTAATGACCAAGTTTATAATAGAATATCACATATGCCCAGTGGCCAGTTAATAGAGCCCCCACGATTTGTTTTCATCGTCCATTTGCTCAGCTGACAAGTCCCGACGACAATCAATTTTGCGTACGTGATTTGGCTATTAGAGCTCGAAAATGCTTCCTCATTAGCTAATTGGCGTGAAAATTGTATTCAGAGCCCACTGTTCCTGGGAACCAGGCAGCGGTTTGCCTCCACCCCCGCCTAACGGCTGGCCAATATCAATAAGAGCCCAACACAGATGAATACGGAGCTTCCAAGTCACGCATTCGAAATGGGCACGGCTAAAAAAAGAAAAAATTTCAAGAGAGTGAGAGAAAGAGAGAGCGAGACAAAACTTCAATTGGAATAAATAAAGCAAAAAACCAGAACGAGAACCGCAGGTAGGTAATACAATCGTATAGGAGAGGAGAAGAAAGCAAGCGATGACTGCGACGGCGACGGCGACGTTGACGTCGACGTCCGCAGAAGTTGGCTTAATATGAAAGTTGCGCCTGCGCCGACATTAATGTTGAAGCTCTCTAGGCGCGAATGGAATCAGTTGCGATTGAGAAGCGCGAGAGTTAAGAACGTTGTGATCAAGATGAGTCCAAAGACTTTCCCATTGATGCTGCTGCTGCTTATACTGCAGCAGCTGATGACCATGTCACTTGCGTCCTACATAAAGGGCGCCAGTTCGACAACCGAGATGGCATCGACCCTACCCACCAGCCCATTAGCAAGTGGGTCAGAGTCATCGGCCAACAAGGTTGAGGAATTCCCAGCTATTGCACCCATTCAGGACGCGGATGGGGATAATCAATCGAACCTATTAAAGCCTCCTCCATTGCCTGAGGCGGACGTTGATCCATTGCGCCGTCGTCTCGTCACCTATGATCAGCGACAAGAAGGTCAATACAACATTCGGGCGGATTTGGAGAACTTTATGATCTTACTTATACCACAAGGACCTCAAGAGGGTCTAAGTTTAATAGATCTCCTATCGAAATCTTCCCTACGGAACGGAGTCACATCCAAAAGTTCCAAACGCAAGCATCCCCTGAGAAGTTCATCACTGAAGTCGTTCTATAATCGCCATCATTCGCCCTTGCAGCAGCCATCGCAGCCATCCTTGGGCTTGCCGGATTTCATTGAGGGTCGCACTCCGTATCATGTGGACATCTCAGCCAGTGATGATGAGCAGGCACGTCTGCAGGCGCGTCAGCAAGTCGATGTATTGCCTCCACAATTGATACCCATGCCGCAGCTGATTAAGCCATATCATTTGGAGGCGGAACCAGAGCTAATACAAGCCCTGCCCCCAGCAGTGCCATCCGCTTCGAGCAGTACAGGATCGAGTCTACTTGATGGATACAATCAAGCTGGCTCACATTACTATCGCAATTCGCGCTCGCTTAGAGGTGAGACTTACTTGGATACCAATCGTTTGGCAATTGGAGATCTATCCCAACAATCTCAGCCGCGATCTATAAGTGTGCCCATCTATCGCAGTGAGCTGGGTGCTCAGGCCAATGCCCTTTATCCACCTGTTGATGCCCCCGCTTATGTTATGAACGGAGCCCGCAGTTGGCAACTGGACGAGGAGCCGACTCCAATTCATATTCAACCCAAGGAGTTCGTGGACACAGATGTGATAAGCTTTGACTTGCTTGGTGATGATCTGGCCGACTCGAAGTCATTGCTACGCGATGGACTGGCCCGTTGTGCCCGTGGTGAACGCCGAGACAGCTATGGAGCTTGTCGCCAGATTGAGGGGTATTAAAGATTCCTCGAACGAGAACTTGTAGACTGCTAAATAAAATGTACTTACTTTTTTGCAAAAGTTTTAAGCTAAGAAATTTTACAAATAAATCAAACCCTTGAAAATACTACTCGACTAACGACTAACGATTCTTTTAATGATCTTTCTCAGTCAGTGTAAATAGCGGAAGTTTTGTTTTATTCTAACGGTTGAAGGATAAGACTCTCATAGTTTGACAGCTCCCAGAGGCCAACTATTAGTAATTACAATCAAGATAAAGGCCAGGCCAGGCGGACAAGTAATATTTCTATGCCGAAAAACCAGTTTTATTTTTTTTTTAGAGAACTGAACTTAAAAGCAGTTTTTAGTTTGCACTACACCGCGGTTGCAATGGCATCGCAGCATCTTCTTCCTGTGGGAAAACATTCACCCAGCCTTTTGGTCATTGAACCTCGTCATTGGCCACGATCTTGAGCCCACTTTATCTGCTAATTTATAATACCAATTCCCCTTTTAACAAGTTTATTACATGCTAAGCAATTAGTATGTTTCTGTTGATTAAGCACTACAAATAGTTTCTCGTGTTGTTGGCTTATAAATTTAGGTCATTGGGTCAGCTAACCAAAATAAAATCAAAATAAACCAGAGGGCCTCGTTTTCTACAATTCTCGCGAAGTGTAAATGCTCTTTTATATTTCAATCTCGAAGAGAACAATAGAATTAATTAATAAATAGCAATTAAGGAAATGTTTTTGTAATATTCTTGGTTATTAAGCCTTTAAAAAGAATTTCAAAATTGATCGAAAACAAGTTCCAGCTCACCTTAAAGAAATAGTTCAACCCATTTCAGTATCATTTCACTGCTTGAAATAAAAACTAAAATGTTTTGGTTATACAATATAAGAAGAAATCAATTATTATTAACTTAAATTTGGCATCTATAATTTATATAGAATAATCCGATCTAAATATAAGACAAATATATGTACGTGACAAGGTGCGGAAACCTTTTTGGTTGGAATTTTTTTTAGAAACCTTATTCCTTATGATCAAGCGATATTTACTCATCTTTAGATGCTCCAAGGTGTAGTTTAAAGGTTGTTTGTTATGTTTTTTTTGTTCCTGTCTATGACAAAGTTATGAATCTTTGACTTATTGCTAAAATAGGTAAATATACTATCTTATCTCACCCAAATGACTTAGAATGACTACTATCGTCGTTTGGTATATTATTGATATTTTATGTTCAACATCAGTTGGCTTTTAATTATAGAAACTACTGATCTTCTTTTTGAAACCCGTAATATAATCTGCAAACTTTTTGAATGTGAAGCATTAGAAATGCATAGAGAACTTTTGTACATGTAGATTATTTTCCTATTGATTGAAAAAGAAGCCAATTCCCATCTGAATGCAGTCTTCTCTTGCAATGCGGAAGTCTTTGGCATTCACTTTGTCGGCTGCGGCGGCCATTGAACTATGTCCAGCAATCGGGTTTTGTTCCAGGCTCCATTCTTTGGGCTTGTTTTAGGTTTAGGCATGGAATCTCTATTCATTCGTTGCCAGCTGTCAGACCACAACGGTTCTATTTTCGCATCTATCAATTTATTTAAAAAAAAAAGGAGAAATGTGCAAATTTACCAATCGACTGTTTGTGTTTGTTTTACTACTATTAGCCCTAACTGATGCAATGGCCAAGCCCGCTCAGTCCCTCAGTGCTCGTCCAGGGTCTATACGTAGTGTGCGCAGCGATTTGTTGGACTTCCTGTTGAATGATTATCCAGATGAGTATGGCTACAATCAGGAAGAAATCCATTATGATCAGCGACAGAAGGGCGAGGAGAACTTACAATTGCGGTTGGATGGTTTCTTGATCGATCGAGCATTTCAAAGCTCAACCCACACCAGAGTCAAACCCCAGTCAGTTGTACCAAACGGAATCCCCCAGTGTTTCGGAGTCGGTTTCGGAAATGCAGATCATTAACATACCAGCTCCTAAAAAGGATATTGAAAGTAGGCAACATGGCACCATTAATGATGAGGTTACTGGCTCAAGACGGTCCGTTTGAATGGAAAAAATAAACTCAAATTGTAAAAATATGTAAATGTTTATTTTCTCCTTTTCAGGACAAAAGCACATTTGATGCAACTACTTCAAATGTTTCGGCGGCCACAACTTGAAAGCGCTAAGTTAGAATAAGGTAACATGCAGTATTTTTAAAATCAATTAATCTTCCAATTAAAATAAAATTAAAATGCAATTTAACATCTGAGTTAAAAGTGTCTAAAAAGGACATTATTCTAATTTTATTAAACTACGCAAACATTTAATTTGTAAATGTCGTTAAATGCGTCGAGGAAGTTTAAAAATATTTCATCAATATGGCAGTGTACTCACTTTTTCCATACTGCACTGTATTTATATCGATATATACTCTGTGATGGTAGTTCAGCTCTTTTCCCGCTTTTAATGGTAGAAGTTCAAAAATTGCTGTAATCTGAAATTAAAGACCGATTCGTATCGCGCCTAATTTATTCAAGTTTCTTATCGGTGGTGTCTTTGTGTTCTTAGTAATCCCATTAATTAATTTATTAAAACACTACTGTAGGGGTGCTACCTCGTTTTATGTAGGTATATATTAAGATACACATAGGTATAAAACAAGTATCGTTATTTAAATTCTTTTATAAATTCGTTTAAATTCAGACGAAGCTCTGGGGACCATGTCGGCACGCGGATCATCATATGCTGAGGATGCTTGTGGGATGCCTCACAGGCCTGACAAAGGTCGAAGTTGAAGCATTGAATGCACTTGTAGCGGAACCCCACTAATGGATAAAGTCCACAGCTGTCGCACCGCACTGAGTAATGAATGATTGATTTGCTGGGTTCATCGGAAGCCGTTTTAGGTCCCACCACGTCTTTGATGGCTGCAATTTGCAAATGCATACAGATTCCACATTTACTCAAAAATAATTCATAATCGATTTGATTGACGATCTCGATTTCATCATTATCTGCATCTGTGGAATCAGGAAATCAATATATGTATTTCTGGGTATTTTTCGTGTGAATCATAATAAATCTTGCTTCACTTTTTGCAGTTGCTTTATTGCCAAAGCACATATGTATGTATGTACATATATACATATATAGGCATATATGTATGTATATAATATAGCAATGAACTTACCAATCCAAAAAGTCCTAATCTCGGACTTCGGCAACTGACTTTCTTGGAACAAATACATTTCGATTTCGCGACGCAATACGGCATATGTCTGAGAAGGCATACGCAAATATGCATTCAACTTCTTTGCAGGCGACTGGCCTTGGTAGGTAATTTTCATAAATTTCTCCGGCATTTTTTTTGTCCAGGATTTTTCCTGTCCTGGTTGCAATCCTTTTCCTCTAATTTCTCACAGCCAAATTTTGTGCTCGTTGTAATTGTCTCCGACAGCTTGTGCTTCAGCTGTTCATCTATTGGTGCAATCTACAACTGCATTAATTTGACTCTTACATATACATATAATATACTTGTGCCCAGATAAGAGCAGGAGATAAGCCCGACTACCACACGATTGAACTACGGGGAACGTGGAACCCCAAATTGCATGTACATTTTCTGTCTGTGTTAAGCTAGCAAACAAGGGGAATCCCTGCTATACATTATAGAGCTATCCAGTGGGGCCATTTTATCCGATTTAAAAAATTTTTTAACCTGAAACGCATTTACATGGGAATGTGAACTCCATTAATGAGGCTTCTTTGGACATCCCTAAGAAACTTTGTGCAGTATTTAATAATAAAACAAAAAAAAACAAATTAAAAAAATATTTTTCTTTTAATAGGAATAATTGAGATTGAGATTTATTATTTACGAACACAAAAATAAATTATATGCACATTATTTTATGTTCGATGTCAGTGAAAGCGTTCTTTAAGAAATTGAAATTCTGCACCGAACCTTTTGACCAGAAAGGGCAGAAATTTTTTGGCCGTTGCTAAATTTTTTAAATTTTGTTTTCCCATTCGTTGTTTACGTATTGTAGTGAATTTCACAATTTTCTCAATGAATGGCAATTTTCAGTTTCGCATTAGGAAATTCTCGATAACAAAGTCGAACCGCGTGAATTAGAAACGTCGCTAAAAAAATATTTTATAAAATACCAGTGGCCGCGTAGTAAAGTAGCTGGTGTAAAATTATTTGTACAAAAATAATTTTCGGTATTTCTGATTAATACAATATTATTTCCTTGCTGTGCCTTTTAAAAATCTTTCACAACATTTCAACATTTTCTTTTAGGTTTTTTATTAATCTAGCTTTTTTTTGGCCTTAAGAATGACCATCCCTGGTAGTAATAGTAAATATTTATTTTCCATCCGACTTATCGATATGTTAAAAACCAGCTTTGGGATTACATTACTTTTTTGAACCTGATTCTGCAATTTTAGTTCTCTAGAGTGATTTGCAGTTTGCCTGAGGTGCCCGAATATTCAAGAACCTTCCACCCTAAGACTCCTTTTCTGTGGACAGGTATAAAAGCCAAATTGGTGCAAGTGTCGATTACACAAACAAACGAACAGCTGAACCACAAAGTACGACGCAGTAGGCGAAGAGAACAAAAACATCAACAACAACAACGACGAGCACAAAATTGAATTGTGAGAAATTAAAGAGGAAAAGGAGGCTTAAATAAAAATAACGTTAACTGATTGCAACAACCAGGACAGTGAAGAAGGGAAAATTTCGAAATGCCTGAAAAATTGATAAAAATTACCTACCAAGGCCAGTCGCCTGCAAAGAAGTTGAATGCATATTTGCGTATGCCTTCTCAGTCATATGCCGTATTGCGTCGCGAATTTGAAATGTATTTGTTTCAAGAGCGTCAATTGCCTAAGACCGAGTTTAAGACATTTTGGATTGGTAAGTTCTTTGAAATTTTCTTGCAAATAAATTGCTGATGTATGTACCAAAACACACATGCATATACATATGCATAAGACAATTTCCAAATGTACATACATACATATGTGCATATTCGTGTGCATTTGCACAAGCAACGGTGCAATATTTATTGCTGACAGTTTAGCTATTTTGTAGCTAAATTCATAATTACGAATTTCACAAGAGCCAGAAAATCTGAATATTTCGAAATGAAAACTAGGCCACGTTAGAAATATTGTCAACTTCTAATTTGGCTGGTGGTGATTATTGCTTTTGTGATTCACCTGAAAAAAAGCACAGAAAATTTGCTATTATCATTTCGACGATAACATTTCATTTAATTCCTATGGTGACTCATTTTCACTATTGTTTTCCTTTTTTTTTCCTTGCAGACGCGGATAATGATGAAATTGAGATCGTTAATCAAAACGACTATGATATTTTCCTGGGTCAATGTGGAGTCAGTATGCATCTGCAAATTGCAGCCATAGATGTGGTGGAGCCTAAGCCGGCGTCTGCTCCCAACACTTCCGATGATCCCAGCAATTTCATCATCCATGACAAGGTCGAGTGCGACATTTGTGGACTTTTTCCATTAGTGGGATTCCGCTACAAGTGCATTCAATGCCCTAACTTCGACCTTTGCCAGGCCTGTGAGGCATCCCACAAGCATCCGGAGCATATGATGATCCGCATGCCGACTAATGACGGACCAAGTGTGGTTGAGGCCTGGTTAAGTGGACCCGGCCATTCGGGACGTCGTTCCGGACGTCGTCATCAACGTGCTCAATGCCCATTCGCAGAATCGGCTCAAGGTACTACTCCTCCGACTGGAGGTGAATTCACCGCAAACAAGGAAAATCGTCGCGAACGAGCTCGTTATCATGGTCGTCGCCATGGTGGCGTACTCTCGCAGTTCTTAGAGATGATGACGAACTTGCCAGAGAGTAATACACCAGTGACAACACCAACCACTGCTACGAGTGCTCCTACAGCTGCTGCAAAGAAAGAAGAACCGACTCCATCGGCTCCCTCAGCTGAGCCCACTAAGACCTCTGAAACTGCTACCAAGCAAGCTTCCGGTGTGCAGGAAGCGTCAAAAACTGCTGAGCCAGTGGCTGCTCCACGCTCAAAAGATGCTCCTGAGCCGTCGCCAGTTCAGCCTGAAACACCTTCAGCTGCTGGAGGAGCAGCCACGACTCCTTCTACTCCAGTTATTAATTTGGAAAATCTTTCGCAGATTGTGCCACCCGAGTATATGCGGGCTGGAATTGAAATTTTGAATAATTTTAGTGAAATGTTTGCCAAAATGATTGATCCCAGTGAGATGGCCAGTTATGGTGCCTCCGAGCCATCCTCAGCTGCATCTACTACTGCATCTCAGGCTGCAGAAGCTGCTACTGATGCGGCTACTGCTGCTGCTAAGGCAGCTGCTGCTGCGGTGAATGCAGCCACTGCTGCTGCTAATGCCACATCTGTAGCAACTGCTGCTGCTGCTACTACGCTGCCGACACCACCTGCTGGTACCCCAGAGTCGGTCTCATTGTCATCGGAATCGTCTACATCGACGGAATCCTCGCTGGCAAATGCACCACTATTGACCACTGCTTTGCCAGTTACAACCCAGAAGCCCAAGGAAGAAGAGACAGAGCGCAGACGTTCGGAGAGCTTGGATCAAGATTGGCAAATGATTGATAATAACGGCTCACCCGCTAATACCGAAGTCCTTATTAACTTGGATACATCTGCTGGGGCTAACCCCACTCCAGCTGCCGCTTCAGCAGCTTCTCTTAACTATGGTCAATTGGGTGAAATTTTGCGCCAGCATATCACTGATGAACAGCAACGTGAACAGGCCACTGCCCATACCCAGACCTCGCAAGTGGCTACAGTGACCACATCCACATCGACGAACTCAGTGACCACCAGTTCCACTGGCACTTCTCCAGCTCCACCAGAAGAGAAGCGCAGTGTGCCCATTTATCACACAGGTAAGTTTTTTATTTGCTTTCTTCTGTAAATCTCATCGACAACTGTTTGTTTGTTCTTATAATTTTTAGATGAGCGCATCAATACCGCCATTCATGCTATGATGGCAATGGGTTTCAGCAATGAGGGCGCCTGGTTGACTCAACTTTTGGAATCGGTTGAGGGCAACATACCAGCTGCCCTTGATATAATGCACACTTCGCAGAGTAGCAGCAACTAAGAAAAAAATTAAATACACTATTCATATAAATATATACCTGTATGTCTATATAATTATTCCCCATATCATGTAAGTTTAATGTAATATGTATTCACTAACGCCCATTATGTCAAAAACGCGAAGAATCCGCGTATTATTTGTCAATTTATTTTGTATGTAAGAAACATTTGGTGATTGCTTTATTTTCCTTACACAAAAACCGAAACCGAATTGAAGGAATGTGTCTGATGTTTATGTATGTTATGAAACAACAAAAAAAGAAAACCCTTATATAATCAAAAAAATGTATGTATCGTACAATTAATATTATAATCACACAATAAAGGTATCAAAAATTAAAAAAAAAATGTTTGGGCTTTCTAACAATTTATTTCTATTTATCAAATTAAAGTGAATGAGTCATTGCTGTTTCACTCTGATAGACAAGGTATAAACCTGGTCAAAGTAAATATCAAAAATTTTAATTTATGTTTGATTTTTTTAATTTTCCTACCTTCCTTAAACCCTGCTACATCAATTATACAAACAAGTATTTGAAGTGCTAAAAAAAAATGTATTTAATTTTAAAAATTGAGGAAATGTTTTCTTATCAGTTAAACTGTATTTTAGCTTATTTATAATGACTCAATGTAATGCATTCATTTCCTAAAGGTACAAATATTTATTCCTAAAATGCGATGTTACTGTTCTACTTAAATCTAGTGAGTTCAAAGATCGTCTCTTTTTTGAACTGAAGCCACTTCAACCAGACCATTACTGATCCACACAATAATATCTCGCACGAATCTCCTAAATTCATAATTCACAGTCGTAATGGTAGCAATAAATGTGAAAAATTTAAATAATTTCTGATGGTGCGGTTTCCATTGACGTCGACCGAATCCTGTATTATAACCAAACATTTGCGAAACCATCAAAAGAAGGAAACCACTTAGACCGAAGAAACGATGTAGGAATTTAATTGTTGAGCTGCTGCTGGCACTAAAGTAGAGAGGAACGCCACTGACCACACTTCCAAGCAGAAGACCACAACCGACTATACCTAAAAATAACACATAAATAAATTATTCATTAGATGAGTTTCTCACTTTTATCAATTCTGCTGAGTTATTTACCATAGAATGCGTGATTACTCTTGAAATGCCGAACCTTTGCCTCCGGATCTTCGCGTTTACGTTCCAACTTTTGCCAAGTCTTAATCCCAACACCACCGATCCCAACAACAAAGGCAAGAAGTCCCAGGATGGCGTGTAAACGATTTAAGTTTAGATGTCCCAAAAGATTTTCCAAATATTGACTATTTCGCACGAGCAGAGCTTCGCCCATGAAAAAGACAAACTGTAATGAGAAGAACACATTAACTTTTTGTTTATTTTTCGAAACATCTTTCTGCTTAATACTTACGCCAATTGTACAATAGAAGGCATGTCCAGCTGTATGAACCAGTTTCAAGACTAAACACTTATAAACAATAGCCGCAGTGATTCCGGTCAGCAGAATATGAGAAATGAGGGTGCAAAAGCCAAAATAGACGCCAGCTGAAACTGCGGGTTCGGATGATAATCCTTCATTTTGGGTACACAAATCGTTTAGACAACTTTCAGTCATAGTTATATTGTTGAATCCTTATCTAGCTACGTGAGATGTGCACGTTGGGGTGATAAAATCCCTCTGATATGTAAACGTTTGAGATTGTATGTATGTATGTACATACATATAAACTATGTTTCTCTGCTTTTCCAAGACACTGGTGGAACTCGCGTCCGCTCGCTTCGAATGTTGGGCAACGATTGAAACAGCTGGCGGATGAATTTGCACTCTCTTTGAGAATTCTCTTGCTGCTTATTTGGGCAAAAAAAATAAAAATCAGACTTTCAAAACAAGTGGAGCGCGGCGTTTCCATAGTGAGTCAGCGGATTGTTCACGTGCTTTTTACCTTGGCCAGGGTAAAAGGCGGCAGCAGCCCAGCCACAGGTGGTGCTGATTGGCATTGCACCGATTCCGATTATAGCGATTATAGTCGGAACATTCTAAAAACCGGTTTGTTTTTTTTTGTTTTTCTTTTTATATAATTAGCCAAATGATTTGCTGATTTATTCATTTGCCGTTGCAAACTTTCCAATGCCAATGACATCGCTCAATTAATCTTTGATAAGATATGACATTCAGTATTATGCCCTCAAAATGAAGGTCTTAAGGTCCACCCTAAAGAACTTGTCTATACGATTTTGTGACATCACGCTATGTTGTGAAATTCGTAGTGAAAAGCAAATGGATGATAAATAAAGAGCAAGAGAGACAAATACTAAATGAGAGAATTCTAAGGGGAATTCCACTTTTATGTATGTATAAAAAACGAAAGAACATACATATTAACCTATACCTTTAGAGAACACGGGTATATTCAATTTGGTTAGACGTTTTGAAATATTCTTCATAAAATTAATTAGTAGTACAAAAACAAATTTGCATTCGGATTGGTCGACTTTATCCTTAAAGTCCATAAAGTTTCAGATAAAATACTGTTCCAAATGATTATAAATACATGTCCTTAGGTGTGTTTTGCATTTGACGTAAATTCCAATCATTATAACAATGGATATATGTATATATACAACTTTTATATAAACTATTTATTCAAAAATAAAAGAAAAAAAGATAAAGTTTTACGTAATAAATTTCAATACATAAAAGTACAACATTGTTTATGTTTAATTCTTAAATTCTCTGCAAGGACTAGTTTTCGAACCAATTTTGTAGAGTTTGGCAAGATTAGTTTTTAATATTTTATTTTATTATTTCTGGGTCTATTCCATTTAGAATCTATCTATATTCAGATAAGTTTTTTTTTATTTTTACATCTAACTTTTCTTATGTTGATCATATCTTGATCTTTACATCGGATGTTTGTTTATAACTTGGGGATGGGTTTTGTATTTATTCTCTCCGTACATGCAGCCAACCTTATCACATATCACCAAACATATTGATAAACTTGAGTACCCCAAATACTGACACATTCACAATCAATATACAATATATAAATAGATGAATTTATAATATGGGCGTTTATACATACATATATTAAAAGGGGGATCACCATAATGATAAAATCCGGTTTAGCAAATGAGTCCAAATGTTTTTATTTTGTCATCAGATACATGTGTATGTATATACAGTGGAACTTTCCTATAATGAACATGCACTGGACCTGAAACATTTATAATATATGTACGTAGAAATTAAGATGTTAAAGGCCTTAAAAACTGCTACAAACTGCTTAGTTATAACTTGTTATGAAAAACCCCTGTATAGGGAATAAATTAAAATTGGTCAGGATTGTACATCTCATAGAAGATAGGAATATCCTACTATAGAAAGTATTTTCATATATGTATGTTTCTAATTTTTCAAGCCATTCTCATAAACATGTATTATTTGTTAACTTAATATACTGCTTAACATTTGTGACGAATTTTATTAAGTTAGAACGATTAAATTCTCTACCTTTAAAGTAATAATCTGGCCGAAAACCAATTTTGGTCAAAAAAAAACATTTTTGTTCTTTCGGATGAATTTCTGGAAAATCCGACCGAAAACGGACAATTTAGTAGGCCGAATTATTCCGGCCGTTCGTATAATTTAGAATTTTTCAAAAAAAGACTTTTAGTAACACAAAATTTTCCAACGAATTACAAACTTAAGCACGGAAGTTTGCCTGATATCTGGAATAGTTTGATAAATAATAAAATATTTTTGGTATTTTGTGTTTTTAATGATATACTTTTCCTACATATAGAGACCAAAAGATAAATTTTCAATTGCAGTGACTCGAAGCTTATTACGCGAAAAAATTTTATCTCAAATATTTCAATCGATTGCATCAAATTTTGGTATTTTTTTTAAAAATGAATAAGAATGTAAAAAATATTGTACATATGTATGTATATAAAAACTGAAAAAAAAGTCTGAATTTATAGTTTTTTGATTTTTTAAGGCTAGACGGTTTCGACGTTTTTTAGAAACAGAATTTATTAAAATTCGCTTAATAAAATTTGTTTATCAAATCTATTTCTTATAGGAAGGCTTCACTGTATAAATTGTTGTGTGAATATTTTGTATATATGTATGTATGTACATATATGTATATAGAGGCTTGTACGAATGTATATATGTATTAGTCACACATTTCTCTTGCAGACTAATGTGAAATACATTTTAGATATAAGAGATGACGTCACCGTTTGTAGGAGGTATATACATATATGTATACATGTACATTCGTTAATACATACATACATATGTACCTATTGATACTGCGCACACAAACGAACAGCTGATGACTTCAGCTAGCGAGAGAGATAAAAAAAAACACAAGGAAAAGACTAATATAAAAACCTCACCTAAAGTCAGTCGATTGTTGTTATCCGTATCGTACATATGCCGGCTGTGTTGGCTTTTCTCATCAACAAGTAACCAATAATTACAATTGTTTTGAAAGATTTAAACGAATTTACGATTAAATATTAACAAAACAAAATTCGGGAATTGTCAATTTTTGCAATTCTTGGAAAACAATTATTGGAAAATCCCTCAAATATGTACGTAAATAATTTGTCGAGATAAATATAGAGTCCCAGACCCTTATTTGACGTCATTACTAAACAAAGCAACATTAACAAAGTATAGTGAAAAGCGATAAAAACTAAATCTTAAATGGACACGAAGCGACAGTTTTTAGTGACAATTAAAGTGTTAATAATTGATGGAAAAAAAACCCAATCCCCCACATGTTAATTTCCATTTAGCATGACTTCCAAAAATTTAATAGGAAATAAATTCTATCTATTCTGACCCTGATCCGATAGTGACAGAGCTTGCCTAATATTCTGCTCTATATACATATGAATATGTACACACATGAAACTATAATTATTAAGTTAGGCAACCGGCAAATTTCAATTTGACATCATTCATTCACATAAAATTCTTGACAATTCATTATCGTTTTTCTGATGAAATTCTCTATTTCAAAATATTGCTTTATTAAATTTAAGACGCAATTTGAAGTTTTCCTCCTTGTATGGTTAATTGTGCTTTTCAAAATTGTATTCCTGATCAAGTGTTATTTTGCCTATTCTATTGTGATTTCGATAGTTTGAAAATCTATTCGTAAGTGTTGTGAATTTACTTTGAAATGAAAAAATTATTTTATTTCCTGTTTTGTCGTTTTGCCTCAATTTCAGTAGCAACAAAATTATGAATGATTAGCCATAGTGAAGTTTGTCTAATTATTTTAATTTGATGTTGCTATTAATGTCTGTACTTTGATACTCTTGATGAAGAGTATTTGTTTTTTCCCGAAATGAAATGTTTGATTAAGTCATGGACTTTGCTTTCTACCAAAAATAAAATATAATAAATATAAAATTTATAAGAAATCTTTTTTAAAAACATTAAAAACTCTTTTTTTTGTTAATTTTTTAAGTAAATTTTAGTTGGATTTTTTTTTACAGTTGTATGCAATTATTATAAAGTATAATTTTCCACTTTCTATGATTGGTTTAAAATCGAATTGGCAAGGGTATGCAAAATGCGACATAAACAAAATTTGACCGGCTTATTTTTGTATTTTACTTTTATTCCCCATCAATTCATGTCACACTCACACAAACGCACTCACATATTTATGTATATATTTTGTTTATAATTTTTATCAGTATATTTGTTTTACGATTTTTTTCCTCTGCGCCGACAGTACAAACTGAGGAACGCTGCCTCAGCCGGCGTCAGGCTGAGCTTAGCTGGGTTTTTTTTTTATTGTCAATCTCTGAATCCGAGACCTCCATATAACCAGTCGCAGCTCAGCTCTGAGCCCAGTTGGTTGTGGACACGCTTCGAAGATTAATATTTAAATCATCTAAAATAAAGTTTATAATTTGTTACTTTTTTTCGGTACCTGTGGACTAAAATAAAATGCGTCCCGCAGACGCTGTCAGTGTCGTCGTTTTTGGCGCTTTGGCCCTACTTCAGGTGATGATGGAACCGGTAAAAGCCGAGCAAGAGGGGTAAGTTGAATTTACATTCTCGTTTAGTTGGAATTAGGCAAGGGTTTTCAATTAGTTAGTATAATTAGATAGTATAATTATTAAGCATATCGATTGCAATTCCTATTTCGATATGCTCTGCCCTATACCCTTACATCAAGATTAAATATTTCGATCTGAGGTATAGATTAGCCTTTATTTATATTAGAATAGATAATTAAAGGCAATGTAATTACTATTTGTATGGGTACTAGTATTTCGAATAGGGTATCTGGATTTCGACGCTTTGGGTTAACATTTAAAAATTGATTACTATATTCAAGGTTTGTTTTGTTAAAGGTTTCTCCAAAAACTATAATTTATTGATTTTTATGGATTTATGTGTTAATATTAAAGTGTTTTTTTTTTAAGTCAACAATGCAATTTACACTTAATTAAAATACTTTTATTTAATGCTTCTGAAACGAAAGGTTTACACAGTTTTCATAAATATTGATTTCACTGAAATTTTAAAAGGCCTACAAAAAGTAGAAAATCTTGAAAGTATTAATTTATTTTATTGTTGAGCTAGAAACCGCAATATTAATATAGATAAAAATGTGTCGACGTATTTTCCAAATGATTTCCAAGTTTAGGTGAGAGTTATGGCCATTCATTGTGTGCATAAACCTAGATACAATATTTGTCAAATATTTCACACTTATTGACTAATTGTTAGATATTTCTCTTCAATAAAATATATGATATATATTGTGTACTATATACATTTACATTTTATTTTATTTTTTGCTTTGTCTAAATTATTCAAAATGTTGTTTTTGTTGTTACCACTAATTGAGTTTTAAAGTAAACAATTTCTATTCATGTTATTATTATTTATTTTTTTTTGTGGTATTTTTTTCACTTATGTATGTATTTAATTTTTTTATTTTTTTTTTGAGTTTGGCTGATTATTTTTTTTGTCTAACTAATGGATTTTTGTTGTGTTTCGTGTATTTGATTTGCAATTAAGATTAGCTTTACACTAATTATTTTTAATTAAAAGTGAGAATATAATTTGAATATTAATATTTTTTATTTTTCAAATGACGATGATCTAATCTGAAGTGAATAGATAGTACAGAACAATTTTGAAATATGTAAAAACCAGTTTGTTTTTTCCTTTTTTTTTTTTACTGTTTTCTTTTCTTTATTTGGTCGTCGTTCTGTTCATTTTTATTTTGCAGATTCTTCAGTCGTTTACCGTTATTTGCGAATTTACATATTTTTGTTTTTTAATGTGCTGAAACGACAAAAAATAGTATACAATGAAGTTGATAATTCTATAAACAAATGGCTAATCACATTTTGCTAATCGCATTTTATTCTACTATTAATGATAATGATAAAAATAATTTCTAATTGTTTTTATTTTTTTGGATTCTAGACAATATACAATTGTTGGCCCTGGAACAATACACTCGCATCGCGATTATAATGTGGCTGTTGCTGTGCATCACACCAAATCTCCAGTGACCCTGAAGATCGGGATCACGGGTCCCTCTGTTAATCAAAGTCAAACGGTGGAGCTGGCCAAAGCGGATGAATTTAAGCAATTGACTTTTCAATTGCCTCCCCTGGAATCGGGAGATTACAATCTGACCGCTGAAGGTGTATCTGGATTGGACTTTAAGAACACCACCAAACTAAACTGGAATGAATTCAAGCCTTACATTAAAATACAGACCGATAAGGGTAAATATAAGCCCGGAGATACTATCAATTATCGTGTGCTATTCTTGGATGAAAATCTGCGACCGGATGCAGCGGGTGATAATGTGGTCGTTTGGTTTGAGGATTCCAAACTTAATCGTATCAAAGAGGAGAAACATTTCAAAACCAAGTCTGGTGTATATACTGGTAAATTCGAACTATCGGAATTCGCCACGTTGGGCTCTTGGTCTCTGTCGGTTGACAGTAGTGTTAATAGAAAAATTGGGTACGATACAAATGAAACATGCAATATGCATTTATGCGATTTAATAAACTTTTGTTTTTTCGTTTAGCGAGTCTCAAATTCCGAGAAGTAAATTCCATTTCGGTGGAACATCTGTGGAAGAGCGTGTTTACTTTGATGTAGAGAAATATGTTTTGCCCAAGTATTCGGTTAAAATGGAGAATACTCAACAAGTTTCTGTCAAGGATGGCGATCTGAATATTGTGCTTAAGGCCAAGTAAGTAGAAACTTGAAGAGCCGATTGAGGGTAAAAGGGAACTTAGTTTTTATCAATTGTTGTTTGTTCTCATAGCTACACTTATGGCAAACCGGTCAATGGCAAAGTGTTGGTCAATCTACACTTGGATGAAACAAGTATTTGGTCTAATGTCGATGGTAAAACCGTGCGTACCGATCGTCCGGGTCATGCGATGATAGCCACTGCCGATATGGTGAATGGCAAGGCCAAGTTCGATTTGAATCTTAAGGAATTCGCCAGCTATTTGCCATACAAAACGTCCTCATCGTATGTCCAGATCACGGCCACCGTTGAAGAAGACTTCACGGGTGTGAAACTCAACGAAACTGGCGGAGTCTCGGTGTTCCCCTATCGTTATGAGATGTCTTGCCAAGATTATTCCAAGTGTTACTCATTTGTGGCCGATAAGGAAGAAGAGCTGGTCTTTAAAGTTACTCTGGTCGATGGAACTCTACTAACAGATACCAAGTCGGTGGTAAAGGCCACTTTCACAGAGGGTATACGTCACACCCATAGCGTCTATGGCTATGGAAACGAGGAAAAGAAGCCGGAATTGCCAAAGATTGAAAAAAAAACCTTTACTTTTGAGTCCCATTTGAATGAGTCGAGTTTGGCCGTTTTCAAGGTTACATTACCTGATCTCCCAGATATCGAGAACCACACACGATATTTCAACATGGAACTGGAGTTTGATGGTGAGCAACGTGAACTTTATACCATTTACCCCTACAGGGAGCCCAAGAAAATCGTAGATGTCGAAAATGAGGAGAAGGAAAAGGAATGGTTCAAGGTCGATGTGGAGAGGCCGAAAGATGTTTGGTCGTAAGTAAAAGTTATACATACATATTTCCAACTGAACAGCCCGAGTTTAATGCCAAATCCCTTCTCTCTTCAGCTTAAAATCAGGCCAGGAATACGAGGTAACGGTGAACTCCAGTCGTCCTCTCACTTATTTTGTCTACAACATCATTGGACGTGGCAACATTTTACATACCGAACGTGTGGTACTCTCGGAACCTCAGAAGATCCATAATATTGTGCTGAAACCCAATTTCATGACCTCACCCTATGGCCGGATTTACGTCTACTATGTCGATGATACCGGTGAATTCCGATATGCCGAGACCACATTCCATGTGGATGTTGAGTTGCAGAACAAGTTGGAGATTACAGCACCCGAAGAGGTTAAGCCTGGCGCCGATGTCGAGCTAGAGATCAAAACGGAACCTAAATCGTTTGTTGCTCTCACCGCCGTCGATCAGAGTGTCCTGTTGCTGGGCAGCAATAACGATGTCACCAAGGATGGGTTCAACTGGCGATTGGGTAGATACGATACCTCAACACCCTGGCAGGGTGGATATTCGTATTACCCCGGCGAACGAAGTGGTGTGGTGACCATGACCAATGCAAACTTTTTCTACAATCGCACTGCACCGATTAGCCATCCACGTAAGTGAGAAAACTGATTTGAATCTTTCGATTTTTCAATAATTCTTCTCTGATTCTCTTTTTTTAGAAGCCTTTGGAACGTTTGCCATGCGCAAAACTGCTGTGGTGCATGACTCAGTTGCCCAACCCTTGGGTGCTCCACAAATGGAAGGTGTGTACAGCACTCAGTCAGCAGCCGGTTTCGCTGGTGGGGCGGGAGCTGGTGCTGCCCCAGCTGTTCGTAAGAACTTTGCCGAAACTTGGTTATTTGCCGATATTGAGGAAACCCAAACGGAGATATTCAAATGGATCAAGACTATCCCGGATACCATAACTAATTGGGTGCTCACTGGATTCTCGTTGCATCCTCAGAAGGGTTTGGGTGTGACCAACGACAAAGTAAATATAAGGACATTCCAGCCATTCTTTGTCTCGGTTCGTTTGCCATATTCGGTAAAACGCGGCGAGGTTATCAGTGTGCCAGCCCTGGTCTTCAACTATTTGCCGAAACAATTGGATGTGGAGGTTACTTTAGACAATGAGGATGGTGAATACGACTTCGTTGATGCTTCTAATGAGGTCATTGGTGAACACAAACGCTCAAAGACGGTTCGTGTGGGCGCCAATGAGGCTGGCGGAGTCAATTTCCTTATTCGTCCGAAGGTCCTCGGAAATATTTTATTGAAATTCACAGCCATTTCACCTTTGGCTGGTGATGCTGTTCACAAATCATTGAAGGTTGTTCCCGAGGGTGTGACCCAATATCAGAATCGTGCCTTCTTTATCAATCTGAAAAAAGATGTGACAGAGTATAAGCAAAACTTTGAGCTCGAATTACCCGATGACATTGTCCCCGATTCTCAACATGTGGAATTCGGCGTTGTGGGAGATCTGCTGGGTCCTGTGATTAAGAATCTGGAAAATCTGTTGCGTTTGCCCAGCGGTTGTGGTGAACAAACGATGTCCAAGCTGGTGCCCAATTATTTGGTTCGCGACTACCTAAAGAGCATCAATAAATTGACTTCCGGGGTGGAGAACAGAATTAAACGGAATCTCGAGGAAGGCTATCAACATATGCTCCATTATCGCCACGACGATGGCAGCTATAGCAGCTTTGGGCCAGGCAAATGGCGGGAAGAGGATCCGGAACGGAATGGCTCCACCTGGCTAACCGCATACGTTTTGCGCTCCTTTAGCCAGATAAAGGGGATCATCAATTTGGATGAAAAGATGCTGGAAAGCGGCTATGAATTTCTTTTGGGACGCCAGGCCGAGAATGGTAGTTTCACCGAGACTGGTGAATACTTTTATGGTTCCCAGCGTTCCAGTCTGACCCTGACAGCGAATGCCTTGTTGGCCCTCCTTGAGCAGGATAAACTTAATCAAACGGCCATTGATAAAGCAGTAGACTTTTTGAACTCCCAATTGGACAAGTCCGATGAGCTGCTGCCTAAATCTGTAGCTATTTATGCACTGCAGAAGGCCAAATCCCCGGAAGCGTCCAAACACGTAGCTTATCTGAAGTCCATAGCCAAACAGGAAGATGATCGCACTTGGTGGACTGAAGATCAAGAGAAGTTGAGGGCTTCTTCATCCTATTGCCGACGTTGGTGGTGTTGGATCTTTAGCCATGATGTAGAGATCACTTCTTATGCTCTGCTCTCACTTTTGGAAAGCAACCAGGAGACCCCCGATGCAGTACTGAATACCATTCGCTGGCTCGTAGCCCAACGTAATAACTATGGCGGATTCGCCTCCACACAGGACACAGTAGTGGGTCTGCAGGCTCTCATTCAATTCGCCAAAAAGACAGGCTATGAGGCTGCCAAGTGGCAAGTGAATGTCTCCAATAAGGGATTGCGTGAGAAATCCGAGAAACTAACCATATCGGACGAGAACGACTTACTTTTGCAAACTATCGAGTTTCCGCAAGGCACCAAATCCCTCGAATTCCAAGCCGAAGGCACTGGAGCTGCCCTGGTCCAGATAAGCTATCAGTATAACATTGTGGAAAAAGAACCAAAGCCTAGCTTTAAGATAGAGACTATCATTAAACCACAATCTTCCCCCGCTAAATTGGAGTTGAGCGTGTGCGTCGAGTATGTCGAAGAGGGCAAAGCAAAGGCCTCAAATATGGCCATCCTCGAGGTTTCATTACCATCAGGCTATACGGCCGATGAGGAGACCTTCAAGGACATTCAGAATATTGAACGTGTCAGGGTAAGTAGTTCATCTCACTAGAAATTTAAAATGTATTTTCATTGATTTCATCTTTATTTCAGTTGGTGGAAACCAAAAATGATGATTCTGTAGTCGTTATCTATTTCGAGAGCCTGCCCAAGGGTGAACTCAAATGCCTTCCAATCGATGCCTATCGCACCCATTCGGTAGCTAATCAGAAACCCGCCCCTGTCATCCTCTACGACTATTACGACACGAACAAGAAGGCCACTGACTACTATCAAATTAATTCAAAACTTTGCGATATCTGCGAGGGGTCAGAGTGTAAGAAAAATTGTTGAATCCCCCAACGAAATGCGAAAAATGCCATCTTAAATACGATTTGTATATTGTAAAATATAAATAAACATTAAAGCTTGTGATTATAATGTAAACTCGGTTGGTTTCTTTGTTGAGATCGTTCTGATTATTCTTACTTTACGTTTTAAATTTATCAGTATTCAAATTAAAATCTTTTCTAATAATATATCGCCTTAGTAATGTATTTAACTTTTCAGGGGGCATTTTAATCCTTTTTTCTTTAATGTTAATATCTATCAATCAAACATGATTGGTAATGACGTCATGCGAACATTCTAAATGAAAAATGAAAAATCAAATTTACCATTGCACATATTTTCGTTAATCGTCAGTATTTGTTAATTAGTTAGCTGCTCTTTCGCATATTACAGGTTCGACAATTAAGTAGAAGTAAAATTCATACATACATACATACGTGTCCATATGTATATATAAAATAAATAATATAATATACAAACAAACGTAATGAAATAAGTATTAAACAAAAGAATAACGCATAAAATTTGTAGCTAAAGTTACGGTGAATGTAAATTTCGGATTCAGCCGGATCAGACCTTTATATCATACCATATAGCTCCCGTATAAACGACTGCTCGTAAACAATGACATTTATCAAGTACATTGTTATTTTCCAAACACTTGTCAGCTTAATTTATTCATTAATGGATGTGCCAAGTTTCATTGATATCATAATATAGGCTATATGCCCCGATAGGAGAAATAGATCGAAAGAGGTGACTTTTATTATAACGTCATAAAAATGATTATTTGTCAGTTAATATATTTTCAGGTTTTAATCAAATAATATATTTATGTATATTTTCTATTGGCTTCAAAAATATAATTTTGATCAGAAAAACTTGCGAAAAGTAGCAAAATATAGTAACAATGGTCAACAAAGGTATCTGTGATCAAATAGATTCAATAACGGCTATTATATTTCATTAAAAAAAATATTTTGTGTTAAATGCTTTTTCTATTGCAAAAAATAAAACAATAAGAGCTTAAAGTAAAACACAAAAACATAAAATAAACAAGCCTAAAACTATGCACGGCTATTTCAATATTCATTGCTTCGAACTTTAAGCTCTTTCAACTCGATTTTGAATCAGCATTCAAGAGGGGAGATTTAATAGTTTGCACCTTAAACACTTGAACTTTGTTTTGCGAAAAATTACTAAATGACTTCTACTACAAGTTAGGACGAAATAGTTTAACTACTACTTCACTGTTAGGGAAGTCAGGATGAAGTAAATTAAAAATGGGGAGTAAAAAAGGGAGCAAAACAATTACTGTTCCTGGCAAGAAGTTCTTTAGAATCTTTTTATTTATATGCACAGGTAACGATGAAATTGGAAATAACACAAAAACCTGCATAGGGAAACTAGTTGGGAATTAAAACTAAATTAGGTAAGCTTGAAACTAGAGTTAATCTTATGCCTCACGAAAATTAGTTTACCTAAGAAAATGATCCCAAGGTTTGAGGCATTTTTTGTTGGTCCAAATCTATATAGGTTACAGAAAATGATAAATAATAGTATGTAATTTCACAGGGTCCTTAATTTTGCAAACATTAATAATAATATTTAAAAACAAAAATGATTTGACTAGACTGGTCACATTGGCTGTGTTCATATTTCCTACGGCTTATCACGAAGGACACTATGACCAAAGCTTATTGAGAACAAAACCTTTATCAACAAGAAGGATGCAATGTAAAGAAGGGATAGAAACCAAATATCTAGCAAGGTGTCTATTCAAAAAATGTTCACTCATCCACTGAGATTGCGCCTATTTTTACAGTTTCTATGTGCGGGAGTTGGAAATCTTTATTATTATTTGTATTGTTTTTCCTTGTAGCATCGTTTAAGTGACAAGTTGGCGAAATACTTTCACTGCGATCACCTTGCGAAGGTTCAAGTACGAATTTCTTTGTATGTGGTTGTCATTTGAAGGGGTTTAGTGAACCGGTTGAACAGATATAAAAAAGTATCTATAAAAATTTCCATATACTCGGAGGTAAGCTCAAATTTTCTATACCTTGTAGATCGAAATATGATTTTGTTCCATCTGATCATTATGAAATAAAATGGGAGAAGAAATATTAAATTGTATGGTTAGAGTAATGTTAATTTGAAATCACATTTTTTATGAATAAATTAATATTTTGAGCTTTACATACAACTTAACGACCTTAATATACCCCTCAAACAAAACACTATGTAAGTCTTGAAACTGTGTATTGGATGCTTCTGCCTCAGTTATTTTTGTATGCAAATTATAGATTCAAGTTTTTACTTTAATGATACATATATAAATATATTATTATAATTGCTCTGGCCGTTAAATCACATTGATATAAGTCGATCACTTCAGTGACTTTTCGGAGGCATCTTGATTTTTTTGTTGCTTTTGTTTTTATTATTACTTGTAGCTAACGGTATTAAATCATTTTGTATCTTGTTTTTGTTTTTATTGTTTTCTAATATCATTTAAATGATATTTGATTTGCTTGAAGGTTTTTTTTCGGTTTTTTGGTTGATTTTTTTTTTTTTTTTTTTTTTTTTTTTTTTTGTGTTTTACGTAATGCGACAAACCGGACCTCGGGACAGACACTTGAACGTCTCCGACGTGGCAAATCTAGAGGGCAGATTTGAAGAGATATAAGAGATCGATTTAGTGCCAGGTACGCAATACTTAAGATTGCCCAATGGCAACACAAAAGCAGCAAAAGCTAAAATAATGTCGAATATATTGAAGTTCATAACTTTGGCGCCAACTCAGAAACCGGCTCACAGAAACGTGGAAGTTCTGCCAATTTTCATATTCCGCGTAAAACAAACTCACACAAAATTATAACTAAAAAACTTTACTCATATGAATCATGCAATAAAATTTCTAACCAAATCAAGGATCTTTTCATATTGCTTGACAACATCCGCAATGAAAATTAACATTTAGAATAATATATGATAAAACATCTACAATATTTGATTGCATTTATTATGTTTATGAAACAAAACTTGTCGTCATTCGCAAGTTGATCACATGAGATGCCACAGCAAACAAATTCATTTAACAAAAAAGTTAGCCAACAACTTTTTGTACATATATTTTTATGTTTCTTTAGTTGGGGCTTCACTTTTTTTACCATACCCTCGACTCATTTGCGGCAAAAAGGGGCATATTTTGTCAAATCGAAGGCATATTAGTTGAAATAGAACTCCACACTGGTAAAAAAAAAATAACAAATGTTAAATTTTAGATATTTCTGATTTGCTTTTTTCAGAGAGAGAGTTGAGAATAAATTTTAAATGGTAAAGTTATTAATCAAAAAGTGACAATGGCACCTGATACAAATTGCATTTTGCTTTCACAATTGTGCCTCTTGACGTAATATTTGTATTTGGTCATGCAGATCTAATTAGTATTTGCAATAACATCAATTAATTAGCCATGGCAACCAAGCAACCCAAAATAATATTATAGAATATAATATTAAATTAGTCTTTCAAAATGTCGAAAATTTTTTAAAAGTTTAAAAGAAATAAACCATCTGATCATCTGGCTCCGAACTTTTGTCTATGTTGTTTATATTCGGTTTAGTGTATTTTATCTGATCATATTAAGCAGTGTTTAGAAAAAAGAAGCTAATACAATTTTTTAATTTTTAGACAATTTTTGGATTGACCACAATTGGTTTCTTTTTAAATTAATAAGTTATACCTTGCACTTATAGGGTGAAATGGTATACTAAAGGCAGAAAGAATCTTTTTAAGAGCCAGAGCCACAAAATTTTGGTATGAATACTTATTTAGTGTGTATTTTAAAATCATTAAGAGACTTCTTCAAGGATGCAAAAATTGTTATTTTATTATGATCATTTTAATCGTTTTTATGTGTAAGTAAATTGGTTCATTTTTCTAAATAGATAAGTAGATATTAGTTAAGTATTAAATTATTATTATTATCAGTATAATGTGCTTATATATGCATGTAAAACTGCTGTCCGGGGGGACAACCATATATATTAAATTATTTCAAATCGTAATTAATTAGTTCCGATTATGAAAACGTATTATAGTATAGTATAATAGTAAAATATGACTTAATAAGTGTTAAATTTTTTGCAGAAGAACTTTAATAAAGTTATGAAATTAACATTGTATATGAATGAAAGTCTCTTGCATAAATACCGACTAAAATCTAAATCCAAGTCCATTAAAATCGGAGGAGATTTCAAACTGAATATGCAAATGGCTAATGAGTAATTAAAATATTCCAGTTTTATGTTACAATATTCACAATATTTGTACTGGGTTCCACCAGGTCGGCTCCTCGACTTGTCTCAAAATGTTTTCTTGTTCCTGTTACTAAAAACCAACTAAGACCATAACCAAAAAAAGAAAAAAAAAAACAAAAATAATATAAACAAAACTAAAAAAGCGGCAAAAACAAATTGAAGATTAGCATTGGGCACGTGATGCGATGACAAACTTAACTTTTGTCATTTTTGATGGTGTGTGTAATTGAGCTACTGATACAAAATGGTCGTTTAAATGTAATTTAAAGTCATTTTGCTTTTTGGTCAGCTGAGGTGACAAATTAAGGCCCCATGCAAGGTCATGTGAGGGGCGGCCATTAGCCATGAAGACACCAAAAAGCATTTGAACTTGCCTCTTCGCACCCGTAAATGTTGTGGCATTTTTGTAGTATGTATTGTTGTTTTTTTTTTTTTTTTTTTTTTTATTGCCTTTTGCTATTTGACATTTGAACGTCAACTCTGGAGTGTGCTGTTGATTGATTGGAAAGTTAAGGCTAAAGCTAAATCTGAATTTGAACCTGAGTTGAGCTGAGTTGAGTTGATGAAGACAACATAATGTGAACTAATGTGGGATTATGCAAATCGAATCGCATAATGACACATCTGTAGCTCCCAATCAAGATAAATACAATGACCTGCATGCCTAGCTGATTGCTTACATATGTATTTGTAACAACTGATGAAATCAAATCAAAATGCCCAATTAAATACAAATGTTACCAAAAAAAAAAAAAAAAATATAACCAACTGGGTTAAATATGAAAAAAAAAAACAGTCTGTATAAAAAGATAACAATTTTATTTTCGCAAAAAGCCAATGGCAATAGAAATCTTTCGGCTATTGGAGCAGCTAACAAGAATATTATATAGATTACTAATAGTCGACAAATTGAAACATTCAAAATTTCAACTCTTGACTAATCGGAATTTAGAAGTCTTCTAATTGATTTTAGTTTTATATCCTTCTGGAATAAGGAAGATGTCTGTAACTCAGTGAATGAGACGTTTCTGACCCCACAAAATATTCTTGGTTAGCGTGAGAAGCTGAGTCGATTTAATCATGGTTTAAAAAAAATAATTTTTATTTTATTTTTTAATCTTTATCTTCTTAAGAATGTTGTGTGAGTAGATCGGAATTGGAATTAAACAGACAAAAATATAGCCCTTGAACTGATTGGCCTTCAGTTCAGCCTTCAGCTGTTTGAGTATAAAAAACTTTAAGTAGATTTTCTAATGAACAGCATTTTCCAAGTCGGTGAGCACTCTAGCGGGAAAACGACTCATTCATATTTTTTAAAAAAATTCTACACGTAAATAAGCAGGTCGTGACGAAGGGTTTTTATTTATTATTTTTTTTTTTTAGAATTAAAAACGTCAAAAATTTGTCCCAAAAACCAAAGTTTTACTTTTAAAGAGTGCCAAAAATAAAAAAAAAAAAAATTCGAAAAAAAAACGCTGTGCCAGAGGATATCTTTTAGGTTTTAGATGCAATTTAATTTTTTTCGTTCAGATGATCCTGCAACCTAGCATCTTGCTCACCGCAAACCCATTTATTTCATAGAGCCTCAGCAGATGCGCTGCCACAGATCGAAATATGTATATATATATATAGAATTCAAAATTTTACCAATGATACTTGAAATGTCAATTAACAACATGTAATTAAAATAAATAGTCCCAGAATATTAATATCTTCACAAAAAATGTTTGGATATGGGTTTTTTTTTTGGCTTTAAAACTCAGTTTTTCAAATTACCATTAAAATTTTTGGCTTTTTGTTAATTATTAAAAACTACTTGATATTGGACAAACAAGAAATCCCTTTTTTAGAACCTTAATAATATTAAAAATACATATAATATGTGAAAAATATCACTTAAAAACCTCTGTGGGAATCTTGCCAACTAATTTTATAAAAATCAGCTTGAAGAGAAAGCCAATAAACCTCCGATCAGCTGAAAACTTTGATATATTGAAATATCAATCTAAATAAAGTCAAGTCAATAAAGTCAGGAACAAACCAAAGGAACTTTCTTTTCCAAAATGTTTAAATAAATGGGAATTGAAACTTAATAACCTTTGTCAGTAATGATATCATTACAAGTTATTAAAAATTGAATTTCATTATTCAAAATTTAAAATATTTGGATTTTGTTGAGTCTCCTTGGAATCGGATGACAGTATATTGGTTCTTTTTTATTCGGCAATATTTGCCATTTAAATATTTGAATCTCAAGTGTTAGTCATTTCAATTTAGTCACTTGTTTCTGTTTTTTCTTGTGTTTTACGATTTCATGCTTAATAAAAGTTGACGCTTTCAAAATATTTGATGTCACATGTCGTCTTACACCTGCGTGTGTGTGTGTGTATGGATTGGGAAAGTTGTAATACATATGTGTGTGCGACACGCCCCAAAGATCTAAACATTTTTGGCTGATTTTAATTAGCAATCTTCTGCGGGTCCTAATCCTGGCTGGTATGATGACATTTGCCCGTCCCTAATTTATGATGATTTGCATGCTCCGCCTTAGACGCGGCACCTGTCGTCGATGTTTATTTGGCATTTTAACACCGCAGCTCTAATCGAAATGTTTGGCCAAACAATTAACTTGTGGAAAAAGTAGTGGACAAAGGGGCAGGGGGAGACTGAGGGGAATACCCGTTTAACAAAATAAGTTTCTGCTTTAGTGCATTTCATTTCCAATTCACCCACATAAATAGATAGACATAGAAAGATACACAGATGTAGATGAATCCCAATCATTGCATTGCCCAATTCGAGACCTTTTGCATTGCTTACATCACACAGCAGGAGACAGACGGAGATTCGTCTCACTCTCAGCAGAAAGAAACTCGTTTCATCCCATCTCTGCCAGCCATAAATATTTGCCTCTTCACTCAGGTTTTGTGTTATTATTATTTTGTTTTTTTCTTGATTTTTGTTTTTTTTTTTTTTTTTTTTTTTTTTTTTTTGTGTGCAAATTACAAAAATAATAAGCGACACAAAGCGCGTGACTCCTTTCACAAGATGCGATTCGAAATCAAAAGTGCAGACAAAAGGTGTTAAGAAAAAAATCAAGTTGATAAATGTGCCAACAATGTGAATGAGCAAAATTGGCCAAAAATTGCCTCTGACCGCAAAGTCACCGTCAAAACAACAACAACAAAAAATGACCAAAATAAGAAAAGAAAGAAATATTCCAACAAAAGCAAAAGTTTGACCTAATTTTGCTTTCATTTCATTTGCCGGGGCCCTTCTGAAGGAGGGGCATCATGCATAGACATGATGACTGCAAAGATTGTCTGCTCGATCCACGGATGGATCTCCGAATACCTCATGCTGTGTTGTAGAGTGTAAGCCGCCGCCGCCGCCGCATCATTTTTAGGTTTTTACTTTCTCCCAAAGCGAAATACAAATGCAAACAGAGCGGGAGAGCAAACACTGCCATGGTATGTGTGAGAGGGACCGAGAGAGACCGGCAAAGCTTTTGTCTTAAGTCGCGTCGGCGTCTCAATAAACTCTACCGGTTTACGATACAAAGCTTCCATCGACTTTACAGCAGATCCGTTTTGTTTGTACGATCTTTTCGGTGAGCGATTGGCCTTTTAAGCCGCAGCACCAGCGCTCCCAGCTTTCAGATACGTTTTTGCGTCTGGCCCGGCCAGAGTCAGAGTTTTGGTCGTTTTGATTAGTCGGTTTCGGTTTCAGTTTCGGTTTCGATTTCGTTTTCACTGCGACTGCGCTTTCAGTCAGTTCGTTGCCGCTGTTTAACGAATCAAGACGTTGCCGTCTCGCGTCTATATTGTGTATACTTATATATTGTGATCCGCAGTGTCCAGTTGGTGTGGCCAAAATAGGCTCGTTGTGCTCAATAGTTCTGCCTCAATGCTGTGCTCTGCATTGCCAACGTTATGCTAATTACCGAAAAGATACAAATCATAGCGTACATTATCGGTTACAATCTCTTTGGCAAGACGACGACGACGACGAGGTCTTCTGACGTTTATTGAATTCTCCATTCTCGTCCCTTACGAAATTATCCAAGTGATTGACAAAACAAAACACACACAAACGCTAACTCACTTACACACACACACATACACAAAAAATATCCATAGAAAAAGCAAAAATATATATAAATCTATATTTATTGCAAACGTGCCAAATATAATTTAAATCTATTTATTTTGTTTAACCGAGAGCTAATAAGTCTAACTATAAATTATTAAGACGTAATTTAATTAACAACAAAAAAGAAAAACCCCCACAACAAAACACAGGAGAAGCTTGAATTTTGCTTCAAAATGAACAAACAACGACTTTTATTTAGTTTAATTTTGTGGTAAGTCTACAAATTTCTTTGCCGTTTTGACCTTACCAATATATACGTACATCAATTTTTCTTTTCCACAAACCAAATTAAAAACGGCCTACACTTTATACAAATGGCCATAAAAAAGAAGACACAAACTACTGATTTTTAAGTAGTTTGTCAAATATATGCGTAGTTATGTCTTTTTTTTTTGTGTTGTTTAATGTTAAAGATCGTAACCAACAATCATCACTCATTAATCACAAGCTGAAGAAGCGTCAACGGAAGTCAAATGCTGCCAGATTAGCCATCTTATCAGTCAAAACTATTTAATAATACTTCCCCATTGTGGGTCCTTGAAGCGCAAAGCATTAATTATGAAAACTAAAAGAATTTGCATCAGCAGAGACCGCAGAGACCACAAAAATGGAAAAAAAATGAAAAGAAAAGGCAAAGTTCGTTAGCATAAATATTGATGAGTTATTGAATTACTACATTTTAGGTGGACGATCATGTAATCGATACCAGTTGATTTGAATTTCTTTGCTCGATGGCGATGAAAAATCAATTTTAATATCTCGTACAAGTTTCACTTTCATTTTTCACTCTCTTTGAGTGCACAAGTGGAAGATCTCCAAAGATCCGACTCCATATAGTCAAAGACAGGCCAACAGAAAGACAGACAGACAAGAGAGAGAGAGAGAAAAAGAGAGTGAAACGAAAGACGCTTTTTTGATGTTTGTATGTCGTGCCAGGTAGTTTTTGGAACGATTACACAATCTTGTTTTTTTTTTTACATTTCGTTTTCAGCTTGCTATTTCTCTTTCTTTCTTTCTTTCTTCTGTTGACTTCATTTTGTAGGTATTTATATTATTTTTGGTTCGTTTTTTGACATAATTTTTTTTTGTGGTCATCCCAAGAAAAGTTTACATAATTTGGAGAGCGTATCTTTATAGGCCTACCAATTAAGTTAATAGATCATCTTCAGGTCTTGACGTTGCTCGTGGCGGCATCTTCCTGGAGATCTGGCTAGGTTTTAATTAACAGAGGCGTATACCTTATTTACATGCATCTGCTAAATGTAGAAAGTTTCTCTGGTCGCATTAATATGACGCTTTTGTGTTAATCAATGTGTAATTTATGCAAAAGTTTAAGCTCTATTTTGCTTCAAATTATGCAATATTACCACCAGCATGTTGGATAATCTGAAATCTATGAGGCGACATTGAGCCTCTCCGGCTACTCCTATTATGCGGACGGGGGCCTTGGCCAGGCCGGGCCAGCCCAGTCAGAGACTTCTTTTGCTTAGTCATGCGGCGACGATCTACTCGATCTCAGAATGCAGCCAAGCAACTTCAGTTAACACTCTGGCAAATTAAGCACAAGTGGCAACACCTGCGTCGACGCTGGCGTCGCTGCCGACATTGTCTAGTTGACACACTTAAGTCACTTATTTCCAACTCGTCGTAGAATTCTTGCTAAAACTTTTTGTCGAGTGCTTTACACCGAAAAAAAAAACACTTACAACTACATTTATGTTGTCTTTGGACATATATATATATATATATATATATTTGACATTTGTTTATTGACTTTGCGTAGTCAAGGTCTTGAAAACTATTTTCATTTTATTTTCATAATTTTTGCATAGCCAAATAGTTAAATAATTGGAGCATTGGCGTAGGTTTGTTTCGCAAAAACGAAAGACTCTAGCAACGAACTTGACTTGACTCAATCGCCATGAGCTGATGCTGTGGGTGGCTCTCAGAAATATATTTTATTTATGGGTTGGGGGAGGTGAAGTAAGAGTTTACAAGTCAAGGCAACATTTATTTTTTATTTTTTGTATATCTATTAAGCCAAGTTGCTTTAATTATGTTAACAAATGTAAAAAATACTTCCGGAATGAAACATAAAAGCGACTTAACGAGCTAAATAATGACATTCGTGATTTACAAGCCCTTCTTAGTGACTAGTCTCCTTCGGGGGTTAAACGTTTCTGACCCATTTCATAAGGGTAGAGGTAAAAATGCCAACAGAATTCTTGTACAACAATTTTCCCATACAAATCGAGATCATTAATCTTTGCCATTTTTTGGCTTCCCCTTTCTGTCATGTTCTGGCATCTATTTCTAAACTCTTTTGTGTTATCCATCTATATCAGAACACGTTTTTTTTTCTTCGAATAATTAATTCATTATAAGATTCATTAGCACATAAAAAAGCCAAAACTAACATCGATCCCTTGATCGTGTTTTTTTTTTTTTAATTAAATTAAACCAGGCGCCGTAAATTTAATGCCAGGCAACAAAACAAAATGCCACAGAAGAAAAAATGCCATCAAATTTTTGACTAATCGAAACGAATACCAAAGTCATTTTTTATACCGCCTAGAACTGCTTTAAAATCAATTAGGCAGAGCGTATAAATAAGTGATTAACTGCTAACGCCGACGAGTTCAAGGCTGAAACTAAGAGTCCATAGAGGAAAGAACGTTTTATTTTATTATTTTTTGGTTTGGTTTGGTTTGGTTTGGTTTGTTTTTGAAAGTGAATCAAATGGAATTTGAATATTCTCAGCACTGATGTCTAATTTAATTTACACGTTTCGCTCGTTTTTTATGTTCTTTTTTTTTGGGGGGTTTTGCTTTTTTTTTCTTATTGACTTCAATTTATCATGATTTTGTTGTCTGGCTGTTGTTTGTTGTTTTCTCTTTCTGCTGTCTGTGGCCCTCCTCCCCATTAATCATAACTTTTGTGTGTGTTTAGAAAATTAGGCATTGAAAGTTTTGCAATTGTTCAATCAGTGAAAAGTTGAATGCACTTTTCAGATTCACAAAGGCAGATAGAATTTCCTGGTTAATAACCCAAGTGAAAGGCCGATTGGCCAATTGACCCTGGGCAATCAGACAGAAAATAAATCAACCAAGTTTCTTTCTTAAGTCTTTCGTTTGTGCGAACTAGTCCTCATATGTAGAATACTGCTGATAAATATGAATAAACGATATAAATGTATATATAAATGTACACATACATATGCATGATGCAGTAGATCTCTTTAACTGCTTGTTTGACCACTTCAAAACGGGTTAACCCAAATATCTAACAAAAAAAAAAAAAAATCATAAAAAATAAAAATTATTTCTTAAAAAAATAAAAATCTATATATGCATACAAGCAGCTGAAAAAACAGGCCGCTAAGGTGACGCCCAAACGTTGTATTGTTTCTCTTTCTCACTTTTTGTCTCTGTCTCCGTCTGTGTCTCGGTGTACCTTTCCTCTGACTGCTGTTTACAGTGGTCGCCCTCTCTCATAGGAGTAACCAAATTGTGACACAACATATTGAAAGGTACCCCACAACAGCCGCAACAACAAACAAAATCTTGTTTTCAACTGGTTTATTTGGGTTAAAAAGAAATTTACGATGCGGCTTTGGCTCCCCATAGCCAAGATAACGGTACACGGCATCCGTAAAAAAATATAAATAAATAAATAAAGACAACTGCCGAACAGAGGAAAGTGAAATTTAGTGAAAAAAAAACATATACACTCATATGACAGACACCAAACTAAAGTCGGAGACGACGACGACGTAATCAACTTCAGGATGAAGTGCCCGGCCCCATCAGACTTGACTGGGCACATTTTTCTCGGTACTTTAAAAGCGCTTGTGGATTTGCCTAGCTCTTCATAAAACTCAACGAGGTTTGCCAGTGTCTTTTTAAAATTTAACACTTGCCAAAAAGCTTCCGTGATCTCAAGACCCTCAAGATGGCATTTACATGGGGTTGCCTTTAAAATTTAGTCTCGAGACAGGTGCAAGTCCTGAAGTGAATCACTTGAAATTAATGTTACATGAATCTAAATGAGGTAAAAAAAAGGCACCAAAGACGGGTCACATCATATCTCTAACTATAAATAATATATCTCAAATTATTTCAAGAATAATTTGAAGCTTGATTTGAACATAAATTAGAAAGCTTATTTCTTGTGTTGAGTTCTTAAGATTATGCCGATTAGGCTTAGGCTCAAACATAAATTTGCATATAATTAACTTAAAGACTAAATAAAATCATTGAAAATTCTTTGATCAATCTTTATAATAGGTATCCAAAAATATTCCATAAATTATCGAGCAATATTTATCATTTTAAAGCTGTCAAATTACTTTTCACTTTCGCACTTTTCACTCTAATTTGTTTGAAAATTGCCAGCAGCTTGTCGCCCAAAGCTCTAAAAAAGAAAAAAAAAAGTTTTCACTCTTCAAAAAGGTGCGTAGCCAATTTTACATGACGATTATGGTGATTATTATTTAGATAGATGGGCTCACTATTAATATATCAATTAGAGACGTACGAAAAGAAGAAAAATGCTTGAAAATCTTTGTAAACGGTTTAAACATTCTTCTGTTTTGGGTTGATGCCAAATCCGTCGATCGCTAGTTGGTCTGGCTGATGGGTATTGCCCAACAAAATGTGCGACCTTGATACTGGCAAATAGTAAAAAAAAAAGACAAATCACACCAGTAACCAACTGGCATACCAACTAACAAGAAAGGGGGAGCATAAATCATATAGAAAATCGCTTTCAATATCGCAAGCACAACAACAACACCCAGTGTGAGTGTGTGTATGCGTGTGTGTGTGCGCATACCAAGTGACAGAAACCAGAAACAGGCCAAGCCAAGCGGAGAGTGGATGTGGATGTGGATGGCCGACAAGTTGCTTGCTCCTCGAATTGTTTACCAATATAAAGTTGTATGCACTTTCGCAATGAAAACGAAAGTTATGCCCAGCTCAAGTGGATATACATACCTATAAATATATGTAGATACATTTCGATGTATATGTAGACGCGTGACTTGGCCAACGTTTACACTTTCTTGCCATAAAAAAAAGCAATGGCCCCACAGAGAGGAGACACTCACTCGCTCACTCACTTACTCACACATACGATCTATATCGTTATCTGTATACACATGCATAGAATTATGATCTTCACGGCTAAATAATTCGCTTTGAACACATTCACCCAACAACAAGACTTGGCAATGTAACAAATATTTGAAAACCGCATGATCGCATCGATCGAAACCAAACGTCACTGAACCGAATTGCAATTGCATCATGAGCAGCATTTGATGTACCACATTATGATCGCAATCATTATCGGCTCACAATGATGTTTTGCTCATTATGTTAATGAAGTGCACTTGAAAATCTATCTGAATGCAGGCCTACAGGCCGTTTCAATACGTTGCTCGATGCATGTTTCCTCATTAAAAAGAAACACAAAAATTGTATGCGGGAGTAGACCATGGTGTGGCATGAGAGGTGTATGTGTGTAAGTGTGTGTGAGTGTGTGTGTGGTAAAGTCAATCATTGGGATTTCACTCTGTTTCAGCTTTTGTTTCACCTGCCTATTGTGTAAGAGCCAAGAAACTGAAACAACACAGGCTACATAAAATAAAAGTCATGTGACTTGCGATGTAGTTGTTGTTGTTTTAGTTGTTCATCTAAAAGTGGCTACTACCAGCTAGTCAAAAGGTTGACTTTGGGTGGCATAATCCTCGAAAGAGGACCTGTAAAATCTCATATTTTTATGACTTTTGAGGATTTTATGGCAGGGTATTTGAATATCGTTAAGCTGAGCAATGCTTTTACTTTCTTGTTTTGTTTAATGTCTAAAAGTAAAAACAAAAAAACACACGCACACACACAGAAAAACACGTTAGTTGTTGGTTTATGTTGGTGTTGGTGCTTAGAGGAAATCATGTGCAAAGTCACATGACGATGACGTTACGTGCCTTTGAGTAATTGCAGCGAGACATGGATGCCAATGGGTGTCCACGTAGTTGAGGTTGTGGCCAGTCACATGGCTAGCCAGCATATTTGGCTAAGGCAACAACTCTGGCTTGATAATGAAAACCGCCAGCACCAGCATTAGCAAAACGCATAGATTTTGAATGTGCGCATTCCAAGCGGACTGCTTCCGTAATTGTTGTTAGTGCCATAGTAACCCATTTGTTTAAGCCTTCTTCAGAGTCATAAATAATTTCAAAAGGTTTTTGTTTTTGTTTCTTTCTGCTGCTGCATGATTAAGCAATTGGCGTCAAGTTTGTTGCCTAAGTCTTTTGTTTGTTTGTTGCGCAAAATACTTATGTGTGTGTGTGTGTGTGCAGGAATCAGCTTATGCTATAAGTACAACACTTAGCTCATGAATTGTTTATAGAAAAAGAGAATCAATCGTCATCTTTAGATTCGTGACTATTGAAATGTTCAGCTACCGTACAAGTTATCAACACTTGCAAATTAAAAATCTACATTTGATTTTCTTCCGCTCATGATTTGAAAATTTATTAAATTGGAATTATTCAGTGAGCATAATTGGCTATCACTTGATTATGCAATTGACAACAATAAAGCAATTAACAACTAAACATTATACACTCTCATTAATGATCATGATCATGATCATGATGGAAGGCCCAAAGTGTTTTATGTAATTCAACTATCAAGCGGCACGCGTCCATTGGCTACGAGTGCTGCGAGTGTTTTCTCTAATATTCTAACTATTCTAATCATTGGGGATGCAACTGGTTTTTCACTTGTTACATGGATGGTATTTTATTTGTAAGTACTCACGTGTTTTTTAATTAACAACTGATTGAATGACTGATTGAGAGGTATGACTAACTAACTATACATATTTTACAGGTTTTGTAAACAAATGCAACAATAAAATGCTAATAATTTTGTGTAAAGAAGAAAAAAAACACACAAAAAGGGAATTCAGAATATTTATAAGAAATGCTCAAGGCAATCACCTCAGAAACATTTACTCTAAGATCTGTTTCAGTAATGCTTCAAAATTTATATTTATTTATTTTTTTTTATTGATTTTTGCATACCAAATTCAATTAAATTAATTGATATATCAGTTTATTGAATATTTTGTGTGAAATACTTATGCCAAGAGGCAAGTATTTCATATATTTCAATGTATGTATATATATAATCTTTGTCAGGTTCAATCAACCTTTATAACACCAACAACGAGAGAGATTATCTTTGCATCAAAAAATCCCTCTGATTGTGAGTCAACGCCCAAAGCATACGGCAAAGTCAAGTTTCGAAATCACTTCCGTTTTATGATGAATTCGACGATAACTTTCATTTGATCACTTTGGTGGTTATTAGCTTTTGAATTATTTAACAATTATTGAAAAAAGTAGCTTATACACACACACACGAGCAAAAATATCTATTGATGTCATAATGTTATTTAATAACGTATACGCCACCGTGCCATGCATTTTGTATCTATTTTATGATGCCACAAAAGTAAAGGCCAGGCATGCCTGACATACATACAGACCAACCTCGGCTTTTGTGACACAAATACCCGGTTCAAGTTATTCCAAACAAATGGAAATTATCTGCTACTTGCACATTTACCTACCCCTTACATACCCTTACCTACTTACCCCATCTCCTACTACAACTCCTCTTCTCTTGCCCTCTTTCTCCCTCTGTTTGTGTTGGTGTCTCTTGAGACGTGACTGGCTTAACGTTTGCCAATTGACTCCCATTCAATTTACTTTGTGCGAATTCTGCAAGAGCCCAATGAAGAAAAACATTAAACAAATTCAAATAAAATAAAATACACAATCAAAGCGATTAAATGGCATAGTTTGTCTTGCAATATTTGTGCCAGTTTGAAATTTGTTAACGCAATTGTATTTGCTCCAATGCGTTTAAAACTATTTGCTAAATTTTCTTATTTACCATTTGCCATTCCAATCGTGAAATTGCAACAAGATTAGTTACATGATTTAGTAGCAATTGCAGGGTCTTAATAGCTAACTTTATAAAATTGGTCATTATACTTGGAAAAAATATTATCAATAGGCGTACCTCTCAGTTTCCATGAATCATACCAAGATTCTTTATTCTGAATAGATTAAATTGCTGATTGATATGGCTAATTATGAAATTAACTAATACAAATCATAAAACTTTTGATTCAATTTTTTAATTGTGCTATGTTAAATTTTAAGTTTTTTAAACGAAATTGTCATCAGATGTACTTTTTTAATGTAAGAAAAACCTTTAAAAAATAATATATATAAATATAGTTGTGTTAAATTTAAAAAAGACTTTTGTTTTTTGCAATGCTTTCCAAGAATACTTTTTTTTTTAGCCATGAAAAGTATTTTACATAATGCCTTGAAATTGTTTTAGACTTTCGATGAGCTAGAAAATATTCATAAGTTGCTCCAATGGCACCATTTCGTTTAGAATTATCTGGAATCCAAAAATTATATGAATTCTTTCTTTGATAAAAATAACAAACATTCAAAATAAATTGTTTTTTTCACTTTTGCTTTGAATTGTTAAGAAATATTGAGATAGATGATAACTTTCACCGCGCCTAATTTCATATACCCTTGTATCCATTTTAAAATAGATAATTCCTTTAATCAATTTCCCTGAAAATATTTGAATTTTATAAAATGTTTTTATATGTTAAATAACATTTTTATATGTTTCGACTAAGATATTTCTCAATAAAGTAATTTGGTTGCTGTTTTTTATTTAAGCTATATTGTACATATATTGGCGAAATCCGGGCAATTGTCAAATTTGCTCTCTATTACGCTTTTGCCTAATAAATATTAAGTTTCATTCCAGTAAGTTTCTAAATGAGGCCTAGGGTAAAAAAAAAAACAGTAATAAATTTTTGGAAATAATATTCCTTTGTTCAATAACTGGGGAATGTTTTGTGAATTACAGACCGATTCGTTTGTGTTATGTCAAATTGTAGTTTTTCCTATCTATTGACTTAAAGTAAAATATATATAAATATAAATTATTTTATACATTTTATTTATTTTTTTTTTTGTTAAGTTACATGTGGGTGTTACCCTTAATATAACTTGGAATTTTTATGACCGAAGATATTTGAAATCGGCTAAATAATAGCTAATAAGTAACTAAGATTATACCCAAATGACAGCACACATTTTGAAAACTTGCAAACAACCGATTAAATTTAATTTCAATTACTTTAGAACAAAGGATAAACACTTTAAACTATTTATTAGTATGGGTATTTGAATATTTGGCCTTCAACACATTGTTTCAACATTTTAATATATGTACTACAAATTATATTTAAATCATTACTGATTGCTAATGATATATTTAAAGTTTAAACTAAAATGTTTGAGAAAAAACCAGATCCCTCAGAACATTTTTGAGTCAATTTTATGCGCATTAATGAACCTCTCAATATTTATGTGCGTCGGTGCGGCAACCAAATTTGGTGGGGCGCATCGGAATGAGCTCATTAAGTGGCTTCTAAAGCGGATCTTCTGCGCCCACCAACAACAACAATGGCAGCAAACAAATTTAGAATTTGTTGCAATATTGCATAATTGTCATTATTTGCGGTTATCTCGGACACACACATACACACACACACACACACACATAAAGACAAAAGACAAAATTAATGTCAATGAAACAAAAAGAAATCTATTCACGTGAGTCCGGGCAAGATGAATGGACAAAACCATTGAGAAGAACATAATGACAGGTTATAATAAAATCAACAAAATCAGCGGCTTATTAACTCAGCCAGAGTCGGTCAATCTGTCAGTCATTCAGTGAGTCAGTCAATCACTCTTTTTGGGGGCAATCGAACATTCGCAACTCTTCGTACAGACGGCCAGCCATCGTTATTGTTCATAATTTAAAATTGATTAGTTTTGAGAGACGTTTCTCACATCCGGTTGAGCATTTATTTGTTGCTTTTGTTGCCTTTTTTCCTTATAATTTGCTTGCCCGAAGTATTCGTTCATGCATGCGCCTCATTTAATTAACAATGTGAGCAAACGATGGCGTTATGAGAAAACTGATAATTATTTTATATACATATATAGTAACTACAATGTTTGCCGGAAAATGCAACCAGAGGCATGAGTAAAATAAACAAAACTGGAGACGCCCAAAAATTAATAGCACGTGGCGCAAATGAAAATGTGCATTAAAAAAATGGGGAAATCTGATTCCTAATCACTTTTGGTATTACCAACAGGATATCTATAGATTGGAAAAACACACACAAATACGGCTTATCTTCATAAACACAGTGGTGGTCACGAATTTAAGACGTTCTTTCTTTTTGACTTTAGTTTTCGTTTTCTCGGCTACCAAGTAACTCAAAGAATACATTAATTTGTTGGTTATTGTATTCTAATTAGGAACCGTATATAATGTCATCTCAACTTTGGTCGTTTTTCCAAAGGTTCACCATTTTTGCTAAAATCTTTAATATTACAGAGAGAACTATAAACTCTTTGAAGAAATTGTAGTAAAACTAAGTTAAACTCTCACAAATTTAAATTCAACCAAAAAATTCAATCTGGCTGATTCAATTCAATTTCATTTCAAGTTCAAGTACTTAAATATAAAAAGGTCTTAAATTCGTGACCACTATAGTACATCTGAATTCAAAATCATTCTATTTAATCAAAAAAGCTGTACCAGAGAAATATTTTGAGGAAATCCCTAGATGAGATCATGATAAGAATATATAAATTTCGGAGATTTCTTGATCCACCTTTCTTATAGTTTTGATTTTCTTCTTTTTCAGGTGCCTAAGTGCTCCGAGTCTCCAACTACGCATTCCGGAGGATCTTGAAAATGACGCCGTAAACGCTTTGAGCTCGGAACGGGCACGTTCATTGACCCAGTGCGGTCATGGCAGCGAAAGCAAAGTGGCCGATGAGTACGATGTGTGCCCGCCGAGTAAATACCGCCAACCCACCGCCGAGTGCAACAATGTGTCGCATCGCAAGTGGGGAGCCCGCGGAGATATCTTCCAGCGTCTGCTCCAGGCCGATTATGCTGATGGTGTGAGTCAGCCCCGGAGTTCCAGAGGCACTCACGCCCTGCCCGATGCCGAGTTAGTTATCGAGCAACTGCAGCGTCATGTGGAAAGCGAATTGCGCCATCCTCACATCACTGCCATGCTGCCTGCCTGGGGCCAGTTGCTGGCCAATGATCTGTATGAAGTGGGTCAGTTGCCCATCGGTGGCAAGTGCTGTGAACGCGACTCGGCCGTCAAGGATCCCAGCGAGCTGCAGCAATGCTTTGTGCGAGCTGGACCAGATTGCAAGGAGTACAAGAGATCGGCTCCAGGATTCGATGTAGAGGCTTGCCAGAAACGTAAGTAAAGTTAAGTGATTCGCATATTGCCCATTGCTTTACCCAGTTCTCCCTTTTCTGCAGATGTTCGCCAGCAGATGAATATTGCCTCGGCTTACATTGATGGTTCCGGCCTGTATGGATCAACCCGACACGAATTCGATCAACTTCGCACCTACATCAGTGGTGGGGTGAAAGTGGAGTCTTGTCGCTACTGCCAGGTGGCTGGGGCCACTGGGGCATTGCACCGGGCTCTGCTGCAGCAGCACAACAACATTGGCGAGCAATTGGCTCACATCAATCCCGAGTGGTCGGAGGAGGACGTCTTCTTGGAAGCCAGGCGCATAATCACTGCCACCATACAGCACATTACCTACAACGAATTCTTGCCATTGGTCCTGGGACAGGAGACAACAGCCAAGGAAGGTCTGCGACTCACTCCGGAGAAACATTCGAGCAACTACTCTAGCTCGGTGCGAGGTGGCATCTACAATGAGTTCGCCACCAGCGCCATGCCTGCTTTCTGGAGCATGTACCCACCCGAGATGTTGTCCAATAAGATGTCCGCCCACGAGTTGCTATCGATTGCCGCCTTGCAAAGATCCCTGGTGCCTAGCCAGACAAATGCCGAGGGCTGGTCCGAACTGGCATTGGCCGTGCATCGTGGACGTGACCATGGCGTTGCCTCTTACGTGCATGCCCTGGACTTGTGCGAGCGCCGTTATGCCGAGAAGAACATAGCCAATGTGACCTTTGATGGCCTGGTCTCGCTGAGCAATATTCCCGAGGAGTACATCACCAATTTGAGAGACATTTATCAGTGAGTGTGATTTCATAAACTCCCAGGGAGAGTTGATAATGGTTTCAATTTACAGGAATGCTGAGGACATTGATCTACTTGTTGGAGCCCTTCTAGAAGAGCCTGCTGTGGGTGCTCTGTTTGGACCCACAATTACTTGCCTGTTGACTCTGCAATTCGAGCAACTAAAGCAGACCGATCGCTTCTGGTATGAGAATGAGATTCCTCCATCCTCATTCACTCTCGACCAACTAAAGAGTATACGTCAAACCACTTTGTCAGGACTACTGTGTGGTTCTCATCAAGTCGCTACCGCCCAGTCCAAGGCCTTTATTCTTGAGGACAACTATCTGTAAGTGAAAGACAACCATTAAGCCAGTTCCCTTTGCTTAGCGAACGCTTTCAATCTCCTTCAGAAACTCTGTACTGGACTGCACTCAGCTGCCTGCTTTCGATTTGCGTCCATGGAAAATCAATAGCGAGGACGAACTTCACGTAGAACATGTCGAGGTTGAACCAGACACCAAAGAAGCAATTGCCGAACTAAGCCCCGAGCTAATTGAGGCTGCCGTAGAGCGTGCCAAACAGGAGTTGGAAGAGCGTAAGCGATTTGAGTACGAGGTGTGGCGAGCACGTAAGTTCTATTGAAGCTATCAGCCATGGAAATTAGTTAATTCACATTTTTCTGACCTTTCGTAGAGGGCGGTATCAGCGCTCGGTCGCCCGACGGCACAGCCGCCTCCTTCAGCAAGGCCAACCTGGCTGCCTTGAACATGGCAAACTCATCGCTTATCTTTGAGCTGGCCTCCAATGAGATCGTCAAGTCGGTCAATCGCATTACCAGACGCAAACGTCAGATCTTTAATCCCAATCAGAGTGCATTTAATCGCAATGAATTGACCGACACCCTGCAGACTGTGGACATTAGTTCGTTTATTGGCGGCCCTGCACCGGGAACCATTGATGAGTGCCCTGAGCCAACACAGCAATGTGATGCCAACACTCCGTTCCGTACCATATCCGGAAGATGCAACAATCTACGCAATCCCAACTGGGGCAAATCGCTTACCACCTTCTCCCGTTTGTTGCCTGCTCAGTATGAGGACGGTATTTCCGCTCCTCGTCTTACGGGTGTGACTGGAACACCTCTGCCCAATCCACGTACTATTTCCACAACTATTCATCCGGATATCTCCAATCTGCATACTCGCTACTCTCTCATGGTGATGCAGTTCGCCCAGTTTGTTGATCACGATTTAACTCTGACGCCCATCCACAAGGGTTTCCAAGAGTCCATTCCCAGTTGCCGTGCCTGTAACTCCCGCCAGACTGTTCATCCCGAATGCAATCCCTTCCCAGTACCCTCGGGCGATTTCTATTACCCCGAGGTGAATGTGACAAGTGGAGAACGCTTCTGCTTCCCCTCGATGAGATCTCTGCCGGGTCAGCAGTCTTTGGGACCACGTGATCAGATTAATCAGAATACCCACTTTTTGGACGCCTCGATGGTGTATGGCGAGCACGCCTGTCTAAGCAACAAGCTGCGCGGCTTCTCTGGTCGACTAAACAGCACTGTGCATCCTATTCGTGGAAAGGAATTGTTGCCCCAGAGTGCCACTCATCCGGAATGTAAGTCTCGGAATGGCCTTTGCTTCATTGGCGGCGACGATCGTGCCTCTGAGCAGCCAGGACTAACATCCATTCACACCACTTTCTTGCGCGAGCACAATCGCATCGTTGAGGGTCTGCGCGGAGTGAATCCCCATTGGAATGGAGAGCAATTGTTCCACCACACCCGTCGTATTGTGAGCGCCCAAGTACAGCACATTGTCTTCAACGAGTTCCTGCCCCGCATCTTAAGCTGGAACGCCGTGAATCTTTATGGACTGAAGCTGTTGCCTCAGGGCTATTACAAGGACTACAATCCATCTTGCAGTCCCATCGTTTTCAATGAGTTTGCAGCGGCTGCTTTCCGCATTGGTCACTCTCTGCTCCGTCCACATATTCCTCGTCTCAGTGTCCAACACCAGCCCGTCGATCCTCCACTTCTTTTGCGTGATGGCTTCTTCCGAATGGATGCTTTGCTCCAACCTGGCATTGTTGATGAAATTCTGCGTGGTTTAGTTGCCACTCCCATGGAGACTTTGGATCAATTTATTACCGGCGAGGTGACCAATCATCTATTTGAGGATCGTAAGATTCCTTTCTCGGGCATTGACTTGATTGCCCTGAATATTCAGAGAGGTAAGTTTCAAACGCAAACTCAATGTTTTCAATCAGATTTGTGTACTCAATTCCTTTGGTTGCAGCCCGTGATCACGGTATTCCATCGTACAACAACTACCGAGCCCTTTGCAACCTGAAACGCGCCACCAACTGGAACGATCTGAGCCGCGAAATACCCACCGAAGTCATTAATCGCTTCCAGAAAGTTTATGCCAGTGTGGATGATATCGATCTGTTCCCTGGTGCCATGACAGAGCGTCCGTTGCAGGGAGGCCTGGTGGGACCCACCTTGGCCTGCATCATTGGCATTCAGTTCCGTCAGTTGCGCAAATGCGATCGCTTCTGGTACGAAAATCAGAATCCCGAGGTTAAGTTTACGGAAGCTCAGCTGGCTGAGATACGTAAGGTTACCCTGGCCAAGATTGTTTGCGAGAATCTTGAAGTTACTGGAGATATGCAACGTGCTGCCTTCGATTTGCCCAGCAATTTCCTGTAAGATCAATAGGATTCCCTTCTCGAACGTTCTCGAATTGACTCTACCTTCTTTCCTTCCTTAGAAATCCCCGAGTGCCTTGCGCATCTATGCCACAAATTGATTTGAATGCCTGGCGTGAAAATGTCCAGGGCTGTCAGATTGGCAACCGCAACGTGCGTGTGGGTGAATCTGCTTTCCCATCACCTTGCACCAGTTGTGTGTGCTCTTCCGAAGGGGTGAGTAGATGCATTAAAGACACCGAAAAACAAATACCTTATAACTACTTATGGCATTCCCCAATTTAGGCTCAATGCGCCTCACTACGCATCACAGATTGCGGCCAGCTGATACGTCAGTGGCCCAAGGAGGCTATTTTGCGTGACGAGGTCTGCAATTCGCAGTGTGGCATCTATTTGACTGGCCAGCAGGCAGCAGGTTTCAATCCCCAGCAGCGACAGGGACACGCTCCATCCCGTGTCACCAGATCACGCAATCAGAACCTCTTCAAATTCCCCGACCTGACGCCATTCATTGCTTCCTTGTAGATATCCAGCTGGAATCGACACAACCTTCACATAGTTTGGCCAACTTGTAAATAAATTTGACGCTTTGTACATACAATGTCTCTATATCTATGTACCACTTGATCGAGTTGAGAACATCCAGGAAATAATCATGCACATTTACAACTGCCAACACGGAGCAACATTTCTGGATATTCCGATGTTCCGAAATATTTGTGTAAATCGTAAAATAAGCCAGAACTAATTTCGTTAGCATTTCTCTTTATATGTATGTTATGTATTCTACACCTAAACATATCAATGTACAATTTAATATATAAATGAATCTATTATCATATGTATGCCTAATAAACAAAATTAAATACTTTAATATTACGGGTACTCAGTAATTAATTTCATTACGAGTGCATAAAAAAGATGTGTCTAGGCTTAGGAACGCGAAATCCTTGACAAAGAAGCATTTTTTGAAGTTAAGAGTTACATCACACCAAAAGGTCTAACAATCATATCAAAATGATTAATAAAATAACAAAATAAAACCGACAGAAAAAAGAAATCAGAGCTAAGAGCGACATTAACGTTTAGTTGAAACGTATAATTTGTATTTGTATAGTCGGGAAAACTCGACCCTCATGGCAAGCAACTTCATCCTTTGATAATATTAGTAGGCTTCAGATATAAAGTGTAAGGATTGATTTTGACACTTTAAAGACTCTGATTTCAACGTTGATTATCTTTCGATCTTTCGGATAACGGAGGACCAAAACCCTTTGAAGACGCTAAATGGAAAATAGATGAAAATGCGTATCAAATAAAAGAAGATCAAACAACTTGGCCAAGGCCAACATTTCCTGAAAAAAAAAGAAAAAAAGTCGATTGTAAAATAGAGAACAACAAACTTAGTGATATAGACTATTTATTTTGTTAAATTGCTGTTCGTGTTGTGGTCCGATTACTTTCCGTAACTCTAAAATAAGCAAGTAAATTTCTGCAATTAAATCAAAAGAAAAACTTTGTTGTATAGTGTCGTTGGCACCTAAAAGTATGCTCCAGCTTTTGCCGTTCATCTGAAATAATTTTTAAAATCAATATTTATAATCTGTAGATATTTAAATACTTTATTAAGTTTTGATTTTATTTTTAAACATATTTCGATTACAGCAAATAATTTGTGTATTTTGTGTGATACATGAATTTCGCTTTCGCTTTATTTGTTGCCAATATTTGCAATGCTTAATAAACGTATTTTCAAAGACAATCGCGCCGAATGCGTCTGATATATGCAAGTCGTTTTAATAAATTTATGAATTGATAATCACGTTTAGGTTGCAGCGCAATAAACTGGAAGGAATTCGTATAATGCCGACAATAAATAACAAAACCCACAAAGTACAATAATAATCTAGGGATGTATTTTACGGTATTTATATAAACATACATACGAACGTATTGTACATATGTACATATGTATGTATAGAGATGGATATTATTGGTTTTGTGTATTTGAAATTTTCTACGTTAGACGTGCTGATAGGCTATAGCTTACTACACAATTTCTAAGACTATGTATTTTATTTAGGTTTTTGCAATGACTTTTGGGTTTTGCTTAGGCCAGCCCAGATGCCATATATACAATATATATTGTATGTATTATAAGATGTATAATCGCTTTCTTAAAAAAGTAATATTATAATTATTTAAATTCGAAAAGAGCGCATGGATTAAATACAAAGCGCTTAGTGTTTTTTTTTTTGTTGTTTTTTGTTTTTGTTGGTTTTTCTTTCATGTGGTTTTTTGTTGTTTTTTCAAGAGGTTATCATTAGCTAGGCTTGCGTTAGGTTTTTATTTACTTGACAGTTAACATCACTAAGCGGTTGCTTTTTACTTTTCTCTTTGTTTTTGCTACTAAAGTTAGACTTTTGGTACCCATGAATAAGATAAATTAACTAAATTTTACACTGTTTAAGTTATACAGATATATATATATATAGGCTTTAGTTGCTTGGATATACAATACTTGGTTTTAAGTGTTTTTGGAAACTTTATGTTTTCAATGAACCTTAAGCAAATGTCAACTGCCTTTTTGGTACATTTTAGTTTTGTTGTCAACTGTGCTTAAAAATCTAGAGAATTTGACTTCTTTTCATTATCATACATTTACAAGAATATATATATATATATAGATAGATATGCTAAAATTTTAGTTACATTCATAGATAGACAGCATATACATATAGGTACAATTACATAAGCTTATAGGAATCTTGCTATTTAGTTGCACAATTTGCTTATGGTATGTGTGTGAGTGTGTGTTTGTTGATTTACATTTTTCACTAAACTTCGATACTGTTGCTCAATTGAATAATATATACAAAATGAGAAAGATGTTTATGGTGTGGGGAGAGGGGTAAGTCTAACTATATACAAATTAAATTTTGGAAAAGACATTTGCTGACAAAGTTCGAATATACTTGAATTGGGTTATCACTTCAATTATGCGGACTTTGACTAGACACCCAGTTTATATACTAGTAAATCGAATGAATGTATCCTCTAACAAATCCTAGCCCCACTAGTGGGGCTTTGTGGGGATACATTTATTTATCAGCTGTCAAGGCTGTAGATCCATTAGTGTTGGTCTCCGAGTGACGGCGGGCCAACAGATGAGAATGAGAATGATGTTGCTGGTAACTGTTGAATGCCATGCCATTCGGTGTACATCCAATGCCATTGGCAAATGGCATGCCATCGAGATTGCCAAATTTACCAACAATTTTTGGTATTCTATCACTGTCCAAAGTAAGCAGGGGGGCAGCAGTGAGAGTTATTAGGCCGCTGCCACCAATGCTGGCACTACCAATCCCACTGCCATGATTGTGGTTGTGATTGTGATGCGAGGCGGAATGGTGATGGTGGTGATGATGATGATGCTGATGCTGATGCTGATGGTTATGATTGTGATTGTGTTGATGATTGATAACCGGAGTGCTCTTGCATAGGGTGTCAATGCAAGATATTGCAGACTTTGCCCTGCAATTCTGTTGACTCAACTCTTGGGCCCCCTTGAGGGAACTGGTCTTTCGCACCTGAAGGCCACAGCGGGAGTTCTCACAGCTTTTGCAGCGCAGTTTCTGAACTTGGGCGGCAGCAGGTGCTGAGCTCTTGCGTTGCAAGGCATTCAGATTATCAGCCACCAGATTGGGCTGCAGCATTTTCGAGGGTGAGACGGGATTACTGTCATCTTCGCCAGTGGGTGGTGGTGTGGAGAGGCGGCTGGAGACGGATGATGAGCTGGCAGAGGACATGCAACTGCTGTCATTCGAGTGATAGCCTTGCACTTCTTGGTTCACCTTGGCATCTCCATTTCCATCTCCATTAACCGTTTTGTCCACATCGGCATCATCATCGTCGGCGGTAGGGTGTTGTTTATTACCATCATCATCAGCATCATCATCATCATCATCACTGGGCTGGATGCTGGTGGGATGAGAAGCAACGACGGCAATGTTGTTATTAGTTCTGCTGCTTGTGGCTACATTCAGGCCATTTACAATTAACTGATCGGCCTGTGCGCCATTCTCCTCAGCCACATCAACATCATTATCACTCATTGTCGTCTTGATACCATCACCATTCGCTATCACAATGTGCTCTTGCTCCTGATCCTGACTAGTTTTGGTCTTTACCACATCGGCCAGATCGATCCAATGGCCACGATTATCACGCACGCCTTCCACAAGAGGCTCCAGCTTGTCCGAGAGTTTAGCAAAAGCCTGAGAAAAACTATATTAAGTACTTGACCACAAAAAAGAATGTGCTTCTTAGTTTACCTCATAGATGGGCAAGCATATTGAATCTATGAAATTGACTTGCATCATGGGCAATTCGTCTTCCTTCTCCCGATTCATGATATCCTTTAACACAATAGATATAAATAACATTTGAGTTCAAACTACTTTTAATCTATACTTACAATGGGAGTTATGTTAAGCTCCTGTTTCTCCATATCGCCCTGCTCAAAGAACTCGGAGCTAACCAAATCGGCTACACGTTTCTCAATCTCCCACGGCTTGGTAATGGCCGATAAATCACAGACTGTCATGCTCATGGCGCGCAGCAAAGCACGCGGTTCTTCGTCCACCCAATAACTTACAGGTTCTCTCACACTATCCAAGAATGGTCCCCGTTTCCTAAAAAAAAATTAATTAAATGTATTATGAAAGATTACTTACTCACATTCTTTAGACACTTACTTAAAGTATACCGCTAAATCAGTAGACAGAATGGCATCTTCTAGCACACGAATGACTCGACAATAATCATCGGAGGATAGATTGGCCAATATTTGATTCCCAGGACTATTCAGTATCATCAGACATTGATCAAAGTGATGATGCTCCATGGTCGATGTGGAATACAACTGAGCCAAGGGCGAGGAGGCTCTGCAAGAAATAAAATATGTTGATTAAGAACTAAGAACTTCTTCTCCATGTTTCGCGGTCTTACTTTATTTGAAACGAGTTGTTAGTCCCTCGATGGTCGAGATCATGGCAAAGGCAGCCAATTATGAGAGCCAGACATTCGATTTCACCAAATATTTTCCACCATTGAGTGGTCTGAGAAAAAGTAACCAAATGGAATTAATTCAATAGATTCCCACTAGATGATTGTTCAATTTCAATTGCTCACCGTCAGAATGGCAAACATCATTTGGGCCACATTGAAGGCATGACGCCAATTGTGATAGGTGACATTGCGATAATTCTTCTTAACACTCAAAAGCCAACGGCACAAAACTTCGTAATCAATATGGAATCGTTCTACAAAATCGAGATCCAAGAACATTCGCAGACAGGCCTAAAAATAGAATCCAAAAAAAAATGGTTATTGGAATGCCCGTTGGTCAATTGGAAAGCATTTAATTACCTTCAACGTGTCATCATCTTCAAAGTGTATATCATCGAATTTAAAGTCGTGCAAACAGAAATGTACTGCCGATGGTACACGAAGACGCTGCAAAAAGGGAATAGATCAAATTATTAATAAGTATTTACCAAAATAAAAGAAAATCGTAAGAGAAAATTGTACAAAAAGAAAGCATAGAAGCAATAGAGTTTAGTGTTTAATCAGTTTTTCCTTTCCTTTTCGAATTGAAAACAGAATTTAATCAGTCGATATCCTCTATAGAGTCTATAGTCTCAAATATGTCTTATTATATTAAATAAGAGATTGCTTTTCGATCTTTGTCTTGATTTTTCTTATTTTCAGGTCTTAAATCATTCTTTATGCACTCTCCTCGCTCTCACTCGGCCCACTCTTTTCCCAGTTATTAGTGTTAAAATTATACACCTTAAAAAAGAAGAAGATTTATTAGAACAACCTACTAACTTGGGTCGAAGTAATGCCAATCTTTTCTAGTAGCTCGATCTAGTTTAAATCGAGATATACAATGTCTGCACTATAAGAACAGACGGTCAGAAAGAACAATAGTCCGATTAAATATATAAATTATTTTTAAGTTTTGTTACCTTAGAAACATTGGCTAAATATTAGTAAGGGACATATGGTTTTTGGATAAAAAGAATTACTCATCAGATTTTAGAGCAGGAGATTTGAAAGCCAAAATGAGTTTTAGAATAAAAGAAAAAGGAAAAACCCTTTTCAACCTTCATCTGTTTGCTGTCAGCAAATGTAAATTGCGGTCCATTAGCCGCAAAAGCTGCGAAAGTATATCATGAAAATTGTGACATTTTTTGTGGCAGAAATGGAAACGGAGAACATGGACAGAGTCCGAGACGAAGAAAAAAAAAAAAAGAGTTACCTCTCTTTTGGTTTGCTTTTGATGGCATAATCGTCGGGCTTTCGCTTTCTATCTCTCCCGTAAAAGTGTCGCATAGAATGGCGTAATTTTAATTAAAATTAATAACCCGGCTTGGTTGTCTGGCTTGACAACTAACTCCGGACAGGCGGTCATAATTTTGCCAGCATAATTACGGCACAACAGAGACACAGAGACGGACAGAGACTGAGACAGAGACAGATGCGAAAAGTTGAAAGGAAAGGTCTGAAGTATACATATAAATATTCGTAGCACTAGGAGGAGGGAGGGTCGTTTAACTGCCGGCTTACAAATCCTCAAGCGGTAGAAAAGTTTCTTTTTGTCATACTTGTGCGAACAAACTAATTACAACTGTCAACACATTGGCCGCTGGCGCAGGCTTCAGATATGGGTGCCCTCCTCTCTGGTAAGGCCAACGAAGGGAAGGTGGGTGGTGGTTGGAAGGAGGACAGGTTCTGTCTCTGTTTGTGTCACGCAAAAATAAGTAATAAAACCCCAGAGCAAAAAACAGAATACATTCAACTGAACTGAAGTGAACGCAATGCAACAGGGCGACAGTGAGAGGACATGCTAAATTTATGGGTTAGTATAAAAATGTACAGATGAAGCACTAGTTGGCGGGTGACCTTCTCCCTCTGACTCTACAAATTAAGTGTGCGCAAATAAAATTAAGCACTTAAATGCCAACAAACGACACCCAGGAGAGCCATTTAATTTGGAACTTACTCGCAAACGATGGGCTTCATCCATGGTGGCCGATGCATGATAGCTGAGGACTTCCAGGGTGACGCTCTGCTTGGCCATTGCCACAATGGCCTTCTCGTACATGTGGGTATTGTGGATGCCCATGCCACAGAATATGGCAAATGCCTCCACAAAGTTCTCATCGTTTTTGGTAAAATCCTGCAAAACAAAAAAAAACAAATAGAAATCACAATCAAAATGATTGCAATTCAAATGGGAAAAGGGATTTCAGTTGTTTGTACTTACCAGCTCATTGAACTTGTTAATTAGTTGAATCACTCCAATGATCTGACCCAAAGAGTTCTTAATGGCCATGCAGAGAATGGAGCGATGTTTGAAGCTCAGATTCTCATCCACACTGGCATCGAAGCGATCATCCTCGTAGGCATTGGGCACATTGACGGTCTCGCCGGTGGTGGCCACGTGACCCGTGATGCCAATGTTGATGGGAAACCGCGACTCGTAGGGACTGGTGCGGGAAGTGGCCTCCTCCTCACTCAAATCGTTTGCCTCAAAGTCAAAGACCCGTGAAAAACTGCCCTTGTCGGCCTCGTGGACTAACAGTATTTGGACACGCTGACATTGAATGAGACTCTGCATATGGGTGAGGATGCGGAAGACCATGTGCTCAATGGTGCTCTGCTCCTCGAATATCATTCGGGCCAAGTCCAATAGCACCTGATTACGTTTGATTTCCAATTGAGATTTTTCATAAAGCTGAGCATTGCGCAGTCCAATGCCACAGAATTGTAGATATGAGGCAAAGACCTGAAAAGAGTTAACATGCAACATCATCATCATCATCATCATCATCATCATCATCCGTAAGTCAATTCAAAAAAATAATAATGAATAATCTCCTCCCCCCATCGTCTCCATATAGCAGCATTTCATAAAGAGTACCCACACATTTTTCTCTCCTTTTTTGTTAAAAAATGAATGCAATTTGTTGTAAAGGTGGATGACATACACAATCATATTATCCTAGTATGTGGGTTAAGCTCTTTAGTTGGAACAAAGGAATCTCTGTCACCAGCAGCAGCAGCACCAACAGCTCCCCCTCTCCTCCCTCTTTCCCCATTTTCGCTGGAAATCAAGCTCAAGCTGTAATACTCACCTTTTCATCGATTTCAGAGAAGCATTCGCCATTCACTTTGTTGATGACCTGTGCCACGCCGATTACATCGCCAGATGAATCCTTTATGGGCATGCAGAGCAATGCCTTTGTCCGATAGCCAGTTAAGGAATCAATTTCACAATTAAACCGCTCGTCCTGTTGGAAATATGAAAAAACAAAAACAAAAACTTGGCATGAAAATTGATTGAACTTTTCAATGGTTTTATTTGCTTTTATTTGCCACCCAATTACATTTAAATTGATCAGAACCTGATTTCGAAGTTTAAATCCGAATTCCTCATATAAAATGTGTTCTCTATTTAAAAGAAATTTGGAATTTTCAATGCCAGATCAGCCATATATCAGGGTAAACAAATGCTATAGCTGAATATTGGTAGTCTAAAGTTAATACTGTGCCTCTCAATTGAATAGGTTTGACTTTCTTTTTGATTTTTAACATTTTACCTTTCTAAAAAGCATTCCAAATCAGGCATAGTAAATTTTTTTGAATAAAAAAAATTAATTATTTGTAAAATAGCAAAGTTTTTGGTTTGTTAGTTTTTCAGTTTAATTATTTTCTCTTTTTTGAATATAGTACATTATACTATAACAAAAATAATTGGGCGCGACGGTTATATAGTTAAGGCGAATCCCTTTGCACTAATTCTGATGGCGCTCAAGGGTATGCACATAAAAAAGTTGGAATCTGTTGCAAAGTTGCAAGCTTTTCCGTTCTTTTTTCGCTTCATGTAGTTTGAATTCCCAACCATTTCAACTCTGAATTCTTTAGCGAAGTCTGCTGATGATAGAACTTGGTGGGTATTGACATGGCCTATTTTATTTAGATTTAATAAATAAGTAAGATTTATAGACCTCAAGCCGGCTGAAACACAGTTTTTTGTTATTATTTTAACTAAATATTCTTGTGACTTTAAACTTCACTTTTCAATTTTTTTGTGTGATTAAAAAGGTTTTAAAGTTTACAAAATTCTTTCGTATTCTAAGAATTTAAAGCCACTGCTATCAGTTTTTTTTTATACATCAAAATTTTTCTTGCTTCAATCGGAATGCTTTCTATAAAGATAAAAAGTTTCAAGTTTCAAACTTTCAAAGTTTCAGAAAATTAGACCTATTCAGTTAAACGGCACTCTACTTCTTTTGTATTTAGCAACGAGTTAAGTAAATGCAGTAGATTTTGTAAAACGTAAATTGAAAGTAAATACAGTCATTAATATTATAGGAGAAGAAGTCATCGTTAACGTAAATCAGGTATATATTAAGATTATACCATTGTATTTTGATAAACATGTTCTAAAAGCTTCTACATGGTTCATGAAGAGCTTCTAAGATCTTTTTCTTGCAATCGAATAAGAAAATACCTAATTTTCTTGCTACTCTCCACATGATATTCCTTGCATATTTTCTCATTCAAAACACGGTATATAGCCTTTGCAACTCACTTCTTCAGATTGGCAGCTTCTTTCAATGACTATTCGCAATGTATTTTGTTGAATTACTTTCAATTGTTGAATAAAAATTTATAAAAATCATTGGGAACGAGTTTCTACGACTATATTCTCATGGTGAAAAGTTTTTAGCATAAATTCTGATTATTATTCTCTATATTTATTCAAGTTATCGGTGTTGTGGGTCCAAAGACACGCCCCTAATGTCGCAGCTAGTTAGCCATTTCATTTGCCATAAGTCAAAGTCCACTGAAAGATCAGTTCGAAGCGAAATTCTTTACTAAATGTCTGCAATCAAGCGTAACACAAGGCGTAATGCGTCTCATTCACACCAAATGGAAAAGAAGATCAACTCAAATCTCAAATCTCAAATGTAGAGATCCCGTTCGGGGACGGTCGCGCTGTCTGGTGCCGGCAAGTGTCAAATTTGTTGTTTGATTAATTCTGCCAACATTTGCGGTATGTTGTTGATAAAGAGACTGCCATAGATGTGTCTCAGAGATAGAGAAAGAGAGAGAGAGAGAGACAGAGAGAGAGAGATTCACGCGTGCGTCACATTTATCTACCTTGTGGTTAAATCTTGGTCTTAAGTTGACTCAAACACAAGAAAGATAAACAATAAAATAAGAGGCAAATGTTAAGGCTTAAAGGCGCAATAAAAAATGAAATTCTTGCCCATATCAGTGATATAACATTGCCATAGCATGACCTTGTCGCTTCTTTTTGGTTTCTTTTTTTTTGTTCCTTTAGCCAAGATTAATAACGGTTCAACTGGCAGGCAAGAGAAATTGCCAAAAAAAAAAAAAAGAAAAAACAAAGAAGAGGAAATGTGAAAAGTGTTTCTAATGCCGCAGCAACGAGTTCAGTGAACAATATTGAAACTTAAATAATTCCATCTCTGACATTTCACAGTGTGTATGTACATAGTCAGTCTGTTCATAAATCTTGAAATCGAGAAATTTTCCTACTTGATTTATGGCCCTCAAATGATATATTGGCCCGCTTCTTGTGAGCATTCAAATTTGTCAATGCCGAGTACAAACGGAGGAGCAGCGGAAACTTTCCACTTAATGTACATATATATGTTTGTATGTGTGTGTGTGTGTGTGTTTGTAGTACGGAACTGAACTGACCTGGTAAGCATCTGGGATGTTGACAGGCTCGCCGCTCTCAGCCACGTGACCGGCAATTCCAGTGCCCCATGCCACGCGGACTTCTTCCTGCTGTTCCATTTCCTCGACCGTGCTACGTGGACAGACATCGAACAGCTTCGAGACGAGGCATCTGCAAGACAAATAACAGACATTCGAGAAAATTATAAATTCCGTTGCAGACCCAATGCTTCCTTCTTCGCCCCCCCGCCCCCACCACCGACTCTTCTCCGCCAGTTTCTTGTTTGCAACAAATGCACACACAATTGCAATTAGCGTGGCGTACAAGTGCAACAAAATGGCGTCACACAATCTTTACAAAATGGCGGCTAGTGTTTCTCTCCGTGTGAATGCGAGGAAAATATTATCAGGCAATGTGTGTATGACATTTATAAAGAGCCTCCCCCACCCCTTGCCGTTTCCGAGTAAACTTATTCGAATCATAAAATGCCAAAAACAAATGCAATAAAAATGTTGCGCAGACTAAAAAGTAAAATGCCACCAATGAAGTCATCCTCTAAAAGAGCGACAGCAAAAGAAAATGGCAACAACTTAATGGAAATGGCAACTTCAGAAAAATCTTCTTTGTTCTGAATGCAACTGGTCTTAACCCTCGTTTTCCGCTGAAAAGAAATCCAATTAAACGAGACAATCTCTACTTTTAATCCTATAAACAGAATAATATTTACGTAAGGATTTTCGCCTAAATTTTATCTCATTTCTAGAGCAACATCTACGAATTAAAGATGATTTTAAGGATCTTCAAGTATAGAGCGAGATTAATAGAGCCCCCAAGAGACTTGGTCTTTCAATTTGTAGCATAGAAACACTTTAAAATTTGTTAAACCTAAAGAAATCCTTGTAACACATCTATAGCATATCAAACTCTTCCATATCCTGCTCTCTTAATTCCCTTCTGCCTTATACAACTGTGATGAAGGTACATTACAGATACCTCTGCCTAATAATTAAACAATAATAATAGTTTTAAGTTTTACTATTTCTCTTTCCCCTTTCAATATAAAGTAATAGACAGAAATACTGACTCTAAAAAGGATTGAATTATCTTCATCTCATGGTTTAATGCCCCAGATTAGGTTTTGTCCTGGCAACCTGGAGCCAAAGGTTTCATAAATTTTTGGCAAATTCAACTGTTTGGCAATTTTCCCAAAATGCAACTAATACTTTAAATCTCACAAATGCAATTCGTTTTTCTGGATTTTACTTTGATTTTAATTTAAAAAATGAAGTCGATTTAGATTAGGTTATTACTTGATACCATAATACTTACTTTTTCAGTCCATCGGCGCTATTGCAGCGTCCCTGCACCAGAAACAATGATCCGCGATCCGCATTCAGTAATACGGAGACATTCTGAAGTATTTTGTGGCACAAAGTCCGCACCTCGAGCTCATTGCAAATGTCTTTTACCTGCGAACGAGTGGAGAGTGAAAACCCATTAATACATTTAGTGGGTAAGTAAGTGGGCTCACTTATAAAGGGTCAATAGAATGCTAAAGAAGACTTAAGTCATTAGCTTATTGCACATGCGATTGCGATTGCAATTGGCACTTGATGTAAATAAGCCCACCAAACAGTTGGCTATTTATAATAATGACTGACGTCTGAGACAATTTAGCTAGGTTTACCTAACGGCCATTACCCCCACCGTGCTCACACTCCCACACCCTTCTGTCAACAGAGGGCGCTGTGACAGTTGATAACAACGTCAATGGGCCAGAAAGCCAAACAAGGGACCATCCGAGTGTTTGGTGGCAAAATCAATTGAAAATGCACACAAGAAGATGGCAAGGGGGGTGATGAGTGGGAGGGGAAGCTCACATAAATGTGTGTCGTGTGAACAATCGAAATTAGTTAAAGAATTGCATTCAAATAAATTTGGTCAACAGGGCGTATACGGAATTTAAATTGAGAATTAATTTCACTAACCAGTTCAAAAATCAACTCTTTCTCATCGAGCTGCTTCAACTCATTTCTGGATAAACGCTGCGGTCGCTGATGGCAATACGGATAATAAGGATACTGATGGCCATTGCCACCAGGACCCATCACACCGCCGGTGCTGCTGCTGCCCACAGCCCCGCCAGCCTGGAAATGACTGTGTTGCGGATAATGCTGATGATACTGGTGATGATTATGATGATGATGAGATGGATATTGGCCAGACCCAAAGCCGCCGACAGTCTGTAAATTGGAACAGCTGCCACCGCCAACATTATCCATTTGTGGCCCAATGCTGAGAAATGTGGGAGTGCCATCAATCGTATTGACAATCGGCTTAAGCAGACCGCCGCGCTCGAATTCATGAGCCGAGATTTTCCTGTATGGGTAAACGGAGAGGGAGAACACATTTAAATATGAGAGTTCCGCCACAATAGTGTGCCCCACACACTTACCGCACTGGTGTGGTGGCCCCCGAACCGCCACGGGAGGAACTAGTCTGTCCATTGGCATGTGTGGGTGAAGTGCTGCTAACCACATCATTGCCAGCTGAGGTGGCATGCGACACGAGCCAGGCGTCCACTGTCTGACGAGTTGCCTTTCTGCAAAATCATATCAAATTGGAAAATAAGTATAAAGAAAATAAAAGAGTTTTCTTCAGACCTTTTCAAACATATTAAAATCTTATTAAAAATCACAAATGAATTGCCGCAGCAATAGAGCGAGTCTCTTCGTTTTAGATACTTTTGTGTTTGAGTGTGTGTGTGTGTGTGTGCCGCATAAAATTGTCTAATAAAATACCAGCTCATAAATATTCAGCAAACGAGATAGAACCACCCACCTCCACCCACTCATATCCTTTTGGCTGCTGTTGATGTTGATGATGATGATGCCCAGCATGTGTCCTTATGAACACGCGCGTTCGGCATAAAAATCCACAACGAGCAATCACAGCACACAACTCTTTTGAGAGTCCAGACAGAGAGGGAGAGAGAGAGAGTTGGCTTGGTCACCAGACCAACTGGAGGGAAGGGTCCAGAACATGTGGCCATATTCTTATGCAAAGTACATACACAAAATGAAGCCTTTTTCTGCCTCGTTTAATATCCGCCCAGCGGCCGTTGGCCGTTGCTCGACCATGAAAATAAAGCCCAATTTATGTTTTTAGTTGTTAGTGATTTTTATTATGTGTCACGGGCAAAGGGAACCCGACTCGTCGCCTCCTAACCACATCTCCTCCAGTCTGTTCATACAAACAACATATATTAGTTTGGCCCCGCTTTGTGAGCTTCACGCTGTGTTTTGTTGAGCCTGCTGCCGCCATGAAAGGCAATTTCCGGTTTATAGCGGAAACGAGCTGGTCGGCCATCGCCATAGCTGCCTATAAATATGGCCAGAATGTTTGGAATATTTGAGGCAATGACAGCGGGGCCATGACAATGCAATTTTAAATCACACTTGGGTTGACTTTACTCACATATGCCAGAAATATTTTCTCTCCTTTTTTTGTCAATTTAATATGGGAATAAATCAATTTCAAATTGAAAAAAAAAAATATATAAATAATATTTTAAATTTAGCAAATTCTTTGAAAACATGTTGATGTAGTTTTTTATCTAAAAATGTGGAATTGAATGGGGCATAGTTAACTCTTGGTCTCTTTCTCTCCCTCCTATATACATATATAGAGATATATAGTCTTTAGATCCATTTTTGCTCACCTTATAAAATAGTCCTGTACAAAATCCTGATTCTCATCCATCCAGGCCTCCATGCGAGCATGTTCTGGATCATAGGGTTTGCTATGCTGTGGCGATGCTGGTTGAAGATGATGATGATAGTGATGCTGTTGGTACGTTGTATTATAAGGTGAGGATAGGAGTTGCTGCTGCTGGGAGGGAGGGAGCGGCGGCTGTTGTTGTGGATGGCTGCCAGCTATTGCTGATGAGCAGGAGGTTGATATATAGGAGGAACCTCCGCCAGCTCCACCAGAGTTATGATGATTATTGCTGGTTAGTTGATAGTGGGCAGGTAGTGGCTGTTGCTGTGTTAGCGGCAGGGGGACACCCGAGCGTGTGGCAAGTAGCAGACTGTGCTCACTCACACCGTACCCTGTGCCCCCCTGCTCCGCGGGCATCCTGGCAGCTAGCTGCAATGGCGTTGTCGCGGGTTCCTCAATGCTGCGCAAATGCAGGCCTGCAAAGAGAGGGAAGGACGAAACAGAAAGATGGAATTGTTGAATAAAAAAACATGAATATTTAATGTGCATTGTGCAGAGTTTAAACATTTTTATAGTCCCTGCATGTGTGTTGACAGTTTTATGGAGCAGCAAAGTGTGCCCACCTCTCCACTCCGCCTCGCCAACACTTTCTCTATAACGTATCCTTATACACACTCGATTCGATTCCCGCGACATTTGCATTGCAAATGGGTTCATATCCCTTCCAGGCACGTGATCCCTCTCAAATATGCAAATCGCTAAATAATCGTAAAACAACAATAATAAAATAAAAACCCAAAAGACACTGACACATGCTCCTGTTGTGTGGTGTGTGAATTTTTCAATTTGAAATCTCTCTTTGACTAGAGTAAATCACATGAATTTCCGATGATAGCTTTTCGGACGCTTCTGCTTGGAGTCCTTTCAAGGATGTGCAACAATTAAGTGCTCAAGCAAAATCGTTGTTTAAAAAAAGAAAAGTATTATAGAAGAAAATTCACTGGCCACCCACCATAAATAACTGTGACAGTTCACGTAAAATGGCGCCCCAAAAAATGTTCGCTCCACTACAGTTAACATTAACCGGAAATATTGGCAATTTCCTTGAAATATTGACTCCGTGTGAGTGTGTTCGTGCCTAGTGTATGTAATGGCACCATTGAATGCCTGATTAAGTGCTAAAAATAGACACGAGTCTTGTACAGAGCAACTGATGGATGTCCTTAAAATGTTACTTAATGCGTCTGGATTGGGTGATCGTATACACACCCACACTCATACAGACACACACAACGAAATAAACACACACACATAAAAATATTGTGAAGCAAATTTGATTTATGATACACTTTTTCGAGCACAATAAACAAACAAACAAAACGACTTCTTCTTGTCGCTGACAATTTGACTTGGGCTAAGCTTTACCATGTCATCCACCCCTCGCCCGTCACCCCTCGTTGACAAGGAGTTACAAATTGACTCAGTTGTTGTGAAAAGTTCAAGCATTTTCCGAGCATTCACTTGACTGTGTATGTATATGTGTGTGTTGTGGCTGTGTCTGTGCATGGCTTAAAGAGTTTTTCGCTTTGTGGCTGACACAGAATATTATGTAGCAAAATAAATAAATGTGGACTTAAATGCATTTCCTTTGTCCGGGTTCCTTAACCCTCAAAAGAAAACACATCTCAACAAAGAGAATGAACATAATGGAATTAAAACCCTAATCTGCAAGTTGAACAACACTACGCAGTAGTGTGACCGTATACTTGTTTTAGTTTACTTCTCATGCTGGTAATAATAAATACAAAAGAGACAGCAATTTAAATACTTGCTGAAATCAATCTTCAAACCTTGTTAATTATTTTTTAAGAATTAACTAAAGTAATCTTCATCTTCTAGTAATCCATTAAAAGGTAAATTTTATTTCATTCAAAGGGTTTTTACTATTTCTTTATGTTTCAATGCTGCTTTTTCTCTTTCACCATTTCATGTTGTTCGCCTTTTTGTCTGGTTAAGCTTGCCAATAAGTTTAAAGCTAGCTACTTAATGTTGAAAGGAATTTATGGCCAAAGAAGAGGGGAGCTCCGGCTATATGTTATGATGCCACTATCCACCACTCACACATTCCACGCTCCTCTCGTTTTACCCATGCTCCTTCTCTGCTTTTGCCTCAGCATCTTTTGTGGCAGAATTTAATCTTTTAAGCTGCATTTGCCTTGCAACATGCCTAAGCTGCAGCAAAACATTTGGCAGCTTCCCTTTCCCGTTTGTTTCGTTACCCTACTCGGCCCAATCTTGCTTCTGTTTTGCTACTTGATATTCCTTCTTAGCCCATTTCCTTTTTCACCCGAAGTCAAATGACAAGTTGACAGTGTTGGGAACGTGGTAGATGCTGTGTGCGGATGTGAATGCGGATGTGTGGGGGTGTTACTCTTTTTACCAACACTCTGTTGCGGTTTGATGCGTCAGCTTTTTATGTAACACACACACACACACACATATCCTACACCCTCTTGGCCCTCAGGCGAATGGCAAATTTTTACACAGCATTGCAATGGAATTTTACTTTTAACAGGGAGTTTATATATATATATATACCTAAAGGAGATGTACATATGTACCTATATGGTATACATGTATATATATCATGCATTGTACTCATAGTTTTTGTTGGGTTTTCGAAGAAAGCCAAATGCAAATTGAATGTTGGCAAGTGTGCAAAAGAGAACCAATTTGTTTTATGCCCTTGCCAAAGGGGTACTTTGATTTCGATCAAAAGTCATCCACTTTGGTTTGTTCTCAATCAATTACAAAATACCTAATTACTTAATACATTTTCTACATGAGTTTCACAGCATTAAAGAAATAATCTAAGTCTAATTTATAATTGCTTTACTAAGAGGTGAAATCTTGAAATAAATGCTAAATATTTGAGATATATTCATGTAAACCAAATCAAGTAAGTAATATGAATTTTGCAGAAAATTCACTGGAGAATCTAATCTCAACCTTTGAAAAATGTAGACTAACTTTATCTTAACTTTAACACTTAAAGCAATCCTTAATACTGAAAGAAATACATTAAAAAAATTGCTAAGAATTTAAACAAATATGAGTTTCTTTCGATTTCAAAGAGACAAAAATCTCAATCATAAAAGTACTTACAAATGTTTATTTTATTTTCAATTGAAAAAGTGTACAAATATTTCGACAATGGAAAACCAAAATTGGGAAACTGTGACCCTTTGGCTTTTCCGTTTTTCATGTACACGCAAATGGATCGATGTATAAAATGCACTTACACTTGTGTCGTCTATATGTATGTATGTATGTATGTAAAGTCTGTTTGATTTTTTGTTCCTGGCATTGTTTCTCATGTTGTTGGTTTTTTTTTGTTGCTTTTGTCAGTTGTCTTTGGTGTGAAGTGTGACAAAATATTTATGCAAATTGCTTTGTCTTTTGCAACTTTTTCTGTGTTTTTGTTTTTTGTTCAATTTAACTTGGCCAAGTTTGTTTCACCAGTTTCTCTCACCTGTTGTTGTGGATGATGCTGCTGATATTTCAGACTGTTGTTGTTGTTGTTGTTGTTGTTGTTGTTGTTGTTGTTGTTGTTGTTGTTGTTGTTGTTGTTGTTGTTGTTGTTGTTGCTGTTGGTGGGGGGGACTGTGTATTGGGGTTGGTGTTTGTTGCTGCTGCTGCTGCTGCTGATGTTGTTGCTGCTGTTTGTTGCTTTTATTCTTATTTTTGTAGCGACAACCACGAAATCGACACATACTTGCCGCTTGGCCCATGGGGCCCGCCAGCAACGCAAATGTTAAACCCTCCGTTTTAATGAATTTAATTTTGTCGACCTTAAGCAATGCTGCCGCGTAACGTAAATTATATTTATTGATGGTTGTTGTTGTTTTCGTTGAAGACTCAATTTTGTTGAATTCCTTGCCGCCGAATGGCCGCAAATTGTCGGAGTGAAATTTTCAATAAGTTTTAAACTTTGAGTTTGCCTTTTGTCTTTACGTTTCGATTGTGCACTTTCTTTAACTTGCATAATAACTGATTATATTATTTTTACATAAAAAAGTCTTTATATATGGATTACTTATTGGGCTGCTCGTGGTTCTTGAAGCACTCCCCAGAGACCTACTTATAAAAAGGTTGTTGTTTTACTTAGTTGCTAATTATGCACAAGAGAAGAGAAGATACATATTCTGAATACACTAAAGTTCAAGAGCTCACGTTCGTCTGGTGATGGGAGAAGGTGAATTGAAACTTTATCCACGCAGCTAGCCAAAAGCTGTTAACTTCACTTGGCTAGTCTCTGAATATTTAATGGCCAACAAATTAAAGCCCTACATCCGTTGAGTTTTTCCATGTGTTAAGATCCAATTCAATTAACACTTGGCGTCTGCATGTTATCAAAATGCCCTCGTCGGGTCACCCTAGGCTCGATGAAAATAAAAACTGAGGAAAATTACCACTTGGAGGTATAAAAGACAGTCGAACAAATATGACCCATTATTTGAAGCGTAAATTATAAGCCGAGCTAAATGTAAAACAGGAAAATGACGGCAATTTCCAATACCTTAAATATATCAATGCTTAATAACGATCTTAACGAAATTTTAATCTACGATTTCAAAAATCGAGAGCAACTCCGCACTTTTTTCCAACTTATTGTTCTCAATTCCAAATGAAATGTCAAATGTTTTCGCTTTTAAAGCTAAGTTTAAAGCACTCTTATCTCGCCTACTATTTCAGCTTACAGGGTTGCCAAGCTTTATAATTTAGCTATAAATTTAGGGTTTCATTTGTTAATGTATTTTCAACCAATTTTATTCAAGTCCTGGCAAATCATTTTAATCTGTACACAACATATATTTCACATCAAATATATTTGTTGATTATGAACCATTAAAACGTTCGATAACGTGACCAGGTCATTTCCATTAATAGAAAAATTAATTTTCATGAATTAATCACTGACACAAATTCAAATGATTTGAAATCGAAGAACTTGGATTGGAATCGAAATCGAGAGTAGTCTGAAGACGTCAGGCATGATAAAAACTATTTTAATATGAGAAAAAAGTTAAGAGTTAATTTTGAGCAGATTCTATTAACTACAAACTTCACAACCGCTAATTAAGTTTGAATTGAACCATTAAAGTGACTTTAACCTAGTTGCCATTGGCATTTACTATCTATTTTATTCATTCACTTGTGATAACCTATTCGACTGAAAGATTCAATATGTTGACAATTCGGTATTGAATTAGGTGCACAACCATTGGTTGCACTTCAAGTGCATTGAAGAGATCTCGAATGATTTAATTTGTAGACCTCTTCAAATGCCAGCCAGCTGTTGCATCAACTGTTGACAGTAGAAAATGATTTAATTTCCGCTAGAATTGACGATAGTCAATACCGAATGCAACTTCATTGGCCATGTGAGATACAGATACAATACATTGTTGCTGATGGCTCAAACTCGTTTGGACTGGTATTTGAATAGACGCATTCTCGTTTGCCGAATGACATTTGATGGGCATTAAGTGAAATGTATCGAAAGCCAATCCATGCGTGTGGGTGGCCACACTGATTAAGAATACATAAACTGTATAGAGTTGCAAATGTTGTCCTTCTTAGAACAAGTCAATTCATACGCACCGTGGGATAGCAGCCTGGCTATTGTGAATACATTTATGTTTGGCTATTTTTACTCTATTTTGTGCAGTAACACCTAGCAACTTGTAACCACGGAGCCACATAGAATAGAATAGAACAAAAACTGAGAAGAATAGGGAAAAAGACACAGAATATGAAAACTATTTTTATGCCATTTGGCGACAACCGCAAAAAGCAAAAGCACAGACACAGACACTAGTCGGTTGGTGGGTCGGTCGGTCGCACGGACAGACGTTTACATTATGTCAATAGCATAGGTATTGTTAAGGCGACAGATGAAGGACAGAGTAGGGAATAAAGGGGGTAGAAAGGCCATGTCTGGATAAGCAAACGATGTTCATTAATGGCGCACGCCATACAATTTGTGCTAGCAACTCGATTCGGTTTGGTCTGCATTTAGTTGACACCGTTGATAATACAAAACCTAGATAACAGATAAGAGAGACGGAGAGAGAGAGAGAGAGATTGCCACATCTATATATATATATATATATAGATATACATATAGAGATGTTTGATAGAGAGTAGAGGAGGGCAATGCAAACAAGCAGCCAAACAGACGACAATGGGTACACAAAAAATGGCGTAAGACGAGGGCAAAAAAGGAAGAAAAAAAAATGGAAGAGAAAAACTGTCATTAGGCGGCTATGGCGGCGACAGCGTCACGAACTAAAGCGTCGATTAGTGCAGAACAATACAGGACGACTAAATGCTATAAAAGCAGAAAGAAGAAGAATAGAAGAGGCAAAAAAAAAACCGAACCTTTGACTTTGTTGACTCTGCGTGCTTAGATCAATAACCTGTTGCTAGAGTTACTCATGAAAACTATTGCCAACCTGGAGCTCAGCGATAGATAATTTTATTTTAGCGTTTGCCTGTGAATTGTGACTGAAAAAGAGATAGAGAGATAGAAAGAGGAATTTGCCTACTGCATCTCTTTCTCTCTTTGGTCTATTATTTCCCACTGAAGAGAGCTTGAGGGAGCTTCAAGCAATGCCAATGAAATCTAGACATTTCACTTTAGTTACTGATACTAATAACTGTACTTGGATGTGCATAGATCTGAAAATGTTTTAAAGTTGAATAAAACTAGACTGGGAATAACCGATATCAGGTGCCGCAATAAAGAGACTTTCACCTAATTCAGAAGATTATCATCGTTTATTGGTAAAGTGAAATACATTTCCACTGGGAATAACCGAAATTAATTGACCAATTCAAACATGACATTTGCAATATTGATAACTAGCTTAACGGTATTTTCGAATGAAAAGAAGTTACCACGCTTAACCGATTGCAATCAGATAAGATATTCAATATACCCTACACTGTTTACTTATTCTATTTGCTTTCATCGTCTCTTCCCCATCGAGCTAAACGTGTTAAAGAGAAACGGCTTGCCGCCCATCAGCTCATCAGCCATGACAAAGAGCGAGAAATGGCATTTCCAACTTTAATAATTTCGTAAATAAATAAATCTCATTATCACATGTTGCTCGTGTATTCAATTATAATAATAATAATAAAGGCAAATGAAAACAAAAGGGAACTGCCAAAACAGACCTACATACTACCACCTCGGGGGTGGCACACATGGCACTTTATTTGCGAATTACTCACATCTTGATATCATCTCATCAGAAAACTTTACCCAAACGGCATATAAAAAGTGTTTTGCCGAATGTTTATTAAGCTGTTATTATCAAGTATTATTATTATTATTGCTACTATATTAATGTTTACATTATTCATCTCTTTAGCTTAGATGTTGAAAACTCTTTAACCAACCTAATGTCATTTTCGATTTTCCGTTAAATGTGCAATTTTTGTTTTCTCAAGCCATCGTAATGTTAGGGTTTTGCTCTAGCTTTTTATGATGACTATATAATAAAAAAATACTGACAAACAGTCAACGTTCGCGTACGACAAATGGCCAATGGCTAATGTGGCGGTAGCTTTGACAGTTAACAATCAAATGGCTACAAATACATACATACATACATCTATCTAGCTAGTTTTTTTTATTGTTGTTGTTGTTGGTGTTGGTGAACATATTTTTCGCTGATGGCTGTTTAAATATTTTATAGATATACATAGTATAGATATATATGCGGCGGATTTTATGCATATTGTAACTACTCATGCATGCTAATCCAAGGTCAGAAAAATGCTAACCAAATTGCTGTCATAAACATTTGTAAATTGCCTGGGAAAGCATTCAGTTGTAAAAACCAAGTATGGGCTATATAAAAACTCAAGTATTTATTATCAGAAAGATCAGGGATCTGAACTAAGACGTAATAGAATAGAACTCATCAATATTATGCCAATGGCTAATTCTTAAAGTTAACTATCTACATAGTAAATGTTTAATAATTTAGTTGATTTTTGAACGCATGAAGCATGAAGAAAACTTATTTGAAATGTAATACATTCAAAATTTTCTTTGATTTTTTTGTTAGTTTCTAATCTAATTATCATTTCAATTATCTTGCAGTTACTCAACTGAACGCTAAGCATATAAATCCGTCTGTTTTTGTGAGGAGTTTGTCCCTTTCGCCTCTCGCTTTTATATTGCTCATTTCGCATTTCTGCACACTCCATTGCTTTCGCATCCACAAACACACACGCTGGCGCACACTGCGTATGAGTAACAAACGTGTACTAATGGCTTGATTACAAAATGAAGGGAATTGAAGGGAGGAATGAAGAAAGGAATTGGAGTTGGAGGTGGAAAGAGAAAACTAAGCGAAAATCTAATTGCTGTTTTCATGCGAATGATTTTAATTATAGCTAATTTTTATGACTTGTATGCAATGTTTCTCTTTTTTTATGGTTCGCGTGGGGAAAACATTAAAGACCACACGGCGTATAAGCAATAAATTCACGCGGTATTTTAATACACACAACTTTCTATATACTTTGGGTAAATGCATCCGAGACAAGTGAATTGAATTGAAGTAAAGTGAAGTCAAGGCAGAGCAACAAGCCGCGGCACGGAATGGCAAGGTATGGTGGTATGGTAGGATAGGGACCTATCACATTTCCAATTTAATACACACACACCACACAGACACACACACAGACATCAGAGCGCAAGAAGAAGCACCAGAAACGATGCTTGCTACTTGAGTAAGATTTTCAATTTACTTGCTACTCCTGCCATACTTTATTTATATTTTACTTTGCATACCCTGCACTAAAGTCAATGAGGATATTCCATTCCTTGCCACATGTATGGAACCCATTGAGCACCATGATATTAATATATGATATGTCTATGTTTTAAAAGTTCCACGATCTGTCCAGTTAAGATCGATAATTTAGTCTGAAGTGGAGGTAAGGCAACTATAATTCATGCCATTAAAGAGTATAACATATTCGACTCTTATACTTAAAGCCAGACTTTTCAACGCCTTTTTTTTTTTTTTTTTTGTTCTCGCACGCTGTGTAGTTAGATGAAGAAATATTGAAATTGTATGCGCGTCGAGCAAGGCGTTGCCAGTTGCTAGTTCTTATCATAAATCTTTTTGTCGCAAACTTATTTCCCGAGGAGCCTTCCGTGCGTTGCCTTGAGCACAGCAGTAAGTGCAAGGGGGGAAGAGGGAAAGGAAAATACAACGTTTCAATAAAGTATTATGCTGTATGACAAGACAAAAAATTTGTTACTCATATTTTAATATAGCCAAAAACCAGAAACTGGCAACCACTTCAAAGCACAAAGCATTTCATAGGATTTAATTTCTATTTCGCTGGAGCTGCTTCAGTTAAAGGATACCCCGCCCCCTCCCCAACCTTTCCCTTGTGAGACTTTGGGCATTTTTCTCTGTCTATTTATCAATTACATGCCGCGGCTTTTGGAGCTACGTGAGCCGCTAGGCAAATATTTGCCTTGGCTAATTTAATAACTAGAACTCGGTACAGAATGGAGTGGGCAGCAATTTCTTCTGGTCTATAAATATATATATATATGTATGTACATACATTCATCTATATACCTGAAGCCGATATAGAATATGACAAACAGACAAACAAACATCATATTCCTCACCGCTCTTCGTCATGTGGCTTTTGCTCTGTTTGAGTTATCATTATGACATGCTCGAAAATTACCAATGACAAACGTGCTTTGACTGCCAAAACGCAATTCGCAATTCGAAGAAGGTCAAACATTCCTGCGGCTACTGGTGGGCGTGGCTGTGTAGCGCTGATTGTGCGGGGAGGTAGAAGGCTCTGGACCCTAAAACTCGGAATACTGAAAGACATGTCTAACATGCTGCTGCAGCATGTCTAAGCGGACAAAATTAGTTTGTTTGTTTGTCTGTCTGTCTGAACTGGCCACGGGCGGAGGCAAACAGCATGTTTGTCATTGAGGAAGCAAATGCTTGCCAAGAATTTAAATGCCACATTTGAGATATTGATTAAACAAAAAACAAGAAACGTCCTAAAGTTAAGAATAATATTGCGTATACGCAGTGGCGACTGAAACACAAAGAGTACATTGACCCAAAATTTACAACTTGTCGATTGCTATTTTGCTCCTCAATCTATCTATAAATCACTCACATAAATTTGATTTTTATTAGAGAGATGAAAAGCCTCCAGATTTGTCTATAAAGCAACAACTAATCCAATATTCAACCTTGATTCGAATGCATATTTCGATTTCGAATAAATTCAAATTGTATGTGCATTTTGTAGTTGTGTGTTCTATATTGTTATATACCTTAGTTGCACAACATTTAATGTTGACCCAATTTATTTTCTCAATTTGCCTTTTATATAGTTTATCACTTGGCATTATACATTTCAGAAGCCACTTAACTTTTTAATACATTTCCACCATGGTTTGCAAATATTTATACAATTTATTTGCCCATTTTACAAGTCTACTTTTGTTTTTTATGTACATTTTTTTTCTATATTTTCGATAAAGCAAAGGCCAATCATTAATTAAATAAATTGACAAATAAAAAGTCGTATGGCAGCTCACGTTTTGATAAACAATATCGATAGCAATAAATACATATAAATGTTTTTTTTTTGTTTTTTTTTTGGTAGGGCATATTCAATTTTTATGAATGGAACTGTAAAGAGAATTTAGCTGATGGCTGTTTCCTGTGTACGGGACGACCATTAATTAGCCCAACTAACAGCTAAGTCAAGAGACAATAGAAAATTTATTCCTTTCTATTTTTAGTGTGGAAATTTACCAAAAAACGGTTAGAAGAACAAAAGAAATTCATGGCCTTTGTTGCCAAGCTAAAATTAGAAAACAACACCATCAAAAAGCACTGACCACAAGGGAGCTGCACTTTTGTGACGTCAAAAGGGCCCTAAAGGTTGGCAGTTCTAATTAAGATAAAATAGTTTCGTGTTATTTTTCCGCCTCCATTTTGCTCAAGAAGCTGAGGCTAAGAAGGCAAAAGAAAAACATTGCATACTTTGGAGGGCCAGCTACTAGGATACGGGGCGGATGCTGCACCTGAAGTACAGCCACTTGACATGGTAAACACTTTTAGGTGGGCTGACAGAAGACATCTTTAAGGGTTTTAAACAGAAAATGTAATACACAAAAACAAAGGCAAAGTTGTCAGCTAACAGCTGCTGTCCGTTCATTACATTTCAACCAACCCAACCATAAAAATCAACAAAACAGTCAATGAACCCCTCTCACGCGTCAATGAGAAGCCGCACAGAAAGACAGAAGGAGAGACAAAACGTTTTAAATCGACTTGAAGATACCCTCTATCAAAAGAGTATGCCTTTTTTGAGCTGACGCTAGAAAGAGCAACATTAAAGCAGAAGCAATTCTGAAGCAGAGAAAAGTATATAAAGATGAAATATTCTGGGATGTATTTAGCCTAATTTTAAGTAATATGTAGCAATGTGGGAATAGTTAAAACAAAGGTCTATGATTAATCCACAATATTCTTTTATCTTTATACATTAATGTGGTAAGGCCTTATATGGGCATTCAAACTAGCCTGGTTAAAGGGTACAAAGAAAACAGAAAACTAAACGTAAAATTGCCGCACAAAGAGTAAAGAGTGGAAAAACTTGATGCTGTTGTTGTTATTATTGTTAATGATTATCGTATTATTTTTGTTTTTTTTCTTTTGTAGTGTTGTTGTTTCATTTTCCAAATACTCATTCATTCATTCGCTCACTCATTCATTCATTCACGGATTGAGAGTGCTGCGACCTCTTGGACAATAACAAGAAAATAATATGTATGTAAGCTGCACTTTGTTGTCGGTTTTTGTCCTCTATCTCTTTCTAACGCTGTTGTTTTTCTTTAGCTTTAATTGCCAGGCTACAAAGCAACTTGTAGATGCGACTCCAGTCAGCGACAAGCGGCAAGCAATTTCTATGAAATTGCCACAAGTGACGCCTGCCTGGGCGATGAGGAGCCATTCAACGAGTGGCAACGTTTCTTTGCAATTGCATTTGCCTTCCAGGAGTTGGTGTGTGTGTGTGTGTGTGTGTGTGCGCTTGGTTGGGTGCAGTTCAATTAATCGGCTGATTGCACACACACTGAGTCAGTCTCATATCGACTGAGTGACTGAATGACTGACTAACTGATAGGCACTCCTACAACACCCACTTTCCCGTTTATGACTTTTAATGAAAATGTCAAATTAATTGCTGATTCTTACAAATATACTTATAAGTATATATAGATCCATGACATGGATTTACGATCCGATTTGAATTACCATCATAAAATTTTGCAATTTCCTCTCAGATAATTAACAAACATCAATCATGCATAATGAGACAGTTAAACAAATTTATGTCATAACAACAACAACCACAAAAATTACATAATTATATAAAAAAAAGAAAAAAGAATATTGCATATAAATATGCATGTCTGCCAATTAATGGTAAAGAATTTTGTGAATTTTAAATTATTTACTAAACGACACGCATATGTGGCTTATAAATGAATAATTCATATAATGGATATATGTACATATGTACATATCAGCATAAAATGTCAAATAAATTAACATGCCAAAAACTCAATTAATCAATTTTAAAGTGAATTTTTGTTTTTTTGCATAAGTAGTTAAGACACTTAACTAGTAGAAGTTGTTTAAAAATTAAAATAAAATAAAATTTTCAGTTATAATTTGTGATCTTTTATACCCAATAGATGTAAACGGAAGCGATTGATACATAAAGGTTTCCATATGTCATTGCGAGTGCTCTAAAGACTTCTCTAACTTAAATTTTTAACCAATAAATTTTCCTTGAATTTCCTTGACCAGCAACGACTTTGAGCCCGAATCTACTTTTTCTTCTTTATTTTGGCAACTGAATACCTTGATTGCTGACCATGGAGCGTACAATCAACTGAAGCAAAACCCCAAAATATCAAAAACCATCAACAAAATGTGAAATGAGAAGAAATTGCTAAGGCTGCAACTAAGAAGAACATTCACTTCTGTCAATAACAATCTGTCACAAATTTAAGAAAAAACAAAATCAAATATTACCGAAAGGAAAAACAAAATCAAACTGCAAGGCCGTAACCAGATTCTCAAATCATAACTAAACAAGAAAAATGCCTTTGGGCGCTAGAAAAGCTCAATTCGGCTCTGGTGTCAATATATATACTAACTGTATGTACTGTTATATATACTGTATAAACTAGTATAATTTGCATTACTCATGCCAATAGTGAGAATTTCCTTTGGTTGCTGTCAAGTGAGAAATTTTTCGTTTTTGCGAAACTAATGAATGAACTGGAAATAAGTGTGACTGATGGCCCTATATAAAAGTTGGCCTATCTAAGTAAGTTATATATTAAGTAAAGTGGTATGAGGTGTTCTTATAAGTAAGTAAGCAAGTGTCATTCTCTGTGTCACTCGAATCTATCAGAAAGTTGACTCAATGACGTGCAACATGGACAACTTTCGAAAAGCGAATCCATTCTTTTCGAAAGCGATAGAAATATATACATACATATATTAAACTAATATGAATACTAATATATACAGATAAGTATATATGTATTTTTTGACGTCAAGCATTTAGTTGCTCTCTTCTATCGAAGCAAATTAAATTAACAATTAGCGAAACGTAAAAATTCTCGCATATCATCATCATCATAGACATATACTAACACTTTTTCACCAATATGTGTGAAAATCTAATCAACCCACATACGCAGACACTTTCACACACACACTCACACCTAAACGCACACAAGAGCCACAATGTTGTTGTTGTAAAATGCAGAAATATAAATTGAAAAACTTTTTTGCTACTGTTTTTGGCAAAATTTCCATGTATGCGTTTTTTTTTTGTTATCTCTGTTAAGCAATTAAATTTCATAAATGGAAATTTTCTCTTCTCACACACACACATACACTTAAAAGACAATGACAGATACGCACATACATTTATGTACATAAAATATTTGCCAAGAATTGAACATTTGCCAGCTGGCAAATATTGCCAACGATTAGCAGAACGAGTGGGTAAGGTAAGTTCTGGGCCATTTTGATTATAAGGTTAGCAACATATACTAATAAGTATATAGTATATGCCACATATATATGTATGTATGTATATATATAAGTACGATTAAAGGGGATTTCTAATCAAGCGCAAGATATAAGAGGAAGAACGGCTGTAAATTTATTGGGGATTTTCCAGTAATTGTTTGAAATATTGCGCAGATAGCATGATATACATAGATTTTAAATATATGCATAATCATCATGCTTAATTTTTCCATAAATACTTACTAACTTTGAACGATCTATTCCCATTCCCGATTTCCTAACCCAATAATAAATATTCATCAGCAACAAAGGGCTATGATTATTCATCTTTAACATTGAAATTCAATCTTTATGTTTTCAGAATTAGTAAATATTTGATATTTCTGGGCATCTTTGTTGTGCTCAGTGTATTTATCTTTAACTTTATCATTCAATTATTTTTGCTTAAACTTCAAAGAGGGCCTGACCGACGACGATTTCAAGTTTAACTCCGACTCTGATTCCAACTCCAATTCCAATTGGCAACTGGCAAGTTCCATCTTTTCCGCTGTTTTCATTTGCTCTTTTATTTATTTCAGACAAAAAGTACAGCGAAATATCCAACCCAACTCTAAATCGTTTCAAATTTCAATTTCCAAGAAAACGTAACGTTCATTTGTTGAGTTGACTTTGTATACCGTGTATTTAAGCCAAGAAACAGGGTATATCAAAATCAGTTACCTTCAAACATATTGAAAGGAATAGAAGTCTTTAATCTTCAATAAGCCAAATTCAGCTGGGTGAGAGATGCCTTTCACAGGGTAACCAAAAGTCGATCCAACTAATGAATGTGTTTACACACTTTTTTTATGTGCAATGTCGTGCAATATTTTGATTATTGTATACATTTCTGTTGGACCGGACCGCCCAGGGCTGAAAAGCGCAGACAGTGAAGGCATCATCTTACAATTTATACTGACTGAGATATGACCAGGCGGTGTGTTGCCTCCTTTTATTTAAAAATGAAACGAATATACAAAATAAACATTCAATCCGTGTTTATTTTCATAAAAATAAAAAGAGGCCCATGCAAAAGAAGAACAAAGAGAAAAAGCCAGGGAAACTGATTTACGTACATGGGCATTATTTTTCACTCATTGTTGATTAAAGAGTTTTGGGAAATTTTTCTTAAGTCTTTAATCTTTCTGCGAAATGTTTTTAGCGTTGATCAATTGATATCTACTAATACATTCATGTATGTATGTATATATGTATCTGTGTTTCTGCTTACTAGTCAAAAAATAAACAAACAAAGCAATTACAAGTGCAAAATGAAAAGCAAATTTTTCCAGTCACAAAATCCCCTTTAGAAAAATCTAATATAAATTACTCATATACATAAATAAACAAAAATATTATTTCGATATAGATAAATACACTCAAGAAAAAGATTCCAAAACTTGTCTCCAATTGACAAACACTTCTCAGTGTCAGTCGAAGATTCTTTGAAGATTGCCGATCTTGATTTTTCTCCAAGTGTAAAATTTCGAACACAGGTTATTTGTTTAGATTTCGGTTCATGGTAATGCGCGGTCGCTGATTCGCAATAACAATTTAATATTATTTATTTATATAGATAATTTTCTTGAATTATGAGTACTCAATGACAAAATTCGGCTGTAAAAAAGTTTCCACATCCGAAAATATATCTATTTAAGACATTCAACCCTTACTCCCCTTTACCCTTGCTCCCTTACTGTTCAGATAAATATTGTCACAGACACTACGTAATGTCTGCGTGTGTTTAAATGATCAACAAGAAATTAACACTTGATTAACGATGCCAACTCGTGGCAGAGTGGTAAAGAAGTAAGTTAGTGGAATTGGTAGGCCTCAGAAAAGAGTATTTTTTGAAATAAAATAGAACAGATGACGATTAAATGAGGGCAACGAATAATATGGGGAATCTATCGCTTTTTACTCATTTGTCGCAAGTTACTCATTATCAGATAATTATCCATGCTAAATGTATATAATAAAATCACGACATTCAATAAAAACTCTTGTCATGCTTCCTAAGTAAGATGATGGGATTATGAAGATATTGATAAAAGAATAGTCACACTATCTAGCATGTAAGATTGAGGATTTAATTAAAAGACTTGAAATTTTAACACAATTCTAAAAGCTTCTTCAACGTCTTTTTCACAAAGTCTTTATACAACTAATCAGCATATTTCCGTACAAGATAATTAAATTAAAACACTTGAGAATTCTAAGCAAATATGTTTTTAGTTTGGTCTCCATATAAATTTTATGACTTGTTTAAGATTTTAGCCAACTTTTTAAATTCCCTTGCTTCATATGCAGGTAATTCCGATCAGATCAACTATCTAATTGTAACTTAACTATATATAGTTTTCTCTCTTTATAAATCTAGTAATAAGTAGGTTTGAAAATTCCATGGATCTGAAATGGTTCATAATACTATTATTAGGTCTTAGGGCATCCAACTATAATTGCAATTGCCCCTTTGGGTAATTAAAACAAAAGCAACAACAACAACAACAAATAAAGTGCAATCGCCTAGAACAACAACAAATCGTTTAAGCAGGCGCCAGGTCGCGCGTCGCTGGTCAAACCTCACCAACGACCTCTCTCTCTTTCTCTCCCTTTCTTTCTCGTTCTCTCTCTTGTATTTAGAATCAATTTTAATTCTATATACTTATAGAGCGAGCGCTGGAAAATTTTCCACAAGCTTAAAGCACGCGAGCACGAAGCAAAACTTAATCTAAACAAGCAAAACACGAATACACCAACAACAACAACAACAACAACAATAATAATAATGACAGCAACAGCTTCAACAACAATAATAAAAAGGGGAAAAATCTAAATAAATAAATAAAACAAATAGTAGTGAGCAGAAAGATGCAGAAAATTCTTAAGTTGAATGATGATAATGAATGTGTATGGGCCACATACAACATATAAAATCTGTGTAGATTAAATCGGGGCACTGACTTTACGATACCCTCTAACAAGTAGGTATTAGAAAAATAAGTATTCCACTCAATTCGATTCGATTCTGCTACGATTTAAAAAAAAGAGTCAAAACGTTTATCATTCCAAAATGACGTATACGCAGTGTAAGTCAGCTGAAATTACACGTAAAAACTTTGTAAAGGGCCAGTCCTGTAACTCTGAAGTGTCAAAGCGTTTTTTTAGACTTAGTGAGCATCGAATAAAAGGGATAAATTTTATTAAAAAGAGTTTGTTTCTATTTCTTATAATTTCGATATAGGCAGCTAAAAATGAGCCTAATATCTACATTTACAGGGTATAAATTAATGAAATACCAAAACCAAAAAAAAATTAGAATATATTGCCCAAGTATATATTATTAATGCATATTAATTACCCATTTTCGATACTACACGAAATCAAGACGTATGTTTGTCTGTGTGTGTGTGCGTTTGTATATATATGAGCAAGAACGAGACGGAATATCAAAAGTGAGACAGAAAGTGAGAATTGGGCAAATTAAGTTGATAAGCGGGGGCGACAAAATGCTGCGCGCGTTACTTTTTGCGGCGAATTGGCAAAGAGAAACATAGAAAACAAGCAAAATGCTCGATAGATAGAGAGAAAGAGCAAACAAGAGCGAAAAAAGCGAAAGAATGAGAGACAAGTAATGACGACAACAGAAGGCAATCTTCTCCTGATATTTGCCACCCTCTACTCACTAAACTGAATGGGCGGGCGGTCGTCGTCGACGGCGACGTCGACGCCAACGACGTGTGGGCAGCAGACGGTTTCCTTCTGATCGAGCGATTTTACATTTTAATGTCCCATTTGGCACACATTTTTCATCGAACTCGATTTATGACGCAAACGAAAAGCTCTTGTGTGAGTGTGTCTGTGTGTGTGTGTGAACAATTGGGGTCACCTTTCCTCCCTTCTTTTTCCGTTGAATTTTCCCCTGCTACCCACTCCAAATGAGAAATGCCATTCAAGTGACTCACTGACAAATTTTGATCTCCCTCCCATGACACGGATTTCCCAGTTTTCTCTTGATTGCAATTTAACCAATTTTATTAATGGTTAAACAATGCAAATGTTGTCTGACTCACATTAATTAATAGACGAGAGACTATATACATATCAATTTGTACATCGTGTGTATATATAAAATATTTAATTCTGTTTACATATGTTCTTCCTCACATAGCCTTCAGACATCAAACTGTGAATAAGCCGTTAATATATACATAGCCAAAAGTCGGCCAATATTTTATACATTTTATGAATAAAGTATAAGAAAAAATGCCATTGTGTAAGATAAAAAGATATAGCGTCATATGATTTTATCATATGATGGACATAAACTTAAAAAACAAACAGCTAAAACAAATTAACAGAACATTCCAAAGTCTACTCTAACCAAAAAGAAATATATGTACATTATATACCTACATATACATCATACATATATATATTTAACTTCATTGCCGATTTCATAATTGAATTTATAGTATTGCATAGAGATGTTTCCGAGTAGTTTTAATTACCTTTCAATATGAGATTTTAAATTTGTACCTATCATAAGTAGAGATTGGCATCGATAACAACTTAAGACTTTTGCAATAAAAATGTATATATAGATTTATATACAAAAACAGATTCGACTTTTATGTTGTCGCTTAAAATATACCATATTAAATTTGTCTCAGTTTTGGTTTCATATAATTTTGCCTAATGGATGCATTTCTCAAAATGCAGTTAATTTAATATGGCATAAATTTGATTTCAATATTAAGATAATAATGCACTTTATCGATATGTACGCATATAATTTTCATTCTTATATAAATTTCTGAATAAAAAAAGAAAACAAAATCTTCTTTAACAGGTCGATTGGAATATTTATGTAATTTATTTAAAAATGCAATTTGCAGTTGTTTCTGTGTTTCTTTTTGATTTTGGCACATGATATAAACGAGTTTGGCAAGCAGCAGCGAATGATTTCTTTCTCTCTCGGTCTCCTCTCTGCTCTCCTCTCTTGGCCTTTTCGTCTGTCTTCTTACCGCTCATTTGGGCCATAAACAAGATGCAAATTAAATAAATCAACATATACAAGAATTGTTTATATATACATATTTTTTTAAATATATATATTTGAAATCAACAAATACTACAACTAAAAGGCCCAATAGCAACTGCCACGTGCCTCAGCAACAACAACAGCTGTTTGGTATTCCCCAATAATAAAATAAAAAAATAAAAACAAAAACAAAATGAAATTGTACAACAGATTTGGAAACAAAACATCCATAACAAAGGTGTCAAACAATAAGCACGCCAGCAATTTAAGAGAAGAAGAAGTAAATCAACTTAAGTTCAAAGACTTTATGAGCGAAATCAATCCATGGAGGAGAAGAAAGAGGGGGTATGACAACAACTATAAAATAATTAACATACGATTATATTTAACGATTGATGTTTGACGTCATATATTTTCACAGCAACCCATCCGGCTTTTGTCTTCACTTTGATTTTGGAATCCATCCAAGAACTGTTAACCCACATTGAAGGCCCCCTCGTCAACTAAGCCAAACCGAACCGAACCGCACCAAGCCAAACTGAACGAAACAAAAGACCAAATGTGGGCAGCAGGAAGCCATCAACCTCCATCAAGCAAGTCAGCTCCCTCCCACCTTCTGCATCTGGTATAATTACCATATATGTATCTATGTAACTTGGCCATGCAATCAACTTGAGATCTCTTTTGCAATATACTTATATATATTATATGGATTATGTACAGTTGCACTTATACGGTCTGGCCTGGTAGAAGTTGTTTAGCAGACGCGAGATGGCCAGTTATTAGGAAGATGCTGACACACAAACACACCCAGAGACACACACACAAAGTCACACACACATACAAACGAACACCCAGTCGCAGTCAAAATGAGATTGCCCTTTTTCAAGAGCCATTTGGACAACAAGGCGACGATGTTGGCTTTATTGAATCATATAGAGATACGTGCCTGGCCAGACGAATATAATACGAATGGTTACGAGTGCGTTTGAGATTTTTCCTTATAGAACTAAATACATTTGCTCTTTATGGTCATTATGGAAGGGTAGCTCTAAAATGTTTCCAAACAAAAATCATTTCGGCTATGCGATTTTCTTTATTCTAGTACAATTTCTACTATTTAGCATTTCACATATTTACAAGAACTCGCGTAATTTCAATTGATTAGACAGCGATAGCCACCAGCAATGACCAATGGCTGCTATTTTGGCCAACTGACGGCATTATTTTGACCGCAAATTCATTCTCACTGATAGCAAGTCAAAGTCGACAAGGAATGGAATAATAATAATCGTAATGCCACCAAACCAGCTGACATTCTAGAGACTAACACAAAAAGGTGTATTATCAGCATCTATGTACATACACATAAGCACGAGCCATGATAGTGTAGCATACGCATATACACAGTTATTCTAGAATTTATATGTATGTACTTATATTCTACTCTTAGGTGCGCCGGTGTGAGTAATGACTAGATTTAGCTGGATAACAATGGTAATTCCTTGTGATAATGACAATCATTAACAACAAGTCGAGTGGGTGAGCGATCAAGGGCTAAAACCTGCGACTAACTGCCAGAGGGACGCTGTTTGATTTCCAAAATTTGGAATTACTTTTAGTAGAGGGTTTTTAATTGCGGAATATGTATCAAGCTCAATCAATGTATTTAGTTTTACCTCCTAATTTATTTATTTAATTTAGAATTTTATTATTAACTGTAAAGTTAATGGGAGAGGTAATGGGTGTGATGTTGGAGATGTGCCAATCGAGGATGATCTGTCTAATTAAAGTGGCAACTACACATTCATATCTGGAGCTACCAAATTAAATAAGTTATATAAATATCTGTGATAAAAATCAAATAATCAGAGATATTGATGGAATAAATATATTCCGATCATTTCCCTATCCAATTACCAGACTATAGATAGCAATTAAAGCTGTAATTCGATTACTAACTCAAAATAACCGAAAGTATGTGCAGATTCTGGTTCAATTTTTATAACTAGCAATATGGCAGGCTATTATCTTTTCACTTAAAAGTTTAGAATGTATATTTGCAAAGTCCGTATATTTATTAAACAAATTACTTAATTAACGGTATGTATATCTATCTGTATGAATTCATTAATCATATTATCTAAATTAATAACAGATATTCAAAATATAACTTAGTCACCAATAAAAGGTAAAATAAACGGAAATTGTATTGAAAAGACATTATACAAAATAGGAAAATTTTTAAGTAATTTTCCATGTATGTATACGTTTATCTAAGTTCTATTAGAATGTTCTCATTTAAAAAATGAAGACCAAAATTGCATTAAACTTGGTAAAAGGTACAATTTATACATGATAGAAGATTTGAATCTGCATAACCTTTACCATATAGAATATCAAGAACTTTAAATTGATTCTTAACAAATTAGACTATAGAGCAATGACTTGAATATACTCTTTCAAGTTTCATTTGTATATGGGGTATTGAAAATGAAATTTAAAACTTGGTTCAAGTCAACCGCAAAAACCGACAGCAACAACTGTTTGTGGATGGGTGGTAAGTATTTCTATGTGTGTGTGTGTGTGTGTGTGTAGGCATGTATGTATGTACATATGTGTGTACGTATGTTTCTGTTGAATGTTTATATGTATTTGTACATAAAACTATGGCAAACACAACAAAACAAAATGCGACAAAATCATTTCCGTTACAACAACAACAGCAACAAGCAGACCAAAAGTAAAACACTTAATGACTAAACTTGTCAGGCACCAATACACCTACACACCTCACACATACATACAAAAGTACATATACACATATATATAGATGTGTATGTGCGTGTGTTTTGTATGTTTGCTGTTCTCTTGATAAAAGAGCAGCAGCAGAGGCAGCCGCAACGCCAGCAGCAGCAGCAACACCACCACCACCACCGGCAACAACAACAAAGTGACAACAAAGCGAATTGAACTCAATGAACGCACCGAGCGACCGCACACCTGTCTGTAACCTAGACAACCAAGGGGTAAAGGGGGGGATGGTGTGGAGGAGAGGGCAATAGGACAGGGAACACATTGTCTAAAGTCGTGAGGGGGTGGGAGGGAGTCCAGAAGAGTGTGTATGTGGTAGGCTGCCCAGACAGCTTATCGTAAATGCGTTGCGCATTCTCTTTCCCTTCTTCCTTGTCTCTCTTTCTCTTTCTCTCTTGGTCTCTTTCACACACATATGTATACTCGCTATCTCTCTTGGAAAACCTTCGAATAATAAAGCACGCAGTTTCCTCTAGTGTTTAATAAAACAAAAAAATACAAAAAAGTACAACAAAAATTATGATATGCTCTACTATATCATAAATAACAATAATCATAATTAAATTGTATAACATTTTATTGTTGTTTTCTTGTTTTTTTTTTTTTTTGCACGCTTGGACGCTACTTTAAATTCGCCGCAACGACTTACTAATACATATAATAATATAAACAATGTGTACATACATACATATATGTATAGGAAATTCAGTGGCGGATATGCATATGTATGCTCTTAATCCAAAAGGGGACGCCTTCAATAAGTCTTGGGTCCCAATGGTTTTCGAATGAGTTCACCAAATGGACTTCACTATATATACAGAAGATCTGTTAATTAATACACTTTGTGCCCTAATATGCCATGTGTCATATTTATATAAAACTGCATTAATTTAGATAAAAGAAGGAAATTGAACTTTCCTTTTCATTAATTTTTTTATTTTTCAGAAAGTAAGCTAGGGGGAAGGAGTGGAATATCTGTTTTATTATGGCATATACAAAAAAGTCAAAAAGGCAATGCCATAGTCATCGAGATAAGCAAAAACAAGCTGGCAACGCCGCAAACCCAACTCAATGGGGGCTGATCAGCTGCGAAGGCAAAGAATCAGCATCAACTCTCCTCTCTCCACGACTCTCATTCGCTTTACATATGTATGTATTTTTTTTCTCATTTTGTGCTGCAACTTTAAATTGCATTTATAGGTTTCTATAAATGCTATCCAAGTACATATATTCCCATATTTATATGTACATGTGTAGATAGATATGTATATGTGCTCACTTTTTTTCAGATTTACATATTTGCTTTAATTTTTAGCATCTACTCTAAAATCTTGTAGTATTATAATGAATTTTTTTTGAGGCGTTATGCCTATTATTTGATTTTCGATAATTGTAACACGAGCACTCGGCACTTTTATAAATACATACATATGTACATGTACATGTATGTATGTACATACATATGTACACTTTTTTTTCTAATATCGCGTAAGATATTTTCACACCTTGGCACAGACACTCACATATACATACACGCACACACTCATGCATTTATGCATGTATAGAACGACAGCAGAAGAAGAATTGAGCACGCGACCGTTGATCGCAAAACGTTTCATTGGCTTATATCTTCAAGATACTTTTTGCCATTTCTTTTTTTTTATTGTACGCGCCGCAAAACTCTGCCCGAGTATTGTATAATATTATAAAGAAAATTAGATTTTTATATCTCATTTAGTTTCCAATTGAAGTGCAATTTATATTATAAATATACACGTATATGTATATTTTTTGGTTTTTTTTTATTATTATTCGTTTCGATCTCGGGCCGCTTTTGCCGTCGCGTTCGTTCGCGTCCATACACATTGAATATCTGAGCGATACAAAAAAATACAAAAAGTATCTCAGCCATATTCGCTGCGTTGGCGGCAGCGGCGGCGACAGTTTGCGGCGAGTTCGCCTAAAATAAACAAAGCAAAAGCACTCAAAATGTGAGTTGAGTGAGTGGCAAAGACAATTTGAGTTTTTTTTTTGTTCCCTGTAGTTTATCGCGAGCGATTAATGAACTTTGGTGAGAGGGAACAGTACGTTCTATCTCTACCCTTTTCCCTCGTGTTGTTCTCTCTCACTACCTCTTGCTCTCTGTTTCTGTTTCTTTCTTGTTCTTGGTTACTTTTAATTTTGTTTATTCTTTTTAGTAATAGTTTTTATTCTCTCATTTTATATGCAGTCGTATTCGCATTCATACTATGTACACACATACATATATTCTTGTTCGACTTGTTGATAGCGTCAGATTTTCTTATCAGCTCTAGCAAAACCACATACGGTAGGTATATGTGTGTGTGCGTGCATGCATTTGTGCGTATCTATGTGTGATTTACATTGTTTTTGTTGCTTTCAACTTGGCCATGGCCCTAATTGTTTGCCCTAATGAAAAAAAGGCAAAAAGAGCTTTGTGCAACAAGTGAAATGCTTTGAAAAGCTTTTATTCGATCAAATATTGTAAATATGCTATAAAGATCTCCAAAAGAAATGGTTCCGACTTGATTAGCCCTAAAATATAGGGCTATCTGAGAACTATCACTTGTCCAAACACATATAAATGCCCTGTTACACCATTTTTCAGCTGTTTTATGAGTTTTATGCCCTAATTAAGCTTTGTTAAGTTATAAAAACGATTCAAACAGACGGTTTTTTTGTTTAGCTATGTATTTAATTTTTTTTATTATTTACTTAATTATTATGAAAATGGTCCCGAATCTAACTGTTACACCGTGAGTATACATATTAGCTTGTCATCTAACTAGCCGCTTATCAAAAAAACTTAGTAAATCTTATGCAAACAAAACATCATAGACATCATATTTAAGCCAGATTGTCAACACCAAAATGTTCGCTTTGTTAATAATTTTAAAAAAAAATATCAATGATAATTTACTTTACTATGTTTTCAAACTAAATTGTTAATAGTCATTGCATAAAAAATTGTGTTTAAATGGTTTTCTGGTTTGGAAAAAGTTCGAAAAAAATGTGTGTTTACGAAAAAGGATTTTTTCACTAAAAATTACGCATACGCAGTGTGCGGCAGATAAACTAACAACATTTAGGATAATATTCGGATAATCTGTATGAACTTAAGAACAAAAAATATATCCATATCATATTCTACTGTGTAGTTTAAGTTAAGTGATTTTAAGTTTAAATAATATATTTGCTGGGGAATGAATTAAAATGCACCGTTAGTCAGAGTGTCTCTTATAAGAAGATGATAAACTTTTCGATAAACTTTTGCCATGCAAAGCAAAAGCTTTTTGACTTTGCGTAAAGCTTCTTAAGCCATTTACGATATTGGCCTCAACTTTTGCTCATTGCCAAGTCGCCGGTAGTAGAAGAGCGAGATAAAAAAATGTTGACTCAAATTTGTTCAGCTCAAGTCAAAGCGGAAACGGAAATGACGGTGTGAGTGCAAACGTGTTAGCTTGTCTGTGCATGTGCAAGTGTGTGTTCCATCACTCTAACAACATTGGCTTCATGCCCGTAGCTGAATGTGTTGACAAAGCGTGCGTCTTGGCTCCATTACAAAGCGATTTTAGCCTGGCTTTACTGTACTTGCCACGCGACGACAACCATAAATTGTGTAAAGTTCTCTAGCCACTCGAATGGTTGGTTGGTTGGTTGGTTGGATTGTTTGTTTGCCCCGCTGTTTGTTTGGCCTTTTGTTTGAAATTAATTAAAACTTTATGTGATTGTTTTGCCGTATCACAAGTTTTGGCCTAACTCCAAACCCCTCGCCTCCAATTGGCACATAGTTTTCACTAGAGAACAATTCGCATACATATATTTTATTATATCATTTGGCTTAATGCTTTATAGTTTATCTTCAAAATGATTGCCATCGATTGCAAATTATAACACATCAAATACTCAAAAAGTTAAAAATACTTTCTGTTCAAGAGAAAATCCATTAAATATGTAAAAGAATTTTTGTTGTCAATCACAAATGTATTTCAAAGGTAGCAATCGTCAATTGAGTTTAATATTCGACCGTTGTACATTGGGCCAGACATCAGAGTACTTATCTTTGTGTCTGCACATTAATATTTGATGGCAAACATCTCGCTAATGACTGGAAAAGGCTCAACAGGCCAACCAAAAAAAGAGAATAAAGAACAAAGTAACAAATCAGACAAATGGCAATCATTTTGCACAGTCTTTGTCTTTGTCCTCGTCTTTCTGTGTAAACGAGCTAAAAACAATGCCAAGGATTATGCACACAGGAAAACAGTGTGAAGGACTTCCAATTCTAAGGCATTGAACTTTTAAATGCCACAATTTTCGATCAATTTTGTTTGTAATTTAATGTATTAGAAAATATTTGAATAACGTTTACACTGCGGCATAAATGTGTTAAACCAAATGAATAGATTTTAGAATTATAAAGTAATATATTTTTCTGTCATCCAAAAGGTAATTTGGCTTTTTCTAAAATAGAATTTCTATATATGGCAGTCTAAGATTATGGTGCTCCTAATTGAAATGTTATAATGCGACTTATCTATACTTTAATATAAATGCATAGTTTTCTTAATATACATACATACATATGCATATTAACTTTTTGTACTTACCAATTTTGCGACGGGCACGCCATAAAACGGGCGGAGCAGCACTATTTGGAGATGAAGCCATTTTTTTAAAATCAAATCTGTAATAACACACGAGAGAGAGAAAAAAGATTAAATTAAATTTATTTCAATTGAAATTCTTTTCATTGATTTTAACCAACAAAATTGAAATTCCAATGAAAACTATTATTTCAATTTCAACTTCATGTTAAAAATTTGATTTGCTGATTGTTCAATATTCTGTGGAAAAACCCTAAGGCGAATATGTCCGCAAAAGTTTTCATGTTGCCGCGCCTTCGGTTTGCCAAAATACAAAAAGAAGAGAAACAAAACAAAATAACTAGCGATAACAAAAAAAAAAAAAAAAAAAATTACAAATGTTCGTACATCCGCCAGCAAAAACCCAAATCTACCCAAAACAAAATGTATATGAATGACAGAGTTGATTAATGGAACCAGCAGTCAAAGTAACATCATTAGACTATTTATGAACGTCCGACAGAAATATGCAAAATTAGCATAACATACAAGAGAAAAAAAATATTAAGGGGGAGAAAAAACACGAAACAAGAGTATAATTTATTACTTTACATAAAAGATTCATAGTTGGCAAATTTTCCTGAAAAACAAAAAAGAAGGTTAAACTAGGGAAAACTTTAAGAGCGAATAAACCTTAAATTCATATAGGAAAAAAGTGATTCAGTCAATTAATAAAATATTTAGATTAAAAAAAAACACTTTCTACATAAGAATAATAAAAACATAGTGCCATTTTTATACCATACACCCATAGGGTGAAATGGTATATTAAAGTCGCTAAAATGTATGTAACAGGCAGAAGGAAGCTTTTCCGACCCCATAAAGTATATATATTCTTGATCAGCATCAACAGTCGAGACGATCTAGCCATGTCCGTCTGTCCGTCCGTCCGTTCGTCCGTCCGTCCGTCCGTTTCAAATGTTTGCCACGCCCCCTACCGCCCCCGCAAATGATATAAAACCGATTTTCTTAAACACCATAGCAACTAGAGACACAAAATTTGGTATGTATATTTGCTTAGTAAACGCGCACATTTTGTATTTATAAAAATTTTGCCACGCCCCCTACCGCCCCCGCAAATCAAATAAAACCGATTTTCTCAAAACCTATTTTAGCTAGAGACACCATAGTTGGTATAAATATTTGCTTAGTAATTGCGCACAGTTTTGATGTGTAAAGATTTTGCCACGCCCCCCTCCGCCCCCGTAATTTGAAAAAACTCGATTATCTCCCGTAATTTTCTACCTTGTGCAATCAAATTTAGCACACTTAAATTTGATACTAATATCAAGCAAAATACCAAATTTGATCAAAATCGGACTAAAAATAGCCAAGTTATGCATATAAACGTTTTTCCATATGGCCGGAAGTGGCCGTTGGCTGGTAGGGGCGCTAGGGTGCTCGAATGCTTGAGTGAGCGAAATACTAAGATATGCTTCTAAAAAGCATGCAAACAGATTTTTTTAAAAATACGAAAATGCATTGGTTATTATAAATTTAAAATATTTGTTTTACTGGTGTATGGTATATCCAAGTCGGCGAGACGACTTACTTACTTCATTTTAATATGTTTTACAAGTTTTAAGTCGATAGACACGCAACGTATTCGAATCGACTAATATCAGGAAGTATAAATGCAAAAATATACAAGAAAAAATCAAGTGTTAGTCTCTTAATTCTCTGACTATTCCTTAAAGAACAAACTCAATATTCGCAACCCAAAATTTTTTCAAAATTTTTCCAAATTTCAGAAAAGGAAATATTTTGTTCACATTCAGAAAATACCAGAAAAATATTGTAACATTTCCTATATATTGGCAAAAGTGTGCGACTAAGAAACATTGTCCGACTGGGTCCTGCTAAATAGGGCGAACTTTGCCCCCAAAAGTATACCATTAGCAGTCCAAGATGTACCCTTTTTGAAGTAGGTAAACATGTCCCATGTATCCATGTACCATCAGCAGTCCAAGATGTACCCTTTTTGAAGTAGGTAAACATGTCCCATGTATCAAAAATAATACTCAAAGGCATTGTTTGTAGACAATTTTTAATAAACAAGACCTACGAAAGGATATAAGAAGCAGATTTTTCCTTTTTTATTTCCACTTATGTACTATATAAAACTGTATCAACATGTTGTCAAAAGTTTTAATTCATTGGCTTAGCTAAATTTTCTTCTTTGATAACTTTAAAAGTGTTAATTTTATTTATTTTAATTCATTTTTTTTCTCAAAGTGTAAATAGGGAATGTATTTAACTTAAAAAAAACCGTAGAATCCAATTCTTACCATTAGAATATTCAAAGAATACAAAAGCAAATGGAAGCACATTAACCACCTCTTATTAACTTAATAAGCTCTATAGAATTTTCTGAAGAGACCAAATGAAATTCTTTATAAATGAATCGAATCAATTTCTACATATCAAAAAACTTGAATAAATTTCATGGATTTCTAAAGCGAATCGTTTGGCAATATCGTTTATGAACCATTGAATTTTGGAAATTTTTCCTTCTTTCAATTTGATGGTCTTTGTCACGCATCGCTTCCTCTTCCCTCTCTTTTTCTCTCTCTCTCTCTCTCTGTTAATGTCTTCTTGCCTTGGCCTCACATGTTTGCGTTTTGTGCTGTTATCAACTTGAAGCTTGATGAATCCACATTTCTTATCACTAGTAACAGCTACAAATGACAGCGACCTTGACTTTTTATCACATAATTGCGGCAGTTATAGCAGTCGTCCACTCAAAAATCGCCTTCAAAGCGAATCGATGTCAATGAACTAGGCACTGAATTTATGAAGATTTCATTTCTTTCAATTAATATGTATTCGGACAAACTGCCTAGGGCCATACGAATATGGTTTGCTTTTATAGGAAATACAATTAAAATGATTCTTTAAAAATTTGATTGAAAACCGATTTTTCCATTCCGACAATTTTCATAATGGGAACTATGTACATACATGATGTGGTTGAACGATTTGTGTTTGTAGTGTATACAAATAATTCCATTTTAATCTCTGTAGCCATCTCTCTTCCTCTCTATCTCTTTCTAGCCCGATTCTGTGATTTTGAGCACGTTTAGATTATCACTCTCTGATAAGGTTCAAAACACACACGCAGAAAACTATAAAGTTAATCCCGCTGCTGCTAATGGCTACGAATCGGCCATGTGATGCATTCGAATGATAATGCCCGATTGTAGTTGTTGTAATTTCTTAAATTTATTTATTACTGTGGCGCCCCCTTGTCGATGTGTCGATCAAATGTCTATGATTAGATGGAGCCCAAAAGGGGCATCAGGGCAGGCAGCATTCCCTGCTCTGGCCCCCTTTTTTGTTGCAGTTTTTCGATTAATACTGCGCACGTTGTTTGCTCTAAGCATATGCAATTAGTGGTTATAGTAAATAGCGAAACAAGCCAAGACAATAGAAAAATGAAATGCAAATAGCCAGAAAATGTAGAAAATGAAAAACTCATTAGATAACTAACTCTCACATGGCCGGCGAGAAGTTTCATAAGGTGGTAAACTGTAACTGCGCATAAGCAACTATTAACAACGCGGCCCATTGTCGTCGATTTTAATGGGTTTCTAACAGTTAAACGAAAACCCATGTATGGCAGGTAGCTGCTATGGCTAATGCACGTGTTTAACTTGTAAACATTAAAAGAATATTAAACAAAATAGTCGAACCTCTTATGGTTAAAGCGCCAAAGCACTCATATGGTTTCCGGTTTTACAGGTACATACAATAGAATTTTATTTAATCTCATTATCGAGAGTTTTAGACTTTCAAATTGATTCACTTGATAAAGTTCCAAGGCTAAGAATTCTGTTACATCAAGAATGCTTCTTTAAAGCCATCTTCTTCTTCTCTACTATCCCGTTTTAAGTTCATTATGCAGGATAATTCGTTTGCAATACGAATTTACATTTCCAAAAGGAAGTGGACACCAAAATCACCTCTTTTATTGGTCATCGTTATCACTTCTGATAAAGATTTCGCACCCTTTATCGAATCACTTATACTCTAACTTTTTAACATAATTTGAACTAGAATTGAATTGAATCGATTGAAACCTTCAAATGATGAGATTGATTCGTACAAACTAGATTAATTATTATTATCGGATTGGGATAAAGTTGTAGTAAACTATCAACCTTTCTATTATTTTACAAGCAATTGCAACTAGGGCATTCGACAAAAACTACATGCATAGATTCGCCTAGGATTCTAGCCAGGATTCTCGTTGTTCAGTGACCAAATTGACCAAATTAACTGGACAGCTCATCTACAGAGGACTTCAGTCAAAACCAGATTAGTATTTTTTGTTATATCAAGAATGGAACTTCAATTGTATGCAGGTAACACTTTCCGAATCAAGAAAAACTGTAGACCTGTTTGTCCCTATTTCGAAAGGAAATACATATTGAGTAGGTACTTATATATTGGCGATTTTTATATATATATCTTCACCCATTGAACGTGTATATCACGCAAAAACTTAAATGTTTTTCAATTATATTTATAATCAATCATTCATAATATATTGCGTCTGTACTCATTTAAACAGTCACAACATTTTGCCATTTATTTATGATGAAATGTCCCTCGACGACCTCAACATTTGCACAATCAATTTCACAATAATATAACCGAAGGGGGCAAAAAAAAAAAAACCAATAACAAAATTCACAAAACATTGTCGAGCAGCGAGTACCTAAAAATTATTAATTAATAAGAAAGGCGTATCACGCAAAGTTGTACGTTTTGCGTCTACAAAATGCGTAATCATTCAAAATATAGCATAATAACAACAGCAATAATAATAACAATTCACATACGTAAAGATCGTAAACCGAAATTATTATTGCAATAGGCAGCAGGCCCAATAACACTACAGACAAAAACAAGCCAAACACAGCAGCTGATGATGGGTAAACAAAGAGCACAACAACAAAAAAAAAAACAAAAGTAAACTAAACTTCACAAATCACGCAAGTCAACAAAAAACCAACAACGAAAAAAAAAAGAAAAAGGAGAGCAATGCGATACGTTTCACAAATCAGAAACCCACAACAACTAGGTGAGATATGGTGGGTGGTAGGTACAAGACCACCTAAAACGCACACACACACAATGGACTAGGTCGTGCCAAGAGGCAGGCTACAAATCAATCAGTAAAACCAAAAAATAAACAATCCAAATTATGCGCTCTGTTTAGAATTTTAATATATTGGCTCAAACTAACTGTGACTGGGATGCACCTGCTGTGAATACCCTTACAAATTTGACATTGCCTCCAAACTTTGGTAATTTTTGTGAAACAATCATTTTATTCGGCTAGTTTTGAAATGATGATAATGAAAAACGGTTATGTTAGGCTTATCGGTCATTCCATATACATAGACCTGTGGCTGTTCCAAAGAGCCTAATAGAGGCTTTAAGATTATGGTTAGGATACATCATTTCCACATCATGAAGCGAGTGTATCTACATACATGGTTTGGAATTATATCAAATAAGTTCCTCGATTTGTATAACTTAATATCGTATCTTTATTAACTTATAAGATACTGTTGTTCAAGTCAAACCAAAACTATATTAAAACAATAAGTTAACATATTGAACTGCCAAAACTTGTTTCTTAAAGCTTCCCAAAACTTTTCAGATACAAAATTTAAATGGATATGAACTTCATAATGTCTTCGGTTTTAATATGCATTTATGTTCATATACATGTATGCTCATAACTTAAGAAAATGTTTCATTTGAAATATTTCAACAGGATATTGAATGTTATAAATTTAACTTTTTAAATTATATTTCAAAGTTCCATTGGCCAAAGTCATGGCAAAATCTTTTAAATTATTATCAAAACAAAACACAAGCTATGAGTTAGAAACTGTTTAATTTAGTGGCAAGGTTAATATCACATAATAAGTGTTCCATTGCAGGGTATACATTTGTCACTTTGGATTAAGTGACTATCCAGTAGATTGATGTCCTTTTCTGTATTTTCGGTAATTGTTGGTGAATTGTGTACGCAACTTTAACTTTATTATGTTGTCGATGTGCTTGTATTTTTAAGTGGTTAAACGTTGCCTGCTGCATGCCAAAAAAGTATTTTCTGGGCCATTACCCTGCCCCTGCCCCTGTCCCTGGCACTTCCTTTGTGCCTGCGCGATATGAAGTTTCATATTTTGTTTTGTTTTTTTTTTTTTTTTTTTGTGGGACTCATACATACAGTCATTTGGTTTGGTCGGTTGTTTGGTTGGTTAGTTAGTCATTGGGTCTGCTTTGGCTTATGGTTAATGCGTCGTTTAAATGCTGACATGCATGTCATGATAGATAAGATATACGAGTGGCCAGATATCACCACTATATACTAAGTATATACCACATATATACATACATACATACAAATACATATATCTTTTGTATACGCTTGGCATATATTTGTTGTTTGCGCAGATTTGCTGGCACTGATAAGGCCGAACGGCCTCTGACTCTGTGCCCCCTATTTGCGGCATGATATCAGTGGCAAGTGGCACAAGAAGTAGGAAGAGGTGTATGTATGTGTGGATATGTATAGTCATGGCCATCAAGAGAAATGCTAAAAGCCACGCGCATTTGGAATTAACATTAATGTGCTGATTAAGAGTGTAAATTTCATCTGCCTGCACTTTAATTATTATTGCTATATTTATAAGTTGGAACTCCCACTTCTTTTTTGTATTGATATTCCAGTGAAGCGTCGACTGTTGCCAACAGCTGTTGCTGATCCCCGAAAGATGCTGATTCACAGCCTCATCATTTACTCTCTCATTAACTGAAACCTGTCCAACTTCAACATCAGCTTGGCGACATCGCTAAACTTCTTTTTCACTCGAATAAAGAAAGAAAAAAAACACAACTCGTTAATTAACAATGTCGTGCAAATGACGTGCAGCAGGTGACGCACAAAGTCCAAATCGTTACCAAAAGTTTTCTGTCTGATCAAGATACATTTCATCAACGGACCCAAGTGGAAATACAAATACCAATTTGATAAGGCAAATGGGAAAAACCCTTACCAGCAGTTTCAACTAGTTTAATTCCAAATAATATTAAAAAAAAAAAAAAAAAAAAAAAAAACAACTTCGATGGCCATGAAGAAGTAACGATACATTGTTATAGATCACAGTAAAGAAAATATCCACCCAATACTTATGTACCAATCTAAACTGGTTTTAATCCTGAAATATCTGTTCAAATCAGGCAAGTATTACTTTTATGATTAGTATATATTAACAATCAACATCCAGTCAGCTTTTCACTAGTTTCCAAATTGGTTTTAAATTTTTAAAAACATGCGTTTCGTTGACGAAGAATCAATCTAAAATAAAAATGACATCAAGTATATTTATTTTCTGAAGGACTTTTCCACATATTACATAAAAATATAACTTCTTATCATTAGGGAAATATTTTCTTATCATTAGTGCGACTTTCTTGGAGTACTTTTACACAACTTAAAAACTAATTTGATTACATAGTAATTAATACCTGTTTATTTTGTAATTGTTTGAATTAGTTCTTTAGTCGTTTAGCAAGTGGTCTCAACATAATAGAATTCACAAAATTATTTTACTCATAGTCTAAAGCCTCTCTAAGCCATTTTAAAGTGGTTCTTGGAAATTGATTGTAGAAATCTTTAGTCAAACTATTAAAGTTTAAGCAGATTTGCAAAGTCGGCCTAGCTCATAACTAGAAAGTCTATTTTATGTTTCCGAAAAGGTTCAAAAAAAAGGTTTAGATTACGACCTGTTTGAAATTTAAGTCAAACACATAAGCCGGCTCAAGGTCAATCTTCAAGAAGAAGTTTCTTTCAAAGGCAACGCAAAAGAGATGACCAAGAAAAATTGCAACTAAATGAAGCGCATATCTCACCTTTTGGTGCATACCGTTAGGCGCTATGAAAAATTAGAGCATCGCCCTTAATAAACTAAGTTCATGATGTATTATTTCATACACGGTATATGGTACAAATAGGATATATATTCATACGAAGGATTAATATAAAATAGGTCACAAGAATCAATGTTATTTATGTATTTTTGATTCCAACAGACTGAAAGACGTATAACAGGTAACAGATATTTGGTTAAACCAGTTAACAAACTGAAATGTTTACATGACTTGCAATAAGCTTAACTTAATATATTCACCTTGTTATCAGTCATGGCCCTAAAGAAGGTCTTAGTCGCCTTGGCGAGTGAATTAAATAATCGGCATAAAAAAAGGTAAATCTAAGCCATTTATGATATTTATCAACACCTTTTTTTTGGATGATATGCGTAAACCTTGCGTTTATCTCATGCTAAGCGCTCTAATTATCTAGATCCATGTGCCAACTGCCATATAGACATCTGCCGGTTCGCACACCGCCCACAGCCGCCCACAGACATAACACCCAAGTGTCTTGGCATCAAAAGAGACGACTCCCAGACCGGGTCTATTATTTTTTTTTATTTTTATTGTTGTTAATTAGACATGCAAGTATCACGCTTGCCTTTCTCACCCCCTTGGACAACAATTTAAAGAAAATGATAAATAAAATCTTTTGAGCAAAATACACAATGGCTAATGCGATTGTTAAAATGCGAAACACGTTCGATAAGCTAGCTTGGATTGGAATCAATCTAAAGTGGTGAAACAAATGTCAACTGGAAACCTTAAAGCTGGGCTAGGTGATTGATATTGTTCAGGAAGTGATTGGAAACGTATCGTATATTAGATATCGTAGTAAGGAAGTCATTGAACGGTTTATTGGCTTGCTGTGTTTGTGTGTGTGTGTGGTGGGCAGTCACTTGTGGGAGCCACTGTAAGTAATAAACACAAAGTTTTACGTTTTTCTCACAAGTCAAATTCAATGACAGACAGTCCAATTTCCATGACGACAGCAGGCCGTTAATTAACTAACTGTAAACTAAGCTGATGTTCCATGGCAACGTGTCATTGGCGGCCTTTTTCCCCGATATTCTTTTCATTTGCCTTTTTTTGTTGTGCCTTTTCTTAACAACAAAACGAAATGAACATTAAAGCTGACTTTTTTTATTTTCATTTTACAATTAAACTCAAGACACGTAGATTGTAGAGAAGGGGAAATGAGGAGGAGTAAGAAATGATTGAGCATGTAAAAGGGGAAATGTGGAAAAGGGGGGCGGCGGGGCGTATGATGGACTGAAGACATGCCATAAACATCAAGTGCTGCCTGAAGTATCTTATCTCATGACCATATAAATTGTACCTGTATCTCTCTCTCTCTCTCTCTACCTGTATCTGTACCTATATAACTACATACCGTTATTCGGTTAACGAGCTACGCTTGACTGGGAAACCAAATCTTTTGACAGTCTCAAGCAGCCACTCAACCCACACACATACACACACACCGACACATACATATAAACAAAGTAGCAGAAAAAACATAAAGATTATTAATACTAGAAACAGCAACAAATAGACCAAAACAAATTAAATAGAAATACATTAGCAAGTGTATGAAAAAATTAAATTGCAGTCAAAATTTCACTAAATAATTTTTTGTTGAAAAGGAAATAGGTACATAGCAATTAAATGTTGCCAAATAAACTTACTGCTCTTATTTTTTTTTTTTTTTTGTACTCTTTCCCCATTATCGGTTGTAAAATTAAAAGAAAGTGTAATTTATTAAACTACTAATTTATTTCCATTTATATGAAAAAACATAAAAAGGAATTAAGGCAGTAAACGAATGAAACGGGATCGAATTCTAAACTTTTACTAATGGTATAATGATTAGTATTTATATCGTATATTGGAATGAGTAATCTCTCTTAATTTTAGTTTGTTTCTTCAGTTTCAGTCGCCGACTGTCGATAGACATATTTCATCATTTAGATCATTTATTGCCCTTTAAATCGTAAGTCACATGGAAAAGACCATTTGAAAAGCAATTTTACATCGACTTGACCTGTATATGCCCAGCTACAGACAAATGCACATTGAGTGGAACACGGTAAAAGAAAATATCTTGGCATAAAACTTTGATACTTAAACAATGATTAAAACATTAATTCAAGAATTATTACAAAAGACAATAACTTGAACAAACGAGTAAGTAAAGAAAAAATTAGCATACTTGGAAAGATTTGAATGTAATTTTATTTAAAGGTTTTGACTTTCTGTCATTATAGCATTTGTGGTTAATAACCTTAATTAAGGACTCCAAAAGAGATTTTTAACACAAACTTACCCAGAATTCTGCAGTTTTAAATGCGCTGCGGGATTTGTAGGTATAAATTGGTTTATCCAAAATGAAATTGTTCTGCTTTATATTTCAAATGATTTTTATGGGCTCACTCACTCTCTCTCACAGAAAGTATACACACAATGAATTTGCTTTTGTTAAATTGGTATTTAATATATATCATCATACATACATCATATGTAGATTCAATATATGTAAGTACATATATATTTATATATGTATATATATATTAGTAATTCGCTCGATTCGTTTCGACTTTCATTTGAAATATTCGCGTGTTTCGTTTGAGTTGTGCGTTCCCTTTTCTTTCCCTCTCTCTCACTCTTTTACTTTCTGTATACAAACGAGAAACCGAATAAGAAGCAACAAAAACAAAAAAAAAACTGTCGCTGTATATAATAAATTATAAAAGACAAATATGAAACACACAGCGAGATAGAGAGAGAAAGAGAGCAACGAGTGGTGTAGATTCTTGTTGTTTTTGTTGCTGTTGTCGTTTTAGAAAATAATAATTATTAAGCCCAAGTCTCTTTCTGTTTGAAGTGGAAATTTTTTTGGCCAACTTTTATTTTGTACGTTTTCTTCTGTTGTTGTATTTTTGTTTCAATCGCCACAATACTTGGCCAACATTTCTTCACGAATACAAAAAAACTTGAAACTTTTATGAAACACACTTACACACACACAGTCACAGATACACACGGACACCGAAATGGCAGTCAAAGACAGAGGCAGCTATAAATCTTAAGCTGGATTGGTAAATTCTGCTTCTTTGTGCTCTGTTGGCTCTTTGCCTCTTCACTTCACTGTTACGATATACACACGAACGTATATACAAATCGTATACATTTGTATGTGCATATATCTTTTATTTCTTATACATATATATTTCAGGATTTGTGTTGTACCTTTTTGTGTACAATTTGGAATTTTGACTTCGCCGCAGTATTTCACACATACACACACACTCGCATAAACACAGACGCGATCGATCAATCAGCCGCAATAGATCAGATCAGTTCAGATCAAATCAGCTCAGATCATCATCATTATTATCAATATCATCAGCATGCAACGTTATTTGGGTTTTGTGTGTATTTCCACTTTCGGCGAAGACCGAACTGTGCGCGACGAGCGAAGAGCGTGAACTGAAATATTGGATCGTTGGATGATCGCTTGTCTCCCCACTTAGGGGGCAAAAACGCGGCATGAGTGTGTGAGTAAGCAAACGCCAGAGATAGATAGAGAGAGAGAGAGAGAGGCCAATGGGCAAATTGAGAGATATGTGGGGCCGGGAGTGCCCTAAGTAAAAGAGAACGAAAGAGTATATGCTCTCTCCCAAGTAACGTTAAAGTTTTTCTTAACTTAACTGCAAAAATATTCTGTCTTCTTTGCTCCATACCCTGACCCGTTTTTTTGCGACTCCCCTCTCTGGTTTCGGCTAACATTTTGGACAGCCAACGAGAGAGCAAAGTCCAAGTTTCGGGAAGTGCATTTCATCTACCATTCATTTCTCTATTCCATAACAGAAGGGCATATCAATCAAAAGAAAATTTGCCGCCTTTAAACGTTCTCTATATATGTACGTACAAAGATTCGCCCAAAGAGAGGGCCCCAAGCTAAGAAAGAGTTCCTTCTATTCCCGGACAAGATACTTAGTTAAATCAAGGGTATTGAAACTTCGCCGAATTTGTACAAATTCATATTGCCTGACGTTTGGTTTTTGGCTTAGTTTTGCTTTCAAGTTCTTCTTATCCAGCAACAGCGGCGGCAGCACATGGCCCAAAAGGTATAACCACATTGCATCCAGTTTTTTCTTTAATTTTGTTTTTGCTGTTCGCCTTCACGCTTTGTTTCCTGCCCGGCGGACAGACAAGTTGCTCGCAGTGCTAAATAAAACTAATTCTCGCTGGGTTTTCTGTTTTGAAATATGTATGTATGAATACTTATAAGTAAGTTGTATCTATGTATTTACATAAATACATATGTACAAACTTCTCATTGTGTACAACTGTATGGAAATTTTTCAGAAGGTATGTGAACTTTGTCACTCCGTTTGTCCCTAGACATGCTCAAAGGTAAAATTGTCAAGTTGAATTAGCCAAAGTTAGAAAAGCTTGTCAATAAAAAGACGTGTCTAATCAGTCTTCCAACACTTTTAAAACTAGATAAATTCCAAAGAGATAGATAGAGATCAACTTTAAGTCATATAATAAATGATAAAGTTAATTATTCAGCCTAAGCTGTGCTGGTAATTTTTTGCCTGAATTATTCTTTGATTAACATTTAATTATTCGAAGCCCTTAACTGGAATCGATATTAACTTGGCTTGCATTCCATTCAACTACATTTGCCGTAAGTTTTTTTTTTCAATAACCTATGCAATTGAGTAAGCACTTTGTCAGATGTCTAATAGGTCGAACCTTGGTTACAGACCGATTTGTCGGGTACACTCACACTTTGTGGTTTATATAGAACTGATATGGAGTGATATCTAAATGACCTTACATTCCTATCAAACGATATGATTTTATTAACCATGAAGTAAATATTATTGATCGAAATAGATAATAGAGTTGTAATCATTGGAAAAGAAGAGTATTTCAAAGAGTATTTCAAAGAGTATTTCGGATATTTCCATAACTTAACAAACTTTTCCAGTTTTATGTCGAAACGAATTGAAAAGTTGTGCAAATGATATTGTTCAGCAAAATACAAAACCGCAAAAATCGAAAAGCCATTACAAATAATAATAAATAAAACACACACATACACTCACAAACTTTTGCTTCTAGTTGATTAGTCATAGAGAAGATCGAATAGCTCGCGTGATGTTGGAAAATATGCTCATAATCGTAGTGCCTAATATTTGGTAGAGTTGTTTGCCGAATAGACTCACTTGATATTAACAATTAGCAGATTCACAACACATTTAAGGCGATTAGTCACACACCATTGCCAATTCGAAGGTGGCAATCGATATATAAAAAGACAAATTGCTGTAAACCAAATACAAATAAAATTTAACACAGAGAATACACTGACATGTTAGTGGGACAGAATTGAGTGCGGCACAAGTGCTATGTACATAGCATATACATATATATGTATATAAGTACTATATAAACTGATCTACATACATATGTATATAATACCCAAAAACACAAAACACATGTGGGTGACGCTTGGCCTGTGCCAGACATGAAATCAAATAAAACACAAAAACTCAAAATCGAAAGAGGCAAGAATAAATAAAAGATATTGTATTAACTAAATCAGGCGATGTGCTCGTGTACTAATCAAATATTAATTTTGCAGTGTATCCAGTTGTCATATGCTAATTATACATTAACAATTGGAATCAATTTAAACGAAACATTTCGCTTAACATAACGGTTCAGCTAAAAACTCTAGAATATACTATATTTAATATAGGCAATATAATATAATAATAAAACTTAAAAAATCATATTCAAAACCTTATTTGGTTCCAAGTCACTCTCTATAAATAATCCGAATCCTTGCAATAAAATTGATTCAGGATCTCTTAGTCATAGATCTCTAGAAGGGCTGATGACAAAAAATTCAGTTAAACTCTGGTTTAATTATTTCGAATAGCAAACTTTAATCCACATATTAGGAGAAATCAAAGAATTTTACATTTTAGAAGCGAATATGTACATGTTTTATTATTTTAAGTAATCTTTGTATCGATTGGAACGATTCGCACTATATTGGATATGACTTTTGGCTATGATTAAAATCGGATGCTTTGTGAATAATATTGAGTGGTTGAGCTTCCTATTTTTTCTTTGCATAAACAAATTTTCATTGTGGAAAAAAGAGAAACAAAAATGCATTACAATGCACTCCACAGACCCCTTTATCTTGGCATCATCGCATCATCATCAGCATCATCATTCTGGTCCATTGAAAATAAAACACACATTGAAAGGCAACGTGCGCCAATTGTCAGAACTGGCAGATATTCGTTGGCAAATGCAGCTGTTTCCAGTAGTTGTAAAAATGCAATACAACAATAACAACGAAAAAATAGAATAGAAATCTTTTTTGCACTTGATTGCCCCTCATACCAGTTGATTCAATTAGAAATGGGTAACAATTTTGTTTGCTTGATTTTTGCATATTTTCATGTTACTGACCAAACCAAAGTAAAACAACTGCCATAAAATATTGAAGGTGTGAAATTCACGATACCAATCGAAATCTGTATTTATTAAAAATGAAAAGCGAAAGGTGAAAATGAAAATGAAAATGGTAATCTACATACCAGGCTATTGCTTTTAAATGCAGTTTTTATACCCTTGCCAAAAGGGTATATTTATTTTGAAACGAAATGACCAACGCATAAAAAGAAGCGACTCCAACTGTATATTATATAATCTGTTCTTCTTACTTTTCTTTGGATCATCTTAAGCTACTTTTTAACTTCCTCTATTTAAATAGATATCACGGATACAGCCCAATCAGGTGGCTATATCATACAGGAACCATCTCCTCAATACATATTTTCGTTAGGAAAACATTTTTGTTTCTTTTTGACAGTCATTAGACACATACAATTTATCCAAATTTGCTAAAAATCACATGTCTGTGTATGATTAAATTTCTTGATATTTGAACCGATCTACTACCACTTTAGTTTACAGGTTGCTCTTAGTTGTAAATTAGATTAAGTTTATATATCTCTACAGCCATTGATCGTATAATTTGTTATGTGTTATACACTATTTTTGCATATCAATTGGATAAGCAAGTAAAACACACGACCGTTGAAATTTTAATTCTTAAATTTTCTAATAAGTGGGCCAATTTAATCTTGAGCAAAGTTGTAGGGAAAGTTGGGAAAGAAAATGTATTTTATTGTTAATTGGCAGATGGCTAAATCAGTACAGTTATTGGCAAACACACCTCTTCTCTGACGCACTGTGCTGCAGTTAGTATAGATTTTTAATTCATTAATGTACCACCGCAAATAAAGGATATATTCACTGAAGGAAATTCATACTTCTCGTTTATACTTCCATTAAAAATTAGAGGTCTTCCTTTACAATAAGTATTTAAATATCTTTTGCATAAAAATAAATGTTCATTTAATAGTTATTTCATTCATACAAATTTATTTCTTACCATTGTTATTTGGAGAATTTCCGAAATACTTTTTAATTTGTGGACAGCAAAAGCCTGCTGCAAATTCGTATTCTTTAATAGGAATCACTTTGGCAAGGTTCTCCTAATCTTTGTCCGTCTAAAATTGACAAATAGAAAGGATAAGGCTTTCTTCATCACCTATGGATTGAGGGCGTTATTTCATATCTATTTATGATATATAACTTTCAAAGAACGAGGTGTGTTGTTAAAGAAGTTATCTATAGTATCTAAATATAAAATACTATAAAATTCATGGACTTAGCGAGAGGAGTTGAACACTTTTTTAACATATTTTAAAAACTTTTTTTTCATACAAGTTTAAAATTCCTAAAAAATTTGTTATATCCATTTATCCCAATATTATGTTTCTCAAAAAGGAAAATTACTGCAAAATACTGAATTGGACACATCAAGCACTTAAAGGCCAAAATAGCTAACAATGTCTTTAGGAACGATATGGGGAATTGTTTAGGTAGTTTCGGATAAAAATATTACTGCGATCTTGATTCAAATGTTTCAATGTGTTACTTTCAAATGAAGTTAGCAGTAGTACATCAGTCCATATCAAAGAATTATTAATTGCAATAAATCCTGTTGCCATATGGAACAAATGATTTCATTCCCTTTTATAAAAAAGTGTTTCCAATGAGAAATTAAATAATTTTAAATTGGATTTTTTAACCATTTTTGTATATTCTTCAAAGTTAATAAGGAATTTTCCCAATTGTTTTTGCTGAACATTTAAAAAATGTACTGAAGTGATTGTGGCTAATTATGGCTATAAACAACTGCTTGGTAAAAAATGCTCTCTGCTGTAAAAATTTAAAAGCTAAACTCACTGAAACATATTGACCTAGGTATAGAAAATTAGTGAAATGAATATGTATGAAGAATATTTAAACAACTGCCAGATCATACAACGTCATGGGAATGTTGAACAGATCTTGGGATATATATTATTAGCTACATATAGCAAAGCCTGATCATCTATTTATTTATTTTTGTTCACACCTCCAGTACCTACTTCTGGTCAATACATTGTTTGTAAGTATCATCATCGGCCGTCACAACAACTTGAATTTACGTATATTAGCATTTCTCCAGTCGCTCTGACACTTGGCAAAAAACAAAAAAAAAACAAAGTTTTTGTTTTTGAAAAACAAAAATCTCACTGTCAATAACGGTCACGTTTTCTCATCGACCCAAACAAAATGCATTGTAAAAACGATTGGCATCTAAGTGTTATATCAACAATGGGCAATACAATTGCCCAACCAACAATGAAAATAGAAACAAATTAAAGCCAAGATAATCAAAAAGAGAAGCAAACCAAGCAAAAGTTGCCCCAACCGAATCTTTTGTAACGAAATGTGAGAGGTGAGTCGAGAATGCAGCGGTGACAAGGTAAATCATCATCAGCTGGAGGCCCACCAAGGAAGAGAAGTAGACAAGAAAATAAAACAAAACAAACACAAAACAAGGTGTTAATCGAATGCGCAACGTGCGACACGAGAAACAAAGTGGAGGCATGTAAGCAAGTAAATACATATATAGACTAAGCACACACACAATGGCTTGCAATTACTACCTGTATATATGTATTGGAGGCAATGACTTGAAGTTATCCATATCTGTGGCTAGAGTCAGGGTCGTACATATGTATGTACGAGTTGTCTACACATATATATATATTATCAAATAATGCATCGTTCGACGATCGACACTGACTAACTGGACTCTTAGTGAAGCGTTCTCAAATGCAAATATTAGTAAATGCAATCGCAATCGGTTGCAATTTAATTAACCAATAAATGACGGAAATATTATATCAAACGGCGTTAACAACTTCGACAGCATTAAAATAAAATAATTGAAATAACTTCACGACAAATTTTATGTCCCAATATGGCGAGGGGGCTTGTTTGTTGGAATTTAGCTTTTAGTCATTTACAGGAAATTCTTGATTTAATGTTCTTAACTTAATCAACTTGAATGTATTTGATTTGATTTATTATGGGTGTTGAAAGATACTTTGCCTCATCAATTGCATTTTTAAGTCAATTCAATTAATTACTCATACGCAACGTTAGCGACTTGTTTTTCATACACAGAAATTCTGGCAAATTGGTTTGTAGTCGCACTTAGCAAAGACACGAACCTCTACGTAACGAATCACGTAATTACATGAATCCAAAAGCTTTTTTTTGTGTACAGGGTGCAGACAATGTGTTACCCAGTTTCTATCACGTAACTTAAATTTAAAGGTAATAAGAAGGAATTATTTTAAGTATCAAATAAGTCTTTGGATAATATACTTTACTTATACTGTTTTTAAATACCCATCATTCATGTTTCATTTCTATACTACCCTGCTAAAAAGCTTACTCAAACGTAATTGCTTAAATTAAAATGTATTTTAATAATAAAATCAATGCGATATTTTTATGAAATGCGCTTATAGAATTGCTTTTAGGATTTGTCCATATAATTGTAATTTAGAAACTATGTAAATATCACATAATCACAACGATACAATAAAGCTTTGGAATATTTCGATTAGCCCATTTTCCCAAAAATAGCTACTTCTTTAAACTAAAACTTAATCTAACAAGTACAATAATAACCTGAATCTGTGTTTTCACCTAGTAGCTGTTAATATCGTGCTCGTATCAGTAGAACCTGTGACCCAGAAGTAAACGCATTATTACCTTAACAAATGTACAATTTTAAAATCATGATTAGTTTAATTTCTTTCATCATTTGCTATTATCAATGGGAGAAGCTTTCGGTTCAAAGTTTAAATGGGAATACTTTATTCAGGAAAATTTCTGGAGATTTTTGTCAAATTTGCAAGCTTAAATTACGATTTTTGGGAGTCAGGTCAGATATTTATTTTATGACCACATTTTTCGTATGTAAATCTCATATTCGAGTCCTTCATACGCGTTTGTTGCTGCCACTCAACGCGGTCATTCAACTTTTAAATCCTGCTTCTTGTACGTGGGCTTATCCTACGTGACTATAAAGACAAAAAGTGACCTCTCCAAATGACCGAGTGGCAACCGAGTGGCAACAAAGTAAAGCTCCTGTAGCAAAAACCACCTGTGGCCTCCTATGCTCTCTATACACAGTGAAGACAAAAGCAAAATGGATGAAAAGCACAATGAATGAAATTCCACAAGTAAAGGAAAAGATAATGGCTATAAAAGTATCATAAAACGAAATACTCGCTTACATTCTGCTCACTTAAATGTTTGTAGAAAAAAATTCAATTTAAAATACCATTTTGTATACCAATCTTTGATCTCCCCTATCCACGCTTCCTTCGCTGTTTCTGGCTTGCATTGTGATAAATTCTAAATGGCCAATTTATTTTGCACCTAAAACGAGGCACTTGAGAATTTTGATTTGCCTTTTCAACGACACGGCCCAAACCACATTTGTCGCCGTGAAATGACTCCCGCCAGGGACTTTATCCAATGGAAAGCCAATGAACTGAATGCGACCAGACCAACTTGTTGCAGACAAACAACCATCAAAAAGCAATTCAAAGACGAAGTGCGCAAAATTTTTTGATTTTGACATTAATAAATTAATGTGTATATTACAAATCACAACTTTTTATGCAATTACCAAGAGTAAACATCAAAAAGGTTTGCCCTCAAATTTCCTAAAAGGTCTAACTCAATTTAAATTTGTTGGTAAAGCAACAGACAAAATTTTGTTTGAAAGTTTAAGTTGTCATTTGGAATTAAAAAGAAAATCCTTTGAATTTTATTTCAACTAACTGTAGATGGCAATTAAAGGTTGGGAAAACTTTACTTTCTTATTTCTGTAAAATACACATTCTATATGTATGTATGTATATAGTACAAATACATTAATTTAAAGTATGACAAAATAATCTAAATACGTTATAATTGTCCGTGCCAAATGTTATCAAGATCTGATGACTAAATCATGTAGCTTCCATAAAGACGATTGCCTCGAAAGAGTAGGAAAAACTTTTTGTTTCTTTTGATATTATTGTCAAAAAAATATATAGATTAAGAATTCCTTAAGTTTTCTTTTCAAGGCTCACAATCACTCTATGAACTAATTTCCAAGGTCACTCACATGAATAAAATTTTATATGTTAAATTAATAAATTAATTAATATGTTCAAGAAATAAAACAATATTTAAGAGTTTTTTTTAGAGTAACATCAATCGTAAACAAATGTATCTTTTGATAAAAAAGTCAATCAATGAACTTGGTTTTAGACATCATTCTTAAGAATCGTTAAACTCTGCTAATTGTGAGAGAATTTTGAACATTAAATATTTTTTGCTTAAATGAGATATGTCGAGCTTTATTTGTAGACTTATGAAAAATACAAGCAAAAATAAAGTACAGACATCTATGAAATGCAAATAACTAATTTAAACGATACACATATGGGTCCAAAATATCCAAAAGCCGAAATAGTTTCTTTTACAATATAATGGACATAGAAATGTACAAAGAAAAGTCGATATATGTAAATATGTAAGTACCAAGTTTTACCCCAATATATCCTAAGCTTAAGACGAATGATTCACTGACACAGATCAATACTCGTCTGTCAATCAAGACAATATATACTTTATTGGGTCTACTTTTTTACTCTGTCTAAGGGTATTAAGGGTCAAAAGTGAGAGTTATTCTAACATCTTTTAGCAATTTAACTAAGATTAATTGCTAAAAATCAGCAATTTAATGCTTTTAATGTGTACTATATAAGAGATGTTTTAATTATGCTTAATGATGCAGCCACACACTTGCTGTATCACCGTTTCAAACACACACACACACAGACACATTCATTTTTTCTCCTTTTGTGTAGCATACTTATTTGGGTATTCAGCATCACGCACACTTGGTGAAGTGAGCCCTAAGCATAATTTAATTGTCTGAGCCATCGGTAATATCGAAATCACACGCGAACTCAACGAATGCCTCAACCAATTAGCACTTGCCCCACAACTCGTAATGAAGTTTAATGCTTTGGCATCGTATTCTAGGCTGTTAATAGCAAAGATTTCAGGCGCTTAATTAACCAGGCCGAGAAACTTGCACAAGTTGTCCTAATTGAAATTATTTTCTCCGTATATACACACACATACACATATGTATGTACATGTGTAAGGATATGTTCTTGTGAAGTCTGTGTGTGTGTGTGAGTGGCAACTTGCTGATAGCGTTAATATTGTGGCACACGCATGACCAAGCCTACATACACACAATTCTAAGCAAGATTGTGGCATTCACCTACCCAGCAACCCATTTAACAGCCTCCTCTGCCTTTCTTGGCTAAATAGGGTTTATTCGTGTTTTGTGGTTGGACATCGACTTTATTAAGTTTCCCCAAAGAGGAAGGTACTGCAGTTGCAGCTGTTGCCAGTTCGTTCATTTTGTTCTCCGTGTTGTTGTTGTGTTTATCTCTGTTTTAGGCACGCAATTTATTCTATTGATCACAAATCGATAGGACTATATAAACACATGTGTAAGAACGTGCTAATAACATGACAGAAGGCCTCAAGCCAGGAGGAAATTTCAATCTAAACTTGCAATTTTTGCTAAATTTATAATTGGAAACAATGAATTTGATTTAATTTTATGCTTTAGTTTATTTTCTGGCCCAAAGGCCTAATTATTTTAACTTTGTTAATGGTGAATAGTTAATAACAAGCAATTATATTGAGGGTTAAGTGGGCATAATAGATATAAATATATATATATTTTTTCATAATCATTTCTATATAGTTTTCATACAAAAATACATTAAAACTTTATATTTTAATCAAAGTTTTACCTTAAAAAAGAGGATGCATTTCTTTTCTTTAAGTACCACATGATGAATATATAGTGAAGAAGTGTGCAAAATTTGAAGAAAAATTTATAAAAACTTTTTAGGTAATCTAAAAATGAAGAAATGCTATAAAAATCCAGTTGAAATAGAGGTATTATACCATAGAATTCTTCTTTGATCGGCTTGAATCCCAATTTCTTCTTCTGCATTAAAGTTTTGCTACAGCTGAGAAAAGAAATAGGTTGGGTATAAGACAACAAGATTAATCATTTAATGTCTTATTTTCTTATTATTTATATGTACCTACATATATACAAACCGCTTTTAATTCAGTAAATGTTTGAATAATCCATTAAGACAAAAATGGAAAGAATTTATTTGAATTAAATTGGAAAAGAATAAGCCTGACTCCGTTTTATATACCTTTGTTCTTTCAATTTGATTATAATTATAAATTCTTCGGTCTATTTTCATTGGGAAATATTACCCATTTATCTACAGTTTCATCTTGCAAACATTTTCAATTTCAAAATCGCGACGCTAAGTTTAGATAGTTTTGAAAATAAACAGAATTTTAACATTTTTGTCAGTTGTTTACGACATTGCCAATAAGAAGAAAATCCAAGATCTCTTAGTCTAGTAGACAGGTATGTCATAAAGTCTACCTGTAGTGTGTCTAAGTACATTTCAAGGGGCAACAACGCAAAATTGTGACTATCTACTTTTAGCTAACAACTAAAACAACTGCAAGAAAACGAAAAACTTTTGTACTGCACGTGATAATCAAGAGAGTTTTAGCCAATTCTTTAATCCCAGTCGAAAGGAAACAGGAAAAGGTTTTGTGTATACACACATAAATTTTCATAAGTCTTCAATATGTTCATGGGTAGATAGTCTGAAAAAGTTTGCACACACACACACACACACACTCAGATACATTTCTATGAGGTCTTAATACGATATTAACTAACTTTACTTGTTGTTGTTGTGGTTAGTTTGCTGGCTTGTGGCTATCCCACAGCGGTTATTTGTTGTGCTACAAATTAGCCAGTCCAATTAGCGTGCAGTTAATTGAATTTTGTTTACCATCTCACAGAATCAGGGAGAAAAACTTTGTGCAACAAAAGCCCAACAGCAGGAATTTGATTTATGTTGGTGGTTTGACTTTTAATTCAATTATTCATGTGCATATTGAATAAGTTTTGCGTTGGCTAAAAGCCACTAATGGTTTTTCACGAAATGCGATTAAATTCAATATTTCAATAAATCATCCAAAAGTATACAAACTTAATTTTCACCTAACTAGATTAAGCAACATTCTTTCCATATCAAGTTACTAGTAGTTCTATGGCAAATACACGAAAAATAAACAAGATAAGTTTGCTGGTGATTGAGTCAGGAAAATAGACAACAAATAACAAACTTTTATTAGAGGTCATTCGAAAAAAACACAAAGCCAAAACGAGTTAACAAATCTTTTAGAACTGAGTACAAAGAAAATGCAAAATTCTACTAATTCATCTTGTTTTAGAAAAAATATCTTTAAATAAACATCCCTGTTTCGACTTTAATAAATAAATATTTTCATCGACAGATCGCTCTTTATAATAGTTTTTTTTATTTTACTGCACTGCGGTGCCTCCTGTGCATATATCCCTCTACATCTTATAGCCTCACAATTCTCATATGACAAATGCCGTAAGCAATAAATGAATTGACACAAATGTTGCCAAACTAATACAAACTTCCACATCCTGCACTCATTAGATGGGGAAAAATAAAAGAATTGATATCGATTTTGAAAAGAATGTGCTTGGGTCGACAATCTGTCCTATTTCAAATATGATAAAACGAAGCTTATGGCATTGAAAAAGGTTGTGAAATTAAAGTAAAACATATTAATATTCTTTCTTCATCCTTTATTCATTATTTAAACATGAAGACAAGGATATCTTCACGTGACCCACTAGCTTTAGATTTGAATTTGGTCTTATTATTAGTAGACACTTTGAAACTATATCAATTCTTCATGCAAAGAACCACATAAAACAAAAACCATAAATTCTCATTAAAACTTATTTCATTTGTTTTTCCTTTTTTTTTTTTGGTTCTTTTGGTTTTGCTTGTTTCTAGCCAATTTTTATGAGAAAAACTCAAAGTGTACTTCCTGGTCAACAACTGGAGACAGCGACAAAGCGGATATTTGATAGCAGTCATAAATCTCAGTTGAGAAAAAGAGAAGGGGAAAGGGAAAAGGAGAATGTTATGCACCAGTAGCATCTGTCCTTTGCATAAATATCTGATTATTTTAATCAATGAATTTGTAATTGTATTGTTGTTCGAACTTTAGTATTATCGATGATGACAACAAGTACCCACGTTGATTATCATAAAAAGTTCTCAAAGTTCATTGACCGTTAAATTGAATATAAAATCAACGAGTCATCAAAAGTATTTTTAGCAAATGTTTTTGTCTCTGCAAAATGATAAGTAAGGAAATTTATTGTGATACCAAGAGATGAAAGTGAAAGTTAATAAGGCCTTAAAAACTGTGCTTGGTTTAAAGGAAAGTTGATTAAATTTCGTTAGTTTTTTAGTTGAATTTTTTATTTTCTTTTGTGTAAAAAACAGCAAAAGGTCTATATCAAAGCACATACAAAAATTAATAAGTTGGATGATAGTTTTTATTTTCAACTCACTAGAATTCGTAGTTGGGTTGAGTTTTTCCGTTTATCCATTTTTTGATTATGTTTGTATTTCATTAAATTCCAAAAATTTCTTAAGCACTTTGTGGTATTAACTTTTGAGCCGTCTTGTTAAAAAACAAAACTTATTTTTGTAATTCCTTTTCAAAGACTGGCAAAAGGCTTTTTATTTCTTTAATAAAATATGTACTAGCCAAAATTTGAAATTTTGCTTCAATCGGACGTTCAATAAAATCTAATAAAACTAAAAAAAACTCTGATTTCCAGAAGGAGGAGATTGACCATCACGATGTATAAGGACTTCCATTAGTTAAAGGTCAACAAACTCTTTTACGATTTTCCGATAAATTTATTTCTGACAATTTTTGGGCCAGAACTGCTAAAAAGAAGTCAAGGAGAACTAATAAATTGTCCAAGTAATAAAATGCAGGTATTTCTTTTGTTGAGATAAATTGGTCTATTTTATATGTATTAATATTTTTCCACTTAGATATTTGCCCTTATAAATTACAATCCAAGGATAGAAATTTGGATGATGTCCTATAAGAACATTTCCTTCTAATGAGAAATCGATGGAATTAAATTATGATTTTATTTTTATAAACAAATAAAAATTTTACCCCAATTTATTGTATTTTACTTGACTTGATAAATATTAATTTAAGCAAGGACAATAGGGATACGATGCTTCAAAACAATTTAAACTTACTGAAAAGTTTTGCCTTATTCTTGGAAATGATAGATACACAAAGTAGTTGGTTTTCCTCAGTCAAGACTACAAAACGATTTGCTTAATTAACCGGATGTCTTTATAGCAATGTTTTATTGTCCAATTGTTTAATTAAACACATAAATTTTCTGCATAAATAGAAACGAAGGGCAAGCCAATTCATTTCATAAATGAATACTTCTATCCAAGCTCGGCATGCCAATGACAGAAGACACTGGCATTAAACTGCCTTCATCTAAATTAATTGATCAAGAAAGCGGCGTTATAGTCGTCATTTCATTCAATAAACAAATGGCCAGAATGCTCGAAACCAGTCGGAAAGCTAAAGAATGAGCCATCATAAATATTATTCCCAACGGCAATGAAGACATTGCGTGTGGTCGGTTCCCCGGTGCATCCTCCATCATTTCATTTCTATTCGAATGGCAGACACTTCCACTCAATTTATCTAGAAGGAAAACTTGGGGCCAACTTGAGGCTTTGCGGTTTTAAGTAGCCACTGGAAAATTGAACTAGCTCGACACACACACACGAAGACAACGAAGAAAAAGGGAAAACTTTTTTTTTATAGGGAAATTGAATTACTTACTTTTTGGGGTCGACCCAATCGATTGACCGAAGGCAACTGCTATGTAAGGTTTGCTTTGAGTATCCTCAGTTTGCCCTTTATGGAGATTTCCCAGACACCAGCATCAAAATATCCAAACCACCAGCCACACAGTGGTCTTGGGATCCAATTTAACTATTAAAACCAGGGACCGACATGAAAAATGATGGTGCTTTCGGTTTCTTTTTCATAAAGAAAAGGATAAAAGTTTGATAAAAGTTTGAAATGCCAACTTGGTCATTTTTAGTTATAGTTTATTGTTATAGATATCTATACTTATTAAAAATTGAAAACCCCAAATGCAAAATATGGGAATTTGACAAACCGAAATTTATTTTTACTCTAAATAACCATTGATTCATATTTTATAAACATTTGTTTACCTAAGCTTTGAATTTAAATATCTTTTTATTCAATTTTAATGCTCAAACACTTTGGTAACAAAACTTTAAATTACAACTTAATATTTGATACTATATTCAGTTCCGATGCCATGGTGTTTGGATATACATATAATCTAAGGTAAACAATCAATTAGCCTACCTGAGAAGTTCAGGCATTTAACCACAGTACAGAGAAGAAGTAACCTTTTTTGCTACATGGAAAATCACTTACAAAGCTAATAACAGCACAAAAGTCCAGGTTAATTTATCGACTCAAAGGAAGGAGCAGTCTCTTGTGGATGTTTACGAGCCTGTCACACGGACTATAAATTTGTTGCTGCACACACCAAATCTTCATTATCATCATCATCATCAGCCCCATCGTCATCTTCATGATTATCGACAATTTTTCATTGAAACATGAAAAAGCCTGTTACTGACTTCTGGCTGGCTGGGTATTTTCTTTCTTTATTTTTCTCTACTTGCTTCCTTGAATAAGCCGCCACCTTTAGTCGCAAACATATTGACTACGTCTCTCCATGTTTATGAATCGGAAAGATGCTAAGGGGGGAGGGGCTAAGAAGACACGTGGCCCACGAGTTGCTTATCAATAAATTACCACTCACAGGCCAAGCCAAAGAAAAATAAGCAAACATTGTTATGTAAATGCCGCGATGATAAAGCCATGACTTTGTCCATAAATCAAAGAGGAATGCATGGATAGTCGAGAATACACAACGCTCATAAGTATGCTATGGAAAATGCAGTTGGAGGAAATCTCAGACTCTAAAACTGTTAATTAAACCGATAAAAATAATTGATAGTAGTGTTATTACAATAAACAGAGCTAATTAGAGTGTCACATATGATTAATTTCATAAAACTTTAGTTTACACAAGATTTAATTCAGTCAAAGGTCAACAAACTCTTAATTATATCGTAAGTATATGAAGTAATAATTTAAGTAAGCTTTTTAGAAGTGATCTTTGAGTTACAAACAAATTGAAATTTTGCCAAGTTACATAGTTTTTACAAATGTTAAAATATAAGAATTCTTAGCAATTCTCTTAGATTCAAATAGCCCGTGTATGATTAATCTTATAAGCCACCTTAATGCATCTAGTTAAGACTCTGGTCATCACTGCATTGCCGGGAGCAAAACAAAAAACAAGAAAAAGCCGGCGCCAGCACGTGCATTCCTTATATTTTTTCTATTTTAGCCCGGAACACAAACGCAAATTCATTTTCCTTTTCTTTTAATGGCTTTTCCATGCAAATGCCTAGAAAAAAAGGCAAAGGGCTTGAACGAGCTGAAGAGAAAGAGACAGAGAAACAGAGAAAATGTAAGGCCCAACCAGCTATGGGCACATTCCACGTTAAGTTTTAGCACTTCAAACGCAAAAAAGCTGGGCCAAAAGAAAAATTTGTAATGCAAAGTTGTTCAAACTGCGTTAAAATAACACCAGGCACAGGCAGAAAACAAAACGGGGAACGAGATAGATGAGAACCACAAAATGAAATTCAAATAAATAAATACGCCCACGCACAAACAAACACACAAGCACACAGACACATTTGCATATGTCTATATGTGTGTATATATTGTGTTGTAAATTTGGTAAAAAAAAGGCCAAACCATTTTGTTCTATGGGCAAGAAGGATGAAGGCTCAACTGAACTTACAAAGACAAACACAGACACACATACATATCTTTGCTTCCAATGAAATTGAAAATATGTGTTAAGACAACAAGAAACGAAAATTGATATTTGGTTTTCCGGAAATTAAATGCCCTGCAAGGTATGCAAGAATTATTAAATATCTTTTTGTTTTTCTCAAAATAATTTCAGCCATGATTTTGCAATAACATAATTATGTTTGATCCTTGAGTTATATTTTGTATTAAATGGGCTGTTTTAGTTTCATTTTTTTAATATCTTTCAAATCGTATAAGGTGCCAAGATGCTATTAAAATATTTCATCTAGAGCATTTAATCATTCAATAAAAACTTAACTTATACAGCATTTTAAAATATATTAAATTCACGGATTCTCCGAAAAAGGCTCTCCAAACAAATATATCACTTCATTGTAAACAATAGGTAGAAAAGGAAATAATAAATACAAATTTAAAAACAACTCACAGTTGGGCAACTAAAAATACACATAATCTGCATATTTGATATTTCACTTTAGGTTTAAATCTGTTAAATAGATAATTTACAATTCATGAAAATCTATTTGGGCCAGTCAAGGCCATCGAAAAAGCAAGTTTAAAGGAATTGATGTAGGAAGATTTAACTTGAACAATTTATATGCGAAATCTTCAACTTGTCGCACTTTTCCAAAGAATACACTACATTTTAGGGTGTCATTCTTCGAATCTCACACATGCAAATCTTGTCTGTGTTGACACTTGTAAACATTTACAGGCTTAAAGAGCTGAGACAGCCTTTGGCTAGGACAACAACCAACCAACCGTCGCAGGACAAATGCAAAGGCAATTGTCTTAACCATTTTTCTTGCCAATTTCAGTTTTCCCTTTTTTCTGGGATTTTATTTTAGGTTTCTCCATTTGGATCCTTGGCTCCTGGAGCGCGTGTAAGCCATTTTGATTTTAACACAAAATTATTCACAATAAAAGTGACAGCTTAAAAGGATTGCGGGCATAATTTACAAGTAATCTCAAAGGCTTTCATGGTGACAGGATGTATGGATAAGCGTGTGTGTGTGTGTGCACTTGGGAAAAAACCCATGCGTGCCCGTGCGTGAAATGATCTTGGAAAAGTCGTAGAGCTTGCGGCTTAATTGTTTGACAAAACTTGCGAGTTTCGCATTAAAAACTAATTAGCATAAAAAAATGAAAGCCAGCCGCATCTAATTACATTTCGCATTTGTGTTTTCATCAAAAAGTTTCTCTTACAAAACCGACTCAAAGGATAATGTCAAAAACAACAAAAAAGTTGTCTAATGACAAATAAAATAGACATTGCGTGGTGTCCTCGGTGATGTCGAGTCGGGAGGAATTCCATGCTAGACGGACTTTCATTCCTGTGCGGTTTGTCTAATTGCAATTTGAGTGCCTGCAAATGAATTTGCCCTTGAGGCTTGTCTGGAGCAGCTGGAAAAACATTATTTAACACTGCATGCATTTTACTTCTAATTTCAAATTCAATATTTCGGCAAAAGAATCATCTTTTCAATAAACTATACGGCATTGTGAATTCCAAAACAAAAAAGATGGTATTTTATTTACATTTTTTAAGTCAAAATTTGAAAATTTTATTATAAAATGGATTGAATATAGTTAAAATAAAAGAAAATAAATCTTGGTTTTAGTAATTACAATTAATAAGTGTATATAAAAATATAAACTTATTTTAGTTATATCACTCTTGAACTGAAATTTATTGTTTATACATTCTAGTTAACCTTAAATATAGCATTTGCTCCTAATATTTTTCGATAGAAAAGTTGCCAAAACTCTTTGGAAACTGTCTTCAACTCAAATATTTCTCAGTTATGCAGTCCATGACTTGGAGTTTCATATATAACATAATTAATTAAAGGGAAAGGCCAAAAGTTTTAATGACTTAACTCCAGAAATACGCAGGTAAATTATCCCATTATCTCATAATGCAGAAAGAGTTTATCGTGGATTTAAAAAAATAGTTAAAATTGGCTGCATTTATATTTCTTATTATTCTGTTAATTTGTTGACAGAATTTAAAAATTATCTGTTTCTGTATTATTAATATTTTAAGCAGTATTAGCCCGCGCTGTTAGAGCTTTGTAAAATTTATTTTAATCACTGAAAGGTTTATTGATTGTTCAGTTATTTACAGTTTCAGCAAAATTTAGAAGACAAATTGTGAAAAATTCTTAAAAATTCTCAACTTTGCGAAAGTTAATAATTATATGTATATAATTATAATTATAATATTGATAAATTTTGATCGGATTTTTATGCTGCTCTTAGTATTATTTCTGAACTAGAATGTAAGTCAAGTTATCTTTTTAAGAGTGGTAAAAATTCTAAAGAACAGAAAAGTATTCCTATAAACCCCAATTTTATGAAGATCTTATTTAGACAGTTTTCGAAGAATTGAGAATTTCATTTAACTATTTTCAAAATAGAACAATTTCTAGAAAAAAACCCCTATAAATCAATTTATTTGATGCAGTCTGAAAAGTTACATTGAAGATCACTAATTTCTGTTAAAAAAATTCAAAAAAAAAAAAATCTTATTTTTTCGAATCTGATATATTTTCTTTGATGTCGTAACATTCCTGAAACCATCTGAACATAAACACATTTCGATATTTGGCAATCCAGCACTGTTCGCAACCATCGATATTAATAAATATCGATTTTGTCCCAGCTCTAATATAAACTCTCTCTATCAAGATTTTGTTAAGCATAATTTTTTTAAGAAATTAGTTGTAGTTATGGATGACTATTGAATTTTAAAAATTGGCTTTTATTTTTAATTGGATGTAGGTGTTATCGGACTTATGGATAACAAAATATGAAATGATAGCGAAATGAAATAAATAATTCATAATTTTACAATTCTGAGAAGAGAAGAAAAGAGACGTACTGTCAAATAGACATTTTCCACAAATATACTACGTGCATTGTATTTTTTGGACAGTTTTATATGTAATTATATGTAATGATTGCACAATTGTGGCATTCCTCAAAAAGAAAAAAAAAAGTGGTGTAATAAAGTTAAATTGCGCGTCAAATTGAGTGAAATTCTTTGAACGCTGTCAGCTGTCTCTATATATTTCAAAATGATTAATAGTAATGGGGTAACACCTTGTGCTCAGAGTCCCACACAGTTTCATAAAAATGAAATCTGTTACACCCACATCTACTATAATATAGATGTATATATGTACACAGTATATACCTTTTGCGGCATTTAAGTGTGTGTGTGTGTGAGTGTGAGTGTTGCGTTTGTGTTGGTTTTATTACCCATTTTCCTAGATTAACGCCCGGCACAAACAAATAAAGGCAAACGGATTTCTATTTCGTGCAGCGATAAGAAAGAGAATCGAAAAATGATTAGGTGAACTAATTAATTTAAGTGTTTGGTTTTTTATTAGAAAACAAAAGAATTTAATTCAAGCAGACATTTTGAAATTTCATTTTGATTGTTAACTTGAATGTGAAAAATTGTTTAATCAAAGGACGAAAATGTATAAGAAAGTTCTCTGAACTTTTTCGTTCATTACATTTCCAAGAATATTGTCGAATCTGTTTTACATGACAAGCAATTGTGTATTCACCAAAGACTTGGCTTGAATAGATGTACATAGTTTCCCTCATAGACCAAGTTCAATTCAAGGTTGACAGATAAAGTTCAACACGAAACCATGGGGAAGGAGATGGGAAAGCAGAGTCCTGGCAATGTCGAACCCAAATTGCAGCTGCAACTGAAATTGATACGAATTGAAAGCCAAATCCTGATGACTGCAACCCGCTTTGTTCTTCTTGCTGTGTCCTTGCATGACCGACCAACCGACCTACCGACCTACCAAGTGAATGAACGAGCGAGGTGACACCTTGCCATAGGGCAAATTTCGAATAGGTCCTCCCCAAAAAAAAAAAAAACAAAAAATATTTACTGCATTCAGCGTATTGCCCGATATGAATGAAATATGAAGTGCAAAACGAGTTGCTGGAGCATAAAACATGATTAATGCATACTGGGGATCTGGATTTGCCAATGACAATCGCAATAAACATTCGACGTATTTTCCAGATACATTCCATTCGATTGGAATGCAAAATGAAACTTGGTCAAGGGTTCCCATGCTTCTGTGGCAGACAACTTGTCGGTTGATAACTTAAAAAAATAAAAAATAAATTCAACATATTTTATATTTTTCCCCTCTTCAAATAACAAATTGCATTGTGAACTAGACAGCTTGTTGTTAGAAAGACGATTAGATGTACCAAAGATTCAACATAGAGAGAATTCGTTATTGACTTTAGCGTTTTAGTCAGTATATATAGAATGTCAATCCTTTTCCTCTGTAATTTAATTATCATAAGTTTATCATAAGTTTACTGTAAACAGTTTTTGTTGACTGTTCTGAACCCATTTTAACTTGTTTAAAAACTGAACTTCAACTTCATTTCAAAATCATTTTAAAAATTGGTCTCTCTAATATCTGAGTTTTCCAGTTTTAAAATAGAGAAATTGCTTAATTATTTGCATTATAATTTTTGTAAAACTACCACAAAAAAATTTTTGTATGCATTTTTTTTATTCAAAATGAATTTAAGACCTTCTTTGGGACTTATTACAACCATAAAATTGTCAACAAACATTTAGAAACATTTCCAGTTGATTGCTATTAGATACTTTCTGATTGTTTGCTAAATTTATTATTCGGATTCTTAATATTAAAACAATTTTAGAAATTCGCGAGAACATTTTTAATTACTTTTTAATCAAAAGACTACAATAAATGTAATAAATATATTGGAATTTAAAGCGGCAAAAGTATAAATAATCGAAAACCCCAACAAGAAAAGAAAAAAGTAAAAAATTAGACTATCCAATCTTATCTTTCATTTGGATAAACAATAGAATTAGTTTTAGACTTTTGTCTATTTTAAGATAAGATATATATGAAAATTTAGCGATAAATTTATGAAGTAAGTTGTCAGATACTTATAGATACATCAAAACCATTTTGCCTACGACAAGGGTAATAACATGAAGATAGAAGTGATTTCTAGAAACATGAACAGAAATGAAGAATGAATTGAAATTTTATTGATGCAGTTACCGAGAAAATAGTTTGATTTTGTGACATATAAAAAGTAGCTGGAATCAAACAATGACAATAATGCTGAATGGCAATTTCGTTTGGTTTGTGTGTTTGAGTAGAAAAACATTAGAAAGGTTGCAACGCAAGTGCAACTTTGATATTGCGATTTCCTTGTAACTGAGAATATAACTGTAACTGTATGTCCTGGCGAGTGTTTAAAATTGTTATGCTGCCCTTTTGCCAAACAATAAACGTTAGCTGTGAAAAAAAGGAGAGGAAATGTGCCACAAAAGTGCCATTAAAATAAAACGTGCTGAAAGTGATGAGCCCAGAAGCCAACTGAAAGGATCCTCTCTACGCACTCCAAAGTCAACAAAAAATAAAAAGGGAAAACAGAACTCTCGCGCTCTAGCACAATGGAAAACCAAAGGCAAACAGAAGCAATGACTATAGAGGACTATGGAGGACTATGGAGGACTATAGAGGACTACATAGAGACAGGAGTGAGAGTAAAGTGAGCATTGAAACGGGGCATTTGACGCCACGTGTTTCGATTCCGTCGTCAAATCACGTAGCAGACATTTTCACTGCATGTTGCGTATACGCCGCATCGGGACCGTAACGGTTATTAGCCAGCCGCAAAAGAGAGCTACACACACACACACTCACGCATAATGTGTAGGGCCTAAAGTTAAGAAGAACGGGAAGATAACATTTTTCAGCTAATGCCTTTTTAAGCGGCATTTTGCCTTTTTGCAAATTTCAATTTGTGTGTGTACGCGGTTTCTCGTCTTCGTCATTGTCGTTGCCTTGCGAATCATTAACGCTGAGCGCTCAATTAGCTAATTATGCAAGCCTGTTGAAAGGACCGCAATGATAATGACGATGGCAATACTCATGATGACTGGCATGATGAATGACTGAGTGTTTCACATTCACACAGCAAAAAAAAAGATGTGCCGACGCTAAAATTACTTAGAAATTGATAAAAACAATGCCACGATAATATTTTCAGTAACTTGGCTCAAAGAGCAGCACAAAATATCACAAAACTAGGGAGTTACATTTCAACTTATCCCGAAAATATTCTTCTAGGTTCAATTACTTAGTTTGCATTTGAATAAGTTGAATATTTCTGGGAATAAAAATGATCCTGTGAAATAGACTTGAAGGACCCTTTTTCGTCAAAAATTAGCTAAAAATAATTAAATATGCATGTTGCAGAAACAATAAAAAATGCTAAATTACAAATGTTTTTTAATTGGAATTTTTTAATTTCATTGGAAAAATGATGAAATAATAAATTAAAAAAAGGGCAAAAAAGTGGAAATTCAATATTGCATAACAAAATAAAAAGAAAAATTCACGTTTTAATGAAGTCATCCTTTAACACATAATTCGCATGAAAAATTTTCACATTGAAGAGATAACTTTTTATTTTAAATGTTAATGAGATTGTTTAACAGACTCAATTTATGGCAACCAGTTGGCCTTCTTTCTAATTTATTTAGTGTAAGGCTGATAATTAATTTCTATAAATCTAAACAAATGATTGGGAGTCATTATAAACAATTTTATTCACTGGCTTGAAATGATATTATAGCAATTTTATAATTTCGTTTGTTAATTTCAAAATTCATATAAACAGAATCAAGATTAATTGTTTATAATCGCACTAAAGGCTTCTTGAATCAATCAAATCACTTTTTTTCTCCTTTTCTCTCCTGACAATATTTTGTCTTGCCTTTAGTTCCAGCGAATTCGCACTTTGGCATACTATAATAATTATTTTCTCAGTGCACGAAATTAATATGTTATATGATATATATGTATGTGCTCTTTCTCTGCCAAGGGGTAAAATAAATTGCCATATATCATAAGCGATGATCCCAAGCCATGTTGACTTATTAAGTGGCTTGGGCTTGGGCTTTCATCTGCGCGATGTTTTCTGTATTCTTGTCCTCTGCCAAAACACAGTGGAAAGGGAACCGAGGAGCTCCTCCCTCCAAATGTCCTTCATTGAGTTTCTGTTTGTGCGACCGTGGCTCTGCGGGTAACCATTCCTCACATATGCAAATGAACAAAACAACAACCAGAGAGAGAGAGAGAGAAAAAAAAATATACGCAAAGTGCTCTGGCTTGTGATTGTCAGGACACGAATTCCATCCATCATGTGTCCTGGTAACTGCTGCATTCAATTTGTCATTAACCCAAGTTACACTTTCTTTTTCACAAGTCGAAACGGATATGTTGTTAAACAAGTTAAACAATATAAATAAACCAAAATGTTAACAATTAAAATAAGGACAATATTTTATTTTAAAGAAATCCAATGCAATGACGTTAAACTTGTTTACGCCACTCATTGATTTATTCTATTTCTGGCCCCTAAGTAGTTGGGTTTTAGCTTTTATTTGAGTAACTGCAAGTCGCAGACAATGCGACGACATCTATCTTTAGTCTAGAATAGATCTACCCACTCGACTTTACTTGTCTATGTGTATCCTTTAGGTTGCTTTGTATACATTTGTATGTCTGTAGATATATCGAAGCAAAAAGCATATTACTTTTTTATTGGGTCTGACTGCGATTGACGTCTGCACGAAAGGGAAAGGTGAAATTGCAATTGATGCGGAAAACAGGAAATTGGAAATTAGATATCAAGTGCAGCTGATAATCAGAGATTAACTTACATCAATCACAAATGTTCAATAGCGGGGAAATTTACTAGAATTGAATATTTAATAGGGGAAAACTCTTCCTGGGAAGAGTTTTATGAATTTGCGTCACAAATTACTTTCGCCCATGGCCAACTAATTGACAAATGTATGGGCTAGCTTGGGCGTGGCCGTTTTAGTCCCAGAGCCCTGAAAATCAAAGTACATTGGAAAAAGGACGAGAACGTGTTAGACTCGGTGAGATGCGCGTAATACCATTTGAATTGGCTGCTAATTAGGGTTTATTGTTTTTAGCCAACGAAAGGTGTGGCAATTTCACCAGACCTATCTATGAATGCGAATGCGTATGTGTGTGTGTGTGTGTGTGAGTGTGTGGGATGCCATGTAATTTAGAATAATTTGAAAGCTAAACTATGTCAACTAACATTAGTTGAGGATGCTTTTAAAATTAAAACTTAAAGCTTACAAAGTTCAAATAATTTCCATTAGATGAAACGAAGTACTTTTGAGTAACCAGAATGTCATGAAAAAAACATTGACAAGTCAGTTAAAACAGAAATCGTTAGAAATTGTGAGTTGACCAGAATCTGTGAAAGGTTTTGTATTATATATGTAAGTACAATTATTTTTTACATTTAAAATGAAGTACCATTGTACTATCTGTTTCTAATTATATCGACTACGGATCAATATTTTAAGTAAAATAAAAATGTGGCAATAAATTCTGCTAATCAGAAGGGTCTTAACTAATTTTTAATCAAATCAAGAAGATGTCTTTTAAACCAGAAATCATCATCTTGGTATGTATATGCAAAAGTGATATTTGCAAACTTGAAACAGAAAGTAATTATGTAAATGCTTGATCTAAATTAAGTCTTAAAATCTGTAATTTTCACCTATTCTTTTGACATTTCGTAATTAAAGATAAATTTTAGGATGATATTCAGTTCTTCTGAATATATGGACAATAAAAAAAAACAGTTTTCAACCGAATTTTTAATAAAATGCATTGAATTGATGCATTAACAGACTAAAATGAAGTAAGTAAGTCGTCTCGCCGACTTGGATATACCATACACCAGTAAAACAAATATTTTAAATTTATAATAACCAATGCATTTTCGTATTTTTAAAAAAATCTGTTTGCATGCTTTTTAGAAGCATATCTTAGTATTTCGCTCACTCAAGCATTCGAGCACCCTAGCGCCCCCACCAGCCAACGGCCACTTCCGGCCATATGGAAAAACGTTCATATGCATAACTTGGCTATTTTTATTACGATTTTGATCAAATTTGGTATTTTGCTGGATATTAGTATCAAATTTAAGTGTGCTAAATTTGATTGCACAAGGTAGAAAATTACGGGAGATAATCGAGTTTTTTCAAATTACGGGGGCGGAGGGGGGCGTGGCAAAATCTTTACACATCAAAACTGTGCGCAATTACTAAGCAAATATACATACCAAATTTTGTGTCTCTAGTTGCTATAGTGTTTGAGAAAATCGGTTTTATTTGAGTTGCGGGGGCGGTAGGGGGCGTGGCAAAATTTTTATAAATACAAAATGTGCGCGTTTACTAAGCACGGACGGACGGACAGACGGACGGACGGACGGACGGACGGACGGACAGACGGACACGGCTAGATCGTCTCGGCTGTTGATGCTGATCAAGAATATATATACTTTATGGGGTCGGAAAAGCTTCCTTCTGCCTGTTACATACATTTTAGCGACTTTAATATACCATTTCACCCTATGGGTGTATGGTATAATTACCACAAAAATATATAATTTTAAAATTTATATAATAAAAATCTGCTTTAAATGAATAATAAATAATCATAAAAGTATGCAAAAGTAAAACTCTGTAGTTAATAAAATTGCAAAATTCAAAAATTAGACCTTAGCATTTCAATGTAGTTGTAGTTTTTGCCAAAAAAAGAGTGATTCTGGCCCAGAGTGCACTTTAAGGAATAAAATAAAGGTTTCGTGGGCGGGAGGAGGGCGGTAAAAGTGTAAATATTGCTAAGCCCATACCCCAAGGATCCGTCACTGGTTAATCTGAAGTTGATTCCGCATGTGACTAAAATAGCACAGAGATAAATGTCATTCTATACCGATGACAAAGAGCACAAATACTCTTGCATAATTTATTAAACATCAAGTAATCTTTGAAGGAAATACGGTTATTAAATTTAAGTTAAACCATTTGTTTACTTACCTCGCAAGAAAACAGTTTATTTCCTTGACAATTTCACTTATTCTATTTCCGTTTCACTTTTGTCACTTTAATCTACTGCGCGGATGCTGTTCTATATTGTTGTATTTATTTTATATGTGTGTGTGTGTGTGTATGTATGTACGTATATGTATAAATTGTATATTTGCTATGTCCAAGCTCAAGACAATCAAACCGAAATCCTTAAGGGAGCAGCAATTGAAGCGTAATTATTTGTTACGGCGCATTTCCCGTGTGGCGTCGTTGGTCAAATGGCCAACGAATCGGAAATGGAACTCACTCTTGGCACTGGGTCAGTAGCGCAGCATGAAAATGGCTATTGTTGTTGCCAATGTCGATGCCGCGGCCGTTGCCTATCCTGGCTTGTCTGGCTATGTCTATGTCTATGCCAAGTAATCAGAATAATTACATGGCCCTAATGGGACAAGGGCGGCGATGGAAAATGCAAAACAGTTTCTCAATTCGTTGTACACTTTACAGTTGCAGAGCCATTGCTTTAAACAAAAGGACGACAATGTCATGGACATATTTGTTTTAAAATTTACATAAATTTATGTTAACACAGCATTAAAATATGTATGTTTATACAGTTTTTAATTAGTAAACAATTATATTAAATTATGTATGTATCTACAGCCACTTTCAATAACACTTTTTTTAGTTTTAAACAATATTCTGTAAATATGTATATATGTACATACATATTACATATATATTTGCATTGACAAGTCGGTCTTAAGTTTATAAATGGCTTCCAAGCGTTCCAAAATATATGTACATATGCATAATAATCGTTTTCTAGCGATTGTCATTAAATTTTATAATTATTCAGATTACTTTATCATATAGATTGCTTGAAAAGTACACGAATTCTCCCACATTGGACTAAAATATGTCGATATCATTATATTAGTGCAAATTAACAAATGACAACTTTATATACTTTTACATATACGTAATTATTTTGTTTTTAGTAACTGTCAACATTTCTTAAAAACTCTGTCCGTTCCTCTTAGTCCTTAGTCCTCTTAGTTTTCCAAAAATCCCATCTTAATTGAGTTTCCATTCACGTATTTTCAATTGTTTCTCTCAGTGCATTAGAAGTTTTCCGTCAACAATCAGTGATTTGCTCGGTCTGTCTTAATTATGTATGCATTTCAATTTACCCATTAGTTCCTACTTATTGCAAATAATAATCAACCACTAAAAAAAAACCAAGAGGCAACTTTTGCAGTTGCGACAACCGAAACATCGAAGAATAGCCCAAAGCCAACGCCATATGCCGGCAATGCCATAAACAACAACAACAACTGTCATTGTCGCCGCATAGTCCGCCGACGCCAAGGAGGGCAGACCAAGACCAAGAGCAACAACAACAGCCACAAAAACAAACCAAAAATTTACGCCCACACAGCAAAGTGTTTCATGAATTGAAATGTTATCATACGAGAGTTCGATTGTTATCACTACCGGCTATTTTAAGTACACCTACGAGCACGTTCACTTTACGCCTTTCTAGATTCACGAGTGCAAGATGCTGCAACTGCAATTCCGCTTAACACCATGCAGCCATGAAATTTGAAAGCCAACTGTTTTTGGCAAAAAAAATAAAACAAATTGATAGCATACTCTGAGGTGCTTTACAAGATTTAAGCTTTGCGAGCCTGTATTTGAGGCCCAGTATTTTATGCGCCCGCCAATATCATTTTTCCCACTATTTTTGCCATCGATGTTATCGGCTTAATTTGAAAGTAGAAATAAAAAACGGCAGCAAAATACGATATTTAACCCTACTTCATTGTTTAAAAACCCCCACCACCATCAGTACACAAATTGTGTGTGATGATTATTCCCATACTTATTTCCGATTCGGGACTCTTCCAAGTTCATTCAAAAATAAACACTGAGCACACAAAAAGAAAATTATTGAAAGCCCTGTTTTCATGTTATAAAACATCATTCATTTGTATACCCTTGCAGAGGGTCCTTCGATGCAAATCAACTTCACGATATTTGAGCTCCTTATCTTTTTCTGTAACTGTATCAATCTGTCCCTTTTATGTCGCTAAAAGCTAAACTAATTTATTTGTCTTTCATTCCCTGTGTAATCCATTCGTATGTATTGTTGAATCTGTGTGAGTGTGTGTATGACATTAAACATTAATTCCAATTTAAATCTACTGTAATATAAAATTAATACCTATCCAATCATATGCTAATATTAAATAAAAATATTATGTTGATTGTAGGCCGTTTTCCCGTCAAGGTCATAGTTTTTATTCTTTTGCGACGGGAGCTTCTTTATCACAAGGCAGCAGGGATAAAAATAGAGCTCAAACGGACGGCAAAAAAAAAAAACAAAAATTTAAAAAGCTTTTCACTTTTATTTTAAATTTAAAATAAAATGTTTTATTGTGCCCGTAAATATAATGATTACTTTCCCGAAAAATAGCCTCATCTCATGATGAGGATTAAGTGTTAAAGTTGTTATAAATACTACTTTAAAATTTAGGTCAAAAACTTTGCTTTATTGTTAGCATATACTCGTATTTACACAAACTTTTTTGAAGATGGTCAGACCGAAAACTAGTTAAATACAAATATTTAAAACTATAACTTTGCTGACAATTTGTTAAAATTCCTATCAAAATGCACTAAATGAAATTCAATATTTAAAATAATAAAGAAAAGCTTAATGTACATATATATTAAACGATTGACAATCTGCTAAAATGTTGCCGGCTCAATTTTAAATTCGACTGCATTATTAAATCCAAGTGACTATCGATATTACTATCGATTATTTTGCGGGACGATTTTTTAAGGCGAATTTTTAGGGCGAAAATATTAATTTTTAGGGCGAAAAGTTCATTTTTTTAAGGCGAATTATCATATTTTTAGGGAGAATTATTGTGGTTCTTGTTAGAGCTGGGAAACTATCAATAGTGGTCCCATTCGATATTTTCGATGTTTTGAGAGCGAAAATTCGATACTATCGTTTTTTACTCAAGCAAGTAAGAAATAATAATGTTGGAAATAAACTTTGCAAAACGAAATTACAAGCAACTTTTAATTATTTTAAACATGTATTTAGTATAGAACATCTGCTTAGGAAATTAAATTTCATTTTGTTTTCCAAAAAACCAAAAAAAAAGGCACATTTTGTCAGTTTTCATTTTGTTTTACAAAAAGTCAAATTAACAATTGGTCATTAGACATCTAAGATCTAGTAATATCAATTCTCTTAAAAAATAAATCAAATTAAACTTCATTTTGTTTTTCCTCATTTTCCTTATTTTCCTCATCTGAGCTGATACGTTCTGCTTCTTCGTTGTCTACGCATATAGATATACAAATATCAGCAAAAAAAATTTTAGCAAATAGAGTTGTGTATTTACCCTTTCTTTTCAGGTTTTTCAAATATTTCTCCACTGAAGTTTATCTAAAATGGATTTTTATAATTAAAAATGCTCAATACTATCGATAGTGATAAAAAACTATCGATGGTGGCTCAAAAATTCGATACCTCGATAGTAAAATCGATAGTTTCCCAGCTCTAGTTCTTGTTGCCAGGAAAAATACCAGGAAAAATAAGAAGAAAAAAAAAACGCTGAAAAACAGCCGGAAGTGAACAACAGAACGTTGTAAACAATTAGGGAAATCGTTTTGGTACTTGCCTTTAGCATTATTAGTCTTGTGTTAAGTTGTAATGTGCTTTTAAGGAGACTAAAATGAGCCAACCAAGTAGTGAACGCGAAACATTCGACGAGGAACTCTTCGAGACGCGACTGGAGGCTCTGAAGGACACACAGGAGGGAATTCAGCAGATGTCTAACTGGTGCCTTCAGCACCGCAGTAATCACAAAAAAATCATTCAATGTTGGCTAAATGTGTTTAAAAAAGGTGAGATAATCCCCCTCAGGGTATTAGGTGAATGTTGCTAATTTGCTCGGTGTACATTTAGTGCGTGTGGATCATCGGCTAGTTTTATTCTATCTGGCCAATGATGTTATACAGTATAGCAAGCGGAAAAGATATGAGTTTGTCGAATGCTGGGCCACAGCCCTCCAAAGAGCCACCACCATGGTGCGGTAAGTACACATGTGCTCTCAGCTTCTACTCTAACTAATCCCCACCACCTTATTAGGGACGAACGTGTCAAGGATAAAATTCTACGCATCTTTCAAATTTGGGAACAGCGTGAAATCTACAATGAGGAATATCTGAGCGATCTGAGTGGCCTGCTAAATATTGCGCCGCCAAAGAAGTCCCAAATCGATGTGAGCGATGAATTCCAAAATGCCACCCTCATTGCCCAGATTCGGGAATGCGTTGAGCTAAGCGAGTCCACCGACAAAAGCATGAATAAGCTGCCGAAGCCGCCAATTTTCGAAATTGAAACCATAAAACAGCAGTTGAAGGACAAAAGCCATTCGGGCGATATTGAAAAAGAAGTAGAACGCTGTGTTGCCTTTATCAATACGTACAACAAGAACCTTCAAAATGAGATCAAGAGTCGGAAAGCTGTCTTGGAAAGTTTGGATGCGGCCAAAAAGTTCTACGAACATCAGGGACGGGAAGTTAAAGTAGTGGCAAGTGTAAGTTTACCTTAAACAAAACCCTAAGAAGGATATTTATGTTCTGTATAGCATTTATGTTAAGCTCCCTTTATGAAAAGAAATTTAAAGACAACAAAGTAGGGTTCATCCAAGCCCAGTAAATCAGTTGACAAATCAGATAGTATACCCACTTTATGTGTCAATATTGTCAATACATTTCGAATCAAGTCTTACTCTGTCAATTTCCCTAAAAATCATCATTAGCACTAGCATTAGGTTGAAATATATTTAATCAAAGCCCAGTAAGGAAAGCTCTAAACCATAATTTTTTCCTTATTTATGCTAAAAAAATATTAGACTTTAACTAAAAAAAAAAACAAACAAACCCAGGTTTGCTTTTAAGAAAGAAAAAGAAACAAATATTTTTGTAAAGATTGAATATTTAATATCATAACTAATTTGATATCTAAACGTGAATTTTCTGTTTAACCTACTTCTAGGCCTACAAAAGTTTTGGAACTCGCATTAAAATAGTGAAAAGAAAATTAGATGAAATTATACCAACTCTATCAAGTCCCATACCCTCGCCGGATATCAATGCACCATCGCCGGAACGAGATGCCGATCTCCAGCTACCTGATGAAAATAATACGAACATGGGACTGGTAAATAAATATTTTTAGTTTTAAAATCCAATTATTTAACTTGATGTGTTCTTCCCTATCTACTCCCTACAGAACACGTTTGGTAACGATTTGAATGGGTTTTCCAGCTATTTGGATGGTGGCAAGCTGCCGTTTGACATAAACGATTTCAAGCGCGATACACGGGATCGAGGGAGTGCCATTGAAGTAATTGGCTCGCGTTCAGATGATGAAGGAGGCTACACGCCGGGTGCGAATTTCTATACTACCAATAACAACAGCACCAACAATGGCGGCTCCATTCCTGGCCTGTCTGTGGCTAGCGGCGCTGTAGAGTACAATCCCAATCAATCGCATTATGGCAGTGCGTTGCCGCCGCCTGTACCGCCTCTTCATCAGGAACAGTATGTGCCACCACCTCCCCCACATAGCTATGGAGCTGGTGGTGGGCAGGAGAGCAGTCCGTATACACCCGCACCCACAATGGCACCGCCCCCACCCTTACCGCCAGCACCACCAGCCGTGGGATCTGATGATTTCAACAGCACCTGGGACATGAGTATGTCTTGGACGCCGATGGACAGCAGTCTCAATAACAGTACATCCAGTAGCTCCGCCTATGCAACACAGGCTACGCCGCACTCGCCGCCCCATTTCGAGCGTAAAGGCACTGCTGCTCCCCAGATTGAGTACAATGAGCATCATCATAATCAGAATGCAGCACTGGGCGCCGAGGATGTAGATCATCGCTCGCTACAATTGCCGCCAGCCTTTTTCGGGGCGAAGCTAGGTTTGAGCAAGGATAAATCAAGACAGCTGGTGGATATCGATCACAGAAACTTAATATCACTGACAGGTTCCCCCGGTGGAGCCGATAAGGTATGTCGTATCTGAAAATTGTACCCAACAGGAAAACAGTTTTGTTTTTTCTTTGCCAGGACTTTGGTGATACCGACGTAGACTACAGGACTGTGCCAGGATCAAATGATGAGGGCCTAATGGCTCCACCAGGATCAAATTATGGAAAGAAAACAACTAGCTCTCCGCAAAAATCGAATGCGAGTAAGAACTTTGCATTATTATGATTATTTAGTTTGCTTCTTATGAACATTATTTCTGTTCCAAGGTTCTTCGTCAGAATCGGATCGAGTGGATGGCTCTGGTCGGTACGATCCGGCTGATATGGTAGTGGATATGGACATGTCGGATGACGACATTGACGAATCCCTGCGAGGTGGGAGTCCAAAATCCATAGGGCCCATAAAACTAAGTCTCAAATATCCAATGTATTTCTTTTTTGTACTCTTTTTGCCCTCTATTTCTTAATTCATTTTCTTTTCTCCTTTTTTCACTTTCAATTTTTTCATTCCTTTTCGAAATATTTTGTTAATTTTCGTCCTGGTTCGATCTCCATTGACTGTTCGCCCTATACATTAATTTGAGACTTCCTTTTGTGGTATTTCAGTAACAGATTTGGATAAAATTTTGGTAATATACTAAATTTTTTTTATTAGAACCCAAAGATGAACTTCACATGGATAATCCAGATTCGGAGACAGATGCCAATGGCTCACTAACACCATCCCGCCCAGTGCTGTTGGAAACGCCGCCAGAATTTTTAAATCCTTGGGAATCGAATAACAGTTTTCTAGGTACAATGCAGGACATGCCCCCAGATGAACAGCAACAGGGTTCATTGCCACCACAGCAACAGCCATGGAACCAAATGGCCATGCATGCTGGATCGGGTCCGACTCCACCACCACCGCGACCGACCTATGGCACTCCATTTCCTTTTCAACGTTTTAATTCACCGATGAACAGTTCTGACAGTATGTCACGGGGACGCGGAAGGGGTCGCGGATGGTCAGGGCAAGGAAACTTTAGACCACCCTATCAACGAATGCCAAATGCCAATGCCGGATTTGATGCTGCTAATGCTTCAGGTCCACGTCCATTCTTTCACCGTGGCGGCAGTGGTGCAGGGGTAGGCGGAGGTGGACCCGGAAATTCTGGACCAATGCGTGGTCGTGGTCGCATGCGTGGTAAAGCTTGGATGATGTAATTACGTATTTTAGATTTACACACAGAAACAAACATGAATGGACACGCCTAAAGGTTTTAGTATATAGTTTTTATCTCAATTCGATTCAACGTGTGTACAGATCAACAATTCACTTACCCATCGACACTCTTAGTTTATCCAAGATCTGCAATAGGTTGACTAATTGAAGAATTTAGCAGAATAAACTATATGCCTGTCTCTTCAATATAACATCGCTGGCTGATAATAAATCTGTAAAGGACTCAGAATAACGTATTTAATATCCAAAGCTAAAGCCCGAAAGCCAATATTTTTATGTGACTGTGAAATTAACGTTATTTTGCAAATCTGGGAAAAAAAATTCATCCGAAAGCACTTTTAAGATATTTATTAAAGACATTCGACTCCAATTTTTTGATTATTTTGTTTTAGTTTTGATTGTATTATAAAAATATTGGATTTATTTTTAACCAGATAATCGGGTTACTTAAAATAAACAGATTTACTCAAATTAAGAGCTTATATTGTTAAATATCATTTAAAAACAGCATTCAGTAAATATTATATTATATTTAATATTTTGGCACTATTAATTAAAAATTAATTAATTAATTAAAAATCAATATTACCAAAACAAAATGCTAATACAAAAAAAAAAAAAAAACACAATTTAAAAATAAAAGCATCTGACTAGCTCTACATAGTGATTACATTTTGATCAAGCATTTTCATTTATTATTAGCATCAATCAATCCAGGAAAATTTATAATATAATTATTATTTATAAATAAATATAGACATATAGTTTAAACCATTCCCAATCTTCTACAAATAGTCAACCTATTAAGTTAACAAACCTATTAGTTTAACAAAATTTAGCCCCTACACAAACCTGCAAAGACTTTTTCATACACAAACAATATGCTAACATTATTTTCATTTACTTATCTCAGATAAAATAGTTTGTTTTTAGTTATAGCCATATTTAATATTAGTATTCATATGTAAATAGAATTATTTAGGCAAAAAAAAAAAAAACAAAACCTAGTTTTATCTTGGACTATGCCAACGTTTTATGCTCTTCACTAAATGTATCTCTACTACAAAATCTCCTTAATATAAATTCAAATAAATATTAATTTCTTCAATAAAAAAATTTATCTCGAAATCGGACATAATAAAAGGGGTCTTCCTTTGGAATTGGATTATTTATTTTCGAAAAGCGATTTCTATTTTAAAGTATGCAAAGATAATTTCAAATGGAATTCTTTGTTCGTTTTTTCAACAAAAAAAATTTGTTTTTCTTGAATATCATAAAACGTAGGCAAGTCAAAGACAAATAATGATAGAGTAACATTAATTAAGCCAATAAGTATTTAGTGTATAATGTTGAGTATTTAGTTTTATAAATACAATGTGATATTCAAAAATCTAAAATATTGTTTCTCTTTTATATTATCGACCATGGTAAATTACAAGTTTGAAAACCACTTTACTCTGTTTTCCCAGCCCTTACAAATGACTATGTTTAAATCAATTTTTGTATTCCGGTTTTTATTCCCCGAGTTCGGGTTCTAGTCAAGCGCTCGAAATGTGTTTCATTGATGACGTTTGCCGCACTTAATCACTTCTGTTTAGACTGCGTTGGTCTGTGTCGGAAGTCGGAACTCATTAATTCTGTCGGCAACTGGTACTTTGGTGGTCCTTTGTTTTGAAAGTGGGCAGGCCATTCCAGCCTACTTATTTCAAAAAGGGCTAAGACAAGAATACCGACTAATGCGAACATTTTTCAAGGATATTATTCTTAACAATGATAACAACACAAATCTTGTGTAAATTCTAGAACTGTCCAATTTGCTATAGTTATTTGTCTCTTTTATGTGATGTACATATATTAGGTAAACACTTTGAAAATTTCAAGTCAAATACCTTAGAAACTTTAATCTTGTTGTTCTGAAAACTCGGTTTTGAAAGCGGCTGTATGAATAATTTTTGGAATTTTGAAGCGTCCATTCAAACTGTATTTCCGATAAAAATATTTATATTTTCTATTAGCGATTTAGTGATGGAATCGATACCCCCAATACCGGCTCTTTTTATTTTGACTTAAAATATATTTCTTCAGAAATCTTTTTTAGTCAACTAAAACAAAAGATTCCAAGATACGATTTAAACGAAATCAGTTTGGCTTTTCATTTCTGTTGATCTCCTTAGACATCTGCTGTAGACTTAAAAACTGAAATACTCTTCAAAGTCACATTAATAAATTTACAAATCCACGCAATAATTTTAGAATTTTTTTTTTTCAAGACATTTTAAAAATAAAAAAATTATTTAAGGCACTTATCAAGGTGCATCCCGTCATGTGTATTAGTGCAATTTGTATTCCAAAAGTTAAGAATTGATTAACATTCAATCGATTGTCAATATCGAATTATTATCATCTTAAAAGTAAGTAAGTCGTCTCGCCGACTTGGATATACCATACACCAGTAAAACAAATATTTTAAATTTATAATAACCAATGCATTTTCGTATTTTTAAAAAAATCTGTTTGCATGCTTTTTACAAGCATATCTTAGTATTTCGCTCACTCAAGCATTCGAGCACCCTAGCGCCCCCACCAGCCAACGGCTAACTCCGGCCATATGGAAAAACGTTCATATGCATAACTTGGCTATTTTTATTCCGATTTTGATCAAATTTGGTATTTTGCTGGATATTAGTATCAAATTTAAGTGTGCTAAATTTGATTGCACAAGGTTGAAAAATACGGGGAGATAATCGAGTTTTTTTTAAATTACGGGGGCGGAAAGAGGCGTGGCAAAATCTTTACACATCAAAACTATGCGCAATTACTAAGCAAATACTCATACCAAATTTTGTGTCTCTACCTAGAATAGTTTTTGAGAAAATCGGTTTTATTTAATTTGCGGGGCGGTAGGGGGCGTGGCAGAAATTTGAAATAAACTTGATCAGTGTACATACTACACGAGTCTACATACCAAATTTGGTGGCTCTAGCTCTTATAGTCTCCGAGATCTAGGTGTTCATACAGACGGACGGACGGACGGACGGACGGACAGACGGACATGGCTAGATCGTCTCGGCTGTTGATGCTGATCAAGAATATATATACTTTATGGGGTCGGAAAAGCTTCCTTCTGCCTGTTACATACATTTTGGCGACTTTAATATACCATTTGACCCTATGGGTGTATGGTATAAAAACAAAAGATTTCTATGTACATTCGACTGAAACATTTAGGCAAAGACTATATTTTATCTAAGACAATTTAATGCCATCGATAAGCTACAATTACATGAACAACAATACAAAACAAAATTTGTTCCACTTACCAAATTTTTGTTTTCAATTTTGAGCAAATTCTAATGAGTTGATTTTGAATAAGTTTTAGACGAAATAAAAATAATATATAATTTGGGATATCCAAAACATTTGTAGAACAATTATAACTTGTTTTTCAAACGTTTTTCAATTTAGCCAGTTTGATTGCTTCCACAAAATTTAATTAATCAAATATTTGTTGATAAATATTTATTTTGAATAATGTTTGTTTCTGATATGTTAGAAATGCATAATTCAGAGTGAAACTTTTTTTCAATACTATACCGATCAATTATTTACTTTTTTTGATGTGTTTAAATATTTTGGCGAAACTTTATAAAAATAATTGTTTTCTTTAATTTCGATCAACTTTTCTAAGTAAATGGCTTGGAATTTCTAATGAAGGTACAGCGAATCTGCGTTTGGATCTTCAAATAGTTTTTTCATGCAAATTGAAGCCAATTTGTTTATGAAGAAAAAGGATTTTTAAGGCAAGCAAATAATTTCAATTCCTTAATTTATTTTTCTTTAAAAAAAGAATAATCCTGCAATTAAAATCGTTTCCGATTTGACCAAATAATTTTAGAATAAAGCAATAAGCAAATTTAAAACAAATGCTATATATTTTTTTAGTTTTTAAATAATATTACAATTTTAAATGCTTAGAACTAACAGCCTTTATAAGTTTACACTAGGTTCGAGTGTTGCTACAACACATACGGCAATCCTTTGCATCCTTGCATCACCCGTCGGATGGTCAATAGTCCCTTGAGAGTAATGTCACCAGATCGCCAATGTAGGCCTGAGCCATTTGCAATGTCTCATATTTGGATAGACGCCTGTCGTGTCCCAGAGATGGTACCACATCGCGCAGCTTGTCAAAAGCGTCGTTCAGGCTGTTCATCCGGCGGCGTTCGCGTGCATTGGCGGCCAGGCGACGTTTTCGCAGGACATCCTTGCCGAAACCAGATGATACCGTCGACGCGTAGGAGGATGATGAGCTGCTGTATGGTTTGGCCCGCTGTTCCTTTGACCAATATTTTGACGCTTTTGTCTGGGATTTGTTAAGTGAACTCGTGGGTAAAGATGCATTCTGTTGGGTCTGGGCGCTAAGCATGTGCTCCAATTCCAGGACTGCTGGTGTGTCGTAATACATTTCGAGGGAGCTACTGTTGGTGCCATCCGAGAGACTATCCCCGCTGCAGCCATTGAAGTCCTGCTGGTACATGAATTGCTCCAGCTGTTGGAACGCATCCTCCGCGCTGTGTCCAAGCATCGCATCATCGTGCGTCTCGTTGTTGTTGTAATAAAAGTGTTCAATCAGTTCGTTGTTTGTCAACATGGTTGTACAATGTTCGAATACCCAAGGATAACTGAGGCAATAATAGTCCTCAGAGGCCTTTATATACCAAGAGAGTCGCGCAACTGAACGTTGATTGGTCCAGGTCAAGTCGATTTGCTCTTACCTGATTCGCCGATCCCTTTTGTTGATCCCCGCTCTGTGGGCAGGTAGACAACCTTTTCTTATGCCCGTGCCCTAAATTGGCTTGTGGTCAAAACGCTTAATTGCCCCTTTTTCGTTTTCTTTACTCCATTGCCTGTTTTGTTCGACCTGCCATTTGGCTACCGTGTGGAATCAAATTCCTGACTCCTTTTGTGCGTTTGACTGATATTTTCTTTATATCGAACAATATTTAATTTATAAGTTAAACAATTGCAACGAAGGTCAATTGCCAGCACAAAAGAATTGCATTAAAATGCATAATTTGCATCCATCGAGGGATAAACAATTTGGACAGCTTTCCTTTCAAACCAACCGCTTGCATTGCATGTCTGTGGTCTAGTAAGTGTTTTTTCTCCTGTTTTGCAAGAATTGTTAATTCCCTGTGTGGTTTTCAACTTTCGATTTTTGGTATATTGTTCTTTATTGGGTCAAAAGTAAGTATATGTAAATATTTTTCTTAAATCGGAGGTGACTTTCTTTTCACAACAACAAAAATCAACTGAAGCAATCTTCCCACGCTTAAGATTGTTCAGTGATTAAATAAAAGTGCATATAACTAAACTATTGAAATGAATAAAGTACTAAAAAAGACGAAAACAACAATCATTTTATACGTTATTGGACGATTGTTTGTAGAGAAATCATATCGAAGTCTTTTGGTTAAAAAATAATTAATTTTAAAGAAGATTCGAAAATAACTCTACTCGGATTATGACCAAAAATAAAATGTGATAAGAATTGCCTAAGCTGACTAAAATATGGGTCGAAACTGATTAGAAAGAGGAGTCAAAGACGACTCTCTAAGATTTAGGGTAAGGGTACTATTTTCTCCCGTCAAATAAGCTCATTTATGATCATTTTAATCAGATAGAGGACTCATATATGATTATATAAATGTATATATATATTTCTGTATGCTACATTATCTTACAAGAAATGAGAATTTAAGTATAATTTTTAGAGAGAAAAAACTATAAACAATCATAAAAACATTTTTATATCTTATTAGGATCATGCAAGGTATAGTTTTGGGAACAAGGACTAAGAGTTAAATGGATGTCTAGATCGTCCCATAGTATCTATAGATTATGCTGAGTCAATAACTCAGACGAGACTACTTCGGGGTTTAATTAGGGAGGGGAAAAACAAGACCTTCTTCATCTCCGAGTAAAAGTTTTTAGGCTTTGCAAGATTATTAACTAGTGAAACATCAAAATTGTTGTCGAAGTACTTATTCCATCAAGTGATTTCATATTGTCATGAATGGTATAAGAACGGGATATGCAATCCATCAAATGTTTGGCCATACTTTATAGACTATAATTTCTACTTACATATATATGTACAAAATTTACGGTACATCATCTCAATAGAATGACCAACTCAACGCTATAAATTAACACACCACAACTTTTCACTAAAAATATATAAAAATCGAATGAAGTCAGAATTTAAGGTCAAAAAAATTATGTCTCTTTCTTGTTTGTCTAACTACTTTTGTTTACTCTTGTATACTCACTAATATACAGTTTTCTATCGATTGTGGTAATTATATTTTCTTATATTAATTTAACATGGTCATTCTTTCATTTTAATTATTCACTTTCACTTTATATATGTATATGTACATTTTGGCAAGGTTAATATTACAGTATTTCATATTTTAAGAGTTCATGCGAAATGTATGCAGTTGCGACATTTGTACAACAAACAATATACTATTAGAACATGGCTATTTATTAATATTCGATGTTTTTCAAATACGGAGAAAACCTCAAAGAAAACTCCTTACTTAAAAGAGTAATGATTTTAACAATAAATTTTTTGACTATTGGCTACTAGCTGTAATATCTTATCAACCCAAGTGCTTCCCCGTTTCCTAATTCCCGCCAGAGAGGGCTAAACGTTAAAGCAGGACATATTCTAGCAAGGAGAATATAACTTGTTTTACTTATGAACACAGTAAAACCTCTCCTTGCTAAGCGGCCCCAATAGTGTTCGCCTTTAGGAGTTTTTACTTCACAGAGTATATTCTCCAAATTGCTGGCAAAGTATTTTCATTGTTATAGTTATTGTAATAGTAAGTAGTAATAGGTAGTAAGCCAATTTCTTTTTTATTGATAACAAATAATCTAGTATAAACTTTTATGAATTTGTAATCACACTGCTGTGTAGATCAATCATTGGTCCTTTCACAATTTTGGATGCTCTACTTGCCGCAATCGGGACAAGTCCCTCAAGCCCACTTTCAAGTGGCCGAAACGAAAGGTTAATTAACTCCACACACACAGTAGAGGAAAATCAATTCGAACAGTTCGTTGAATTTCTATGGAAATCGGGCAAAACAATTCGAAAACAGCGCCGGCCATGGCTAAAGTGTACAAATGATGATACTACTTGATCCTTTGGATATTTCACACAAATTGACATGAACAATGTCGAAATGCAGTGGCCAAATGCACAGAAGAGATGGAGTTTCTTGATCTGATCTGCCGACAAAAGAATTCTGACGTTTGATCTTGACGCTGATGGATCCACATCGCCGTACATTGTCATGAGTGCCACGCGACCGCAGAAATCCGATGAGCGATTTCAACCTCAAGCATTATGCTGCAATATTTCTAGCGAAAGGACGCGATCGCCTAAAGATCGTAAACGCCCCTAAGTAGGGGTATGTGTGTAGGTCTGGGCATTTCCAATTAGCATGTGGTTTACCTGTTCTTTTTTCGGAGCAGGGACATGTCAAAATAGCAACAATAGGTAGTGTAGGCGGTTCTGGTTGAAAGTTGAACCTCTCTTTTCCCTTATCCACAATGCTTTAGGTAACAATAGAACAACTGATGGTAATCCTTCGGTGTGTTTAGTTGCGTGTTTTCTCTTCAAGATTAATCGTTTTCGTTTTGCGGATTATACGTTGGCGCTAAATTGCGAAAATACGATTACGGGTCATATACTCGAGCAAAGATTGCGTGAGACGTTCGATGGGAATTTCTTTTTCCTTAACAGCACTTGTCTCACCTTAGCCTTTGTCTTAAGGACAATGGCAAAAGTCTATTGTTCTATTGACTGAGAGGGCTGAGAGGACATACGAACTGAGTTTATCCAAATTACCATGTAATATATGCTTTGAATTATGGAATATTATATTCATACAAAGGAATTATTTATTTGTTTCTACGAAAATTAGTTTTGGTGAAATTTTTTGTGGAACACCTGTTTGAATTTCCAGACTGTTTGTCTGGGCAAGAGCTTAAGGCGATTCTGCCAATTAAAGGTATAAGAGAATTTCTTGGCATTTTTCTGATTTTATTTGTAATGAGTAGAGCGTGCTCTCATAACTTAGTCGCATGTCAAGGATATAAGTGGATCTACTCTTAACTTCTATCCGTTAGGCTTCTATTCGGATAACCCAAAGGCTTTATGAGAATTTATTGACACTTAACAGTGATTGGGTAAAACAAACAGCGAATCCTTACATTCAGGTAATCGTATTCTTTTCGAAAAGATCCTTGAAAAGGATGGCCAGGTAATCACAGAAGCAGGACACTGCGACGTATCATAAATTGTCATCACATAAATACTGTGCGAGGATCGTTTGACATTTATGACTCTATTCGGCCGCTGTTTCTTGCGGCAATCAGTGTCCTTTTTTACACGTGAGCCGACTTTTTATCTAAATAAGCATTTAATGGTAGCGGTAAATGAGGCACCAAACAGACTTTAAATGGGACAAATGCTTCGGCATTCAGCCAACATGTAAGTGTTAATTGAAAAAGTGATAAAGACAAAGATATACGGATAGTATAAATACATATTTCTAATTTTATTATGTTATTGGAAAGAAATTAATTTACATTGCAATGCAATTGCTTTAAATAATTACATATGTAAGTATTGCACAGTTCAAATCTTTAACGCTTTTTAAGAATATTTTGTATGTATGTGTATATGTTAATCTTAGCTAAACAAAAACAGATTGGACAACTTAAATTTGAAGCTAAGAGTGAACTGTGAACTTTTTACTTTTTATCCTATCATTCTCTATCGTTTATCGCTATCAAATCCAGTTTTCTAATACTTTTTTTTCTTATATATGTTTTTTAAATGTTTCTCAATCACAAATTGTTTTAATATCGGTGTATTTTGTTGTTGGGATGATGTCATTGTTGCTTTGTTATTTCTAATTGTATAAAATTGGGTGTGAAATGACTGATATGATAATTACTTTGTTTGATATTAAAATTGTTTATCTTATAGAGAGAATTATGTGCAAATGAATTCCAGTTAGCTACAATTAAATATAAGAATTCTTTTCCATATCGATTTACAAAGCACAATTAAAGACAAACTAAAAATCGAACTGAAAAAGGATGCATATAAATATTTTATAAGAATTGTGATCTAACCTATACAAATAGTTTTTATTAAATGCACGATTGATTAAATGAATCATCGGGAAAATAATAAAGACCACTCGTATACTACACATTACAACTCAAATCATCTGTTAATTCAGCTTTTTCTTATGCACACGATAACAATATGCACCACAGAATTTAAATAGAGAGTGCTATCGGCTAAATTGGTTTAATCCGCTTCTAGGGAGTTTTGTATATCACTTCTGGTCCATGTACGTTTACAGCGTTGTCGAGGTCACCGTACTGACGCCATGTACCAGGATGGTTGGTGGCAATTCAGCTGTCAGCTCGGTTAGCAATTCCACATAATTTGCGCTACGCTCATTAAAATCTGGTACGGATAACTTTGGTGGAGCAGCCAAATATATGAATGATAAAGCAGTTTGATCTGAACGTTGGCGTATGATTTGATTCGCACGCTGCATATACAATAAGGAGCGATTTAGTTTATCCTCATTTGCCTCATCATCGTCGTCACTCAAAAGGGTTTCATCCGCCTGCGCAGTATACTGCTTCACTGTACGTGCAAGTCGACTGAAGTCGGTATCACGACTCCATTCTTGAATCTCTATGATATCGGCATTGATACGAAGCTCTTTCAACGATTGCTCCAATTTCATCTTGGAGAAAATTTCCATTTGCGGAGCTTGTGTTTCAAAGGTCCTAACGAGAAACAAACAAAAAACGCATTTTAAATGTGAGATAATCCTGCCAATTGAAAAACTTACCCCACAGTTCGTTCCTCATGCGTCTCACAGAGGAAAATTCTCACACGCAAATGCTTCCACTTCGCCAGCATGATTACTGCCAGTTGCATCATAAACAATGATACCATATCAAAAGGATCTCCCGATGTTGGATTAAATATGTTTATAGGCCAGACATCAATGAACTTGACATGTTTGCTTCTGCAAAGCACCGACTAAAATATGCATTCATATGATTTAAAATCGCAAACTTACATCGATATGAAATTCTTGTCCAGCCGCTGAAAGTTTCTGCAGAGGCATAGATTCTTCTTCATGCGTAGAGTATCGCAAAGAATTTGTACATATTCCTGCACCTGGAAATGCTTTTGTTCACCATCCCGTCGTATGGGAAAGCTTTGAATGTCTCCATTATTAAAATCGTCAGTTTTGTAGGGAGACGAGCCACTATGTCGATAAGTAAATTGAAATAAATTAATAATAATTAAATTCATGTAAAAAACTTACTTTTGGAAAAAGTCTTTGGGTGCTTCGTTGTCGTAGAAACCCAATATTATAGTATTTGGTTTCATGGCTCCAATGCCAGATAATCTGATCAGGTGCTGGACACCTTCGCGAATGCTACGACTCAGTGTCACCTCGGTAAAGGCCTTTACACGCATGTGATCCAGGAAGGCCCACCATTTTTGATTCTCCTCTGGATCTTCAACAGCACGGAAATCACCCAATTTGACATGACCAATGATGTAGAGCCCGCTCTTTTTCATATCATTGACAAAATCAACCAAAGGACAGCACGAACGTGGAGAGGAAACCAATAGTAGAATTTGTGGGCGCCAGAATTTGACATGATCTTTGCGTGGATCCAACATAAGAAGATATTTACGGACCTAAACGAACAGGAATTTTATTATGTAATTCTATTGTTTATTAAATTGCTCACCTGATGGAACATTAGGGCCTGTGATATTGAACCCCATTGCGCAGCTTGAGTTGCCGGCGAAAAGAGATGCAATGCTATTACCAGGATTAGACACAGGATGATGCAAGACGAGGCATAGATGGGATTTATTACAAACATCATGATTAGTGTACCCAAGAGACCCACCAGACAAGTGTGCCAGGTGAAGTACTTGAACAGCGGTCGAAAATTTGGAGCACCCGTTAGCTCAATGCCCAAGCAGGCCAAATTGGTGGCCAAATAGGAAAGCATAAATAAGACCGAATTGATTTGGGCAATAATGTTGAATGAACCAATTAGCAAAACACACTCCACCAGACACCAGCTGACCACCACAGCGGCAATAGGATTTCCCTTCCATGTTCCACTTAAAACAAAGTTAAGCAGAGATCCAAACACTTGATCTTTGGACAATGCTTCCAGAATGCGGCTAGAGCCAATCAAATTGCTAAGACCCGTCGAAAAGGTGGCGGTAAGTATGCCAATTGCGGTAAATGGTGGCCACAAGTTAATGGGCATCAGGAATAAGTAATTGCTCTGCATGGTGGCAAACGGAGTCGTGCAGCTCATAAGGAAGGACAGTATAATATACGAGACAAATGTGAAGGCCACCGCTGAAAGTGTTCCCCATGGAATACTTTTCGAAGGACTTCTCAATTCTCCCGACATATTGGCTCCAGCCATGATACCCGTCACACCGGAGAACAGAACACCAAAAGTGGTCGAAAAATCGACTTGTTTGTTATTCGATGTATAATCAACGCCATAATGTGAACCCAGATTCTCACGTAAAGTTTGAGCGCTTAGACCAGTGTAGTTTAGGAATCCCGTTGCATTACGAGCATCGGGTATCTGTAATGAATAATTATGAACCGGTTAATATATAAAAGTAGATATCTAATTAATATTATCAAAACAAAGTTTAGTTTCTCCTATCAGCAGCCGTTGAATCATACGCATAACGAACTTATCTTTCGGGTCTTTTTTTTCTATAGATATTGGTTTTTATTCATAATGGGGGGACTTAGAAAGACTTAACATTAACAAAAATGACCGGGGCGATAAAAATTGTTAACCAACTGTAGAACAAGACCGAAGGTTGTATGACTAAATCGAACTATTACGATATTAATTGAATTAAAAACATTTGAAGTCATTCAAATTACTAAAAACAAAATTCTCAGAACGAAATGCAATAGTAAAGCAGACCTTCTTTTTGGATTATATCATAATTATATTATATAGATTACCCATTGGATAGATGAAAGCTAAATTTCAAATTAATTTCCAGGTGTAATATATCATGATTTGAGCTTATCATATCAATGAAAATTATTTCCATCTATTAGGAGGGGTTTTCATTCGCAATGAGTGATTGAAAGTTTGATGTCTTACCGTGTCGTTGGTTTCTCCCTTGGCTAGGAAACTAATATACGTAGCGAATAGGCAAATAATCACAGTTCCCAAAATAATTACTGACGTCTTGGCAAAGAGGGCGGCACCCACCAAGCAGACGAGCAACATGCATGTATTGATTATGCTGCTGACCAGGAAGCTCCACCATGGACCGCTGGGCAAAACCGAGACACCGAAACGGCCCTCTGGACCAAAGTCATCCATTATGCCTTCGGTACAACCTGATATAGCCATAGCACAGCCAACTACATTAGCAAAAAAGAATAAGGTTCCAATGGAGCCCCCAAATTCTAGGCCCAAAGTACGACTTATCATAACTAGAACGGGAAAATATCAAATTAATTTTCAGCAAATGAATAAAGTAATCCAAAACTTACAGTAGACACCGCCACCCTCAATAGCACCATTTGTGGAAATGGCGCAGACAGAGGCCACAGTAAATATTAAAATAGCATAAGCGATGATAAACTGCAGCAGAGTTATATACAGACCCGCGTTTCCCACAATAAAGCCTGTAAATTGGTTGATACGGAAATAAGTTACATTGAAATAGCTTTGGCAGTTGAATGACGCCATCGACACATACCGACTCGAATGAAAATCAAGGCGCTAAACATGGACAAGGCCACGGGACTGAAGACACCGGCAAATGTTCCCAATGTCCGACCATTGCGTTCCGGATCCTGCATCCCAAATTCTACGTAGCCATCGCCAGAACTACTACGTGTTGCCACTGAGTTGTTGTCATTATTGGCGCCTCCGAAAAGCGAACCAAAACTGCGGAAGACATTGGCAGCACTACCATTACGCGGTGTGGCAATGGGAGCGGTCTCCTGATCCGTATTGATACTCATTTTTTCTGTAAATTCAATTCAATTGAAAATCCAGTGAATCCCACACATATGCTCACACAGAAATGTAGATACAAATTCAATGTGTGGGTGACGGGGGAAAGATAGACAGATGACGCGAACGCCCCCAAAAGTTCAGCAAGCAAAGCTAAGCTTTTTCTAAAATTTCAACCTAATTATCTGATTTGTGCACTCCAACTGGACCGAGACGGCGAGATTAAAAACGTATCTTCACAGCAATGTAGGCTTATTTTTCTCTCTTTTTGTTCTTTTGTCACGACTATGTGGCTGCCGCAGCCGCTGCTTTGTCTGTTGGAGCAGAGAAAGCGTTGGGGAACTAAGTCTTCCCTCACCAAAGCCCCCAAAAACATTTGTTTTGTGTTCAACATACGGGTAGTCAGTTATCTATCGATAACCAGAACAGGGCTGACTACGTGTATTTAGTAAGAGATACAAATTATCTTTTATTATTTATTCACAGTCTAAAAAGTTAATCTGCAATGGGTGACTGATGATATATATACATATATAATGATAAATTAAAATTTGAATATTTCATATATGTAAAACTACCGTTACATATCAGAATGATTCACGCTGTCATCACTAATTCGATATGTCATCAAACGATAGTTTGCCCAGCTGTTCCCGCAGCAAGGGGAAAACGTTTGAAACCATTTTAAGTCAGAAGCAATGGTGATGAACGAAAAAATGTACATATACATATATAATAATAAATTAAAATTTGAATATTTCGTATATGTAAAACTACCGTTACTTATCAGAATGATTCACGCTGTCATCACTAATTCGATATGTCATCAAACGATAGTTTGCCCAGCTGTTCCCGCAGCAAAGGGAAAACGTTTGAATCCATTTTAAGTCAGAAGCAATGGTAAATGATAAAAAACGACGCTCTCGTTCGCGGGAACGTTATAGAGAGGAGCGTCCGAGTGGCAATGAACGGGACCGCGAACGCCAAAGAGAGCGTGAAAGAGACCGTGGCAAGGAGCAACGTGATCAACAACAACGGGATCGGGACCGCCGTCAACGGCGTCCTCGTTCCAGGTAAGTTAAGTATTGAAAAATTTCGATTGATTAGTTAAACATATCCTTTTTCACAGAGAGGATCGAAATCGTCGACGGTCTCCAGATCGTAGCGAAAAGAAACTGAAACTAGATGGTCCGCTTAAGCCAGAAGCTGGCACTAACAAGCCGGAGGAAGAAGTGCTCGATGAGAAGCAAGAGTCGAGGCTAAAGAAGGAACCGCTCTCCTTGGAGGAATTGTTAGACAAAAAGAAACGCGAGGAGATAGCTCGTAGCAAGCCCGTTTTTCTAACCAAAGAGCAGCGAGCCGCCGAGGCCATCAAACGCCGACAGGAAGAAGTGGAGCACATGCGTGCTGTTCAAGATGCGGTAAGGGAGCAAATGTCAATGACAAAAGGTGGCATTAGTTCAATGGCCACGGCAACGGCTTCAGCACCACCATCAGTACCAGCTATGGCTCCGCCTCCAGCCAAGCCCGACAGACGCGACAGGAACGATAGAGGGGGTGAGCGAGGTGGTGATCGAGGAGGTGATCGAGGTGGTGAGCGAGGTGGTGAACGAGGTGGTGATCGAGGTGGTGATCGAGGTGGTGATCGAGGCGGTGATCGAGGAAGCGATCGTGGAGGTGATCGAGATCGCGACAACAAACGTGCGGAGGATCTTACACACAAGGACAAGGAGAAAGAACTCGAAGCTATACGTGAACGTTATCTGGGAATCATCAAGAAAAAGCGACGGGTTAGGCGTCTAAACGATCGCAAGTTTGTTTTCGACTGGGACGCAGGCGAGGACACTTCCATAGATTATAACAATCTGTACAAGGAACGTCATCATGTCCAATTTTTTGGACGTGGAAATGTAGCCGGCATCGATATCAAAGAACAGAAGCGTACACAAAGTAAATTTTATGGCGATCTGCTGGAGAAACGACGCACTGAAGCAGAAAAGGAGCAGGAGAAGGTACGATTGAAGAAAATGAAACGTAAGGAGGACAAACAAAAATGGGACGATCGCCACTGGTCAGAAAAAGACAACGACGAGATGACCGAGCGAGATTGGCGCATCTTCCGCGAGGATTATAACATAACCATCAAGGGCGGACGGATTCCCAATCCCATACGTAGTTGGAATGAGTCGGGCTTTCCGTCTGAAATCATTGACATTATCGATAAAGTGGGCTATAAGGAACCAACTCCAATTCAACGTCAAGCTATTCCCATAGGCTTACAAAATCGCGATATTATAGGCGTTGCGGAGACAGGTTCAGGCAAAACATTAGCTTTCCTCATTCCTTTGCTATCGTGGATTCAATCATTGCCAAAAATCGAGCGTCTGGAAGATGTCGATCAGGGTCCCTACGCCATTATAATGGCACCCACCCGTGAGTTGGCTCAGCAAATTGAAGAAGAAACCACCAAATTCGGTCAGCCCTTGGGCATACGTACAGTCGTCGTGGTGGGCGGTCTGTCAAGGGAGGAGCAAGGTTTCCGCCTTCGTTTGGGCTGTGAAATTGTCATTGCTACGCCCGGTCGTCTGATTGATGTTCTGGAAAATCGATATTTAGTGCTCAACCAGTGCACTTATATTGTGCTGGATGAGGCCGATCGTATGATTGATATGGGTTTCGAGCCCGATGTCCAAAAGATTCTCGAGTACATGCCGGTCACCAATCTCAAACCCGATACAGAGGAGGCGGAGGATGAGAGTAAGCTAATGGAGAACTTTTACACAAAGAAGAAATATCGTCAAACGGTCATGTTTACGGCTACGATGCCGCCGGCGGTAGAGCGTCTTGCTCGCTCTTATCTTCGGCGTCCAGCCACCGTTTACATTGGTTCTGTGGGCAAACCTACTGAGCGCACTGAACAAATCGTCTACATGATGGGCGAGAATGACAAACGCAAGAAGCTCATGGAAATTCTATCTCGCAGCATTGATCCGCCTATTATTATCTTTGTTAACCAAAAGAAAGGTGCCGATGTTCTGGCCAAGGGTCTGGAGAAGCTCGGCTACAATTCATGCACTCTCCACGGTGGCAAGGGACAAGAGCAGAGAGAATACGCATTGGCCGCTCTCAAATCTGGAGCCAAAGACATTTTGGTGGCAACGGATGTGGCGGGTCGTGGTATCGACATCAAGGATGTCTCTTTGGTCATCAATTATGACATGGCCAAGACTATTGAGGACTACACCCATCGTATAGGTCGTACTGGTCGTGCGGGTAAAAATGGTGTGGCCATTTCCTTTGTTACCAAGGATGATAGCAGTCTATTCTATGATCTGAAGCAATGCGTTACAGCCAGTCCAGTGTCAGTATGTCCTCCCGAATTGATGAACCACCCTGAAGCTCAACACAAGCCTGGCACAGTGGTCACCAAGAAGCGCCGGGAGGAAAAGATATTTGCTTAAAATTTTTATTCGAGAAATTCAAAATAAAGTGCGCAAATTCTGACCATTACAAACATATACATATATTCCTTATCTAACATTTTGAGAAATTCAAATTGGCATATGTCATGGGAAAATGACAAATTACTATCATCATTAACTTCCCAGTCCTATAAACGGGCACCCTTATTAATTAAAATCATTTGGTAACTTTTTTATTGTTTTTTAAGGCTTGTTTATTCTTCTGAAAATTACAGACGGAAGACACTGCCAAACATGGCAGTAGGAGTCTCAACTATCTCATCAAACGTAGAAAGAATGCGTTTCTGCTTTGCTTTGAGTCGTGTGGCAAATATTTATCGTAAAAGTCGAGAATGATTTCTTCAATTTTGAAACCAAACTTCTGATATAGCATCACAGCCGAATTGTTGGCTGAAACATGAAGCGTTATATCCTTGGACATGCATGTCTGTACGAGATGATAAAGCATTAATGTGGCTATACCACTGCGTTGCCAATTCGGCCGCACCGCCATGAAAGAAATATAAGCCTCGTTATAGCCGACATCAGGAACTAAAAACCCACAGCCAATTACCAATTTTTTGTAAAGGGCTACAACGCTGTAATCCGGGTAGCTAAGGCAATCACTTACTAGGGGAAGACAATTAGGAATCAAAAAAACAAACTTGAAGTAATTTCAATTTCAAGCTTACCATCAATACCCGGCCAGAAAACACTTTGCAGCAGGGCATTAACCGCTGGAATGTGCTGTGGACGTACATAGCACAGGTCTATTGTACCTCTTGTAGGATGGCATCCTGTTATTCGGTGCTGCATCTCGCACATCAATCTCAGCCAAGGTGGGGCAATGTTCTCACTTCTAAAGATAAATGGATGCAGTATGCGTTGGCTGTAGGGGGACTTGAAAAGCTCGTATTGATCGGATCCGGCAAGACGTGCATAGAAAGAGCTTCTTGCATCCTGCCGAGAGTGGGTTATCAATTGATAGCGATCCAATATTTGACTTTGTTTCTGGCGTTGCACCAATGCGGGATCAACATGTTCGTCTAGATTAAAAATGGGACGATTGTGCTCTCTTTTCCATTTGCGTAAGCAAAGTTTGCGATATAGACGTCGCACAAATGACGGAATATGCAATTCAGATTGCTCATCCACAGCGAAAATCTTCTGCAGACGTTGATGTAAGTTCTGTTCTTCATAAATACTCATTAGAGTGAGATTTTCACACGGTATAGATTGATGTATATCATCGTCGTGGTCCTCACACATCTCATGGGTCTCCTGCAACCAAGGCCAGTTTCTACGCGGTTGTTGTACGAAACCACTTGCTTTGCAGGCCTCAATAGAAGATTTCTGATTCTCAATCTCTTCTGTTTCCTCTAGTTCTTGGTCCATGGGCTCATCCTTGATATGAATGGACGGTTCTTGTGCCTGAAAATTCGTGATTTGGACTATTCGTGGCTGATAGATGCATGTATCGTCTTCTTTCTTTATGTAATTTTTTTCTTTTTCAATTTGTTCCTCCTCACTATCGCCACCGCTTTGTTGGGATTGATCTTCCGTAATATCTTCATTTATTTCAGCTGCAGGTATTCCAAAATTTGTTTCCAATTCAAATAAACCTCCCGTTTCAGTGGGTGCTTCTAACAATGCGTCGGCCATAAAGAAATCACTTTTTCCTGCCCCAATTAGGGGCGTAGGCATAGGCATAATTCCATGCAAACTGTTGAACATGCTCAGATCGTCGCCGCCTAAACTTTCGGCAAGAAAATCCATTAGACTAGCTTGAACCGTACTTAGAGATTGTTGTGGTGCCTCTTCTATAGAGTCCGACAGAGGCAAATCCTGCTGTATTGCATTAGGAGCAGGCAACTGAGCCGGAACTGCTAATGCAGTGTTCGATAACTTAGGACCTCGACCCATGTAAGGACTGAAAAGAAGCAAATCTTAAAAAAATGTAAAAAACAAAATTAAAATAAAAGACATCCTTACATGGCACGAGCACAACCTTCACGAGAGGCAATTGTATTTTCATCGTTGGGCTTTTCATCACTGACAACAGGTTGATTATCCGTAACAGATAGTTCACTACTGCAACTGTTCTCATCCACGGCAGGCACACGCTTTTCATTACGGAGTTGTTGTCGCTGCAGTTGTTTCTTCTCATCTTAGAAATAAAGAGTTTTTTGGGTGATTTGAAAATTTTTTAAGGTTAATCCAACAGCTTACATTCCCTAAATACACTCCTTGGAGTTTGATAGCGTTTGGAAAGTTTCCACCATCCATGCTCTTGAAAGAGATCCAATCCTGATTGAAAATATTCGGGACTGTTGTGGGATAAGGCACCAGACACAGATCCGGACCATTGCTTGCGACGTCGTCTAATGAATATCATATTACTTCTCCAAATCCTTTGCCTTTTACCATATCTTTGAAATACTCACACATGCGAACCAAATATATAATTCCAGTGCTTGCCCACGAAACTAATTATATGTGTGCGCCAATGAAAGTATCCATGATGGCCCAATCCTTTCTGTTTAATAGACAGATTATAAAGTGTCAGTGTCAATACCAGCAACCAGGGTATACGCTGGCGAACATAACCCTCCTCGCTGGCACAATTAATGCAAGTGAAATCGAAAAACACATCACCGAGTAGGTCTCCAGGAGCTAGAATGGGAATTTGGATTACCAACAAAGATTTATTTTCCTGGAACGAGTACTCACTGGCTTGCTTCAAGCATTTGATGTGAACACTGCGACTGCATTTCTGACATTCCAGATAGTTGTCGTCTTCAATTATGACTTGGCAATAGCCGCAATTCATGTTTAATTAAAAACATAAACAAATTTCACATGCGTTAGAGATGAAGATTTCGTGTCGATAGTTTTCTTTATTAGTGATAAGTGCTGCAAGAATATCGCAGCAATACCGATATTATCAATATTTTCGAAATTTAGGATTATATTGATTCAATTTGCCTGATATCGATGTATCGAAAAACTGACTGGGTAAGTTGCTTATTTATTTATGTTTTATTTTAAACGTAAGTAAAATTGAAATACAGTAATTAAAAGACATATGATTAATTATTGCATGTGTTTTTACAACTCCCCTGATTCAGAAAAAAACAAAAACGCGGGAACTGTAAAAAAAAATCGAAGGTTTGAAGTTTTTTTGACAAGGCGTAGGATGGTGCTAGTACGGTGTGCCGAAAGATCGGAAAGGTCTTAAAACTAGTGAATATACCAAAATTCCAAAATCAGGGGGCGTTACCTTTCCCAGTTTAAATATATAGTTTTAAGTTCAATGAGCACTGGAAATCAGAAGTAAACCTTTCGAATAAAAATTTTTAAACTAAATACGATTTTGTTTGATATTTGTTTTTATTTTAATCCTAAAAATATATTTAACAATAGTGCGTTTTGTTTTAAGCTTTTATTTAAAGTTAATGAATGGGGTAAACTTTAGTTTGACAAGAACTAACAAGAAGTTTTTTGTTATCAAAAACAACGAAAAACCGTTTTTAACGGTTAGCTATGAGCTGAACTAGAAAAATTTGTGAATTTTGAAACACAAAAATTATAAGCGACAATTTTATAAATTACAAAAGGACATCTAGAAATTAGGCATATTTTCTGAAATATCCTAGTTCAGCTCATGGCCACCAAAAAACTGAATACATCATGAAAGTTTAAAAACGATTGGATAAGTCGTTTTCGAGATATCATGTTGAACAGATCAAAGAAACTATTTTAAAAAAAGGGGTTTAAAAGTTTTCGTTGCATTTTTCATAAATTATGATTCAGATAAATCTGCCAACAACAATACAAACAATTAAATTGTAAAACGCCCCTTGTTAATTGCACATCTAATCAATAAATGGCTTTATAAATTTACAGGCAAAAGGTTCTTAGATTAGTTCGAATTCAGACATACAACATGTACATTCGCTAATGTGAAGCTTCAAAATTATGAAGATCATAATTCTTATACTAGTTGCTTATCAAATGTCAATTTCATCTACACAAGGAGTAGGAGATCCTTGCAATGGTGGAATATGTACACCTATTGAAGATTGTCCTTTAGCATCTGTAGCAGGATTCGACAACTACTGCGATTATTCTGCTTGCTGTCCTCAAATTATAAAGTCTTTCGGAAATTCCCCATCTGGCAGAGGTAACAAACAAATTTATCTGAATGAATTAACTATAAAGTGAATATTTCTTTTTAGCATGTAAGAGATATTCGAATACTTATTGTAAAGGAAGACCCCTTATTAACAATGGGGATATAACGGAGAAGTATGAATTTCCTTACATGGTGCAAGTGGGAATAAAGAATGCGAAATCAGTGAATTTATCCTTTATTTGCGGTGGTACATTAATACATCAAAGATATGTGCTAACTGCAGCTCATTGCGTTCAGCCGATTAACGTGGGGTATGATTGCGTAACGACTGTATTAAACTAGGCACATAATAACTAACAATAAAATATCTTGTCTGACTAGGCCAATGTTCGCTCGTCTAGGTGGCTATAATACAACTGATGGAGTCATAATTGAAGTGAAAACTCCTATAGAACACCCCGAATATAACCCTTCTCTTAAAACAAATGACATAGCTCTATTAAAATTAAAAACTAATGTAGCCGTATTTAATAATTCAATTATGCCAGCCTGTTTGGCTGACTCTTCTGGAAGTCAAATATCAACATTTACTGCAACCGGTTGGGGTTCTGCCGACGAAAGTGGAACACTTCCAACAGCTTTGCTTAAGATTGAATTAGACCAATTGGAATCCCAGAACTGCGATAGACCACATGAACCCATCAATAATACTGCCCATATATGTGCTGGAAAACTTAACGAAGATGAAGTAGGCGATGTTTGCAATGGCGATTCTGGTGGTCCACTGGCTATAATTCATCCAATCAGTTGCTTGGGACAAATCTTTGGTGTCGTTGGAAACGGACTTCAATGTACAGTGGCTGGATCAAGAACCAGATATGCTAGAATTTATCACTACTTGGAATGGATTGAAAGTATCGTTTGGCCGCAAAAGTAATCAGAAATTAAACGCGATACCCTTATAACCGTTTGTGCTCCCATACAAGTTTGTATGAAAACCAAACAAAGCTTCCTGACTGTATTGTTGTAAACCGTATATCGTTGTAACCGGCATAGTTATAACCGGCATTTACTGTATATATCTCCATACACTTAATAAGATATGAAACAAACTAATTCGCAATCCATTAATTTATCAATTGACAATTTTAAATCGACTAAACGTAATGGAACCTTGAAGAGGCGGACTATGTACCAAGCTTTGACAACTTCCTGATGTCCTTAAATTGGGTTTGGGGTTTTCCATAACAAAAACTTTAGAAGTCTTTATAATTTATCCGATGTTGATGATCTTATGGTCTAATTACTCGTTATTTATAGTATCTACCCTCTCAACGCATCAGTAAAATTATACACATTTTTTTCACTGTTTAAAAAGGTGTTGAAATTTTGAGTTTTTTTAAATTATTAGAAATTTTTTTTTTGACTTTGGTCGCCTTCAGGTCAAAGTGTTCCACATGAATGTAAAGGCCAATTCAAATGTCAGTTCACGTTCAGGCACATCTTCAATTCGGAGGTTCACTTTTTGTGTTAACTAGTGGTATTAAAAAAATGTTTTAATATTTATTGCAAGGCAAGTCTCCGTACATGGTAACTTTTACCATTTGGGAATAACAATCCTTATTTGTGGTGGTGCATTAATACATTAAAAATATGTGCTACCTGCAGCTAGCATTTGTTCAACTACGACTGATGGAGCCATAATTGAAGTGAATACATTTCTTATCTTAAAACAAATGTCATGGCTCTATTTTAAATAACAACTTAAGTTTAGTATACATACATACATACATAAGTAATCATCTGCAATTTACTGCAACCGGCCGGGGTCCTGGAAAATGTAACTGCTTTGCTCAGAATAAAATTCGGCTAATTAGATTTCAAAGAAGTGCGATGGAATAGGTGTTCTTATCCATATTACCGCTCATTTGTCTTTTTACTTTATTATCTTTTATAATTACTTACTACTTAATAGGAAGCCGATTCCGATGATTCACTGGCTCTATTTCATCCATTCAGTTAATTGGGCCAACAAAATTTTTTAAAGACATCTACTAGTTTGTAGCTTAATTGTCCAATATTTTTATTTTAAAGTTATTTTATCACCATATTTTGAAATTTGTAATCTGGAACGGCAAGTTGGTACAATCTTTAGAGCATTAGCGTTTCATATTCCATCGGTTCATTTAGAGGCTACCTGCTAGACGCTAACTTAACATTTAACAGAATCATTTGCGAGCTCTGTAAAAAAAAAATAACAGCATCAGTTTTTTAAGGCGAAAACATCAATTTTTTAGGGCGAAAATATCAAATTTTTAGGGCGAAATTTCAATTTTTAAGGCGAATTTTGCACTGGGAGAAAACATATGCTATAATATTATTTACTTATTTATTATTATTTAACGATCGAATATTTTTCAGAATGTATTACCAAAATATTTCAACTCTTTAAAGATGTGGTTAATTTCTGGCTAAAAGCTTGGAAAACTTGGGATCGTGTTTCCATTCGCCAATAACACAAATTGAATGATCACCTTCTGGAAGTAACGGTCCACCACCTACAGCTCTCCAACGGAAACCGACTGAGGCCTACACTTCATCCCCAGAAAAGCAAAGAAGCTGAGAACCAAAATGAACATATGGAAGCTCTACGAATGGAGAGTCCTCCACCACAACTGACTCAAGTCAAGCACAAGTTAAGGCACTTGGACAATATTATGAACTATGGAAAAATGAATTAAAACTAATCTACTTACAAATATTATGAATTATGGAAATATGAATTAAAACTAATCTACTATCTACCTATTTACAATTAAGGCCAATTGCCACCTCATACACAAAAAAGTGAACTATGCCTTAAGGGCATCTGGCTGACCGCACTACGGGCATATGCCTTCAATTTGTCATTCGTAAGGTGCTCGACATTGAAGCTGGTGATGCTGGCATCAATGTCGAAAACCTTTTTCATGACCTTCTCAATGGAAGTGCAGAACCCCCACAGTAATTGCAGCGTGTTGTAGTTGGAAGCATTGCACAGTGTCTCGATCTCGTTTAGCTGGCTCGTATAAGTCGCCCTCTTAAAAGTAGTCGCCAATATTGCCTCCATACTGACCGTTGTGAAGGGGTCCTTCTCCAAGTCGAATTGGCTGACAAGATGGGTGGAATCAAACACCACAGGAGGTAGACTGTGGCCCAAAATGAACGCTGCGTCCTCTAGAGCACGGACATTCATCCGGTTGCGGTCCGACACCAGCGCCACAATATTCTTAAGTCGCTTTGCTGGCACCTGTTCCATAATCTGGACTATTGTGTCAGTCACCTCGTCTGCATTAGTCAGCTGGAGTATCAAAAAATATTACATTAATATTAACATAATATAAAAATTAAAATATGTACTTACGAATCTCTCCACTTCCTCTTCCGTCCTCAAATTTTGGCAGCAGTTGACAGCGTAGACCAACTTTATGTGTCCCGTATTAAGGTTGGTCATCAGCACTACAAAGATCTGCAAATGTATGTGAGACACAATTGGTTAGTTTGGATGCAAGGCTTCTTGAATAATGATTAAACTTACCTTATGGACAAAGGGGAGGGTGTGGTGCCAAAACTCATTGATGTTGAGACTGTATGGCACCAACTCCTCCATCTCGCAAAAAGGACCGGGGTCAAAATAGGCTCCCTCTAAAATTTTTTTAACTTCGACCTCCATCTGGGCCACGAACTTTGCTTCAACATCCGGCTCCAGATTCCCAAGACCAGGAAGAGAGTTTAAATAATACATATATCCTGTTTTTGTGCGAAAACGACATTTTTTATTCCTCTTTCCTTTTTTTATTAAACTTTTTAACACTTAAAAGCACTAATTAACAACACTTTCTAACACTTCTTTATAGTGCGAAAATGTTTAAGTGCAAAAGTTGTGTTTTTCAAACAAATGTAAAACAAAATCTTCGGCGCCACTTGTTGACGCACACCAGGTAACACGAAGGACCTTTGCACCTTCAAAACTTTTAATAAACATTATCTAAAGGCACATGTCGCTCGGAAGCACACTTCGGCAGGTGCTCCATTGCCTGACTCCCCCGAACTGGACCAGCCTGAGGTACTGCAACACCCAATAGAGCCGGAGCCGGAGCCGGAGCCTGAGCCATTGCCAGCAGCTGGGCTCAAGTGGAAGAACACGGCTGGAAAAAAAATACTTTTGGAAATCATTAACGCCAGTCGAGGATGACACGGGTGTCCTCCTAAATCCTTATACAAGTATGTAATACTGTATGATAATAATATTGTGTAATAATAGTATGCTCAATTCTTAGGCTCTATGTTTGCGTGGTGGCCAAGGGCGGCTTTGAAACCCACCCAATTGGAAACACGTTGCCTTCTATTGCGATTTCATCGGGTACCCCTCGGAAAAATTCCTGTTGCAGTATGAGGAGCAAGGACCCGACTGCGTTACCTGAAACAGCGGAACATCCCATTCTGGTGGGACTACGGGGAGTACGTGAGTAAGAAATACCAGCCAGTCCCTCACAGACGGAAGCCCTTCGAGAAAGGGACTGTAAAAAACACGCTTTTTGAAATATACTACAAATATTTCATTCCAGGCATTGCAACACGCTTTTACGTAAAAGACTCCTGGCTCTACGTCGTGAGGAATGGCCCGCAGGAGTTGGTAGACTTTATGCGTTGCTTTAAGTAGCACCCGTTTGTATATACATACATACTTATGTAGATGAAATTATTCGGACAAATTCCATTTGTACATTCGGTTTTTTTTTTTTATATTTCACTTTCATTCTATTTTGAAAGCTTTTTGAAAATATGGTACAATTTTTTTGAATTTGATTTTTTTTGTTTTTAAAATTTTCATAAATGTATTTTTATTTATGTATATAAGTAAAAAAAATAATTGTTATCATTATAACAATTCATATTTCACTTTCATTCTATTTTGAAAGCTTTTTGAAAATATGGTACAGTTATTTAGAATTTGATTTTTTTGTTTTTTAAATTTTTATAAATGTATTTTTGTTTATGTATATAAGTAAAAAAAGAACTGCACCGTTTCTCACCGTTTTATTTTTATATCATTATAACAATTCATATTTCACTTTCATTCTGTTTTGAAAGCTTTTTGAAAATATGGTACAGTTTTTTTGAATTTGATTTTTTTTTGTTTCTTAAATTTTTATAAATGTATTTTTATTTACGTATATAAGTAAAAAAAAAAGAACTGCACCGTTTCTCACGGTGTATAACGGAGGCGAATTCATATAATAATAGGGGGTGTTTTGCTCTTCATAATAATACAACAAACAACACTGAATTCCATATCAAAATCAAACGATAGAGAACCAAATAAGTGCAAAATAAACCAAAATTCCGTTCGAAACAAAATAAAAACATGAGTTTTAGATTGAAACAGACAAAGTTGCTTGGTGTTAACAAATAAAACTCAAATGAAAAAAAAAATTGTTAAAATTATCAATTCTCTAAAATGTTAATTAACAGTGCGAGGCTACTGCAGCCTACAGACTTTGTGTGTTTTTTTGTTTTTGTTTTTAAGCTAACGGAAAATTAAGTATACGTACACAGATAGAGCTTAAAACAACACTAGGAATAATAAGTGCCGCTGCAAAAATGTTTTCCGGCAGCAGCGGGGGTCATAGTCATGTCGTTAGCTGTGCAGATGCTGTGCAAGATTGCGATGGCTATGATTTTACGAAAAATGAAAATGCAGCTCGTTGGCGTGGTCTATTCATACCATCGCTGCGCAAGGTGCTGGAGCAAGTGCATCCCCGGGTAACAGCCAAAGAGGATGCTCTAATGTATGTAGAGAAATTGTGTTTGCGCATTCTGGCCATTTTATGTGCCAAGCCGCTGCCCCACTCCGTGCAGGATGTAGAAGAGAAGGTTAACAAATCGTTTCCATCCCCCATCGATCAATGGGCACTCAAGGAGGCAAACGAAGTGATTAATTCGAAGAAACGTAAAAGTGTTTTACCCACAGAGCGTGTTCACTCGCTGCTCCAAAAAGATGTGCTCCAATATAAGATTGATAGTTCCGTATCAGCTTTCCTTGTGGCCGTTTTGGAGTACATTTCGGCTGATATATTGAAAATGGCCGGGGATTATGTTTGCAAAATCTCGCATTGCGAGATCACCAAGGAAGATATTGAAGTGGTTATGAATGCCGATCGAGTGCTCATGGATATGTTCAATCAGAGCTCCGACCTGAAGCAAAACGTCCTGCCCAGTCCCCTGTCGCTGCCACCGCAGAGGGCTAGTGCCACATATGAGGAGACTGTGAAAGAACTCATCCACGATGAGAAACAATATCAGCGAGATCTTCATATGATTATTCGTGTTTTTCGCGAGGAACTGGTAAAGATTGTGCGTGACCCGAAAGAGCTCGAACCCATTTTCAGTAACATCATGGACATATATGAGGTCACAGTGACGCTTCTGGGCTCACTCGAGGATGTCATAGAGATGTCGCAAGAACAAAATGCTCCCTGTGTGGGCAGTTGCTTTGAGGAGCTTGCCGAAGCGGAGGAATTCGATGTATATAAGAAGTATGCCCATGATGTGACTTCGCAAGCCTCCCGGGATGCCCTCAGCCAATTGTTGGCCAAGCCAGACGTTAGTATAACTTCATTTCATACCCCTTTGACCCAATTGCTAAGCCAATTTAATATTGATCTCCACAGGCTTTATCCCTGATCTCTGCTGGCCATGGCTTTCGCGATGCCGTTAAGTATTATTTACCAAAGCTTCTTTTGGTTCCCATATGCCACGCCTTTGTTTACTTCGATTATATCAAGCATTTGATGGATCTCAGTTCGTCGCAGGATGATATTGAAAGTTTTGTCCAGGTTCAGGGTCTGCTGCATCCTTTGCATTGCGATCTTGAAAAGGTAATGGCTGGTCTATCCAAGGATCGCATGGTTCCAGTCAGTGGACGGGTGCGACGTCAATTGGCCATTGAGAGAACTCGAGAGCTGCAACTTAAGGTAGAGCACTGGGATGACAAAGATGTGGGTCAGAATTGCAATGAATTTATACGCGGTAAGTGGAATTACTCTTCTTGATATGTATATCAAAATAACTAATTCTAGTTATTTTGGATCCATGCAGATGATTCTCTAAGCAAACTCGGTTCAGGCAAACGCATTTGGAGTGAACGCAAAGTGTTTCTCTTCGATGGTTTAATGGTCCTGTGCAAGGCCAATACGAAGAAGCAAACACCCTCGGCTGGATGCACCGCCTACGATTATCGGCTGAAGGAAAAGTTCTTCATGCGACGCGTCGAGATCAATGATAAAATCGACACAGATGAGTTGAAAAATAGTTTCGAGCTGGCAACCCGAATGCAGCCGTCTATTGTTTTGACTGCCAAAAATGCACAGCATAAAAACGATTGGATGGCCGATTTGATTATGGTCAATACAAAATCAATGCTAGATCGTATATTGGACAGCATATTGCAGGATATTGAACGCAAACATCCGTTGCGCATGCCTAATCCAGAGATCTACAAATTTGCCATACCCGATAGCAGCGAAAACATTGTGCTGGAGGAGCGCGAAAGCGCCGGAGTGCCCATGATCAAAGGGGCAACGCTATGCAAGCTAATTGAACGCCTCACCTATCACATTTACGCGGATCCGACATTTGTGCGTACATTTCTCACCACATATCGATATTTTTGTTCACCCCCGCAACTGCTACAATTGCTAATCGAACGGTTCAATATACCCGATCCGAGTCTGGTCTATCAGGATTGCGGAGCTGGCGGGGCTGGTGGTGCTGGAGGATTGGCTGGCGGTGGTGATAAGGAGCACAAAAACTCTCAGCGTGAGGATTGGAAGCGTTACCGCAAAGAGTTTGTGCAGCCAGTGCAGTTCCGGGTTCTCAATGTTCTTCGTCATTGGGTAGATCATCATTTCTATGATTTTGAGAAGGATCCTACATTACTCGACAAATTGCTGCATTTTCTGGAGCATGTAAATGGCAAATCCATGCGCAAGTGGGTCGATTCTGTACTCAAAATTGTTCAGCGTAAAGTAAGTATAAAAAACTTTTTTTTTTTTAATTTGTCTGCCATTTGTGGATTAATTTTTTGTTTTTTGTTTTTTATGAACAGAATGAACAGGAAAAAAGCAATAAGAAAATTGTCTATGCCTATGGACATGATCCGCCGCCCATTGAGAACCATCTGAGTGTGCCTAACGAGGAGATCAACTTACTCACCCTACATCCTCTAGAACTGGCACGTCAGCTAACGCTGCTGGAATTCGAAATGTATAAGAATGTGAAGCCATCGGAGCTGGTCGGCTCTCCATGGACCAAGAAGGACAAAGAACTAAAGAGTCCCAATTTGCTCAAAATCATGAAGCACACCACCAATGTGACCCGGTGGATTGAGAAGTCCATAACAGAGGCCGAAAACTATGAGGAGCGTGTAGCCATTATGCAGCGTTCGATTGAAGTGATGATGGTTATGCTGGAACTGAACAACTTCAATGGCATTCTCTCAATTGTGGCCGCTTTGGGCACGGCATCGGTGTATCGTTTGCGCTGGACATTTCAGGGATTGCCCGAGCGTTATCGCAAATTCCTTGACGAGTGCCGTGAACTGAGCGACGATCATCTTAAGAAATATCAAGAGCGGCTGCGATCCATCAATCCGCCCTGTGTGCCATTCTTTGGTCGCTATTTGACCAATATTCTTCACTTGGAAGAGGGAAATCCGGATTTGCTGGCAAACACGGAACTAATTAATTTCTCAAAACGTCGAAAAGTCGCTGAAATTATCGGTGAAATTCAACAGTATCAAAATCAGCCATATTGTCTTAACGAAGAGCCTATTCTACGGCAATTTTTAGAGCAACTTGATCCATTTAGCGGACTGTCAGACAAGGAAATGTGCGACAATCCATACAAAGAAAGTTTACGCATTGAGCCACGTGGTTGCAAGACATGGCCTAAATTTGTAAGTACCTAAACCTTTGGATAATTTCAAAAATCGGTTATTTAATATAAAACTTAATTTTTAGCCCCGTAAATGGCCGCACATTCCACTCAAATCGCCTGGCATTAAGCCGCGTCGTCAGAACCAAAACAACAGCAACAGCAAAGCTCAGCCCCCAGCAGCTGCAGCAGCAGCAGCAGCAACATCAGCAGCTGCGGTTGTCGTGCCATCTACCACAAACCACAATCCTCCTTCATCCAGCATAGAACCACAAGGGGCAGCTAACGTGTTGGGCGATCAAAGTCCACAGCATAATCCTCATGCTTTCTCTGTATTCGCGCCAGTCATTATACCGGAGCGCAATGGTACCAGCTGGAGTGGCACACCATTGCATCATCCGCCCAATCGTTCGGAAACTAACAATGGAGAGATGGCGGCGCCGGCCCCACATTTACCTCGAAAACCGGCAGCTCATGTATGGACCAATAATGCAATGGCAATGGCTGCGAATCCTACGGATGTGTTTAGCCCAAGTCTGCTGGAACAGCAGCACCAACTACCAGATACCACACACAATCCATTTGCTATGGCAATGACGGATACAGATGCTCCGCCCTCACCGCTGCCGAAACTAATAGTTAGTCCGAATCGGTCACCATTCCATGCGCGAACTCAATACAGTCCCACGCATAGCATAGCCAGTACGGTGACTCTCACGGGAGCAGCGAATAGCTTAGGAGGCACAGAAGGAGGAGATTTGAGTCCTCAGCTTGGCGGCTTTTACTATAACAACGCCAATCAAACCGGACAAGTAGGGGCAGTGCCCATTTCTCCGCATGTAAATGTTCCGAGTGTTTCGAATATCGAGTATCGGGCAGTGCCTCCTCCACTGCCACCGCGACGTAAAGAACGCACCGATAGCTGCGCTGATATGGCCCAGAAGCGTCAGGCCCCCGACGCCCCCACGGTAAGATTAAATGTGAACGGTATAATATAGTTCTTTACTAATCGATTGGGTCTTGCAGTTACCTCCACGTGATGGCGAACTAAGTCCACCGCCTATACCGCCGCGACTTAATCATTCCATGGGCAGCATAGGCAGCCATGGTCGGCATAGTCATGGCCAAGGAAAAGAGTTTGCGGGCAAGAACAGTTTGCTTTTACCCAATACTAGCAGTATTATGATACGTCGAAATTCGGCTATAGAAAAGCGAGCAGCAGCAGCTGCGCAACAGCAACAGATGGGAGTTTCCAGCTCTCTGGGCTGCAATCAAACCACCACTTTTGTCACTGTTTCACAATCGCAGACAACAACAGGGTCTGCGTCTGAGGAGCAGCAGCATCCGCCGCAATCGATCTCACCGGCGTTAAGCTCGTCGACAACAACATCACCCATGACCCCCATGACTCCCATGTCCCCGCACATTCCCAGCAACCCAGTCGAGAGCACACATCAGCTTCGCTTGAAGCCGCAACAATCGCACCAGCAATCTCATTCTATACCTACCCATCATCACCAGCATTCTCATCATCAGCAACATCATCATCCGCACCCGCATCCAATCCCACATGCCCATCCACAGACGCATAATGCAAGCCAATCACAAAACCGTTCGTCTCCAAAGGAATTCTTCTCCATTTCTTCGAGTCACGAGGGCACACCCAAACTTCCACCAAAACCTAGTCTAAGCGCAAACTTCTATAACAATCCAGGTGAGTGGCAATCCTAATTTTAAAACGTTGCAAAGTTAAATTTTTCTCTTTTTGTTTCATTATTTAGATAAAGGTACGATGTTTCTTTACCCAAGTACAAACCAAGAATAATATTGCCTGGCGATGTGATAGGACAAAAACACAAAAAAAAACAAATATATATACATATACAGAAAATACGAAAAGGATCCGTAATATTTGTCGGCAAGAAATTGAAATTAAAATTAAAAATATATATATAAATATATATATCTATACACACATACTTCGGTATGTGTATTCTAGTAGCAAGAGTTATGCATATTAAGAACCGAATAAGACCTGATGATTTGTATTATTCGAAACTCACAAAACACACACACACACAGACACGCATACAAAAATTCAAATAAAATGGAAATTATGTTATTATATAATAATTATAATTATTATTATTATTAAAACAATTGTAAATATTGAAAACCAACAACATTGTATTGATTATAAAACAATAAAGTATAACACTATTGTTAAACAGATTTCAAGTTGTATTATTTTGTACAAAAATTAGCTTATTATATTCGTAAAAAAAATTATGACAATTTTGCCGTTTCCATCCATTGATTTTGAATGTGAACGTTCACTCATTAATATTTCATTTAAATTAACAATAAACAAACCAACAGCAAATTTATCCCAAAATATATCTATATAAAGTTTAGTAGGTAATACAGTAGACGAAAAGAGAATATTTTGAAGAGAATATTCTGAAAAGAGACCATACCCAATACTTTAACTTATCGTATTACCTACCTTGATTTTTATTTTTATTTCACAAATTATATATGTACATATATTCTTGATCAGCAGAAGTCGAATCGATAAGGCAGACATGGCTAGCCCTTCCGCCTGTTCGTATTAACAATAAAGGTCTTTATTAGAATGCCACTGGAATCGAACTGGGTGTTTAATTAGCCAGATTTTTATTGGGTAATTAAGATGACGCTTGACAATTAGACGGATCGGACCAATGTAACATATACCTGCCATATAAATAATCGATCTAAAGAAATATCTTAGAAGAAATGATGAAAAAATTTATTAAAGTAGATCTTTAGAAGTAAATTAAAAATTTGATAAGGCCCGCAATACAAGGGTATAAATGTGAGCTTCTTTTTGGTTATATTTCATTTATTTCATGAATGACAAAACAAATTAGAGATGAAGTTATAAATAAATTGCCTTTGCAACAGTAATAATTGAATTTAATATTCCTAAGAACAGAAAATGTAAGTTGATTTAAATTACTTCTTATCAGTATTTTTATCATGTAAAATAGATTCCGTCTTTAAGACCAAGTGCTAACTTGCTTAGTAAAAACAATTAGAACTACACTTTATTTTGTCTTTAAAGAGTCATATAAGATTTGAATTCCTCATGAGCCCATTGACCTCGAAGAAACACAAAAATTATATACGAAAACTATGTCATTAACTGTCAAATAGAGACAAGTAGACAAATGTTTTTTTTTTTTTTTTGTATGTCCATAACAATTTCCAGCATAAGTTTAATGCCATTAACATATATCGTTAATTAGTTTAAATAGGAAAAACTGCGGGGGGAGGAACCGACCAGTCTACTTGTGCATTTCAGTGCAATTAAGTTTAAAAAAAATTCAAACAACTTTGTTTTTGTTGAATTTCCTTTCGCTTTTCGAGATTTTTGTAACGTCATCGAAAGCGTTCACCGAGAAATGCTTCCTGATTATTTTGGTTGATTATTGCAACAGGTTTGAGGCATTTGAAATTAAAAACCGGAGGGCCGGGCTCCCATCAGATATACCGAAGTTTCGATACGCTAGGAATTTGTATAACAGTCTATTACATTATGCAATATTATTAAAATATCGTAACAAAGAGCAAATTGGTTTTATATATGTTTCTATATCAAAAACTTGGTCAAAACTAAATCGGCTTCATATAAAACTAACTAAACCCTTTTGCAAGTGTATAATATATTTATAATAAACATCACATAAAAATTATTTGGTAAACATGCGAGAGGATTTTTGGGCTCGTATCTGAATATATGCAATATATTTATATATTCCCAAGCGTATGCATATTGTCATTATTTATTAGCACAATAAACTTATCCAGATTCAGGTTCTTCTTAAGACAAATGCGTCATACAATTGCTTTTGATGGTAAAGTACCGAATAAAACGATTTGAAAATTGATAAAAAAAAAAAGGATGGTCGGAAATCTTTTCGTTTCATTTGGTTGCCAGGGTGAATAACCAATGAACGTCATCATCACAGAATTTCAAAATATCTTGAGCAACTGAACCGATATTATATATGACCAATAATATATATATATGTATATAGGTACTAACATGTGTCTACTTACATTTGTTCAGAGGCTATAGCCTATATGGATAATACATCATGACAATCATTTGGGGATTTTCCGCTGCATTTTCGCTTTTATTTATAGAGAGGGAGATCAAATGAGTAAAATGTTCATGCCATTGCCTGATGTCTGCATTCGTGTAGTCAAGGCCAGTGGCCAAGATCAGTTCTTTCGGCTTACATAGAAGAATTGGGGGGAAAACCCACTATATCAAACTTGACCCCAGCAGCATAATTAACACAGCTTGATAATTTCAGCGACCTACAGCAAACACCATCTGCACCTACTTAATATCACGTTTTTAGTTGTGCAATTTAGTAAAATTATTCAATGAATTTGCATTTAATTTGTTGCTTGATTGTTGCTAATGAGAGAGAAACCACAAAATAATTTACCCACATTCAAGCAGCCACAGCAGGAGTAAATGGAGGTAAGTGGAAGTGGTGCCGGACGAGGCTATAGAAGACCTGTGTGCTTATACATAATCATAATCATCAGTCTAGGCAATTGCATTGAATATATTTCTTCATAATTGTATTACATGAGCATATCAATTAGTAAAGGCCAAATAAGGAAAATTCTGATAAATTTTACACTTGGAAAAAGAAACTATGATTTTTTTTTTTAGAATATTTGCCATATTCCATATGGGAAATGGAATTTTTCAAATTATATACATACCTAGAACAACTTATAGTTACCCTGTAATAAGTGCTGTCTCAAATTAAAAAGGAAATTAAAACTTAAAATTGACAGTACTTAATACACTTCCGCCATATTTGAACTGAAAGACATTAGTTTACTACATAGATAAACATTTAAAAATACATTGATGGTTAGATATTAATATATATTCCATTGAATCAGTTTATCTCTGAGTAACTCCAAGTAGTTTCTAATTTGCTTAAACTAGTTACGTACCATATTTTTCGGGTATACTATGCCAAAAAATGCCCACGTCGGGGTCACCACTTTGTTAAATTATTATTGTTACACATATTCGTAAACATGAACGACGCCTGAGAAGACAAGCACGAGAATCAAGCAAGAGCAACAGAATTGGAGAGCATTGGCATTGTTTTTATGTAAGGCGTTGATGTGGTCGATGGTGGAAGTCGTCGAGCTTTTATAAAAGCAGCAACAACAGCACACGTTCATTCAGTTTGCTCGCAAATTCTTTAGAATCAGTGTCAAAGGTGTGCGTCAGGCGGAGAAGGAACCACCAAGAGGAATATAAAGTGATCTAGCTAAACAATTTAGTATACAAATAATTAAATTGCTGTGTTTTGCCAAAAGAGAAATAAAACAAAAAAACAAAAAAAATGTTGGCCAGTGAAAATTTTCCCACACATCACTTCAAGGAATCTATATTTAAGCCCTATAATGCAACCACCACCGCTACTAACGCGGCCGCCGCTGCCACTGTTGAAGATTTGGCAAACGTGGCCAAGACATTGACATCGAAATCGAGCACATCGTCATCGGTTGATGCAGCAGCCACCGTCTCGCTAATGGGAGCAGTCGATATCGAGACAGCTCGCAAAATGTTGGCCAATAATAATGTTAATATCAACAACAACAACAATAATATCAACAATATTAATTCAAAGGATACAGCAGAATTCGAAAGCTTCCTGCGAGTATGCATTGATGAGATTATTAAATTAGCCGTGGTTGAGGGCACAAATCGTTCGTCAAAAGTGGTCGAGTGGCACGAGCCAAGTGAGCTTCGTCAAATCTTTGATTTCCAGCTGCGCGAGAAGGGGGAATCCCAAGACAAGTTACGTGAACTGCTTCGCGAGACCATTCGATTCTCGGTCAAGACAGGACATCCTTATTTCATCAATCAACTGTATTCGGGTGTGGATCCCTATGCTCTGGTCGGACAATGGCTAACAGACTCCCTCAATCCCAGTGTCTACACCTATGAGGTGGCTCCCGTATTCACATTGATGGAGGAAGAAGTATTGGCGGAAATGCGACGCATTGTTGGCTTCCCCAATAACGGCCTGGGGGACGGCATCTTCTGTCCTGGCGGTTCGATTGCCAATGGTTATGCAATTAGCTGTGCGCGCTACAAATATGCCCCCGAGTCCAAGGTGAGTGCCAGTACTTGACAGTGCTGAAGGCCACCGCTGCTTCTGGCTAGTTTGTTGATTGCTTGATTCTCAAACAAAATGCGGAAACTGGCTAGCAGGCGGTCGATCTCTTACTTCATTAGAGGCTTCTAAGTTGTTAACTACAATATAATAGATTGCTTGACGAGACTAAAACGTTTCACACTGAGCATTATTGTCAGTTTTTTGAGTGTTTACGAAAATATTACAGATTTAATTTTAATTTCGTTCAGCTGTCAGTTCAATTGAATTCAAATATATTTTCAAAATTCTAAAATAACTCAGAGTTGTGTTTACTTACAAGGCACAAAAATATTAACCGATTTTACTTTTCGAACACCAAGTTTTTTAGGTTTTTTTAAATTCTATTTTTTATTTGATTATGTTTAAATTAAAGGGAGGTAAAACGTTAGTTAGTTTGATTTCTTGACTTTTAGATAAAATTCTTCCCTCACTTTTAATTTTTTGAGGCCATATTTCTTGTTGTACAATATCAACATAATTTCAATTCAAATGTAAATGTTAATAATTAAAAATAGTTCAAAATATTCCAATATAATCGAAAATCTTAATCGAATCAACCTGCAAACGACTTTTCAAAGAGTCGATTCAGGCCAAACTAAAATAGTTAGAATTTTTGGGCCTTAGATTTGAAATTCGTATACGCTAATTATCATACTAAAGTAACTTTAAAATTAAACATTTTTTTAACCCGGTCGAAAATGGGTAAAGTATTTAATTTTTCTTTTATTTTGAAAACATTTTTGAATCAGACTTTTCGCTTTCTTTTTTGTACCCTATCAAAAAAAAAAAAAAAAAAATTTAGGCTTGATGGACTAGCCTAAATGTAGCCCAAATATATTCAAACCACCATTGAGACATTCATAACATTTCTAATGATTCCATTGAATGAGACTGAAAAGAATTGAATGACGTCGAAGTGGAACTCATTCATCCGTTCAATGCTCGACTAAATCGTGTGAATAGAGAAACGAATCAAATGATTAAGACGAATAAGCATTCTAAGTATTCGACCATTCATTAATTCGTTTTCGTTTTCTTTTATTTTTATATAAATTTTGTGATAAGAGTACTGATCTAATAATACTCTAATAACTGAAAAGTTTTGAGAAATTCCTCTTCTATCTTCCTTTAATAAATTTTCCCTTTTTCCCAGAAAAATGGTCTCTTTAGTGGCAAACCCTTGATTATATTCACATCGGAGGATGCCCATTATTCGGTTGAAAAATTGGCCATGTTTATGGGTTTCGGCAGCGAGCATGTTCGCAAGATAGCCACCAATGAGGTGGGAAAAATGCGTCTCAGTGACCTGGAACAGCAAATCCAATTGTGTCTCGATAATAACTGGCAACCATTGATGGTGTCGGCTACAGCCGGAACTACAGTGCTGGGGGCTTTTGATGACTTGGTGGGCATATCGGAATTGTGTCGCAAGCACAATATGTGGATGCATGTGGACGCTGCCTGGGGTGGTGGAGCTTTAATGTCCAAAAAGTATCGTCATTTGCTTAATGGCATTGAACGGTGAGTTCATAGACACATGGAATATGTAAGGAAATAAAAATGTTGTTTATTTTGATCTATTGCCACAGCGCTGACTCAGTGACATGGAATCCGCATAAGCTCTTGGCAGCATCCCAACAATGTTCGACTTTCCTTACGCGTCATCAACAGATTTTGGGTCAATGCCATTCAACCAATGCCACATATTTGTTCCAGAAGGATAAGTTCTATGACACATCCTACGATACGGGAGACAAGCACATTCAATGTGGACGCAGGGCCGATGTTTTTAAATTCTGGTTTATGTGGAAGGCAAAGGGTAGTGAAGGGTTGAGAGCCCATGTTGAGCAGGTTTTCCGCATGTCCGAGTTCTTTACCCAACAAGTGCGTGAGCGTCCTGGGTTCGAGCTGGTTCTCGAGAATCCAGAATGCACCAACATCAGTTTCTGGTACATACCGCCCAGTCTGAGGCATATGGAACGCAATCAAGAGTTCTACGATAAACTCCATAAAGTAGCACCAAAAATCAAAGAGGGCATGATCAAGAAAGGTTCCATGATGATTACCTATCAGCCTTTGCGGCGTTTGCCAAACTTTTTCCGCTTGGTGCTGCAGAACTCGTGTCTGGAGGAGTCCGATATGTTGTATTTCCTCAATGAGATTGAATCGCTGGGCCAGCAATTGTAGTCCTACGCATGTATGTTGTGATGAGAAACATTCTTTTTAGACCTATGCTACATAAATTACCTATTACCATGATGAAACGTTTATATTTTAAGAGTGTTATGAAAAAAAAGTTAACAAATAAAGATAAAATCTACAAACTTGGATTCTTCTTGAATTAACTCTTTAAGCAAATCAACAACTTAAACAATGCAGTTTCAATTCCAGTCAGAATACATTATCTTAAACATATATGTATAAGTACTTAATTAAGTACGAGTAATGTAGGCACATTCAACTTTTACTAATCCAATTCCATTGACTTAGATCATGACCACCTGCTTTTTCTATGGCCTTGGATATGGTCAAACTTTCTCCTGGTTGTATGCCATAACCGATGCGTAGACCATGTGGATTGGATGGGGTTTGACAATCCATTGAACACTCCTTACGCAGCACTGTATCCACTTCGACAGAGGAGAAAAATGCCACTGACATGGGCAAATCTTTCAGACCAATGCGGGATACACAAAATGAACGTGTTAACAAATTTGTGATATGCATGGCCAATGCTGCCTTGGATGCCATGTCTTCTCGGACCAAATAACGCAATTCATCGTGGAAACTTAGACAGAAACGAGCATGGCTGCCCATTAGCCAACGCATGCTAACCAACATTAGATGAAGAAAGTCGACAGCTCCACTTTGTACCACCCAATTGATACGGGTGGGTAGAAAACGTTGCTCCTGATCGGCGCCGGTATCTGCCTCAAGGGCTCGACTGAGGCGGCATCCTAGAAAAGGTGTTTTCGGTTGCGCTTCAGTGGCAATCTCTTCTAGGCGATTAAACATTGCACTCTCGGTGCCGCCCTGCCAACTGGAACGATGGAACACCTCTGATATGGGTCGATTACGTTGAACAGCCAAACGCGTTGCCTCGTAGCCGCTATAACTGAAAGGATTACAGAGGCATTAATGGGGATTTACACCTATAATCAATAGACTTACGGTCTATCCTCCAGTTCGTCGTGGAATTCATCGCGAAGCCTGAAAATTCGTTTGCCTTTGGTTATGGAAAACATTTTCATGGCCTTGGCTTTGGCCTCCGAAGCACTAAAAGTGGGATTAAATTGTTGCAGCAAATTCTCAGCGAACTGCTGACCTGCTCCATAGATTCTGGCATAGTTAATCACCTTGGCATGATCACGGGAAATGCCAACTGCCTTGGCTGTAATGGAGTGCATATCACTTTGATTCGATTTATTGCCGCTTAAAGTCATCCAGCCTAGAGGAGTTGCGCCATGCTCCCCCCAAGCATAGGCGTCGCCAAGTACCGATGCTATCCACAGTTCCTGAGAGTCCACATCGGCACCAACTAAACGGTATCCGGGTGGTGCCTGAACCATTGCCCGTAACTCAGACCCTAAGCGATCGGCACGTGAATTTGAGGCTGTCATCCATGTGGGCTCCATGGCACGACGTGTAAGGGTGCCACATGCAACCACCTGTGGGCAAATGGCTCCGTACGACGTGTGCTGCAAATCAGATGTCAATCCTGTAGGTAGGCAATCCCGCTGCAACCACACAACCATTTGGTTCATAATGCGATCTCGATTATTACGCCAATACGACATCATACGGGCAATCTCGATGACTCGAGCAGCCGCCTGGCATGAGGGATCGCCGCTACTTAAAACATTTTCGGAGAATTTATTAAGGAAATCCCTGGATAAAGGATTACCCACACGATAAGAGGGACCATTCTTATGTGGCAGTTTAAGGAAAAAACAAGAATTTTCCAATATGTGATTGCACCAGACTCCGGAACCTGAAACAAACGAAGTTTTAGCATTATCTTTGTAGTTATGGAGAGATCATGGAAAATACCTTTGTATTGCGTTTCCAATTTTTGTTGACGCTTTGGGATTTTCTTATAGTACTCGCGTCTTCCAAGATGCTCATCTAAATTTTGCGGCAGTGCATCAAAGGCGAGTTCACTCTCATTAGCTGAGGCACAGTGACGGGCAAACTCTGGAACCGGGCAACGTTGAAGAAGCTGCTCTAGCGGCAACGCTTGAGCTTCCTGGGCATCATTGCGAAAGGGCACAAGGAAACCCCAGCCATGTTCCTTAAGGTAATGCAAGGGGTAACCTTCCCAACAGAGCGACAAAAGTTTCGGAGCAATCTGCATTCCTGTGCTAATTCCAGTAGCTCCTGGTGTCCATTCTTCTTCGGTTTGCGGATCTCGCTCGCTGTTCTTGAGAGGCGGTTTTTGGCACAATTTGCGATACCATTGCGGATAACCCGGCAGGAGAGGACGACGAGCAGGCAATAGAGCATGCTGGTCATATAAATGCTGAAATTTAGCCTGAAAAGGCGATGAGGAGCTCTGCTCATCCATCTTGGGCAGGGGCTTTCGTTTAGGTGCCTTTTTCAATTTCAGACTTTGGACACTCCAATCCTCGTCCCAAAGCCAAAGATGCTTCTTATATTGATCATCGTGGAGCAAGGAGCATGCTTCTTCTGCTCTGCGACCCAAATGATATTTGGCCTCAATGCTCAGATCCTCATAAGTCAATTGGGATTCATGTATATATCGCTCCCAGTTGGAATTGACAGGCAGATAGGCTGAGCCCATCTCTAGCATGCCAGCCAAAGATGCGGGATGTGGAAATCTGTCGGCATATAGTGGATAAAGCTGGCTAAGTATGCGATAAGTGGCCTCAACATCCCCGGCACAATAATTCACTAAAGATTGAAAATTTTGACGCACCTGTTCTATTGTGCCCTCTACAAAAATATTTCGGGGTTCCTTTGACAGCGGCTCTCCGCCACAGTAAAGGCGATGCACGTCCACCAGACTATTAAGAGAACTCTGCTCCAGCCAACCTAAATCCTCGGGAGCTGGCTCTTTCTTAGACTTGAGCATGGCCCTTTGATAACTGGTCACTCCACTCACACACATGTGCAGAGACATGGTGTCCACAAAACGAGTGCGTGTGTCCTCCAGCATATATTGCTCCCTTAATCTAGCCCTGTCATAGGAGACATTATGACCCACAATCAGTCCAGGTCCACTTCCAAGTGGAATAAGCTCATCTAAAGTGTAATGGGGTCTTTCTGTGTCGACATCACCATCACAAGGCTCCATGTCCTCCATCTGATCGACACCCATACGATGTTTGGTGAGTTTTGGACTGACCCAGGAATACCAACGTTTGGTACTGACCGCTGTGGCTAGTACGGGACTTTGGCCAGCCTTAACACATACTTCCACATCAAAGATTAGTCCTTTTTCTAGTGGCTGGTCAACTGCCTCGAGTGTGCCGTCTATGGGATCATATGCGGTCCAACCGGCATGAAACGCCCAGCGCTTGGGTTTATTTGGCAGCTCTTTGCACTTCACTAGGGGCCATAGCAACTCCTCATATGGCTTCACCTGTTCTTTGGCTATGTTGTAGAAATGCTCCTCAATGTTGTCACCACGAAGTGGTGGCAATTTAAGATTCACATCCTCAATGGGCGTGGAACTATCAATGTCAATACCATGACGATGGAGATCTGCTTTATAATCTCGAGCTGCTTCAACGGATTCTGCCAGATTTTGACGTGGTGACTGGGGAAAGAGTTGCTTGTGCAGATTCTGTGAAATCATTTGTATTTTTACAGGATTCTGGAAAGATTCATTGACCATGGAACCGGCAACTGGTGGGGGCACCGAATTGTTCGTTTGCTTCTGTTTTGGCGCCCTAGCTTTGCGGTATATTTTAATGCTACTGCTGGCATAGTGCTCTCTAGCAGCCGGAGCTCTAGTGGTGTAGGAACGGAGTAGTATCATGGCTGTTTTCTTCGACTTATTGGATTGCAAAACGGAGTCGCATAGTAAATTGTCAGTTGCAAAGAAAAGTTGTTTACTTCGGCCTGTCTCAATTTCCAAAAAGAAAACAAACTAGAGATGGACAACAATTCGATAAGCCCAGCGATAATTTGATCGTTACCATTATCATTAAGGGTAGTCGCGCAAGAGTGAATTTGATCATTCCTTAAAATATGATATGTAAGAATACCTTATACATATAGTATATTTTTTAGAATAGTCTACCTTACTTATTTTTCAGAGAAAATATATTCAATTTGAAAAAACAGTTATTACTAGATACCATATACAGCGTTGAAAGGATAACAGAAACGGTTACTAACTTAAACTTAAAAATCAAATTATTCAGTTCTTAAGCAACTATCCGAAATAAAATCAGTTACACAAGAAAATAATTTGTGAACTTTACTTTCTGTTTGATTTACTGTTATTTTGAAACAAATTATTTAGTGCATCTTCAAAGTGTTGCAAGTTGGAAAACTGAAAAAAAAATCGCCAAAATGTAAAAAAATACATACAGCAATTTTGCGGCAAGGACCATCTATTTTTTAATGGTAATTTTGAGTATCTTTGAGTACCTTGAGTACCTCTAAAAATAGGGTCAATCCAGAAAACCGACTTCACAATGAGGTCCTTGCCGCAGAGAAAATGGTTAATGCCCTGTATAATATGTATGTACATATGTACATATATGTAATTATATAGGTACTTTATGTGGTCAAAGATATTCCCTTCTAAAAGTTTTCTAACCAAAATTAATAAGTAAACCATTAAGTAAACCATCAACTGCGAAAATAATCGTTGTGTTGCCATAATAATAATTTTATTTAAATTGTGGGAAAGAAAGCAATACTTTTCCCATTTTGAACTGACTTGCTTGAAAGTTTTTGGTAAGTATCATTCAAATTTTGTTTATTTTTGGACAAAAATTTCATTGTAACGGTCACTAAATTAGAAAGGATCTCTAACAGGTGTAAATTAAACTATTTTACTTTCTTATATTTAAATTACTTAAAGAATTTCAGGTTTCAACTACCATTCATTGTCATAAAATGTTAGTGCCAAAAATGTTCCCATAATAAAATTGACACACATTTTATTGCGTATTTAGTTTGGTTTAAACATGTAACTAATTATTTCATTATTATTTTTCTTTGTAAAATAACTTTACATATAACAATGTTTATCCCAATACCATTGTTATATGTATAAATATTTATACTTAGAGCCATTTTATTTATTATTATATACATATATATTTTTTTATTCCTATACCCATCATTAAAAATTTAAACAATTTACTGACAATTTAAACACGATAATGACACATAAAATGCATTAATAGGATCCACATAACGGTACGAACAATTTGAATAGATCACTTTTTGCCAACGGAACTTTATACCCTGTACATATAGAGTAAAATGGCTATGTTAGTCACAGGAGATTATATGGCGTTTTCGTATAAATTAACAAAGTATTTATATATATTTTATGTATTAAGTACCCAGTACAAGGTATTTTAAAGTCTGCCAACAGATTAAGCATGCATGTAATTTAGTTTTATATATAATGTCTTTACTTCCGCCTTTGGCTTTTGTTTGTCATTTAGCGGCGAATTTGTTGAAATATTGTTTAATTTTTTTAATTATGCAATAAACTCATGAGAAGTATTTCTATCTCTATCTATGTAGCTTGAAACCAAACAAAGCTGGCCTAGTTAATGCTCGCAGTCAATTTATTCTATTAATGTTTTCAACTCCGTGTGATTGTATAGATACATATATAGTTACATACATATCTTTATATTAGTAAATTCTGTATTCTTTAGAACCAAATTCTTGCAATTTGAAACGAAAAGGAACTGTCTTTGGGTAAGTAGAAAGGCGATGGAACTACTAACTCTATTACTAGATTCCCTTTACTCTTCAGCATGTGTCCCAATCAGTTCATGGATGGATCACTCCTTCCAGATTGCCATATAAGCAATCGCGTATTCATGTACTCCGTGCTCCGATCCCTCCAGGCGCAGGAAACTCAAAGCGAACAAGTTCATGTGGATTTACGTGATCGCTACGAAGTCTTCTGTCAATTGATATCAAATTATCCCATACCTTTGCTTCAAGAACCTGAAGAGTACTTCCAACCCGATCTGGAGCTAGATCTCGGAAACGCTGGCATAGCGCGTGACCGTGATTCGGGAAATCCGGACAGCAGTGTGTCCAGTATGCACATGAATATGGGTACCGATATTCTTAGCCTCAGTTCGGAATCTGTCAATATTAGCGAAGATCCTTCGTCCGCCCCTCGCGATGAGAACACAGGAAACATTGCGCAATTTCCCAGATAAGGTGCGCCTGGATCATTGCTATTAGTACATCCATTGCAATTTCAACTAATCATTGTTAAATATTCAATTTACATGTAACCTTTTAAAAGTAATAGAAAAAAAAAACATAAAAATAAGAGAGAAACCTAATGAAAAGGTTTGCATTGTCAAACTGTCTTAAATGTCGTTAAACGAAAGTGACAGTACACTTGACCATTAAATACATATGTATACAAAAACTTGCTCCATAAAACTATTAAATAGTTAAACACATACACATACAAACGTACGTATGTATATGTATTCATATATAATGTTTATTTTGTATATGTATTTTAAACAATTTAATGTGCGTTTGTCGCGCTAGTTTTCCTGCCTAAAAAACTGGAACTGAATTTGTCCAGTGAAATGGTAGTTGCTTATCGAAACTAAATGATCTCACTGAAGCTGTTGTATTATTACCTTACATACAAAGTAAAAAAGTAAATAAAAAAATAAACATAAAACACTAAAATTCAGTGAAGTAATAAACCATTAACCAACCCGACGAAAGTTGGCCAAATTAAATTAAAAATGTACTCAAAATTGAATCATTTTCTCAGTAAAGTATGAACTATGATAATACGAAAAATATAGCTTTTTAGGCATCAAATATTACAGTTAAAGTTTTTAAATTGAAAATCAATCTATCCCACTGGATCAATCTGGAAGAACATTCTATTATTTGTAAACTATTGCGTTTTTGGGGGAGTCTTATACAACATATGTATATACATAGACGGAAAAATATATTTTTATGGTATTACAGTATGTAATAACCGTCTAATGTCATGGTCAACACAAAATGGTCTCTCTTTGGGGAATCCAAGTAAAAAAAGGACATTCAAACTCACCCGACCTGCTCAAAAACATTTGGAGAACTTTTAAGTAAATGAAAAAAAAACACATTTTGCATTTTTTTTATCATTTTGAATCAAATCTATTTGACCTTAAATTCATAAATACTATTTGCATTCTTTATTTCCACTAAGTAGGCCAAAAGGGCAGTCAAAGTCTGTCTTAATGGCCGAAAAGGAGCATCGCTGATCAAGTGTTTTGAATGGTAAATATTTAGAAAATTCCTGCTTTCTTAAAAAATGAATAACTGCTCTTAGCTGGATGTGCACTTATGACCAGAATTTTCAAAGACCATCGCGTATCTCGTACAAACTTTATCTACTTATTTGAAGAAATAGTTCAATTTATTGAAATCTTATCCTTTAGTGGAGGAAAACTTCTTGTTATTCAAACTATAATTTAATTTCATGCTTAGTGCATAATTTTATGTAATGATTTAATTATTATATTTGCCACATTTTTAGGTTAAATAGTACCATACTTGTAATTAAATGTTTTAAACAAAATTTCAATTGTAATGTGGTAAATGAGATCACTTGCCACAACTGACTCATACTAAAATGAAACTAGTTAAAACTAACAGAACCCTATAGAAATGCATCTGCATTCTATTGAGAGCCATTAAAATGAACAAACGACAACCTGGAAATTGTCGCGAATTGAGACCAAACTGTCATAAAAATCAGTTAATAACCACTACCAACAAGTAGCAGCAGCGGCAGTGGAAGTATGTACTATAGTTAGTTTAGTATATGCAGGTACAAATACATATGTGTGTGTGTGTGTGTGTCTATCTGTGTGTGTGTACGTGTACATATAATTTCATTTTCATTTGGCAACGCGATCTTCTGTGACCAAGTCGGCCAGGTACCGCCATATCGCATCATTCAGTTGAAAAAGTTTTGTTAATGTGCACGGTTGGTTGGTAAACGGAAAATATTATATTACGGTCATCAAGTTGAACTGCATAAAAATATCCATAAAAATTGTGAACAAGTGTTTCATGAAAAATTAATTAACGAAAAAATGAAATCGTTTGTCGTGCTATATATCATATACAATTTATTGGCAAAGGTTCGAACGGAAACAGGAGAATTTGGTAGGATATGGAATATTAAAATATTGTGATAAATAATATAAAATAGGAAACATTTCAATAAATATTTCAAGAACATGAATAATTCAATAAATATTTCTAATGAAATTATTTTATAATTTCTCTATTTTCCAACCAAAAAAAAAGAAATTCTTTTTCGGGTTTGCTCTTTTTATAATTGAAAAAAAGAAAATAATAACAGTTTTCAAAAAAAAATGCGTAACTGTTTCCCTAGAAAATCGGCAAGATTTAATAATACAAAATTTAAAATTAAAATATAAAATGTATGTTCTTTGAAAATGTGGAAGTTATACAAATACATGCACTGATATTTTTTTTTGCTGCACTTTAAAAAATAATATTTGACGTGTCTTTGCCAAAAATGTTATTTGAAAATGTTTATATGGTAGCAAAATTGTGGAGGCGACTTAAATTATCCTATATCTTCGGTTATAGTCCTGAACCGATTGCAGATCATCCAATGCTCCCATTCGATTCGTTGTGTTTTTAGGAATATCCCGTACAAACTTTAAGACCAAATCTATAATATATTTTCAATAGAAACCTTCTCATAAAGAACAATATTTCAAGAACTTTACAGAAAAATCGAAATTTGTTATAAGGTAACCGGTTTCCAGTGAAATTATTTAATAATTTCTCTATTTTCCACAAACTTTAAATTTCCAGAACAAAAGATTGAAAATCAATTATCCAATAAACCTGAACTTAATGTTTTTAAATAATTTAACTATAAAGATAAACATTAAATATTAATTGATTTGACTATAAAGATGAACATTTTTCATTAGACAAACATTTTTTGAAAATCTTATTTTTTAATCTTTAGCCCTTTTCAATATTTTTTAAAATTCGTTCTAACTGAATTGCATTAAAGAAAATGTTTGCTAGTTTTAGCGACTCTTTTTAAAATTAACAATGCTTTATATTCCAATATATGGAAAAAATATATTTAAGTTTTATTAAATTTGTTTATTATTAAATTAAATTTTAAAAATCATCAAAATGTTTAAATGTTTTTATTCTTAAAAGCTTATGCTTTTTAGCATTCTCTGAAATTGCATTTTTACAATTTAACAATAATGTAATTCAATAATAAAACAAATTACTGGAAATTTTTATAATGGTTTAAAGCTGCTTTGAAATTGAAATTTTATTGAAATTTTATAATTTATTTAATACATTTTACAAAGGATCGCTTCCAAAGATTAAGAGCTTTATTTAAATTTCAATCTTCGTACTATCATTATTTAGATATTTTGTTGCCAACATTTTTCTTGAGATTGGGTAAACTTTAATTAGTAAATCATTTTATTTATTTTCGGTGCTAATAGATAAACTAATTGTACCAGCGACTTACAAATCACTCGGTCCAGATAAAGGCACAGCTGGAATTGTGAATTCCAGTAGCTCTTCCAGTGGCTCAGGGCATTCGCTCTCGGCTCGATCTTATTACGATAATGGGCAAACAGAGTGCTCCTTGGGCACCGAATGTACCCCCCTACACGATTGCACCGCCATGATCTATGAGGTGGCCAAGAATTGCTACTACGGCGACAAGTCACTCTATTGCGGCGGAGGCGAGGAGATGCCCTACGTCTGCTGTCCCAGCAGTCCGTTGGAGAAGAACCAGGTGTGCGGCAAGTCTCTGGTGCAGGGACACTTTTATAAAGGACTCGGCTCGTATCCCTTTGTGGCGCGTATTGGATTCAAACGTGAGTGAAAATCCAAATGATTCGATACACAATTCATTTCTATGGATATTTTCAGACATAAATACTGGAGCATTTGCATATCCTTGTGCAGGATCGGTTATTGCTCGTCGAGTCATTCTAACTGCAGCCCATTGCGCTTTGGCCAAGGCCGATGGTCATCGTCTGTAAGTGGGTCACCATTTTTTTTTATTTGAAGCTTATCTTTAATTTGCATCTGCATGCATCCACTTTCTCCCACTCGGCATTCAGCTCATCGGTGCGCGTTGGAGAGTACGACACCTCCAGTGATCCAGACTGCGCCAACACCGGCTTCTGCGCCCCGCGGTCAGTGAATCATGCGATCAGCCATGTTATCGTTCATCCCGACTACAAGCAAGGCCAATATCATCATGACATTGCTCTGTTGGTGCTTAAAACGCCGCTCAATTACTCGGGTAAGTTGGGGTGGCAAAACCAGGGGCAGGGGACAGGGCGGGGGGAAGAAGAGTGAGATGGCGGTGGCGGAGACGGAGGAGGTTACGCTCGGCAGTGACAATGTTAATTAAAAATCGTTTTGTTCTCTGATATTTGCCACTCGCTTCCAAGTTCACATATGTCAAATGTTTCTCTCCTCTCACTAGATATTCTTACACACACACATTCATACATATGTAAATGTATCGCATGTCGCTAATTTGAGGTTTTGGTTTTCACTATTCAATTCGTTGGATCCGTGTTTACTGTACCGACTAATGGGACTTAGACGCAATTTTTGGACAGTAATCGAAATTTATTTTGAAGCCATTAGGCGCGGTTCAATAGTTGTGTACTTTGGTTTCGTTAGAATTCAGGTCAGATCATTGATATTCGCAGAATTTCCGAGTTATTTCAAAACAAAAATCGACTTATCTTAACCAGACGAAAACGAAATCTTTAAATAATTGAATCTGAAACATGGTTTCATAAATACTTATGTCATGTGTGTCGCTTTTAAATCTATGAGATTATTTGATTAATTTTAATCTCTATTTTAGTAACACACTTTAAAATCCTTGTAAAAAGGATGTATTTTGTTTTAAGCATGGACGGATCTGGAAAATATTTTTGTGGGGAGTCCAAACAGAATGTAAAGAAAATTTAGTAATTTTCGAGACTAAGATATGACATTTTGTTAGATTAACAATTTATCAAAATTGCTCGACCCTAGAGTTTTCGCTAGTTAGTACAAAGAGATGAACAAAGTTTACAAATCTTCAAAATATTTACATTTCGGGAGGTGTCCAGACCATGGCTCTAAGGTGTATGTAAAATAAAGGGAAGACCATTCGACCAAATGGAGTAAATATATTCTTGATGATGTGAATTTTGCTGGAGACTTAAGTCTACATTGCTGGGTTTTAACAGTTTAGCTGAATCTATACATATATGTATCTATATTGGTTCATATCATATATATCGACCAAAAAAGGAGTCAAAGATCAATTCAGGGTAGATAACTTGATTAAATTTGTTAGTTCTGTCCTTCTTTAGTTGTTAGTTGTTAGATTTGTATCAATTACCAAATTAACATTTGGCTAAACAGCTCCTGCAACCCTCACACTAAATTTTTTATACCCTTGCAGAGGGTATTATAAAATTGGTCAGATGTTTGTAACGCACAGAAGGAGACGTTTCCGACCCCATAAAGTATATATATTCTTGATCAGCATGAGAAGCTAAGTCGATATAGCCATGTCCGTCTGTCCGTCTGTCCGTCTGTCCGTCGGTGCGTACGCGTTTTACTCAGCCATCTTAAGAGCTATCGGGATGAAATTTTTTTTGGGAGCTTTTTTTTACCCGGGTGAGATAAAGTATGAAAATCTTTGGGATCGGACCACTATATCATATAGCTCTAGAAGAAACATTTTTGCAAAAATTGGAGTATCCCCATGAAATTTACCAATATGATAGTAATAGATATAAAATCTCAGATCCCAAAATTTGAATCTGATCCGATAAATAGAACACAAGTTACAGTCAATATAAATCGGTTCAAACGCTGCCGGCAGCGCTGCTTGCTGCCTACTACTGCCATCATCAAATCAACAGAGCACACGCATACACACACAGACGCAACGCTACATGAACTGTATGTGTATGCGTGCCGTGCTTTGCTTAGAAAATGATGGAAGAAGAAAAACTTGTGGTAAAAAGAGAAATAATATTTTGTTTGTGTATTGATGAATTGAGTTGCAGGGAAAGAAATTTCAAAAAGGAAAAATATTATTGCCAAGTATACTGCAAGGGTATATAAACTTCGGCATAGCCGAAGTTAGCTTCTTTGATATTTTTAGGTGTTTTAGGAAGACTAGAACTAGTACTTGAACTAAATGGACAATGAAGATGTGTTGACGAAATCGAGATAGATGAGACACAATGATAGCGATTTAGATGCTATTTTCGGCATAGCGACATATCTCCGCCCAGTACATTTTTCTGGCGGAGATATGTCGCATTTTTAACGGCGGAGATATGTCGGCGGAGATATGTCGTTACCCCGCTATTTTCGACTGGATTTTTATACTTCAATGTAAGGTTTCTAAATCCAAATTCTTAGCTGGTAGGAAATATTACAAATATGTTTTAAAATTGTGCAGACTTGACCATCTGGCATCTGTAAGAAAAAAATAGCCTAAGCAGGACTTGGAAATAATGTCAGCTTATTTTCACATTTTTAGTAACTACTGTCAACAATAGTTAACAAATTGCAAATGAATTAATCCATTAGAGTTGGGCAAGTGTTGTCAAAAGTCCAGAATCAAAATGGTTGTAGATTTAAGATGTAAGCAATAGTATAAGTATCTATGGTGTGTCATTTGAGATAGAAATTCTCTTAAGAACGTGAACAAGCTTCCTTTTATCTTAAATTTAAATTTAGAGTGTTAAACTAGAATCTAGTTAACCATTTAGTTTTGGACTTTTGGCATCAGATCAACTGATTAATTCACTCTGCATTCTATGGATTGATGTCGAAATCTTTCATACAATTAGGCATTAGAGTGTTCCATTAAAAGGATAATGCGAGTGTATACTCTATAGCAATTACTGCAAAGGATTAAGACGAAAGTAGAGTAAACATAAACTATCATTCGAATAAAGGACATTCAAATATTAATTTGAAGATCTGAGAAAAGAGAAAAAACAAAAGTAAGGTCATCTTCCATTTTCTCACCATTTTCCTATGCATTGCGATCGGATAACATTTAATCTTAAGGAATTTATTTCAAAGCATAATTATGATATTAATAGGAAAGCTAAATATATTGTTAAATGGCAGGATATGTTCCGAGGTGTCCTATTAACCTGAAACCTTAAATGTTTTGGACTTTCGTTTTAAAGGGACTTTCGAACATTCGGAAAATGTTTTTCTTACAGTTTTCGCAAACAAAACAAAGTCTTTTCAAGGTATCCATCAAATTGCCAAGAGGCGTTAATAATGGTTGGTTTCGTTTTGCAAAATATTGTTTAAAACAAGTTCAACTTGAAAGAAGAGTCGCATTTCATTGCATTATTGGTCGTATATTGTCCTAGCCAGAAGCTCAACGTTTGCCGGCCATTGCAATGAATCAGATCGAACTTAAATTGCCAACACGTGATTGAGATTGCCTATCAATCGACTGTGCGAATTTAAATTGAATTTTAAAGCGTAAAATACATATTATTACGAGCAGGACCAGGCTGAACAAATAAGAGTCATTACGGGTATCGTCTGATCGGAGTATCGTATCGGAGTCCGAATCTGAGCCAAACTGGGTAGACAGCGTGACGGTGGTTGGTAATCGATTAGCAGTATAGATTGATGTGCACAAGTCGTAAACAACACATTACCATTCTGAAAAAAGGAGGCGTTTTCCAAATTGAGGATGGCCAACTTGTTTGCAGTGCTTTTCTTATGGCTTTATAATGCTCCCATGGGCGAACGTGAGATCGATCAAAGAGGGCGGCGGTTGAAACAATGTTGCAAGCCACGAATTCAATACCCGATCCTCCTTCTCGTTCTGGTTCATTTCAGTGGCCACACAGCCGATCTGTTTGCAAAAGACACGCGCTAACCTGGTGGTCGGCAAGCGGGCAACCATTGCTGGTTGGGGCAAGATGTCCACTTCGAGTATACGTCAACCGGAAATGTCCCATCTTGATGTGCCATTGACCAGTTGGGATCTCTGTCTGCGCAACTATGGCTCCACCGGTGCCCTCGAGTCACCCAATTCGATTGAGGGTCAATGGATGTGTGCTGGCGGCGAAGGCAAGGATGTATGCCAGGGATTCGGCGGTGCTCCTTTGTTCATTCAGGAGAATGGAATCTTCTCCCAGGTAAGACAATGCAAACACTTGGCCTGAAGTAGGCTTGATCTTGTTTATTTATCTATCAGGTTGGCATCATGTCCTTTGGCTCCGATAACTGTGGCGGTTTGCGTATACCGAGTGTCTACACCTCGGTGGCTCATTTTGCCGAATGGATACACGATAATACGCCTCCAGAGTAATAAAAAAAAAAAACAAATGATAATGTTCAATAAGCTAAGCTTGTAATTAAAGAATACATAATATAATATTCTAATCAGATATCAAAGATTGGATTTAACTATAGCATACAGTTTCCCTTCTCTATAGTAGTTGTTGTTGTCGTTGTTGTTTCTTTGGCTGTGTAGAACCACCCAATGGGTGGTGGTACTCCATTCCCTGGATTGATCTGTTGATCTAAGCATACACGCATGCGTCTGAATGAAATAATTTAATTGAATTAATTGAACTTTGACACGAGACGCAAAGACAGAGTGACAGAGACTTGCAAATGCATAGCAAGATCATTTATACGAAAAATAAAAACAAATATATATAATATATACATATATGCGAAGCAATCTCCCAATTCCCACAAATAAATTCAGTCGAAAGTTTAAAAAAAAGACTTTAAATTTTAATAAAACTAGAAAATAGAGAAAAAAAAGAATTCAAAATAAACTTTTATAGATTTCAATGGCCTTTTGCTCAATTCATTTAATGTTGAATAGAGTATTATCAATTCGTTGCTCTGCATATCTGATTTGAGTCATAAGAAGATTCTTTTATTTTCCCATGTTTTGTCTCGCTCCTTAAAACTAATAGCTTCTCCAGTTGACTGGGATTCTCGGACTTGATTTCCATTTGTGAGTATGACTGTATCCATGTGTAAGTGTGTAAGTGTGTGTGTGTGTGTGTTGATCATGATGCCGGTGTGCCATGTGGCTAATTGGAGTCAGCTGTTTTTTTATGAGCCACTAGGATCAGCTGGTCGTTGGCCAACTTGCTGCTGCTGCAATAAAAATCGAAAGCCCTCGTTAATTGCACTGAGAGAAATTGTGAGCATGGCCATCACCTTGAATGGGGCCTTGGCCTTGGTTAATTTTTCTTTTGCGTCAAAGTTTTATTTATTGTCCCATACGTTATGAAACGATCGAGTTCGAGTGCACTGCCAAACAACAATTTAACTTGTTCATGACGACAAATCAAAAGTTCTTAATTAATTTACGGCGTTTTCTCTGATGCGGTAATATTCCGAAAGGCCCCGCACATTCTTTTCCAGACCTCAAACTACTCTCAGTGTATCTATGTATGTGCATCTGTTTGTTTGTATGTATGTGCGATTTAATGTCGGCGGCAGAAAGCAGTAAATGAAAAATCAATTCGTTTGCTCTCACAGCGATCTTCCCAGCCGCCCAACCCAGCCCCAGACACTATGGCCACGCTTGCGGCATCCACTCCAGTCGGCAATCGAACGTCAGTGCGTCCACAACGTCTCGGATCGAAAAGAAGCAACAGAATCTTGGCGAAATCCAAACACGCAAAACACAAAAATCACCAAAAATAAAAAAGAAACAAATTCTTTTGAAACAAAAAGTGGGAAAAATTCAAAATATTTTCGTCAACGAGCTTTCTTATGGTTTAATTACGAATTTAAAGTCAGTTGCAGAATCTTAAAATAGTTACAATAATTTTAATTAATTAATATATAAAGTCGAGCTACTTTGCACTAATTAAATATTAGGTGCATAGTTCAATAAATGGCATAAAAATATCCACAGTGTTAATTGAATCGAATCGACTCGAATATCAATAATCGGGAAATCTATCCAAGTTTTTTATGCCATTCTGTGTTCGTGAGGTATATAAATAGTTCAATGTGTTTCTGAAAAAATAAAAGAAAAAATAAATCAATCAATTAGTTTAATTTAAAAATGTACAATAATAAACCAATAAAAATTAATGATGGAAATTAATTTATAGAGCTGAAAAATATATTATAGATATTTTCCGTGAATCTAAATGTATATTATTTAGTAATTAAACTATGTGTTTAATTTATCCCTTTGAGTTTAAAAACTATTACAAGCCGGAAGCTGTGAAAGGAGAGGAAACTTGCCCCCTAAAGTATGCAAAAGCAGTCCAGAAACTACCTTCTAGGCTATCATTTGTATTTAGATCCTCTTGAGTTTTAGTTTCTTTCAGTTTCAGTTTTCAAGGATACCATTACGGCCTAATTTATTATTGAAAAACAACATACATACTGGCGATTTTCTAGAAAAGTCAACAAGCGGCAAAAATTGCAAACGAATTTCATATTCGACACAAAAAAAAAATGCCCATACATTTATTTTAAAATTTGTTTTGAACAATTTTTTGACGCATGGCAAACTGAGTACACCAAGTAACGTTAAGGTTGTGGATAGCCTCATTTCTAATTAAAACATATAAAAATAGTGCAAATAAAGAAAGGTATGATTTAGATAAAAAAATATTTTACAATTTTATTTTTTTTTTTGTGTATAAAACTTAGAACAACATCTTTTCTGAATCAAATTGTTGTCCTTTAAAGTTTTTAAATATCCAAATTTAGACGAAATTGGCATTTTTATAGAACCTGACTTTCGAAGCACTTATAGTTATTACATTTCAACTTAATAAAAAAATACGTAATTAAGTGTATCAAATGTCTCTGTGAAGTATTTAAAGAAGTTATCGTTGCATCATTTTGACAATGTGGCAACTGCTCTGTTCCGTTATTTGAACTCTCGATTCCAAAGAAAAAGAAGACGGCGAATAGAAAATCTCTGACGAAGATACTCAAATTAAAAACAATATAACAATATACAAAAAAGGCGCAAAAAAAAAAAAGAAACTAATTGTTTTCGCGTGAGTGTGTGTGTATATGTGTGTGTGACCGTGTGAATGTTTATGTGAAACTGTTTGTTTATGTTACATTTTCAATAGCTAAGCAAAAAGCAAAATACAAAGCAAAAAAAAACAACTACAACAGAAAGGAAAAGAAAAAATGAAAAGCAAAAAGTAGTGACCAAAAATTAACAGAAAACCTTTCGGGAAGCTTAAGCGATATTCTGGCCGAGATTGCGTTTAAAATATAAACGTGAAAAACACATAAATATCGGCTAATCGAGATGGGAATGAAGATGCCAAAATCAATGCGCTAATGAGGCGCACGTTAAAAGGAGAGCATAAACAGCAAACAAAAACAACAATCAAAAAATAAAAAAAAAAAACGCCAACTAAACGAAACAACGCAATTGCAATAACTGTATACAAATCTGATAAAAAAAAAAAAAAAATAAATACATAAAAATAAAAACAAAAGAAACAAAAACGATTCCTAAGCAATGTTGAGAAGACGGCGATGCAAAAAGCATTGAGAAAAGTGTAAACTTTACCAGTAATGATGTTTGGCAACATGTTGCCAAGCCTTGGCATCGTCATGTTGCTAACGACGATCGCCCCACTGGCTGATGGATACAAGGAATGCACCAGCATTGACATACGCAATGAATGCAAGAAAATGAAACTCCTGGATAATTGTACTGTCGTCACGGGTTTCGTGATGATCGCCCTTATGCCCAGTCATCCGAATCAATGCAACTACTCGGAGTACACGTTTCCCGATCTGATTGAAATCACCGAATTTATGATCCTTACGGATGTCCGAGGTATGGTAAGCATTGGTAAAATGTTTCCCAATCTCACAGTAATCCGTGGTCGTCATTTGTTTCTCAACTACGCTTTGGGAGTGACCAATATGCCGGATCTTCAATTGGTAAGGCTTTAAAGATTGAGATTCCAATGAAAACAACAGCAACAAAATGTTCTTAATTCAAGTTTGAGTTCCCCTCACTGGTGGCCATTCAACGTGGACATGTCTACATCGGTAACTGTCCCAAACTTTGTCAACTGGAGGGTGTAAGTTCATCTATACACACATACACAACACACAAAGTTGCGAGCAAAAAAATAATATTACCCCCCAACATTTAATGGGACAACTAGCAAAACAAAAATCCAAATTTAATTTTAAACTACCAAAAAGAAATTTATCGGAAATATGTTTCTCATATTCTCTCAACTCATTATTAGAAATCCTTGTGCTTTCAATCGCTTCAAAATCGATGTTTTATAATCATCAAGAGTATATATATATTTTTATTTAGAAGCTAATAATAAAATAATAAATAAAACCATGTGAAAAAAAAAAATCTCAAAGTTTCTATAAAATTCGGAATAGAAGAAGGCGAAAATGTAGGCGTTTAAAAGTTAAGTTCAAATTTTACAAATAATTGGATTTCGGGCTTTTCCATTGAGAATGGAAAAAAAATATATTGAATATTTTATCTTGGTAATTGTAGAAATGGCGCAATCACTAATTTCTTCGAATGATTTGAAAATTATATTTGAATTAATAGAAAATAGTTAAGCAAAACTTATGTTTCTTTGATCAGCATCAATAGCCAAATTCGCTATAGCCACAGTCCGATCAAAAACTCAAGATTTTCGGATTATAAAGTTGTATCAATTTTGCATTCAGATAGTATAAGGATGTATCTAATTATCCGACCAATTCGAAGATCCACTGGTGGTAAGAGTAAATCTTCGAGATTATACTTCCATAAAATATTAAGTATTGTAATACAATTTGAAAATGGATAATCATCCGAGTTTAATCTTATGAATTATAGAATCTCCATACTAGATGATGTAAATTTACAATATTGGGTCGTTTTTTCTATTCTGCTGCTGCGCTTTCTTATATTATCTATCCAAGGAAATTCACGTTAAAATAATGCTATGCCTCAAACGAACTAATGCTTCATAAGATCCTTTAATAAGACAATAATTCCAAAATGGGAAGGTAAAGTATGAGTAGATTTTATAGATGGCTGTCTAAGTCGCTTAATCTAGTGCAAGGTTAAGCAGGCATTTGCATTTAGAACCATCACAGTTATCCATGTTAATAAATAAAAGAGTCTAAAACTTAATAAATTGCAAATTACTAAGTTGCAAAGTTGATAGTTTATTTTAAATTAAACTATAATTTGGATTATCGTTTTTTGTCTCTTTTCCAAAATGGATAATATTTATCAAACAATTACAATGCCAATAATAAACCATTGAGAACAAACTGATCGAGGGCACTAATACTTTATTTTTTTTGCTCGCAGCTATAGATAATATGTTCACATATTGACTTTGCATTTGACATTTCAGGTCAATTTGAATCGCCTCACTTTAAGCACGGGTGAGAATCACATTATAATCGGCGACAATAATTGTACACAGCGCAGCATCTGCAAGGGCTGTGATTCCGGATATTGCTGGTCAAATTTCTATTGTCAGCGTTTTGAGAACGATAACGTAGCACATATCAAAAAGTAAATGCCACTCAATATTATCTAAGAATGAATAATAGGCAAATGTTAATTATTTAAGAATATATAATATTCAGATTTATGTACATACATTTTATGTATGTATATAGAGGAATGTCGTTAGATTCGGACACATTTTTGACTCTCTTTTATTTTCTTTGGTCCTCGAAAATAGTTTGAAAGGTTAGAGAACTACAAATAAACGTAGTCAGGGTTGGGCTTAAATTGTAGCTAAGGTTGGACGTTTTACAAATTAGTAAGAAAAAAGATGTCCCCTATTACATTTTTTGTGTGTTAAATAGATCTTCATGGGAATAATCAAGAATCGTTTTTTTTTTAAATTTTGTTATCAAGAAACTGTTTCAAGTTTTCTACATGCATTTGGATGACAAGTTCTCTATCCGATTTATATAAGGTATTTTTCCAAATTTCACTGCACTGCTCCAAAATTGAATGTGCCATGAAAAGTTTGCCGTTATAGAAAGGAAGCATTCAACATAGCGTTTAATATATGAAAACATTCTCATATAAATGTATATAACATAATGTATTTAAAAGTATTTAAATATATTATTGGTTATTAAGTTAGGATTTTATAATTCCAAAAATTTGATGACAATAGTTTGTTTTTCTTTATACAATATTCATACATATTCTATTCTATACATTTGAATATCGTTTCGATACAGGGTATCCCTTACTTTCTGATTTTGCAAACTACACAAAGTATTTGTGTTACTAGTATTTAAATCAAATCGTTTTCAAAACTTTACTTTAGAAACTAGTTTTATGACAAGATGAATTGTTACCTAGTCGTTGTTAATAGTTAATTTTTGGTAAAATTGTTTACATGGCTAACAAAAAAGAATCCCATTATTAATGTATGATCTAGAAAATATTTTCGGAGTGTGACCAATAAAAATTAGGATTATTGGCTTAGCAAATACAGAAATTTTCGAAGGGAACAAACACTTTGTCAGTTTAAAAATTTTTCAAATTTGCTTAAATGGAAAAGGTTAAAAATAAACCCAAAATTTAGTATTTCGAGGGTGTTCCATGACTGTAGACATTAATTCTAGATAAGAAAAGCGTAAAAAAGCATCGTCAAAAGTTTTGTGACAAAACTATCTCATTCTTCTGATTATTTCCTAGCAATGCGAACAACTGTCACGAGGAGTGCCTGGGCGGCTGCCATCAAAATGAAATGGCTTCGAAGTGTCAAGCTTGTCGAGGAATCAGCGATGGCGATGTATGTGTTCCCAAATGTCCAGAAGGAAAGTGAGTGGACGCCGACTGAATTTGACTTAAATGTTACAATTCGACTGCTTATTGTCACCTGGCTTTAATTTCTTCACAGATATTTTCTGGAGCAGTATCAAAGATGCTACAATCGATCCCAATGTATAAACGATCATGAACACTATATCCATGGGTCGGAATGTGTTGCTTTTTGCCCGAGTGGCTTTCGTGCTAATAACAAATCGGAGTGTACGGTCTGCGATGACCAAGATCCCTGCATAAGTTTTTGCTCACCGGATCAGGCAAACGATACGTTCAACGTTACCAATCTAGCCGATGCCGATGAGCTACGTGGCTGTCAGGTTGTCAATGGAAGCCTTACCATAACTTTACGGAATCTGGTGAATGAGTCGCAGTTGGCCCAAAGTCTGTCCAGCATACGTGAAATACATGGCTATCTTAAGATCTATCGGTAGGTTTAACATTTCTGTATCTAATGATTTTTTCATGTATATGTTCGTCCCAATAGATCATCGCAGTTGAGTAATCTAAAATTTCTGAATAACTTGGAAGTTATTCATGGTATCCCATTGGAACATAGCCATTATTCTCTCATAGTTTATGACAATAAGCAATTGTCGGAACTTTGGCATCCAGCCAGGCAATTGCAGTTAAAAGAAGGCGGCATGTTCATACATCGCAATAATAAGTTATGCAACAAGGCGGTGCTGGATTTTCAAGTCTCAGTAAAACATGACAAGGCCCTAGATTCAACCCAGACCAATGATCAGGAGGTGTTATGCAGTCCAGCCAAATTACAACTATCTCTGCAAGTAAGTGTAATTTTATTTGTCGGATAATTGTTCTTACAATTATTATCCGTTCAAGAAATCATTGGGTACAGGTAAAAGAAAGAGAAGGATGACATTCGAAGTGTCGTATAAACGAACCAAGTTTGACTCTTCCCCTTTGGCAGTTTTGGAAGAAAAAGAATTTCAGTACAGTAGACGTTCGTTAATTATTTCCATCATCTCAAAAGATTCTAAGTTCTGAACGAACTTTTTAAACAATAAAGAAAAACGGTGTTTTGAAAAACAAGTTTTTAAGTTACGAATGCCCAGAAAACGTCTGAACTTTGTAAGCAAGATCCTAAGGGGCTTTTTCAGTTTCGACCCAGTTAATAAGCATATGTACTGCCACTGATTCAAAAATCAATGAGGTCAATATGGTCGGAGATTATTCCTTCTATGCGTTGCACATATCTTAACCAAAATGAATATAACTACAAATAAAAGTATTTCATAAAAATGGTTTTTCCATGCTGAGAAATTGGACTTCCTTTATGCAGCACTTGAATAAGACAACATGTTTAAATTGTTTTATGTACATATATATCATCATATCATGAGTTTAATCCGGCCCGATCTCGCTTTTAGTTTCAAGCCATGTTATTCGGGTTTAAATCGTTTGCCTTTGAGTCAGTGGACTGAAAAGTAATTCCAAATTTTCGAATAAATTCATAAAAAATACGACTTTAAAATTACTTTCTATTAACCTGTAATATGTTGCGAACAACTTTAAGTATTAGTAGATAAATTCGTTCTAACCATTAATTAACAAGAATTATTCTTAGAAGGCAACCAAATGATTGAAAGTTATATTATGAAAGGGGAATTGACCTCTTCTTGTCTATGATAGATTTTAATCGAAATAATTTTGCCACACTTTACAGTTGAAAATAAACAAAAATGAATTCGAAAATATATTTTCAAAAATATGTTCGAACTTAGCTTCTTAAACGAATTGGTCTCGATTTACATTTCAATTTTGCTATTATCATGCATGTACTATTAATAATAGCATAAATAAATAATAATAAATTTCGTGCCATCATTCTTTGAATTAATATCTTAATTGCAGTTAATAAAGGAATTAAACTGGATAGTAATTTGGAATACAAGGATATTTCAGTTCAGTATGTGATTATGGCACTAGTTAATGACTGTATATCTTCGAATTAATATAATTAATAAGAACAAATGACTCTTTCTTATGGCTCCGAAATTTTTAGACTTCTGACTTCCGTCATCCTTGTTTTATTTTTGATTTCCAAGGAAAATATTCGTTCAAATATAAAATTAACTAAGAATATTGAAAAATGTGTTTACAACATTATTCTTATATATTTCTTTCTCGTATAGATTCGAACTCATCGTACGGTGGAACTGATTTGGCCAAAATCTGAGACTAGTGAGAAAGTTGAGGTGATATATCGAACAGTGCCGACAGGTATTCTACAATACAATCATAGTGAATTAGAAGCGCCCGTGTGCACACGTATAAATTGGGAACGTCGTATGCTCTTTTCCAATAATCTAATCGATTTCAATGAAACGTATTACAAATACAAGCTGGAGGGACTGCAACCGGACACACGGTATGTGTGCCTGCTACGCACCTATGGAGGCGATGTAAAGCAAGAAGCACGCAGTGACTTGACTTATGTGCTAACAGAACCAGATATACCACAGCCACCAAAAGTAAAGCTGCTGCAAAAAACCGATAGCTCTCTGACGGTGCGCTTGATGGGTCATGACCAGGATCATGACCATTATATGCTAACTGTCTTTGATTTGCCCGATGATACGGTATACTTGGATTACCGAAACTATTGTCATCATCCGTCATATCTGTGGCAAGACATGCAGGACGGCAACCAATGGAGGGAACGTGCCCTCCAAGATTACGACTACGACGACTGTTGTGCTCACAAAGAGGAAACGGCCGATGATCGTCGTTTCAAAGATGAAATGCGGGATCAATTTCGCTGCAGCTTGGATCAAAACCAAAATTGCCATGACTCAAAGCCGGAGACGAGTCCAATGCAGCAAATGCGTCTATTGGCCAACACCAGCCAATACGAGCTGAACCATCTGGCTCGTTATAGACTCTACTCTCTAGAGCTGCAGGCTTGCAATGGTTTGGGTTGCAGCAGTCCAACCATTTTGAATGAGCGCACCAATTACACTGTGGGAGCCGATATGCCGACCGAGTTGAGCGCTTGCTATGTAGGCCAATCCAAAAACTTAGTACTTCGCTTTAAGGAGCCCCGACTTCCTAATGCCATGATCGTGTACTATGTCATACATTATCGTAAGAATTTGTCCGACAACGGGCCTGAAACTCAAATCAGTTGCCTAACACGGAGGGAGCACGCGTTGGCCAACTATGTGCATGTCGCAAAGCTGAATATAACATTCGACGAATTCGCCGTGCGTGTCCATTCCCTGGCCGGAGAGGTGGCGATAACTTCATTTAAGCCCATTACTACATGCAGTAGTGAGCAGCTCATATTGCCAGGAGGAGAAATTCAACAGGATGCACATCTGGCCACAGTTATCGGCTCAGAGCATGGGCATGGCGTGAGCATATTTCTGATCTGCTTTCTCATTGGATGCTCTCTATCCCTAATTTGGGTAATGTATAAGCGTCGATGTTGGCGCAAATTGCCAGGATTGAGACGATATGTTCCGGTTAGGGAGCAATGGCTGCGAGAGCGGCAACAAACCGAGGATCGGGAAATTCTTGTCGATGGCTTCGAAACTGTGCGCTTCCAGAACAATAACAACAGTCACAATAGCAGTCACATTGCAGATGATTACCAAATGTGAATAAAAAGCAAATAAATCAAATATTAGCTTACTTTAAATGGTCTTTTCCTTTCTCACTCGCTCTTTCTCTCTCAAACACACTATCTTATGTGGAGGCTGATGAGCTTGGCTTGTTTATTTCTGGGGTTCCCTCATCCTCGGTGCTCGCACTTCCCAGCAGCAATTGTGGTATTCCCTTGATAACCGCCGATTCAATGATACGAATCGAATCACTGTCCCGATCTGAGGTGGAAGTTGGTGTCGGTGTCCGCGGTGTCTGCAACTGCTGGCGGGCTTTGGCACGCTCCATCTTCGCCTGTTCATATTCCTTGAGCTCGGAAAGCTTAAGCTGGATTGTCTGCAATTCGCGTCGTCTCATTATTATAATTATTGCACTTTGACAATTCAGTTAACAAGCCGAGTTGTTTGTATTATATTTTTAGTGTAACCAAACTTTTCAACGCTTTGCCACACTATGTTAACCCACTGGCAACGCTGCACAATTCAATTAGTGATGGTAATGATATACAATGTATTCTCACGACCTCAATTAATATTGTATTTTAAGAAATTTAGAAATCTTCATCTATATTTTAAAAACATTATTATGCCCAAATAAAAACTTAAAACGAAATAAGAAATAATGGATTCACTTTCTTTCTTTTATCTTTCCATTATTCATTGTGCATGTTTAATGCACTTGGGTTCGTGAGTGACGACGTGGTTAGCCCATCACTATGCCGGCAGACAGCCAATCAACGCCGACCACGACTACACACACAAACGTATTACCCTTCACGCAGCGATTTTGCCAACTTTTATAAAAAAGATAAAGAATGGTTTAGTATTAATTATTGACATTTGCCTAAAACTAGTAAATTCACTCAGCAGTTTCCCAAAAATTAAACTCTTTGCGGCAAAATCATGCAGCTGCATCTTAAATCTCTGCTGCTAATGCAATTGGCCTTCTTCATCATTTGCTGTCTCGACGAGGCTTTGGGATCTGGTCGAGATTTTTACAAAATTCTTAATGTGAAACGTAATGCCAACACAAATGAAATAAAGAAGGCTTATCGACGTTTAGCCAAAGAACTACATCCTGACAAAAACAAAGATGACCCAGATGCGTCCACAAAATTCCAAGATCTTGGTGCCGCCTACGAAGTGCTCTCCAATGCCGACAAACGCAAGACCTATGATCGCTGCGGTGAGGAATGCCTTAAGAAGGAGGGCATGATGGATCATGGTGGTGATCCGTTCTCTAGTTTCTTTGGTGATTTTGGATTCCATTTCGGCAACGGAGATCCACATCAGCAGGACACCCCCCGCGGAGGAGATATTGTTATGAATATGTATGTCTCGCTAGAGGAGCTATATTCCGGTAATTTTGTGGAAATTGTACGCAACAAGCCAGTAATGAAGCCGGCTTCGGGCACGCGAAAGTGCAACTGCCGTCAGGAGATGGTTACAAGAAACTTGGGACCAGGCCGTTTCCAAATGATACAGCAAACTGTCTGTGATGAGTGTCCCAATGTCAAGCTGGTCAATGAAGAGCGTACACTCGAAATTGAAGTAGAACAGGGCATGGTTGATGGACAGGAAACACGCTTTGTGGCCGAAGGTGAACCTCATATAGATGGAGAACCAGGTGATCTGATTATACGCATACAACAGATGCCCCATCCGCGATTCCTTCGCAAGGGCGATGATTTGTATACAAATGTGACCATAAGTCTTCAGGACGCCTTAGTTGGCTTCTCCATGGAAATCAAGCATTTAGATGGTCATCTCGTTCCCATTACAAGAGAAAAAATAACATGGCCTGGTGCTCGCATACGCAAGAAGGGTGAGGGTATGCCCAACTATGAGAATAATAATCTGACTGGCAATCTTTACATCACTTTTGATGTGGATTTCCCCAAAAAGGATCTGACTGATGAAGACAAAGAGGGTATGTAGAAAATGTTATTTAATATTGAAATTTTTATTAACAGTTATTTTCCTTTATTCTAGCCCTTAAGAAAATACTCGACCAATCGTCTATCAACCGCATCTATAATGGTCTGTGATCTGGTTTGAGCTTTTGGGAGCCATTTCCTCAACACCATCAGCACCACCTCTTGGCTGTACATTACTAAGCTCAGATATTGAAGATGACTTTGTTACAAAAGTTGTGCGCTACCACTTTAATTATAGTTTAGCAATTATAAAGATGAAAAATAATAGATAAAAGAAACGCCGATGCAAAACAACAAATGATAACAGTTTCCAAAAAAGATCTTATGGAATAAAAATAAATGAATGTTTTAAATTATAATTGTCTGATCACGCCATTATGTATTTATTTAAACTTTTCCAAGCCCAATAGATGCAGGAATGTTTACCTTTTAAGTTAATGTAAATATTTTTTTAGAGGACAGCTAATAAAATTCAACTTATTTAAAGGGGCGTACTTTACGGCAAATTTAAATTAATTGTAAACAATGTTTAAATGATTTTTACGAGAGAATTTCTTTTAAAATCTGATACATGAAAGGTGTTTGTATTAATCATTATGAATCTTAAGGAATTGTTTAAAAAATAAATCGATATTTTTAATACATCAAGGGCATTCATTTTATCGAAACCACCGCTGCTCACTAACAGCTGTCCTTAAGTGGCGCAGGACATGTCAGTCAGTGCAAAAGAAAGAGAGAGATGGAAATTGCGACTACGTAAATGTTGAGGGGGAGTGTGTATGAGCAAGTAAGCTTAACAGTTGCCAGAGAGCTTGGAAATTTTCATGAGAACGGACATTAAATAAAATATTTAAAATAAATAATACAAAATAAAAAGGAAAAAAGTTTAAAACTCTACGATTTTTTTAATGTTCAGAGTTTTTGGACATACTCAGCAAGCCACCCCCACCAAAATCACAAAGGAAAGATAACCGTTAGTTGGTGGTGAAACATAACCTTAGATTGACTATAACTGCACTTAATAAAAAGCCGAAATTTGGAAAATATATTATGAATGTCGCCTAAATATCATCATTTCGAAGTAAGTTGATTGGTAATTGAAGAGAAATGTTAATTTTCCACGAAGGGTGCGTCCTGCCACCCCCCGTGCCTTGTTTTAGTTTTATGTGTCTTTCGTTCTTCATTTCTTTTTTTTTTCTTTTCCTATCGATTTTTCCTGTGTTACTTTAAGTGACCCAAAAACCGAGAATTTAAGGGGAGGGTTTTGGGTTGGGCTATTGCCGGCTAATGTCATCTTCAATTCATTTTTCGATCCATTTTCAGTTTGCACTTATCTATTTCCTGCTATTGATACCATGGCCAACAACAAATGTAATCAAGATTCTCTGCTCACGAGATAACAGTCGATTGGTAAGGAAAATAGTCCGTTCCAAATGGACGCCGATCCTGGACAAACATCAGGTGAGTCACTGGCAAGCAGAACCGATGTGATAAAGTTAATTAATCCGCTAAACTTTTATAGGTCAAGTTACCTATGGAATGCCCTTTGCATCCATTTCGAGATATCTTTGCTCCCCGTCAGGACTCCAAGCAGCGGGATCGTCCAACGCAGTGGACATGTCGACGTTGTGGTAAAAGTTTTTATCAGGAGAAATATCTAGATCTCCATTTTGATATAAGACATGAGACACTTATTAATGAGGTGAGGCATCAATTTCTTCATTGGAAGAAGAGACGAAATGGTTTCAAGGATTACCTTACATGTTACAGGTGGAGGACTCCATTTGTCTGTCAGACTTTTGTGACATAATGCGCTGTGATGTATTCCAAACAGAGGATGCCACAAGTTTGAAATTTGGGGATCAACATATTGTCACGGATATTGAAGTTTGGGGAGAATTTGGTGGTCAGAATTCCGCATTGGCCAAAGCGAATGCCGCATATTTGAGTTTAATACCAAGGCAAGTAGTTAAAGACTCTTTCCTTAATATGAATGATTTTTAGAATGAATCTCAAAATTTAGTAGAACTTCCACATTGGGTACCACAACACGTGCCGCCAAAGTACAAAATCGTCAATTACTCCAAGATAAGCCAAGCCAAACGATCAATGATCAGTCGCCAGCTGGAGGACCAAATATAGGTGGATCCAGTGAGGTAACAGCAGGTGCCGATGATGGCTCAGCGTCTAGGCCCAAATCAGCTGGAGAGAAGCTATTGAGGAAGCTAAAAGAATTGGGACAGGCACACTTGCGGCGTGGAGATAATGAGAACGAAGCAAAAGGCGACCCAGCCAAAAACAATGGGTCGCCAAACGCAAACGGTGAGGAGGCTGAGGAAGAAAGGGACGAAGAGCATAGTGGCAATGCGGAGAATGGCAGTGGTCAGGAGCAGCATCAAGATGAGAGTAAAACAGAAGAAGGAAACGCATCGGCCAGGGCTCGAGCCAATTGCAAACCGGAAGAGCTTAACAAACTTAAAATAAGTTGTGAGCATTTGCTGCGTAGCTGCATAGGCGGTTTACTCTTGTCCATGTCAGATCAGGCCTTCAAGGAGATGGAGGGTAAGTATAAATAAGTGAGGGGATCATCTTTATATGATACAAAGGATATGATTTTTTGTACGATATTATTCACAGAGGAGATGAACAAGGCTGTGTGCTGGTATCTAACCTGTGACCGGTATTGGGAGGATGGACCATTAGAACCTCGTGCCTTTCCCTGGGTCCTCATAGTCATACTCATTTTTGTACTCTCGACGGGTATTTGTTTCTGTTATTACATCATTTGGATACTTTTTGAGTAAGTAGCCACAGCCATATGCATTAATCTCTCCCAAATTGAGATTGAGCAAACCCAAGTCATTTGTTTCAGTTCCGAAGAAACGACAATCAATACAACCCACTACGGGGGAGGACAAGGCATCAACAACACCAGCAGCAGCATCTACATGCCCGGTGCCCATCATCATCATTATCAACATGTAGACTACGGCACCCATCGCGATCGACAACCCTTGGACGACGTCGGCGGGATACCTGGTCTGACTGTGGAACAGCAACAGCAACTGCAACTGCAACGGGAACGAGAGCGGGAACGGGAGCGGGAGCAACAGGCGTATTACTACCGGGAACAAGCGTCGGCACGAGATTTGTACCCCGAACCAGTTCAATACCATCATCATCTTCGGCACAGTCCGCGGCACTACATCAGCAGCGGCGATCAGCGTCAGGTGGGGATATCGGTTCAGGGTACGGGAACACCCACAGCATCGGGGGGCGTCCGTCTAGTGCAGGCCAACACCAGTTCATCCAACGCCAATACGCCACTGCATCATCATCATCCCCAGCACCGGCATTCGACGAGCCTGGTCTACCCACAGGACATTTTAGACCGACGCGACTATACAAGTAGCTCTGGCTATGTAGCTAGTGCCAGTGCTTCTGGTGATGCACCGCGTCATTATAATACTCATCCACGACCGCTAGACACGCGGCATCGTCATGTCGGTTCATCGCAGCAATCGCTGCGTGCCTCATCCTCCACCCATGAGATTGTCCAAGGTGAGATGGTAAGCGGTGCCGGTGGTCTGAGCCAGAATGAACATTACATTTATGTCACTTATCCACCGGATCTAAATAAACGCTACTTTGACAAGTACGAATAATTCGCCAATGTGTGGAGAGTTGTCCATCAGACTTTAAGACTTAACTGGAAAGGTTTTTTGGCTGGCGGAAAGTTTCCGTGAAGAGCAATGAGAAAACTAATCCCCGACGAGATGAATTCTGATCTATAGAAATATATATGGCATAATATCCGCCCAATGCACACAACTGTGAAGAGAGACCAAAGAGCCCAAATGAGAGCACAACTAAACGAAACCCAAAAATAAAACAATTTTTTATATTCTAAGAAACCTTTGTTTATGAGAAATTCCGTTTAACTTAAAATGGCATTGATTTTTGAATTCGACTTTAAAGCATCATTTTATTTCTTGCCTGCAAATACTAGATTTGCGAACTGTGCCGTTTCCCAAAATAATTGCAATATTTCTGTATTATATATACATACATACATATATAGAATAAAAACAAAAAAGAAAACAATTTCTTGGTACTTTCATTTTAACATTTACATAAAACATTCATTTATTTCTCTTTTTTTTTTTGGTTTTGTTTTGATATTGTTGTTTTAGGTATTTTCTCAAAGACACTCACATTTTACATATATTGTATACAAATATATAACTATATACTAAAATTTAGTCGCAATCTGGACAGATTGATTTTAAAATCCATGTGGATAGTGGGCTTTATGTGTGTGTGTGTGTGTAGGAAACATCTAGATAATGATAGTAGGATTGGTAAGTATGTACAAATTACTTCATAATAATAAATTAATTGAATAAAAATTTTATATATACCCTGCAGATCAGAGTATATAGACATCGGTTTCCCGAAATCATTTGCTTATAGATTTTTGTACTAAAATTAAGCGTATTATTTAGGTTTACAAAAGAATGCATTAAACGATGAGAGTGTGAAACATTAGCATATATTATATAGTGTATACTTCTCATATATTTTATAGGTATGTATATTTATCTTTAGATTGGTCCTTTGGAATATGTTACAAAAAGAGAAAAAATCGAAGAAGAAAAAAACAGACATCTATTATGTAATGTATATAGTACTAGGTGGTCAAGTTAAATTTCAGTTAATTGGATTTATTAAATTAATAGCCGTTAAGTAATTTAAATTCCTAAACACTAGAACCAAAACGATCCAGCAGCAAAGGCAAAAACATCCGCATTTTATATATGTAAACTGACAATCGGGAGTTATCAGGTAGGGGAATGGGTTGAGGGGAGGAGAGCCATACAAAATGTCATTTAGTTATGGCAAAAATTTTTAATGCATTTTTAAACGGATCGTCTAAAATTTACACTCTAAATATACAATTTAATCTAGTTTAAAAGGCCTTCACTTGTTAAACTACCTTGACAATGCACATTAGGATAAAGCTTAATTATTTATTACTAAAAAACTAAATTGTATCTAAAATTGTACTAAACATGAACAAACCAAAAAAAAAAGAGAAAACAAAACAAAGTCACTTTGCTATTAACTAACAAATTTAACGGTCTAACTTAACATCGCGTTATTCTCCACTAAGCAGGACACAAAGTGCCCATTTTTATTTTTTTTTCACTAAACTGTGAACAAATTTCTTGCTTTTTTTTTTTTTGGTCTAGGCTGCATTTGATTGTATACATATATATATATCATTTTTTGTTTTTTTCCAATGAAAACTTCAAAATTGTATAAAGTTAGGCATTAAGCGAGGCTACGAGCACGATACGAGGAGGAGGCTAATGCTAATGGTGTTCATTTATAGCGTGTCTATGTATCTGACCTTTGGCTGAAAATGTACAGATACATTTATTAGATAAATCTAATTCCTGCCTTGCCCCCGTCCCCGTCCCCGTCTCGGTGACTTTCTTAATTGCACAACAACTTCAATTTTAGTAGCTACTAGCCGCCCCAAAACACGAACCCGATCCCAATTCTCTTACTTACTCATCTAAAACATTGAGATTCGACACGTCATTTCAATGTAAATATTGCACATACATAAATGTGTATGTATATATATATATCTCTTCTTAGTCTAAAAATATTATTAAAACCTCTACACAATATTTTTACAAATATATAGCATATATCATTATAAAATGTAAAAATTATTAATATTATAAATTATATTTCATTTCTGTTTTTTTTTTTTTCCTTTTTTTGCTATGCTCTTGTTATTATTTTTCGATTCAGTAAAATGCCAAGTCTTTTGAGATTCTAGAAATGTGTTGGTGTATAGTGTGTGTGTGTGGGAGGTGTATGTGTGTGTGTGTGGTGGATAATTTGCATGGCAAATCATTATACAAACTAGAATTAGGCACGCCTGATGTGGTACGATTTCACAATTATAAATTCGTTTCGTCATCCTATGCGAAACGCTTTCAATATCTTTGGTAGAAGCTAGCCTCGATCCTTTTATATTGTATGTATATATACATATTTTTTTTATTTTTTTGAATTCAATAAACGTCGTTTTTTGGCTTGAAAACGACGCTTATATTTCTTGATAATCCGCTGTGTGTGATAATAACGATGGATGCTTGTTTGGGCATACTTTTGATGTAAATATTTTAAAAATTGGCAACGCTCAAAGGATCTACTATCCTCTCTCACAATCTCCTCATGGTGCACATAGTCCGGTTGTGGATGCTCCGTTTCCATACCGATTTCCGCAACCATTTGTGGTTTCGGTTCAGGCTCCTCGGTTAATAGTTCAATCAATTGCAAAGTATCCTCTGAATGTTCACCATTATCCTGATCGCTGGTTACCACGCTCAATATGTTTTCATTCATATCGCATTGCACCACATAGAGATCACTGGTGGTATCGAAAATTTCAGCCAAATTGATCAATAGAACATCTTGTCCCCTAGTCGCTGACACCGACGAAGCTGCCCCACCAGCCATCAATTCTATGCCCTCCACATGCTCTGTTTCCATATTGGTCTTATCCAATTCAAAGTCTTCCGGATCAGAGGCAGCTCCACACATTTCAGCCAATTCCTCTTCAACGCTAAGTTCGCGCTGAGTTTCGGGTACAGGAGTTGAGTAGCTCGTTTTCACTAGGGCAGGAAGGGAATTGTTTAAGGCATTTCGGCTTAGATCACTTAGCTTGGGCACATGCGACTCCTCTTCACTGCTCTCTAGTATTTTCTTTAATTTTGCAAGTTCTGTGAGTTCCTTAAACGGTTCCACAATTACGGATCGTGTGACAACGTGTAAATCGTTTGCCACATTTGCCGTTTGAGAGAGTTCCTTTTCCAAAGCAATCATTTCATTGAAATCGCTTTCATCGGCGGATGAGCTGCTGGAACTACTGCTCGAACTGCTGCTAGGTAATGACTTTAATGTCTCATTTGGTGGTGCATCGTCGTTTTCATCTTCATCATCACTAGAACTTGTACTACTGCTTGAGCTGGAGTCACTGCTGGTACTGGTGCCAGATGATGATGATGATGACGACGACGATGACGACGATGATGATGATGATGATGAGGCAACATAAGTCACCGATTGCGTCGTTGATAGCTTTTGTTGCTCTTCAGCAATGCCAACATTGTTATTAAGCAACCATTCTTGAACTTGTAATTCTTTCGCTGGCTCCTCATCCTTAAGAACCGCAGATAGTTTCTCTGTCAGTTTCTCCGTTGTCAGTTTCTCCGTTGTCATTTTCTCATCCTTAGTCTCCTCTACATCGCCATGCAATTTCGCCTGGGGCGTCAAATTGGTATTTTCCAAATCATCGAAACCCATAAAATCCCCCGATTCCAATGTTTCTACCGACTCCACTGACTCTATTGAATTCGAACTTACTTGCTCCAATTGATCTGTGCGTGTAGGATTCTGGGTACTTTGAATCTTATAGCCACTCTTAATCACAGTCTCTCGACTATCCTGCACTGTCATTAGAGTCGATCGAAAAGCTCTCGTATTTAGGGCTATCACACTAAGACCCTTTAGAGAGGGTGGATTGTGTTTTTGTTCTACTTCCGTGTGCTGTTCCTTTATGCTATGCCGTTTAATTAGAGGCAAATTTCGTTCCTTTCGCAATGATAGTTGCCTACGCATTAGGTTTAAGCGATGTTTTCTTAACTTGCTTAGGGCATGAGTACGTCTTAGCAGTTTCAGGGTTTTGAAATAGAAACGATGTTTCACTCTGGGACTCTCAAATTCAAGAATTTTGAGCATTTTCATGCGATTTCGATGACGACGGCGGGTGAGCAACTTACGATTGGCTTTAGGGCGAGGACTAGTCAACTGCAAGGACACTGGAGGAACTGACTCTATGACAGGCATTGCAATGAGCTCTGTGTTGGGAACTTGACGTTCTTGTTCACTATCGCCGTCGACTTTTTTCCGCTTGTAGAATTTAAACCGTTTAGACTCCTCACCTCCTTCTGCAGGATCATTTGGTGTAGTTTCAGTTTCGCTTCCACTTCCGCCGATCTTATGAATGAATGTTTCATATTCCTTTGCAAAGGTAGATTCATTTGAATTGTCTTCTGTGGGAAAATCATTACAGAGTGTGGGACTATTTAGCGGTAATGTTAAAGTCGGTAGGTTTAGATTCGATGAGGGACTTTCAGCGGGTTCCGGTTCCTTTACCGATGGTTCCCTTAGGATTTCAGCTATCGTTTCATTAGTATTGCAATTATCGTCCGGTTGTTGTGATGTCTTTAAGCGCAACTCGTCCAGTTCTTTTTCCACATCGAAACTGGCAAAGGAATCTTCCAATTGAGCGCCAGTATTAGGAGCAGGATTATTTGAGGACTTTTCAATGTCTATAATTATATCGGGCAGATTCATGACAGCTGTTGCCGTAGGTCCGGCAGGTTCCAAAGTTTCATACATGAAATTTGGCGAAGATGTTGTAACAGAGGAAGTTGGATTAGGTGCTACTATTGCAACAGCAGCAGCTATTGGTGCTGGTGCCTGGGATTGAACTTGAGCTTGAGCTTGAGCTTGAACTTGAACTTGAAGTGGAATAGGCTCATCCTCTTCCCCATCATTCCAACTGGCTAGAAAATCGCGTATATTGGAGCTAATTGATGAGGGCGCTGCTGCTGATGCTGATGGTTGGGATGACATGGCCACTGGGTGGGGTTTCGCATGCAAATCATATCCAATGTAGCTATCCATATGGGTTTCCAGATTCGTCAAATGAGACACATTTCCCGTCATATAGCAATTCGAGCTGTTCGCTGTTGTTGTCGGACGCTTACCGTAGCCTATTTGAGATTGGGAATGATATGCGTTTGGCGCTGGTGGGGCAATTGCAGGACGATGTGTTGACTGTTGAGTTTGCGTTGGAGGCGGCAGGGGCGGAGCCAATGATGGTGGCCCGAAAGCGCTGTCCAGACTATTGAGATTGAGATCATTGTAGCCATCCATATTCATATTCATGCCAATTCCCATACCCATATTCATGCCCATATTCATACCCATATTCATATTCATGCCCATACCCACATTCATGCCAAGATTGAGCTGAGGCGGTGCCGCGACATAGCCGCGTTGCCCCGTCATATTGGCGGTCGGGTAGTTCTCATAGTGTGGGGTATGATGATTCACATACAGATCGGTCGGATGTTTCAATTTCACATTACTCGGCGCTCCATATTGTCCTGGATAGTTGACGTTCATTCCATTATTCCGCTGATAGTAGCAACTTTGTTGCGGCTGCTGGGAACAACAGCTCAATTGTGCCGTACGGGATGATGGACTCTCCGGCCACATAGATCGTCCAGGAACTGTTTGATATGGATTACTGCTGCCGCCATGCTGATACTTATCATATTTATTGTAGTATAACTCATTACCAGGATGATGGTACGACGACGAGGCAGCCGCCGCAGCCGGTGGAACTGGCGGAATTGTGGCTGTCGTTTGATTACCCGTTTGAGATGGGGTCCAATTGTGGGAGCTATTTGCCGACTTCATTTCTGGCGGGGCTGGATTGTAAAGCTGTGTCGGATTGGATGGATACATCGGCATAGGCATGGACATGGGCATTGGCATGGACATGGCATATTTGTCATAGTACTGCGTCTGTCCCACTCCCAGGCCGACATTCGCTCCGCTCGAGCCTGGCATGCTACTCTGATAGCTTCTCGTTGGCTTGATAGCCGCATAATTGGCTTCTAAGCTGGATAATTTTTGACTTGGATTTGAATATTGCTGCAAATAGGTTTGGCTGTTCGGATTTAAATTGGGATTCGCCTGTGTTGGCATCTTATATTTATAAGGATCGACATAGGCACTTGTCGGTGGCTGCAAATATTGGCCACCGGGAACTGACGCTCCATTTCCGGTTAATCCGCCGCTAACGCTTGCCGCTCCGCCAACTCCACCACCATAAAAGGCCGTTGCTGCAGCCTGGGGCTTCCCACCGTTGCCAACTCCACTGCCTCCCGTATATTTATTGGTCAACTTCTCATAACGTTGTCCCATCGTGGAGGGTATACTTTGATAGCCCAAACCTCCATTTGTGGGATTGTAACCTCCAGAACTATTGTAGGAAACCATATTGTAATTATACGGATCCATTGACATGACACTGCCATATCCCCCATAATTCTGATTATAGAAATGAGATTGTGTTGACTGTTGCAGTTGCTGCTGTTGCTGATGTTGTTGGTGTTGCTGTTGTGTGGTCAGTGCCTCACTGTAAAACGGAGCCACTGTTGCAATTGTGGCCATTGGCATTGAAGTTGAGCTGTTACTGTGGCCGTTGTTGCTGTTGTTGCTGCTGCTACTGTTGCCCCCACCGACACCGCCACCGGATGAAGTGTCGTAGTGACCTCCGGTTAGCGGTGTTGTGGGCGTGGTTGTGGCACTGCCATAACCACTGCTGCTACCGCTGCTGCTGCTGCTACTGCTGCCAGAGGAACTGCTGCCCATGGCTGCAGCAGCAATGGCCATGGAGGCCGAGTCCATGACCGCTTGCATCTTGTGAGCTGCAATACAAAAAGACAACAACAAATAAATAATGTTTAAGTCAAGTGAAATCTTAAAATATACGATATTGTATCTGTTAGGTAAGAATAACTGTTCATTAGTAGGCATGACTCACTCAGAATTTAAAAGATATCAACAGAAATCAAGTTGGAGTTGTTAAAAAAAAAATTATTGTTAGACTTGATTAGAAGAAGAATCGAAATTTACTCTTCCATGTTAGTGTGCCTATATGCCTATGGCTATGCCTATAAAAAAGACCGAAATTGATTAAAAAGTGGGTAACATTGGTTTTATTTATAGCCAGAAAACGGAGACTAAAATGATTTATTTTAGATCAAACTACTTAGAATATGCTAAGTGGGGAGTCTCCTCTTTATAAAATAGTTTCAAATCGTCATTGACACATAAAAATATGTCACAGTCTTTTTCTTATCATAAGATGAGGATAGTTGTTTTAAGGGGGTTAACCCGTGTGACAAATTTTAACAATCGAAACATTTTTTTTTCTTAAGCCGGATTTATAACTTATGTGGAATATGTGATTAAAAGGATGTTGACCGACGTCCTTGTCATTCTGAATAGATCTACCCCGATCTGAACCTACGCCTAGAATCGAAACTTTGAAACGCAACAGAACATCTCGAAAACGACTTATCTGATCGTTTTTGGATATGTTTAGCTCTGAAACGGCTATGATCTAAACTATGATATTTTAAAAAGGATGCGTAGTTTTTTGTTATACTCTTAAGCGAAAAAAAATTAAGTTGTTACAAAATATTGTTCAATGTAAGAGTAATCAATAAGAGGATTTAAAAAGGTTGGTATGCGGTTAACTTTTTTAAAAATATTGGGTAGATTCCTAATAAATTTATTTATTAATCTTAAGTTATTTCTCGAGACCCCGATGGCGATTCTCAGCCCTGGATTTAGAAAAGTAGTTGATAGAAACGCCCCAGGACCGGGCCATTTGCTCCAGGACTCAGAAAACGAAAACTCCGAATTATTTGTCCAAAGCTACAAACACAAGAAAAAAACAATCAAAAGTTCACTTTAAATCATTCTAAATCTTAAAAAAAAAATCTTTTCAAAAAGGTTTATGTTTTCCCGGGCTTTAATCCTTTTTCACAGTTCTATAAAAGTCTTTTAGCTGCAGGGTTTTCACTTCTCTAAATCAGGCTATAGCCAAATTCGAGAAATTCTTAAAAATCTATAAAAAGGGATAACAACAACTTGATTATTATTTTACATTTATGTATGAAAAGTAGAATTCTGCTAAAAAAAAAAAAAAGAGGGTCGTAAAATGTCACTTTGTGGGAGTTCAAGGAACGTTAAATATCTAGGACTACAAAATAATAAAAAGTAAGTTTCCTTATAGTGTGTTTACACTACGATGCATTTCCTATCGAATCTTTTCATTATTTTACAAACGTACCTTTGTTTGACAGATCAAATTAGGCTTTTATTGCAAATTACAGAATTTAATAAAAATATAAAATATATTATACTGGATTTAGTTGATCCATTTCTATTGTCTACGATGAAAACACATAAAAGATATCATTGAAATCATAACCGAAAAGCCTATCAAGTATGTATGTTGGTAAAAAATGTAGAATATATAAGAAGTAATTAAGTTGCATTTAACTACTATTAGTTATTTAAGTTTAAAGGAATTAAAGCAAATCAGATTTCATTTTGGCTTGTTTATATACGAATTCTCCGACAAGGAATGGCAATCTTTGAAGAAATATATTGTGCAGCAAATACAGAATTTAATAATGTTTTAAATATATGATTCATAATCAATTGCACAATAAAAGAAAGTTTTGGAAACATATGGCTTTTTCTCAGTTGAAGATGTTTCGAACCTTTAAAAAATAATTAAATTTTCTTACTGAATTTAAAACGCATTTGCAAGCAAATTGAAGGACATTTGACTGAAAACGAAATGCTTTTACTATCTTTTGTCTTTACTATGTAGTCGAAATTGCATTCATTATATGTAGGTAAGTACGTAAAAAGGTGTATACATACAAACAAATGCCCTTTTCATTTTCACAGGTAGTCAGCGCTATGAACCTTTCACTCATTCACTTTTCATAGAACAGGAAAAAGCAATTATTCCCCGACATTTAAAATGAAAAATGGTGGAAAACCCCAGTAGTTTGAATGTGGAATAGTTGTGGGTGGAATTCGGTGGAGCACAGCAGAGCAAAGCACGCAGGAGCAGCACCACATACTAGGGTAGCCAGCAATTGTGTCAGTTCATGAAATATTTATGATTGACCCACACATACACACACACACTTGAACACACTCGCACACACACACACGGTGTAAAAAACCAATAATTGAGACAATTATTATAGCAAGTACGTAGTCTAACTGCATTCGAACATACCTCCTCCTTCGTTTCGCCTCCTTTTTGCTCCCTTCTTTATGCATTCATAATAACCTGGCGCTAATTCCATCCACCAGCCGCCATTCATGTCGACAGCGACCACCTGTGACGCAGCAGCAGCGGCGGCGGCGGCGAAAGTAGCATCTGTGGGAAACCACATGACGGTGCAAAAAGATACAACAACAACAAATATATATACAACGGATTTGGATATAAACAGGTGGACAACAGAACTGAGACCGTGGAAGAACTTTGCTCAACTAGAGTTCATTATGATAATTCACTTTCACTCGTGGCTGCTCCTGGACGGAATAATATTATATTGATGGATGACCTGCATTATGAAGCACTCAAAACAAATGACCACAAAATACTGATGATACAAGGCCAAACGTGGCGATTGCCAATAGATGATTGGTATTGGGTTTTTGGCTTTTAGTGTAATTGGGCGTAAAGTCAACTGAAGCGCAAAATAACACAGATCTGAATTTGAGATCAGAAAGGGAATGGTTTCTATCAGATCGGATGGGCTGGTTGATTTTTTGTAATCAATATGCTTAATGCAAGGCTACTAATGATGAAAATATCTTGCCATATGTTGGCCAACAACAGAAGCACACAACGAATACTACCAAGGAATGCGATTGGGGGGCAAATAAAACAAAAGGGCGCGCATTTCGCACACACTTACTTAGTTACTTTGTTTTCCTTTTTTTTTTATTTTGTTTCCTAATAATTAACGAACTTTCGTAAACGATTTTCAACCTCTCAATTCGATGGTTGCTCTCTTCTAGGCGCGCACAAAACTTTTTCATCTGTTGAAGTTCAACAAAATAAAAGTAATCAACAAGGACGCGCAACGCAACGGAATGTGGCGCTAACGCCGACGCAGTCGACAATGGAAAGTTATACGCACATATATACATACCCTGCCCACCAACTCCACCTTCCCTTCACCCACACCTCCCCCACTTGTGAAGGGGGTGGACTATATGGTATATATGTATAGTATGTCGACGTCGTGTCGGCGTTTGGCAGTCTATAAAAATGTGAATGTATGGTCTCTCTTCTATATATACATATATATATATAAATATATGTATATATATGTAGTGTCTGTTGTGCTTGGGAAAACAAGTGGTTGCCGTGGTGAGAAAAAAAAGGAGAATAAATAAAAAGGGAACTACTAAGAGGGAAAAACTGGAGAAGAAAAGCAAGGAATATAAATAAACAGAAAAAAGGGATGAGCGGAAACGAGCGACGGGGCAGGGGTGGATAGTATGGTAAGGCAAAAACAAAATTATACTGACTGACCAACTTAATACCCAATACATAGAAACATATGCGTAGTAGTTTACCTAAACAATCCCACAGGATGTCGTGGCATGTTTTCAATATCCTTCGCTTTTATTCGTTATTCTTATTTTACATATACTTATTGTCAAAGTAGACAACAAATATCACTTTTCACTTTACCTTACAGAATGGTTAATTGCATGAAAAGATTCCTAGATGGGTAATGTGGAAAATTTTGATTTCAATTTAGTTTAAAAATTTAGGCATTACAGTAAACACTCCCATTAGCGAATACTCGATGGGAGATATTGGCTTTTTGAAAATGTCTAAAACATTAAAAAAAAATTTTCCATTGACTAATTAATTTCGAAATAAAATGTATGTACATACATACATACATATTTCTACTTAAGCTTAAAATTCTCTTTTAAACGATTATTTTGAATTTTTCTTTAAAATTCACATCAAAAGTATGAACTCCACATTATAAACTTTCTCAAAAGCTTCATAAATGTAATTTTTTTTAACTTTTTTGAGATGTGCAACCAAGGACACTCGTTTGACGAACGATTTTTTTTCAATTTTTTGGTTTTAATCTCAATTTACGATTTAGTAGTTAACGCATGTTTTCTATCTTGAAGACTTAAAAAAAAAACCATTGGTCCGATAAATTTGTTTGCCGATAGGAAGTGTTCACTTATTGGAGGCGATCGTAAGGTTCGAAAGGTTTTACTCAATTACCAATCTGTGTCAACGTAAAATAGAACCAAAAGATAAAACATTTTCGATAAAATGAGTCAAAAAGTCAATAAATACATAATATGGCGGCAATAAAATTTGAGGCATGAATTTTTCGATCTTTATTTCTTAGTGGTAGTGAAACTTTTCAATGTGTTAATCTATTGCTTTTAAATGGTCATTCTTTTACAATGGTGTACAGTAAGTTTTCTCAACACGGTCTAGTCTAGGTCTAGTAAGAATATTTCAAAGACAAACTGTATACAAGAAAATATTTGATCTAAAATTAAAAATCTAAAATTTGTATGCGTTTTTCGGGTTATTTAACCATGTCCCATCTCAAGTTTTAATGAAGTAAGTAAGTCGTCTCGCCGACTTGGATATACCATACACCAGTAAAACAAATATTTTAAATTTATAATAACCAATGCATTTTCGTATTTTTAAAAAAATCTGTTTGCATGCTTTTTACAAGCATATCCTAGTATTTCGCTCACTCGAGCATTCGAGCACCCTAGCGCCCCCACCAGCCAACGGCCACTTCCGGCCATATGGAAAAACGTTTATATGCATAACTTGGCTATTTTTATTCCGATTTTGATCAAATTTGGTATTTTGCTTGATATAAGTATCAAATTTAAGTGTGCTAAATTTGATTGCACAAGGTAGAAAATTACGGGAGGTAATCGAGTTTTTCCAAATTACGGGGGCGGAGGGGGGCGTGGCAAAATCTTTACACATCAAAAATGTGCGCAATTACTAAGCAAATATTCATACCAAATTTTGTGTCTTTAGCTAGAATAGTTTTTGAGAAAATCGGTTTTATTTAATTTGCGGGGGCGGTAGGGGGCGTGGCAAAATTTTTATAAATACAAAATGTGCGCGTTTACTAAGCAAATATACATACCAAATTTTGTGTCTCTAGTTGCTATGGTGTTTAAGAAAATCGGTTTTATATCATTTGCGGGGGCGGTAGGGGGCGTGGCAAACATTTGAAACAAACTCGATAAGCGTACATATGACACGAGTCTACATACCAAATTTGGTGGCTCTAGCTCTTATAGTCTCCGAGATCTAGGTGTTCATACAGACGGACGGACGGACGGACGGACGGACGGACGGACAGACGGACATGGCTAGATCGTCTCGGCTGTTGATGCTGATCAAGAATATATATACTTTATGGGGTCGGAAAAGCTTCCTTCTGCCTGTTACATACATTTTAGCGACTTTAATATACCATTTCACCCTATGGGTGTATGGTATAAAAACAGGATCAGTCGTCAGTGATTGTTAATTTTGTACCAATTTACTTCTAATTTCAAATAATATTCTCAGTTCTTCATACATATGGATTCTGGTCTTAGTCTATAAATGCAATACTAGAGTTTTTATTCTTATTTTTATAGCTATACATGTATATGTAGTTTACACTCTTGTCTCTGGGACAAGACCAACCAACCAACTAACGAATTAAAATATTATTTAAGTGCCATCGAATTTCGAATCAGCTTTAATGAAATTGGCTAAGAATTTTTCTTAACTTTTAGCGCCTGCAGTATCTTAATCTCATGAACTAAAAGAATATGTAAAACTTGTATATTGAATTGTTATTGTTATATGTATTAATTCGGTGTATTAATTTTGTATTTCCAAAACTCAAAGTGTTTGTCTTGTTTAGACCATAACTAATTTGCGTGAATTGTTTAGTCGGGTTTTGTCGTACTTGAAGGTGGAGATGCTCCAAAGCAATTCTATAATTACGTATACGCAACGTGCTCTTAAAATGGGTGGTATGGGTAGACGTGGCTAAAATTTTCTGAATTGTTTCCCCTTTTTAAGGTACTTGATTTAGTCTTACACCTCGATAACACACAAATAAGACTTAATGCCAAAATATTCAACTATTGGGTCATAATGTACAGTGTTTTTATATTGCGTCGGTAAAAGTTATGTTCGCTATTCTTTGATGATCATTATAATACACAAAATGTGCATATTAATGTTCAAAAATAAAATGTAAATTAAAATAATTTTAATTTCTCTAATAATTTTAAATTTTTTTGTGAATGATAAATGTAAATTCTTAAATAAATTTAAGTAATTCTGCTTTTTCATTGTTTTCAAGATTGGAATGTAATTTGTTTTTAGCATTTATCGACAAGCAATATAAAATAGCAAATAACATATGGAATATAATATTGTGTAACAAAAAAAAAATACAATTATTTAAACAACCTTTGACTATAAATTAGTTATCAAAAATTTGTAAAAACAATTTGTCCGAAAGGACGTGGAAAAAGTGTTAAATAAATTTTCATGTTTTTTAAACTGCAAACAAAGTCGAAAGCCTAAAATAATATATTTCAAAAAATTTCAAATTGGTAAAGGGTATCAACAAGTCAATTTTAAAGCTGGTTAAGCGACAGAATGAGAGTCACTGCTCCTTGCTAGCCATGTGACGGCTTTTCCTGCTCCTGGCATGACTTTAGCTATTTGTTTGTATATATGTATCTATGTATATGTACATATGTATGTATGTATGTATATGTAAATGGTCATATACATACATAAAGACACACAGAAGTATGCATGTTTGTTTGTATGTATCCCTTTAACGGAAATGAAGGCTCGCTCTCATAAGCAAACATGACAGAGTGTTCCAGAGTTGGAGTAGCAAGCAATTCGTCCATAATGTCGGCCTGTCCGTCTGTCAGCCAACATGCTCCCATTAATAATGACAGAGACGAAAGCGTGACAAACAAAACAGCAACAAAAACAATTTAAGGAAAAGTGCAGCAAAAAAATATTACTAAAGAGAGAGAGAAAGAGAGAGAGCGATAGGGCGAGCGGGGGAGAGTGAGAGAGGTGTTTAGGACCAAAACACACAAATTCAATTGACAACCACAAAAACAAATTAAGAAAAGGTAGGCACAAAAAAAACCAAAAAGAAAAGCGAAAACAAAGGGAAATAAACAATGAGTAAACAGTAAATGGGCAAAAAGTGAATACAACAAAAATAGGCGACAAACAGCAACAACAACACCGCAATCAAATGATAATAAAAAAAAAAAACTGCGATTATGCCAACAGCGCTGCCGACGTAGCCGTCGCCACGCAGCAGAGGCACGCTCTTCTGCCGCTATCGCTGCTACTGCGGCTCTCTCTTCTTCTTTATTTTTTTTTGTTTTTGCGTTCCGTTTTTCTTTGATTATTATGCATGCGTGAGTGAATAGGTGTCTCAAAGGTGAAACGAGAAGCCAAAGCGAACTGCAAAAACAACACCAAACCAATGAAGAAGAAGAAGAAAAAGTAGAAAAAAAGAAGCTATAGCAATTCCCATTCCAAATTCAAAATGCAAAACAAAAAATCGAACAAAGACAACAGCAACAACAAAAAAACACAAAAAATGGTAAAGAAAACACGAAAAGACGTTGCCGCTGCGTCAAACCCCTGAACGGTTGGGGGGCTTTGGAAAAGGGGCGGGGGAAGCCACGACAAATATTGATTGAAAATCAATAGCATACATAGAAATAGAGACAACTATGTAGCTTGTCTATCATCATTTCCATCATCATCATCATCATCATCATCATCGACGTCGTCGTTGTCGTCGTCGTCGACGTTCAGAAAATGAAAATAAAGTTCCACCCGGCATAGTTTCAAAAGTATGCACATACATACATAGATACAAATGTACTTACATATGTAAATATGTATGTATGGATGTACATATGTATGGATATATGTATGTACTTAAATACATACACTGCGCGACAACTGACTAGCACGCCCCCTATTCTCTTAATATGTACGCTAATATCTTATAATCATAGCAAATTTTCATCATGAATTCTTGGTCAAGAATACTTACTTTGCTCCCCAATATGGGGATGGAAATCTGACGATTTTTGAGTATATTTCAACCAAATGCTATCCCAGGTAAAAACTAGGACATCTCTGAGTTCCTTTAGTGAAATAGGGGGTGTGCTAATCGGTTGCCGCGCAGTGTACATACATATAGATACTTACGGTATATAAGCTAGTTTGTTTATACATATGTACATATGTATGTATGTATGTATGAACAGATACAACAGTGAGGCACTTCGATTTTCTGAAAACTGAAGCTTAAGTCCCATTTACAGGTGGGATTCCATTTACCTCTATTTACAGGATTCCAATGGATCTCCCGCGATCCGTACAGAATGGAAAATTCTTTTATTTTTATACCCTTGCAAAAAGGGTATATTAATTTTGGTAAAAAGTGTGTGACGCATAGAACCGTCCGTCTGGATTGACGCAATCTTCTCCTAGAATGTTAGTGGTATGTACAAAGGTGATTTTTGCAATATAATGCAGGGGTTGTATATCTCAGATTCGGCCGAATTGAATCACTATAACATTTGCATACATATAGCTCCCTTACAGTGGCAAATTTAATCAAGATCGGGTGAGCATTTCATATGGCTTCCATAGGAACGATGCTTCGAAAAAAGTGACTTATATTAATAACTTCGTTACTTTTGACGCAATTGTTATATAAATGAACATTTGTCAGTTTAATATATGTACTTATTAATAGCTGTTTTTAGATACAACGTTTTTCCAGAGGAAGAGTAACAGAAAATCTTGCAGGGGTATACTAACTTCGGCATGGCTGAGGCTTTTCACGACACTCTGGTCTTATACATACATATGTATGTATGTATGTAGGTACATATGTATGAGAACTGGAATGGAAGTTATTTTTAAGATTGGCTACATGTGTACTTATTTACATATGTACATATGTACATACATAGATGCAAGCTCCCTGCATTAATTTTAAAGTTCTGGGTAATCTTATTTAATTTATAAAAAATTTCATATTTTTTGATTTATAAATGAAGTTTAAATTTTGGTTTGGCTATATCAAACACGCGATATAAAGCAGTAATGTCATAATGATCTTTGATAACCAGTGGCGGAATATGTATTTATTGACTTTAGTGGCGAAATCGGTCTTTAAATATTAACAAAAATCAGCAGATTTAGAATTAAATAATGTAATTTTTGTCGTTGGCATTCGGTCAGTATAGTAATTTATAAAAATATCGCGACCATTTTAAAGACTCTCAATACGGACGTAAAGAGAGCCAAAAAAGTCAAATATTTTGAAATATGTACATATGTAAATATATACATATAAAAATTTCCGTTCCCGCTGAATTGGCACCGCTCTCTGCCTGATGTCGACTTAAGATCGAAATTCGAAAAATAAGTTACACCCTTTTTCACCTGTCTAAATGCAAAGAAAGAAAAACCCTGCATTCAAAATAAAACTTATCCAAATAGATTCCATCAAGATTTTTTAAGGTTTATATGGCGTTAGGTCTCTAAATTTTGACAATTTAAAGGTTATTGAAAATCGAAGAGTTAACTACATATGTATGTACATATTTGATCCCTTTAATATGTATAACCTCTGGTGACTGTGCTGGCGATTTGGTGATTTAATATCAATACTAAACCACCCAAGACTTCTTAAAGTCATGAAGACATCAAATTAATATAACTTCATTTTTATATATAATTGGTCCTAATCAAATTGTATCGATGAAAAAAAAGGCGATGAGTGTGAGTGGTATTGTTTACTTTCTCTTTTCCTTATTCATTTCTTATCTTCCGTTTTCATTTTAAATTGTTGATCTTTATATTTGATATTTACATACAAATGTATTTAGAATACTTTAAATTTGACAAAAAAAAAAATTTCATTGGAGTTGGCCAGAAAAAAATCCGCCACCGACATATGTATGTACATATGTATGTATGTATGAACATACATATACATACATATATATTTATTCATGTCTATGCGTGTTGCGACGACAAGCTCGGCTTGATAATTTAAACACGTACATATGTACATATATGTATGTATGTATATGTGCACACACATGTACAACAGACGTATGCACATTGGAACGAAGGTGGGGGTGGGGAGGCCGGTTGGAAGGTTTTCCCTCTGCCAGTAAGCGACATCACCCAATACGTATCGAGCAAAACAGACGTACAAAAGGCAAAGAAAGAAAAACAGAGAAACAAAATGTCAACACACTTCTTTTTTTTGTGTTGTATTATTGTTGTATACTGTAATACCCATTGTTATTATTAATATAGATTGAAGGGAAACACACATAACCGTGTACATACATATGCATGTATGTACATACATACATACATACATAAGCATTAACATACCAACTGCAGAGTAACTACATATGTATGTACATACATATGTATGTACATATATTTGACTTTAAATTCTTAATCATCGATCTATGTATGTACATATGTATCTATAAAATAGATCCACACTTTGTGTATGACTATAATTACTATAATTTTCACCTGTTTTACTGATCGCAGTTACAATATACATACATATGTATGTACATATGTATGTATTTATGTATGTACATTTGTGCAACTGCTTCTTTTGAGCCAAAAGTTAAAGAAGCTGTTATTATGTATTTTATTTACCAAAATGTTTTACTATTTATGTATGTATGTATGTATAAGCAACAACCCAACGATTTTTAATCGTTCATCGGCACAGTTTACAGAAATTGTACTCCAACTCAAACTTCATCCTCCGAAAGATTGACAACATAAAAAATTTGATTCCTACAAAATTTGGATAGTTTCTAATGGTTTTTCAGGCGATTTTTTAAAAGAATATTATTTCGAAACATCAAAATGAAAATTTATTTAGATTCATGAATATGGTTCTTCAACTAAAAGTCGATAAGTCAGCAAGCTATAAATGGGATGAATTGTAATTTCATATGTACATACATATGTATGTACATATGTACATACATACATACATAGATTTTCTGAATTATGTTGAGGCTAACTTTGAACGTCCTAAGTCACTATATTTTAATTGAAGCTTCTGAATATTCTCAATTAATTTTAACACAAGGGATTCCTTCTTCTTTACGCAAGTAAAGAGTAACCCAAAGTCGTTGTTTTTTTTTTACATCACACATTTCTTTAATAATTAAATAATATTTTAAATTGAAGCGCACTTTGCGAGGATTTACATTCACTTTTCCTTTCGTTGTAAATTCAAAGGGCAACAGCAAGTCGAAAGGTTGGTTTGTGGAAAAAAACATATATCATATGTACATACATATGTAAATTATAATTTCTCTGTCTGCTTCTTTTTGATATTTTTTACTATGTATGTTTAACTGTGTGTGAGCTTTTTCGATGGTTTTGTTGGTGGAGGGATGGGGCGGGGTATGTAATCAACTTTGTTGTTATTTTGTTATTGCCGCAAAAAAAAAGAAAAAAAAACCAAAAATAAAAGCAACAACAAAACATGCCAAAGAACAGAATAAAGTAGAGCAACCAAGTTAGCGCACACGTCAGCGTCAACGCAGACAGCGAAGCCAACAGCATGAAGCCCCCTCTAGTCAGTTAAAGAGAGGCAGGCTTGGATGGTGGGAGAGGGGGAAAAGTGTCAAGGGGTTGTGTGGGGTTTGGGGGGTAGCAGGGATGGCCCCACGCCAGCAGCATATGCAGTGAAGCAGCAACTAAACCACGTATTCATACACACACACAAACACATACAAATATAAAAAGAAAGAGAAAGAGAGAGATACGAACCTCAACAGTTTTTCAACATTTTGTTGCTATTTTTTACTCTGCTCGCTGCTCACTTAAACGTTCTGTCGCCGCAGAAGCCGACGACGCAGCCGAAGCCGCTGCTTGTTTTTTGTTTTGTCGTCTTACTGAGTTTCGTTTGATTATTTTGGTTTTTTTTTTTTATTTTAATAGCTGTTCATATGCTTTTAATTACTATTATTAGTATTGTTGTTGTTACGCACTTTATATACAGAATTACATACACAAGCACTCGAGACCGAGAAATGTGGCCACAGAGGGTGCTCTGCCGACGTTGCTGCTTTTGGCTTGTTACCGTTGCACTTCAAGGTAACAGCACATTTGCTGATAATAAAAAAAAATAAAAATTTATAAAACACATAACAAATATATGTATCTTTTATCTTTCTCTCTTCGGCTGAAATGCAACTTCACACACGTAGACCATCAATACCGGCTATATCATTTGAAACGGGGGGTGTTGGGGATTGCGAAGCGGGAGGATCACTATGCTACGGTTAGAGCGCGTAAAAAATAATTTTTGTTTTAAATTTACAAACAGAAGATTACTGAAACATGAGACCGGGGCGGTAGGGTGCACAAAAAGACGCAGAGACGTAGCAGCGTAGTAAATGGAAGAAAAAAGTTAATAAGAACAACGCAAACGCAACGAAATAACACAACGTCGACGACAACGCGCCAAAAAACAACAACACACCCGCACACGAAACGAAGCGACAACGTCCGCTCCAAATGAAGATACAGATACGAATGCGCAACGGTAAAAAACGGTAAGGTGAGTGCTAATGAGCCGAAGCTCAGCACGCGTCAAACATACATAAGCCAGTTGGATTACCGACTTGAATATACCCTGTTTGAAGTTTCAAAAAAGCGAATTACAAATAATATTTCTGAGCAGGTAATTTTTGTTCATGCATACATATGTACGTACATACATACGTAATACGAAGTTAAAATTTCTGTATCTATGTATCAAGTCCAAACAATTACTTTGGCAAAGATACTTACATATATGTATACCCAGCTATCTCAATTGAGACAGGGTACACCAAAAGGCCGAAGCCGAGGCGAAAGCTCTCTCTTTCTTTCTTTCTCTTTTTCTACGTTTGCACATGTGTTTGTGGGGGTGAAGGAGCAAGAGAGCCACAACGACATACAGGTGGTTGCTGTCGATGTAAGAGCGACTGCATTTGTTGGTAAGTGTTGTGCCATCTTTATTACGATATTTACCGATAGCACTTGAAACCGACAAATATTTCGAGTAACCGACAAAATAAATCTGACTACATTTAGATATATTTTATTAGATAGATAATAGATTTGTACGTTGCTTTTGTGAATTCAAATGGCAGGTGGCGCTTTTGCGCAATGGTAGTGCTGCCAGATGCGTTGAAAATTTTTTCAATCGATAGTTATTGCTAACCTTCGACGTTTTCTCCCATTCCTAAGTTTTGTTTTGTTTTCTAGTTGGTGCCAGTCCTCCGCCATTGCAGCTAAACAGCTTTGTTAGTTTTAAATTTTTTTCATTTTTCACAGTGCATCATGAAAAATTGAAGTAAGCCGCATCATTTTAGCTCCATTTTGTCGATTATAGCCAGATTTAGCGGGAAAAAGTAATTTGGCCAGCACTAACAAACAGGGCGAAGACAATAAGTGGCGGAAGGATACACGGAAAATAATAAAAAGTGTTGTTTTTTTCTTTTTTTTTTATAAAAATATTGATTTAATTAAGTAAAAAGTGACGACGGTAGCAATTAGCTCGTTTTTTCTCACAATTTGTTATTATTACCAACATCAATAATCTCAAGTGCAGCCATGACGGAAGAGTGGCAGACCCAGAAGTTTCGTCAGAATGTAATTTCCAAGATGTGAGTATTCTGCATATGTATGCAGATGGATTGTCTGTGATATTATCTACTTATTTTGTGGTTCCACCAGCCACGATATGTTGCCGCAGAATGGTCAGGATCCTAACAAAAATGCCAGTATGATGGAAAGTCATATATTTCGGAAATCCCGCACTAAGGATGAGTACTTGGGTTTGGTGGCCAAATTATTTATGCACTACAAGGATATGTCGCAACGCAAGTCGCAGCAGCAACAGCAGCAACAACAACAACAGCAGCAGCAACAACCACAAGGGGGACCCCCAAATGCAGAAATGGGACAGCAGTCCATGATACCAGATCCTCTGAATGCATTGCAAAATTTGGCCAGCCAAGGCAATCGGAATCCCCAACTTATGCCCATGTCAAGTGGAGGAGTAGGTGTGGGCGTAGGCGTTGGTGTTGGTGTAAGCGGAGGTCCGGTCCCCAATCAAATGACTGGACCAGTTGGTCCTGGAACTGCGTCGAATCTTCTTCAATCATTGAATCAACAACGTCCTGGAGGGCAACAGCAGATGCCCACAATGCCCAACATAAGAGGACAAATGCCAATGGGCGGTGTGGGTGTGGGCGGCGCTGGACCCCAGCAACAGCAACAGATGGTTCAAGTTCAACAGATGAATGTTATGGCTGGCGGAGGTGGAGGAGCAGGCGGGCCTGGCAATCAATCGCTTCAGGGTATGCCCAATCAAATGGTCGGTCCTGGACCAAATAGTGGCCCATTACCAAGTGGCCCCGGCGGTGGCGTTGTTGGTAATGTTGGAGGAGCATCTGTTGGTGGCGGTCCTGGCGGAGGACCTCCCATGAATGTTAACTCCATGCAACAGATGCCCATGCAGCAAATGCAACAGAATCAGATGGCGGTAAGTGAAGCGGAACTTTAAAGGATCATTATAAATACATAGCATTTTTACCCTAACAGATGGGCATGAATCCAATGATGCGTCTACAACAAGGGGGTAATGGCATGGGTCAGAATATGCCAGGTATGCCTCCCAATATGCAGCCGACAGTGGGTCAACAACAGCAACAAATCGGCGGCGGTGGTGGCATGGTGAATGTACCAAATATGCCACCAAATCTGCAGCAGCAGCAGAAACCAAATCCCATGGCTATGGGTCAAGTGGTTGGGCCTGGTGGACAAATGTTTCCAGTTGGTGTCGGCAACAGAGGACCGCAACAACAACAGCAACCGGGACAGCAGCAGCAGCAACAACAACAACAGCCGGGGCAACAGCAACAACAACAGCCGCCATTTATGCGTTCTAGTCCCTCGCCGGCAGATGCACAACAACAGCAGCAACAGCTCCAACAACAGCAACTCCAGCAAATGCAACAGCAGCAGCAGCAACAACAACAACAGCAACAGCAGCAACAACAACCGCTTACCCCACAAATGCCTACACCTCAGATGATACCAAGTCCCGCCTTGGTGCCACAATCGAGCCCCGTCCAAATGCAAATGCTGCAACAGCAGAATTCTCAGAATCGAAATATACGTCAACAATCGCCGAGTGCTTCAATCAACACCCCCGGACAAATAGTAACTGGAAATAGTCCCTTCAATCCACAGGAGGAGGCCCTCTACAGGGAGAAATATAAGCAATTAACAAAATACATTGAACCGCTAAAGCGAATGTTGGCCAAGATTAGCAATGACGGAACTAGTAAGTATTGCAATAACCAAAGAAACAGTCTCAGATAGTCAGCCTTAATATATAGATATAAAGGGTGATCTTTTAATAATACTTTTATCGCTAAGTATATCAGTTCTTAGATGATTTGATTTAAAGTTGAAAACTATTTAAATTGATTGACAAACCCATTTATTGATACAAATTAATTTTTAAGCAGGAATTATTTTTATTTCATTATTATCTAGATTTATTTATCAATCATTTTCGATTTTATCGAATTAACTTTATTCGAAATAGATATTTAAACCGAGTATAATAAATTGTACTATAACTTTCATTCAAGATGTGGAAAAAATGGCCAAAATGAGTAAGTTGCTCGAAATTCTATGCAATCCGAGTCAGCGGGTGCCTTTGGACACTTTGCTAAAGTGTGAAAAAGCTTTAGAAAAAATGGATTTGGTCTCATATTCGGGTCAACAGTTTGGGGTAAGTTTCGATCCATAATATCTAAGCAAATTGATCTAATTTATTTTGCTTCTCATTGCAGAAATCCTCGAATCCATTGTTGGAGGTGATAACCACCACTCTGCAAAGTCCTTTAGCCAATCATACTTTGCATAGGACATTTCGTCCTAGTTTGGAATTACTTTTTGGCACTGATATTTCTGCTCCAAAGAAGCCACGTGTGGAAGAAAAGAAGGCCAACTTTGAATACTTTCATCAGGAAGTTCCCCATGTTCTGCAAGGAGAAATTGCTCGCCTTGACACGAAATTCAAAGTAAAGTTGGATACAACGGCTCAGAATACAAATAAATCGATTCGTTTGATTTGCTGTCTGGATGATAAACGATTGCCAAGTGTACCCCCCGTTAGCGTCAGTGTTCCCGAAGAATATCCATGGCAGGCACCAGATTGTTCTCTTTATAGTCAGGAATATTCGGCCACACCATTTCTCCAGTTGGTCCAACAGTCGTTAATGGCACGCATCTCAAAATTGCCCAAAAACTATTCATTATCACATTTGCTAGACACTTGGGAAATGGCCGTAAGACAAGCATGTTCTCCACATGCAAGCAAGCAAAAACAAGAGACCATCAATGAATTAACCACCTTGTTGGGTGTGTAAGGGCGAGTCCTATTAATAATTTGATTGGCAAATGTTTTCTAAATTTTTTTTTAACCTTATCTTTTTTATATCTTATTTATACAATGTAATTCAGATTAAAAAAAAAATATTTTGATAAGACTTCCAAATTTTAAAAGCATATATATTTTTTTTTACATTTTTATTCGCTGGTTTCAGATATATAATGTATGAAATAACCATTTTATTCGACGACTTATCAGTAAATCTTTGCGTCAGCAATCCTTCAGTCTGTTTAGGACTTTTCTGCTGGTTCATCCATCATTCTCCATTATCTGTCTATATCTAAATCCGACTGGTAAACAAGATAACGATTCATTAGCTTAACTTATAACACAGTGAGACAAAATTCCACTGCAAATGTAGTTGAAATAAAAATTTAAGAATATAAAAAAAAATTAAAAACATACTTTTTGAGGCAAATGCTGCTTTGTGTCCGGACTACTTAAGACTTTCTTTACAGGCACTGGCTCAATCCAATATTAACAAATAAATTTAAATTATTCTTGCAAACTTTACTGTTCCGTCGTCTTATTGTACTTGAGCTTCCTTAATTATAATTTAAATATGTTTTTGATAAAGTAAAGCTTCGAAATCTGCTATGTTTGATCTTCAAGAGATTTGGCCCAAAACAAGAATAGAAAGTAAACTTTTATCTTCATAGAACGAGCTATAATACCCTACTAAAAGGGTATTTTTAAATTTTTCTGTGTTTGAGTTAGTTGAATAAAAATTTGTAAATTCATTTATCAATCAGAGCCGAATTAGCCATATATCAGGATTAGCAAATGCTACGGGACCAACGCTATCAGAAAACTCTCCAAAGGTTTTTAATTAGCGAAAAGTTGATTTAATATTCACTTATTCACCAATAAATATTTCTGAGGTAAATTTTCAAAAAATTCGTTTGAAAAATACTTAATCCGTTTCATTTTAAATTGGAAACAGAAATTGTTTAAATATGTTTTCTGTTTTTTCCAGCCCCACCCATTGAATATACTTTTTGTTCTTATTTTTGGAAAATATTCATATATATTTTCATTATGTTTTTTTTGAGATTTTTTTGGGATGGCCCAAAAGGTTTGTTGTTGCGGTTTTTTCTTTTCATTTGTTTTTGTTTTGTTTTTTTTTTATCCTATTAATAAATACAATATTATTCAATACATTATGCAGAATTTGTAGATTTAAGTTTAGGATAAGTTTATAACAATTAGAAATTAGTTAAGCAGGATAGAAAAAAAGCAAACATGAAATACTATATCACAGATTTTGGTCGATTGATTGATTATTGAATATAATGATTGATATATGACGAGAGCCTTAAAATCTAATCAAATGTAATGTTATTTAAAAGACACCAGATACTGGAAATAATGAGATTTGGGTTTGGTTTGGAACTGGTTGTGGGCACATCTTATCGGAGACTTCCCACAAATGTGTAATTGTTGCTCTGATGCTGCTGTTGTTGTTGCTGGAATCTTAGGAGGTCCTGTGGGGAACCAATGGAGAAGTGCAACGGTGTGGAGGCAGGTGAGACTGAAGATGAAGCAACTCCAGCTGGGGCTATGGCTCGTAATTGATTCGTCTCAACGATGGAAGGTGCAATGGCGGCGGCTTGAATGGATGATATGGAATTGGCTACTGCCACATGGCGATTGACTCCATTGGCCTTATCCTTGTTGTGACGCTTAACATGCTTCGAGAGGTGATCGCTACGCATGAATTTCTTTTGGCATACGTTGCACTGGAAACGCTTCTCGCCGGTGTGTGTGCGTTTGTGACGTGATAGCTCATCTGATCGGGAGAAACGCTTGTCGCAATTTTCCCATTTGCAAATGAATGGACGCTCCCCCGTGTGGACACGCTGGTGGGCCTTTAGATGGCTGCTTTTGAAGTAATTTTTACCACAATCCGGAAATGTGCACTCATAGATGCGGTTACGGGTAGCTGCTGCTTGGGCAGCTGTGATGCGGCTGGTGGGCGACGAGCAGGAGACGTTCGTTGACGACGACAACGAGGAAGATGAATTGGAGGCGCATGGTGAAGGTAGTTGTTGGCTGGCAACAGTACTCAGCAGCATTAATTGCGATGAAGAGGATGCGGCGGCAACGGAAGAGCAGGAGGAGGAGGATGAGGACGACGAAGACGAGCAGGAAGATATGGAAGTACTGCAAGAGGTTGCTGGTGAAGGCGGCGATAGTTCAGACAAGGAGGGAGACTGCGATGGTGCTGGTGGTAGAGCCACTTCTGCTGCTCTTTTGCGGTTCATTTTGAATTTAAGATTACGCCAAACATTCGCCTCTGGGTAATCATCCTCCACTGTGGCAACTGGCAATGGTGGGGGTGCTGTGGTTTCTTGAGGAGCTGTCACAGTTCCCAAACTATTAACCCTCATGATGACACTGACACGTTGTTGTTGCTCTCGCTCTTGCTGCTGTTGCATCAAAAGCTCTTGCTGTTGCTGTTGTTGTTGCTGCTGCTGTTCCTCTGGTGATGGTGTGATGGTCTGTTCCATGCGTGGCTTCTTGTTGCTAGGCGGTTCATCCTCTTCTGTGTCTGAAGGATTGGGTGTGATGAGACCCCGATCATTGGGGTCGCCATTTTTTTGTTGTTGATGCTTTTGGGCCACCAATTTCAGTTTGGCCTTAAGTAAATCCGATGAAGCCTAAAAGAATACAAGAGAAACGTATGCGGATTAGTCAGCGATTCCAATTTCAGTTCATTCACTTTTGTTTTGTTATTTTCTTTTTGTTTGGTTTTTGACCTACAATAACAACATTTAGGCGGCCATTCACCGTTAGCCTTAACCCTTCGACACACGGTGGGTACAATTCCATTTGCTTTCTCACAGATTGCTTTTGCAGCCTAAAAACAGACTATGCTTTTCAAAAACTCTTACAAATGGATATATGGATTTTTGTGGGTCTTTCTAAATTTATCCTTTCATAACTTAGATGTATACCTAATACCATTATCTTGGTTAAAGTGAAATCAGTAATTATTTTATTATTCTCTAATTAACTTCTGTATATGATTGAGATTGCTTTATCAAAAAAAAAAATATTTATTTTAATTGGAATTGTGGTCGATTAATAAAAACAGCTACCCTAATAACAGAATCCAGATAGTGTCAGTCAAAGAAATCAACAAAATTAGAGTATCTTACAAGCGGTGTGACACATTTTTGGTTCTATAATGTTTTATGGGCTCGGCTCGTGTAAATTGTTAGAGAAAAAGAGAGAGACCGAAAAAAAACAACTTAAAATGTGACATATTTTTTTATTGCTTGACGGCCTCACACAGTTTGTTTATGCTCTCTCTCAATAAAGCTTGTGCTATTTCTTGCTCTCTTATTTTGATTCATTCTCTGCCCCTCTCTATCTCACTCTCACTCACCCGCCCTCTCTCTTTACAGTGGGTGTCTGAGTCCAATGTCTATCACTCGCTGAACACGCAGTACCCACGTGAACGGCATGCTAGACTGCGTGATACAAAAAAAAAAAAACCTGATTGGCCCTGAGTGCGAATGAGATGACGAACTTTTGTTTTTACGAATGCCACAAGTGGAAGTGAGCAGGCAAAAATAAATTTATGTGTATTTTTGGTTAAACTTACATTTTCAGTTTTAGTATTATCCCTTAAAGGAGGCGTGGCTGGCGGTGATGGTAACATTAAAGTATGCATATCCATTTTGAAGTTAATTTCTTTTTCTTGTTGTTGTTGTTGTTGCACTTTGCACTCTTTCACTCTCTTTATTTTGTGCTCAAAGGAGAGAGGTTATTGTCTATTTCTTATTTGTTGTTTATGTGTCTTATCACTTTGCCAGATTTTTAATTCTTAGATTTTTATTTCACTTGTTTGTTAAGTGTTTTGTGTGTTGGCCCGTTGCTTTTCGGCGGAGCTAAAGCGAACCGTTACGTTCAGAATTCAACAGACGAATGAATAACCAAACACTTGGCCAGCTACCATCAGAGCTGCGAGTGCGGTCGGTTGGGAGAGAGACGAGCGCCGACGTAATCACTTGTAAGTGGGAGTGAGTGAGAGGGAGTGAGAAAATCGTCATCAGGCATTCACAACGTGGGCAGAGCAACCAGCACTCATGGTGCAGAGGCAGAAGATAACCCGCCAAACATGTTGCTCCAATTACTTTTTGGTAGTGACGTCACAGCTGAAGCTCTATTTGTGTTGCTTTTGTTTATCGTTTTTTTTTTGCATTGTATTGTATAAATATTTAAATTAAAAATTTAATTAAACAGGCCCATTGATGATAAACTTCATATTGATTAACTTAGACCTATTTATGACGTAATGACATAGAAAACTATTGGGTAGTTTGAGCTATCTTTTGCCTTTAACGCCGTGACCAACATTCGCCCAAGGCGTGCTGCCGCCTCTGCTTCTCTCTGGCAAAAAGGTCAGGTCTTTTTCCCTCCCGTCGCCCTGCTCGGTTCTTTACGACAAGAAGACACCCCGCGAGCACGTAACCAACGCATGGACGTCATCAGCTGTTCCGATTAGACCCCACATTTTTTTTTTTTTGGGGCTGTCTATTCATAGCTTGTCCATGCACACGAAGCGTGCACAGCTCACACAGATATACATACATACATATACATTTGTATGTATGTATATACACACGCCCCAAAGCCATGACTGAAGCTGACGCAGGTTTTTGGTGTGTTGCCACGGAAGTTTGTTTGAATGATTAATCGAAGAAGACTAATACAAACGAGAAAGGGGGACAGTGAGGGGAATATACAGGCTCTATTCGAAACAAAATTTAAATATCAGACGCGCCCATTAGACAAATCAAATAGCTTAGATATCAGACAGAATAGATTAGAATTGGCCTCTAATTCCTAAGTGATTTGCATACAGTCTGGCCAAAAACAGTTGCTGATTTCATTAATGAACGAAACCTTCAATAGAGGGGTTTTATATATGTATGTATGTACATATGTAGATATGTACATATGTATGTATATATTCGTTTTTATATTGCGAATATTTTAAATGCATGCTTACTAATTGTAAAAAGTAATTCCAGTTGCTTTTACTGGAATTCCCAGACTCCACATTGAGCTGCTCAACCTGCACCCATATTTGCTTGTTTGTAGGTAGGTACATAGGTGTACATTCGCAACAAAAAGAGGGGCTCGTACAGCAGCGCCACAAAATTCAGAGATATTGTTTCGCTGTGTGAGTGACTGGGAGGAGAGAGAGAGAGCGCCATCAACGGCACACAAAAACAGCTGTGACTCTTGGGGCTGGCTCTCTCTTGCGCAACAACAAGAAAAACGACTACCGCACTCAATCAAGACTCGTGATGGGTATACTAGACGGCGAAAATACCCCAATTGAGACCTTCACAATAGAGGATCTGGAAATGCAAAATGGTGCCCCCAAAAATATGCAATAAGCAATCACAGAAGTTGTTATTTTTATTTTGTACACATAGATACACATGCCATGTATAAGAAAAATTGAAGTGCATACGAAAATCGTTTCTCCTTTCATAGGGTATCAGTTCGTCGTTCCTTTAATGGTAAACAACCTTCCGGTTTACTGGTTTGTTCCCTCTCTTTCTACTATAAGCTTGCTCGCTCTGTCTGTGAATTATCACGCATTGACCTCATGATGTTCACGTGCACATTTGTTGATACTTGGCTGGCCTAGCAGTTGGTGGCGCGGAACTGAAAGCACAGTCATGGCATGCAATTGGCCTCTACTTGATGGACGCACAATTGGGTGGGCGTGTATGTGTCGTAGTGTGGGTGTGGGTATAGTTATGTGTGTGTGCGTGTGTAAGTGGAACGTTCCCCCACCCACCCACGATTGCATTGCGACGCAGTTGAGATCAATTTATGTTTTGTATAGAACATTTTAATCAGCTCGAGCTCTGAGAACGGGGAGGCACATCTAAAATTAGTATCAAAATGTACCCACATACATACATACATATGTATGTACATATCTCCCAAACAGTCAAAAAACGTAAATACGCAACCAGGGTTCAAGTTCAGTTTATAAGTTTCCTTGACATGCCAAATGGAAAGGCAAAGCCTACGCATTCTGAGAACATGTGAGCCCACGCTATTGGGAGCAATGGAGCTTGCGCATTGACGCATCTTGCCTTACGTTTGTGACGTCACTAGTAATAAAAATAAAAGAATGTCCTGCTCCTGTTGCTCCTAAGTTGGCGTTGGCGTTGGCGCCATGACGTTGACATTCATTCCCTTCAAAATCTGGGGGTTCAAGGTCCATCTACTTTATTCGGAACGACAGAATATTTGAAGAGGCGTTGCTGTGAGCAGCAATGGTGGCCGTTTGCCTCATGTCAATCACAGGTGAAGCAAACGTGACGTCAGCTCTGTCAAAAAAATACAATTATGTAGACAGCAAGTGCCTGAATGAATGGTCTCTCCTCCTCTATGCAAATCATGTGAACATTTTTCTATAATTCGGCACGGCAACAAGTCCCAAAAAAACGTTGTCGGTCATACAATTTTCCACAAACAAATTTCTGCGCTTTCTGTTTTTGGGTAAAACCCCCACGAACTCATCCCAACAATATATTGCTTTACCTCCATGACGTCAGCCGGCCTCCAACACTCGAAAGACCAGACCTCACATTGTTGTTTATTTTTTGGTTTGCTTTCTTGTTTACTTAGACTTATAGAATGGTGAGTTTTCAGTTAGCATAATTATAAATAAATTAACTAAATCGTTGCAAGTACAATATTGCCTGGGATCTTGTATAAATTCAACTATAAAATGGAAACAAAAAATGTAATAAAATGAGATAATACGACGTCTTTTACTTACAAACGGCTATTTTGAGTCACGTGGGAGAAGCTTTTTGAATAAGATTCAAATTATAAGTGTATCCAGTTAAATAACCAGATACTAATCCACGGGGAGGGGAATTATAAACTTCGGGCTTAGTTCAGGATACGAAGTTTTGAACTAAATTGTACACCTGACACATTTTAACAGTTGTTTCTTTAGTATGGATCAAATCTATCCCTAACGCAGAAACTTTATAGCGTGGCCAATTTTGATTTTATTTAGTACACATTTCTCGATTGTATCCCCCTTCCCACACTTTTTTTCAGATCCGTTCCTGTAAATAACGTTTTTAAAAGTACAAAAAGAGTAAAGAAGTTACTAGAACTTTACAGGATGTTATAATTAAGCAGTGTTCTTCATTAAATTCCGGATATAGGTACATATGTACATATATGTACATACAATTTAATATAACCTTCGGACACTTAAAACTCACATACGCTCTCAGATGTATTTATATACTTACATTTATACAATTCGATATTTAGAACTATTGTTCACAAGGTGATCCAAGTCCATGATTGTTCTCCCTCGTTTTGCCTAATTCCTAATTTACGTTGCGTTCTCTCGGTCATTTCTGCTGCTGCGCCTACGTGCCATGCGACGCGTCGTGAAAAAAAAAACAAAAAAAAACTAAAACTGAATGGGGCTATCTGGAAGGGAAGGGCAGACTCGAGACTAGAGAACTAAATTTTATAATTTGTTGTCTTTTTTTTTTTTTTTTGTTGGTAAACAGAATCCATGTAAGACCTTGGAATCATTTGTTTGCCTTCTTTTTTTCCCAAATGGAAATGGAAATTTATGTAAGGTTTCCTCTCATCATCATCTTCGAAATGTGCACATAAAAGAATAAAGGAATCTAGAGGCCTTGCTCTCTAGAGGCTCATTCCAAGGCATATCTATAGGTGTACTTGTTCTGTCTGTCGATAGCTAAATGGGCTGTTGACCTTGGCCCAATTCCTGGCCTTGCCAAAAACGAAGGCAAAAGGCAAGAAAACTGAACGGAACTGAACTTGAAAGTTGTTGTCCCTGAACCGGTTCAGGTGGACTCAAGTTAATGGGACAATTGCCTTTGGGATGTAGAAAACAACAGATTCATCCTCATCACGCAACTCGTTGGGAATCGGCGCAAATAAGACGCCATCAATAAGTAGAAAAGTATATATTTGAATAAATAAATCTAACCAAAGACGAAGGAAACAGTGGCAGAGGCGGCAAACACACACATCAAATCTGATGATCAAACACGTGAAGTCAACGTGAACAGAAAACGAGAATGGCGAAAATATATGGCGCTTTATTCATAAATAGACTACCCTACAATATATTATATGTATATATTTCACATTGATGCCAAAGGCCATGCAACCCTACTCTCTCTATCTATCTATCTATTTTGTTCTCTCTCCTGCGGCTATAAACAATTGGGGGAGGGAGGAGATAAGGCAGCCGACAGAGGTGATGCGTGATAAGAGCTCGATTCCCAGTGCTCCCAGCTGGTCTTATCAACGGAACGGAACGTGAATGTCTTTACTGCTTATCCGAGACGAAATTGTTTTTGGCGATAGGTGGTAAGACATTGTTTGCTACGTTCGCATGAACGTACTCTCCAATGGGGGTACAAACACGATTCCTATCAGTCCGAGCGATTGCCGATTGGCAATCGGATCGACCCATCCATCGATTGAACATGCGCAAAGTTGTTTGTATGCACTAACTTCTTTTGGTTTTATTTCAAAACGTAATTCAATTTACTATAAAACGATTATAAATTGAATCAGAGTATTATGACGTCGCACAACGTGTTTTAATTTCACTCAATTGCTCAATTGGAAGGAGGGAATACAAGCAGTGCAATGAAATAATTATTCAGGTTCTATACTAGAAACAAAGATCCGTTATGGAATCGATAAACCGATAATATTCCCGGTTATTTTGATTTAAATTACGCATTCAATTTTGAATGACGTAACATACACATAATTATTATATTCATAACGGTAATTCCAATTATGGTCTCATCTAAAAACTTTTTTCTTAGTGGGATCTTTAGTTTTTTTTTATAGGGATAACGGTACATAGATTCCAAGTAGTTCTTCCCCTTCCGGCTCCTTTCTCGTGCGTGAATTGTTTTTGTTTTTGCTGGAACTTTCGACAAGTCATTTTGAAAGCTCTTTATCTATTTATTTTGAACTAGATATGACAGTTAGTTGATCTTCTCTCTCTCTGTGTGTAGGTACAGTGCCGACAAAACGTATTTAAGACCTTTTTTACTTCTCCAGCTAACATTATGCAATTCGAGTTATCTATCTCTATCGCCTCATAGTATCTCCCTCTCTCTTTCTGCCGTGGCCATTTCCGATCGAAATATTTATCCAATTCATTTGTGACAGCCGCCAACAACGTGAACATCCAACTAAATAACACAGCCTACCTACCACATGACGTAGATATTATAAATATAAATATGTTTGTTGTGCTTTCGGGGCGTTGTTTATTTGTAATTTTTGTTTTTTCCATTCCCAATTTCGGGTGTGGGTCGCCCTTGAGTGGGCCATAAATGTGCGAAACCCTTCGAGGTAGGAGGCTCGTGTGTATACACAATGGAAACAACCCAAGTGCCCCTCCTACCGCGCCGACCCCACCGCAAACGCCGATATTCTCCCACTTCTCACAATACAATTATTATTTGTACCGATTACTCTATATATGTATTGTTGTTGACATTGTTGCTGTTTGTCTAAGTGGGCCCGTTTCCGATATTTCTATGACGATCCCAATTCTCATATACGAGGGTTGCGGTTTTGGGAGGGACGAGGGACCTTATCAGCGCTGATTACACGTAGCCACGCATTGATTGAATGGCCAGCTGGTCGGCGGCCACTGGCTGAGTCTCTGAAAGTGCAATAAGGTCGTATGGTATTGAATTGAATCTCTTATATTGCCCGTATCAGTATGACGCACACTTGTTGTCGTTGTTGTTGTTGTTTCCGTCGTCGTCTAGCGAAGAAGGTGAAGCAAAATGAAAGCAATCGAAGGTCATTTTGCTCATATATGGACATACAAATACATATATATGTATACAAATCTGTGCTCATCTTCTTGTTTTTTTTTATAAACCATTGTTTTACGATTACATTGGAATCCCGTCAACTAATAAGTATGATCAATTAGAAATATCTTTTTGAGTCAACAGTTTCTATAAATAAATAAAAGGCTGCATTGTCTTAGTAATTAACATTTAAGCAACGTTTTTTCTTTGTAACAATCTTAAATTGGTTAAACAATTACTTACATATGTATGTATATGTTTAAAACTTATTGGGAGTCTAATTTGAGACTCTATATTAAAATGGTTTAAAGTTTTGGTTTCAATCCCATAGTACATGTTAGTAAATAATGTTGTTTTACCTAAGCGTTTAATTAATTTCTAAAATTATGTCAGTATTTCTTATTTCGATAATTTAAGTCAAGCAATTGGGTTCTAAATCCATTCTAATATTATGTATTACTTAGAAATATGACAAGGATTGTCTGTCTGTCTATCAGGCATGTTTCCGTTTTCGATTCCGAATGAGTTTGACAAAATCGAAGAAATCCTTTTAGTTATTTTTTCATTAAACCGTTCGGCATTTAGTCAATGTAGAGCTTGAACAACTATTCAGTTCAATTTTATATTCGAAAACCCATATATGCCCATATGAATCTTTAAATGAATTACAAAGTTTCATTCATACATTTGCTGTAAAATATAAACTTTAAAATTTGTATTGTCAATATAATAAAACTTAACCTTCGATTTATAAAATAATACAGTCCCCTCATCCCTTTGCAAAATATATCTTTTTTTCAAAAAACTGTTTGATCCTTTTATGAATCAATATAAATTTTAATCGCTTTTTCGATCTCAGCAATAAGTATTTATTTATTTACTATTTACATATGTTAATTGTAATACTCTATAATTTCGAATACTTGTTTCTTTTTTGAACTGATTGATTTCTTTCTTATGATTTGAATACCTACTTATGTGATTCATTTCTGTTATTTTCCATTATTATTACTTTTTGAGATTTCGTTTTTTCATGAGGTTTTTATTCCATTTTTTATGAGAGTCAAGCTGCCAAGAGCCAAGCCATTGAGCCAAGACTTAATGGAAAACATTAAGGTACTGAAATCTTAAATATTTCAAATACTGAACACTAATATATGTACATCGAAAAGGCTAGGAGTTGAGAGATATTCATACACAAATCTATGAAAAAGATAGCAGAAAATTACCTAAAAATTATTATATTTTATTTAAGTCCTTTTTTTTATCTGCTTATGCATTAGTGTGGTAAATTATGGTACTCCTTTTTGGTATATTATTTTTTTGAAATTATATATTTAAGGCTCAAGCAAAAACAATTATAAATTATTCAAAGGTCGATCTGTTTGGAACTACCAAAACTTATAGACCAAACTGTACTGCAATTGTTTGGCCCTATTATTTATTAATACAATAATTGCATTTAATTATGAGAATGTATGACAGAGTATTATTTAAATCGGCCAGTCATAAAGCTACTTCGTCTGAGACATCATGGAATCGAAATCATTTTTTGGGTATTTTAAAAGTACATTTTATTTTTAGACCCTATCAAAATCAATGTGGGTGAAGTTGGGGGTGATTTGGGAATTTTGAGATTAAATTCAATTGTTGTAGACGGCCGAGTCAACAATTGGGGCCAAGCAGAGGGCTGGTGCAGAAGGGCACGGGGCACGGGGCACGGGGCATGGGGCCATGAGTGTTTGGCGTGGACAACCTCATCAAAGTCGAAATCAAAATCAACAACATCATCAAGTGTAGGACGGGTAGGCATTTAGCACATTTTGTGGTTATCATAGAGCACGAGCGCGAACAATTATTGATGCCTTTTGCCTATATTTTTTATTTTTAGCAGCCTGCGACGCGTTTTGAAGATTGTGTTTCTGTTTCTGCTCTTTTTCATGTTGTTGTTGTTGTTATTTTTTAAGCGGGAGAGAGATCAATTAACATATTTTTGCAAATTATGCATCGTGTGTGTTAAGGCCGTAAATCGAAATCGATTATAATATACATACGTACATACATACATTCGGGTGATCCATAAGAAAAAGTATTGCTGTTGGGGCTTTTGCACTCTGTGTTTTCGGCAAGGACAACAACGGAAGTGACGGCAACGACGACAACAACATTTATCGACTGGAAGTGTACCCTGAATGCATTTTTTGTTCGTTTAAAGGTCAAGCGAATTGAGAAAACGTTGAACTTGACAAATTTGCAATGTGTAAAAACCAAAAACAGGCCCGACTATGGCCTTCGTTTGAACTTTTAAATGATGTCATTCCCCGATTTCCTTACCTTACCTTAGCTTACTTTTTTCCCTCTACACTTATACATACACACATGTCATATCATTGCAATCGATTTCCATTTTCATGCGTAAGGCTAATGATCAACTGAATTAATGTATCAAGGTTAAGGTGAAGGTGACCCCGAACGACTTCAACATCTACAACTACAACTACAACTACAATATGTAGTTCAACTTTGCCGTGTAAAACCAGTTCGACTTTGTTCGAGTGCCATCGTCCGAGTTCCGTAATAATCGTAATTGCGTTTTGTGTTTGCTAAAAAAACCTTTAATTTCATCATTTATATGTGTACTAACAATAAGTACAAATGTTTTTTGTGTTTTTTTTTACATGTTTTTCTTTCTTTCTTGTTTGTTTGGTCTGATCGATCAATTGTCAAGTATTTTGGAGGCGGCTTTAGCTATAAATAGTCTTTGATTGATAAGAAAGGTATGACGATATTTGGTTAGGCGGGGAGTCTGCTATCTAGTAAACTTGATTTCCACATGTCAGATGAAATTTGCCCTAAAGAACAAAGATAATAATATTATCAAAGCTATTCCTAGAAAAAGCTTTGCCATCTTAGACAGTCTATGCATATATTCCAAGGACATGAAAGGGTTTTTTCCGTTAGATACATAAATAATTAAAATGGAATGAATTGCAGATACTTAGGCAAAGAGGCTAGAAAATCTAATATCACAAGTTTTTTGTTAATTCTGTGTGGGTCGAGTATTGGGTAATTGGGTAGCTAAATACAGCGTAAATGCTTTGATGTCCTTTTCTGTTGGTCTAACAATTAGGCCACAAAACGCCAAAACGAGATCCCCATTACATTGTTAGATAGGGGATAGATAGGAAAATCACCCCATTAGGAGGGATTCTCTCATCCGCCGCCTGTTTATCCTAAAAGATATTTTAAAATCTAATGCCTCTTCCACCGATGATTGAATCTGCTTTAATAATCACTTCAAAATTTTTAATAAAATATTCTCCGAATGAAGTCATTAACTGTTGCAATATTTCAGTTAAAAATCTACCAAATGACGCAAGATCATTTGATATTGAAAGAATCGTTGTGCGGTAGAAGAGGCTAGAATTAAAAAGCCTCTGGGTATTGTTTTGTTGAGAAATCCCCGCCCTTCTGCCAACAAACCAGATATAGCCAATATAGTCATCGGCCAAATTAAGTGCTGTGTGTGTTGGTTTTTGGGGAAACGACGGAACCTACCGCAAAACCATTGGATGATGATGCCAATTAGAAGAGCAGCAGAGAAGCTGCCTACACAGAGAGGGAGAGGGAAAGAGAGAGAGAGAGAGAGCAAAAAGTTTCTATTGCAATTGTTTTATTGGCATTTCTTGCTATAAATAAGCGGGGGAAGCGAGCCAAATGGACTTTGATCCACTCAAATGCAACGGCCAAAAGCCAAAAACAGAAAATGTGGGCGGTGGCACAGAAGGTTTTGGTTTTGTTTCTTTAAATTTAAATGCATATTTTTAACGGTTTTTTTTTTTTTTTTGTTAATTTTTTTCTTGTTTATTGTTTGTTTTTTTGCCTTATGCGACAAAGTTAAGAAATTTCATCAGCGGTTTTAATTTATGCAAGGAGCTCAGAGACTGCTAAATAAGAAAGAAAGAAATATGGGTAGGGGAAGGGAGTGTATGTGCTTTTGCATGTGTATGTGTGAGCGAGTGAGAGTGCCAAACAAGGTTAACGGCAATGCGTAACGCCAAAGTCGCTGCCTCTGCCGCTGCCAATGTTGCTACTGACGCCTACCAGGGCTGGCTTACTCACTAAAAGATCGACCCGCCGCAGGATCATTGCACTCCCTCACATCACTCACAAGGTAACTGCACGAAGGTTCAATGATATTCAGCATGCATTATTATTATTATTATTATATATTATATTATTCCCTCTCACACAACAAGTATATATTCCAAAAATGTATTTCGGCAATGGCCTCGTCGTCAACGTCGTCGCCGTCCAAGTTGCTTGACCTGAACCTGGGCCACAGCCCCACAGTCGAAACAGAGTATCGCCTTGAGCGAGTGGAAATGTGAATGCACTATGATTACAGTGACAGATATTACTTCAGTGCATAATATCTACCTACGTGTAATGTATATGTATTTTTTGTTTTTGGGGTATAGGATAAACAACACGCCTCTGAGATCGACAAAACAACTAAATATTAATTTAAAAGTTGCTCTAAATCGTAAAGTAATAAATAGGACAAGAAAATACACAATTAAAATCCAATAAATTCTGGCAAAAATAAAAATAACCTATGAGAATACTCCAAAAATGCATTTAATTTAATCTTAAATATACTTCTTATTAATAATAAAAGCGAAAGTAGATCAATTACATCTGTATTTAAAATTATAGTCTTAGAAATTTCTCTTCTTTGACAATGAGTATTAATGAATTCTTTGAATAACACTGAGTGACATGGAAGGAATGGTAAAACTATACAAAACTGCCCCTTAGACACTTTACGATAGGGACTCCAGCGCCTTTTGAAGTTTGCATTGGTCCTCTTTATGAGCTTATCCTCATCACCTCCAGAACAACTAAAGACACGTTGTGTTTTTCACTTTTAAGGCGCATTGATGGGCCAGTTCCTTCCATATCTTTGCAGTGACCAAAACAATCAGTTTTTCATCTGAAGACTCCACACGTTTAATGAAATCGTTCAGGTGATCATCTTGAGATTTTTGTTAAAGTGGACATGAGGAAAAACTGAATTAGTTGGCATTTCAGACTAGACTTAATATCCCCAGAAATCCATTTAGAGCTAAATTACTTTTATGTTGAAAGTTTAATGTGAATAACCATAACTTCAAAATCTTAAATTAAATTTTATTTTTGATTATTAGAAAGTATGATTCCTTTTCCGTTAAGGATGTACTAAGATAGATGTATAGGACTTTTATAAAAATATTGTGACTTAATCTTAAAAATGTTTATTGCTTTTGAAAAATTTCATAGTTCTTAGATTTAATACACTATACAAAGCGGCTAAGTCTGCAACCAATCTGAAACATTTAAACAATTATATTAATAAAAAAAAAGCAATTTCCATAGAAGGCATTTGCTTTGTTAAGCGAAGTAATCTCTGAAATATTTAAACAATTGCTTTTTATTTGTCTATTTTAAACAATCATGACTTGACAAAAAATTACAACAATTTGTAGTAGCTATTTATAGATTCTATCACTTTATAATAATTGTTTATGATGCATTAGGCATGGAAAATTTTTTAACGACAGTTTATTTAACTTTAATTTATATTTATTTAACAGTATATTTTAGTTCATACACAAGAAAATAAAGTAAAATCACGCCAAACCAAAAACGTGTAAAAATAAAAACCTGAAAATAGGAAAACAATTGTTAAGCTTTAGTATAAAAAAAGTTGTTTAGGAGAACTTTCAATCAGTCTATGTATGTAAATATATCTGATATTTTTCCCTATGTTTTGAGTAGTTTTCTGGCACCCTGTTAAATTAGCCATGGCCATTTCGCTCCAATCTATTTTAAGTATTGTAATTTCACCTTATTACATTATTGGCAATAATTCTAGACGATTTCTTTTTAAAGTCAGGGAGAACTATACTTATAGGAGTAGGAATTTATAACCAAAACTTTTCCATCTTATCATTGCTTTTCGAATTTAGCAAATTAATATTTTTGTTTAGGGAAATAAAGTGAACAGTGAACTCATTCCGCAAATAGTTAACCATCAATATTTAATTGCAATTACCAAAATTGTTATAAATAACCAAATGAATCCCTGGCGTAAATAAGAATCATTTCAATCCAATTGTTCTTTATTCTTTATTCCCTCAATTTAAGGCTATAATTATATTTTAGAGAGGACAATCCTTTGTGGTTTTTAACCTTTGATTTATTTGTTTTTTGCTTCAAATATTTTATTTCCATCTTTGATATTTGACTATATTTTTGTCATGGTTATTCTTTCAATACTCGCGCTTTGTTTAGCCTTCATTTGCTTTTGGGTATTCAGCTAGTCGCCTCGTCTACAAGTGCAATTTTTTCTCTTTTTTCGTTAAATATATATTTTTAGGTTTTTCACTCGATGCCAAATTGCATTTTGAGTTCCAAGAAGAAGAAGAAAATGAAACTGTCAGCCGCCTACAAAAAAAAAAAAAAAAAAACAGAAAAAAGCGAAAAAAAGCGTTCACTGGGTTTAATGAACGATGCGAAGGTCAACGATTAGCAAATTAACGACTAATAAAGAAGCGCGAGGATTCTACACGAGAGAAAGAGAGTGAGGGAGAACGAGGCCGACGGGTGAGAGGTAGGTGGTAGTTGGGGAGGATTGGTTACGGATTGGTTGGGAGTAACCATTAATCGACTAGGCCATATGTTAGTGGGGATTATGTTCGTTGCCTCCATTGTCGTCAGTTTTGTGGTATTTATGGCTTATGCATTTTCATTTGCATAGAATCGCCCTTAGTTGGGCCCATCCAGCTTTTGGGTGGGCGTGAGTGTCCAAACGGAAGCACTTCATTTCCTTTGCTGTCAGCATTTTTAAAATCTATGACCATCCAATGCAAATGTAAGGCGAATACTCGACGCAAAAAAAAAAAAGAGAAGAGAAATAATAAATTCCATTAGGTGCAAATTACCAAACCAAGACAAAGGCAAAAGCATAAAAACGAAAAAATTAAATGGAAAAGGTGTAAAATAATATATTTTAGACTGAGAATTAAAACGGAAGTGCAGCAGCTAAACACAGAAAATGGTAAACCAAGCAGGAAATGAAATTGTTAAAAACCAAAACAAGAAATATAAAAATGTTCAAAAAAAATCAAATTCAATTTAAATGAGATTTATGCCGCTAAATCATTTTATAGCGCCATCTATCAGCGGGTGGAAATACAAATTGGCAGAATTCACAGTGTGGCCGTCTGTGACGTATGGATGCAGCGCATTCGATAGTGTTGCCTACCTTAAGGGGTCAGTGATGTGTCAATTTAAACGTTGCTTCATAAGAGTGAATATGATTATTATGCATTTTAGCTGTGTGTTTGCATTACCTTGTTTTCTTTCCATAAATATTTCACATACTTTCGGGCGCCACCTTTGTGCCGCAAAAAATGGTTTATCGCCATTTATATGTAATTTTTCCTTCTTCACTCTCACAAGCGTATGTTTCCCCTCCGATGGTCAGTTGGCTCTTTGCAAAGAATGTTCCAATGTTTAAAGTATTTTAAAGGAATGGTCAAACTAAGAAAAAATGTATAGTCGAAATTGTTAGGACATCACTAAATATCCTTCTATCCATCATATCTTTCATATTTAGGCAAAACTCCCTAAATGGCTAATCCAATTATTATACTTTTTTGGGTTGGATGGGGAAAATATCAGGCCATTAAACAAGGAATTCCTTTTTTTCAAAAGCTGTCAAAGTGACAGCTCAGAAGTTGTAGGTTGTATCCAAGCTGATTTAATTTAAATAAATAAATTTCTTCGTTTACAACTATTTTTATACCATTCCAGATGTGGTCAGATGTTTGTAACGCACAGATGGAGACGCTTCCGATAATGTATATATGTACCTACATTTATTAGTGATCAGCATAAGAAGCTGAGTCGATATAGCCATGTCCGTCTCTCCGTCGGTGCGTACATGTTTCACTCAGCCATTTTAAGAGCTATCGTGTTGAATTTTTTTGTTGCTTTTTATTACCCGGGTCAGATCAAGTATGGAAATCTCTCGCATAGAACCACTATATCATATAGTTATATACGAAAAGTAGGTGAAGTATTTGAAGTACCGCTGGAGATAAAACATTAGATCCAAAAATTCAAACCGATCGGATAAATAAAACACAAATTGCAGTCTATATAAATCAGCTCTATTCAAACGCTGCCTGCACACAGACGTACCGCTACATAAAGTGAAGAAGAAGAAAAAAATTGCGGGTATAGGGACATTGTAATAATTTGCATGTTTCGTTTGTGTATTGATGAATTGAGTTACAGAAAAAGAATTTTGAACATGTGAAAATATGTATTATTGCCAAATACTGCAAAGGTAGCTTGTTTGATATTTTTTTAATTAAATGGTATTAATCCACAAAAAATTGATTTATACACCTCATGATGCACTACTAATGCATTGTTCTGGTAAACGACGTTTTGGCAGAAAATAATCATCAAAATCAAATTCTACACCTAAACATTAACAGTTGAAGGTTATTTTTATATTAAATACATTAAGAACAGAGTTGGTTGGAAAAGGGTTGGGTAGGGAAGGATAAAAGGGTGCAAAATGTGGATGAGGGTGGTCTAGCAAGTGAGTTAGAATGTCTGTCTAGTCGCTTCAATTGGGCGCTTTTTAATCTGGCTATTTTATTTTGCAGCCGGCTTGTTCTGAAAATTGGTGGAGTTGTCTTTCAGTTGGATCCATAAGTAGGTATAAATGTTGACCTGAGATTCTTATGAAAGGGGCTTAATAAATTCTTTTATTATGCTTATTAATTATTAGCATAATAATTAGGTTTCTAATTATTCTTATTACATTAATAACTTTTACTATAAATAAATTAATATCCAATTAATATACAACAGAGTAGGTCAGTATATTCAAACTGTGGATGTCATTGATTTGAGTTCAATTTAAATAGATTTATTCAAATTGATTTTTAATTTCATTCATGCAACTCTGTATCAACTATCAGGGCTTTCAGTAGAACAAATTAAATCTTAAAATAAAAATAAGCAAAACGATAACAAATTTTATTTCAATTAGAAATATTTAAATTCCGATTGGTTGGCCTATTGATTAATCGATAGTTTTGGCGCATTGACTGACATCACAATTTTCATTGCATACCCGAAATGGGCGAGTGCCGCAAGTTTTGTGTTGTTTTATTTCGTTTTTAGCGTTTTTGTTTTGATTCTTATCGTACAGCAACGAAGCAGACGGCAAAGCAAAAGACGGCAATGAAAAATCGAGTAAAAACAAAATGCGAAATGCGCGCGCAGAGAGCGAGCTGCTCCCCCAGAGAGCCCCACAACCAACTGTCCCACTCTCTCCCTCTCGCACTGGCATTCGCTCGCTTGCTCTGTCTCTTATCGGCTACCGGTTGTGGAGCATTGGGACGCCGCGAAAGCCAACCTGCCGCAGCGTTTTCAGTTGTGAGCAAGACTTTGCTGTGAATAGACGCGTCGCCGCCGACTACTGACTGCTCCGCCAGCAACACGCGCCAACACCAACACCAAGAAACCTAATCGAAACGCTTTGCGATCTTTCACCCTCGCGCCCCGATCCCTAAACCCAAACCAATTAATATTCAATAATCGCAGAAATCAAAATAAAAAAATAAATACAAAAATTAATAATTAATAACAAGCAACAACTCTATTCTACTGTGCAATCAAAGTGATCTGAAAATTGAGTGTGAAATATGTTGAAAGAGTGCCAACAAAATTTTTAATGTTGTTCCAACAGGAGGAGCCCAGCACCACCAACAAGTTGGTCTTCATGCAAACAATGTCACGCCGCAAACAATTGAATCCAAAGCCGTTGAATAAAGGTAAGGACTTGATCTTAAAATAAGATCGCCAACGAAATCCCAGTGCCTGGGACTTGGAATTCCAAATAAATAAAATATTCAAACATTTTGAACTGACAATGAGCTAATTTTATGAAATATGAGCCATATAATCATTCGGATTGTTAGACACTTGAGAAATAGTTTATGATTGTATTGTGTTGTATATTCATTTTGCACGTACATATGTACATACATATAAGATAAGGTCAAAAGAAACCAGTGTCGATATAATGGTTTTTGATAATCTATTCAAGTGTTAAATTATGCAACGATTCTTTCTTACTTATCTATGCATTATGTATTATTTGAATATCTTTAATAAGGTCTACTCTTCCTTATGGATAACAATCACACAAAAGTAAGAAGAACATAAATAAGGTGAATACTTTATTTCGGGCAACTAAAAAATATTTAATGCCATATTAATAAATATTAACCCACGATAATTTTAAGAACCTTTACAAAAGGGGTAATAATGGTTGGACATTTTAAAAAAGAGTTCTGGGGTTTAGATCTAAAATATTTACTAGTTTTAAGTACGAAATATTTATTTAATATATTACATAGTTATTTTTGGTTGACTTAATCTGCATTTCTCATAGACATACCTAAGTGCTTAGGTCAGCTTTTTGTGTTCTGTTTCTGTACAACATGTGGACGAACATAGCAAACAGACAAACAATGGGTCAAGAGTTGCTCGTCAAAGAGAGGGTGACCGTAGGTGGGGTAGAGGGTTGCGGTGGGGTAACCAGATATGTAAAGAAACTATGCCAAGTTGTTGAATCCAACTCGATTTTTGATTCTGCTTGTTATTATTATATGAAACTACAAAAAAAAAAAAAAAGAAATACTCTGAGAAAGAGAGGGAGAGAAAGAGAAAAAATAAGAAACACAGAAACAACCAAAAACAAAAAATGAAATTTCTTTGTTTTTAGCTTAACAAAGGTGTTACGGGAGGGAAGCGTAAGAGGGGATGTGCTGCTCGATGGTGGTAAGGGTGAGCCCCGACTCAGCCACACCTTGCCTTACAATATATTAACTAATTACATTTCGCTGTTTTGTTGTTTGCCATTTGATATATGGCCCCCAAAGCCATTTGACACTCAATGAATGCATTTTCGAAATCGATAAAACGTGCCCAGAGCTCTGGACACTCACTTGTACTTAATCGGAATCATTCACTACCCTCCTCTAGCATCTACCGCCCTCATCTCTTACCTTACCTGAAGCTCGACTCTGAAAAAAGTGTGATATATATTTTTCTCTTTATTTATTTATTTTTTTTTTGTTTTATTTGGTCTCCTTATCGTAGCACGTTTCTTCACACAACACTTTTTTTTTCGATATGTGGCATGCCGATCAAATTACTGTAAACAGCATTAGAAAAAACCAAACCAAGTGGTCAACAGATCGGGGATACAATATATTGTAACTATATAATTTATTTCTCCGCAATCTTTTGATTTATCGAACCTAATTTGCATTTAATAAATGATTTCATCAGCCAGATTATTATCTGATAAATGACTGGTTATGACTATAAATATGCCTTTTTTATGAACCCTATCAAGTTTCTACAATTGTCAACTGACATTCATATGTTTGTTAAATAATTTTATAATACCCATTATCTTTCAATGATTGTAAAATGCATTATTTTAATATTGTAAATAAATATTAAATCAATTGAAAACTCTTCCATGCAGAATAAAAAGTGGGTCCTAAAAAATTTTAAGAAATTTATTATGTTATATTTAAACGTTAATGACAGATGCCAAACAACTTTTAATTTTATTTTACACTCAATTTGCATTTGAAATTTTTATGGATTTTTTCTATAAACCGGATTTTGAAACAAACTGTAAACTTTAATAATAATATTTTGCTTGATTTTAGAATTTCCAATTAAAGTTACTCAACAAATTTCTAAACATAAACTAGCTTTAAGAGGGGTAAAACAAATTGTTACATATAAAACATCGCTTCAGCATAATTTTAAAGACTTAAGGTGAGTTTTAAGGATTACAAGGATACAAAAATATTTATCTTTGTTTTATATACGTATTTTTAAAAGATACTTTGTAATAAGTAGCGGTATACCATATAAGCATGAAATAAATGAACTTCTTTAAACTCTATTTTTATTAAGAACTATCTTTTATCCTGGTATCTTCCTCACTCTTTAATATATTTATTTACTTTTTCTGTCATTTTCGTGCTATGCTTCACTTTTCATATACTAGGACATTTCTATCCCAATTTTAATGAAATTTAGTAGGCCAATATATATTTTTAAAAAGTAACCGTTGCGAAAAGTGAAACTACAAGTAAGATATCGTAGGAAAAGACTGAATTAAACTTGACCTGTGTTTTTTCTGCCCAATTTTTTTGTTTTTTTTTTTGACAGTTATGTCATAGTCCTTGAGATTAAGGTATCATTTAATAAGTGTCCAAACGAATCGTAATATGCCATGACATGGCGGGCTTCTATTTCTCATATTGGGGGTTTTTCCATTAAATTTTGAAATAAATATTACAAATTTAATGTATTCGTGGAAAAAAATATGTGAAAATAAATTTCTCTTACTAATTTAACAAATGTTGTTTCCTTATGTTCAAGAAGGTGATAAATTTACAGATATAATACATTTTCACAAACATATAAGAAATTTGAAAAGTTTTTTTATAGTTGAACAGAAAATCATAATTATACTGGCTACTTTAAAAAGAAGTTGTTCTTCTTTTGCTCTTTGAATGTCTAAAAAAAAATCATTTATGGCTTATAAAAGGATTCCTTTAAATTTTAAAACTAATATTTAACGATTCCGTTTCGAAATACACAGCCACAACATCTCATCAGATTAAATACATTTTTGTCAATAACTCTCAAATTGAACTTTATAATCAGAAGTCTATCAATAATGTAATTGATAATTAAATTTAAAAAAAAATAAAAACCTTTTTTTTTTTTATTATATTTAAGCCGGCTCATGGTCAATTTTCAAAAAGAAGATTATTTCAAAGTCAGCCCTAAAAAGTAAAGTAATCTCCAAGTTTTCAATGCTAAAACTAGTTGGGAATTGCAACTAAATGAAGCGAGAAAAGGATTGCAAATCCAAAAGTTCAACTTTTTGGGCACGCCATTTGTTTAAAGTTCTTCTTAGAATTTTCTCCATAATTCCCAATATGAAGGTATTTCTATACTCCTATGATGGTTTTAATTATGTTATTCTAAAAGGGTATTTAAAACATTTTAGACTCTGGCCAATTTCTAACTTTATCTCACTATTTCTTCTCCTTCCAACTTTGCCTTTTCTCTATCACTAACAGTTGGGGGAAAAAAACTCAAGTTTCGATAAATTAGGGCATTTATCTATGCAGCTGTTGTTATTGTTGGTGTTGGCGCTTCACCTGCACTCGCTGCCGGTTATCATTTTGGCCCCATCCTCGCCCCCTAAACAATTCTACACTTTGCATATTTATCTTTTAGCACACTTGTCTTTGGCTCTGGCTCTGCCATTGCCTGCGCCGATGCCGTCTCCGGTGTTTTAGTTGCTGCTCACTCCTTCTGTTTAGAGAGAAGAAGGAAAAAAATATAATATATATATACACACATATATATATATATATATATGCATGTATAGTAAAGCGCAACGCGATAAACTTTTATCACAATTGCAGCAGCAGCAGCAGCAACAACTTGCGTAGCTTTTGTTTTTTTTTTTGTGTTCTTCATTTTACATAAGCATTTAGAATCGTGACCAACACGGCCACTAACAGTATTCGCCCCTTTAGATCGACTAATATATACAGACATCTATGTATGTATGTATGTATAAGTAAGATAAAAAACATTTTGCGTTTTCTGTGTTCTCTTTTTTTTTATTTTTTATAAATTTTAATTACGTCTTATCACTAATTTTTATGTTAATTGCGAGCCAGCTGCTGTTGCTGTTGCTGTTGCTGCTGTTGCCAAAAGACATGCGGGTGACGACAGCGACAATGACAACATGACAAACATACATATAGACTGAGTATCTGTTACATATATATGCATGTACATATATAGATACAATATATACCATGTAGTCCATATCACAATCGGCGACTACGTGTCATAACATTGCATTCTCTCTGAGGGTCGATAATAAACAGTTGCACTTGCTTGAATGGCAATTGATAAGTCAAGTTAAAGCTAAACTCAGGTTGCAATCACATCAGGGCCGGATTGTGGCTATACCAAATGTCAAAAGTTATTGTTAGCTGTTTCTATTTCCAATAAACAATATTGTTTGACCACATGTTATTAATTTGTAGTTAGATAACGTTTAGTTAAAAAAAAGTAATATTTAAAAGTTGTGATAGTGTTTTAAATACATATTAATAATAATTTTTAATGATTTTACTTAACTGTTGTAAAAAACGTCAGATAAACTTTCATCTAAAACTTAAAAGATCAATTATATCATAACTGAAAATAAGAAGAAAAGAACATTCTTTTTTAAAAAATTAATAAAATTATATTACAATACAGATGAGTTTTTCTGTAAATGCAAAACTATTTATAAGAGTCTCAAAAATATTTGAAAATATTTTTCGAATGGCAATTTTGACTTTGATCTTAAAATTTTATTATGAAGGCTAAAATTACAAAAGACAACAAAACGAATTTTAATATTATATTTTGTGTAAAAATGAAAAAAACATTTCTAGAGACTTTGTTTCTATGATTCAAATTTGATGATTAATTATTCATTACTTGAACCTAACTATCTGATCCAGCCCTGAGTCTGATAATATTCTTTACTCACACTTGGACTCATTTTGTATTATTATATTGTGTTTCAGTTTTAAAATAATTTTTCATGATAAGTTTTTTTGTTTTTGTTTGTTTGTTGCTGTTGTTATTGTTGTTGATTTGTCGTACCAGGAAATATCATGCA